>OZ002742.1:175333000-176767571 GCA_963924295.1 Dioctria rufipes | reverse complement strand
ATATAGTAAGAGTATTCCCCTGTAGTAATAATGGATACAAGATGTTTTCAAAAAGCAACTGTAAAGCAACTGTCTTATATCGCATACAAAATTACGAAACCGATACGCACAAATCTGATAATTTTATAAATTGCTGTATTCCATTCCATTACAGCTGCTACAATATCTCACAGATCTATTCGCAATTTCATAGGGTCTGAATATACTACAATGTAACCACATTGCAACCTTTTATTACGAAATTCTTTTACACGGATAATCTTTTATGCCTTGATTTTAATTAAGAAAAACAAAAAAAAAACATTCTCCACTTCAAAAAAAAAAAAAAACTTTTACCGAATTAAAGGTTCGTAAATGTTTGTAAACGCTACCCTTTGGCTATCTGTAATTCAATAAAGTAATGAGAGCAATAAAAGGAAAACAAATGAAAGAATAAAACTGGAACAATTGCTTATACCCATCAAATGCTTGTACAATTAGTATTGCCAAAGGGTTAGATTCCACCCAATATCACTGTTGTCCCAATCTATTGAAGTCAGTTAAGGAGTATGGATAACTGGGCTGGTGGGACCCCATATTGATTACAATACAAACATTTTTCACACAGAAACCCTTCACAACCCGGGGAAAAATTTTACTCAAAGAACAAACCACACAAAGTCTGACTGAGTGCTTGGTAATGTATCAGACATAGAATTACTTGAGGGCTTCAGTCTTATAACTTGCATAAATACATACATACATGCAAACATGAAATAAGATAGAGAGATGAAGGATGCCATTAGACGATTTCAGTGCAGAGTTAAGTTACCTTACTAACTTGTACTTGACGTTGACCTGTTCATTGCGATTCTCCTGGGAAAAACTGATGAGTTGATCAATTTGATTTAGCCCCGGTAATGAGTAGGAGAGTCCACAATATTGATGTATGTCTTGAACGTAAAATCCAATTAACGATGGATGCTCTTTCTCAGACGCCTAAGCAGAATCACGCTAGAAGCCCAGTCATTCAAGTATCCGCGCAACTATATATAGGTAAGATTGTGTACATAGAATGCAACGGGATAGTAGAAGATGAGGAAAAATCTTCAAGTTCCCGTTTGCTGTGCGGTTTAACCATAAAATCATTTAATTGACTTAAAGGAGGAACCATAAATCCACTAAATATGGATACATGTACATGAAGTCGTTGACTAGAAGCAAAAACTTGTCCAAACAATTAACAGACTGAGTTATGGCTGGCCCCGATCATTATTGAAACTGGCTGAGACTAATGAAAATAGGCGCGTTATGATTTACTCACCAGAACTATACATTATAAGTAAAGTAAAACGAAAAGATATGCTTAAGTCTGAGCAAGATGCAGCATCATATTGAGTCTATTTTTTGCTAAATGAATATCTTTAGGGAGAGAATTTAAATCACTTAGAAATTCCATAAGTTGATGTGGTGCTGTTCTGTAGTGTTAGTGTGCAGTTCCTACCTACCTTCTCAAAAGCAAGAGTCACCAATATAAAATATTCCAAATAAAAGATCACTGCATCCCACGAACCCACATCATTTCAAAGATAATTATTGTCACCTGAGTTCACTGTGAAATGCGCCAAGTGACATTTCTAAGAATGCTATTCTTTCCCTCGAGTCAATTTTTCGACCATGCACCAAGAACAATAATGATGCGACATTTTTGAGTCTCAAGTGGACAGGCTCAAACACATAGATGACCACTTGAGGGTATCCACAACTCGATCTGGAGGCGAGCTTGAGTGGGTGCATGTATATTTTTCCCAAGTCCCTATCTGTTTCTGCAGGGAATGAGTATACATATATATATGTATGTAGATATGTACGTCCAACAAGTGATGACCCGCAGAGGACCTTTAGAGCGGGCGTCGTTACTGATGTTTTTGCCGCTCAAGAGGACGTCAAGCCGATTTGAATGGGATACTTACTGGGAGCTATAATCCTTTCTGTAAACCTACCACTGAAATTGTCCTCTGACCGTTGTGAGTTTTGAAGTTGTCAGATGTCATCGGTGAAGTGTTTGCTATAGGAAAAATGGTGATATATTTTCTTGGACTCATAGAAAAAGAGAAATGAAAAAGCATAGAAATGTTCGAGGCTTTAGTAGATATTTTGGTAACAATAAAAATCGACATACGAATTTTGATTGGCCCGATTAAAGCTGATTTGATAAATCTGAAAGGATCATGATAGCGTATATACAAGATAAATCGGTTGTACCACATAAAAGATATCACCTTACGTCATTTTATAATCATTTTTAAAATTTTCCTTACTTAAAACCAATTGTGCTAGCCTGTGTGAGAAAATGTATTTAAATTGAACCTTCGTCCAGGGAAAATATCCCAAATTTGGCATTGAAAACCATTTTCAACCTAAGAGCATACTACGGTAAGGACCAGACCTGAAAAGTACGTAAGTACATTGGTACTTAAGTACTAGTATCAGTACCAGTACCTGGACTTGTACTTGAAAAAATTTAAAGTACCAGTACCGAGACTTGTACTTGAAATGTTTTTAAGTACCAGTACCAGTACTTGTACTTGTACTTAAAATATTTCAAGTCCAGATACTGATACTTGTGTACTTGGAATTTTACAGTTCTGGTAAGGACACAAACTAAAGAGTAAAAACCTGTATTGACTCCTCCCGATTTATAAATTCTGTAAACCTCCTCTTTGACCAGAACGAGATGATAGATGCACTAAAGTCCGCTTATATTTCTTTGCAAGGCTGTCTGTTAAAATGAACCTAACAACAACTGGAAACTTTCATGGTGGACCTTGGCTCAGTAGTGGAGTAGTTGAACCACACCTGGATGAGAGCTTACCTATGTTACCTAAGTTATGTGAATATCAGGATGATCAAATCAAATACTGGCACCGACCCATCCTCAGCTCTGTGGGATCATTCATGAATATCTGGAGGGGGGGGGGGGGGGGGGGGCGGAGGACTCTACATGTGACTTTTTGTATCGGAAATCGTAGCTCCCATTACCATAGTATGATAAGACATGCACACTTCTATGACTCGTGTTCAGCTCCATTCAAGCTTCTACCATTTCTGCTATAAGTGAATCCTGTATATAGCACGTTTGAATGACCTGATCTTGGAGCGGCAGTAAAATAAAATCTGGTTTGCTATAAGTAGACATAAGTATAGACGTAGACATCATAGAATCTTTGATATCGAGGTGAGGCATACTTTGTGAATCCGTATGCTTTTGGTTTGAAACCAATACAAACATGACACATATAAATAAGCATTGTGTCTTTGTGTCTGAACCACTCTTTATTTTATATCCTATATATAACTGTCAACATTTTTCTATAGTGGATTCAGATCCTCATAGCCGTGTTCACTTTTTCATCCAAATGCATGCTTTACGTCAGCTTCCAGTCTACGTAGACACCAACATACTAAATATGGTAAAATAGCCTGCAAGTTATGTTCAAAAAGCACTGGAAGTAGGTACTATATCGGCTAGATTTCATCTCCCAGTGAAAATAGTACAAAAGTCTTATCTTCGTCGAATTCAGACCTACACGTTCTCTACTATGTGAAAGGTATTTTTCATGACATCAGGCTCTATCTTGCCATATTTGCCAATTATTAATTACACTGCGCATCGGTAGAGTTTTGTCCTCTCCATGAGGTTGGTGGCAACACGATACTATAGAAAAGAATAGAGCGCTTATCTTTGAAGGCAGCTTCTTATAGCTGTAAGTTGTTTTTTTCTGTACGGATGTCAGGTGCGGTAGTACCTATATATCTTCAAGTGGAAAATTACTCGTCTTTAGTAGACTGAAATTTACTGAAAATAATTTCAATGAATTTTTAAAATGCATTGAAAATGCAGAAAATTTTCGACCTAGCGATCATCGAATTTCTGTAGTAGGTGATCAGAGATAACCACACTGATGTGACGTCTATAATCTTCAGCACAAACATTTTTGTTTTTAGTGATTTTGAACAAGACTGCTTAGATCTATTTAAAACCCGTCACAAATGTTATCATTTTTTTCCTGTCTGGTTCACGATAAAAAGTTAATATGATCTTTGAAAGAGAAACCAGAGATAAAAACGACTCTCAAATCTTTAGTTTTGTCAAGTCTAATCAATAAATTTTTATCTACACAATAATCAAAATACAGGGGACACTTTTTTTTAGAGAATGATACAGTAGTACACTTACTAATATTCAAAGGTAGAAGAATCGTGAAATCGGAATTTAGAAGAGCACAGTCATTTTCATTCGAAATTATACGAAAAATGTTAGCATCATCAGCATACCAGAGTTTATTAGAAATGGTCAGAATTGAGCCCACGACATTAATATAAATAATAAATAGGAGCGAACCTAGATGGCTACCTTGCGGAACGTCAGAGGTGTTCGTAAATGCAGTAGTAAAAACTCCCTGAAAGAGAACGTACTATCAGACAAGTATGATCTTAACCATGCAATAAAGAGAGGAGGAATTCCAAGATTGATGAGCTTGATATACAGAATACGATGATTAATTTTGTCAAATGCCTTACTGAAATCGATGTATAGACAGAAGTTGGAGAATTCCGCAAGATTCGTAGTAATAGAACTACCTTTTGTAAAGCCATGATGGAAGAACCATATTAACGGCTTACAATGAAAATTTAGAACGTCAGAATCTAAATAAATAACACAGAATATGGACAAGAAACAAACATAATTTTTTCAACACAGATGCAGAAACACCTTAATGACCACCTTAAAGGAATGTCGACAAGCTTGAATTGAGCTTCATAATTGTTTCCTCATCAAGTACAAAGTCCCCATATCAAGAGAAGTAGATAGAAATTTCGTTAAATGTTAAAATTACTAAATCTAATATCACAGTCAGTCTTAGAAAAGTCAGTTTTAAAAAATTTACCGAAAAGATTGGCAACCTCGCTGGGATCGCTAGTTTTTACAACCCTAAAACTAGGAGTGGTGTGATAACCATCGACCTTACACACAAACTCCAAAAAGTAGAAAGTCACTCTATACTTCTGAGAGTTCTGTTCGACACTCATTGATAGTCCTTCCAGTGATAGTGTTCCCATTTGTGACACATTATCGGTCGAGACTTTTTTCTTCTCTTTGTCATCTCTTTGTTCCCACCGGACAGTTACTTTCTGAGATACATATTTTCTGCATTATTTGTAAAATTAGAACGTATCTTAACTCTGATAATATATCTTTTATAACTACCATTAGATTAGGAAACACTTAAAGACAGCCTCACATAAAATCAAAGACAGAAGTAGAATTATTTCAAGAACTGCACAACTATACTCAATTGCTAAATCCGTTCAGCGGAAAATGAGAATTTTTACCTGGATTGCCAGTTTATTTGTAGATATGTTAATTTGTTTGCATATTACATATATTTCTCGTTTATAACAAAAAACTTTGAAGGCATTGGCAATCAGAAAAAAAATTAAATTAAAGCGAATCTAATTCCCTTACAGAAAAGTTATTTATTTATTTAGGTCTACAGATAAAAGCTCGTACAGAATGCTTAGTCTAAAACTAACTTAACATTAAGTCAAATGGATATAATTATATTTTATAATAAAAGAAATGTAAAGAATATCTAGAGACGTAATTATCTATAAATTTGCATTACAGTATTTCTGAAACTTTTACGTTCATCAGTAAGATCTACGAAAGTACAAACAACGTTAAAATTTCGAGAGCAATGAGTGATGGGTTCATACTGACCGTAACAAGTTCTATGAGAAAGAATATATAATAAATCTGTAGATCGAATAGAAAATCAATCGGGTGAGCAAATCTTGTAGCAAAAAACATCTCTGACAAACATAATATTGAAAGCCTTTCTACGAGACTCTAAAGTTTGGAGCCCAAGTAACTGGCAGCCTTGTATGAGGGGAGACCAACTTCCCAGTTAAGCCCGCGCAAAGCATAGCGAGTAAAAATGATCTTTGTATAGATTCAATGCGTTTCATATGTAAAGCAGTATGAGGGCACCAAGCAACAGAGTAATACTCCAATATGGAGCGAACTAGTGAAACATATAAAGCCTTTAAAGTGTAAGGGTCTTGAAAAATAGTGTAGTTACACTTAATGAAACCGAGCATTTTAAATGCCTTGCACGTGACATAGTTAACATGCAAAGAGCAGTTCAACTTGTTATCAAAAATGATACTAAGATCTTTAATCACAATAATGTCTTTAATCACGTAATCAAACAAAATAGGATTAACTTAATAAACTTGCTAGGATTGAGCTCCAAACCATTTAACGAGCACCAAACTAGAAGTTTATCTAGGTCATTTTGAAGATGTAGACAATCTGCTAGATCTCTAATTGGCAAGAAAATTTTTAGGTCACCAGCGTGCAAAAGACATTTAGCGAAAGAGAATAGTTTAACCACATCATTAATATAAATAATAAACAACAGGGGGCCAAGATGACTGCCTTGAGGCACCCCTGATTTAATTATATATTTACGATATTTAACTAAATCCATTTTTAAACACTGCTAGCGATTACTTAAGTACGAATTAATCCAATTAAGAAAGGTGGAGTGAAACCCGAATGCATGCAGTTTCTTTACAAGCAGATCAATATTTACCCGGTCAAAAGCCTTAACAAAGTCCGTATAGATAACATCGACTTGCGCACCATTTTCAATTTCGTTAATACAAAAAATTTTAAATAATACCAAATTGGTTGTTGAGGACTTACCCTTCACGAAGCCATGTTGCTGGGAACAAATCATTTCTTTTACGTTAAAATACATCCTGTTCGTTATTATGCTTTCAAAACACTTGGGAATCGGTAGAAGTTTGGCAATTCCTCGGTAGTTTTTAATGGAATGCCGAGAACCTGCTTTGTATATGGAAGTAATAAAAGAAAATTTCCACTGGTCAAGAAAAAGTCCTAGTCTAAGTGAAACATAAACATAAAATGTTAGGAACTAAATCATGTCCGTAAAAAACATCATTGTTTAGAGAACTGAGCGTGTTTTCAATTTCATTAAGATCCAAAGACATGGAACTAAGATCAATAGCAGCATCAGAGGTCTCCCAAAATAAGAAACAGAGGGATCTGAAATATAAACAGATTCGAACCAGTTCGCAAATAAGTCGCAGCTTTCTTGTAAATTGTTTGAGATCACATTATCACGTTCCATTTGAATAGGAAATCCAGAAGAAGATCTCTTATTTTTAATAAATGTTCAAAAAGCTTTTCTGTTAGTTTTGATATTTCTTTCAGCAGACCAAATGTATTTCTTAAAAAGGTATCTATGAAAAAATTCATATTCACGCTTTAGACGTTTTAAATTAGATGCATTATCTGAAGTATTGTTTGCTTTAAACAATTTATATGCCTTATATATATATAAAGGTCTTATATTTCTTGTTAATCAAAAATATTTAAATAACCTGTTTTATCCAATTTTTTTGAAAAATTTCCCTTTTCTTGGAATAAATTTTAAAGACATGAATTTCTTTTCTATAATTCGGGATCTGGTAATGCTGTAAAATCATCTTAAATATCTGCCAGATCATGCACTGCTTTGACGTAATAGTATTTTAATCAGAATTAGAAAGTAAGCATATCACAGTACAAAGTAAAATGTTTAAATTGCCGACCAGACCAGCTCCCAGACGAATCATTAATTAATTAAGAATTTCCGCAATCCTTACCAGAAACCTCAAAAAACTTATATTGAAAGCCCCATTGTCGGCTTCTTATTCCCGAAAGACTGCTTCCTTCCTTAGCTATAGGAACCGTTCCAGAAGCCTAATCCGCAATCATCAAGAACTGTCTGTATAGGCGCCCATCCTCAAAGATCGTCCTTCCCCTGGAACTATCTATGCAGAAGCTCCCTCCTTACAGCACCGACCTTCATCAAAGAATTTCTTGGTTTCTATGGGCTGTCTGTGCAGACGCTCATCTACAAAGACTGACTTTCATCAAGCAGTTTCTGGATCACCAAGGATTGTCTGTGCAGACGTTCATCCCCAAGAATCGGTCTATCTCAGGCCATTCCTGTGTTCCCCAAGGACTAGTTATTCGGGTTAGCCAGCCGGCACATACTGTTTTTTCTAATGTAAGTTCTAGATTCCTCAGAAGAGCCAGTTTAGAAGCTAGACGTCCTGGACTGCCTTTTGCCGAAGATAGTTCATGAACGTCCGGAACTATCCGACAAGAAGCCAGTCCTCCAGGACTGTCCTGAAACTAGTAGGCTGTAGATAGCTACCTCCAGACCAGTGCAGGTGGACTGAAAGATACATTGGCAACTCTCAAGTCCACACGATATACATAAATAGATTCATTGATAATTCGAAAATCGATTTTCAAATCAATCGTTTCAATAAATGGCAGATCTACACAATTTCATCAAAATCGTGTATTACTCCCTAATTAACTCAAATGTCTGTATTTTACCCCTAATTAACCCTAAATACCTCTTAAATGAGCTTTCGAAAAGCCTGTACCTAGCTAAATCGTTTTCTTGCACTTGAAAATAGTAGATTCACATAATTTCATCAAAATCCAGTATTACTCTCTAATTGGGCCCTAAATACCCAGTAAATGAGTCTTTTACCCTTAATTATCACATAACTACCCCTTTAATTAGTTTTCCCAAAATTGAGACCTAACTAAATCCCGCTTTGTCGCATTCGCAAATGGGCCTACATTCATTAATTTTACTCCCTATATGTCCTAAGACCCCTGATTATCCAATAATTACCGTATTTTGGGGATAGTATTTCTGGTGTACAAAAAACGAGATCTTATGTTGATTTCTCCCATTTGCGTCCAAATAGTTATGGAAGGGTTCAGAAGTATGCATTAAAAGTGACAGTTTATGATGCAAAATGTCGGATTTCTCATTCGAATCGAAGTGTTACTGTAAGCTTTCAGGTACCCATGGGGTACCTACATAGTTTCGCAACAAGTAACTCAACATTGATTTCACCGTACTTCATATCACCACGTTGTGCCACTTGGCATGGAAAGGCTATAATATCTTGAAAATTACATGAAGATACTACACAAATCCCGTTCGTTGTGGTGTAATTAAGAATTCTAAAGATTTTATTGCAAACGAACTTATATATTTATGCGCTTACTTAAGGTTCAAAGAACACTGCTTGAAGGCAACTGTAACTGCCATTCCTCATTTGAGGGGGGAAACGTGTATCGATTTTAAGGGGTTCGTAGAATTGCAGAATTCAATATCAGACACGAAAGCTTGTCCACATTTGTCCAATGGCTTCCGCAATATGTTCTCCAGCACGAAGCTGTTAATTTTTTATCGATTTCGATTTTTTATTGTGTTTTTTTTTTTGTTTAGCCTTTCCGCCGTTCTGTTTAGGTATAGGACATCGACATAGGTTCGCTGTAATTAGAGATTTTATTTATTTATTTATTCATCCCGGAGCGATTGTCGCATCGAAATCGTGTTCTCGTGCAGTTGTTGTCATTCGCCCTTTTCCAGGCAGGCAAGAGGACGACTGGTATATTACATAAATTGATAGCTCTTGTATATATGTATGTGTGTCTGTCTTTGCTGGGCAATGTAGCAATTGTATACATAGTCAGCAGATTTGTGAGTTCTTCATTTTCGTTAATACGAAAAGTGATCCTCGCTTTATTCTATAGTCATCCAGAGCGGTAGCTCATTTTTATAGCTACGGTGATAGCATTGACGAGACAACCTATGGTCGGGTGGGTGATAAACTGTTTTTTTTTGTTTTTTTTTTTTTTGTTTTTATGGAAATCTTAAAAGTTTTATCGTTTCACAGAATATCGCCTTAAGAATTCTTGTTTAATCTGTTCGAACATTTTGAATCACATTGTAATAACAATTGGGATCCTTGTCGGTGAATGGTATTATTTTAAATTGTGTTTTTTTTTGTCAGCTTCTCGTAGAAGAGTTGTTTGATATACATTTACTTAATTACTTTAGTTATGACTATAGTTAAGAATTATTAGTAACTGAATAATTGAAAACTACAAGCGGAGGAGCAAGTCAATAATATTGAAATATGATTCTAGGAACTTGCTCTGTGTACAGTTTGGAAATCATCAGAGGGGTGCCGCTAGAAGACTACCAAGCATGATTAAGACCTCCAGTGGGTCCATTGGGCCCCTTGACCTCATTGGATAACAGCCCTAGATCTATCCTGTTTCCCTTAGAAATTTCAGGATACATCTGAACTCTTAACATTGCAGCTCCCCACAATTGAAAAGAAGTAGTTACCCAATATCTTACCTATTTTATTCATTAGAACGGGGCATTCGCAAAGTACATGTTAAACGGATTCGATTTCTTCCGAGCAGCTCCTGCAGAGATCGTTTAGTGTATACCCAGCCTGCAAGCATGGTCTGCTATAATCCGTAATGACCCCTATTATATTCCTGGTATTTATTCTATTGCCATTGCTATTGTCATCTCCTGTCATACACAGTCGACTATTGCCACGCAATATGGAAGGTTTCCGTACTGATCCACGAGAAGCTTGTCTTTTGATAGGCTCGCCTGATGATCTCCTCTTTTAAAGCTCCAATTGAGATCCTAAAATAAGCTACCGCTGCGAAGCTGTCTATTTTAGAGCCCTTTTTAGACAACTCATCGAGCAACTTTTGCCGTGTAGTTAATTCCTCAAGGCTGGTCTTGTACAACTGCACCAATTTTTATTTTACCAGCACACAACACGAATATCAATCACTGCCAAGTTGGAAACAACGCTCTGGATTCGAACAACATATTGGATCGCGCCTGGTCCTGTTGCAGTGAAATCTTCAACCAGCTCTGTTTGGTGCCTGACCATACTGATGTATACCAGGAAATGAGGCAAGCCAGGAACGTTTCAGTTATAAATAAATGTTTAGAAAAAAAACAACATATGTCAGCGAACGTAATTCTAGATTTGTCGGATTGGAAGCTGGCTAATTTGCAAGTGAAACGAATTACCGATATGAAATTTTTCAAGAAAGTTATGGCCCGAGAAATGTTCTTAGAAGACATAGAAACTTTGCTAAGAAAGAATCGGAATGAAATGCGTAATGTTACTACAGTTATTATGGTACATGCACATACAAGAGAAGGTTGAGAGCGTTGAACATTTATTGTGTGAGTGCCGTTAGTGAGCTTCACTAACTTTTGTGGCTCGTTTTAAGTCATTCCCTAAATTGAAAGATAATCTCCAGGTAGGAAGGTACCGATGAGGTGGCATCACAATATGGACTAACGATGGTGTAAGTCTGGCTTAATGTTTGTATTTTGATATCCACCACTCTAACCTAACCAGAAATTATGCAGAATAGATTTAAGCTTAGCTTAAGTGCAAGCACATCATCATTCTGCACGAAAAGAATAATCATCTATCTTCCAAAGTAGGTGGATCTAGCAATAATGCGTGCTAACTTCAGAAAATAATTCTTCTGAGAATAGAAGGAGAAATAGACTTGACTTCAATAGTGCATTTGACACAATACCTAAATCTTTGGAGCAATAGTGCGGAATGGAATACTAGGGAAGATAGCAATAATCGCAATTACTAAAAGTATATTCTACTAGATGTACTACACTTGATTTAGTAATGAGGAAAGCAAACTCTACCCATTAAAAAATCATATGGATGGCCACCAAAAAGTGGACTAGAAAACATTCCTTTACATACCCGCACTCATTCATGGACAATACTCAATATTCAATGCTCTAGAGACATACATATGCATATGCAAAATACGAGAAATAAAGTACACAAGATGGAAGATTCTAACATCAGTCAAATCTTTATCAGCAATAATCCAATGAAGAGAGTGTTTGAATTCAAATAGTAGTATCATTACTAGAAATAAAGGAGTGAAAAATGACATAGGCGGACAGCTAAAATGGCATTCGGAGGTCTGTGAGCAATTTGGGAATCCCACACTTCCTTAGGGTCACAAAACTTAAAATATTCAACTCCTGTATGAAGTCAGGATTATTTTCTGGATATTTTGATCAAGATAAATCACGAACTCAGTGCTGTGGCTAATTATGTGGCAAGAGCAATTGCAGCCCAGACCAGGTGAAGAAATGTAGATGAATAGTTCTACATATCTATAGGAGACTTACACCAGTGGAGTATACAGGGAACGAAAGGATGCGAAGACAAAAACAAATAAATGATGACATAGATGAAAGTAGAAAAATTTAAAAAGAATTTAAAAGCTTCACCCAAAACAAAAATTTATATTGCAGAAGCGGGGGGGGGGCAAATCAACCGTTTAGGAGCTACAGGGTCATTAAGAAAAAAAGCTATTTTTTCACAAAATACTCTATTTAAAAAGTACAGGGCGTACGGTCACAGTTAAGAGCTCATGCAGAACTTCATGTCCTTTCTAATGACTGCTCAACCAGCTCGGTATTCCTTTCATCTCAAAAGTTGCTAATTCATTCATTCATTTATTTATTATTGGCAATTGTACAAGTAAGATGCTAGGTCTTTAAGTTTGTACAAGCTTCTAATTATAAATTCAACATTAAATAATCCAAAATTTAAGAAACTAAAAAACTAAAAAACTACAACAACAACAAAAAACTAAAACTAAGCAGCAAATATGAAATAATCCAAAAAAGTAAAAAATAAAATAAAATAAGATATAAGTGAAAACTAATAAGATAAGGAAAGTAAAGAAAAAAAAAGAAATAGTAATATTAGCTGTATAAGTACATAAGCATTTCATGAGTTAAGATAAAGGAAAAGCAAGTGTTTAAAACTGTTGAGTGTGCGAGCTCCCAAAGAATTTCTTAGAGCAATTGGAAGACTATTCCAAAGTCTAATGGTGAAGACGAAGAATTGGCGCTTGGTAGTTAGTGAGGTGGATCGCGGTATAATAAGTGCAATTGTTCTATTGGATCTGCAATATTGCAAGCAGTCATACAAATATTTAGGTTCACGGTATTTAATAATTTTAGCCAAGAACAAAATACAACGAAATTTTAAATATATATCTTACAATTGAATTGAAAGCAATATTAAGCTTATATGACGATTGCGAATCGAGTTCGCTAAACACTTCACATGCGTATGTAATTACCGGAATAAGCATTGATCGGGCAAGCATTAAACGTGTGGGTAGTGGTATAGAGGCACTAGATGCCCATAGTGCACGAAGACCACCATATAACTTTCGTAATGTACTGTCAACATGATCATTCCACGATAGCGTTCTATTGAATATAAGTCCTAAGTTTCGAGCGGAGTTCACAAAGCATGTATCAGCACCATTGAGTGTTACAGATGGGAAATAGCTAGTGTCGAGGAGCGTTTTGTAAATCACTATGCACTTTGTTTTGTCAGGATTTAGTAGGAGTTTATTATCCACCGACCACTGATTTAAAGCCTCCAAATCCAGATTCAGGCAACATATTGCATCCTCAACCAATCCAACCGGTCTTGACAGGTACAGCTGAGCATCATCTGCATAAAGGTGTAATTGACAATGATTAACACGACCAAATATATCATTAACAAACATTACAAAAAGAAGTGGTCCTAATATGGAGCCTTGTGGTACTCCAGAATTTATTGCTAAAAAAGAAGAAAGCCTGCCATTGGAAAAGACTGCCTGAGACCGACCACTCAGGTAGCTGAAGATCAAACGAGCAGCATGATAACTAAAATTAAATTCTCTGACAAATTTTTAGCAAAGAATTCCATGATCAACGGAATCGAAAGCCTTAGAAAAGTCGAGGAATACAAGAGCAGTAAACTTATTCTCATCTAATGCGATTCTAATATCATTAGTTATTTTTAATAAGGCAGTCATACAGCTATGATTGGCTCTAAATCCAGATTGGTGATCATGTAACAATCCATTGGTCACAACAAAGGTTGAGATTTGTGCAGATATAATCTTTTCTATAATTTTAGATAAGAAGGGAAGGATAGAGATAGGACGAAACTCTGACGATGGATTTTTCGGAATAGGTATTACCTTAGAGTATTTAGCACTTTAATGGTTACAGATAGCAGAGGAGATTCCTCAGCTGACAGTTTTTTGTAAAAGAAAAGTTATGTTAATGACCTTTTTGCAAAAAAAAAAAAAAAAAACAAAAAAAAAGATCTTAATCAAATTAAGGAAAAAGGTAAGAAAATCTGAAAGTTTTCGTTTAGATAACCAAAACTCTTAGGAGACGATGGCTAAGGGGCTGGGTGAGCAGTCATTGGAAAGGAATTAAGTTCTGCATACAATGGCATTTAACTGTACTTTTTAAGATACAGGGTGTTTTGTGAAAAACTAGCTCTTAATCTGAATCACCGTGTAACTCCTAAACGGTTGATATCGCCCCCTCCCTGACATTAAATTTTTTTGTTTGCCTAGAGGTAAGTGCTATCAGCTTCTGATCTATTGACCTCCTAGGCGGAAACATAAGAGCGAATCTCATCTAGGCACCAAGTTTCTATTATTTATTCAAAGAAATGTTAAAGAATTTCCCATCTTTTATACCAAAGTACATATGTCCTACAGTTTTGCAGTTATTTCCAACTCAATCATCCTAAGTAAAAATTCTAAAAATTATGTGAATTCTTAATTTAATCACGTGTAAATGTCTAGTAAGCACGCAAGAAAATTTTTACTTCTACTGATATTTATTCAAAAGAAACAAAAAAATAATAATAATAAAAAATCATCTTCTTCGCCGCCTTGTTTGTTTCCCTCGCCACATAAAAGAAGCCGACAATGACGACGCATTGTCATGATCATCATCGGATAGCTGCTGGGAGGGAAGCCAACCTATAAGAAGTTGATTTCGCACCATCTCGCATCATATCCACCAGTTTCAAAGAGAAGAAAAATAAATGAAAACTTCGCGTAATTAGTTTATGCCTTGGGAGCGCAACAATTACCTGGGTGGGTTACCATATCGCATTTGCAATCACGATCACTTCATAATCCATGTAACTATGTATGTATGTTTGTTTGTATGTATAAACCAACCAAACCAGCTCAGAATCCCTCACGGAACAACAACGTTGAGATTTATATTATCAGAAGTATCTCAGAAGATCTCAGATTTTCCGATCATTTCTGGATGCTTGCTTGCTTGCTTGCACGCGTAATAAACAACACCTATAAACGCAAAGCAAAAGTGACGCAGTAGATTTATTTGTTCTTTTCGTTGACAAAATCGTGCTAGCCTTGGAGTCAGTCAGTCAGTCAATCAGTCAGTAGTGTACTTACCCAGTTCTATTTCTTAGCAATGACCACACCATTATGTGTCCCATCAAATTTGTTTGATCGTTTGTCAGGTAAAAAAAAAAAAGAAGAAAAAGTCTTGTTAGCGTACTCCCCAAATAAACAAGACACCTGAACCTAACGAAAGCATCTTCCTCCGTTTACAAACCAGAGAAACCATCTTCAGTTGTAAATAAATAAAAATTGAACAACGACAACTATAAAAAGCGCTAAACTAGTCAAACCGTTTACACTTCACTTAGCACCTATTATAGATGATGTTGCAGCTTTTACGTGTCCATTGGAAATCATTATGCGCAATCAAACCGAGATTAATTAATGCGCAACAGAAAAGCTCCAGGTGAGTCTATCTATATGTCTTCTAACTGGCTATGCAGGAATTGCAAGCAGATGCCGGCCAAGTGCAAGCCTCTCTCTCTCCAGTTCTCATCTTGCGTGGTAGTAGTCGTGTGGAAGGTTCCCACCACATGGGAAAGACCGGCATTACATAAATCAAAATCAAATTATTCTAATTAACCTGTAATCAAGAGTTCATAAATAATGGAGAGAAAGTGTTAAGAATGGTGTGATAGAATGGCGGCACGGTGAATGGAGTCTGGGTTCTAGCACCCACTGTACTGTTGTTGTACCACATTATATATATATATATATATGTACAAAGTGTGCCAATCAGGCATAGGAGAAACAAATACGGGGTAGGTATGCGGAGTACATGCACTGGTGCTAAATTGCGCTAATTGGCAACAAGATGGGATTTGATTTGTCCGATCAATTGACAAATTTATGCCTGCCACTATCACTGTTGTGTGTAGGTTTTGTTTAACAATTTTTAACCATTTATGGGTTTCATTCACATGCATATATAGTTGCTTACCCGTAAATAATATTTACATAAAGTCTACAATTGTTTGTAATTATAGGATTAAGTAAAATGTATGTAGGTACTATGAAATATTACAGCGCGAGATGCTGGGAGTCTGGTAATTACGAAATCAGCTTACAACTAAAATGGAAAAGCATTTGCAAATTTTTCGAGGGCAGGTAGGTACATGATTTATAATGTTTTCGGTTGTATACCGATAAACTGACAGTTATTATGAATCATTTGTAAATGTCAGACATTTTGTCACATGTAGATGAAGATTTATTACCCAAGGGTCCGGGGAAATATTGAATTCAATCTCAATTAATAACATTTCATCAGCCGGAAACAAGTTTTGCTTTTCTCAGAGGAAAGAGGTGTTTTTTGTGCTTTTTTTTTTTTTTTTGCAAATATCTTTTGGTGCTTAATTTTCTGATAAACATTTATTTAAGAAAAAAAAAAAAACATCAGCACCGAACATTCGATTTAATTGCTGTATCCAACTGTGGGTCATAAACACAATTATATTTTGTTTAGATGATTTTTACTCTTAGACTAATAAATATGGTCGGACCATGTCAAGAATTATTTGCCTTACTGTTTTATTACGTCTCTGTCTATTTAGCAGTGGCCATTGCGAAAATTTCAAAGAAGCGAAAAATGTTGCTAAACTCGTACATACACGGCATGGGGGTTGTTACTTTTAAGTTTTACGGATGATAAAGAAATTTTCAGAACGGTGTAGAGATGGACAAAATGAGTCTTTCGACTGATTCAACCTTTGAGTCCAAGTCACTTAATGCATTATAGTTCCGAGAGGTTTGTTCATGCGAACTATTTTTTTTTTTTTCAGGATATTGCCCTGACAAAATGACACACGAACTATTCCACCAACTAGGCAACCCAACCACCACAATTAAGGAGGTTCAGCCCAAAACGATATATTTCCATTTTCGAAAAAAAAACACAATTAGGTATATTGGGTCGTGTCATAACCACTAAAATGTATGTAAATGTCAACATAAGTTACACAATATCGCAAGAAATCCTTAGTTATCTCTGTATAAATTGGGCGTTCACGTCATAATGATGATGATAAACACAATACATTTTATTTTTTTCTGCAAAGTTGTCTAATATGGAAATATGGCTTTTTTGGGCTGGACCTCCTAAATTATCCTGACACAGTAGTAGCGGATAAAATTTCAATTATAAGAATCACCTTGTTTGGGTTCGTGCTGCCCTAATAGACTATCTATCTGCACTGAATGAAGCTATGGTAGAAGACAGAAATTAGTATAGGAGTACGATCGAATTCCTAAACTCCAGTCTGGTCCGATTCGACGAAAATTTTTTCCCCTTAAAATTTAACTGCGTCACTCACATTGCTTGCTTGCTATGAGAAGGACTCAAAACTTTTAGATGAACGAATCTCTAGAAGTTTTTGGAATTCAGTTTAGTACTTGGAGGAACAAATTTTTTAAACGAAATCCCCAGACCTGACCCATCTCTAATACGATGACATAAATCCTGAAAGCTTTAAGCTCACCGTTGGGCAGTCATCTCAGAAATAGGATTTTTGAAGGCTTTCACCATCGCTTTAGAGCTGTTTAAAGTCAATTCACGCATTTTATCTTTTAGGAAAGGGAATAAAAAGAAGTCATTATGTGGGTGGCAAATCCGAACTGTATAGGGTGGATGAGTTCACTCTTGGTCCTTTTTCATATTCTTTTTGAAAGACATACGGCAAATAAACAATCGTGTACCATTGCCATATGATGATTCTTAACTAAGCCAAGGTTTAAAGAAGTTGCCAGCCGTCATCTATTTCATAAACCTACTTAACGGTTAATTGGATTGACATAAAGTAATATGTTAATGGGGCCTTGGAGAAGAGAGCACCATAAAGAATATGGCAACCCTTTTCTTGCCAATGTAACATTTGCGTTTTATTTTGGTTAACTTATTATAGCCTAGCTAGGTCTACTGTTGTTATTGCCCCCCTACTTTCTAGCTAATAGCAACAAATTAAAGTTTTATCACCTGTCACAATGTCGAACACTGCTTTTGTTTGGTTGAGTTTCTAGAACATTTTTTTTTTTACCTAGGCAACTCACGCCTTCTTTGGAGCTTCAATTAAATCGTACGGTATCCATTGAACCCAAAACTTCCTGAAAGTCAGATATTAATGCTGCATTGTTTTTATTCAGATCATAGAGGACTCCATAGATCCCAGTAAGGTATAGGGACTATCTTCAACAACATGTTTTCTATGCAGTTTCGGCAGTTTCTGGGAAAACGACAGTGGTAGGATTTCTTTCTCGTGACTATACTCTACGCCCATGTCGGAATTCACGTCGGAACCACCATTCTACAGTGACAAAAGATAGTGTTAAATATAGTCAAAAAACAACTTCAGTTCTTGTGAACATTATTATCGAGCTAATCATTCGTATTAACTTTAATATACATACAAAATAAAGGCAACTGGATCTGTTCTGGCTGAGCGCGCCTGGTATGAGCCAAGGGAAGGGAAGGAATTATTCACCTCCTTTCCATCAAACGTACAAATTAATTGGTATTAGCAGACTTTCAGGCTGTTTATGAATATAGCCACTGAACATGACCCCTTCTGGTATTTTCTGAGGAAGATAGGCAAATTCAACAACGAACTGTGCAGACTGTGCGAAAAGAAATACGAAGTCTCCAAAAGTTCCATATGTGAGCGTGTCGCAATTGCAGTTTTAAGATTGTAATTCACTATTTCTCAAAATAAGATTTGCAAGCCAATCCCAGACGTATTAATCGAGCTCGTAAAACAGTTAGATTCAGCCGAACCACTCTAGGGGAGGACACAACGTGCTTTCGGGTAGCGTCCTAGTGGTGGTCTGGTCATCACTACACCTAACCTAACATAACCTAATTGACTTTGTAGAACATCTAAAAAACGTCTTCCCAAAAACTCTATATTTTTCATCTTCTTCTACTATTTTTAGTGTTAATTTTCTAACTCCCTTCTGTACTCATTCTTATTAAGTATCTATCATATGAACATCAGAAATCATAATGTCCGAAGCGAAGTTGATATTTAAAATCCCATTTAAAGCTATATTTATCGTCGACAAATAATAAAAATAGAAAACAAAAAAAAAACTCTGC
Source organism: Dioctria rufipes (assembly GCA_963924295.1). NCBI lineage: Eukaryota > Metazoa > Arthropoda > Insecta > Diptera > Asilidae > Dioctria > Dioctria rufipes. The sequence goes on along the minus strand of OZ002742.1, from coordinate 176,748,273 downwards.
ACCTTAATTAATCGCAACTTCCTAGAGCTTGGAGCCAAATGTCATATTAAAAGCACTCACCAAGCACTCGCTCATAAACTGATTGATTGAATAAAGTTGATTAGCGGCAGCTACAAAGCCTAACCTGCTGTAATTAAAGAGTTTCAAACAAAAAAATCCACCACAAATTTTATAATAAGCGTTTCGAATTCGTCGAAATAAAAAAATAAAGCGAAACAAAAACGAAACCGCTTCACCATTGCATCGCATAGCCACGGCCAGTCGTCCGCCGTAGAGATAGTAGTAAAAAGTTACCACTTTAGTTAGAAAAGACAAAAAAAAAAATAAATAAAATAAAAAAAAAAATGATGCCTAACGACCCAACGACTCGCGGTGACATTAAATCTCGGCGTGATTTTGTCATCTTAAATCGTTTTGAATTATTTCCGTTTGCTGGGAATGGAAAAATAAGTCCAACACGATCTAAAGTGACAGAATTATTCGAATTCGAGAGATCATAAAGTCAAGGCAGGCGGGATATAAAGAATTTTATAAGTAAATCTGATCGGCTCCCCCTTTTCACCCCTCAATTCCCCCCTCCTTTCACGTTTCGATATGCATAGACGCACAATAATTTAGAATTCTCTGGCGGGGTCAATTATTATTATTACTATGAAGAATCGCGTTGCGCTCTTCTGGTTAGTAATGGGGGGCTCTTGCTACAATTATCGAAATTTGTATTGCTTTGACAGCGTTAATCACACGGGAAAAACTTTATTACTTCTGGTGTCGGATGGGGCGGAGGAGGGAAAAGCATTTTTGGATTAATACAAAGATAACAAATCGCCAAGCTTAAGGCGTTCGATAATTTTTTTTTTGTTCATTTATCTTTTTCGTTTTTTTTTTATCTTCATCTGCACATGTTAGTTTCCTTGGACCTTGAGAAGAGATACGCGTTTTCCGAAAAGAACGTTTTGTTGTCGCTTGTTGAGATCTTTTCTCACACAATGCGCGAAATAACACGATCAACGATGAGGCCAAAACCAAACTTTTGCACACCGAAAGTGACTTGCATTTTTTATCCGATGATCTCAGACCACGGTTCTGAGACGCGAGGTTAATTAAATCATGTAATTACAGGGTTTGAAGAAAAAAAAAATCAATATTTGGAGAGAATTGATGCAATTAGTGAAAAAGAGAAAGACTTAAGAAGTGGTGGTATACGCGAATTAATTTGAAGGTGATTTATGAAAGTGAAAGCCAACTGCAGGCTCAGATGAGGAGGATACAAATTTGTATGTACTCAAACTTAACACTTGTCTACAGGCTAACTGGTTTATATAATTCAGAGATGAGAATCCCTTATTTTTCAAGTTATTGTTAGGACATCATACACTAGAAAATGGCGAGAGGGGCACAACACGTGATGTATGCACTACTTTAATGGACACTCTACGCATTCATCTCGCAAGGAGCTTTTCGGAAGCTAAGTGTATCCGCCGAAAGAAGGACACAAATCAAAATTACATACATACGTATGCACAGAGCCCAAACGTATTCAAATGCCATACTTTTCGTTGCATGTTGTTCGATGCTTTGTTTTTGATTGTTTTGTTCAGAGGGAGGTGGGGACATAATTTTATTATTGCTTCTCTGGGGTAGTTTACAGCGAAGGACGAATAAATAGCCTTTAAGGAAATATTTTTTAATGAATATATTTTGAAAAAATTATTTGTCGTAATTTTTTATTTGATTTTATTTTTTATTTATTTTAATTAAATTGAATCGGACAACCTATGGGAAACAATGCTTCCCTTGCTTTCAAAGACGCCACGCCACATGTTAATATACTTTACGTTATTGTTCCTGCTGATGAACCAAAGTAATTTAGAAAATAGTTTCTGTTGGAGACTCCTATATTCTAAAGTGCCCTAGGCCCCCATTTAGCTAAAGACGCCTATGATCTTCAAACAGACAGATAGAACGAGAAATATATAACCATGCGCATATCTGCATAGATGTGTAACTTACCATATTTGACATGATCAAAAATGATCCTTTATAAACATAATAAAAATGAGTGGACCCAATAAAGACTCCTGAGGAACACCAGCATTTACTGTCTTAAAGGGGGGAGAACCTCTTATTACAGAACTAGCTAAAGTTGTCCGTTGTTAGAACGGGACTCTCCCTTAAGTTTATAAATTTTTACTGTTTTTAATTTTTATTACTTTTATTTTATTTATTTTTATTAAAAACGAAAAACATGTTGGGAGTCGAAGGCGTTCAAGCAGAGGTTGAGCTTTTCTTAAGTTTTTTAAATACTTTTTTAAAGTAATTATAAATCAAACGTGCTGCGTGTTGGCTGAGGTTAAGCTAATCAAAAAATTTTGACAATGATTTTTATGATAATATGAGAATCAAACTCCTTAGAAAAATCAACAAAAACAATTACAGTAAGAATATGATTAGTCGATTATGGCTCACAAGTTTTTTGTTACTTTCAATAAAGCATTTATGCAGTTACAATTGCGTGACACATCAAATTGAAGTTCAGTTTTTTTATATGTTGCCTATTGGACGACGGGTGATTTCTGGTTTAATTGCCTACATTAATCTCTAACTCACAATTATTTTAATATGACGTGCACCAACCTTTGGTGAAATCTGCTATTAATTTTTATTTAAAATTTGTTCTAGTTTTAAATTTGAATATTTTAACTCTAAGATTGACCCTTCTTTTTTTCTTTCTTTATTTACAGATTTTCAATTGTATCTCGGTAAGTCTTCATATATTATTATTGCAGGCGGAAAGGTGTTCAATTCACATCTTTACAGTTGCCTATTCACATCTTTACAGTTGCCTATAATTTATGCCTTAATTAGATATATATATAAAATGACACAAACTGACAATTATTTATAGTTGAACAGCATTTAAAGTGGCGATTTGCATTAATTAATTGAAAGAATGCAATTAATTGAGTCATTCCCGTTTATATAGGTAAGAGATAGACACCAACTTAATCAGATTTTCTGTCGATTTGAGACGTTTTTATAACACTTGTTTCTTACTCAGTGGGAATATCCGCATGTTTTTTTTTTTTCAATCGATAAATGTTTATTGGAAATCGCTTTTGATTGCCGGAAACATTAGAATGAGATTGATTGCTTGATCTAGTTCTATGGAAAGACAAGTTGAAAAAATTTATTATAAATTTTTTGTTTTCTTGCACCTATAAGGAAAAGTTATTTAAAATGTAATCAAATTTTACGAGTTCTGGTGATTTTTATTAACCTTCCTTTGAACTGGCTTTAGTCATGTCATTGAAATATTCGTAAAGAAATAAACAGGCTAAATTGGCAACCAAATATTTCATTGAAACTTTTGGAGTAGTAGATAGGTAGGTACTAATGTATAAATTGTCAGCTCCAGGGTGGGAGAGAGAGTTTTTATTATTAGACAAAAATCAACAAAAAAAAAAAACCTGCAGAATTTGAAGAGAGATCAATAAAAAATAAAAGTTGTTATATAACTACTTATCTAGGAAAAGAGGTTTGGTTAATTCACATCATCTGAAAAATTACTATGAACTAAGATTCAAGATTAACTGGAATCAGTTTTATTTATTCGCATAATATATATAAGAATCAATGAAATCATTTACACAAGTTAATGAACAACTTTTCAAACCACTTATGGAAATGATCTGGAGTAGTCGAGGATAGATAAAGATTCCCACCAAGGTGTCTAAATCATTTATAGTCAGTTAAAGTTTATTACATGCACGGCCATAGTTTTAAATTTCTTTTTTTTTTTTTTAATGAAAGTAATATTTCAAATATTCTTTTATTTTATTGTTTTTTTGTTTTTTTTTTTTTAATTAAATTACTTCTTAATTTCATAAATCATAATCTATGCAATAAGATGCTTGTGTGCCTGGGTTAATTTATCTAATACTTAGAGGTTTTTTGTTCGTGTCTACTCATACTAAAGAAACATTCAGCAGGAATTTCCCATTCACCTCGTTTTTTTCTTTCTTGGTCATAAATTTTTCGTTCCGCTGTTTTTATTAGTGTAACAAAAATAATACTTAAATTTCAAATTTCGCTAATTTCTTGCATACAATTTACCCTGATTTATATCGAACTAGTTTACATTATTATTTTTTTTTACTTCAATTTCTTAAGACAGACAGAAGTTCTTGAATATTATTTTCGAAAGAGAAAGGAAGTCGGAAATGGTTTTTATTTTTTTGTAAGTAGTTTGGAAATGAGTTTTGTCATGCGTTTCCAAATCATTCGATTTCGTAAATAGGTTTTTGATGTTTTTGTAGTATTTCTTAATTTGGTTGAAAAAATTCATGATGCATTTGAAAATATAATTATATGTATAGGATCTTCCAGAAATAAATTAACTGTATTATATTATTCACTTTTATGACGTGTCCTGATCCTGCATTAGAAGTGAACAAAATACTAACGAGAAGACGAGGTTGGTTATGGTATCGATATGTGATATGGATTTTTATGTACATTGCTTCGTCAAATTTATAGATTGAAACCGAAGAACTTGTGGTGAGACTTTTGTTCCGGACTGTACAACCGATAGTAATAAGAAAATAAAAAATACTGTAATCGTTGTATCCAAAAATATCATTTGAAATACCTTGCTGATTACAAAATGGGAATTAGCTAGATAGACGTAGAATTTGAAAATAAAAATTAAAAACAATTTTATAAGGAGTTTAATAATAATTATCTCGAATCTCGATATCAACATTAAGGGCAAGGGCGGATACAACGGGGCGATCGGGCCGACCCCCCCCCCCCCTAGAGCTTTAATAAAATAAGAATGTATACTCTAAAAATTTCCGCTTTAATAAAATTAATTTAAAAATATATACAAAAAAATCTTTAAAAAAAAAACTGCTTCTAAATTCGCACTTAGAAAAATAGAATATAATTTCTCCTTTCACTTAATGATAGTACATCATAAGAGTTCTATAGAGTTTCCCTTCAATTTGCATTTGATTAATTTTGAAAGTTTTACGGTATACAAAGAAATCAATCAAGATCTAGGCAGTTCAAATTTTTACACTATTGTAAATAATAATTTCACGAAATTGAAATTTGGATCTTCTAATGTTTACCAAAATACTTACAAAATTACAGTTTAATTCCCAGACTTTCCTTTCTTTGTGTAACTTGAAAATTTTAAAATTTATTCTAAAATTTAATATCATAATTTCAAAATTTAATTAAATGCAAAATGAAGGGAAATTTTAGAGAGCTTTTATGATGTAGGTATTCATCATAGTGCAGTGAAAATTACTTTTTATTTTTTGGTGCCAATTTTGAAGCAAGATTTTTTTTAAGTTTTCGTTCTTATATTTATCAAGTATTTGTTTTTTAGCCTTAAATTATTCTTAAGAAAACTTAAAATTAGATCTAAATGAATTTTCAGTACAAGAAAATTTTTTACATTTTTTTGTGACCGAAAGTTTACAAAAACCGGGGTATTTGATGAAATGTAGTAGGTATGTTGGGAAAATCATCATAGACGGGGTAAATGACCCTACCAAATTAGCACTCCTCGAAAATTTCTCTAACGAAGTGTCAATTTGAAGAGAAATTATTGGAAAAAAAAATTTGCAACAAATTTCAGCCCAGCTCAATATGTTTTCTTTGTAATAGTATAACGCGTGCAATAAATTTGAATTGGAAAGTATTGTGTTTGAACGAAATCCAAACTACTTTTATTCGAAAAACACCAGCAACAAGATAAAGCAAGAAGTTTATAATGCTGGCCGCTAACCGATCCGGTATCTTCGCATTCAAGTAGTGTTTCATGGCTTATATATTCCAGGTACGATTTTCTATTTTTTGTGGCACCAATTTTTACTATGCTTTCGGGATCAAAAACTTATATATGAATACTAATAAAAGAACTCCTGCGATATGAGGATGTTAAAGAAATGTTCATGGTAAAACGGAAAGAGAAAGCTATATACAGGGCGATCCACAACTGATGGTCCAACTTCAGGAGCTTGAGTTATGAAAGAACAAAATTCGTTATTTTTGATAATTGAATAAGATAAAATAATAAAAAATTTGCGAAATTTAGTGACATGCGGTTACAGATTATATGCATGTATGGCAGCAGCTATCGCTATTCGCCCATTTGAGGAAATTAGACTTTGTTTTCTGTATATTATCCACATAGATTTCCTAACTAAGCAATATTAACTCGAAAGGTATTGTTTCTTTCATCAGTAATGTTTTAGATATAATGGAATATTTAATGGAGAAAAAATTGTATTAAAATTTTTATTAATAGCGAAAATTTGGAATCCATATTATGTTTGTCGTCCTATAAGTAAAAAGTAAGAACACGCCTTTATATTGTAGCATTACCAAATCTCTAATTTTAGAAAAGAAATTTATGTTTCTAATTTTCCTGTAAAGAATGAGGAATCGTTACAGAAATAAATGAAAGAATTGCAGAAAAGATAGGTGACGAATTATTTCAATATATGAAATATACATAAGGAAATGTTTTTGGTAACATTTTGGTGAAAATCTTCTTAAGAATTAAAGAGAAGCTTAAATAGCTTTTATATAATTTTTTCCTGATTGGAAATGCCTTCACTATGTGTTTTATCAAAGATCATATAATAGAAAGAATATTCTTCTCCCATATCGAAAAATGTCGTGAGGAGTGTTGGAAATTTGAGCAAATTTCAAAAATTTTCAACATGCATTATATGATTACGCTTTTCATTAGTTATGCAGTGTGTACCATTATTACTTTAACTTTGGAATATTAGATAAGTCAGCAGTGAACGATCATGCTCTATTTTGAAATTCACGGAATTGGTAGCAAACTGACTGATGCAGATATTAACTGTACTTCATTATTCGGCTTTGCAAGTGTTTTATAAATTTTACGATAATTTTGTTGAATCTACGAAATTGCGTGTAATACTGAACAAAATCTCTTTTGTATACGTATGTTCGAAATATTCGTAATTTTTACATTTTATATTACCAAGGAAATTTACGAAGCAATAGCTTCCACAATCACAAGAGTACGTCGGTTCTTTTTACGAAACGTTTTATAGATTTTTACAATGTTTGTTCAAATGCATTTTAAATTCTACAAAATTTCTATAGATTAGTTCTCTCCAAAACTTTTAGATTGAGATTTTACGCTTTGCTAAATACTTTAGGTGTCGGAATTAATTAAATTTTCCCCAATTTATATTTTATTATTAAGTGTGGCTTAGTTTGTGTCCAATACTATTTTATGTGCAACACATAATTAAGTTCCATATTGTTTAAAATTATCTATAAGTGTATAAAATTATGTATTGTCTCAAATTCAATCATTCTTATATTTCACCACATTATTAGGAATGTGCTCATGAATCTATGTAATACCCTAGGCAGACGGACAAAATCAATGATCTTTCGTTCGTAATTGATTTTTTCAAAAATCAAGTAATCCAAGATTTTGTGAATTAAAACGAAAGTCCTGTCAATTTTTACACGTAATTAACAGCACATTTTTAATAATTACAATTAAAATACGAAGGTAAAGTGATTTTTGAATAATTCAATTACGAACGAATGATCATTGATTTTTCCCGTTTGCCTAGGGGCGTAGGGTATAAACTGTCGCAAGGTAACATAATATATGTAATCGATTTCTTTCTTATTTTTAATTCTAGTTCTAGTATTAAAATTTAAATCCCCCCCCCCCCCCCCCCCGTCCAGAACAACCGTCTGTATCTGCCCTTGAATAATGGCCGTAAATACCAACGAGGATAATCCTATATCTTGTAAAGATTTTTCCTATTGGAGGATAATCCTGCTTATTTTGGTCGTAAACACTAACTCGTGTAAAACAATGAGTCTTTTGCTTATGTGGCATTACTTTCGGATATTTTCGGTATGTCGAAATAAAATAAGTAATGTTGAATAAGCAAATTAATTTAATTTTCAGTTGTATTTTTTACATAATATAAAAAACAATTTAAGTAGAGAAAAAATTTAAGATCAGTGCATCTAACCGAAATATCGTTGCCACGGAAACGTGCTATTCTTTGTTGTTTGCTATAATTGTCACTTAAATTTAAAATTTTGCTCATCCGTCATCTATTCGGAATAATCCTCGAATAAAAATTTTACCTCCAGAAAATCTCGGATAAAATATTACACCGGTATAATACGATGGATTAAATCGCGAGTAATCTTGGTTGGTATTTGTTCATTATACGTGAATATATTATTATTTTGGTTGATGTTTACGGCCCCTAGAGTATAAAAACAATAAAAAAAATAGGATAAGCTAAGAAAATTATAAAAATAAAACGAGCTGTACCTGTAAAAAGAGTACAATCCGGATATAAAGAAATAAACTTAAGGTACGATTACGTACATTGCCTATTTTACTGCAGCGTAGTACAAAATGTTGCACTACTCGAGGGTTATAATGTGGGAATACTGCTGAAACTCAAAAAGTAGCGTCTGCAGCTCTTTTTCCTGCTACCGCAGTCAGGGAAATTTCAATGTGTAAACGTCTAAAGATAAGGTTGCAGGAGCAGTATAAAAATATTAGTTTCGTTGAAACTTTTTCTGCGGTTGCGCGTGCAATTTTTTAAGATGTTGCTTACATTTGTGCGGTAGCTAACTAAATTTTTACTTCAAATTCTTCAAAATTCATATTGCTTTTTATTATTATTTTACTTGTAAAATAATAACTAATGAAAATAACTATATTTCCTTAGAAAATTTACTTGTTGCTAAAAATCTGAAAGTTATAGTTAACCCTTCAGTGGGATTAATTGTTTTCCTCTTTTCCCTTTATGTGAGAAGTCACTTGCTTTAGAATTTCTTCAAAATCATCAGTTGACAGCGCAAGAAACTTTTATAAAAAAATTCACCTCTAATACGTAATTCTTTATTTATTTACGGCTCCAGTAATATTATTTATTAGCTGTCGACTTTCTCATCCAATACTTCTTCTTTTCCAAGTTCTTATGGAGATTTTTATCAAAATTAATGCCAGCTTGAACTTCTGGATCATCGAAATACTTCATAGTTTCACTGGACACTATTGACAGAAAAGCTGGGTGCAGCAAGATCTACTGCATGTGTAAGCATCTTTGCAATTTTTTTCAAAACGTTGAAGCTTCTGAGATGCGCGCAGTAAAAACTGCAGGCTGCGCATAACTTTAATCCACTATGTGTAAAAACCACTGTAACTTTTTCAGCTGCAACCTTAAAAGCTGCTCAATACCAGGAATCTTACATCACTTGAACCGATGTTTTGAGTCCCCGGTAAATTTTCATTTAGGTCTTCAACAAACTGAGCGTCGGCGACCAGGTACTGAAAAATCAAGGCCAGTAGTTCGAATCAACGTTATTGCAACTTTTCACACATCGTCAAGGCGTCTTAAGATTGACTTGGTATCAAGTTCGAGCAGTCTCCCAAGTTTAGTACCAGTGACAACTGTCATAGGGACAAGCTGGGCTGACGAGCCGCATATCAACATCGGAACAGTTTGTAGCGATTCTTTTTGCAGCAGTCAACTCCTCATAAGGACGTCTTGACTGTCAGGAACTACGAGGTACATTTAGCCACAAAGCTAGCTTACCGCCATCAACCCATCATAAGTATGGCTTGAATTGATTCTTAATATTTCAGGCCGTGAAGTTGCTCAGTCCCAGTCAGGTTGGTTAGATAGCCCAGGAACCGTTACTAGGTCAAGCGATTTAGTGAACCCGTTCCCGAATGTAACTCTCAGACCTCGGTTGCCTACATCAAGTAGGCAAGGTGAATCCGCCGCACTGATTCTACCATAAAGAACTCAGTTCTCGGCATCAAGCAACTCTGTTACCCTCAGAGAGCAGTTCCGCCCTAGTGTTGACAGTGAATAGTGATCAACTCAACAAATACAGCGCAGTCTCTACAGTCTATTGAGGATGTAGTATTTGGGAGGATTTGCCACCGCAAGACTTACACAAATCCGTAAAAACAATTGTGTCATTATCCTCATCTATTGACGACCTTCAATTGGCTAAGTTAGCTAGAAGGGATTGTACTAAAAGAGAAAAAAAGCTTATGGATTAATTCCACCAAAAAATGGCATAAATGTGAAACTTATAATAAGAAATCTAAAGCCAAACACATTTTAGTTCATCCCTCAAATAGCATTGTTATATTTTTACCTTTAGAGTTTTTCGCTAGATTTAGATCGAAAAAGGGTCACAAAGTTAAATAGGTCACTTGAAACTGAAAGCTTTTAGGCTCTTCAAGTTTATTACGAAAAATGTATGTTGATGAAAAGTTTAAAAGAAGTCCAGTCTAATAAAAACAAGTAAAAAAACTAGAATTGGTCTAAGACTAATTCTTATGATACCCTAGATGAATGCCCTTATGAAATTTCGTATTGTCACCCTTCTCTGCAAGTTTGATTTTTGAAGTGGTTTTTCGCATATACTTCTAGAACGGTTCGTCGGACAGAAAAAACAGTTATAACCAATTTAATAGGATTTCATATTCTAAAGTTTTTAGTACAATAAAAATGCCTAGAACTGATGGTTTTCACAGTATCCGTAATAACGTAAATTGTTGTATGGCAACACCAAGAAGGGGTTGCCCGATTTATTCCATTTTCGAATTTTTATTTGCCATTACTAATGAAAACACCATGTGCTAAATTTCAGCTCTCTATGTCCACGCGTTCTCAGGCAGTGTTCAAATATATAGTGGTAAACGACGATTTGTCTCATTTTCGAACTTAATTTTACTTTTGTTTTTAAAGTCCGCGTACAAAATTTCAGCTCTCTAAGTACACGCGTTTTCAAGTTATCGTGCGCACGGACGGACAGACGGACATGCATAAATCAAAATAACTTTTAATTTTATTCATCCATTTTGCTCTACCGTCATTATTTCAGTGCGTTACAAATGGAATGACAAACTTAGTATACCGCTTAGGGTATAAAAACCGTTGACGAAACGTATAGGGGAAAATTTTTATGAAAAACTACAAAGATTGACTATCAAATAAACAACGAACCTTCAACACCCGCACTACTCAAACCATTCGGAATTCCATCCTCCTGCGTCCTCCAATAGAATTTTGTGATTGGCTAAACATAAATATGTGAACCGGGCGTAACAGAATATCTTAAAATCCTTTCTTGCAAACAGCCTCCTTGTGTCAGACATGTGACAGGTGATAGAATTCTGTAACTATAACTTTTCCACTTCGTAAGAATACTTATGGGAATGAAGAGACATCAGCGAAGATACTTGTTGTGGTAAATACCAAGTCTTGCTACAGAAACTAACTTTTGGCGAAATGTCAAGTCTTACTGTAGGAGTTAAGTTTTGACGGCAGCGACTGTAAAGTCTTAAGGGCTTGTTCGCGTTGAGCGTTTGTCTGATAACAGGCGCTTTCGGCAAGCACATTCTCAGTGAGACAAGTGAGATATTCTCAGTTGGCTCACTGAGACTGCACTTTGGGGAACTGTCTCAGTTCCATATTGAGCTACCAATTTCGAACGCAACCACTGAGCAACTGAGACAAGTGAAACTGAATTTTCTTGACTCAGTTGACTCAGTGTCGTTATTTTGTGATTTTAATTAATAATTAAAGTTTAGGGAGCTATTTGAATAAACTAACAACACTTTCCTCAATTTATTACTATCCATTTTATGTGTTCAAAATTATCAAAATGTCAAAATTGGCAAATCAGCTGATTGGTTTGAACTGAGACAACTGAGACGATTGCTCAAAGTTTTGTCTCAGTTGTCTCACTGAGACAGTGCTTGCCGAAAGCCCCTACGACTACAAGTTCTTAAGTCTTGTTTTGCGGCAACTACAAAGGACGTATACTTAACGTTGCTAGTTTGAGCTTCGGCTATTCACTGCGCCGCCGTGGGCAACGGTACGTCCTATGCGTCGTATTACTGGCTGGTCGAATATTCAATCAGCAAGCAGATTGGTGATGTTCAACTTCAGGACCTGCAATAAGAGTAAATGTCCCGAATCTGCTTGAGTACGACAGAGATGCAAGGTCATTTTACCAGGCGAGTGACCTCTTCTGCCCAGATTGTCCATATGACAGGCTGAATGTGCGTGGGAATCAAGATGATCCTAATGACAACTCTGGTGTTGTCTGCAAAGTTTTCACTTAAAAGTCTGATCCAGTCGATGTTAGGTCGATGCGGTAGTCCTAGTAACAACAACTAGGGTGGTGGAGCTACATGTGAGTATCCAATACTCCACAGCGGATCGATCGACAGCCTATTGTACAAAACCTAATCAATCGTAGACTCTGAAAAGGAATTTATTTGGAAAGTCATTCCTCTTGGGATTTTCTTTATTAAAACTGGAGTTTTCTTTGAACTGATTATTTTTATTTTGTGGAGATCGGGCCCAATTGCCGGTTGACATAAGAATAATTACACTTTTTTTTTTCTTTGGTTTATACAAATTCCAAAGCCTACCTAGCAAATTTCCTATTTGCCATTAGGAAGGCATGTGTAAATACTTTTTTTAGAATTTGTTTTCAGCGATTATAGCGGTGTTTTTGAGAATTATCGAATGTAGAGTCTGGCATAAAAGTGTCGCCATAACTTCATTCATCGTTTTCAGCACACTTGCTGACTTTTATAACCACTGCAGCATACAAGCTTATTTATTTCCAATATTTGTGCCTGTCATTTTCGTAGTTTAAAAGGTCGCCATATAGAACAATTACTAATTCCTTCATCCAATACTGTCATGTAAGTGGAGTCTTGGCGTTATGGACCAATTCCTAGGTAGCCGGCATATTATTGGAGGCGATTGTCTTACCACTATGCCCTCTTGAAGGCCAGCTACGTTGTCTTGAATGAGTACGGAACTACGACAGCAGAGGTGTATGTTTCTCACAAAAGAACTTTAGTCTTGAAAAACTGAGAATCAACTGTTGGTGTTAGGGTAACGGGTGATCAACCGTCCGCTAAGTAAGTTGATTGATTGATCAGCACCTGTTTCTGAAAGGTATAGAAATCACCCCAGTCTACCTGATGTGCGACTTGGATTACCAGATAAATAGCGCTGTATGTTCAGACTGTCCTTATGATAGCCTGTATGAGAATTCGGATCTGGCTGAGCCCAAGTTTTCTTGAAGGTTATACATCGGTTAAGAACGCCGAATGATTTGGATTCACCAGGGGAGTGATTCTGATCTTTTGTCGTAGCTTAGGCGTATATTTTAGTCACATTTCTTGACATTTCACCACAAATTTGTCGTACTTTTATATTCATTATATTCATTTTGATTTATTCTTTTCATCAACCACAAAATAAATTAACATGATTTTGCAATGAATAAACGTCAGAATATATGCCTAAAGGTAAGGCAAATTAGTGACAACAATTATAAACTATGGTAAATGGATATATTCAGTGCATTATATGTAATGCAAGGTTTGCTAAATTGAATAAAAACACGAAAAATTAAGTAGAAAAGTTCATTCCATTTAAACGTATATTTTGACATTAAAGCACGACAATAGATTAGACTGTCCAGACTGTCCCTATAACAACCTGGAGGAGTACCAGTTCCAGTCGCATCTATGTATACACTCTTATGGTCTGTGGCCTGAAAAGTTACTACACGGATGGGTGTTGTTAGTTGATAAGTGAAAATTTGACAAGTCGACCTATGTCAACGAGGCCGAAGCAATAATAATAGCTATAGTGCTGAACTGCAGAGGTCTACCTGGAGGGTGATTCTGATCTTTTGTCGTACTTGAATGTCAAAATATACGCCTAAATGAAATGAACTTTTCTACTGATTTTTTCGTGTTTTTATTCAGGTCAGCAACCCTTGCATGACGTAGAATGAACTGAAAATGACATTTCACATTCCAAATTCAAAATAACATTTCGAATTTAAGCACTTGTAATGCTCTAATTAGGTGTAGAAATTCCATTTACAGCAGTGTAAAATTTTTGTCACAACCTTTTGAGCAGTTGATTAATATGTCGCATATTTAGGCGTGTTTTTTGACGTTTGTTCACCGAAAATTCATTACAGTTCATTTTGTGGTAGATAATAGTGCAGACATAAAATGAACTGTGTTAAAAGAAAAAGTACGACAAAATATGTCAAAATTCACGACTAAATAGTAGGACAAAAGATCAGAATCGCTCTCCTGTAGTAAGCTTTGGTAACAGCAATATGTAGCAGTCGTTTCTATAATAATCGTTCAGACTCTGATCGGGGAGGCAACCAAATACAGTACAAGTAATATAATTTTGTTAAATAAAAACACATCAATGCTTCGGTCTTGTTTTCGATTTAATTTTTTAGCGATGAACCTCTGTTCTATTTGCATGGTGTACCGATTGTAGTTGCTTTCTTACTAAGAAGAATTATTTTATAAAATATGAACATATAAGTTTATATCACTCACTGGTTGTCAGGATAATAATATACTTTAAATTTTTTTGTTCCGGACATTAAAATCGAGGCCTTCTTACATAACCTTTACCAATTCTCAAAGTGGCTCTCGAATTGATGTTATTTACGAAAACCCTATAAAAGACAAGGCTGCCACATGCCGTTTTTGACGTACAGATGGCTCTGTCAAGCGGCCACAGAAAAACTCTCTTTTAGAGATTTCTTGTTCTGTAGCTTCTATCATATAAAAATACCCATGACATCACAATATGCAAATATGATGAAGATGTGATTGAATTCAGATTTTGTCGAAGTAATGACGATTTCTTACCATGGTTCATTATTTATTCCCCTTAAGTGTGAGAGTGGACTAAGCACTTGGAGTGACTGTTTTAAAAACATATTAAATAGCGAGAGTACAAGTCACGCATTCCATCCATCATTATTATTTTGGAAATAGGCTTTTTCAATGGATTCTAGTTCACCATAACTTTAGACGAATATATCTACGTATAGTGTCCAATTCCTGTGAATCGGTAGATAATTAGCCATCCATTAATACCTAACGTCTTAACGGATTTAAATGTTTACTCACTGAAAGAAGAAGAAAGTTAGTCTGGGAACGGCAAGTCAGTTGCGAAAAATAGCAATCTTTTATCTACCGTAATCCAAGGTCCAAGATACAATCATTAATAGAAGGAAGTAAAAGAAATAAATAATTAATAATCGAATAAATTATACGAAAAACATCGAATATTTTTTGTTTGATTTTAATCGATTTTTAATAGTTCGATATCATCATTGCCATTGCCCATTGTACAGAACATAGGAACATGATTTCGCAATATTGTTGCAAGCATTATAACACAAAATCGCAAAATCAGTTGTTTTTAATGGCAATACTTACCTACCTACCTACCTACCTACCTACCTACATACTTAAGTATGCGTAGAGAAGGTAGCTAACATTTTAACCGCGTATAGGGGAAATTAGTACGAGTCTCCACAATCATAAATCGTGAGACGCTAATGGTTGGGCACCTTGACGTGACGACATCATAGTCAATTCGAGTTAAGAGACATAGCCATAAGGAATGCCTTGTGCACTTTTCTTCTATAATTTTTCGTATTTTGTATATTTCATTTGTGGTGGGCAGGCAGCCATCGGATTTTCTATTAACCTCTTGATACATGATATGATACGAGAAATCTGAGAACTCCAGATGGAAGGGTATATCACAGTTAATCATGCGAAGTGATAGTTGACAGCAATTTTACCGACATACATACATATAAGAAGTAAATCGAATTGACCTCGGCTGACACTTGCAATCTAACACGACACGGCTCCCCATAGCCATTCTAAAGTACCTACCAACTATAAGTACTTGCACTCAGAAATATACATACATATAAAGATCAGCCTGTTCAGATAGAGCGCAATGATCCCTGTCCAGTGTTTGATTCTTGATGGTAATGCCAACGTTTGGTGGCTAATGCCATTAGGTTTATTGCAGATGGCACTAGTCTCATCTATGTATCTAAAAAGTTGTACTTTATAATATACTTGGTTCGGTATGGATAAAAAAAAACATTGTGTACACCTGAACTTGGAAACCTATTAACTCGTCACAGTTAACCCCCAGAGGCACCACCAGTACCACCAAGAGTGGTAGATATATATGTAGAAATATATCTGATAGCGAACAGACTACACATTTTATGACGATTTTGTGTGACAAGCAATTGACATTCTTCATCGCCGACGATTTTTAATGACAGAGAGCTTCGCATTTTACGACGATGTTCGCCAAAGTTATTCGTTGCCTCTTTTAGTTTCATTTTATTTTTCCAATAATTCTGCGCGTTTATGGCATTATCGGAGAAGCTCTGACTTTGGTCTGCTGGGACCTGATATGGGATCTACTTTACCTGTTGCTTATGATTGTGTTGTGGTACCTCTGGTCGGTGGTATGTTTCACTTGTATGTAAGTACGTACGTGCACCACTGATGAATCTCTGACTGAACCTCTTAAGCCTCCTAGTATATGCGCCCAACCACTAGTTTCACTATAGCAGTTCTTTTCTTCTACCTTATTTTTCTTCAGTCAGTCAGTCAGTCCATCGTGAATACAGTCAGATCAACATTACTCTGCAATGAAGGTCGATGAAGCCCTCGAGGAGAGCCTTCTGCAGACAGCAGACTACGTGAGAAATAAGTAAAGGACGACGTGATTGAAGTAGTAAATGCAGGCTCTTGCGACACATCCAATTGCAATTTTTGCCTCGTTTTAGCTCCAGTTAAACTGTTTCGCCAATTGCAGCTCCTCAAGTTCATTTTATCATCTTACAGCAAAAGTGACATGGCCGGACGAAGTTGACGCGTGCGTGACAATCACTAGAGATGCCTTAGGTGATGTTGTTGTTTTTGTTGGTGTTGTTTCCATCTCATGATTCTCCTGGTGTATACGATAGCCGTAATTATAGTTTGCCAAGTCAATTATTATTCTGTTCCCATCGCTTAACATCGTCGTCTAATATTTCAAACACCTAATTTTCCCACGCAGGTAGGTATTTCATGAAAATTCGCGTTTATATATAGACACCAAGTTAAAGATAATAAAAAAAAAAAATTGTTTTTTCTTTCTTGAATTTGTAAAATTGGAATTAAAATATTTCTGGTCCGAAAAATCAGTGAATATTTTTCCTTTGTTATTTATTTTTGGAGGTTATGGCATTTGGTAAATTTCAAGTGTTATATAGACGTTCGAGTAGATTTTAAGAATTCACAACTTCCATTGTTTTCTCAACCGCTACAGATTAACGACTACAGCATTCATATGAAACCTCATGTGTACCAGTTTTAGCAACAAGGGTTCTTATAAGAGATTGGAGATGTCAACATCCTTTGTATGTTGACATTATTCTAAGATCATTATTAAAAGTTAATTATACTTGTTAGAAGAAAAATTACACAATAATGCAAGGACATCCATGATACCTTTTAACTCTTTTCTTCTGAAATATTTCACAAAATTAGAATTCGGTGGAAAATATCTTCAAAATCCATTGAGCTCGACCAACATACAGGGTGATTTAGAATTGGTGCTCGTAAATGAAACAGGAAATTATGCATTATAAAAATAAATTTATCTCGAAAACGGCTGCATATACGTTGAGGTTTCTAGATCTTGCAAGAAAATGCATTTTGGCAAGAAATTTTTTAAAATATTTGTAAATTTTTTTTAAAATTTTTTGTCTTTGACAACCTATAACTACTGACGTAAGGGGGGTGGAGTGATGGTCCAACATTCGTTGGATAGCTTAGACGCTTTACTATAATCTAGCCCAGCTACCATAAAATTATACCTTCATAGGTTCTGCAACAGCAAGTTGCAGGGTATTTTGTGAAAAATTAGCAAATTTTCTTAATCACCCTGTAACTTCGAAAAGGTATTTTGTATCTTTCGAACTCAATCTTCGAAAATGTAATTGATTGGTAAGAAGGTAAGAAAATCCGAAAGTTTTAGTTTAGACCACAATAACTCCTGAGATGAGAGGAGTACCGGGCTGGTTGAGCGGTCATTGAAAAGGTCATGAAGTTAACTGTGACCGTACGTCCTGTACTTTTTAAGATACAGGGTGTTGTAACTCCGAAACGGTTGATATGCCCCCCACCCCCCTTTGCCGTATAATTTTTTATTTGGCTAGATGAGTACTATCATTTCCTGCTCTATTGACACACTGTATATATGTATTCCTTTTTGTCCATGATTTTCAGCCCGAATAATGAGTACCTATCATTCTTTACAGGAATAGAGCATATGGCATGTGAAAACGATATAGCACCTTTACACTGTGAGATGACTATCGTATTATTTTAATAATAGAACCACATTCGAGATCAAAATGGCCAAAAAGAAGTATTTTTTTTCATTACTATTACGAAAAAAAATGTAGTAAAATGTTCGTACTCTCTGCGTTGTTTGTTCCACTAAAAATAATATCAACATCGATTTGGAAGAGTTCAACAAGAAATTTCTAATAGTACACCCGCAATAACTTCAAGTTCCCAATGCAGCTTTAATTGCCTATTCCAAATATTTCTAACATATTTTCACTATTTAATTTTTTCTGGGCAACACCTAATTACCGTTCTTATGGCACTTTGTGAAATAAGATCTGACTCAATTGGATGTGACAGTATAAACCTTTGCTGCTTTGCTGAAATCTTTCTGCTTTATAATCTTTCTACTCCTGCACACATTTGTAATATGTGTTTTATAGTCATCTTGGATTTCGAAGTGGTGGGGGTTCTCTAAAATAATACCTGTTCCGAAAAATCCATCTAATACCGATTTCAAACCGATAAGTATTTTACTGCTTTTATCTAAAGTAATTTAAAAAGCAATTTTTACCAAGTTAAAAAAATACAATGCATATCATAATTTACTAAATGAGCACCAATTTGGCTTTAGAGCTGCGTATAACTCTATTATTGCTCTTCTTAAAATAATCAATGATATACGAATGCATGAGCTCTCCATGTTAGTACTCTTGAATTTCTCTAAGGCATTTGTTCGCTGTTTGTAGTTACTTGAGGGATCGGTATCAATCTGTGTATTCTAAAAATTTATATTTTACTTTTCAACTGGTACTTTAAGGAGTACCGCAAGGATCTATCTTGCGTCCACTGTTTTTTCTCTCTTTTCATTAATAATTTTTTTCATTGTGCCAACTATAGCAAACTGCATTTTTATGCCAATGATGCTCAATTGTACATCGCAAAACCAATTGGTTTAGCTGAAGATGGTCCTTTTGGCTTAATTGATGACATACTATGTCTATATTTGTGGATCATTAAAACCATGCTACATCTGAACTCTACCAAGCCTAAGATACTTTTTATTTCTCATCACGTAAATCCTAATTGAATTGTTTGGTTGAAAAATTATGCTATCATAGTTGGAATATTGTCTTAAGGATGACTATATATAGGTACTAAGCAATTTCGAAGCAAGTTTAAAGAATATGCTGAAAATTACCTCCATAATCATTGATAATACACCCGCTCTTGTTATAAAATTGTTTGTACATATCAATTGATACTATCGCACCTTCCAAAATATTTTACATATTTTTGGGGCACCCTCTATATACTGAATTGTAAGTTATAAGCTAAAAGCAACTAAATGTAATACAATGAAACTATTGCATGATATACAACTACCTCAATGGTGTTAATATTGCTCACATATTTCCTTATAATTAAATACTTGTTCCAGAAGACAATTTTTGGATTCTCCGACAAAGCAGCAAAGCGAAAAAAAATTGTTTATTGTTTCATCATACAACTCATTGATTTTGAATGGCAAGTTTCAAGGCCTGTTTTTGACTCATCAACAGGTCCCAAATAGCGAAATTGAGTTACTTGAAAAAACAAATGAAAATAGAAAAATGAAGAGAACTGAAAAAATGCAAAAATTTAGAGAAACATTGAAAAAAATTCACTGAAAAAAGTTTAAAAAACCAGATTAATTCGGAACGAATTAATGAGATGAAAAACAAAAAAATAAGAAGAAAAACAAACCGTTTCGTATTTCCAGAAATCTTATTCTCTTCAGTAGGGCTTAGTTTCTGCCTGCCCCAGACGGTTAAAAGAGACCAAATTGATCTTATCTCAAATAAACTCTGAGCTTGAATTATATATTGGCAAACTCTCCCATTTGCTTTTTCAAGTCACTTAACTTCGCTATTTGGAACCCATTGATGAGTCGAAACCACCAAAAATCAATAAGTTGTAAAATGAAACAATAAATACTTAAATATTCTTTTGCTGCTTTACCGGAGAATCCAAAGTAGCTTTCTTGAACAAGTATAAAGTTTATCCGATAGTAATTTAATAATTAAAGTATTTTTGTCCCGTTTTTTTCCATCAACCGTCTTTTTGTTTATATATTGCTGTTGAAATTCCTATTTAGTCTTTCAAATTATACCTGCTTGACTGAAGCTTAAATTGCTCTAAGTTTTAGTGAGCTTTATGAAGGCGTCAAACGTTATTTTAACCGAAACTAACTAACATCAGTTGTGCATACGATAATGACTAGAAAAGGATTAGAACTTCATTTACCGAACCCGAGCCCCGTGTGCAGCCTTACCAAAAAGGCACTTAGCAGGGGAAATAATGTCTAAAATATGAAATGCTCACCAGAATACGATGATATAATCTTCTTGGACTAAACAACGCGAAGAAATCTATTAACTTCCTATACAAAGACTATGAAAGTCAGCAACTATTATATGCCAAAGATCAGGCTATTCACTGGCCTAATGAATGGCCATCGACCACATGCTTGGAAAATGGACAAAACCACAGACGATTTTGTAACGAAGAGGTAGAATCTGATTTCCTGGCAGAGAATCCAATGTGTAGGGCTTTGCTGCTTGTTAGCTGTTCAGATGTCCGAAAAACTGACTCTAAAGAGGGTGAATGTGAACTGGACGTACCATGGCAGAGGCACAGCACAAGAGATCCCTGAGGTTCTAGTGTTTAGAAATTGGATCTCCAGCCTTACCCTATACTTATACATTATAATAATAATAATACATATAATATTAATTTGAATATTTTTAAAATTACCTCGTGTTAGAAGAATTGTATTTTTTTTTTGTACAAGAACTGTATATTATGAAACGATTAGAACGACCTCACCGCGTTAGTTTTTATAAAAAATTCTGGCATATCCCCACCCCTAGAAATTATGTCAATACATATTTTAAAACGATCGTGATCCTATTGGGATTTTCTGGAAATATGATGGCCAAGATATTGTCTTCGAAATTATAAAGAAAAGTATACGAAAGAAAGTAACACAACTGCGAAAAACCCTACCGCAAGATTTAGTTTGTTCTGTACTTAATTGATCCACAGGTGAAATATCATATCACCACAAAAATGTAATCAAATTCAAAACACAACTAGACATTCTTCCTCCTTCCTTCAATGCTATGACAAAAGTTGTCCCATCAAATTTATTAATTAACAAACAACAACAGGTGTAAAAAAAAATATTTTACCTTGAAAATCATGTTCGTCATTGGCATGGAAATGTCTGAAGTAGAAGATGAAGAAAAAGAAATAAACAAATTCATCAAAACAAAAATAAAACAAAAAAATGCAAAGCCCTACTTCAGATCGGACCACAGGAAGTGTCGTCAATATCCTCTATAAGCAATCAAATTTAGTTATGTAAGATTTGTAATCAAATCTATGTAGATATATATGTATGTAGTTCCCCTTGTAATCTGCCCATTAACCGCTATTCAAATATAGCGTTTCAGTTCGCATAAATCTCACCACTACTATGGAGTATCGATGTTAACAGTAATTAATTATTGTCGGCTTTCCCACAGTCTGCGAAATACCGCCGATAACTTTGCCAATTTTATAAAAATCTCTTGGTCTCCTCAAATTACTGCTGATAAACGTGAAAATTTTGATTCATCGTCAATAATTCTGTTGCTCTGGTGCTGGGGCCCCAAATCCTACATTTGTACATTTGTAAATATGCGACGACAACTATTAGAGCTGCGGAGGGGCTATCAAAACAACAGTTTTTGTCACATGGCCCCAAAGCTTGACGTGTTGTTTTGGGTATGTCGTGACGATGGGAGGTCTGGTTTCCATCAAAAACCGCTAAATATAGGCGATTTATAGCCGAAAGCGATTATCTTGTCTACTTCAGCTTTATGATGGAATTCGATGCCGACGATGGATGAGCTTGTTATTGCCTATAATTCGAGGAAGGAAAAAAAAAATATAGAAAAATTGGAAAACGACGATTGCTTTCCTTCCTGTCTTTGTAAATTAGGCCTTGACGGAAGCGCACGCTATGGAGACAGCAGATTTGAGTAGTGAAGTAGATTTATAAATTTTATCAAAAATCAGAAAATTTAAAATTTCGTGGGAGAACAAGATGAAACCAAGTGTGTGGGTGTGTGTGTGTGTAGCGAAAAATATTTTTAATAAGGAAAAATTTTAGAGAGGAGCCGTACTGTATTCATATCCTTAAAGAAATTTTTTCTTATGTTGTGGCTCGTAGTAGTAACTAAAAGGGTAACACTTGTACAGAATTCAATTTGGTCAATTGGTGGTGTGGAGTTTCAGTAGGAAAACAGTGGCTTCAGTTATATAAAAACATGTTTTTTTTTTCTCCTTTATGCATGGCTTTTCATGTGGACTCTTTATTTTTGTTTTTATCTGAGCTGGAAAAAATATTCTAGTGTGACACAAAGTAGTAACACACGCAATCAGTGGTATATCTCTCCCAAATTTTACTTATATAGTGTATTGTCAGCATAACCAAAAGCAGATTTTACTAATATTGGTTATGGCCTAAAGTGGTGAACTTAGCTGATTTTATATGGCTAGATAAAAGAAATAAAAAAGTGAAGAGAGAAATAATTTTTTTCCTTAATTTTTCACCTTTTTTAACTAATTTTTTTTTTCGAAATTCCGAATTCGAAATTTAAATCGGAAATTCTTATGTTAGAATCAACTGTCAGCCAACTCCCATTCATACTCTTTAGTACCTTTTTTATCTAAACAAATCAGATCATACTACACTTTTGCGTTACCTGTGTTAATAGAGATTGTCACTGTTTTAAAAACTTTAATTACACTGGTGGCGTTAAATTTTTAGTATATTTAACATATATTTCGTCAAAATCTAACCTGACATTTTGAAACTGTCAAAATATAATTTCGATATTGCAGATTAGATTTTTCGGTTTAAATTTTGAAATTCGATATTTAGAAAAAATTAGTTAAAAGAAGTTAAAAATTGAGGAAAAAATGAATTTCTCTTTTACTTTTTTATTTTTATCTAGCCATATAAAATCAGCTAATGTCCCCACTTTTAAAGACATAACCAAATTGGTAGAATCTGCCTTTGGTTATTCTGACTACAAACGCTTACATACATAAGTAATATTTGGGAGACAGTTTTTCCACTGATGATAGAATTTTAGACATGATGTTCACAACGGCTGTATAACAACCGTATTTGAAACATGTTTGTAAATTACTTTCAAACTCTATTCAATGATAATCAGAGCTCAATAATCTCTCCTACATCCGATGACATCTATTATAACTGCTCTATAAATACTCTTCTGATACTTCTATACTGATGTTGAAATAATTATCGCAAGTTCGGACCGGACGGTATTCCTAACATGTTTTCTTTAAAACCTGCTCTCTTATCCTATCGCATCCTATTTTCGTGTTAATTAATACTTCTATTTCCAAACATACTGTTGTTTATTCTGCTTTGAAAACAGGGGATAAAAATACTAGTGAAGAATAGCCGCCTTATTTCTACTTCTGATGCTCTAGCTTAAATTCCTGAAAGACTTATTTACAATACTCTAATGCCGCAATTAAAACCCTAGATCACCACTCAAGAACATGGCTTTCTGTTCACGTCGATCTACGGTAATTAATCTTTCGATGTTGACTCACTCTATTGCTCTAGTTCGTGATGAACCTTAACAGTTAGATGTTTTTCATGCAGATATATTTGATAGAATAAAAAAAAAAATAATCATAGATAACATAAGGAAATAACGCTTTGTTTCTGACAGTAACCGCTGGTTTGTATCATATCATCATATAACAGTTAAAATTATTGGATTTTCATCAAATCTATATACATACGTAAACTGCGGGGTACCCGAACATTCGATTCTTGGTCTACTTCTTTTTTTTTTTATTATATGTTAATGATATCCTCAATGAATTATGTTCTTCGTCCTTAATCAATGCCTATGACACCAACATTTATCGATTTATAAATGATCCATCCGATTGCCACCAAAATCTGCAAAATGACATTCAGAAGCTGCTCTCTTGGTGTAATAATTAACTACAAAGTCAAAATTACTTTGAAGGCTTAATTTAAGGAATTACTAAGTAAAATTAACTTCCCAATTTACTTTAAAGGAGAGTGGCCTTTAAGGTTAAATTCTTAAGTTTAATTTACGTAATTTTAACCAAAATAGGTCGTTCTGACCTATTCAACCTACAATACCTACTTGGGTAAGTGCGCTAATATGAATGATGTTTAGGTGCTTAGCAACACTAACCATCTAACCTAAAAGAGTTAAGTGGGAAACATAATTTGGTGCTGGGGTTTGTAGCTGGCGCTGTAGTGCAAATTGTTGTAGCTGGCGTTGGCGCTGTAGCGCAATTTTTGTAAAATTTGAATTTTTTGCGTGAGCCAAGATTGATATTTGTTACTGCGAAGCAATGTATTGGAATGAAATAATATGGAAAATTTTGACACAGTAAAGTTCATCGAAATACTGAAAAAAAAAAATATGTTATGAGGTCTATGGCATCCCATATATAAAAATTCAAAAAGGAAAACAGAAATATAGAATGAAATATAAAATATCTAAAATTAATTTGTACATAACCAAGTTGCAGCATTGTATTCATACTCAGCTACAAAGTAAGCGCCAGACTATGCGCCAGCGTCAGCACCACATTCTGTTCTAGCCTTGAATGCCCCCCCCCCCCTTTTCGATTATGTTAACGCTCAGGAATTTGAGTACTCAATGTCACGTATTTCGAAAATTTATGATAATGTTATCATAGGAAAAAATCTAAATCTAAATGTCAACCTATGCCGTCAAGACAATTTATCAGAATGCTGTTTTTACATTTCGTTCAATGCTTAAATCTCGTCTCGTCTTCAAAAACCGGACGAACGGATGTTTTTTTCTCTTTTATTTAATAATTTGATTTGGAATCGTAAAAATAAAAAAAAGTTTTCCTAAAAATTCTTCTGTACTTTAACGCAAGTAATCCGTCATTATGGCTACAGATTGAAATACAGTAATTTAACATAGACAAATTAAGCCTTCCCCAGTCGGTACAGTGGATCATGGTATTCTCTTCTTAAGTTACGATTCTCCTGTAACTCTTGCACAATCTAGCCCAGTAAGTAACTACAAGAATATCGATGAAAATTGCTTATTTGGTAATGCTTGCATTTGCCGTGGAATATGAAATTTTTTCCTGTGAATCAGCCGATGGATCGTCAAGTAGAAATTCCCTATCTCTTATAAATTAGCTATTTAAGAAGTACAATGTACCAATAAAAAGAAAATATATACCTGTTGATGGTTGTCCCAAAAGTGCCCAGCGTGTATATTTAATAGCGATCTGTTAGCGGCTTCGGACTGCTGAAGCGCCATTTCTATACAAAGCTGCTCGAAATTTTCCGAAGTTCAACGAGCAAGGCGCCACAATTTCAACTTCAAATTCAACCACAATCTCAGTCCAAAGACGACTTTGGCGAAATTTGTGACAGTCGAGCTCATTGGAGGTCGTAATGATAATTTTAATAATGATCTCGGTCCTGAAAAACTAAACAAATTCTTTACATCAGCCAAGTGGATGTAGTCACTAAGCTAAGGGATTCTAATTCTGGGGTAGGTAATTCCATAAGAGCTTTTCTTTTGTCTTATAATAATGACAATACTTTTTCATTTAAAGTTTACCAGTGAACCTTTTGCTGATATATCTTTAATCAAATCTGAAGATACTGGCTGGACCTGACAATTTACCACCACAGTTCATTAAACTTTTGTTCCCATTTATCGGCAAATATATGCTACATATATAATTAATTCATATTTGATGTCATCTTTTTTTCCCAGTGCTTGGAAGTTTGCAACTGTTATGCGCCCATTCCGAAAAGAAATCCGCAGCAGAATTTGATTTTTTGCTTTAGGTATACCCAAAGTCCTTGAAAAGCTAAATCTCGATCGAAGTGATTTTCTGACGTGCTAGCAATTCCAACAATTCCGTATAGATGTGAGACCGTTCTGTTCTTGAAAGTAACTTTTAATATAAGAAGGGCTCCTCTAGACCGAATACTAGTACCTACCTTTAGATTTCTCTAAGGTTTTTGATAGCGCGTGAATCATTGCATCCTCCTTGATAGGCTTACTAAGGATATGTGCAAAACGAGCCGTGGCCGGGGAGAGTTCAGGAAATAAAAATATTGCACGCTGTACTATGAGAATGTTCCTGTTTATAACACCGCTGTGTCAGCGCCCGATGTGGCCAGACACTTAGAGGTATCTCGCTCAAGAATGAAATTTATCATTTTTGCGATAGATGCAGCGCGCTAATTCTGATAGCTGACATATTCTTATAGGATTTTTCCTTAATATAATCGATGGTTCTTTATTTATTCTCATATCCTGAAAGAATCTAAAGGGTTTTCCAATAAGAGGTTATGAGGAAATCTTCATATATGTGGATGATGGAATTCGCCAAATTATAATCGCTTATTATTTATGGGGTCACAAGCAAAATTGCGGAAAGTACACTTATCTGAAAAATACCATAGAGTTGCAATACTTGACAAACACAAATTGTCTTTTTCAGAAACTGATGACATAATTTATGCTCTTACTTCGCGATTTACCGAAAAATTGTTCCTTACACCTCGAGATGTATCTTCACCTCGCCTCGCTCAACTGGCTCCCCTCGTTAATTTTAGCAACTCAGCCGTTCTTTGATAAATAATTTCCAGACCGATCATAAACAGCGAATAAAGACCAACAAAATACTGTCTACCGCACTACCACTTCTAAGCGGGGTTCCTCAAGGCTCTACATTGAGCCCTTTGCTTTTCAGTCTGTATATAATTGACTTGCCAGGATGTTACACATTCATTTAAATACGGATGATGTCCAGTTATATTTCAGCAGACCTATTGTGCTTATAGAAAATTGCATTGTACGAATGAATTGTGATTTGAACAGAATCTATATCTAGTCGAAGAATAAAACAGTTTTGATATTAAATCCTGTCAACTCTCACTCTATTTACTTCTACAATAAAAAACTAAATTTTTATGATATACATAGATACTACTAGTGGTCTTAAAAAACGTTTCGCTGTCTGTGCTTAACAAAGTTACTACTCTTGGTAGGTATTATTGTAAACAGTGAAATAAAGTGTTGCGATTTCAGTGTCTTTGGCTCTCAGCGAATATCATATCTACTGAAAATCGCCTCAGATTAATTAAAGATTTAATTATTATGGTAATATTATATATTTCCAAAGCTAGATAGTTTATTCGCCTGTAAAATGCGGAAATAGCATTCAATGACTGCATCCGCTTTGTTTTTCGGACTCATCAGGTTTGACCAAGTTTCGTCATTTGGATTTCGAATGCTTGGCTGTCCTTTGTTTCCACATTTGAGGCAAAGTACTCTATCTAGTGTTCTTATATAATCTAATTAATTATTATAGACCTGGGTACTTGCGAGTATATTGAAATACTTGTAAATATTACCCTTCTTTTTATTATGATTTAAATTTATATGATCTCTACAGCGGAATTTTCAGTAAATTTTTAAATTTAGCCCTAAAGCAAAAGGTATAAGTTCTTATATTATAGTAGCCCAATTTTCTTATCTAAGACAGGGTTTCTTAACATATATTTAATTTTGTCATTTTTTATAATTAAAAAAAAAAGTTTTATTTGTGTTCTTCGTCTGTCCTCACGATATCTCGATAACGCGTTCATTTCGAGAGCTGAAATTTTGCACACAGGCTTTTGGAGAAAAAGTAAATTTAAGTTCGAAATTGGGACCCATCGTCCATCACCTTCGTAGGGTTGCCATATAAAAATTTCGCTTTTTACTATATATTTGGACACTGCCTGAAAGCACGTCCACGCATATTGGATATTTTCACAATCTAGTGGGATTTAATTGAATTTTGAATAACACAAATTCTTAGAAACATTGTAGATTTTGTTTGCTGAATATCCATATTTGATTGAAGTACCTGGCTACCTGCACTAGGTAAAAAAAAAAAATGTACCAACAAACGCGTTTCTGTTCATTCGAATTTTATCGTTAAGTAAATTATACCTGTGATCTTTACTGATTCTATTTTGGTCTTATTATATTTTTTATTTTATTCATCAAGACAAGTTTCTATTCCTTTATTTTTTGAAATATTTTTTTGAAAATATTTTTTGAATTTATTGAAGATCTGCATATAAAGAAACTGCTATTCGCGACTTATAAGAAGGCTTTCAACACATTATACTGTGTTTTATAATAAACGTTATTATTTAATGTTTGTCATAGTTTGATTTATGGACTAAAACAAACTTTAAAAACTTTTTGCAAAGCTTTGCGATTTCAATATTTTTTTCTCCAATTTTCGAATGGCTATACAAATTCCTTGACGGTCTATTTTTGACATATGAACCGGGTAGAACCATAGTGGGGTAAATCAAGAATTTCCAGGACCAAATTCTTATTTCTTTACCAACACCCGCTAAGCACCATCATGAAGTAAGTCATATGCTGCGTTCCTTTTCTCGTTCAGAATAAATTTTTTCAATCCATATCGTTCTTTTTCTCGGACCGAATGATATAGTTTCAATCTGTCATCGCTTTTTCGGACTCCGAATCGTTCTGAATGCACCTGAGTTTTTCCCGGATTTAAGCAGAACGATTTTAATTTGTATTCGTGAATGGGTTGTTTACAATTAGTACGAGGTGGTAATAGTTGAGTTTAAGTTGATTTTGTTGGAAAATGGTTGTATTTTTCATAAACAACAATTTTTACGAATTTATACTTGCTTTTATCAAATGAAAGAAATCTTAAACACTTGAAATGGTTCTGTTTCGTTCCTTTTCTATGAGCACAGAATTAAATAATGACATCGGTCTGTCGATTTATACAGATTCATTCAGAACGAGAAAAGAAACGCAGCAAAAATTTACAGTTGTAGCTACTGATGGATGTGTTTCATTGTCATTTTCAACAAAAGATGTCCATCCATGGGCCGAGGTGAGAAAATCAATTTACTCTAATCTATCCAATTTTGACTAACGCCACTCTGATTCTCACAGGCTCATGGATCGATAATTCGAAACATAGAGAAATGGGTCGGTGCTATAATTGGATAAGATTTGGAAGAACTTAAAACTTTTTCATTGCCAGATAACGTTTTAAGTTATTTGAAAGTAACTGTTGGACGCTTTGTTTGTTTTTCCAAAAAAGTTGAGGAAAGATGGACTAAATCGGGTATATATCGAGGACATTTCCTAAATTCCAATTTATCGTAGCTTCAAGGGAATCTTAATCTTCCTGATGCTGTAGTTAAAGCTATGCCAAGTACTTCCCAAGATGATTTAAGTAACAGGCCTAGTAGGCCTCAAAAGGCTTTCGAAGAATGTGGTTCTAAGACTAAAAAAACGTAAAGTTAAAGTCTTAGTAAAATCATCAAACCGAAAAAGAACTTAAATTAAATTACGGAAGGCAGGGAAAAGGGATTCTGCTTCAATTGTCAAGGAGCTCTCTATGCTGCTTCCCATACAAGAGTAAGCAGATATTAAATTTATTTTTAACCAATATGTTTCAATTGCTTAATTCTATTTCACCATTGATATCTTGTTCCTCAAAATTTATACTTTGTTAGTTTACACTAGGTTACGTTTGCGAGGGATAATTTTAGGCAGGCCTCGATTTTGTAAAAATTGCTTTTGTTAAATAAAGTGTCAGTCTCGATTATGTTTTGTGTCTTGCAATATGTAGTAAAATAAATAAAATATTAAAAATATTAAAAGTAAAAAATAACAAAAAGTCTTTTAAAAAAATAAATATATAATTTGAAGTCACGCTTAAAGAAGAATTCAATAAGGGACTGAAAAATAAAGTTACAAGAGGAGACTCTAGCAGTACTGCTAGAAATCTTTTGAACAGGAGCCAAACTGCCTATCTGTGGACCAAGCGCTTGCACTAATAATTGAGATACGAATTTTCCAATTAATCAATACGCCAACAAGTTAATTCCATTAATAATTACAAAAGAGCTATGCTATCTGACTGAAATTACTATCATGGAAATTTCAAGTGAAATACAACTTCGCAGTCATTTATTGACCATAATACTGTGAAGTGGCTGTGTCAAGTTCAAGAAGAGGTCTGTTTTACGGTCCATGATTTTCACAACAAACAAAAGTTTAAATATTATTATCAAGGGGGGTTGTGATGGTGCAGAACAAAATAGATACAAAATAAAAATTTTCTGAAGAACAAAATTCTGACGGAAGTTTATTTAGTTTTTCTCTTGGTACCACAATACAGATTTACTTCGGGTCTGGGACCAACGATTCTAAAAAAGTTATCTAGCAAAACCCAGCACCTTGTCGACCAATCAAGTTTCTTTTTGCCAAGGAATCAGTAGAGGTGAATTAAGAAAAGTTGACAATCAAGTTACAACCCCCTCCTGCATATAAAAATCCTTCGAAACGGTATAGAAGTTATTGTGAAGCCCATATTGATTTTTTGTATGGTAGATGGCAAAGTGTGCAATGCTGTGGCACATATTCGTCGTCACAAGTATTAGTAGTGTGGAACAAAATCCCCAGAAATGAACAGCATGAATATTATCTCGCAAAAGAAATTTTCTTTCATTTGGATTATCACCTCCGCATTCGTGGATACGATTTTTAGAATGTGTACTCCACATTTTATACCGATTAAGTATTAAGACAGGGCAAGTTCGAGGCAGTATTGAGCAAAATGCAATCTGAGTAACGATTAACAATTACAATTAACCATGTAATCAGTAATCAAATTACTTTGTAACAGATTACTAATGTAATCCATTTTCAAATTTACGTAATGGAATCGATTAATATGTAGTGAGATTGCAAGTTAATTGGATTACATCTTAATCGATTAAATGTTAATTCTTCTAAATTTTATTAATTTCATTCTCAAATGGAATTGTTGCATATTGGAGTATTGTGTAAATATTGAAGGAAGTTAGTTACGTACACATGACACCGTGGCCGTGTCATTAGTGATGGAAAAACAATAACTGACTAGTTAACAGATATGCCCAATCTACAATGCATGGTAAAACCACGTCGACAAAACGATATTTATTTATTTTATTTTTATTTATTATTAATTAATTAATTTGCTGAAGAATGCATATAAATATACGAAATGTGTAAGTAGTGGTACGCTGCCAAATTAAACAGCTGTTGACCTGCCATTTATCATAAATGTAATTGCGTCCTCGATTTCATTGCAGAATTACATCAAAGAAAATATTTGGTCTCAATAATTTATATTATAGTAAACTATGAAATTGCTTGGGACAAGTCAAATAATAAAAAATATTGCTTTAAAGACTGAAAGTACAAGTCCCAGTTTACAGCTGTTTTGTTCTAAATTCCCCTACATGGTTCTAAATTAGCTGAATACAGCTGAGGTATTACTATATCGTTTTTGCTAATTAACTACTACACATAAGCTCGTGCTCATGTCGTCAAATGAATGAGAGAGAAGGGACATTTATGCAAGCACAAATTTTCAAATGCAAAAGTGGGAAGAAAACACAAAAATCCATATCGTTTTGACGACGCGGTTTTACCATGCATTGTAGATTGGGCATTAGTGACGATCTCGATGATACTGAGGAAGAAAAGCTTTTGGTTAATACTTTAGCAGAACGGTTACCTTTACACCTTAGGTGTGCCTCACATTCTTTTGTGCTACTGAATGCCAATAAAATGTTAGAAGGTTAGCAAACAAATCTGCCAAAATTGCATGAAAAAATCTTAAATCAATGCAATACGTTATGGAAGGCTGGTAATAGACCAAAGTCAGCAGAAATTGTTCAGAATATTTTGAACATTTGAAGAATTTTTAAATATATCTTCTCAATTTAGGCTAAAAATGCCGCTCTAGTAGCTATTTCATATTCCGGATTCAACAAACTTAAATTGACATCATTACTCGGACAGACACAGTAGGTACTTACAATTTAGAAGTTTATTCATAAACGCTGTTTCTAAACAGTGAACCAAAATCTAAGGCTGAACTCATATTATCATACTTTATCACTGAGGACAGCAGAGATGTCAACTTGTAAATTAGTCACCCTGTGGTTAAGAAAATCTTTCTAAAGTATAATACCTCTTTCATCATTTCTGAATTTGCATGTTTTCTTATGCAACTATTATGAACTGTCCAAAAACAAATAGATTGTCAGACGAAATGTTCCAAAAAAGAGTTGGTATTAAAAGTTAATTTGAATTACATGCAGAAAAAGTAAATCTACTTCTGTTTGATTTTTTCTAATATTTAAGATATTTGTATTCTTATTCTTCATAAAAATCCCTAAAACTAATTTCGTACGAGAACAATACTATTTTTTTTTTTCAATTCGAATTATTACATTATTGTGCAACTTTCTGTTAAAGGACAACATTCATGTAACATTTCAAAGCTTTAAATAATTTTGGAATCCATTAAAAATACTAACAGAAATACTTCTTCGCCATGATCTGTCTGTAGAAGTAATTTTAATTATATTAATAATTACTTTTAAGTAATTTATAAAGTAATCTGTTACAATGTAATTAGATTACAATATAATCGAATTATATTGTAACAGATTACAAATTTGATAGATTACATATTCTCTCATGAGTAATCTGGTTGAAATTTAATTAGATTACTTGTTAATTTGACTGTACTACAATGGAATTATTAATTAAATTATACTGGAAGCAGATTACCTCCAGCACTAGTTCGAGGTTCCGCAGACAAAAACAAAGTAGTGGAAAAGAAGAAATATGTGCAAGATAAGTACCTACAAGAGCGAATTCGGTTGGCTGGCTGGAACACCAATGATGGAAATACGCAGTGGCGTAGATGAGATTTTAAGGCTCACCCGCGAAATTTTTAAGGGCCTTTTTTTAAATATACATTTAGAAATGGAAGTCACAATTTGTAACTCCTCAGGTATAGTCGATACGATACTGTACTTTATAGATCGCAAAAAATTCATAATTGAGAGCAAAAAGTTGTGGAATATATACATATTTCTAGTTTAGTATGGACATATGCATGTATTAATACTAGTTCATACATACATATTATACCTATATATAAATCCTCTCTGGTGAAAAAATACATATGGTGTAAAATTTGGTATTTATTATAATAATACCCAAAAATATTATTAAAAATTTGTTTATATCTGATTATAATAAATATGTATATATGTGGCAACCCTAAACTGCTACAGTAGTGAATTTGTTCCAGGTGTAGAGCTCTGCAGCGCAGAGGAACCGAGTAGTAAGAGAAGAGAGTTCAGTTTTGCGTTCTTTTAATTATATCATCCTATAGGTATTTGAAGTCTAGTATTAATTTAATCGTATAATTAGCGTACAATAAACCTTTAAACTTTGCTATATTGTAATATTGTTTTCGATTCCATATCCAACAACATTTTATATAATATTATAAAGAATATGTGGTTTAAATTTTATCTAAATCGGTTAAACAGATCTTCAGATGTCTTGTACACCAGTTTAAGAAAAGTAGTTTCGGAAAAAAGAACCCAAAAGACAACTTCTCCCTGCCGCGCTCACTTCTAATTGCCATAACTTCGGAGATATTTTGAAATGGTTAAACGCTTAAAATATTCTTCAAAGTATGAAAATGTACTAAAAAAAACATTAGATTTTTTGAAAACCTCAAGGTGGTGTAACCCCCTAAGCAATAAGCATTCATTTTTTCTAGAAATTTACAGAAAATGTTTCTGTAGAATTTTTATTCACTCTTAATGGCCGACAGGAGTTATTTTCAGATTTTGTGTCGGTATCCAATAATATGCATAAAAATTCTAAAGAAAAAATTTCCAGTAAATTTCTAAGAAAAAATTGAGGGGTTCTCTATATCAGGTCCAGGCATTGTTAATTTTATATTGGAATTGGAGCATACATTCATGTTTATACCTACTTCGTTCGTACCTATACATATACATGTTATAGCACCCACGAAAATCTTCCAATGTAAACAATGCAAGCAAATTTTGATTTTAGGTACCAGTTTGGGATCCCTAAATTTCCCCGGCTAGCAGGTTTTGCGGGTGCTTTATCTAAATGTGTTTTTCTGCGAATTCGAATTTCTCCTTCTCATATACTATGTGTATTAATTAGCGCTAACTGAAATTCTTGGAAAATTTAGTTGCATTTAAAAATGTGGCTAAGTACAATGGGCCCAGAATGAATTATTACACACGAGCCCACGGGAGACATACTTACGCCACTGTGCCCTACTATATATGAATTTAATAAGCGAAGCTTATCAAGTATAGGTACATTTGTTATATTATTTTATATAAAAAATATAATCAAAACTCCGTTATTTTAGATAAGGCTTAACACAAACCTTGGAATTATTTATGTCTTGTTTATTAAATTTAAAATGGCATATGTCACATTTTATTTTATTTAAAGACCTTTACACGGTGTAGTAAATCAATAATTGAACCCCACTAGTTCTTGTGAATTTTTTTTTTTTTTTTTTTTTTTTTAGCTTTAAATTTTTAGTCTTCGTTTTTAATCATAGTCATAGTTTTTAGTTGTTATTTTTAGGTTCTTATTTATTGAGGTTTTGTAATTTTTCCTCATCTAATACTAATTTATAATAATACTAAATGATTTTTCCATTAGTAATGTAAGTATCTTTTTTCGAGTTGTATGGTAAGCCAGCCGGTCTCTCACACAATGTTTTTACGGCATCCTAGCCTCAGAGATTTTTGTAACACAGGATAAATAAAGAAATGAAATGAAATAAATACAAAAAATGATATAAATTCATCAAAACTTTTCACTGCTTCCAAAGTCTCTACCTAGCGATGAATTGCAATTGTGTCTTTGACACTTTTTTTCAATGAAGCAATTAAAATAAAAACAAAAAACAAAAAATCTAATGAAAGTTACAGCAAAAACTTCGACAGGTTACGTTCAGAATCTTACACTTATATATAATTCTTGACACACGGTGTCCTATATAAATTCGAATACAAAAGTGATTTACTGTTTAAATATTTCAGTTTCTATAGTTACACAAAACAAAAAGCCCTTAGCAGTTCACATGCTAAAACCTAAAATACATTTTGGTATCAATTTTATTTTGATAGCGGAGTGCGATGGAATCCATACGTGAACTAATTATTAAAAAATTTATGAAACGAATGAAACCTTGTGAAATTTTACGGGACCAACGAAAGGAAGAGATAAAGCGGGACTTCATAAACAATAAAACGGTATAAGGAAACATTCTCTGTTAAGGATCGTAAGAGAAGAGGACGTCCACGCACTGCGCGTACTAAACAACGCAGCTCCACCCCGTTAGGGGTACAAAGTGTACCCCACAGTTATTATCATCAATGAACCTATATAAATATAATTATTTAACTTTTAGCACTTACATATTGCACATTAACAATTTTTTTAAATAATAACACAGTAAAAAATTTAAAAAAATTTATTTTTTATATAATTTAGGTAGCCCTTAACAGAGTAAACTTAAAATTATAAAAGTATATAAAAATGCTTCATTCTCACATAAAGTGCAAACTGTTACTTTTTTTTGTAATACTGTGATCAGGACAAATCAATTTTAAACAACGTTGGCATGTTTTTCGGCATTTTCTGTTCTTTGTTCGGGGGCAAATAGTACACCTTCCAAATGATTTCCGCCGATCTTCCTGATTTTACGATTTTCATTCTACTTGTGATAACTATTTCTGACATAGCTTCAGAAATACGTTTAGGTAAATTTATCATTGTGGAGTTTTTATGTAATGGCAGGTTTTATAAGATCTTTCCAAAGATTCAACAAGAACTTCCTTCGATAATCCCATTTGTTTGTTTTTTGCAGTGAATTTTTTGTAGTCCATAGAACGAAGCTGTTCAACGAAACAATATCCAAACAGTTTTGGAACAATGCAAATGGCCATCTATTGCTGGTCCTTTTGACTGTGTACTCATTGACCATGTTATCCATAATATCAACAGATCCCTTATTATATTATAATGCAGAATCATGACGGGTTTGAAATTGTTCGTTACATCGCTTACAGCATTATCATGATGTGTTCGGTACTTATTACAATCACATGTTTCTTGGCTTTTGGTACATACGAAATCATCGTTATGTTTTCATGCAATGCAAAAACTGAAGATCCTTCTAGTCTATTGTTGGTGGATAACAGCGCTTTTGGGATATCTTGTTTATTTTTTCGAAGAGTGCCACAAATTGTTAGTCCAAGGTATACTTGCAAAAAAAGTTGTTCGTTGTCATAATGGTAGCCGCGGCCAAGGCACTTAACTAAATCCAGTACTACGCGTTTATCCTGCTCCTTCTCAGGTCTATCTCCCTCTTTACCAGTATATACCTGGATATTCTTTGGATACGTAGTATCTACATCCACAACTGCCCATATTTTTATGCCGTATCTGGCTGGCTTAGATTTCATGTATATACTCTAAATGGACACCTTCCTCTTAAGTGTACAAGTCGTTCATCGATGGTAAGGTGTGATAAAGGGTTACTTGCCTGTCTTGTACTGGTGATACCGATTTAGCACATTGGTATTCATGTTTTAGACGAATACCTTAGTATGTCTCTTCGCCTACTTGTCCTTGCTTGCTATCATATCTTGTGACACATTCATTGCAGCCAACAAATGGGAAATATCTCCTAATAATGATAGTGAGTAACCTAAAACAACAAATTGCAGGAAAGTTTGAAAGTGATTCCAGGTATCAGACTCGTCCTACATTGTATTCGAATGTGTATGCAGATAGTTATGCTAATTACGATATGGGGTACACAAAGTGTACCCCAGCTGCTTTCTTTGCTTATAAAAGCAAATTTTTACATAAAAATAAGTAGGTGAATTGCTTAAAATATTTGAAGTTTTCCAAGAAAGGCTTTCAAGAAATTTCGTTTCATAATTATGAATTGTTCTATAAATATCACAAAAATTGTGTTTTTGGGGTACAAAATGTACCCCATGTCGTGCCAGAAAGGTTAAGATCGGAAGAGAGCAGATTCGCAAAAAAAAAAAAAAAACAAAAAGGTCGTTCAGTGAGAAAAATATCTGCGAAATTGGTAATATAAAATTCTTCAGCACAATTAATATTCACCAAGGATCTAGAAGCAAATCCTTAAAAAAAAACAGAAAATTCATGGAATTTCAACCTCATCCAAGGAAAAACAAGCTGCAAGAGTTGAAACCATACTTTCTTGGCACGGTGGTGGTGAGTTCGTGTTTTCCGATGAAAAACTATTCATTCTGAAGCAATCACACAGTCCACAAAATAATCGTGTGTGGGCAGTGAAAATGGAGGATACTTCCGAAAATAATTTTATGTGCCCAGATATCAAAATTCATCCTCAATCAAGGTTTGGGGCGGTTTTTGTAGAAGAGGCATACTTCCCCTTGTTTTTATTGGAAAAGGTGTGAAGGCAGTGGCGGATCCAGGATTTTTGTGAGGGGAGGGGGGCAACTATGATTTAAAAATGGTATATGCTGAAAACTGAACAGGAGATGTTAGATTATTCATTTTGTTTTGATTTAAAAATGGTGAAAGTGTAAAACTTCCCAATCATCCATTTTAGTTAGTAAAACCGGGGAAATGTATTTTATTCAAATTCACGAGTCATCATGAGTTGTATCTTTGTAAAATGGCGAAGCTGCCGATGTATGTCACCCTTAAATATTTCGGAGATTTCATGCCGGAGTAAAGACAGAAGATGGTAGACTGTTCCACGTTCGCACAGTTCTGGATGAAAATCATCACGGAATTTTACTCTATGGCCGAAAGTATTTTGAAGGGTAAAAGGATGTACGCGGCTTGCAGTGCGAGTATTACATGCAGGAATCAGGGATCAAACTAGATATTTCATCAGAACATTGATCATGCATGTAGAAATATAGGAGCGAAACGCAATCACAATTGCGGCGGTGCTCGAGTAAGTCCATTTGACAAGTTTTTGCCACATCGCGAATGAGCTGAAGACTCTCTATTTGACAATATCCAATTAAGCTACGGCTCTGATGTAGGACTTATAGAGGAGTGCTAGAATCGGTGGGCTGAATTATTTCTTACACCTTTTCAGAAATCCAAGATATTTCGATGCTTCTTTGGCAACTGAGAAGATGTGATCTGTTCAGCTTAACTTACTGGAAATGTTAATGCCAAGAATGCATAAAGATGATGTATCGTAGATCAGTGCTCCATCAAAAGAAACGCGAGTGGAAAAATTATGATCTTGTTTTAAAGAGATGGGACAGCTTTGGAGCTTAGATGTATTGAATTCGATGCGATTCGGTTTGCTCCAAGCGAGGATATTATCAAGGTGGTTATTCAAGGATCTAATCATGCAATCTGGTTTGACATTTCCTCTGTAGTCTGCAAGAGTGTCAAAGGAGTAAGCGAAATCAAGGGTACTGTCATGGGAAAAAATGGATTGGATTGAAAGTAAGGGAAATCAGATCATTAATGAAAACTGAGAAGAGAAATGGAGAAAAAACAGAGCCCTGAGGCACCCCGGCAATTACTGGTTGAGATTCAGATGTAACGCCATCTACCATGATGCGTATTAAGCGACAAGATAAAACACTTTACATTCATAATAGAAGAGGAAGAGAGAGACCAAGTGTCTTAAGTTTGGCTAAAAGGGCTGAATTGCAGACACTACCAAAGGCCTTTGAAATATCTAGGACAACAATTTTTGATTCACCAAAATTGTGAGAACTACGGCTTCAACGTTCCATAAGAAAATTCAGAAAAAGAAAAGCTCTGTTGGCTATCGTTGTGGGTTTGATTAGTTTCTATGTAGGTACTTCATTAATTTGGAGTTAATGATAGATTCAAAAACCTTTTAAAGAATCAAAGTGATTGTAATTGGTGGATAATTTGAGGTAGTTTTCAAGCAGTTGGAAATTTTCGAGAGCTTTAGCCAAGAATGAGGCACAGGTTTTATTTAACGGGGGCTTGAAACTATCAGGACCTGCAGCTATGGAGACGTTGATCTCCTTAAGGACCTTTACCATATCTCTCATACGGATGTGTATAGGCCTTTGTACATATCCACAAGGGAGATATGAAGTGGATGGAAAAGGAGAATTTGAAGTGAATCTAACAGTCAAAATATTATTTTTATTCAGGGAATATATTCACGCATGCCAAGACTTAGAATTGTACTAAATTCAAATGTCCTTTCATCAACATCCCTTGAAGTAAAACAGACCGACCAATCAAATTCTCTAGAAAACTGATTGAGACTTTCCCAATCTGCGCCCCCTAGCTGGATCCGACCCTGTCTGAAGGTCAACGCTGAATATTACCCCAAAAGCAAGTACTTAAAGCAGTTCTCCTACTGCATAAAGTTATTTGGAGATTATTACTTATTATGTAGTTCAGAGGTGATGTGCTGGCTAATAACTTTGCCGACTTTATACCGAAGGAGGAATAGCATCCAAGTAGCTCAGATTTAAATCCTTTGATTTCTTTGCTTGTGGGTTCTAAGGTAGCAAAATTCAAGGACCGAAAAATCAATCGTTTAGAGCAGTTCAAGTAAGTTATCTCCAAAATTTGGGAGTAAGTGCCGTCTGTAACTATTTCGAAAAGATATTAATATTGGTAAAAAAAAAGCAAAAGGAGGTATTATAAAAAAAAAAAAAATTATTGCAGGTTTTTAACTATTCATGTACCATTAAATTTTCAATTAAAATCTTTGCAAAATATTAAATACTTGTTCTTATATCTCAATATCTTTTTGTATTCAAATATATTGGACACCGTGCGTATAGATCTGAAATTCACAAGCAGATTAATGATTTTATTTTCATATTAAAAATAAACTTATTTCATTTGAGTAGGTAAAAAGTAGGAACGCTCATTTCATTTTGTGAATATATTTCCTGTCATAAAAATTCAATAGTTTTGAGCTTAAGCCCAGGGGCGGATATTCTTGTTAGGCAGACAGGGCTGGATCTGTGGAAGAGCACATGGGCAC
The DNA here is from genome assembly GCA_963924295.1 of Dioctria rufipes. Taxonomy (NCBI): domain Eukaryota; kingdom Metazoa; phylum Arthropoda; class Insecta; order Diptera; family Asilidae; genus Dioctria; species Dioctria rufipes. The sequence continues at coordinate 176,707,871 of OZ002742.1, read as the reverse complement.
ATGGGCTGCAATACGGCGGACTTATGAACCCATAACTAAACGAGATAAAATCTATTTACAAGAATTGGAAAAAATTTTCAGAGCAGACTTAACATTTTAGTCTTCTTTCTGGAATCTAAAAGCTCCTTTGCTGATATCATACTTTCAATCAGTTTACTGTTTATTAAATTTAAGTTTGTAAGCCTGTTTAAGCTAATTAAACTAAAAATTCCGCTAAATTCTCAAATTGTACCTTTGTATCATATGAAATGAATTCAAAATGTGGCTGACAACCCTATGTTCCACAGCATTCACCAATCCTACCTCGAATGTAGACAGAATATAAGACAGTAGGCACAAGCACAGAGTTGCCAGCTAAATTTAGTCATTTTAGCCGGATTTAAGGCCTTTGAATCTGAGTAAAAAATCGGATAAATCCTTTCAAACTGAACGGCAGTTTATCAGAATTTTTATCTAGAGTTTTTTTTTTTGAAACTGTCTCAAATTTTAGTAGTTTTAGCTAAGAAGATTCACATTGAAAAGCGGCAAAAATAAAAAGCTAATCTCTAACATAATTTAAATTTTTACTTTGTTATCCTTATCTTAATAATACCTGAGACAGACTTGCAATTTCAATATTACATTTTGCGCTCAACTGAAACTCTGTCTCTATATACTGAGAAACAGCTCGGTATACGCTCGGTATACACTTAATATGTAGTACATTGGAACTCAATATTTATATTGCGAAAAACTTACGTGGTATACGAGTTTATAGCAATATTACCCTAGTTATAAACCATAATCATTTAATACACGAACCGAATTTAATACTGCAATGTTGGGTACAACTTTTTCTGACATTTAATTTTTAGCACTTGTCAAATTGAGTGTCTATTTCGTTTTTGTACGTACGCGGAACTTTCTTAAGTCAAATGACAAATCAAGTGATAAATCAATTGTAAGTTCTCTAATTAAATTCTCAGTATCGTAAACCGCAAGTGTGTCTCTGAAATTTTATATTGCAATTGACATAATTGCATCAACAATATATCAATATTGAAATTGCAAGTCTGTCTCTGGTATAAAATAAACTGTATTTGTAATGATAGGATTTTTTACTTTCCTTTTATTTTAAAACAGTTTGAGATTCAAACGACATTTAAGATCTATAATGGATTTTTATTTGAATTTCAAATTCTTTTTATTTAGCAATCATTTGTTTCAAATTCAAATTGTTTTTAACAATTCTGGTTCTAGTTTCAAGGTATGCAGTATAAATAGGTCATCTTCAAACTTTCCTAGATCCGGCACTGGGGAGAGGTGGTTTAAAAACTTCATTAATTTGGAGTAAATGATAGATTCAAAAACCAATGAAAGAATCGCAGTGATTGCAATTGCTGGATAATTCGAGGAATGCTACACCCCCTCCTTTCTTGGGAATAAGCTGAACGTCAGGTAGTTTCCAAACAATTGGAAATTTTCCTGTCGAATAAGACAAGTAGAACAGTTTGTACAGGGATTTAGTTAAGGATGAGGCATAGATTTTAATTAACTGGGGCCAGAAACCATCAGCACCTGCGGCTTTGGAGACGTTGATCTCCTTAAGGAGCTTGAATACATCTCTAGTATACGGATATGTATTGGCTCTTGTACACATCCAGATGAGTGACGCAAAATAGGTGTCTGTGAAATGAGTGGAAGATCAGAATTTGAAGTGAATCGATCAGTCAAAATATTTGCCTTATCCAGGGAGTCAACAATCACTTCTCCGTTGTAAATTGGTGAATGTATAAAGGAACTGTTGAGTAAAGTTATTCCTGATGATTTTGGCCAGGGATCAGAAACCTTTGCTACCTTTACGATTTATCAGGATTGATTTTTTGTCTCTAACTTTCTGATAAAAAAAAAAAAGTTTTCTCTTTGGATAATGGACTTGCAAGTATTATGTGCAGTCTTTTTTAGACTTGTTTCAGTTCTGGACATGGATATAATTGATAGATGTGAAAAGCAGATTCTTTCGCTTTTATTATTTGGTTGCATTAGTGATTTTGCTATTGTTGAGATTTGCTTCATTCTTCATCAATATACGTTGAAGCAAAACCGACGGACCAATCAATTTCTATAAGATACTGATTGCGACTTTCTCAATCAGCTGATTTATTTTGTTTTTATTTAACGTTTGGAATAAGTATTCTAAGTAAAACTATTGCACATTCAACGAATAATAAAAAAATAATAATTTTGTTTTAAGAAATAATAACACTCACTACAACAATGATTTTTTAGCCGTGGTGTAGTTTCGCTGAATTTAATCTTTAAATGTTTGTTTTGTTACGCCGATAATATTCTAACAAGCGTTTTTTTTTATTTTTATTAACCCAAGCTTAGGGGATATCCTATGATGCAAAGCACAGTATGGCAGGTGAAATAGGGAATTGATCAGGGGGCATAAGGAGAGTAACGACGATGCTGATCCATTTCACTCTTAAACCTTCGCAAATTGTAAGCCGGAGGAAAGACAGAAGATGGTAGACTGTTTCATATTCGAAGGTAAGGCTGTGCGTCCAGCCCCAGCCCTCTCTAAGTCTGATATAGGACTAGGCTAGATTTTATGGGTTGCAACATTTCTTATACTTTTTAAGTAATCCAAGACATTTGGATGCTTCTTTGGCAACAAAAAATATGTGATCTGTCCTTAACATAGTGGAAATATTAATAACAGGAAGGCTTAGTGACGGTGAATCAGAAATTATGTATGCCATGCGGGCACACTTTCTTAGACCGATCAGACAAGCCCTTACGACATACGGACTATAAAAGTTTCATTTCCGATTTGCCTGCAATTCGCCCATTCAATTATTTTGATAATACTTTAATACCTACAGCCGGCTCATTTTAAATTACGTAAACGATTCTCAAAGTCTACTGATAATTGTTTACTGTTATACAGTTTAGATTATCTTTAGTTGATTTGCTAATAGAAAATTATCACAGTAATGTAACCAGGCAAGGGCATCGTTGGAACCGTATTCTTTTCGGTTGACCGAAAGACATTTTTTAGAAATGATATCTATTTTTTTTATACATATACTATTATGCCAAGCTCACCCTATGATGCAAAGCACAGAATGGCAGGAAGGAGATAAGGAAAGTATTAGGGGATATGAGGAGAGTGGCGGAGGTGCCGATGTATGTCGCCCTTAAACTTCCGCAGTTTGTATTCCCAGAGGAAAAACAGAAAATGATAAACTGTTCCACATTCGCACTGTTCGGGATAAAAAAATATCAGGGAATTTTACTGACCCTTTAGCAGATGATTAAAACAAACCTTTCATCGCTTTTATCCGAATAGTATCTCTCCTGTTTCAATAGCTCGGACCTAAATTAGAGCGATTGACAAGTCGCTAGCCATAAGGGTTGCGTTCTTAAACTTATCAAATTGAAACGCTTCCAGAAATTTCTGTTTTTTTTTTTTTTTTTTGTCAGAAAAGTGCGGTAGAATAGATTTACTGCTCAGTGAATTATTTTGTTAGGAAAATTGAGAAGATCTACTGCAATTTTTTTTTTTTCAGTGGTCCTTAGAAAATGGTGCGTGCCTCCTGGGCTCCTTAGCTGGATCCGTCCTTTCATAGGTCGGTCTGCCGCTAAGCGCCTCATATACAAAATAAATAGGAATTATATGAATAATTAAAAGTAAATAGTACCAACCTAATAATAACCAACGAAATCAATAATTATTTAGGTGAAATAATTAAGTCCCCGTATAGATTGTGAAAATTTCACGCTGTGCGACGCGGTGTTTGCCATATATAAAATAATTTAGGGTTTTTACGAATACTGTGAAAATGATCAATCCTAAACCTTTTTATAGTACTGAAAAGTTCGTCAGAATATGAAATTCTATGAAATTGTTTATAACCGGTTTTACTGTCCGACAAACCGTTCTAGAATTATAGACGAAAAACCACTTCATCAATCAAACTTACAGAAAGAGCTGACCATACGAAATAACATACATACAGGTATTAATCTAGGAGGGTATCGAAAGAATTGGTCTTACTTAGACCAATTGTAGTTTTTTTCCTTGTTACTAACTCAATTGATTTTTAGTTATATTTTTTCAACTGCCTTTTTGTTAGCTCTTTCTTAGGCATTTTGATTTCTTTGGGCAAATCTAAGAATAAAAAAAATAAATAAGTCGATTAATGTGGACTAGAACTACTACAAATAACAATCAAATGAATGTAATACAACTACAAATTACAAAAAAAAAACCGCCTGATCCACATTACCCGAATTTCCTCTATAATAGATATTAAAAAGTATCTCCATAGTGCTCCAGTGCCATAGCGCTCATATGCATTAGTCTTAAATCCAGAAGCCTACAAGAAGAGGATAATAAATAACAGAAGCGGTAGAAGTTAATAAATTATAGCGGTTAATATAGTTATTAGTAAACACTCCCGCTATGTTTTGTAGTTTTTAATATAGCGGGTCTTGAGATAACACAGTATCAATGCGCGGGTCTTGAGATGACACAGTAGCTATGCGGGTCTTGAGATAACACAATATCTATGCGGGTCTTGGGATAGCACAATATCTTTGCGGGTCTTGAGATAACACAGTATCTGTTCGGGTCTTGAGATAACACAATATCTATGCGGGTCTTGAGATAACACAATATCTATGCGGGTCTTGAGATAACACAGTATCTATGCGGGTCTTCAGATAACACAATATCTATGCGGGTCTTGAGATAACACAGTATCTATAATTCCGATTAGATAAGCTTTGCATTGAAAAAAAAAAGTAATTTTACACCGATTAACATTAAATTGTGTAAATTTACAACGCTCTGTGACATCGGTGTACATATTTGTATGTAAAATTACTCTACTTATGCGCATAAGCTTATCACAAAGTCATACGTAAAAAACCAAAATTCTCGTTCTTATATAATTTTTCTATAGCATCCAATTCATGTCAAAAAGGCAACATTATTTCCTAAGGATCCACAATTATTACTAATAGATCAACATTTAAATATTTTGAATTGATCCAGGTAAGGAAAGATAATATAATCCAGACGGCCATGATAATCTGGAGCATCAAATCCAATTTAAAATTTTGATACCTACGCTTTAAATAAAGAACAATTTTCGGACTAAAATCCTTATAATTTCAGCATAGGTAAGTCTGGATGAGATTGCCAAGGTCAACAAAATTTGTGACCTGTACGTGCACGATTGCACTTAATTTTTGTACATTGTACCAGTAGCAACCGAATTTTAGAGAGCAGTAAGGAAAGACGCGTTTACTTTGTTTAAACAAGTGTGAGTTTTCTTGTCAAAATAGAAGTTGTACGTTGCCAAAAATTCGTAGTGTGTTCAATAATTTTAGTCTAAGAGCCCGCAGTAAATTTTTGGTGTGAAATATAACCAAAAAATTGAAGAAAAACAATCATCTGGCATGAAATCTACGCGGCCTAAGTGACTAATAGTATGTTGAAAACACCATTTTTTTTTGTCAAAATTGAAATACTTATTATAACCACTTAATGTACAGAGAGGTTTTCCCTGAGCACAAATATGTAGGTCCAAGACATTTTGCGCGCGGCTAACCCCTCCCAAGCAGCATTTTACGTCCCGGGTACGTAGCTGGTACGAAATGTACAACCACTTAGAGGCAATGACTTGGATTAGGAACGCAGCGGGCACTTACCGGGTAAGTGCCCGGTTCCAAAATGGGGAATGATTTTCAGGTGGTGATTTATGCGTCTGCTTCGTGGCTAGAACTAATGCAGGAACGTTGCGATAACTTGCCCGATACGTTTCAGCATCATCCCAAACACGCCACGAAGACTTTTTTTTACAAAATAATAAACTACCACATTTACAAATTGCATATGGATTGATTTTTTATTAAATGATAATATAAATACTTATACATATAAATGATGGTTGATTTAAGCTTTCAAGTAGAAAGTTTCATTTACTTTTTAAATACAAGATATTAAAATATGTATGTACTTTGATTAAAGTAAAATTAGTCGATATCTGTATCGAGAAAATTGATGCTGAAGGAATTGTCGTCAAACGTAAGGCCGATACCTCGAAAAAGTACAACGCTCCGCACATAAAATCAAATATAAAACTTTTTATTTCAAAATTAATATATTTAGCTACAAAACATTTGTGGTAAAATTCCCAAAAATCAATGACTAAAAAATCTAAAAAAAAACTGCAAAATATATCTTTTTAAATTTTTCCTTAAGAATTTTTTAGTTATTCTAAAATCTAATGCTTGCAATTTATCCCGAACATAATGACAAAAGGGAGACATTTGATGTTCAAAAATGTCTTCCATGAAAAAAGACCACCTTATTGTCCCATTCACTAAATATAGCCACTATATAGTCGTGGCTCAAAAAGTTTTCGTAGCTGGAACCATGATTTGCTAGTTTGATGAGACAGCTACTTCAAAGCTACAAATGAAGAAGCTTATAGTTCCAGAATGCCATTTCATCATCCCGAAACGGAACTTTATTGTATATATCGGGACCTTAAAGAACCCGCCACAAAAGTGTGACAATAAAACGGCCAAGTAAAGCTGTCAAAAGTTTATTACGAATATGGGCGTAGATGGAAGTTTTTAAGATGGATTTTGTTTTAAAGTGGTAGCAACAAAGCTAAAGAAAGGAGTTTATTTTACTGCGGTACCTACTCAGTGGGAATCGAGTGCAGTTTTATATTGGCCAGAGAACCTTAATCATTCGCAAAGGGAATTGTTATGCTTGAATGCACCTAATCACCCTAATTAATAGACGCGTGTAATACTGTAATGTCAATCAATGTTATTATATTGTAACAGGATCGTAGCACTTAGTTTGTAGTAACACGCCTCAAAGTTGTCTACATCTACACTATAAAGTCTTGCGTGAGAGTTTCTGCCACCAAGAAGATTTTTTCAACAAATTAGGAATCATAAAGTACCAATTGAAGGTGACACAAGCTACGTCGCCACTAAAAAGGCTACTTTAAATACTTCTACTATAAAGTAGCAGAGAATAGTTGTTAGAATGCCGCTACATCTTTGCATTGCCTCCTCCGCAAGGCAGGACCCTTGAGGTAGACAAATAAATGTCCCTGGGATGATTTGGGAACCTCTTGAGGAACTTGTTCCGCGCGGGACTGCCAAATGGCTTACTCAAGTGGCGTTTTGGTTCCAAATACCATAGAATGTATTTACAAGTAAGCCATATCTATACTGAAGTTAGTACTTTAGTCACTGTAACGTTATAGAAACTTTCTTTATGTCCCAGTCTACCTTAATTTAGTTGTTGCCGGCTTAAATGCTGCTTGGGCTTGTCAGACTAAGTTGAAGTATAGACAAATATCAAACAAATCTTACAAAATTTCCTGCATTCGTGTTTTACTTTTAGAAATCTGTTTTTTTTTTTAATTTATACTTTCAATTCAAGAATCACTTTCAGATTCACTGTCATCTGATGAATCACAAGTGAGCAGGTACATCGTTTTCGTTTTCTTCATTTACACATTAACTTTAAGGATATCTTGCAGTCTTTCCGGTGTGGCATTTCCCTCGAACCATTTAATTTTCAATTTATTTTTTTCTAACACCCAACCACTTTCTGTTGGTGATAATTTAATTTTTTCATTTCTCACCGCATATTTTTCCATATACAAAATATACAGGGTGTCATGCAAGTCGACGTCAAGCCGGAACCAGGTGATAGACCAAATCGTAACAGTTACCAGAAAAATATAAAAAAAATCTAAGTCATGTATTTTTCAAATTATAGGCATTTCTTTTGTTTTTGAGAAAATGTACACCTTGTGATGGTTTATTAGCTCCTGTTGCTACAAATCTTTACTTTTTTTGAATTTTATTTTTCTTATGTAATCCCGAATAGTGCTTATGTAACCTGTTTAATTTCTAAGCCAACTGCTCCAGCTTGGAAGAAAATGTCACATTTTCCCGAACCAACAATATAAAATTAATAATTCGTTGAACTTTAACTGACTGTACTGAAAAGAAAATGTGCTACGCCAGTCTGGCAAGTAACTTTAAAAGTTGACTCATTTAATAAGGATTCTAAAATGGTACAACACTTGCTAAAATATTTCTTAGATTACGGAAAAAAAAATTTTTTTCTTCAAGAAACCCAGTTGCGAAAAATTTCTTTTCACCTACTAAAAATAATTCTAGTGTACCCAAAGCTTGCCTTAAGAGCGTAACTTTAAGATTCTAGCTTGAGTGAGACGGAGAGTCATTCCATGAAGTGTGAGTGAGACAGATAGTGACGCTTTCAAGTTAGAGATGCTAACTTTTTGTTAAATTTAGGACAAATTTTACTTAATTTTAAAATTAAACACCAATTAATTGGATGCTAAGATTTATTATTTACAAAAGATGTTCAAACTGCCTTCCTTCAGCTGCAATACAAGCTCGACATCTTCTTAAAAAGGATCGGGTTATCAGACGGGCAATTCTTCCGTTGTTGACAAATTCAACTGCGTCCGTAATTCTTTGCCGAAGCTGAGCTAAGTTTTCAATTGACTTCTTATAAACTTTCTCTTTTACTGCTCCCCAGTAAAAGAAATCTAATGGATTTAGATCAGGTTAATGGGCTGGCCACGAGATCGTACCAGACCGCCCTATCCATCTGTCCGGATATTCTTCATTGAGATATTCTCTAAGTGAAAGGGCATAGTGAGCTGGGCAGCCGTCTTGCTGATACCACATCTATCTGTAAATACTTAGTGGCATGGCTTCCAGTAAATTAGGGAAACGGTTTAGCAAACAATCGAAATAAACTTCAGCATTAAAGACTTCTGGCAACTCAAAAGGTCCTATGACTTTTCCGTTTAAAATTCCGGTCCACATGTTTATTTTAAAATGATATTGAGATCTATTTTGTCTCATTAAATTCGGATTCTCTACGTGCCATTCGTGTCAGTTGTGTAGGTTCATGTAACCGTCTTTTTTAAATGTTGATTCATCCGACCACAAAATTTTCTCGAAGAATCGCGAATCTTCCCGTTGTCTTTGTAGCATCGTTTGGCAAAACGCAACCCGAGGTTGATAATCCCGAGGTAGCAGGGTTTGTACTCGCTGTACATGGTATGGGTGTAGCTCATGTTTTTGGAATATTCCGTGAGCTATACTTTTAGGCACTCCTGTACTTTTCTGGATTGCACGTACCGAAGTACTTGGGTACTACGTCCTCGTAAGGTAAGGAACTCTTCCTTCACCATGTACTTGGTTTGGAAGTCGTCCCTCTGTGGAGAGTAGACGATGCATATTTGTAAAAACTCAATGATTTGACGAGCTATCGTCACTATCTGCCTCACTCACACTTCATGGAATGACTCTCCCTCTCACTCAAACTAGAATCTTAAAGTTACGCTCTTAAGGCAAGCTTTGGGCACACTAGAATCAATTTTAGTAGGTGAAAAGAAATTTTTCGAAGCTGGGTTTTTTGAAGAAAAAAATTTTTTTTCCGTATTCTAAGCAATATTGTAGCAAGTGTTATACCATTTTAGAATCCTTATTAAATGCGTCAACTTGTAAAGTTACTTGCCAAACTGGCGTAGTACATTTTTTTTTTTCAGTACAGTCAGTTCAAGTTCAACGAATTATTAATTTTATATTGTTGTTTCGGAAAAATGTGACATTTTTTTCTAAGCTGGAGCAGTTGGCTTAGAATTTAAAGCAACAGGGTTACATAAGCACTATTCGGAATTACATAAGAAAAAAACAATTGGAAAAAAAAATAAAAATTTGTAGCAACAGGAGCTAGAAAACCATAAGAGGGTGTACATTTTCTCGAAAACAAAAGAAATGCCTATAATTTGAAAAATAGATGACTTAGATTTTTTTTATATTTTTCTGGTAACTGTTACGATTTGGTCTATCGATCCGGCTTGACGTCGACTTATGGGACACCCTGTATAATTGCTTCTGTATTTTTGTTGCATTGGGGGTAGAAAACTTCCTTTGAAACCTATAACAGACAATAGCACTTTCCTGACATTTCCAAATATTCACACAGAATTCACTATATGTTTAGAGGTAAAGTAGAGATTGTGCTTGTGAGATGGTAAAGGTATGGTGACAAGAAATATTAGTGTGAATGTAGCAGTGAATCTCATGAACTTTTTGCAAAAAAATATCACTTACTTTGGATATTTCTAAAAAGTCTTTGTAATGTAGGCTTGCAGGATTTTGTAAAAAATTTCATAGATTGCTTCATCAACCATCACAGCTTTTGTCCGGTATATACCTACTACAGATGAAATTTTCTAATAATGTATAATCTTCTTCATTAAGATCTATTTCGTTTCCAAATTTAGAAAATGTTAACTGCAATTCTGGTCTACTTTTCAAAATTTTAAAAGGTTTTATTTTTCCATTCTTGAAAAAAGGTTTGGAATAATCACATCGTGTAAAGCTGTGAAATGCCCAAAATGTTTGTCCCAATTTTTTTGTAAATTAAATTAACCTCAACATATCTAAGAAGAGTGATTTTAAACAGAGTTCCTACTTCAATCCATACTTTTATATTATTTTTAAGGTTAGGCAAATTGTAAAGCACTATTATGAGTACATCTGTATCCATAGACTTAATGACAACAGAGCTGTCTCTGTGTAAAAAGGATAAATTGCAACATCATATGAGTATAGGGTAGAGTCGCTAGTGGTCAGCACCTTAACGCATTTTCTTGAAATAATAGCTTGTAAACAATTTTAAATAATTAATTTTGGAAATATAGACACAGGAACATTAACCTCAATATATACCTATATTTTAAATTTACAATACTAAAATATCGCAAGTTTTCATTTATTAATTAAAATTGTAATAAAAATATAAAATTGGGAAAATTCTCCTAAAGTCAGCATGCGGCTTAAATTTAAGTTTTATATGAAAACAAATTAATAAAAGCAGTTAATTTTTGAATTTTGATATCATTTTATTAAATCATCGATTCAAATTTGCCTTCGGTTATCTTTCTTATATGTTCATTGATTCATAGGCATATGTATATCACATGAAGTTATGTTTTTGTTTTGGTACAATGCAGATCACATTTTATTTCGACGTTTATGATTGGATTTCAATATTTTTTTAATCCACTAACAAAATAATATCTTAAAATTATAAAATTAAATTAAATTCATATTATCAATTATATGAACTACCTACTCCTACTAAAATTAGTGACATTAAGGACCTAAAAAGATCTAAACTAAATAATCATGTTGAACACCTTAGCTCGAAAAATACGAATAATTTTCAAATTCTGAATCATGATGAGTTCATGGATGATACGGAAACAGAATCTGTAGAAGATTCCAATCATACCAAAAACAAAAAACCAAAATACGATACATTCAACATAAAGAAAGTAAATAACAAACCACCTCCCCCTATTGTAGCATACAACTTGAATGTTAAAGAAATTTCAGGCAAGCTCAATGTAGCTTTAGCTAACAAAGGATGTTACACACATTACCTTAAAAGACGAAACGGACTACAAAACTGCCCTGGCCCTATTGAAAGGTGAAAAAATTAATAACTTTTCCTACACGTCTAAGGATAGCAATTGCCTATCAGTGTAGTGCTTAAATTTCTCAATACGTCCTACGACGAGACGGATATTAAAGAGGAATTTCAATTTCTATTCCCGGGAATTGAAATTATCAAAATTACTCAATTAATGAAATCCCGAAATATGATAAATAGGGAGCCCCTATGGCTCTCATACAAATTAAGGCCAACAGTGATATTTCCGCCATAATTAAAACTAAACTTTTCCTTAACCAAGGTATCAAATTTTATAAGTTTAAACCATCCATCATGACTCAATGCAAAAACTGTCAGAGATTTGGTCATGTTGCTACCAATTGCTCGATGCCCTATAGATGTGTAAAGTGTAGAAGCAATCACGGTCCCGGGAACTGCCTGTTACCGCCAAAGGATAGCCTGTTAAACGAGCATATACCTAGATTTGAGGAAAATCCCGACGGTACTGTTCGTATTGAAAAAGGTTTTCTTCCGGACTGCGTCAATTGTGGTCTGTCCGGTCATCCTGCTAACTATAGAAAATGCAGTAAGTATTTAGAAATTTTGTCTAGAAAGCAAGAAAAGTCAAATTTAAAAAGTAAGGCATACAATAACTTTTTGGCAAAAAATATTTCGTATGACTCCGTGCTTAGGAGGGATCATAGTGTTCCGCAAAGTATCGTAAGAGAGACAAGCGAAAGCAACCAGCTATCTGGTAACATTCAGTTCTTGAATGATGAGTGTAGTATGCTATTTGGGCTAAATTTATTTGAATGCCTACATAAAATAGACATCTTCCTGCCTCACTACAGAGAATTATCAGATAAAAATGGCAAAAGAATGGCATTGCTGTCATTTTTAACAGAATTAACAGTAAATAGCCAAGTTTGAATTTACCTCAAAATCGAGCGAGTTTTTAAATGCACAAAATGCACAAAAATTTTCTTTCGTGATTGGTTTTCCATGATTTCCGGGCATGCGTTGATACTCCCTCACAATCCAATTTGTAACCATCCTTAAGTTTTTTAAAAAATCCCACATCAGCTGGCTGCAAAATATGTGTTGTATTTGGCGGAAGCGAATAGAGCACGATTTCATTATTTCTGCAGAAGTCGCTCAGTTCAGCAGTTAAATGAGATTTATGGCCATCAACCAGAAAAAGTTCAGGCCTTTTTATATTTTTAGCTGTAAGCCAGTTATTAAATCCATTCGCGACATACTCGAAAAGAGTTTCGCTACGCATCCAACCAGTTTCCGATTTCAATCCAATCGTTGGGCATGCTGCTGATGACTGCTGCTGGAAACACGACCATTGGAGGAAGTGTTTGACCGTCTGCTGATAAAACTAGTAGAAGGACGGTAAGCGTGTCCTTTTCATTTCCAGGCTTAAATTGGTAAACATTTTTCCACCCCTTCGGTGCAATAATATTTCATGTTTTTGGAACTAAATTGAAATTAGTCTCGTCTCCATTAAAAATTCGCGTCGTTTCTTCTAAAAAAAATATCAGAGGCATTTATAGATGTCAAATATTTCTTCAGTTCTGAAAACTACTCTCTGATTCCTTCTTCCGTAATTATGGCTCTCACCTTTGACACGGTTTCTGGATTTCGCAGGCTATGCTCTGGATGACGTTTTAAAAACGCGTAGTACCATTTCTTTTCTGGTCTTCCATCCTTGAAATGTGTAGATCTTTGACCTTGCAATATTATTGTTTGCATCGTATTGAGGAGATCATCAGGTTTCTGAGGAAATCTGCATTTAGCTAATCCCATAAACAACTTCACTAACTTCGTTTCTTCCTCATAAGAAAGAACTGAATGTGGGCCCATTCTTCTAGGACCTTCTTTGACACTTCTCTGGATTCTATCCTGCAAAGTGCCCCGAGGAACATTGAATTCTTTACTAGCCTGCATGATATTCAGTCTTTTCTTTCGCACAGCCCTAAAAGCATCTGCCAAAGCCTGCTCGCTGTACTTATAGATAATCCGTCTTTTGGAATTCATTGTCCAATATACCTATATAGAAAATGTATATAACACGATTAATTGCTTGCGATGTATGCTTGCAATGAACTAGCCTAGATTCGAACTAAGGAACGATCCCTGCAAACATAATGAAGCAAAATAGATGCACAAGCAAATTGCAAAAGCGAGATCTCATTTCGAAACAAATTTCGATACGTCAATTAAGTTGGGACCGCCATTTCATGGTAAAAAGGTTTTTAATACGTCAAAATTTAGGGCTCAATTAGGGCTAATTTAATGCCACTTCCCCGAATTTAATGCTCTTGTATTTTTCAAAAAAATCCATGGATAATCCAGCTTTATTAAAAGTTAGGACCATCACTACTGATAATAGGTTAAGTAGTCTTGTTACAATAGTGCACACTGTATAATATTTTAGGGCTCAATTGGGGCTAATTTAGTGCCTTTTCCCCGAAAGTATGAAATCAATCGAGGCCAAGAAACCATAAAATTAAAAGTTCAAAAAAAAAAATGCTCCATCGATTTTGAACCTACATGCTCCCAACATTTTAATATTACTGTGTTTTCAGTCGGATTAAATTTGTGATCAACAAATAATACTGGAAAGGAGTTGAATACTCCAATCTTTTCCGAACTGATAAAGGTTACTAAGGCGTTAGCACAGAAACGTAGAGAAAATGTAATATATTTGACCGTTTTTCTATAATATTTATTATGCCTAATCTTCAACAAACCAAATAACAAACCATGAATCAGCAGTTAACTTTTGCTGAGTGAAACAGCGAAATGTATATACTAAATTGGTGCCCAGCTTAGAAATTGACATTTAATGCTTTAAACACAAATAGAATTTCACTACGCTAAATTTTTCCTATTTTCTCTACGAGTATACTCCATTGTGCTGCTGAGTCGCGTATTATGAAATATGAGGAAGATTAGTTTTTGAACCCTGATAAAGACTTTTCGCTAGTTGTCAAATTACAAAAGATAATTTATTTATGTAGAGGTACTAATTACATTTATTCTGTGCAATTTATTAAGTTTTCGTAGCTTTACACAGTGGTCACTGCAAACTAAATTTGTTTGTCCTAAATTACCATGTATCCTAAAATATTATGAAGTGCGCACTATTGTAACAATACTATTTAACCTATTCTCAGTAGTGGTGGTCCTAACTTTTAATAAAGCTGGATTATCCATGGATTTTTTTGAAAAATACAAGCATTAAATTCGAGGAAGTGGCATTAAATTAGCCCTAATTGAGCCCTAAATTTTGACGTATTCAAAACTTTTCTACCATGAAATGGCGGTCCCAACTTAATTGACATAATTTCGATAGCAAATCGTTTTCAGTACTGAAAACGATGAAAACAGAGCGCTGTAACTGCATTTTCGTGATAAAATTCTCGAAGAAATATATAATTATAGGAGAATACTCGAAACTGTGAGCAAAGAATATGTTAAGTGTACTATGCGGCTTGAAGCAAGGATTCTCGAATCGAAGATAATTCGAGGAAAGTACCCTTCGATAAATTATTTGCAGGGGTTAGTTTCCTATTTCGAGTAGCACCACCAAGGGTTTCATTGTCAAAAGGGTGCTGACTACTGCATTAAACTAATTTTGAATGAGATCCAGTCGCCAGCATGCTGTGCTGGTGAAGATAGACAACTCAATGAAATATCGTTTCCTTAACACAGCACTTTTAAAATTAAATGTATTTTTGTAGGTAAATTTTCCAAATGCATTAAAAAACTTGTAAATTAACACTTTTTGTATGATAGAATAATTTTTTCATTAACTTACCACTTATTTCACAAGAAAATAAACAAAATTTCCAACACTTTCCACTATTTATTTTTTAACAAAACCTGGTTCATTACCATCTTCAATAGGATCCCTAAGGATATACTGACGATAATAATACAACTACGAAGGATAAGTGCAATAAAATTTTTTAAATTTCTTGAAAACAGGTTTGAGGGAATGCGTAATTAGTTGTTCGCAGGAAAATTTGTGAGATCATTATTCTTATTTAAGGCAATTTTGTGTAAAAAAAAGTGCTAAGCACTATGAGAACTGCTGACTTTAGGCGCTACTACCCTATGCCTCTTCTTGAGAACTTTTTAGCTTTTCAACGTCTTCTCGAATCATATTATCGCTGTTAGTTTTAAAAAGAAAGGACTTAGAATCATTTGTAACGTAAATTTTTTTTTTTGGAAAATCCGAAATTTTCAGTATACTTTAACTTCGTCTGGCAAGTGGTTAGCCGCGCGCAATTCGTCTTGGACCAACATATTTGTTCTCAGGGAAAACCTCACATTAAGTGGTTATAATAAGTGTTTTAAGAGTAGTCAGTACCAAGATTTGCAAGTTTCATACATTTTTCAATCCGGATTTCTGGCAAACTATTTGTAGCAGGATAATGACTTATATCTTAAATTAAAGGTAACGAAGAGGTCTAGTAAATAACTTCGAGAAAAATAAAAAAAAATTATTGTAATGGAGATATTAGCTCGGAAAATTGTAAAAAATGGTAAAAATTGATTTTTTTTCAAATCAAATTCCTCTTAGTAGGTATTCTCATTTCTTTAGATTGTGACTATTCAAGAAAGATAAAGCCTAAATCTAGCAAATAACGTCGAGTTTTTTCATTTTTATTGGCGCTGTTTTTAATTATTTGACTCTAATAGTACTTGTTTTTTCACTCGATATTTCACAGACGAGAAATTGCAATATTTCGTTGAAAGTTGTTTAAATACAAAGCAAAATAGTATATTTAACAATTATGTGCAAAATAAAATTTAGGAGAGTTCATTATCGTTAAAAACTTTCAATTTCTTTGAACTGCAAATTTTCATTTTCGTCTTAAATTGTCGCATATTTGGTTTCTATCTTTCACGCTAGATGTCTCTAATGCGACTTTTGGTCTAGTTCTACGCTAATTTTATATGAATTTTCATACTTTCATGACACAAACCTACATATAGTACGTTTTATTGCCTACAGGCTCGCTGGTATCTAAATTGAAATTTTTGCTGAGTACTGACTCCTCTTAATTTAAAAAAAAAAAAAAATGGTGTTTTCAACATACTATTAGTCACTTGGGCCGCGTAGATTTCCTGCCAGATGATTGTTTTTCATCAATTTTTTGGTTATATTTCACACCAAAAATTTACTGCGGGCTTTTGGTCTATTTCCAATGGAGTTTTTCTCTAAGTTACGTTTAATTTGGTGTTTTACATTAGGTGAATTAAAAATAGATGGAAATTCATAAATAATCTCAAATCCAATCCTTTTGATTGCTTATACTCTGGTGGCCAATTTCTCCTGTATAATTGGGATGTGATATTTGCGGTACAGGTGAGTAATAAAAATTCCGACCCACTCACTATAAGCGTAAAGAAACATCAGGTTAGGGCTCATGGACTAAAGAAGATTTAAGTGCTGTGCTATGCCGGCTATCAGAAATGGCTCTTCGATTAATGCTGCAGCTAGGAAATGTGGAATCCATAGAAAAACATTTGAAAGTGGACTTAAGAAAAATGATTCTTCTAACGGACGAATGGGTTCTGTGTCTGATTTAGGAGAACACAACGAATTAACTGTTGCAATTCATTTGAAAAGGATGCAAAGCTTCGCATTTCCTATGTGTGTGTGTATTGATGATGTTCGTAGAGTAGAAGTTTTGTTTTTTTTTTTCGTAGAACAACTCAAAATATACCTAACAAAAAGGTGAGAACGGGATACGACTGGTTTAATTAATTTCTACGCCGACATACGGATCTATCCTTCAGAAAAGCAAAAGGTGTCTATATTGCATAAAGTCAAGAAATGAATAGAATATTTCCAACTTCTTCTGAAAACTCTTAAAGAAAATAATTTGGTGAACAAACCACAGGCTGACGCAGGGGCGGATTTCCCTATAGGCCGAGTAGGCCCGGGCCTAGGGCGGCAAATTTATGGGGGCGGCAAATCTTGGTGAGATTTTTTTTTTTTGTAGTCGCACCCTCTGTGAATCCACACGTCAACATTTAAAACTTCAAATATGAATCCATAGCACCCCGAAAAAGAAATTTACACATATGGAGATCACAATTATGAAAATTTTTGATCATCGAACTGGATCTTTGCTTACTAGTTTACTCCAAGTTCAAGCGCAATATTTTAATTTTGCTCCACTACAGACTACATATATTAGTACTGGGTTATTTGGTATTTTCGCTGCCACTTTTAATGTTTTACAGGGAGTTGAGGGGCGCCACTCTTCCATAAGCCTAGGGCGGCTAAGTTATCAAATCCGCCCCTGGGCTGACGGCTGTATTTATAATACCGATGAAACTGGCCCATACAACTGAACAATAAAACGGGTGTTGTAGTTGTTGAAAAAGGTTCCAAAAATCTATCCATGACTATACGTGCTCAGAAAAAGGAGAAACAATATCGTGCATCAGCTGTTGCAATGCAGTAGGCACATTTCTCTCACTAGCTTGCATTTTCAAGGGGAAATATTAAAAGGAAGAATACCAAGATGGTATACCATCCGGATCCGTTATTTTTATATATCTCAAAAGTCAGCTTATGTCAACACAACAATTTTTAACGAATAGCTAAGAGATCATTTCATTCCTACTAGAAAGGCTTCGGGTGAGGTGGCTATTTATCTTGGATGGGCATACATCGCACTCTCTAGCTCTGCGGAATTATACTTGAAATGGCTCTCAGGATATAATGAAGTTGTCTTGCTATCTCTTCCTAGCCACACGACTCGCCTACCTATATACAATCACTCGTTAGAGCACAGTATTCAAATTTATCAAGTCATATTTCTATAGTGCCTGTCAACCAGTGGGTTCGTGCTAATAATGCTAGACAAAAAATTTAGGTAACCCGACTTCAATTCGGTCAAATATTCAAGCAAAATTGTGGGAAATCATATACCCGGTATCTAATGCTGTATAGGGATTTAAAGTAACTGAAACCCGATTTCCGATCATGGCGTTTTTAGTTTCAGACGCAATTGTGAAAAACTCACAAATCTTCACATCACCAAATAACCGCAGACTTCTGTCCAGTCTTAACCTTTTACAAGTGCTATGGTAGTTCAAAAATCAAATGTCCCTTGCATCACTGATATTAGAATCTGCAAAATTCATAAATAATATTGGTTGAGGGGGGAAGTGTCAACATACCCAAATACTTCTAAGGTAGATGTCAAATCCAGGAAATTTCCTACAACAGATTTCTCCGATTCCTACACTCCCTGAAAAAATTTACAAGAATTTCTAAGAATCTTGGAATTATTTTTTAACATCATTCGAGAACATTAACAGGAATTGCGAGAAAGGACCCCCTTAAAAAAAAAACGAAATTTTAGCCAAAAAGCAAATCTAAAAGGAAAAGCTACAAAAAAGAAAATCATCCAAGAAAGCAAAGAAAGTCAGTTCGACTCTGAGTCTGGAAATTGACGTGGTTCTGGAAAACGATGACAAAAAAAAAAACGATTTTGATGAGAATGAATGTGTTGTGGTTGAATGGAAAGTTATTTTGCGACGAAACGAAAAGAAAATTGGATACGCGTTGGCTACACGAGCAGTGCACGAATTTTCCTAATATGTGCATGCAATTTATACTTTCTTAATTGTTTTTGTTCTACCAGAATAAATATTTAAATAGAAACAAAAGGAATTTCTGTAGTTTTACGCAGCCATTTGCCCATAATAGGTATATAATT
This sequence comes from Dioctria rufipes, assembly GCA_963924295.1. NCBI lineage: Eukaryota > Metazoa > Arthropoda > Insecta > Diptera > Asilidae > Dioctria > Dioctria rufipes. The sequence goes on along the minus strand of OZ002742.1, from coordinate 176,688,581 downwards.
AAAAAATGTATTCTAAAAAAAAAAATAAAAAAAAATTCAGTGGCAATCTCACCACCCCGCGCATTACGGGACTGATGGCCAATTTGAATCTATCTGGTCTGGTACAGCCTCTTCGGAAATCAAAAGTTATCACACATATTCAGGGCTACTATATTTTAGTTCGGTACAGGTTTGAATTGTTTTGGTTTTTGCGTTCTATAAATAATATTCAATAATTTCCCAAGGTGGCCATCTTACCCTATCTATCGGTACCTATGTAGATAACCTACGAAAAATTGACAATCTTTGTTTTATATTAACTTTTAATCATTTTTTTTTAACTAATGATCATCAGTGCGCGTAATGTTAACAGACCCCCCCCCCCCCCCCCCCAATTATTAATCAACTTCGATTTTTTTGTCATTCTAAAAATTTCATTTTTTTAACGAAATTAATGTTAGGGAAATTTATTTTGCTGTGTAAGTATTAAAGTAGATAATGGCAGCCTACCCTAGGTAGGTACTAGGCCAGGTAGGGACCTACTCAGGATTAGGGCAATAATATTCAAATTCGTCAAGACTAATATCGAAAATTATGCAATTTTTCCAGTAGAAACTAATAACAGCTGTCTGCTAATATCTTCCCAGTTGAGGAGTAAATCTAAAGATGTAAACAACAATTAGAGACTTTCTAGCTATACCTACATACATACATACAAAAATAGGTTGGTACTTAAAATTAATATTACAGCTAATTAGATACAAGGCACAATACCTTTATAAAAATCCAAATGAAAGCTGTATACTGATGTGGAATTATCCTTTTTTCTGTTGTTTCCTGATAGGTATATTTTCAATTCACAACAATTCGATAACTTTTCACAAAAATCATTTTTTTTTCTTTCTTCTAATCTTCTTCTTTAATTTATCTCAAAAAAATATTTGCGCAACTTTTGTTGATGAAAATAACAAAAACAAAAAAAAAAAAAACAAACAAAAAACCAACTAATTCGTCACTTCTTCTAGGACACTTGGCACTAATCAATCAATCATTCACTGTAAAAATATGGTCACACTAGTGTAGGTGTGTTAAATTTCTCATTTCTTCATTATTAAATATTTTTGTGATTTTTGTCGCGCGCTACTCTAAATTAAACGGCAAAAAGCTTCTTTGCCCAAACAATCAAAAAAAAAAACCAACAATAAATTCACACAAAATTCATAATTATTTCCACACGATAAAAAAATAAAAACATTATAAATAAAAAGATTTTTGAACCGGATGCACTCTTAATAATTTTATATGTACGTTGGTACAGGGCACGATCACCCCAGAAAAGGATTTTCACTGACAGCACACAGCACTTAATCGGTGTTTTGTGGACCTCGTTAGCCGTTGGGCGCCTGCATCAACTCTGTGTGCACAGTGCAACAACTCACACACGCCTCCCGTTTTCCAGGATTAGTAGTTCACGTCGAATAGATGGCGGCCTCCTCGCAGGAAGACTCTTCTCGACCAATGACACTCAGCGACAAAATCGAATCGACCGACCCGACCGACCGACCGGGGCGCAAAAGGAGGTAGAAAAAGAAAAAGAAGAAGAAGAAGCACCAGAGCTCAAGTTTTTGTTTCGTCGTCGTTTGCGTTGTCGTTGTCGTCGTCGTCGTTATGTCGTCGATCGTGGTAGTGAATTGGTTTCGGTTTGGTTGGTGAGCAGAGCAATAGCAAAACAAGCAGAGGCACGGACTTTGTGTCGACGAGTGCTCTTTTTCTAATAAAACTCGGCGAAATGCGACGGATCTGCTGCTGCTGATTATATTATGATGGTTGTAGCGGCGGCGGCGACAAACTGTAACACGACGCTGTCCCCACGAACGGATTCATCGATACTGCGTTGAGTTTGGCGCAAAACGTCGTTCAACGAGCACACAACACACGAGACCAGGCCAACCACACCACACCACACCACATCATACCACACTAGCCAAAGCCAAGGTAGTCAGGCAGGCAGGCATAGATGTGACGTACGCGTGAAGAGAGCCAGCAGAGTCAGGTGTCGCCCCGCTAGTTACTGCTAGCTAGCGACGACGACGACACAACGCCAAACACGGCGACGATGATACAGAAAAGCACCACCACAGCATACACACACACACACGCAAACGACAAAATGGAGCGTCCGTTCACACAGTTCACACAAATGCGTTGCGACTGAAAACAACTAACCATCGGTCGTCTATCGGACGGCGGAACAGAACTTCGGAAGTTAGCTCCCCTCCCCTTCTTTTGATTAGTTGCGATTATAGGCGATCCATGTGCTCCACTACGCTCTTGCTTTGTGTGCGGAGCTGGTGTAGGTTCTCTGAATTTGAAGTTGTCGCATGCGGAGACAAATAAGCCAGAGAAATTGGCACCGCCACAAATGCACACTCCACGCAAAAGTAAATAAGTTTACTGCAAAGTATATAAGCGTTCGACTCGGCGACGTCACCTCCAACATAAACTCTGACTGCTATTTACCAAGTTTCGATGTTAATTGCCGACGAAACCTGTTTAAGAGAATCAAGAAATCGCAACAGAACAACTAGCGAGAGAATGACGAGTGTGCATGATAATGCAGTTCAAGTTTTCTCTCTTAATTGTTTTATTTACAACAGCAGAGTTCGTTTGGTCAAGTCAAGTCATATCCAACAAAGGTAGGTATATGTAGAGGTGAGGATACTATTTCCGTCTTCATAGGCGTCCAACGCACACATCCGTCACACTCATTCAGACTTTGCTGCTGCGGCATTTCGATAGCATTGACAAATTCGCTTGGTAAGTAAAGTGTAGAGCAAATTAGACGAAGTATAACATCGCATCGCTCTGAGTGCGATACATTTGTCGAGAGTGGGGACAATTTTCACACAACTCTAAAAGCCAATCTTTGGCTTATGCATCGCGCCATTCTAAAATCGTCGGCGGGTGGCATCTGGCATGGTACTCGGCACTTGGCTTGGCTATTATAGGACACCGAAAAAATAATTTTTATGTGCTTAAGAAATTTTTAAGAGAAGTCACACATTTCCCAACCAACGCGACATTTTCGCTCCCCATCCCAGCCTTCCTCTAGCGCTAGTAGCAAGCATCAAACCAAAATCTCACTCTAGCCAAACCCAATACGAGCAAGTGGAACATAGCGTAGAAGAGATCGCAATCTATATACATCTATACAAGAGGTAAGACAAATTGAGTAGTGTGTGTGGTTTGTTGCGACAGCCGGGACGAATGGGAGACTCTCAGCCTTTGTGTGTTTGCTTTTGTGGGACGTCACCAAGCTCATGGAGACATGCGACCTGTGACCGCTTTTGTTCTGTTCCCTGAAATGGCCTGATACGTACTCGGTTATGTGATTGAGGGGGATAGATAATTCGTTTTATCCCCACCTAGAACGGCAAGCAGTACCACATTCTATATACCTATATATTATATGACCAACACAGTGACAAATCGGTTTCATATTACGACGTTGTGAAACCAACGACGACGTCGAAGCGAAGGACATGTATGTGACACACGAGGGACATCATATTGACAGGGCGATAAGCTGGGAATTTTTTATGGGTCGAGTAAGGTCGTGTTGTTGGGTTCGGGATCGGGTGTGAATGGTGCGGTGTGATGTTTTCGTTGCGAAACGTGTCCTCCCTCCTTCTTTCCTTATTATTTAATCTGACAGTGTATGGCAGGCAGGAAGGAATAAGGCAACGGCAAGGCAAGGCACTAGGCAGTATGATGGTGCCTGAGTTCTTGTCTGGCTGGGTCTATGCCGCCGCCAATTGATGAGGAGATGCTGTGCGCTGCTGACGATAGCTATGGTGGGTATGGGTTCGGGTATATACTGAGATAGGCGAAGGCGATGTTGCGATGCGATGGATGGCTGCGACCTATGCTCGGGGTTCACAGGTTACCTGCCTTGCTTGGCGGTTTGGTTGGCTTCTTGTCGCAGGTATGTGATGGGTTTGGTAAGGTAGGTTTTGTGTTGGAAAAGAAAAAAGGATTTTTTTTTTCATCCAACAGCAGAATTGTAGGGTAGCAGGGACGACGATGAAGGTGGCGATGGTGGTGATGGTAGTACTTCTCGATTTCAGTTTTGATATTTTCTAAATTATTTCCTCTGCACTGCTGGTGCTTCTGCTGAGTGGTGTGGTTACTACTGATGCTGCCTCTGCTGGCGTTATTGCACAACACAGTCCACGCACATCTCCTCGCCGCCTTTTTTGCTTTGGCTGCTTTTTTTCCTTTTTCTTCCACCACTGGCTGTAAAACGATAAAATCGTGAGCTAGGACAAAATGAAGAAGGGTAAAAAAAAAAAATCCATTTAACACAAACCCTTTCGGCTCGGCCGGACGAACGATGGCATCTCACTGAAATTGTCCTCGATTTTATGAATAGACAACGACAATCGCTTCGAGTCTCCCGGTCCCGGGACGGATGATGCTTTTATTATTCTCCAGCTTGTCTCGTTATATTTTGTCGGCCACTGAACAAATTGGAGGCCTCGAAAGGAGCGAGTCTTTTGCCTTTTTTTTTTTTGTTTTTTTTCTTCATTCTGATCATTTTTGAATTTTCCTCATTTGACAAGCTTTTTGAAGACAGTACGACACCAAAACAAGAAAATAAAAGGTTGTTCCGCTTTGGTTTTAGATTTTTTGTTTTTTTCGAATTCATATGGTGAAAGAAATGTGAACACAATAAAACGATTTTCTTCTTATTGTTTTTTTTTTTTGGGATATTATGGAAAAGGATTTGTTATTGATGCTCCTTGCCTTGCCGTGTTTTATGGTTGATGGGAACAAAACCTCTAAGGAACCGATACGATGCCTATTAGGAGGCACGCAGGACTCGCTGATAATTTGTCGTCTTCATCTTCTGTTTTATAAAGGAAAATTGTATTGAGATGGATGTGGGTGGTGAATGTTAGTAATTTTTGTTTTTTTTTTTTGATTCTATAATTAAAATGTTAATTAGGTTCAAGAAATTATTAAGTGCGGGGCTCGTGATTGCTTGTGTTTACTTTTAATAGCTGCATTTTGTTGAATTCTTAATTTTAATTCAATCGCCGTAATTTAATTTAGGCGTTTTATGAAATTTTAATTAAATGTGGGGGTGGAAATATTACGGTTTTACGTTTTCATAAGATTTATACCTATTTGTTTGTTTTTTTTTTTCGGTAAGAGCACGATAACAAGGTACATATGACCGATTCGAGAGGAACGTTTTGCGTTACTACGTCATTTGGATACAAATGTCATTTCCAGTAATTTTTTTTTTAGTTTTTCGTTTTATATTGACTGAAATACGTTTTGAATATATAAAAAAAGTTTATTTTCTTCGTTTAAATCAATTCAGGGAAAGTAGTGTTAGTGGATTGGGAAAGCAAAGAAATCTCCAAATAGAAATGAAAATGAGACGAACAAATTTATGACATTTGTCCCTAAATGAGACAAGCAAACAATTGACAGATAATTCGGTCATACCTTGTTATCTTTGTATCATATATAGTAGTAAACGCACCAACTCGCGGCTATTTAAGGAAATGCCATCCTTACAAGAAGAGGTTTTAGTAGAATTTACTTAATGTCGATGTTTAAACTTTTGTAGTACAATAATAAGTTGAATATTTATCTTTTAATTTAAATTTAAATTTCAAAACATTTATCTAGTCTGCATAATAATTGAAAATATCAGTGTATACGGAAATCACCAGTTTGCGTCCAGTGTAAACCAGTTTGCGTCCACCAAAGTACCAATTCACGGCCAGTTTAAAAAAAAAAAACTTCTTTTATATGGGGGGTATTAAATACATATTGTTTTGACAGATACGACTTTATTAAGTTTTCGTTATGTCTGATTTGAAAAGCCATTAAAAGATAAAAGTTGTGATATAATTCACCGTAACATAAAACTAAGATTAAAACTATGGAATTCAATTCAAACAACATCTTTTAAATTTCATTAAATTAAAAGGAACAAATCAAGAAGGAATTATATAATAAAATGGAATTCAACGTTTTATAAATTAGAATAATAAAACATTTTTTTGCTATATTCAGTTCAATTAACTTTTTGGCCAAACTTTAACCTCTTGGTCTCTCCTCTCCACTTTTATTATGGATTGGAAGTTTTCGATCTGTTTGATGCGTTACATCTGAAGCTCACCCTATAAATGCCGTGTGCCCCAGGGCTCTATTATTTCTCCGTTTTTTCTCTTAATTTTCAATGATCTGTTTTGCCTTAATTTCAATCCCATCCATAGTTTTGCCGATTTCTTGATTTAGCTTATTCTTTGACACTCTTGCGGACTTCGAGAGATTGTGACATGTATATTGTACGAGATTGAATGATTAGATCATTGTATAATGATCTTGACAATATTCTCGGTTGTGCAAAGTGATCACGTCGAATTCCATGCCCCCAAAATCCAAAGCTAACTCATCTCTTTAAATCAAGATCATCACTTAACCACTCCCTCCCGTTACTTTTGATGAAGCATTAGCTTATTGTAGCATATGTATTGTGTTAGGAGGAAGTGCATATAAAATGATCCCCTTTGCCTGAAAAATTCGCATAGCGCTCCAATTTTAATTGGAACTTGCGGCTCTCAGTAAAAAAGTTCACATGTTTTTGAATTTGTTCAGTAATTAACCATGTAACCATTAACCCTATTCGCGGATATTCTCATGCATCCTGACTCAGAACGAACTAAGAACCCGGCTTCTGGCATGGCTATTGACTAGAACTCCCTAAGTGGTCGTATGTAAGGGAAAACAACTGTTTCTTTAAATATGTCTCTTGCATTCATCTCCTTTATATAATTTTGCAGCTCATCAAAACATTTTCGAAAAACCTCTTCAGAAACAGTATCTCTGGCTTCGGTTAGGCCTTCGGGATTTGGATGAGCTAACTCTGGATTGCATTTTAGGAAAAGGTCGTAACATTTTCGCCCTGATCGCCTATTTTTGAAGGATTGTACTCGTGCTATCGCCTTGCTCCTTTTTTGGGTTCCGTACCCGTACTAAGCTTCCGCTGCCTGTCAGCGGGCTGTATCTTTAGGTAGTGAGTTGAAATTTTTATTGAGTGTGTATTTCTATTGCTGCTATAATAACAAATAATGAAAATAAAAAAATAATAGTAAAATAAAAAGTACATAGTATTAAATCTTGTACGATGGTACGGAACCCTTCGTGTGCAAGTCCGACTAGCTCTTGGTCGGTTTTTTTGAACTGTGCTTAAAAGTCTATCAGGACTTAATAGAAACCCACATGTGGTTAACAACTCGCATCACTTAATTAGTTTTTTCTTCGGTTTCCGTTAAAAAAAAAAACTTGTCTACACCTTCAGGATATCTTTCAGACATTTTATCCTGTAATGTTTTTTTGGAATATTTTATTTGATGCTGTTCTAATAAAAAATTTTCATTGTCGAATGTCTGACAATACTTTATTTAGTCTTGTAGCAGTATATCCTTCCATATTTCAATATATGCAATGCGTTAAATCAGACTAATTAATGAAGAGCTGCTTGTAGACCGCAATATGGAAAAGGTAAAATATGCAGCTCTAATTCGCGGCCACCAGTACACGCGAGCTGGCTCATGATATTAATCATTGATCCATTTCGCGGCCAGTAAAATTAATGTGGTTATTCCGAAAATTTACTTAAATTTCAAACAATATTATATTTATTTGAAATATAACTCCTTAAAAAACTTTCTTACGAAATAAAAATGGCATAAAAAACTCAGTCTCTTACATTTTGAACTCATAGCACTACGTTACAAAAAAATATGTTTTCTTGCATTTTCGCATTATTTACATGCCGACTCCTAATGAACTAAGCTCTGAAGACTCAGATTTAGCTCAACCATCCCATTGCTCACTTTAGGGGTAGCAGACATATACACGAACATGAGGATAAAGAAATATCTGCATTTTAAGGAAAATACGTCGTTTTATGGCATGTTATAAAATGAAGTGGACGCGAATTGGATAGTGGACGCGATTTGGTGCATTTACCCTACATTGGCGCATCCAAATATTTGATCTAGGAGGGGGGGGGGGGGTAAAAAAATTACGAAAGAAATCAATTGGGGTAAATGTACTAGTAGGGTAGTAGCGCCTAAAGTCAGCAGTTCCCATAGTGCTTAGCACTTTTTTACACAAAATTGCCTTAAATAAGAATAATGATCTCACAAATTTTCCTGCGAACAACTAATTACGCATGCCCTAAAACCTGTTCTCAAGAAATTTAAAAAAGTTTATTGCACTTATCCTTCGTAGTTGTATTATTATCGTCAGTATATCCTTAGGGATCTTATTGAAGATGGTAATAAACCAGGTTTTGTTAAAAAATAAATAGTGAAAGTGTTGGAAATTTTGTTTATTTTCTTGTGAAATAAGTGGTAAGTTAATGAAAAAATTATTCTATCATACAAAAAGTGTTAATTTACAAGTTTTTTAATGCATTTGGAAAATTTACCTACAAAAATACATTTAATTTTAAAAGTGCTGTGTTAAGGAAACGATATTTCATTGAGTTGTCTATCTTCACCAGCACAGCATGCTGGCGACTGGATCTCATTCAAAATTAGTTTAATGCAGTAGTCAGCACCCTTTTGACAATGAAACCCTTGGTGGTGCTACTCGAAATAGGAAACTAACCCCTGCAAATAATTTATCGAAGGGTACTTTCCTCGAATTATCTTCGATTCGAGAATCCTTGCTTCAATCCTTGCTCCTATAATGCATAAATGATGCATTCATGCTTATGAATTTGTTATGGTTGTTTTCATCTTTTTTAGTACTGAAAACGATTTGCTATCGAATTTTGTTTCGAAATGAGATCTCGCTTTTGCAATTTGCTTATGCATCTATTTTGCTTCATTATGTTTGCAGGGATCGTTCCTTAGTTCGAATCTAGGCTAGCTCATAGCAAGCTTACATCGAAATCAATTAAGCGTGTTATATACATTTTCTATATAGGGATGTATATTGGACAATGAATTCCAAAAGACGGGTTATCCATAAGTACAGCGAGCAGGCTTTGGCAGATGCTTTGATGGCTGTGCGAGAGAAATGACAGTAGTAGAGAATTCAATTTTCCTCGGGGCACTTTGTAGGATAGAATCCATGGACGTGTCAAAGAAGGGTAAGGTGCTGACCACAAGCGACTCTACCTACTCGGACACCTACTAACTTTTCATCTTAATTTTTTGCTCAATCGTTTTATTGTTATTAATATGAATTTTTTTAATTTTTTTATTATTATTTAAACTGTTTACATTTAATCAAGTAAACAATTTTTAAGTCATTTAATAATATTTTGTTTTAGTTTTGGGGTTTGAAAAAAAAAAAAGTTCACTTTTAGCTATATAGTATTCGGACACTACAGTTTCAGTGTCCGGACATAGGCTTTTTAGAAGAAATTTTTTACTCATTTTTTGTAGTAAATAAACACAAATGAGATTTTTTTCATAAAACTTTACACATTTTATTAATTCAAAGAATTATGAACACATATTAAAGGCACTTTTCTCTTAAAAAAAAAAAAAAAAAAAAAACAAACTAAAGAATTTATGCAGGCAAATACTTCAAACTTGGTAATAATGAAAAAAAAAAATAAATAAAAATACTTAAAAGTGGTTTTAAAAATATTCTAAAGTAGATGACTAAAAAAAAACAATAGTCTCAAAAATGTTATTGCATATATCAGTTTTGTTGTTAATATTTTGATCACACGAAGTCTTTGCTTGCTCCTCGTAACATAATGAAAACATTGCGGAATGCACTTGTGGTAATACCACCAAGCACTAATGTTTTCAAATCGTCATCTTCAACATCCGCTTTGTAATTCGGTTAAAATATTTGCTTGTTCTTCTTTTTTTATTGTTTTTTTAGACGTAGTTCCTTTTTCATTAGTCTTCTCTATACGGCATTGAATTGATCCCGCTTTACGGAGAGAAAAATAAAAATTCATAACAAACGAACGTCACGTTTAAGGGGTAACACGCCACTGTAATTTTTTTTTTGAAAAATCGATTTTGTTTTTATTGGCTTAAAAAATAGTTTAAACTGTCCAGAAAATTTTTTTTTCCTTTTGAAAATGGATTTTGTTCAAGAAAGAATTTTTTGGGATTCTCCGGTATATAGCAAAAGCTAAAAAATGTTCTAATTTGTTATTTCATCACACAACCCATTAATTTTTGGTGACAAGCTTCAAGTCTTGGTTTGACTCATCAACATATTTGAAAATGTAGATCGCAACCAAGCGCGTCAAACTTGCTCCGAAACGACTACCTGAAGTCTGAAACACAATTGGAGCTTTTCAGCCAGCTTTATCGCCAGCTTTCTTCTAAGGCTGACTAAAAAAAGCCGAATTGAACACAACTGACCATTTTGACATTTGCAACTTTAACTTGTTTATCGGAAAACTTTTTTACTTCATTTTTTTTTCCAATAGAAAACTATTCTCAAAACTTTAATCGCGTTTTTTTAAACACGATTTTTCAAAATTGCACGCAGCATAACTCGAACAATTTTCATATTTTCTATTTGAAATGTTGACCAGATGTGAAAATTAACATTATCTAGAGAATGTCGTACGGGATTTTCAATGATTATATTTGTTGATTTTTTATTAACAAAAAACCTGCCGTTTTTTTCGTCAAAAATCAAACTTTTTTTTTTCAAACGCGCGCCAAATCTACAAAAATTAATATTTTTAAAAATTTGTACGGCATTCTCTAGCTATAAACCACTTAGATTAATGGTTTGCTTTTTTTTTTGTTTTGGTCTAGATTCAATTGTGCACTAGTGGTGCTGCGTGCCGCGGAACCCTGCAAGCAAAACATGTCCCGGGAAGATGGCTGTGGAGACGTCATTTTGTTTTTTTTTTCGCTGTCAAAAAATTTATCAATAAAATTCAATGTATGTCCGATAATATCCTTAAAAGGTTTTTTTCAAACACCTTTAATTTCGTGAGAAAAAAATTCGTCAAAAAACCTTTTTTTTTTAGCCGTTACACTGGTGTTACCCCTTAAAATGCATATTCGATTGAATTCGTTTCATTCAACTACTTTTCTATCAAATCAAACGAAAACATATTGAAATTGAAAGATTTTCCAAAAACTCGTAAGCGTCTGTGCGTTTAAAAAAGGCTTTCAATTTAACAATTCACTTTGTCATCAAGTCGAGGCATCGTCGATTCTATATTCGAGCGAGACGTTACTGGTCTTGCAAATTCTTTTAATTGACTCGCAGCATGAATCTGACTTTTGGTTCTCAATTTTCGTATTCGATTCGTTAGCTGTATATTTACTTATTTGTGGTTCAATATAGCAAAGTCGTCAGTTTTGCTTGTACGCAATAATTTCAGCCGATTTTATTCATGCCAGATTTTAGTCTTAACTCAAGTTCCGACTTTCCGTAAACACTCTCATTCTAATCATACAACTTGGTCATTAATATGTCGTACGATTTGCTTGAGCGTGTGTAGTGTTTAGGTTGAACCCTAGCCTACTTCTGATACAGATACAGTCGCCTTTTGCATCTAGCACGGCATTCTATTCGGATTATGTTCCCTAACACGTCGGCAGTGTTGGGAGGTGGTTGTGATGAAAATTCCGTCCAAAATGGAATTTTCTGGGCATTTTTCTCACAGATTATGATGCAATTTCCTACATTTTTCCCTGAGACGAAAAAGCCATAGAAATACACTACAAGGAACAACTAAAGTACCTAATATTTCAAAACAAATTAATTTTTACTGATTACAATTTCAAATAACTAGGGCTGCCATCTGTAAAATCATTAAACTAGGACAACAAGTTCGAAAGCCCCGGACATTTTAGCTTGAAACCCGGACATGTTTGCCAAATAATTTTTTGTTTTTCTTACTAATGAAATAGGTTGAAATTGTTATGCATAGTGTCTTTTTTTATTTATATATTATAAAATTAGTTAGTTTACAAAAAAGCAGTAAAATAAAACGATGTGAATGAACTAAATTAAATCTCTCTTACATTTAGGAACATAAACAAATCTTCTAAAAATTAAAAATACAATTTTACATTTATATTTAGTGTGCCATATAGCTTTCAAAATAGCTTCATTTCTCGGAAAAGGTGAAGCTAAATGACGAAAGACTTTAACTTCAAGCAACCACTTTGTCGATCTCTGGACCCCCAGAGACCCATGCATACAATTTCGAGATGCAAAAAGTCTCTAAATATACCAAATTACTAGAAATTATTTTGTTCCCCTGCTCTGGTTTTCCGTCGTGTGTTTCAAATTAATTGGGTTTTCATGCTCGGTTTCTAGTCTTCGAAATTTGCTCATTTTTCGTCTCTAGATTTCCGGAGGCATGTTTGCTGTTAAGTTAACTGTGTAGTAAGTTTGGCAAGGTTTTTTGTTAATCTTTGTTTAATTTTTCATAGGAAAATTCCATTAAAAATCGAACAAAAGTTGCACGTTCCCAACGTTCTTCTTTTACTGAAGTTAAGTTTTTTTGTCGTGCGATGAATACTGCCTGAATTATACTAAATTGAAACTAACTTTGAAACCCTTAAAATTTTCCAATTTTTGGTATGTGTAGTTACTACACATGCCTGAAAGTTAAATTAAGGAAATGATAACTTTGAATCCAAATACCTATCACAGAGGCACGGTCTTTAAATTATTTCAGAGAAAGTTATATAAATAATGGCTTTTATAAGAAAAACAGGTAAAACAGCTAGGAATGGTATAGGACCAATTCTTATGATGGTCACCTATCTGCACAAGTTTGATTTTTGAAGCAGTTTTTCACAGTGGCTTTTCGGTTCGTTGGAAAGTATAAATGATGATGACGAATTTTATAGGATTTCATATTCTGAAGAACTTTTCAGTGCAATTAAAACGGCTAGGACTGATCGTTTTCACAGTATACGTACAAATCTTAAATTTTTATATGGCAACACCAAGAATCCGTTGCCCAATTTAGTCCATTTTTGAAATTATATTTATTATTTTCATGAAAACGCTGTGTATAAAATTTCAGTTCTCTACGTTGACGCGCTCTCAGGCAGTGTGCAAATATACAGTAAAAAACGAAATTTGTGTATGGCAACCCTAGGAAAGTGTTACCCGATTTGTCCCATTTTCGAACTTAAATTTACTGTTTTTTTTTAGAGCCCGTGTGTAAATTTTCAGCTCTTTAAATATATGCGTTCCCAAACTATTGTGCGGACGGACTCACGGACGGCCGGACAGACGAACAGACGGAAGTCTCAAGTTGGGATAGTAATGACTTTAAAGAAGAGAGATTTTTTTGTCAATAGGGGGCTGGTTATTTTTGAAAAAAAAAAAAAAATCACACTTTGTTGTGTTGTCCTTTATCCCGTAAAATGTTTGCATAAATGTTTTTAAAGCTTTTTCACTTTCTTTCTAACAATGTTTTTCGTGACAATTATTAACACAGATTTTTGGAGACCAAATATAAATTTCGTGTATACACTTCAAGAACTGTCTCTAGAGACTTTTTCTTATGGTCTTCAGAACCTGATTTATAGAACTGATACAAGATTCTCTTGCCATGTAAACATTTTGGAGATTTTAGATTCTGTAAACCAGAGACTAAAGACCAAAGGCCTCTCTTTTGTTTTGATTAGTGACGAAGCCGTTTATATTTTCAGGGAGTTTCTTTCTTTCATCCACAGTAGAGAAATTGTTAAAACACTCTCTCTTCGTTGGCATTATGAGCTAGTACGCGTAAACATACTGTGCAATCTTCAATACTTCGGTGTACAAATGAACATACGATGTTTTAAAATATTAAGCCAATGTTGATTAGCCGATAAAAGCTTTTCCGTAGTTTTGTTTTCTAAAAAAAACTGATTTTTAATTGCAGTCAATGAAGTAAAACGGATTAAATTGTTGTAAGAATTATACACTTGCACTATGCCGAGGAGCAGCATGATCTTAGTAGAATGCACATGCCTACACTTCCCCTTTTCGGTAAAAGTTCCGATGTTTCCTCTTTTTAAAAATGAGTTTTACTTTCTATTAAGTTATACCCATCATTTATATTACATACTTTTTGTTTTTCTTGTTGTTTTTGTAAATTTTTCTGTCTTTTTTTTTCTCCCTTGAAGTGCCGCCAACTTGGGTTATTTCCCGTACGGTGGCATTTACAATTATTTTACATACGTGAACTGACGCACTGTAGTATCGAGATTTACATTGGTTTGGCGGGGGAATGGGGGGGGGGTACATAAAACAAACACAGGTACACAAGGCAAGTTACACAAGCAATTGTCGTACTGCTAGCTTCGTTACTGAGCTAAGACTAGCTGGGAGCAGAAGAGAGTACTTGAGTGAGAGTCGAGCCAGTCTGACTGTCGGCATTATCAACTACACCGTACATACACAAAAAATTAAATTTTTGTTTAATTGGTTTCCAAAATTTTAAAACCCGGACAGTATAGAAAACCCCGCCCGGACTCTCCCCGGACACCCTTCAAACTAGGACAAATCCGGGGAAACCCGGACGGATGGTAGCTCTACAAATAACCTACATATCTAACACCCATGAGAAAGCCTTCTTCCTCTATAAAAGTATGTTCGTGTTATTCGTACTATTCATTGCATTATATTAATTATATGTAGACATATTCTGGAGAGTCCCTTTGGGAAAAAGGGTGCTCTAAAAAACTTTCTGAAACGCTTCCTAGAAGATTGCAGCGCTTCCCTTCTCTATCCCAGTTCATTTCTTTTTTACTATGCAGCGGCAAGCATTTCACTGTTCTAAAGAAGCATTCCAGGCGGTATGTTATGATGATTTTTGAAGATGTCTTTTGGAAAACTTTATTTTAAATAATCATCGAAGTACTTCTTCCTTAATCTCATAAGAGACCTTCAATACTGCTTCCCGAGAACTGTAGTAGGGCGCCTGCAACCGTAAGCATCCCCAAGAGGCAAAAACATGGGTATAGAGACAGGCAGCGGTGTATGCTTCCGAAGAAGTGTTTCAATAACTTAATATTTTATAGAACTTCCAAGTGACGGCTTTAGAAGCTCTTGAGTTACTTACTAATTTTTCTGGATATAGTTCCAAATTATACCTCGAAAGCGTTTAAATTGTACTTCTTTCAAAATCAGTGTCTCGTTGCATTCATGTTCTCAAAAATTTTATTTCATAAGTGCTTGATATTTTAATTTCATGGTTTTGAATGTGCTATTTCAAGATATATGTAGCTATAAATTGTCTCAATTTTTTATATTTTAGTAATATTCCATGCTCAATGTTGTCTTAATTATGCAGAAAAATTCAATTTTTTGTATAAAATTTAAGACAATATTTTTGTGCATAATTTTTCCCGCGATTTTGTTGTTTTACAATTTTTTAGGGGCGAGAGTTGGGAGAATTCCCTCCATCTAACAACACTGCTTGGTGCTTAGACCGAAAGAGAACGCTATATAAAAGTGCGCCCACTTTTTGCAGTGTATTTCTATGGACGTAGTCAGTCCATATTAAATATGTCAGTGGTTTTACATAAGAACGTTTTAAATATTTTAGAATGTTAGGACTAAGTTGTGATGTGGTAGTGAGGAAGTCTGTTTCGTGGCTTGGGAAATGTTTCTCGAGGGTTTTGGATTACCCAAACTCAAATTCTGAGAAAACCCTACACTGAAAAAAAAGTTTCTTTTGTCGCAATTTGTCGCAAAGCAATGCATTTATTTGAAGGTACTATATTTGCCGCAAATATGCCGAATTTGCTATCAATATTCTTAATTCTACCAAAATAAACCAATTTTTTTTCATATAAATACAGCGTTTATTTGAAACAGCCTAATTTGGTAGAAATAAGCGTAATTTCACAAAAATTAAGGAAATTTGTTTATTGATCGTCGCCTCAATTTATTTTACCAAAATAACATCTTCATTGCTACCAAATAAATATTTCTTTAAACGAAAAAAGTCAGTTTATTCAGAGAAAATAAACACATTGGTTTTGATCTAATAAGTCCATTTATTTGTTACAAGTGATTACATTTATTTGTCTCAAACAAATTTAATTTAATCGTTGCAAATAGATATTTATTTTAGAGAAATAAATGTTATTCAGAGAAAACAAAAGTTATTTCCATGGTGCCTATGTACCTGTTAAGATTTGTTTATTTCAAATAACGTTTATTTCAGAGAAACAAACGTTATTCGGTATGAATAACATTTATTTCTCGTACACTGATAACAATTTCATATTACAGGATAGTGTACAAGTTTTTTAGTCACAGTCGGTTTGAAGTCTTCATCGTGCGAGTTGTTGTTGAGGCCTTTCATAAAATTGGTAAGTAAAAGAAATGTGCACATTGTAACGTTCCGCAGGAATATAGCGTATACTTTGGCTATTAAATATCAGTTAAAACTCTATTACAGCCTTCTATCCTCCTCACATCTACGAAATATAAAAGAATATAGCAAACCAAAGCTTTTATCATCTCAGGAATTAGACCTGGTATCTGTGTTGTTCCCCCTTCTTGAATTCCATAAATTTTGAGTCATTTTCTTGGATTAAGACTAACAATATACTTTATAAAATCGATTACATTTTTGAACTCGGTTGTGATTCTTGTGAAGAAACAGTGTTTGGATGTATAAAATATATTTTTTGTGATAAAAATGAAGAAATTTATTTTGTATACAAAAAACTTCGTACAATTGGCGTTGACAATCTTATTAAAAGTTATGTAGTTAATTTTAATAGTAGCTGTTAAGAAACTTAATTCTTTCAATGAATTTCCAAAAAAAAAGGGCATTTTCTTGGTGATGCACGATGTGCCATATCTATATTCAATAATTGAATTCATCAATGTGATATATATTATTTATTATAATTTTCTTAATCTTTTCTGAAAGCGAATTTATTTTTGTTAAAAATAGCAAATGAATATATTTTTATATTACCGAAAAATGGTCTTTTGACTTTCAATTCAATTCTATAATAATAAGAAAAAGTTGTTTCAGGGAGTGAGCTAAAAACTTCAGATAAATATAAATTACACGAGATTTCAAGTATATACATATCCATATGTACGAGTATATATGTACAAGCGATGAATATTATTTACTTATTTATTCATTTGAACAAAGCAGATAATCGTCGGAATACCAAATACACAACTTATTTGCGGGAAGTAAAGGCCTGCTTCCCAGGGCGCAAATCAAGATTTATTCTTACCAAATAATATATTTATTTAGTATAAATTCTAGTTTGATTTGCGTTAGATATTTGGATGTTTGTTTAAAATATAATTAATTTCATTGGAACATATATTTATTTGCAAAAAATATACTTTATTGTTACTAAATAATATTTAATTTTTCCAAATAAATAAAATATTTCAATCAAAGAAAATTAATTTGACTGAAACAAATAATCATTTGATACAAATGTATCAATAATTTTTACATTCTACAGTCGATTTGTGTGAAATAAAATTTGTGTCTATCAAACAAGTCAATTATTTGCAACAAACTAATTACAAATATCCTAAATAAACATCATAAATCATAAGAAACAAACGCCTATTTGGTGGAAATAAATCATTCAAATAAATCCTTTCTTTGAAAGAAATACGATATTTATTTCGCCATATTTAAATATATATTTTATTCCATACAAATAAATTTTATTTAAACCAAACAAACTGTTTTTTCAGTGTATACACATATGCATCACATGCATACAATAATATCTATTCATTGAAATAAATTTTTGAAATAAAGTTTTGGAATAAAAATATTTTGTATAATTGTTTGAAGTTGAATTATGTAAATAATAAAAAAAAAAAAAATATAATTTTTTCAAATAACTCAATTAATTAAATATTTTTTTACTTTAATTTGGAGTATGGGCGGCCGTTGGCACCCACTGAGCTATAATCCGGCCTATTGTCAGCTCAAGTCGCAAATTTCTTGTCTCGAAAAAATAATCCAAGAGACTCAATACAAATTTATTATGCTGATTATTGGGCCAAAAACTTATCTGGAATTAAACTAGACAATAATTCCATCAGAACAGTCAAACAGCTAACAGGCTTACATGCAGGGGTGTGCTACCAAGAATTTAACAACCGGCTCGCTAAAAAAAAAAAACAGTAAAGACAAGATAAACTCAAAATTAAAAGTATACAATTTTTTTTATTATAATGAACATAAGTAAGTAATATTTTGATAGTATACATTGGTATACTTATTTAATAAGAATTAACATAAGCTCCATATGTCTACTTCATTATCCGAAAACTATTTCTGGGCACTTTTTCTAATTCTTGTTTCGGTTGCTAATTTATGATTATTGTTTATCCAAGATTTTACATATGGAGTAGCATTATAATCCTCTATTGGCTTCCCCAATAAATTAATTGTCATTAAATCAGCAACATGATCCACTGTTAAACTTGTTCTCAATTTTGTGGTAATAATATTCATTAAACCGAAACCTCTTTCCGCATCTGCACTAGTAATTGCGATGGTGGTTGCTATTCTTTTTTTTTTTTTATTTTAAAATTATATTTGACACATGAATATATTTAGAAAGTTTGAATCAACGGAATCACGGAATTAGTTAATATCAATTTTATATTTTAGAATTTCCTCTAATTTTAAACCTTTTTCTTCCCCTTCTAACCAAGGTGAAACGATTTTATATATTGACCACGTGCAAGGATCTAAAATTTTGTAAAGTTTTATAAAATTATTATATTTATCGTTATCATCCGTAGGTTCTTTGTTCAAATTTATGTGGGTAGCAGATAAAAGTCGTAGTTTTATATTTTGCGTGACACTATCTAATAATTTTTCTCTTGGAATAGATTTAAATTTATTGTTGTTTTCAAATGGTATACAATTAAACTCGTTTTAAGTAATTAAACTTGCAACTTGTCTTTCATGGTTTCCAAAATTATTTTTTCGCAATTCTATTGGTCTTATTATACGTTTAATTAATTTATCGGCAGCGCATTTGAAAGAATGGAAAGTTCTTCTAATATGTCTATCATCAATGCCAAATCTTTAATAAAATTTGTATTTGCTAATATTCTATTCTAGAATGTGTTACAGAGTAGGCAAAATGCGTGTATAGCGCAGTATATGCTCGCCAGACCACAGTAGCAGATCTTAAGCTGCAAACTGCCCACCGAGGATCTAACACGTGACCAATCTTAATTATTTCGATGTTCATTTCTTTGGTATCCAATTTAGTTTGGTTCTTGTTGGAAAATTTTAAAGTGGTTGACCTGATTTCTTTCTTTTATAGAATCATCTAGTGCTAGTTGTAAATGGTGGTTTAAATAATGCCACACCACTAAATTAGGAAACATTTCAACCAATTTAGTGGCTACCCCAGACTTCCTACCTAACATGATCGATGCACCATCTGAACAGAATGCTATTAGATTTATTTTTTAAATAATCGTTATTAAAACCATATTCCTTCAAACACTCAATTAACGTCTTAAGAATATTCTCTGCCGTTGTAGACGTCACGTCTTTTAACTCTGCAAATATCTTTACCGGTTCACCTGCAGATTCGATTTCACATTGTAACATATGATTAGAGTACTTTTTCTAGAAAACGTCGATGCTTCATCGATTATTATACAAATTATTGAATTTTATTTGATAATATTTTAAAATACCGTTACTTTAATTTCGTTTGCAATATGTGTTGCTATTCGTGTGGCACTAAATCTGGAATGCAAACAATTTCCAACATCAATCCCATTTTTTTTTTTTTTGTAATTCTAAAGTGCCTCTTTATCCTAAAATGGACGCTTACAAGACTATAAATAGTATTAAAAATTTTAATTGTAGTATTAATTGCTTCTGAATTTAGAACGTCAGCTACTGTAAGCAAATTTGTTTATCGCATTTACTAATGGTCTCCTGAATTTTAAGATGTGCATGAGACAGGGAATGCTGTTTAATTTTTTTGCAAAGAGAAGCTTGTCTATATTCTTTTTTTAATCCGTTAGGAACAATCAATCCTGCTATCCATTCTTTCGAAACATGTACGTGTTTTTCGCTTTCAATACCCAAGTTTTTTATTTGGGAACAATCTTTGCAATCTAATTTTCCATTTTTCTAAAATATGAAAACGATCTGAATTTTTATTCGCGTAATAATTTAACAACCGGCTCGCCCGAGCCGGTGCGAGCCGGCTCCAGCACACCCCTGCTTACATGGTATTGAAAACATCCCTCCAATTAAATTGTCTGTTAACGACAGAGTAGATGGTTTTTTTTTGTTTCTAATTTTAATTTCCGTAAGAATAAAGTGATTTTGGATAAAATAAGATAGAGGGCGTGCAAATTTTTAGGTTGGTAAGAAAGATCTAAATTATTTTTTTTTTAAGTGGAGTACATTCACTTTGTTTTTAATAGACAAAATTCACAACTTTCAAATCAATTGTACTACTGAGCTTGCCACCTATTGGAATCTTACTCTAACTCGACATAAATTCCATTTTAGAAATTGGCAAAATTTTTAAGAAATTTTTCGAAATTTTTGGAAATTATGAGAGTAGATAAAAATCGTAACGTTAAATTTTGTGGTGGCAGGGAAAAACAATATAAGTCGATTTATGTCAAAAAGGAAAAAAAAAATTATATCATTGGTACCTTTTCTTATGTGGTATAATCCCTTCTTGCAGTTTGCTTATAAAAAAAAACGAAATGTATTTTAATTTCATTCAGTTTAACACAAACTTTGTCCTATTAGGCTATTATTGGGTCTGTCATACAATAACACTCCAAATTTGTTTTCTAAATATCACTTTACAATAAAAAAGCAGATTATTTGGTAAAATCCCATTCTCAATCGTTTTGAATCTAGAATTCTCGTCTGCAAAGATTCGTCATAAGTTCCACTTTACAACATTTTGGAGAAATTTAGCCCTAATCTAGCAGTACTGAGTGGCCTTCTCTTTCTTGTTTGAACTTCAGCTGCTGTTAGGTATACCTAATATTAAAAAAAAAAAAAAAAAAACATAGGAAGAACTTTCAATTGTGGAGAAATTATGTCGCGAGGCTTGACAAACTCAACCATAATTATTCGTCAAATTTACTTCCCAAATTTCTATGATTTACAACCTTAAAAAAAAAAGTTGAAAAAGGTACCACAAATTCACTTTCCCTTATACACATTGCCACTTTCTCATTGCAATAGAAAATGTTGACTTAAGGTTGGCAGTTGTCACCCAAGCGCAGAGTTGATGTGAATATTTTTAATTTTAAATGTGGCACCTCGTACAGTGGAACACATGTTATACTACCTTGACGTACATATTTATGTAAGTATCTCTTTGTACGGAAAGACTATACACAAGTGCGTGGTGGGCGAAATGAAGACGGATCATAACATGCGCAATTTATTGCATATTTCATGATCGCATTATGCAAATTCTTTCCTGAATATGCACTCGAGGGTGAAAATTAGAAAACGAAAAAAATCTGCAATTCGTCGTGCGCACGACACATATGTATATACGTCAAAAGTGACTTGACTGAAGTGCGTGCGTTGGTTAGTTACTTTTCATCACGTGAGTATATACGGTTTGCTTGTTAGTCTGCACATTCATAGTTAGTATAAGTACGAAATCTAATATCGTTCAGTTTTCGTGCCGCTATACTATGC
The DNA here is from genome assembly GCA_963924295.1 of Dioctria rufipes. Classification (NCBI taxonomy): domain Eukaryota; kingdom Metazoa; phylum Arthropoda; class Insecta; order Diptera; family Asilidae; genus Dioctria; species Dioctria rufipes. Next base: position 176,666,890 of record OZ002742.1, on the reverse strand, counting down.
GATACCTTTCTACGGTGATTTTGTTGATGAGAAAACGGCAAATGAGAAAATTTCTTGTTGTTTCTTTATCGTGCAACCCCCTCTGTATGTGCGCACTATTCCATTTGGTTTTGTTTCCTACTAATAACGCGCTCGATTCATACAAGTGATTTTAATTGATGTGCGTGCCACTAATGAGTTTCCCTCATTCCAATTTCAATTGCGCATAGTAAATAAATTTGTCAGCAGAACTGTGTGGATCTGTTAATTCTTCTGGAAGAGAGACATGCGGCGTGGCATTATCTTCGATATTTGATTTCATCACCAGAGTCACTGTGTAACAATTTTCAGTAATTAATGGAAAAACAACAACAATAACAAAAACAAAAACGAGTAGCGTGGCCAATGATGCCAATGATTGGATTATCTTCAGAATAAATTTAAGCTGTGCCCGCTCCTCTTTAGTTTTTGCACTATCCAAGATCTAATTTGTGGCGCTTATCTCTGCTGCGCGACTCTCTGTTGCAAGCAAGACCTCCAGATGACTCGATGCGAACGTGCTGATTAATTTGGATTTATGGATCCGATTTTCTGCTTTATGCGATTGTCTTATTGAAGTCACAGATAAAGTGATTAAAGCTGAGGTCAGCATGGGGGCTAGAATTTCTCAATTTAGCTGGATGGACAATAATATAATTAAAGACTTGAGAATTTAACTGCGCAGGATATTTTACATTTTATCTAACTAATTCTGAAGCCTTGTAACTCACTTAAACTTAGAAAAAATTGATGAAATCTAAAAAAGAAATTTTCAAGAAATTTGTTAATTTTTTTTCGGCCGTATATTTCGATTCAGCGGACGCTTGCAAATGTTAATAAAATCAATGAAATAAATATTTCCAAATTGAAGTAGTCTCGGCCTTACCGATTTTTTTTACGTTAACACCTTAAGAAAAAAATGTGTCGAGAAGAGTTCTGATTATTCCGAGCTCCGATTTTATAAGAAGGAGGAACACATTACTTTCTCATGAATCAGTCGTTTAGATATCTTCGCTTGTCGCTCTTCATCAATTTTATTCCAATGCTGGGCTATAGTTGTTCTTTTTTCCAGTTCAAATATGGAGCTTTTTTTAGGTGGCTTTTTGATATTCGTCAGAATTTATCTGGTGAAATTAGAGGCGTTTTTGCTCGTTGTTTAGCTCTAGATCATAAGTGATTTTGTTATTCATGTGCCCCTTATGAACTAAGTATGAGGACAGCTTAGACAGCTGTTTGAAAGCAGTCTGACAATCATCGTAATTCTGTGTTGTAGAATCCATAACGGATTAGCTTTAGGAGGTGGTGGATGGATGAATGGATTGAAAGGAAGTTGGGTCCCCCTGGGAGGAGAACCCTAGAGCGTACGCCACTACGAGGCCTATTTTTCACCCGCAGGACCCCTGAATAAGTTTATAGGTCCCAACCAGACGCTCTTACAAACCATAATATTGGCTCCCAACCCTCCTTACCTGCTTCATGCAATTCATCGAGGAGATGTGTGCCAAGGAATCTATAACTTTTTCCGGAGAGAGCCGGACAGTGACAAAGAAAGTTAGTCATCGTTGCATGAAGGGTTATCAATCAGTCCTACCCTATGCGGGTGACCTCTGAGAGAACAATGTTCAGTGAGAATAGACACCAGAATTCTCATGGTAGGCTTGCTCAGCCGTAGCAGGTTTTTTGTGTGTGAAACTTGGGTTAGGTTTACCTCACAGTTCCTTTGTTGTTCTATCCGAAGGGTTGTCTAACCGAAGACAACATTGTTGGTAGTCCGCTCAAGTCGTAATTGTAGAGACCAGGTATCTCGGTGCGATCCCAATTGTGGAGAGGGGTTCCTTCGAGGCCGCCCCAAGACGCACAAGCTCGTTCTCTTTTTCGTTTCCACTAACATCTCTGTGACCAGGCACCCAAAGAACGAGTACCTTGTTACACTGAGAGAGGCAGTTCAGGGTGGTTATGAAGGGTTTTGACAAGGCCTTGAGGGCCGCTTGGCTGTCCGAACAGATGGCGATCTCCTTATTCTCAGTGTCATTCAGCCCAGAATTTAATCGGAGATGCACCTAACGCGACATCTACATACATACCCGAATCTTAAATCTTTTTTTTAATTTCTTGATGTAGTTTTCCATTGTTGGGGGTCAGCAAATATTTCGTCAAATAGTAGTTCGAGATGAAACTAGATTGCGGATATATGAAACTTTGAGTATTGTCTTCAGATCTATTTTACGTGGGATTTTCAGACGATCAACTAGCTCTACTGGTTTCAAATGCTTTAGTCTCTGGAACGGAAGCATTATGGCACTTATAGCCTCAGTTTTCATTTGTAAGTTGCGATCAATGGAGTGGGCGTACTGCATTAGTTTGGGAGAAAACTGATTTTGGCTATCTTGTAAATTGAAACTTTAACTCATTCAGTAGATCGCCTATTGCGATTGATCATAGTAGTGGAAATATTAATTGCTTCTTGTATGCAGGCCTTATCTGCGATAATCAAACTTTCTAAAGTGGTAGTGATCCTCCTACTTTTAATCCTTCCCAGCTCTCTTCTCTAGCAATTTTTAACTGCGTCGTGCAATTTCCTTCGACAGTTGTGCCTATTGCTAAAAATAACAGATCTGTGGATCCAAGCGACTTATTAGCCTCTTTAACTAAGGATTTTTAATATTTTAATCTAGCAGGTGACAACAGGTGAATGCGTATAGTTGTCCCCCTGATACCTTGCCTCCTTGTAGTGGTTTAACTCAGGGATCTATCTTGGGCCCACTGCGTTTTTGCTTATTCATAGATGATTTTCCGAATATTATGCTGACGGTAACAGCTATATATATTTTGACAATGTGCAGATATATATCAGTAAACCTATCGGCTTGAAGTTGAGGACTGCTTTTATCGTCTTAACTCTGATTTGACGAAAGTTGCAACCTGGACAACAGTAAATCAGTCTCTGCTGCACCCTTAAAAATCGCAACGTATTACATTTATCGCCAAGCTATTGATACAGGGATCTACTTCCGATCATTCTAAATAACAAGCAACATCAATCTATCGATTTTTATTATCCTTTTTATGAAATGCTGTGAGTCTGTGACCATGTAGGCGATATGGTCGGAAAAACTTATTTTTGTCTTCAGTGGCTGCGGTCAGGGGCAGATTTGATCACTTGGTCGCCCTAGGCCTATGGAAGATTGCCGCCCTCCTACTCCCTGTAAAACACGAAAAATTGAATGTTCTATATCCAGTGAAGGGACCCCAGGCTAGAATTAGCGGAGTAGGCTGCCTCATAAATCGGAGTAGATTTGAAAAAAATGGAGTAGAATTAAAAATAACACTTTCCAACGAATTATTTTATTTAAAAAAACGAAAAAGTATAAAAATGTAATGAAATACCCACAACTACAAGAAAAAATCGCCGCCCCCTAAATCTGCCGCCCTAGGCCCGGGCCTACTCGGCCTATAGGGAAATCCGCCCCTGGCTGCGGTAGTTTTGACAGTTAGTAATCGCTTAATGCTGAGTTATTGTTTTACACATTTGGAATATGTTTGTTCAGCGAAATTAAATGCCGCCTGTTTAATGGTTGTAGCCGATTCGTTTTTAGTCTAAGAAGATTTGTTCATATCTCATAATGTAGTAATTCTCTGTTGGGTTGTTCTTTAAAGGCATGCTTATTCCGGAAACTTCTGGTATCTTTTCATACTATTATTTACACCAAAAAGCCTAATTTTTTACCTCACCCAGAATCCACGAAATTTGTCTCCAATAGGAGCTTAACAGTTTCTCATATCTCTCAGTATAGATCCCATCTTCTGTTTGAGCTAATACTGACGAGGAAATGTAACCTGGATATTCTGTCAAAAATCCAGAAAGCCGATTGTGTGGGAATAACTGGGTGTCTGCGCACCACGCCTACGGCGCCACTGAAGGTCATGCTTGACTTGTTGCAGCTGGATCTTCATTGCAGAGGTTTAGCGGCAATCAGTGCTGTCAGGCTTAGGGCGGAGGGTTGGTGGATGGAGAGGGGTTTTGGGCACTCCAATATACTCCAGAAGATAGACTGTAATGATTGCAGGGAAGAAACAGACTACCAAGTACCCATATTGACTTTTGGTGGGGGTGTCAATTCAATGATGCCCACCAAGAGTGACTGGGAGGGGAAGGAGGTGGTCGTAATATCCGATATTTCTATTTTTACGGATGGATCCAAGACGAGTGCGGGCACAGGGGCTGAAGTGTACTCTAGAGATCTACAATGGCACGAGTATTATAGGCTGCCGGATAAATGCAGTTCAGGCAGAACTCGCAGCGATTTATCAGGCGACAATATTGATATCCATGTGCAGAGAGCCGCATGACACATATGCATATATACTGGTAGCCAGGGAGCCATGAAGCCGCTGGATGCTGTTCTGGTAAAATCCAAATTGGTGCAGCTATCCAAGACCTGTCTTGAGGAATTGACTATAAGGCACAAGGTGACTCTATGCTGCGTACTTGGCCACAAGGATATCTCAGGCAACGAGATGGCTGATGAGTTGGCTAAAAAGGACTCTGAATTGGATAGCTCAGCAGCAGTAGCTTATATGAGGATCTCAATCAGAACTTTAAACGAGGAAATGATCAGAGGCGCCTATGAAAAGGCAAGCCTCCGGAGGACCACTAGGGATACCTGCCATATTGCGAGGCAATTGTGGCCTGCATATGACAGGAAGAGGACAAGACGAGAGCTCCTTAATGGCAGCAGGACAAATACCAGGAAGCTAGTAGGGGTCATTACGGGTCACTGGGCCATAGGGGACTATGCTAGAATACTGGGTATAGTTGCGAAAGAATTGTGCAGGAGCTGTTAGGTATCGGAGGAAATCGAATCCATCCAACATGTGCTTCTTTGATGAATAAAAGAAGTGGGCTTTGGGTAGCTACTTCTTTTCAAGTCTGGGGGAGATGCTAGGTGTAGAATTTAGATATATCCTGAGTTTTCTGAGAGCAGGAGGATAGATCTAGGTTAAAAGTCTTAGCTATATCCTGAGTTTCCTAAGGAAAGCAGGATCGATCTGGGGCTTGAAGATTATTCCATGAGGTCTAGGGGCACAATGGACCCATTAGAGGTCTATGTGATACAGGCTAGTCGTCTGGCGGTACCCCTCTTACTTAACCTAATCTAATTTTTGGGGAGAGCCCTTTGGGACCTGGTGACTATAGATCTATTAACAATTATAGTCATTAGTACATTTAGCTATTTTGGAAAGTCTCATGAAAAGAGATATTTTCGTGGGCAGCTTTCTCCTGCATCAATGCACATCTTGATTTCTTTCCCATTTCGAGCGCTCTTCGAATAGGTACTTGAAACTGGGTTGAATTGAGGATTAATTCATGAGCCACAATAATTAGAACTGTTGATGAAAGTGACTTGTATCTTAGGTACACTGTAAAAAATATTAGGACTATTCCCTAAAATGTAGGAAATACTCCCTAAAATGTAGGGAATACTCCCTAAAATTTAGGGGAAAAACCTACATTTTAGGGTATATTCCCGAAAATGTAGGGAATATTCCCCACATTTTCATTAAAATATAGGTAATAGTCCCTATAAAATGTAAGGAATATTCCCTAATCTTATCGAAAAATACCTAAGCTTTGTGGCAACAATTTGTGCAAATTGAGTATAGGACACTTTACGAAATATGTATGCCTCTTACTTATTGACTGACGCATCTACATCAATTTTTCTATGTCTACATTATATTGACTGTGGATCTGATTAGGACGGCCACAATTTTTTAAAGTTTTTGTTTGCGGTGTTTGGACAGTACCTACCTAATGTTACGGGATCATCGCTCCGATACTATTTTGGTCCTAAGTACCCAGCTATTGATGGCAGATACTCTCTAAGCAATTGCCTTTCTCAGACTCTGTTAGGACATAGTTGGATTTTTGTCGGTTATTTGGATTATACAAACATACAGCTTATCTTGTAGTAGGCAATTTTATGCTCGGTATGATCCACAGGAAGCAATACCACAGTGATCAAAGAAAATTTCTATCCTCTACGAAGAGCTTTCTACTCGGCCATAGCTAATTACTGTCTTCCTTTGACATTTGCTCCTTCCAAAAAGTTTCTTAGCACAATTGAGTGTTCCTATCTTGTTCTGCGTACCCATGAGCTACCAATTAAGGTCACAAAATAAAATGCTATTATACCTTAATAGGCATACATTTTACAAATATTAGCCGCTTTCTTTGATCACTGATCTGATCTGGTTCAGTTATTATTATAAAAAACAATAATACGTGAAACTGTGGCTCATCTAGTTCCCGTTCAAATGAACTAAAATTTAATTTAATCTCTCACGTATAGATGCCACTTTTATTTCATGGAAAGTATAATTTTCTTTATTTAATAAGAGTAGGAATTTAATTTTTTTACACACTTATAGTGATAGAATCGGGAGAGGAGGACCATATCCACATGAAGAAATTACGTTCCTTATATATGAAATTCTAAGGACCTCTTTTTCACTTATATTTATTTCAGCGGACAAGTTCAAGCACTTACTTTTATTTTATATCACAGTTGTAAATAGTTTAATCTCAGCTTTATCTCTTTTTTTCTAATCTTATAGAAAAATGATTTAATAGTGTTGATCAGTGTTAATTTTCTTACAAAAAGAGAATGACTCTGTGACGAATGACAATCGATTAATCACGAGTACAAAAAAAAAAAACGGAACGCAACAGTTGTGCACTTGTTTCTATTCGCCTGGCATAATGTCTCCTCAGTGGGTGGCAGCCTAATAGTCATCGAGGCATAAAAAATCGAAATGAGCAATTCCCCTATAGAGTCGGTGAGGACAAAGGGATCAATGCAGTCTCGGTTGTTATTTTTTTCCTAATTTTTTTTCTGGTCTTTTTATTGTATACGCAGCCAAATTGCGGGTGATTTTCTTTTGTATTGCTGTCAACAAGGGGTCCTCTCTCTCTCCCTCTCTTTCACTCTCTCTCTCTCTCTTTATCTTGAGAACAAACCATCAGAACAAGCAATACTATAGCAATAACAAAAACAACATCGGAAAAGGACATGGCATTCTAAGACTATATCACCCGATACGTATCTTCTCACTTACCTTTGTTCACGCTGAAACTGCCAAATGGACAGGTACAAGGGAATCTGCTGTTGCCCTTTACCTGCCTTTGATACCCATCATCGAGCAGAGTTTATCCATGTCAAGTTGTTCGCTTTTGATTCTGACCGCAAAATAGAACTGTTTCATATTTTATTATATATATACAAAAATTTAATGTGGTCTCAGATGATCTGGACCGTATAATCGTCTAGCGCATGGCGCTTCTACTTTTTGTTACAACTTATCTCGGTCAGTGATCCAAAATACACCGACAGCCTACTATCAAGATGCTTCAAAGTGAATAGGATTAACATGTCATGAACAAGGATTTGCATTTTAAGCTAATTGACCTAAGCCAAGGTATGTATCAGGATGAGTGAATGATGCTTGAATAAAGAAGTAGAAGGAAAAATTCAAGATATTTTCAGTTAAGCGGGTAGCGTGTGTGTATCGATGCAGAAATGATTATTTTTTAAAGGATATGAAGGGAAGATTTTGGGGTCGTTATTTAAATTTATAAAAAAAAAAAAAAAAAAAAATTAGGGTCCTTTAGTATTTAATAAATATATAGAAGAAAGGATTCATTGAAAGAAAATTTAGCCCGTCAACTTATAGGTACCTACCTACTTGTAGTTTTATTTTTATGTGTGGTTAATTTTAGTGATGGTGTTATGAATTCGATTTATTTTATCTTATCTTTTGGAAATGATATTGTACCTCCGATGCTAAATGGTGATGGCTTTAGTTTTAGAAATATTGACCGGGCTGGGATATTATAAAAGCGAATTGCAAAATAAGATTTGATGCGACTGGTCCCGATAATCTCTCTCACCGCTTTCTGTAGCTCTTGTTCCCAATCATATTTCCATTCATGTTTTCAACACCAGGGTTTTTCCCACCCAATGGAAATTATATACATATATATTCGCCGGAACAACCTTCAGATTTCCGTCCTATCAATTTTCTCTGCTTTTTATAAAAGGTTTTGGAAAAGCTAATGACATCACAAATGCTTAATCATCTTGAAACGTTATTTTTCTGGATTTCTGGTAGACTATGCCACATTCGCACAGTTCGGGATAAAAAATCATCACGGAAATTTACTGTACGGACGAAAGTATTTTGACGGGTGAAAGGATGTGTGCAGCGCGAATAATGAGTGCAGGAATTAATTTACAAGGGATCAGACTAGATATTTCATCGGAATATTTAACATGCATGTAGCGATAAAGGAGCGAAAGGCATCCAACATTTCGGCGGTGTTCGATTGAGTTTTTATGACAAGTAATTATCAAATCGCCAAAGAGCTTGAACAATATTCCATGAAGCTAAGACTATACGACCAGCCCCGGCCAAGAATTGTATTGTATTCCGTTCTAGAGGTCTATTTCTGATATAGAACTTTCAGAGGAGCGCTAGACTTGACGGTCTGAAATATTTCTTACATCTTTTTAAAAATATAAGATATTTCGATGCGTCTTTGGCAACAAAGAAAATGTGGTCTGTCCACCTTAATTTACTGGAAATATTAATGCCAAGAATGTTTAGTGAATCGGAAATTAATGCTCCATTGAAAGAAATGGGAGTGGTTAAATGGTGATTTTGTTTTAAAGAGATGAAACAGCTTTGGGTCTTAGATGGATTGAATTCGACGCAATTCATTTTGGCCTATGCGAGGATAATATTAAGATCGTTATTCAATGATCTAGTCATGCAATCTCGTTTGACACATGCAACATTCCCTTTGGAGTCCGCAAGATTATCAAAGGAGTAAGCGAAATTAAGGGTACTGTCATCGGCAAAGCTATGGATGGGATTGAAAGTAAGGGAAAGCAGATCATTAATGAAAATTAGGAAGAGAGACGGAGAGATAACAGAACCCTGGGGCACATTGGCATTTATAGGGTGAGGTTCAGATGTAACGCCATCTAGTATAACACGAATTAAGCGATCAGATAAAAAGCTTTCAATCCATAATAGAAGAGAAGGGGAGACCACTTCGTATTTGAAAACTCCACGTACATATTTCATAAAAAAAAAAATAATTTTCGGAGAATTAAATTCTTTGAAAATTTTGATGAGAAAAAAATATATAATTCAGACAAAAATTAAACCCTTGGATTAGTTGTTTCAATCCCGGGCTTTCGAGATACCAGGATCCCGGGGCTGCAACCCTTAGACCAAGTTGAACATTTTCGTGTGATTTAAAATTTTTAGCGGGTAGCTTGAGATACCAAAATCCATATACCTATGTATCTCTGTAAATATTGCATGGATTTCTATAGGTTTTTTATTTTTAAATATTAATTTGAATATTCTTAGGTACTTTCACAAAACACAACAAAAACAGACAATACTGTCAGTTTAGAAATATTTTTCTTACTTCTCCTCAACTAAAACAGACGAGAGTTTTTTTTCAAGTGGAATAGAGAGTTTGGAAATTCTAAAAACAAATTCCCGGAGTTACGGAATTTTCAGTGGAGAGTCCAAAGAACTCTCATCTCCCCAGTTCTACAAATCTCTGTATTACAGAATCTGATCCGTGGAATAGAACCGTAGGCTGTAGAAAAGGGATATTTTCAACAACGATCGCGTAGGTAAATGAAGGTAGGAAACGAATTAGATGACAAGAGAGAGAGTGGGTTTTAGACTTGTTTCCTCCTTTTTGTGTAACATTTAATTATGTTTTTTTGATTATTTATTCATTTGCAAGTGTGTTAAAGGAGTTGAAAAATAGAGAAACTTCTTAAGTCGTTTTTGTTTTGTTCATTGTAAGAACATACTCGAATGATTCCAAGTTTGGATATTTTTTTTTGTAATTCCATTATCAAAGATTGTTCACTTTTCTAACCTAACCATAGTGTAAGTGTCAGATGGCAGATGGAAGCGCTCAGTTCTATATTCTTGGGAAGCGCTCTTAGAGCCTTGTAGAGTGGCACTCTTGGAGAGCTTGTAGGGTAGCATTCTTGGAACGCTTGTAGGGTAGCCGTAGCAGTTTAGCAGTCTTGGAGCACTTATAAGGTGGCAATCTTGGAGAGCTTGTAGGGTAGCCGTAGCAATTTTGGAACGCTTTTAGGGAATACGGAGGGTACTTAAACCCTAACACTTGTACAAAGCTAGTTAAGGAAAAAATTCGTACCGGAAAATTCGTATCAGAGTAAATGCGTAAAGCTTTGGTTTCCAAGAGACTCCGCCGACGAAAACGTGCAAAGCAAACGCGCGCAAGCGCAAATGCGTTACCGTCCAACGCCGTCCCATGTGGTTACCAATGAAATAATAATATGTGAAAATTATAGTTGATACAACCAAAATTTTATTTTTATAGCAGAACGGACTTTGAAAGTGAAGTTTATTTGCTGCAAGAGGAATATATAAATGAAGAAGATCTGTTATTATTGAATCTAATTAAAAGAAATTCCGCAAATGAATTATTTCAGAAAAGAAGAAAAGAAGCAGCCTTTCAAATTTAAATTAAAACACACTTAATGGATGACGATACAATGTTCGCAGAATACTTCTAGGCCGGTGCCAAAACGGATTGTAAAGGCTAAAACGGAAAAAGTGAATAACAGGCAGGGACCATACGGAAAATTTAGTTAAGGTTATAATTAAGAGAAAAAACAAAAATTAAACAAGAGATAAAGTGAAATTCTGAAAGTGGGAGGGGGGGGGGGGGGAGTATTAAGGGGTTGAAAGTGTTTTTTGCGTATTTCGGCGAAATGTAACTTCCTAGTGGAAAATGTTCTTTGCGAAAGTTATAGATAATAAAAATATCTACAGCTTTCATATAAGGCATTTTTAGCATAATCTCAAATTTTTCGAGGAAATGGCGGAAGAGCGATTTTTCAGTTTTTTATTTTTCTCTCTCAATTTTATGACGACAGCTGATTGTTGTTAATACGGAGTTTTTCTACCACGTTGGCATAACTTAAAAGATTTTTTATTAATTTAATAGTTTCAGGATGATTCCTGCCACTTGTCTTCAATTAAATTGGTTCAACTTTAGTAATATTCAATTAAAGTAAATTCTGTCACTGAAATTTAATCCATTATTTACGTAAACAATAAAAAAAAAATTGGAAATCATAAAAACAAAATTGAAAATCATAAAAAAAAATTTAAAAATTCGTGATCCGAAAAGTCATTTTTTTGTTTTTTCTCAATTTTAAGCGATTTCTTCAAAAATAAATCATCAACATAAGTAGATTATTTTAAAGTAAACATTTCAACGGTTAAAATGAGCCCAGATAGAATATTTAAATCGAAAAATACATCGGAAACTACATATTTCCCAGATTCCAGAAAAATGTGCTTATTCAATGTAAAAAAATGTATACTTTTACAAAATTTCATATAATTTGAATTATTTTTACGAGAGAGAAAAATTAAAAACTGAAAAATCGGTCTTCGGCCATTTCCTCGAAAAATTTGAGATTATGTTGAAAATGCCTTATAGGAAAGTTGTAGATATTTTTATTATCTATAACTATCGCAAAGAACATTTTCCACTAGGAAGTCACATTTCGCCGAAAATCGCAAAAAAACCCTTTCAACCCCTTAATCAGTGTTGGGCGTAATCTGATTGCAGTGCATTACAGTTTAGTCAAATTACAAAGTAATCTAATTAAATTGTATTCGATTATATATCAATCAGATTACTTATGAGAGAATATGTAATCTATCAAATGTGTACTCTGTTACAATATAATTAGATTATTTTGTAATCTAATTACATTGTAACAGATTACTTTGTAGATTACTTAAAAGTAATTAATAATATAATGAAATGAATTGAAAGAGAATAGTATTGTTCTCATACGAAATTAGTTTTAGAGAGTTTTATGAAGAATTATAATACAAATATCTGAAATATCTTAAATGTCTTAAATGTAATCACATTAATTAGATTAACATGTAGTGGGATTAACTTGTAATCGATTAATGTGTAATCAGGTTACACGTTAATCGATTACATTATGTAATTATGAAAATGGATTACATTAGTAATCTGTTACAAAGTAATCTGATTACAGATTACATGGTTAATTGTAATTGTTAATCATTAATCAGACTACATTTTGCCCAACACTGCCCTTAATACACCCCCCCCCCCCCCCCCAATTTCAGAATTTCACTTTATCTCGAATGTATTGTATGGCTTAAAACTTCTAATTCCCTTCAAGTAATGACATTCAGAACTTCTAATTTTGCCTTTGCAATTTGCATAGCGGGAAATGTCTTTACTGTTGAAGCGATGCTTTCAAAAAATAAGTCAATGCCCTGCTTCTGAGCTGTTTCATTTTTGCTAATAATTTTTTTCATCAAGCCAAGTCTTTCATGTCTTTCTTTTATTATCTCTTTATATATGTATGTAACGTTTCTGTGTAGATGTTGTCTTTTCTAACCTTTTGGCATTACTTTTATCTATTTTCCCAGTATCTTCCTGATGGAATTGACATTGAGAATATTCATCCTCCAGCTCTTCATTTTCGTCGAATTCGAAACATTCCTTTTCTTCCTCATTGTGTTCAGAGGTTTGATTTGTCTCAATGTAGATATTAGAATCCGCACTTTCTATTATTCTGAAATGTACATATATACTTATGTATATTAATATATAATATCACTATAATTTTACTGTTCCTCCTCCGTCATAGCATATAAAAATAAAAGACTGTCATATCGATGATCTACTTTTGAGAAAGACGCCGCAGATCCAGTAGATTTTTTTGTTTTTACTTTTTTTCCTTTGAAAAAGGTCTCTCATTGATTTCCATCGGATCTTACAATCAATATCTGTGAGAGATTTCTTCGTAAAATCTATTCGATCTCGAATTGGATAAACGATTATTGCTTTGTGATAACTACTCGATATCCAATTGAAAATAAACAACCAAACTATGAGAAAGATTTACGAAATGCAAATTTGAATTTCTGAGCACTCACTTCACTTTTTTTCGGGCGAATGCTTGAATAGAATGCTGTTGGCACGTTTGCATTCTCATGCACAATCTGGAGAATCTTGTACTGATAATTCTTTTGAGATTCGTAAAAGCGAAAAATTCTCGGATTATACTGCAAGTTCTCTGAACCTGAAGGCCATATGTCGAGAAAAATTCGTAAAACTGAAAAATTATCGAATTGCGGTTCTTCTTGAATTTCTCGCAAATGCGAAAACCCGAGGAAATGTTTGCTGGGTTGTTGCCTAGGTGCAATACTTATACAACTTGCCGTTGAATATCTGTTGCCTAAGTGCAATACCTATGCAATCAACTAAACACAACGAAATAAAACGCTTGATTCACTGATAGTAACTAACTGATTTATTTTTCAGCAATTTGTATTTTATCGATTAAAAATGATTAGTCAACAAAAATTTACAATTTTCTAAATTGAGAAAAATAATAATTTTCTTACACTTACGCTGGAAAAATCTCTTGGAAACCGAGGTTTAACGGAAATTGAATTCTGTCATCTTTAAAACTCCAAACTTGTAGAATCCAATGCCTGTTGATTAGATTAAAGATTCCAAAGAAACATTTAAAAAAATATTTGTTGAAAATTGGTAGACTGTAAAAGCATTTATGTAAATAATTTCGAAACCAGGTTGAACAATGATATATGTATGTATGTATGCACCTATAAATAAATTTACCTGTGGAAGGTATCCTAAATGCTACAAACGCAAAACTAAAACGTGACTTACTTATAATTAGCTGTGTTTTCTTATCCCATACTGGAAGATAACTCCAATGACTCCTCTTACTTTTTAGATGCGTACCTATTTCCTTTACCTAGTTGTATTTGACCAGTGTATCAAGTGTCTATAGGAAATGTCATGAAAATCTTAAAATCATTTTAGATATGACTACTTCAAAATATTCGAGTTTTTGGCACGAGTTAACCGAATTTCGTGCCTAAAATTAATTGAAAAATTGTCTAGCTAGAACAGCTAATTAAATTTCAAACATTAATAAAAAACACAAAAATAAAAAGGTGATACGGTCGAGGTTATGACAACAAGCTTGTAAGCCCGCATAAGACCAGTGTAGTCGTGGAACATTGATTTAAAATTAAAACGATGGACTTTGTTCATTAATCAAAGCCATTACTGGACGCCAGTGTTGACATTGCCACATATTATGGAAACATTCACAACTTCAATTTATGCGCGGATAACTAATCTTTGGACGCATCTACAAATTAAAAGTCTCTTCTTCGTGTGATTGATTAGTTTATTTTGCCGTAGGGGAATCAATCAATCGCATCGTGTCGTGTTTATTTCACTCGAAATTTTTATGATTCATCAAAATGTTCTAGGAAATACGAAATCAGGTGGAATCCAAGAGATTTATCTAGTTTTTTTTTTCTTTCTAAAAATGTTTTTTTTTTAGAAAAATATGACAAATTGAAGATATTCCACGGACTCCAGAAGGATAAATTTTTGATTGTAGCCCACATTTTCTAAGGATTTTCAATAAATGTGGAAAATTGTCCGAAGATATAATATCGGAACAGTTATAAGTGATTTTATTGTATACAGGCTCTGGCTTTAAACGGACAAGGTAAGAACTTTAATTGTTACCTGCATCTGTAAGGTCGTATACAACTTTAAGCAAGGCTGATTCACAGTTGTGTCGTGGCCTAAACACAAGCTGCCAACAGGATAGCATACATCCTTGGTTTAAATAGGTGACGATTTGGGAATGCAAAAGTTTTTATAATATACTTTACTAACATAGCAAATAAAACCCCCAAGAACCCGGGAATGTCTCTGATGAAACCTGTCAAAATAGGAACCTTCCAGTCCTTAACCTTCGAAAACTCCCTAAACATAACTAATCCGTATTCCCTATCAGTTCCTCCAAAAATAAATAACAAACTGTTGCAAGAAATTCAGCTGATGTGGCGCAGCAGCAGTATGAAGAAGAACAAACAACATCACGGAAAGTGAACAACGCCCAATCCAAGGATAAAAAAGGAGAAGACAACGAATCGATATGAGGGCCAAAAATAAGCCCCAACGCCTTAAATAAGTCAGATCCCTAGGATGAGGAAAATCATCAATTAAATCCAAAGAAGAAGACAGTGAAGAATTTGGAAGAATTTGACTTGACTTGGCTACTCCAAAAGCAGAGTAAAGTGATGGGACAAAAATCTGCCATTTCGGAGCACTGCCGATACTTGGGAACAGGAACGATAGCAGACTTCTTCCAAAGCGATGGATAGTATGAAATAGCATATAGTTTGACACCATTCATGACATTGAAAATTTTGGACAAATCAAATGGATCTAAACGAAAAGGCCTCCTCGGTGTTTGTCTGAACTCCATGATCAAAGAGTTAAATTATTGCCCTTGAGAGATATTGGCAGGATTGATTTGACGTAAAAAATTTATTTAAATCATTTGGATTGAAAGCACAACGAGGATAGTCTCAGCGATCCATACTCAGCTTTCGCAAGTTACTCCACAATTTTCTAGGAGGAATGCCAAGATCAAACTTCGAATCGAAATACCCCCTTTTTTTTAGCTTCATAAATGTTAGAGTTTACCCTATTTCGAAAGCCTTTAAAACGGGTTTTATCGGAAACAGACCCAGAAATTTCGTAGGGGTGAGATAACATTCCTTTCCGCAAATAGCCTGCGTATAACAGTGGCAGATCCAGTGAGAGGGGGGGTGGGTCATGGGGTCATTAAGAAAAAAAATATTTAATTAATTGAATTATTTGAAAAAATATATTTTTTTTATTTATGTAATTCAACTTCAAACAATTATACAAAATATTTTTATTTCAAAACTTAACTAAATAAAAATTTATTGCAATGAATATTATTATATGCTTGGATGTATGTGTATAGGTTTTTCTCAGAACTTAAGTTTGGAACCCCAACTTTGGGTGATCTAAAACCCTCGAGAAATACTTCCCAAGCCACGAACGAAACAGACTCCCTCAATACCACATCAGAGCCCTAACTTAGTCCTAACATTCTAAAATATTTGTAGCGTTCTTATATAAAACCACTGACATGTATAATATGGACTGACTACGTCCATAGAAATATTGCAGAATCTGGGCTCATTTCTATATAGCGTTCTTTTTCGGTCTAAGCACAAAGGATCAACTGAGAGAGAACTGTATACAACAAATAAATAAGTGGATTCGTTGAAATAAATGTTTTTAAATTAATCATTTGGGTTAATTAGTGATAAAAAGTGTTTTACCAAAGGCAATATATTCATTAGATACTCAACAGAAATTCGAAAGGTTTCACGATTCAACTTCCCGCCAATGGTTTTTCAATGTTGGCACCGACGTAAGAACTATTTTTGACATACAAAAATGACTTTTTCTAAAATAAGCGTACTAAAAAATGACATATCATCCACACCACTTCATGCGGGAACTTTCCTAGTAGGGTAGACTTGGAGGATACGATAGTGGGGTACATTTGACACTTAAGATTTTTCCCCGAAGACGCGTTTCTAAAATTTAAGAAAAATTCATGACAAAACATGCTAGCCTAATCAAGCGTCTCACAAAAGATCTCAGTTTACCGGTGAAAGTTTTGGAGTGTAGACGAGATTTTTGATGTTGTGTAAGTTTTCATAAATTGTCAACGTTTTACTATTTAAAAATTGTCAGTGACTCTTTCCATTAACATAATCCAAATATATGCTTTTCTCATCGTTCGTTTGAATTGTATTGGTATAGGTACAGTTTATTTATACTATTTGTAATGTATTATAAAGTGGAAAAATTTTTAAAGGAAAAAAGTGCGTATGGGGTGCATTATACGCTTCATATTGGGTTGGATTCGACACATTGTCGAATCCACCCCATAAATCGAAATTTCATTTGTAATTTTTGAAATTTTTATACTATTATATACCTATTAGTTACAAATTTGCTGCTATGACTGATTGTCTCCTTGTGATTGCAAATATATTTATATTTTCTTTCTAACTATTACATCAGAAAAATGCCACGGAAATATATTCGAAAGACAAACCGTGGTGAAATTTCGGAGAAAGTCATGTAATCTACTATTCAAGATGTCCTTCAAAACCTAGGAACGTCAACTTCAGCTGCATTGAAGTATAATTTAAAAAGGACGACAATTATCACACGCATTAAACGTAAACGAAGCCAAAAAGCAAGTGGTAGCGATTCTGGTCAAAGCGACGTCGCGTCATATAAATATAAATCCAAATTCGCTTCAAACTAAAAATTTTTAATACCCATCAAGAAAGTGAGCTTGGTGAATATTTCAGGAAGTGATCACAGATTAAATACGGATTAACTTGCATTCTAATATGCGCGAATAAATAAAATTAAATGTCCCGCCCAATGGTACTGAAATAATTCTGCAAGTCCAGATTGGGTATATGGCTTCATGAAAAGAAACAATAAGTTAAGCTTTCGCAAACCTGAAAATACTAGCATGGCTCGGGCTTCTGGATTTAATAAAATAGTTGTCGCAGAATTTTTTTTCAACCAGTCTGTTAAATAAGTATAAATTCAAAGCCAAGAATACATATTTACAATCTCGATGAGACAGGACTTACAACTGTCTTGCAATCACCAAAAGTAATTACAGAAAAATGCAAGCAATCTGTTTCTAAAATTGTATCAGCCGAGCGAGGATCTCTCGTTACTCTCATAGGAATAATTAATGCGATGGGTAACTACATTCCCCACCAATATATATCTATCTAAAGAAAAGGAATGTTGAGAAATATTTAATGGGTGGCGTAAATGGGTGCATTGCTTTGAGCTCTAAAAGTGGATGGGATGGTGAGTGAATTATTTGTTGATGTATTTAAGCATATCGTGTATCACAGTAAATGTTCCAAGGAAGAGCCAATATTACTATTATTGGATAACCATACCAGTTATTGCATTTTGGATGCGATTATGTTTTGCAGAGAGAATGGTGTACACTTACTGTCATTTCCGCTTCACACCTCCCACAAACTGCAGCCGTTGGACGTTGCTATTTTTGGATCATTTAAGAATTACTGCAAAAGATCTTTTGCTGATTACTTGATAAATAATCCACAAAAACTAATAACTATTTATGAAATAGCACACCTTTCAAAAACACCATTTTTACGATCATTTACTGGAGAAAATATTGAGAAAGCTTTTAGAGCCACTGGCATTTACCCATTAAACACGTAAATTTTTCCTGAAGATGAGTTTTCATTGAAAACCAGTTGATAACGAGCAAGCTATCAAATGTAGCGATTTTGTCCTGGTAAAATTTAACTGTAAAGCTCGTAATAAATACAGCAAGCTTCACAAAAAGAATTTCTGCAGGCCTCTCTAATTCAAGATACCGCTATTCATCCACCTGGAACCTCCCGGTCAAGTACACTTTACATTTTTGAGGCTTACAAAATTTCCTAATTTTTATTTTCCTTATATGACTTGTTAAATTTATGTTATATATTTTATATGAATATGTTTGATTTTAGTATTGGTAACTCATGGACTGAATATGTGCCTAATCAGGGAATAAAACGATCTCATTTTTTGTAATTTTATTTTATTTAACACTAACACACATTAATTGGTGTCAAATCCTCCATACCCATGTCAAAACTACCCCAGCATTGGAGGACATTAGACATTCCGAACTGTTTTCGTTTAAGTCTAAATGATATAAATAACATAAACTATTCCACAGAAATGAATAAGTTTCGTAATGACCAAACCTTAGTACAACAAATGAAAAAAAAAAAAATTTATCAGGCATTAAGATTTGCTAATTAAAGTATAATAGAAAAAAAAGTTGCGGATGCTCCACATTCTACCCTACCTCACTACAGTACTACGGTGGTTAAACTAAGCGACTTACGGCGCTGGATGTCTGTTTTTGTTTTGTAAATTTAATTTGTATGATGAACCCTCCCCTCTAATTTCATTTCTAGATCCGCCACTGGCGTATATCACATGTATACCAGGGACTTCCCCGGGTAAGCTTTTTACAGGCTATAATGGGAATATACTTGTTATATAAAATATCTAAGATACTCGGTAAGATACTTCGATGATGAAATAGGGTATACCTACTAAGTTTGTTATTCCGTTTGTCACACACAGAAATAATAGAGCAAAATGGATTGGACATCCATGCATAAAACTAAAAGTTATTTTGATTTTTGCATATTCGTCCGTCCGTCTGTCCGTTCCTTACGATAACTCGAGAATGCATTTACTTAGAGAGCTAAGATTTCAGCACACGGTCGTTTTAGAAAAAATTGCAGATTAAAATTAAAATACGACAAATCAAGTAACTCATTCGTAGGGTTGCCATATAAAAATTTCCATTTTCACTATATATTTGGACACTGCCTGTGAGCGCGTCAACGTAAGGAGCTGAAATTTAGTACATGACGTTTTCATGGAAGTAATAAATGTAATTTATACAAATATCCTAAATCGGGCAACTCGTTCATAGTGTTGCCATACAAAAATTGAGGTTTTTCCGTGGAGTGTGAAAACGATCAGTTCTAGATGTTTTTATTGAACTGAGAATTTTTCCAGAATATAAAATCCTATCAAATTGGTTATAATCATTATTACTATCCTCCGCATAATTCTAGAAATAAATGCGAAAAGTACTTCAGAAATCAAATTTGCACAGTGGTGTGAGCCACCATATGAAATTATATACACATATTCATCTAGTAGGGTATCGTAAGAATTTGTCTTACAAGAGGAGGGTCCCTACTCGTCTATCACCGATTTTATTCAAATTCACAGTATATATGTAGAGTTTGACTAGAAATGAAAGTGATGCAAGTGTGGGAGCTCCAGGTGGTCGAGCCAAATTGAAATAATTCATAATGTAGGGGAGCCCGGGGTTAAAATTAACACTTTTTGGAAAAACTTTGATAATTACCATCTTGTACCTATTCGCAATATTTTTGTGCGTTACAATTCTCTATAATCTGTTTTCTTTCATCTACAAAAAACCAGAAGCCATTATCCCAATTAGTTTAGGAGCATTTTCCAAAATAAATGTATATGTGTGCTACTGAAACGCCACCTCGCCTTATCTCGTCCAAATTCGTACCGATTTGAAAAATTCTTGTTGGTAAATTTATTTTGATTTTTTGAAGCTATTACTAAATTCGGACAGCAGCGGGTTACAGAGTAGTAACCCACCACTATATATTAATATAAAAAATATAAAAAATAAATTAAGAAAAATATTTCTAGGTGGTTTGGGTAATTATTTTATATTTCATCATCAGTGTACAGTATTCGTACAAAATTTCATCAAAATCGAATAATAATTTCAGTATTAAAAGGTCATTCATATACACCAATGGGAAAAAAAATTCTCATTTCCCGAACTCAGGTGTTCTGAAGGAGGTAGGGTAAATATTATCCGATTTGAAGAATTCCTTTTGCTATTTATTTCCTGATTTTTTTTTTATTTCTTGAGTACATTTTTTCCCCCCATCCGCTTAATTTGCGAAATTTAATTTTTGGCGGCCAAAATTTCTGTCTGTAAAATTCATTTCGAAATATACGAGACTTATCGACTAATCCATTTTTTTTTTATTTTTGTTTTTTATGAATGCGGCGTTATCAAGAGAATTTCTGTATATGTAAAATACACGCAAGTAGTACTTACATAATCAGAAATCTACGAACCTTCTCTGTAGGTGACATTTTACCCGAATGAATTTGGCGTTTTCATTCAAATTCTGTTGGAATTTAACCGCGACAACTACCGCGAAAATTTGCAAATTTGAGCATTTTACAGGAGGCTATAACCCTACAAAAATCCAGACTACCTTACATTATGCATTATTTCGATTTCGCTTGGCTATCTTGAGCTTCCACTTGCGTCACTTTCATTTCTAGTCAAACCCTACATAATATGTAGTATACTGTGAATTTTAACGAAATCCACTTGTTAGATCAATTCTAGATTTTTCCTTGTTTATTCGGATCATGTGCAGACAGAGATAGAGATAGGAGATCCAGGCTGGGAATCAGTTTCATCATCTTTAAATGAAAGTGTGACCTTTTCTGCTTCCAAAAGTCTTTCAATTAGACTACAAATTATTCTTGTCATGGAAGATTGACTTTATCGATTGTGAATATGATGCTTCTCTTGGGGGGTTGTGGAGATATATGTATGAACAAATCAGTAACATATAAAATTTGTTTAAACGCCGAAATTTTAATGCAGCATAAAATTCCTCAGATTTTTGTTTTCATCATGAATACAACAATATTTTATGGTTAGTTTTACCGGAATAAGAGCTGATCTTGCCTATAAAACAGTAGCAAATAAATCTTCAGAGATATTTTTTTCAGGTGTGTTATAATGTTCACATCTAGTTCTTCCTTCACTGCTTCTTTAAATTCTCTCTTTAAATTCTTCCACTTGTTCTCTACCTACTTGTGTGGAAGTTTTGCCCACGAATCTTCTGCTTTTGAACATTTCTTTCCTTCTATATCGTTTCCCGTCATTTTGTTTTAGTATATTTTTGTCCTCTACTACAGTCAAGATGAAAACTTTTACTACCCTAACAAATAATTACACAAAACCTAACTGAACTAGACTCTGGTTTCGTAGAAATAACGAGGATGTCATGCAATTCAACTCGACACCCGTTTCCATGAACACTAACTCGGGTTCAACTCGGGTTGAAGTCCGCATGGAAACATAACACCTTGCTTGGTTTAGTTGATAAATTGTTGTATTTACTAGCATGTTTAGGACACGGAATATAAAATCTACGGTCAAATATGGTTACCTATATGTGTATATATGTATGCAAACATTTTCTTAGGCTACTATAATCAATCCAAACAAAATAAAAATATTTTATAATTGCCACATAAGACTGCAGAAAGCTCAGTCGCAGTTTATTAAAATTTGAAGAAAGTTCACAATATTTCTATTTTCTGGAAAATATCATTTGCGAAAAGTTAATGAAATTTCACTATTATTCTCCGTTCCGGTCACTTATGTTACACATTTCCCCGAATGTTGTTTTTTTTTTCTACTAATACCTTTTCCGCAAAGTTTTTGCGAAATTGCTTCCAGGTGGGCATCTGACATTACACACATCCGCATGAGTTGAAAGAAAGGAAAATTATCCGCCTAATCCATTAACATTTTCAAGATATGAACAGTTACCCTGCGTAATTATGTGATGCAAAGCAATCACCAAGTATGCGAAAATCAGATCTTTTCTCACGGTCAATGGCAACAGCAGCAGCAGCAGCAACAGCAGCAACAACAACAACAACAGCAACTCACATGGATCGCGGCGCAAAAATAGAAAAGTGCGAAAATGAAACTTCACCACAAGAAAAGTGAACTATCTCATCTGTGTCAATGCTTGATCTCACTCAGCTGCTGATCGAATCGGATATCTCCGGTGTATAGAAGACGGCCTGATGGCTGGTGCTCTGGCATTTGGAACTTTGCAGGCCTATGGATAATGGTTTTGTCTTCCGAAAACCCGTTTAATCCCTGCTTTTGCTTTAAATATTGCATGGGATGTGAGAGAATTCAGACTTATGCGATCACCTTTTTGCACACGTAAGTCATTTACCTGGCAGCAATAACAATCGCACAGGTGCTTCAATTTCACTCCGCACAATATAAGTGGACGGAGCCCCAACTATCATAACTCATATGCCAACATGCAGGCCGATGATCTCGTTCATGAGCCGTGCAAGATCACATTAATTTCCGACCGTTCGTACACATAGTCATCGAAGATTATAATGTGCCTATCATGATTGCACCGAGCAGTAATACAACTGTGCGGCAGCGCGGTTTTTCGATCTAGTCGCAGAGCTCAATGAAAAAATACCACCGAGATGTACAAGAGCGGCTGAAGCTCATACAGTACATGAGCGCGTACCTATACCGAACAGATCTATTCGAGATCCATTTTTCAATTTTTTTCTTCGGATCGATAATTTATTTCCAGGGTACAAGTGAAACGGGGAAATCTACGTCGCAATATGCACAAACTAGGTATCGATCCTTATTTTTATGGTCCAGAGGGACTTACGCCTCTTCTTGTTTGGTGGACCCGCTCTATACACACACACACACACACACACACACATATTTCCAGCTCCTGAGGCCTCAATTCTTACTCTTGTCCCAGTTGAAAGTTATAAGTTGGGTTATGGCCGTTTTGAAGAAATATCACATGAGCATTTGAGTGTTATCTTAATCTGCCATGGAACAACAAAACACGTTCAAGACAGCTTCGCAATGGTTTCTCTAGGCTGGCCGATTGTAGCTCAGGGAAAAGATCGAGCAGCAATTTATAAAGGAGACAAAAAAATAACCTCGGCCAAAGTGAGTATGTTGAGATATGGGCGACATGCAATTTGAACTGTACGTGGACAACACAGTGCGCTTACATCACGCTTCTTAGTCTTACTATGTACGGTCTGGACCTCTTATCTATTGTTAATTAAAGAATTTCAGAAAGTGTTGCAAATCTCCAGAAATCATCTCCATATTCATTCGAGCACGCAACATATGGTGTATACTTACCATGTTGATCGCTGTGGGGAGCTCGTGTTTTGTCACGTCGGTCGGCCTACTTCTTTGTTGCAGCAGGTTATGGTGAACTTTATCGCATTGCTACAGAATTTTATTAATTTTTCTTGATTGGTTTTATTACCTATAATGAGATATCTACAATTACTTTACCGCAGTTGGGTTGCTTTGTCGCTTATTGCACGAAAGCTAAATGTGTCCTTATACAACAGATTCACGAGGAGTCAACGTAGAGAGAGCATATCACGTTATCGGGAAAAACTTTGTTGTAATTGCTTTGCTACGTATTAAGGTTTGAATTTTTATTTTAAACTTGTGGTCCAAAATTTTAAAGTTAAATTCTCTAACATGTGGACAAAAATATCATAGCAAATATTTACCCTGAAGGAGTATAGACAATTTACCCATAAAAATCATTGAAAGATAGGTTAGAGTGGCGGCTATAGAATTATGTACTTACGATCAACCACATTGAGATCATGAATAGTCCATTGTGATGCCACTTTATTGCAACCCTACCTGGAGATGATTACCAAATTTAGGGGGTGTGGGGTGCACTAAAACTATCCACAAGAGTTAATAAATTTTACTAGGTCCCCAACTCTTTGTCTGCAATTTCCCACAAATTGCGGTAAAAGTAGTTGCAAAGCGTACTCTTTCTACGTTTTCCTAGATGAGGGCAATCACACAGCAGGTGTTGAATGATATTGATCTCCTTTTTGTCATTGTGTGGAGCTAGCATGCGTTCCGCATGTTTTCCAGAGGCAGTGATCCGTGATAACTGCAGTAAGATTCCGCACATCCTTAGCGTTCCTCCTTAGCAGACTTTCGGTCTTCCTAAGACATACCTTGGGCCATTAAAGCTGTCTTGAAATCGCGCATGTGGTTAATTCTTCCCAGCTGTGGATTCTTCTACTAAGCATATATCCTCAACCGTACTCTTCCTTGCCGAAGCTTTGGTTCCCTCATTCCCTGGTACATAGCTGAGCCTCGGAACCCAGGAGAGAATAACTCTGTAGATGGTACCAAACCAAGTCACTGCTACAACGCAGGACTAGCACGGGCCAATGCGGTGTTCCAAACCAAGAGCTTTTATTGCAGTTTACTGTAAATACATTGACATGACATTCTTGCATTATGTATTGCTCCGATTGGAAAAGACTACAGTCGCTTCCTATTGATTTCACTCCTACATCCATTTTCGAATCATCTCTAATAAAGATAAAGATCAGAGTCATTTGCCACGCGATTATCCTCTCATTCCGTTCTACTAGGGATGGTAGTCGAGAAACGTTTCTCAAAGTCAAGCCGTGGGACATTGTCTTTCATGGCAATTCGAGACTGATCTTTAGTATTCTGCTGTGCGGTTTTCCATCAGACTGACTCTCTTAGTCTCAATGGACTCTTTGAAGCAAAAATTTTTGCTCTGGATGTCAAGAAAAAAGGGTGGAATGGATATCAAAACAAGACTCCAGGCTACAACAACTATTAGAATTCTTTCAGTCTTATTTTTGGGCAAGTTTTATATCTACACATAGATGATCTTCATCGTTTTTGCCATATCACATCATAGTCCTACTTTATTTGAGGCACTTCGAATTTTCTAGTAGAAAGCGTGACTATTAAAGCGAAAACTTAACTGGTAGTTAATTGTCAAAAATGGTGAACTGAAAGCAAGTAATTTAACATTTCGTCTAATTTCGTTATGACTTGAATAGGTTAAGAGTTTATAATTCTTAAACGGCTACAGTTAAGCCGTGCAAAACATTAGGTACCTAGTCATGGTGTGAGATAATGAAATGGGAAAAACTGGAATACATTCCTTATTTTCAAACTTTTTTTTTCTTTATTCTTGTCAAGTACAGAAGATTTAAGTAAATAAAATTCAAAGAATTTCTTTTAATACCAAAACTATAAATTTTTTACAAAATTCTATATTCCAATCATTTTGCGTGCGTGCAAAAAAATAGAAAAGTTCAGCATTTGTTTAAATATTTTGATATTTTTTGTAATAACGGTCCGAAATATATTTAATTAATCAGGGAAAATATTTTCACATTCACTTTTAAGGACTTCCATTAATGACTCCTTGTTACCAAATTTCACACTTTAATTTTTTTCTTCAAAATCCTCCAGAGATTTTCAATTGAATTCAAATCATGTGATTGGGGCACACAAATCATGACTTGTATCCCCATTTAACTGAAACCATTCTTTTTCCATCTTCTAACATATGTGATACCTATGTAATGAGCTATTAGGGTACTAATTCCAATCTTATTCTTATGTTAGTTTGGCGTTATGCATAGGATTTGACTGGATTTCAAATTTGAGAAGATTAAGTAAATTTTTATGAGCTATATTTATTAGTTGTTATAAAGTTACTATGAATCCGGACGTATTTGCTCCAAGTGTTGTTGTCAATCTAGTTGGGGTATCTCATAGTGAAGTAATGTGTTGTCCGAAGATTATTGCATGGTATAGAGCAGGGGTGGCCAAACTTTCGAAGTACGGGGTCTACATTACAATTGAAAATATCGTAGCGGTCTACCGTCAGCAAATGTGTTAAATAAAATGCAAAAACTTCTCCAAAAATGTCACACCAACTATAATTTCTTCCTCGGCCACAACAAATTCAGCAGCAATTAATTGGCCGATGTTAGTAGATACTCTGTAAATGTTAATACCTTCGTTTAAAGGGAACACCATGAAACTGATGACTTCTTCCCGAGTTCCAAATACTTCGAACTCCTCGTGTAAATTCTCCAACTGTTCGGCGAAACTTTGGAATTCCTGATTTAAATTATGCGTACTTTTGCTCCAAGTTTTTGGTAATTCTTCCATTCGCCTATTCTTAGTTAGGATGGATGCACCTGAATCTTTTCTTTGAATGATTTAACTAAACTTTTCATATTAGTGAACTACCGTTGATTTACAAAAGAATTTCCTCTTTATTTTTACCATACCAATGTCGCTGCTTTTGATTTTGTACCTGGCTTCGTATTGCTGTGCACATAAGCCAGTTTTTAACTCCCGTACCTACTTCTGTTTTCTAATACTTTTCGACATTTGTTTTTTTTTTAGAGCTACACCTGAGTTACAAATAAGACAAACACATTTATTCTTGAGCATAACGGTAAAGAGCTCCTCTGATAATGGTAATCTTTTTCAGCACTCGACAACCTTGCCCG
The DNA here is from genome assembly GCA_963924295.1 of Dioctria rufipes. NCBI lineage: Eukaryota > Metazoa > Arthropoda > Insecta > Diptera > Asilidae > Dioctria > Dioctria rufipes. The sequence goes on along the minus strand of OZ002742.1, from coordinate 176,639,997 downwards.
CTCATTTTAGTCGCTATTATTATCACGCAATAAAACAATCGTCAGAGCTATCTACTAGCGGGCTATACTGACTGAAAACACAAAGGCGCGTTTTTTATTAGTACGGGAGATAAAGAGACAGAGAGAGAGAGATAGAGAGAAAGAGAGAGAGGGGGTAGAGAGAGAGAGGGGAGAGAGAGAGATAAAGAAAGTGCGATGGCTAAGTGTGGTGAAGAAATGGCGCCATATTGTAGTAATTATATTGGAATTTTTGTTCAACTGATTTTACTCTCGCGGGCTACCAAAAACGTCTACGCGATCGACCGGTCGACCGCGGTCGACGTCTTGGCCACCCCTGGTATAGAGTATTATAACCTACCAATATCACTGTTGGTTACAGAATGAACTCTTGTCTACCGTGGGAAGTGTGGAATTCAATATTATACTCGATGATTCCCATAATTCCTCTTGTGAGCTCGGATTGTTGCACCTAAATTTTACGTCCATCCCAGTATAACGCTTAGTATTAGATTCCTGGTTTTATTTTAATATGTTAGATTTGCGTGTGTTCTGGTTCATTATACTAAATCTGTTCAAGGTTGGAGATAATATTGATCAAATGCTGCTTTAGATTAAGTGTTTTTATATATTCACATATACTCATTTATTCATCATATCACTGTTCCAGAAATAATTATTGATTATCAGTGGAACATGGTTAGCGGTCTAAATAATGTTCCAAAATTGTTGGTATGAATTATAATAGAATATGCCTTCAGATTCTGGTAAGGATATGGGATCCGTATAGCCATTTAAATGGATATTCTGTATGTCGTTTCGTTCCACCCACGGAACTCATCAGCGGTCTGCCTACTTTAAGATGGAGGCGGTTTTTATACCTATACTTGTGATAATAGCACGAAAATTCTTTTTCATTATTTTGAGACCTGATTAATAACCTAATTATTATTTCTGGGTTAAATTAGAATATTTTTATTAAATTGGACTTGATTTTGGAAGATAAATGTGATCCAAAGCTAATTTTAATCTAAAAAATCAATGTCTCATAATAGCTAGCAAATATTACCTGTTGTTGGCATCCCTCTTTGTCAATAAAGGCCTTTTTGCAAGTCGATAACCACGTAAACTACTCTGTATAGCTCGCCTTCGTACAGTGCTGGTATTAACTGTTAGATTCAAGGTCCTGGTAATTTCCAGTGCGGGTGTAAACAGGTCATTCCGGATTTTTTAAGGTATTTTCCAATTTTCCCATTCTGTTGCTGACCCCGTCTCTGTGTATTCTGTCTCTCGAAACTTCGATTTACGATTAATCTGTTAATGCCATATTTTTTTGCAAAACGTTATTGTGTATCTCAAACCCGCACTTCTTGAACTAGTTTTAATTGAACTCACAACTATATTTCGTACACTGTAATAAAAAGTAGGACAATTACCCAAATTTAAGCACGTTTTTTTCCTAAAAATAAATGTTATTATCCCCGATAGAAAGGAAAACACAATTTAATTTCCCCAATTCAATGGAACATTCAATGAATTTTGGTACTCGTACTTAGCACCAGAAAACCTATATAAATAGTATACATAAAATTCTCGAAATGTTAAGCTTTCTTATATATAAGGTAGACAAGATTGAATAAATTTGGTTTGTTAATATAATTCACACATTGTTTTTGAAAACAAGTCATATATTGTTTTTCACTATTTTGTTTGAGCGTGTCCAAGGCCCCAGCTGCAGCACTAACTATCATACTAACTATATGTTTTAATTACTGACTTATAACCATGGATTGAGTGATTTGTTATTTCATGTGGCACAAATATTATTTTCCTGTATATCAGGGTTTGAGCACCCTTTAGAACGTTTGCTGATCTGGTTTTTATGTCAAAATAGCAAGCACTTAAAATGGAATTCAGCGAGGAGGAAGGGCTATTGCTGCTTTATCATTAAAAATTGGAAGAAAAAGGCAAAATAAATGTCAAAATTGTAAGTGATGGGTTATATATTAATATGCTCTTATTAATATAGTCGGAATTTTTTGATGGCATTTACATCTGAAGAAAAAGCAACTATCATTCATGATCAAAAATAAAAATGAGATCATTCATGATAAACGATAAAGTTCAACTATCAGTAATGGTAAATGATAAAATCAGGGAAACCCCACGCCTTCTAGAAGGTGAGTTATATTCCGTGTATGGAAGAAAGAAGCCATGTTACGGTCAATTTCAAATTTGAACTTGAAAAATTTACTGAAAGAGCGTTTCGTATTGGCAGAAACCTTAATACTCGTCAGTACGGAGTATGATTTAATAAAAAAATTCACAGGAAAACATTCCATCTTTTCTAATTTACCTCGAAATTTCTCTCCAAGCTTTTCAAATTTATCTATTTATCTCTTTTACAGTAATCTGCATACGTTGATTCCCAAAGGCACCTTAATTTCTCAACACTTCGCACTAATTCTGAAACAAAATTTCTTTCACTAATTTTTAATATATTAACTTAATCCGATTTAATTAGTTTGAAAATAAAATATTGAATGATGTCAGTAAAAATCAGCTATACATGCTGATTATCAGCAAATCAGTATCACATCAGTATATTATTATCTTTTATAATGTAGCATGCCTTATTAAGAAATTAGTGCTGCTGATAGTCAGCTCATTAGTACATCAGCATATCAGTGGTCTGGTGTGGCACTTGCCTTTAATTCTCAAAAGATTATTTTTACCTGAATCCTGCGTATGGGTCAGAGAGACGGAGCATGGTAAACACTATCTTTACCTTATTCTTCCATGCAGTGAATGAATTTGCAGTCATCATGTAAACCTCAAATGATGTTGGTAGTTCCAACTCTACCATAGCGCGAAAGAGAAAACTATAAAACTTGTGCCATTCTTTCCTACACGAAAATGACAAGACGCTTATTCTATTGTTATAAGTCAGTAGTTTTAATAAAAAAAAAAAAAAAACATGTATATACATATGTTAGTATGGCACATAAGAAATAAGTTATTCAGCTCATTATTATGTTTTTTAATGGTGCAGTAACTACAATTTTAAAGAAATATTACGTATTCCCTACATTTTAGGGAATATTCCCAACATAAAAAAAAATGAGAATTCTCTACATTTTAGGGAATATTTCCTACATTTTAGACGGATTTTTTGGAAAGTTATTTTGGGGAATACACCGATCGATTTGTTGAAATGTATTTAATTTTCCATTTCATTGCTCGACGTCTCGGATCCAAGTGCATCCCTTCTTCAGGAGCTCTTTTTCTGCCTGCGGTGCGTGTAAATAGTTTTTAAAGATAATAATAAATAACACATAAGAAACATGGTTGTCAACAACCGATCAGTTACATAATGTCCTTGTAGTTAGTTAATTGTCTTTTTTGTTCTAAGTCTTTTGTAATTTATTAATAATATATTTTTCTTTGATTGTAATTTGTTTTCCATGTTGCTTATGTGTTATTTATTATTATCTTTAAAAATTATTTATACGCACCGCAGACAGAAAAAGAGCTCCTGAAGAAAGGGCGCACTTGGACCCGAAACGTCGAGCAATGAAATAGAAAATTTTCAACAAAACGATCGGTGTATTCCTCAAAATAACTTTGAAAAAAATCCGTCATTTAAGTAGCCGATCAAAAACATAAGGCCAGCTGGAAACCTATCAGCTATAAATTCACCTACATTTTAGGGAAAAAACCTACCTGCATTTTAGAAATAAAAACTTAATCTACGTTTTCCAATGTCGAGCTTTTCCTAATCCTAATCACTAATTGTTGCCACTCACTTTAGGGAAATGTTTTTTTTTTACTGTGTAGATGCCATATTTTAAACGATTAGCATTATCTGACCAATTACTTACGAACGATACCAAACTAAGCTAATTTAGTTAATTCTCACTGCAGACAACCATAAAATAAACAAATTTGAACCAACTCGTAATTTAATTTAATGATTTATTTGATTTTTTAATTCATACCACCAGCTGTTGTTTTGCACGCGCGTAAAATGATTGGAATATAGAATTTTGAAAAAAATTATAGTTTTGGTAATAAGAAAAAACTGTCTTGGATTTTATTTACTTTGTCTTACTACCTTTGACAAGAATAAAGTAAAAACAATCTGAAAATATAAAGAGTTTCTTTCATTGTTTTTGCATTTTCATTATCTCACACCAGTGTTTTGCACGCCACTGTATGTACAGGTGTAATATGTTAAACTAAAAAGGACGGTACACACTTTTTAAGTCATGAGGTTCTAAATACAGTGAGATCTTTAGGATGACCGTAAACCATGTTACTTTTTAAGATACGGGGTGTTTCGTAAAAAGCTAACATATTTTCTTCTTTATCACCCTGTAAACTTTGAAGCGATTGAGATGCTTCCACCCAGCTGCCATACAATGTATTGTTTATCTAGGCGAGTACTATCACCTCACCTCTTTTCTTTTGGACAGCTCACCAGGAAATACCCTGTATAACGTCCTTCAAACCAATGACCATCCTCAATAGAATTTAAAAGTAATCTAAAAAAAAAAAGGTTTTACTACACGCTCATAACGAGAAATTTAATCTTCAAAATAGATAGAAATATTATATGAGGGGTATGGACATTGAATAAGTAACCAGCGGAAAAAATGAGAATGCCTGACTTAGTTAATGTTTACTATCAACATGACCTGGAATGCATTAGTAATGAGTACATGAACATACCTCCTTACGTTGACCTGGTTTAGGAAGACAGACGTAATGTATTGATGCGTCGTATTTTTGAGCATGTTATGTACCTTCCAGGGAATGCTTACAGAAGGCAGAGGTAATGTACAGATATCTTCATTGATGTTGTTATCAAAAAGAGATCGAAATAAGTGCGGCTATATTTGCAGAGGCTAGTTCGAGGGAGTGCGTGCAGGTCGAAAATGAGTCATATAGTTTCATTGTTTTTCTAAGAACAATGAAGGCAGGAAATGTGCGTAGATGAAAAATATTCTGATTTGTGCATTATTTTAAAAGAATTGGATTACACTTAGCTATTTTCTGCACCTTTCTAAGAAAGCAGGAAAAGTTCTTTTCTTTAACTCTCACTGAAACTAGGAAGAGTGATTTCCTCTACCACCACCACCTAAATTTAATGGTTCTTTCCAAGCTTCCAGTAAATGCTTAATGGCTCCGTTCACTATTCTGAAATGGCTGAATAAATGCTTTCACTGAATTTAAAAGGATTACTCTTTTCACCTTACAAAGAATTAAAAAGGAAGGCTTCCTTTCCCCTTACACGTCATGCAGAGGTAAGGTAATCAAGCTAATATATAACCACCTTATATACCTTCCCGTCGTAGGATCAATGTATAAAATGAAATGGACTGGGTATCAGAGCGTATTGATTCCATACCTTTCACAGAATGTTTTCAATGCTTCCATTTAAGAGGGTATCGTGCGAATACAGTGTACGTGTTTAAGCAATTCAATGACAGTATGACCTCTGGATAAGGGGAGGGGGGGGGGGGGAATGACAAGAGGGACAACTGCGTATTTTGCCTCAGTTCAACATTTCTGACATTTCATATTTTATGAAAAGAAGTTCGGATTTGAATTCGCGATATTGTGATAAATAAATAATTTAACAGGATTTTTACTTAATTAGTAGTGTGACATAATTGCAAAATATTTCTTTTGTGAACGATATTTTATATAATCGAGACTCCGAAGCCTTATATAACGGTAATGAAGTGTGCTATACTGTGCTGCAGGAACAAACGGCGTTATTGTCGTGGGAAAGCATTCCTCAAGTAAGCTTAATAGCTTTACTAATTAAGTATAGTGTTTTAAACAAAATAAAAGTGAAATATTAATAAAAATAAACAGTTATGGCAATAAAATTTACAATTTCCAATGATTTTGTTTTGTTTACAATTGAATTGTAATTGCTGCCTAAATTATGTCAGTCATACAAAGGCAACCCCAAGAAATATTATCTGAAAATAAGGGGGCGCTAAAAATTTGTTTATTTTACATAGCAATTTGGATTATAAAAAAATGTCCCTCTTCAAAATGTCATGATTTCATTACTGCCATAAGGAAACGAATACAAACACAGTACATTAATATGTTTCGCCGAGTGCCTTAGGTTTTTACCCGATATGCCGTTTCCTTATTAGTTATTTATTCAATGGGTATGGATGCTCCTTTGTGGAGTGTGAGTGTGTGTGAGTGTCCTGGCACTCACAGAAGTGTTAGGTGGTTTCTTGTGCCAAAATTTCTTAATTCTTGAATGCATTCCCACATTAACTTCATTTTGATCTCAGTGTATGAGATGGCTTCCAATGCATTATGTATATATGCATACTCGTATAAATTTGTTAGTGAGATCGTCAGAGAGTTTCATATGCACATCTAGTGATGACATATACTTCTGCCTGGAATATTGAGGCGTATTTTCCTAGGCTTTAATAATTTAAGCTCTTGGCTTTAAATCATATATTCCTGATCCTACTCCTTTCTCGATTTCAGATCCGTCGGTGTACCAGATGAGAGCTTCATTTCCTAAATTTGTATTTATTTCCTCCCTATATCTTTATTTGAGAGCAGACAGAGATTATAAATCCAGACTTTTACCAGCATCCATTATATCAATCTTCAAAAATATCTGTGGAACCTAAATTTATTGGCCCTTGAGTATCAATAGAATCATTTTGATAATCATCGATTGTAAAAATCAAAAAAGATGTTTCAATTAGATCTAGGAACTTCAACTTTACAACTATCAAATTAGATTGAGGAATGCCAGACGACTACCTCATCGTACTTTTGTTTGAAAAAAAAAATTATACTTCTCTCAGATTTATTATTAACCCATAAGTAGCCGCATGGGGTCAGAGCAATTTTAACCGCGAAAAAAATTTAGAACGCTTTCTCTCTCGATCTTGCATCTTCCAGTAGCTTTTCATCTTAGAACACTCTTTTAAAAATCATCGTATTCGAGCCACTTAAAGAGAAGTTATTTGTTTTTCAGTTTTTGTTAAAGCAATAAGATTTAGTTATCGAATTGCATTGTTTTTGTTTTTGAATATTTTGTAATTTACTTAAATTTCGTGAAAGAAATTTGTGTCACTACTGACCCCATGCGCCCACATGTGTAATTTTGCTAGTGCGCCTACTTAAGGGTTAAACGAGTTAAGCTACTCCATTTAGAATGAGAGCGTCTGAAAGGTTTGTTCTTTAGAATATGAAGAGTAAAATGAATTTTCTAAGAAACTTAAAAATCTTGAAAAGATATCGGGAGCAAAATTAAATTTAGATAAATGATGTTATATGGTTATCCAGAGAGAGGTTGAGTATAAAGTCTTGATTTCATTAAGGAATTCATCCATATCCCTTCCGAGTTCCTCAAAAAAAAAAAAAAGTTGGAATATCATAGGTGGATGAAATACTATCAACTTGCTATGCCCATTAAAACAATTCTATTAAGAAAATGTAATTCTTATATCTTAAGGCCAATGTTTGAGACTGGCTTAGTCGACCCATTCACTTTAGAATTGAATGAATTGGTCTGGAACATCCGTCAATCCCATCCATCTGATAGTCTACTATCTGGACTTATCTACCTTGGTCAAATGTAACTATTGGTAAATAAATAAAAAGCAAAAAACAACTAATCTAACTAAAAAAATAAAAAAAATAAATATAGCAGAACACATCCCTTGAACTTTGTGGCATTTCAAATAATTTATAGATCCATTGTGTCGGTAATTTTTTTACCTAACTATTCAACTCTTCCTGATTAAATATCGTTTGATGGGCGAATCGAACAATTGGTGGTGCCCCAGTGTAAAAACAAAAGGTAATGGTCGTTATGCGCCTCTTCTGATGTAGAAAATATAGTCCTCAGGCGACTTATTGTTAAGATTTATACAAAAATTTATCGCTGATACTTAATCTATCCTCCGATGGCCAGAATATTGCACACACAACACAAAACTTCGTCTCCTCCTTTGGTATGATGGCTGATTGCCAAGAGAGTGAAGTTGGCTTGCCCAGCTTTTTTCCAAACGATTGGGTGGGTGTTGTCTGTCCATAAGTGAAGTGAGGCTCCATAAAACTTCTCCAACATTAAAACATAAAATCACATTCCGAAAGCCCAATAAATCGATATCGCGGATATTCAATTCATTCATTGATGGTGATTGTGATGGCGATTTATAAGTTAAATCTTTGTTAGAATGGGCAGTTTTGGACTTAACCCCAAATGTGCTGGGATTTCATAATTAAAAAAAAAAAGCAAAAAAAAAATTCTAGTCTCATAATTTGTTAAGGTGTTGAGAATGTCAAATTTTATGAAAAAAAAAAATTCAATTGTTATTGAAATTTTATGGTGTTTTTTATAAGGAATAATATTCCGCGATAATCAATAAAGAAAGGATGTAATGCCTTCACGTAGAGAGGGCAATGTATGTAATATGTGTAGGTGAGAGAGTGGCCTGATTGCATTAGGATAGGCTCTAGAGATAGCATCATGATTTCATTTTTAAGTCACATTCCTGACAAATTTTGTTCACAAGAAATACATATCCGAGCTATACAAATTTAAGGGTTCTTCATAATATTCAGATCGTCTCTTTCAAGACAATTGTAAATTATATAAATGTAAACGCCTCCTTTCTAGCTCACATTACATATTCTGTAGATTGCTCTAAGTTCGGATGAGGAGTTTTATAGAGCATGAGCAATGTTCAGTGGCTCAAGGTTTTAATCGATAAGGTAAAGTAATTTTTACCGGCATAATTCTTACGTTTCAAAAATATTTTCATTAAACTCAACACTTTGAATATTTTTGCATCTATAGGACTGAGCAAATGCAAGCCTTTGACAACTCTTTTATACCCTAGATGAAATCTATATAGGGTACCAATACTAGTTCTGTCATTCCGTTTGTAAGGGTACGTGCGAGGCGAGGCGCGGCGAAGCTGTATCAGGAGTTAAGAAATAAAATGATTAATGGCTTATCAAATTGCCGCACTGGGAGAAGGGCGAACAATCACCCAATTTGAAAATTGCAATGGGAAATCTTGCTACCATATAATTCATACTTGCTTTTTTTTTAAAAAAAGTATTTATGTTGGCAATTGGCGTGATCATCGTATTGATCTTCTATGGTAGGCGATCAGAGATAACCATACTGATGAGACCTCTCTGATCACTGGGCCGAAAAGTTCAATATTTCTACATTTTTAATGCAATTTGCAAATTTATTCGGAATTTTTGTTTCTTCAATAAATTTCTGTCATTTAGACAAAAAAAAAATGTCACCTAATAAAATGATTTCACCCTACACTATGAGAGCGTTCATAACAACGCTGTGGCAGCGCGCAAGGTATTTCCAACGCGTTTCGCTCAAATATTGATATAGGCCCGCCTCACCTCGTTCACCACGCATTGCCTAGCCCTGTTGTGCATGAACCCTAGAATAGAAGAATGCTGATAGAGCAAAATTGATCTGACACCCGTGCATAATTTTAAAAGTTATTTCGATGTTTGCATGTCCGTCAGTCCGTCCGTCTGCCCGTCCGTTTGTCTATCTGTTTCCTTGTCTGTCTCTCCTCACGATAACTCGAGATCGCGTTTATTTAGAGACTTGAAATCTTGCAAACGGCCTTTTTAGAAAAAAATCAAGTAATTCCTCCTTCGTAGAGTTGCCATACAAAAATTTTTTTCACTATATACGAGTATTTGGATACTGCTTGAGAACGTATCGAAATTTTGTACACGACATTTCATAAAAATAGTAAATGCAATTTATAAAAATTGAATAATTCGGGCAACCCGTTGATGGTGTTGCCATATAAAAATTAAGGTTTTATACGTATACAATTGTAAAAACGATCAGTTCCAGATGTTTTTATTGTACTGAAGAACATATATCTTATGAAATTGGTTATAATCATTTTTACTGTCCGACGAACAGTTCTAGAAATAAATACGAAAAGCCACTTTAACAATCAGATTTGCACAGAGAGGTGACCATACTAAATTACATATGAAAAATCATATATGGGGCATCATAAGGATTGGCCTTATATCAATTCTAGCCTGTGTTTATTCCTGAAAAATGACTATAGTTGCCCATTTTCTTCCACATTATTTCTAGCTCCGAATTCATTTAAATTCCACCACAGAAATCATACGATTCGATTTACTTGCTTGTGTACATATTTTTTAAGTTTGTACGATTATTATTTGTCAACCATATCGGCCGTCCATGAATTGCAGACTATAAATCTGTAGAGCATATACACACAACACACATGCAGTTCATCGTCAGAGGACGAGACTATACAGATTTGTAAACTTCATACAAAAAGTGTACAATTTCATCGTCAATCGATTATTTTCAGTTCCGTTTGATATTTTCATCAGATATAATTGTAGTTTCTCATCGTTCCCAAGTGCAAAATTTATTTCAGAATTCATTGAAGTGTCCCTACATGAAACATTCTGCACTATGAAAAGTAAACGATAATTCTTGATGATTGATGAGCTTTATAAAACTGTGGCCGAAGCACGTATTACTGATTCTGTTAAGAAAAATGTTAATAACTTTTGCCGGTTGACAATTTTTGTTGCGGCAAAAAGTCAACAATTTCTACGTCCCTCTGCCATGTTTAGATAACAGGTCTGCTTGAAGCAGGAACTGTGGCTGTTTGAATGTCCATTTGAAGCAGGAAACTGTGATGTCTTTAATGCCTGCTTGGCGTAGGAAACTGTGATAACTTTTGGATACTTGGCTACTGGTCAATCACTTGGTTGATAAGTAGCCAAATTGGAACTGACCAACTTTCGGACATGGAAAGATTTTGAAAGCTCTCAGTTTTCTTAATGGAGACTTGACGTGCGTAAAAAGTCTGCAAAATGTTAATAGATGGGAATTTCCAAATTAATCTTTCTAGGTATACAGAGAAGTGGTTGGTCAAGTATTTGGAAATATACGAACCGGCAAAGACGCATCACCACAAACCTCATATGTGAGATGATTTGTTTGTGAAGTAACAATATTGATAAGTTGGCCGCCTTCACCAAAAATTATTTTAGTTACAGAAAAATATTTGCATAACAACCCAATAAGTGGTAAAAACTTCTGTGCATGTCGTACTCATATTCTATAAATTTTTTAGTTTACAATCTCAAAAGTCCCAATAGCCACCATAAAAATCACACGTGAATTTGACATTTTTGTTCAAAAGATTCTGCTGAACTGATTCTGTACAAAATTACGAATTCGAATTAAGCTCTATTCTACCGAGCCATCCATAGTATATTTTTTAGATTCTTGCCACATTGCAACACCATTTTCACATATCGAATTTTTACTTGAGATTATAATATTTCCTTCGCTTGTTTGGACGGAAAATCAATCTTGCATCAATGTCCTTGAGCACCTTAAGGATAACTATTCCGATATATGTAGGTATTCTTATATGTATTCATCAGCAAACATTTTTATACATTTTGTATGTGGTTACCTTTAGCCAACGCATACCTAATGATATTTTAGAACTGTTTCTCCTCTCCTCTCTTCTTAAGTTATTTAAGTTTTTAGCTTGAACCGCAATATTTGCTGGTACAATTTCGACATAGCTGCTATAATGACATACATGTGAAATCTAAATTGAGCCATTATGTCAAAAGGTCCTACTGAATAGTTAGACCCTATCACACAATGAAAGATCTTTTTCTGCATGTGGTCCAGATTTAAATATTTCTGTATAAAGTCGGTGTGCATTATTTATAAGGTAACAGTATTTTTAATCACCGGACAGAGATCATTATTCTAAGAAGAGATAATCCTAAGCCACTACTAGGCACATTTTTCATTTTCATAATTTATGAGAAATTGCTCATTAATTAAAGCTGGATGCTCTAATAAAATCTAGAATGAGCCCTCCAGCCCTACCTTCCTGTTTCATGAAGTTCATTTATTAGGTGTGCAAAAAGAGATCTGTACCGCCTACCAAATAGAGCTAGAGAGTGATGGAAAATGTGAAGGAGGAGTGCCCGGTGTGAATGAACACAAGGGCTGTCAGAGATCGCTTGTTTATTACTAATGGCTTCTTCGTTAAGGTTAACTGGAGGAGCCACATACTTCTTTTATTGTTCTACATATTGGGTCATCTAGCCAAAAATAACTGTGCTGATATTAGGTTCGAGCCACGATGAAATCCCGATTTTAGAGACTGCTACAAGTCTAGCAAGTTCGTTCGCCTTTTCGTTTATGCTAATATTGCTGTTATAGAGCTTCACTTCATTGAACCGAGAAAGCGAATTCAAGATGGTTTTACACTCCAGTGCAAATTTGGACATCAGGAACGGCTTTATCAAGGCTTTGAAAGCAGCTTGGCTATCCGAACGGATGGTAAGACTGTGACATGGTCTTCGAGATATATGTCCATTTCCACACGAAGAAAACAGAAAACTTCATAGATCTGGTATTTTCCCCTTATTTGGAACAGTCGATATAAAATAGATGATGCGTCAATGGGTGAATCACAGAGTGTGATTCCCATTCTGACTTAGATGAAATTTTGTCAAATTCTCTGAATCATGTTCAATATTTTTTGTTTGGCAAAATCAATCGCTTATCACCACTCAACAGAGCTATATGCTAGGATAGTTCTAATGACACTTGTTCATATCCAGAGAACAGGGCCGCATATATACCTTTGGAGGCCCTAGGCACAAAATCATTATTAGGCCCCAAAAAAAATAAGGCTATTTCAGTTAATTAAATATATATACGAAGAAACATATGCATTTTTTTTTGTTTTTTGGAAACAAAAGTCGACTTTTCCATAATAACGCAGTTTATTTAAAAAAAAAGTAAAAACAAATCAGTTCAATTTTAAATAAAAAGAAAATATAATAATTTTTTCTGGCTTTTGTTTTAGCAAATAAGTCTATAATGTTATCATAATTAATCGAGTCCATTACATCTGATTCAATGCATAATACCGACAGGTCACTTGTTTTATTTTGATGTAAGTTACTTCGCAAAAAAATTTTTGTTCAATTCAATACCGAAAATGAGCTTTCGGCACTTTCATTAGAGATGGGCATCTACGTTCGGAAGAGTAGACCTTAAACCATCGTTTACAAATATATACATCACTTTTTTCCTTAATCACTATTAAAAATTGCTTAGCTTCATCAATACATTTATCTGAGTCAATAACAGTATACCATAAGTTTGTAAAGTTTTCTTTACGAGCCTTGTATTTATCTTGATTCATATTGTTAAAAACAAAAAACAAAAAAAAACATATCTGATATGTTTGAATAGCTTTTTGCTCTTTCATTTATTTCCAAAATTAACTTATCGCGGGTGGGTCGTACAAGAGCAGCGATAGGTGAAAAGAAATCCACAATTTTATTTAAAAAAATCCTAAAGAGTAATCTCTATTTTTATTTCTAATAAGAGTGTAAATTTCATGACATTTCTACACGCTGCCACTCACTTATCTAATCGTGTTAGCTTCCAGTGATACTTTTTCTGGTTTTTGGTTTTGTATTTATACTGCAACTTCTTTATTCTGTATTTTCTGTCGTTATAAACTACCACTTCGTTATTAGCAGTTCTCGGCTTCACTCATATACACGAATTTTGTACCATACCCGCATTTTTGTTTATTATAATATGTTCTAAGGAAAGAACATATGTATACATGGTGTTTCCGTCTTGGTAGTCCATAGAGCAGGAGGTGATAAACGAACAAAAAATTGCATCGCAGGGGGGGGGGGGGGGTCCACATCAATCGTGATTAAGAAATTATGCTAGTATCTTAAAAAGTACAGCGTGTACGGTCATAGTCAAGAGCTCGTGACTTCGAGGCCTTTCCAACGACTGTTCAACCAGCCCCGCACCCTTCTTCTCTTAGGAGTTTTGGTGGTCTAAAGTAAGAATTTCGAATTTTCGTACCTGTTTTTTGACTTTGACATCTTTTTTTACAAAAAGGTGGTTGACATAACTTATTTTTATAATAACTGTAAATTATCTTTATTATGACCTTTACAACCTATGTGATATTTCTAGTCGTTAAAGAGTCATTAGCTCATAACTAATTCTAAAAGCTAGTCTGAATTCTATTTTCAAAGATAATATTTGTTCCGTTGGTGACCGAAAAGCGTAATTAAAAAGGAATAGTCTAATTTCGGTATGATCTGAATAGGTTGTGAGCTAATAACTCCCTTACGGCTTCAGATATCACATAGGGTGTAAGTCTCACATTAAAAATTAGAGTCCACAGTTTACAGTTTTTATAAAAAAAATTTATGTTAACCAACTTTTACTTTACTTTAGACCACAGAACTCCTGAGAAGAGAAGAGTACGGCGCTGGTTGAACCGGCGGCATACTCCGTACTTTTAAAGATACTGGGTGTTTTGTGAAAGACTAGCATAATTTCTTAATCACCCTGTATATCCCAAACGGTTGATGTGGACCCCTCCCCCTTGCCGTATAATTTTCTGTTTGTCTAGGTGAAGACTATCACCTCTTGCTCTACGGACCACCTAGATAGAAACACGCTGTAATATATGTATTTCAAATGGAGGAACATTTTTCAGCCGGGCTCTAGTTTTTATTTACCATTTAAAAGCATTTTATTTTGCAACAATAACGACGCCGATTTTTTATATTGTTATTTATGAGTAGTAAGGTTTTAAAATATGTCCCCATAGAGAGTGAGGCCCAGCTTGCACCTAGTGCGCCTTATGTGGCCCTGCCAGAGGATCTTCCTACGTAACATTGCTAGGGTCCTAAAGACTTTGTTCGCTTTTTTTTTCTAGGTGTAGTTTCCATCTCAGTTTTTTATCTAGTATACTTCCTAGGTGTTTTACTTAGCTGTTTAGCGTTTGGAGCCAATAGAGGGTAGCTTAATTATAGGAATATTTCTTTCTTTAGTGAAAAAGCAAAGATCAGTCGATTCTTGAATCGAAATTCAAGCGTGATCAAGCAGGCACATGTCCCACATAAATTTGTACTTATAGTATTAAAAAGGCACCAATTTTTCAGAATGTGATCGAGCAACAGCTTTTTCTGGTCTTCGTCCAATTACACAACTGTATTGAAGGTTAGATTGTGAGGGTAGGTGTCTAGTTGTCTCACTTATTTTCTTTAATAATTCGTCCTCCCAGGACGCAAAGGAAACTCGTCTTTCAATTCTGCTAAAGAGTAACAAAAGGAAGCTTTATTGATTATTAGTTTACAATATTATATCCTTCAGGACTCAAAAGACAATTGTACTTAACCTCTACGAAAGGTTATAATAAAAGAAACTTGATAAAGTTATTAATTTAAATTTTTTAAATTGTTTTTCTTTCTATTGTGATTGACAAAAATGCTCCTAAGCCTACTCCTTAGAAACTTTTTCAAATCGCGGAGTTCTTCGTAATTTTTTAAATCTAAATTTACAAATTCCTTGAGAAACTGCCAGGTGTGAACTGTATTTGCTACCACAAAATCATCCATGACTCGAGAAATTTAATGATTCTGGCTACAACGTCGAAGTATCGTACAGTTACTGATTTGAACTATTTTAATGATGCACTTTTAAAACAATTGTTTTTAAAATACAATTTTTTGTTGTAAATTATAAAGTAAAGCCTAGGACGGATTTTGAGTAAAACAGTAAGGCGTTCAGGTAAAAAGTGATAATTTCATACAGATTTTACCGCTGGTAAAATCCCAATCAAAACTTTAACTGAGGTCTTTACTAGTGCAGTACGGAGTTCGCTGGTAAAACTGACTTTTTTTCTATTATACGGTAGATGGTGCTTTGTACGTCTCCACTCATTTTACTGACCATTTTAATGTGCGGAGCATTATGATTGCTCACAAAGCGAGTTTATTTAGTTTTTCCCATGGATTTTCTAGACGACGATACCTGCAATAATCTCGGCGACGATATGATAATTTATATCCTTTATAAATAATAATCACTTAAATTTTTTTTAAATATTTTATCAGTTGTAACTTCGTTTTCTCCACATAAAACTTAAGTCAATTTTTTACCAGAGTTAAATGCTATTTTTTGGAGACCGCGTTAAATTTTACCAATGCCCGAACTCCATACTATAGACTTAAAAATTGAGACTCGAATTTATAGAAATAACACAAAATAAAAGTTAGTTGTTGATTTAAAATCAGAATTAAATCATTGACTCTCCCGCAAAATTATTTGTTGTTACCAAGGAAAAAGCGTGGTCGTTTGGGCATCACACATAAAGAAATTCCTCAACGAGTATGTGCAGCACTTCAGCAAAAATATTGCAACTTGACTTGTCACAATTTGCATATAGATTCAGATCTAATGTTCGTCATCTTGCTGAAATCCGTCATTTATCGGTGGTATCGTGACGCCGCGCCGGTTCGTCGTGCCGCTCTATAGACGACTTTCGAGTGTGACTCATTTGAATTTTGAAAATAACAAGCTCTCCACAAAAGTTAATATTCACTCTACGCATTTACGTATATATGATCTGGGGATTCTACGAGCCACTTCAAAGCGATTCTCAGACTACGTCTACGTTTTTGTTTTTATTTACCTTAAGTGCCTCCTCTTACAGTTCTTACACTTGAGCTAGAACTATTTTTGTAAATACGACAACGCATCTGAAACTTAAGTGGTGGATTAATGATAATCTTGAAGGCGATTATTTGAAGAATGAAATTATTGTTTTGTCATTGTATTTATGATCATCGTTGCATGACAGATTTTTACATAAATTCATATACTTATTTAAAATGCATAGGGCTGAATGAACCTCATTCAAATGTTCTTCATCTTCTCATAGCTTTTTTGGAAAGTTCGACATATCATAATGGCGTAAAGCTTGAGCTTTGAAGATATTATAAAAGCGAACTTGAAATGGAATTAGGAAAGTGCATGTATTGCCATCATCCAATAGAGATCTGCTCTCTCTAGCAGTATTAGTGTAATATTATCGCGATTGTGATACAATTCAGAAGCATTCTAATTTATTTATTCAAGAAGTTCATGCGATAGTAAACAGATAAATCCACTTACTTACTACCGTTAAACAAATGCTAACTATAAGTAAAAACAAAAAAAGGAAGAAGATTTCCTAAATTTATACAAAAAAGAAAGAAAAATGAAATAAAATAAGTAAAAAACGAGTTTTCACCTCTGTGTGTGACGAAAAGTTTATTTTCTACTTTTTCATGCGGCTTGGCCTCAGTTTTATTTGAAAACACATTTTTTACTTATTTCATTTTTTGCCTTTTTCACGTTAACTAAATTGTTTAAAAATTTATATGAATTTTCCTCGATTTTTCATGCAAGTTTTCATGCCTGTTGAAGAGAAATTATTGATGCCAGTAGGACGAAAAAAAAAAATGATTCCGCATAGCTTATAAAACTTTTTTGTCGGAAAATTTTCCGGAAAAATCGGAAAATTCCGGAAATTTTCGAAAAATTTTCCAGAAAAATTGGAAAATTCTGCATTTTTCCTGAAACAGATTTATCAGTAATCATATCGATGAAAATTTTTACGATGATTTTCCAGCTTTTACGAGTTTTCCATGGAGTTTTCCACAAAAGCAACTTTATGCAACACATTTCGCTCTACAACTTTGTACTAGCTTGCAAAACGCTCAAACGCTTCTTTGATCGGAAAAACTCCGGAAAAGCGTACATGAATTTTCCTCAATTTTTTTTGCAAGTTTTCACCATTGTCGGAGAGAAAGTAATGATGCCAGTAGATAGGGAACTTGATCTTACATAATTTAGAAAACTTTTTTACCGGAAAATATTCCGTGAAAAGTCGGAAAATCCCGGAAAATTTTTTCGGAACAATCGGAAAACTCTGCATTTTTCCGGGAACGGTTTTATCACTAATCAAATTTGTACCAAATTTTCTAATGATTTTGCCCGATTTTCCGGGTTTTCCATGGAAATTTCCAGTTCAACTTTTGATAGATTCAATTGTCACGCGACATGAATTTGTGTGCAAAATTTCAGCTCGCTGTGATGACGTGGGTCTATGAGAGTGTCGAAAATAGTAAAAAAGAAATTTTTAAATAAATATACAGACAGACAAATTCGTGTACGAGTTAAAGGGACGGGCTGGCCTCAAAAATATTCTGGTTACCTTAATATAACTTTTTATATAACCCTTTATAACCCAGGGTGCTCTCGATTAATTTATTTTAGTCAAAGCAGTGGTTGCAGTAATGTTTCGGTTTCCTTTATAAACTTTGTTTATAATCGTGATAGTAATGTTTCCACAACGCTTGGAATTTCTCAGAATGATTACTTTTTGTGATTTAAACGTTAGGGAAATTATTTTTCGTTACCTGTATAAAACAATATAATTCAAATATTTACTCAACCCATCTTGACATAGAATTTCGATATTTTTTTTTTTTGTACTGAATTTTTATAATGTAAGGATTTAATATTTTTACATCTTAGAATTACAATTTTTCGGCTTGTACGTAGTAAAATTCAGATGCAATTAAAATTTTACTATGAATATCCTCAAAGATACTTCTAAAAAATACATACAGCTCCAGAAATGAGCAATTTTTAATTGTTTTAATTAAATATGACAAAATTTAAAATTTTCATTTCGGTGATAACAATTCATAAAAGTAACATTACATAATACCTTAAATTATGTATTTTCTTCATATAAAATTAAAACGGAAGCCATATATCAGCAATTTAAATAATTGGCTTAATCGACATTTTCTTTTTTATCTGAAATGCACAGATGAAAAAATGGCGGCTTGTACTTAAGTGAACAAATTACCATTATAAAACTTCAACTACTTTTTTATAAACTCCGGCTCTGTTATATAAACTGAATGACTCTTTTAAAACTTCTAGAAATATTATAAAAACTAAAGAAACTACCATGCCTCGAAAATGGCTTACCTTATACACCTGATTGCTGGGACCTTTTTCGGTTCGCTCGTAATGCAATTAATAATGAAATATCTCGTACCAAGTTTCAATATTATAGTTCAAAATTTAAAAGCAATATTCCATCCAAAAAACTCTGACAGAGTCTTAGAAGTATTGGGGTTGGAGTTCAACCGTATTTGTAAACACATATACGTTAAACCAAATGTTTGTTTCTCCTTCAAATAGCTTAAATGTCCCGGGCTCTACTGTCAGTGATTATCCAAGTGATTTAAATACACTTGATCCTTTTGATGGATTTGCTTTTAGTCAAGTTAGCGAGGCAGACGTTTATTCTGCTATTACGTCTGTGACATCTATTGGACTGGATGACCTTCATCCCAAATTTATAAAAGTTCTTCTACCTGTTATACTCCCAAATCTCACCTACTTTTTTAACAACATTATTTTAAGATCTACAATCCCTTCTATTTGGAACTATTCTAAAATTTTTCCCATTCCCGAGAATTCTCGCAGTTCAGCGGAGTATCGTCCTATTTCCATACTGCCTTTTCTCTCTAAAAAGTTTGAAAAAATCCTGTACACCCAAATCACTAGTTTTTGTTTAGATGGGGAGTACCTCCTATCTAATCTTCAATCGGAGCTGCACTTCAGCGTTGCTAAATATAACAAATGATATTAGGAAATCATTTGATAGTGATAAATTTACGGTGCTCTTCCTCCTTAACTTTCCCAAGGCTTTTGAGACAGTTGACCAGATGTTATTATTACGTAAGCTGGCTTTAATTTCAATTTTTCTAATTCTGCATGCACGCTGGTTTGATCTTACCTTTGAGGGCGTTATCAGAGTGTATTCTGTTCTAATTCTGCTTCTAGCTTCCTATCTTTGCGGAGTGGAGTCCCTCAAGGCTCCATTCTGGGTCCCTTATTATTTACTATCTTTATTAATGATCTTCCAATGGTTCTGAGAAATTGTGATTACCACATGTTTGCTGATGATATTCAGCTCTACAATTCTACGCCTCTAGGATTGCTGTATGCCGTATGAACGAAGATTTTGCTGATGTGCTTAATTGGGCTTTTAATAATGGTTTGAGCTTAAATGCCTCTAAATCTAATGCTATCGTGACCTATAGAAGTGAATTGGACAATTCTTGCTTTTCGAATGTTATCCTAAACAATGTAATTATTTCTTACAGTAGTACCGTAAAGAATATTGGAATAATTTTGGATCGTACGTTAAACTGGTCCAATCACATTAACACGCTTGTCTGCAAGGTTTATGAAACGCTACGTAAAATTTCTGTCACTGCAGCCTTTACTCCTGTTGACACGCGGATTATGTTAGTTAAATCGTTAATTATTCATGTTCTCATGACTTATGGATGTGAAGTTTTCCATGATTCTGATTCAATTTCATTGCGTAAGCTCAATGTGGCTTTTAACTCTGCTGTGCGGTATGTGTTTGGCTTGAGGCGATACGACCAAATTCATTCTTGGGATGCACGTTGGAAACCTACTTTAAATATCGTGCGATATTATTTCTTCGTAATTTGATGATTACCGAGCAACCCGACTACTTGTATACTAGATTGGATTATTCCTAATCTGTAAGAACTTTTACTCTTAACACTCCTCGGTCCACCTGTCTATCAAGTGGTCGTTGATTTTTTGTTCAATCCTCAAGACACTGGATCTTTCTTTCTCTGTACCTTAGAAGGAGCAGGGACAATCATAGTTTTCTGAATAATTTAATTAAATATTTAAGATCTGCATAACTGTATATTTGATCTGTTTTCCTAGTAGTAAGGGTAGTAAGGTAATCTGTATTTATCATTATTAATTTAGATATCAGATATCTTAATTTGTAAAGTTTAGTTTAGTTCAGTAATGTTTATGTTTAAATTCTTTCCACTATCCTACCTACACATAACTATAAGATTTGTCTTACTTGTGTAGCGTTGAAAGTAAACTTTATTTGAATTTGAATTTGAATTATATACCCTTTAGTCGTAATATTTAACTTTAGGTAATGGTATATATCTTATAGTAACGAAAAACAGGCGTCAACACTACTGCTCACACCCATTCAGCTTCGTGAACAACTAAGCATAATTAAAGAGCACCTGCCAAAATATCTTAAGAGTATCAGAAGATGAAACTTCGAAATCATTACTGCCAATATACAATTCAATGCATGTTAAGATGTGCATCACAGAAAGGAATGTATTATTTGACGTTCGAATTCCATTGCTCAATGCAGAAATATATCGGCTATTCAAACTTACGCCTATATACCTGTGAAACATGCAGATCAGTTCATCCACATCCTACCCTCAACACAATACCTGGCTGTAAACCTCCATAAGCACCGCTTTAAACCATTAAAAGGGGAAGATATCAAGGAATACATACAATTATCAGAGGCCCAAATAATTTCCAATCTAAAACAGCCTATGTACAGTGCGCAATCGAATCAAAGCAGATGTGAGATAGAACTTGTTACCCACTAGGGAAAATTGTCATCCTTCTGTCAATTACGAAGTATACCATTGCAGAAAATGTGGTATAAGCTACATACATCAAGTACGTGGATCTATATAATGGATGCAGTAACTCATTTCGACATCATATGTGGAACAACGATCCACCTTATAATCTTTGAAGGGAGTGGGATTATACAAAAATCAGCTCACCTGTATGATAAAGCATCCAACATTATTCATAAGTGCAAACAATCAACAACCAGAAACCTTGAACTCGTTATTTATACCGGAACAAGAAATTATTTCTATTCACATTGGTGAATATTTAGCAAGTGAAGATACTACCAATAATTCGATTTCTTTGCTAATTAAAGAGATCAAGGCTGATGATATTGAAAAGTTCCATAAGACAATTAAAACCCAACAACAATATATCGCGGGAATTCCTCAACTTCACCCCCACCACATATAGCATTCTCAGATTTATTTAAACCATTAACAAATAAGGTTAAACTTTAAGCAAATAAATTTAAACCTTGAACAAATGATTTTAAACCCTTAATGAATAATTTTAAGCCTTAAACAAATGATTTTAAGCCCTTAACAAATAAATTTAAACCTTGAACAAATTATTTTAAAACCGTAACGAATGAGTTTCAACTGTTAACAAAAAGACTTAAACCTTTAGCAAATATATTTAAAATATTTTATTTCAAGTTAAGTAAGCATTTCATACTTTTTATCAAATTTTGGGTTCATATATAATCTGCAATACTTCTGAATTTTTAGTGCAACGATTGGATGGGAATAATTAAAACCAAATCAATTATTAGTTGCAATAATCATGAAATGTCATTTGTTGCAGGCTATCTTCGATCAGTGAGAAAAGGTTATGTTCTTTACTTATATCACCTAAAACTGAACGTGCATGTGCCTTCATTTTTGTAAACGATTTCGATAGGGGTTAACATAGGCGAGAAAGGAGACAAAAATTTTAGTGTTAAATTCGTGGTTTTAATCTTTATCTTATAAAATATCCAGCCCACTCAAGAAGGGACCCGTGCTCGAGCTGTAGTTCCAGTAGTACGTGGCAGAAACGACACACTTATTGCTGCGATAAGTAACCAAGGAATTGCAAATTCTACTTGCAATTCCGATAGGCTTTCTCTATTTCTGCGCGAACTTGTTAAAAAAATTGGGAAGAAATCCATCACTTAGGGTCGGTTTCACAGCTCGACCAAATCGTTGTGACAAAAAAATTAATTAATTAAACCTACGAAAGTAAAAAATAAAAAAATAAAAAATAAAATAAATTAATTAAACCTACGAAAATGAGTAAAGGCTCTTTGAAACGCACAAAATGTGACTTCATTCACATTGAAAGATAAACTGAGTTTAAACGCTGAATTTTGGTGGTTTAAACTAAGTTTAAACGAGGTTTAACTTACCACTGTGAAACTGTGTTGAAGAGATAAACTGAGTTTACACCACATCTTAAGTTTAAATTTGAACTGTGACACCGGCCCTTAGTGACGCAGTTTTAATTGTGGATAATGCGAGAATACACAAAAACACAACAAGTTCGCGTTGTGTTATCTCAAACGAACTTAACACTAAAAGTTTTGTCTCCTTACTCGGCTATATTAAACCCTATCGAAAAATTGTTTTCTAAAATGAAGGCTAATGCACGTTCAGTTTTAGGTGACATGAGTAGAGAACATACATAATCTTCTCTTGTGATTGATGACTATTCCAACTGTATTTTGGATATTTTTTTACTTATTTACTTATTGATGGTCGACTGTTGCACTGAAAAGTCAGAAGTATTGCAGATTATACAATATGGACCCAAAATTAAAAAAAAAAAAAAAAATGTATGAAATGCTTACTTAACTTGAAATAAAATATTTTAAATATAGATTTTGTTTCAGATTTTAAATATATTTTCTCAAGGTTTAAGTCGTTTTGTTAACAGTTTAAACTCATTCGTTAAGGGTTATAATATTAAATATAAGGGTTTGCTCAAGGTTTCGATTTATTTGTTAAGGGTTTAAAATCATTTGTTCAAGGTTTAAATTTATTTGCTTAAAGTTTAAGCTCATTTGTTAATGGTTTAAATAAATCTGAGAATGCTATACTATACATCATTATGTTGGATTCTATTCATTGGCAGCTATCATAATCATCAGTGAGGCGTCCTATTTCTTGTGGAAAAAGCGACGAAACAACTAAACCTACCTCAACCAACCCCAAGACAAGCAGGGTCCAGGTCATAAGAGCAACTCGGTATCATCTTGGAGGTACCACGATTTGATAATGCGAGGCGGGAGAATGTACAGATACAAAATCCATAGTCACTCGTAACGCCGAATTGAAATAAAAAAATTTTAATTGAATATCAGATAGCATTTATATATTTATTTATTTATTTATTTTATAAGTTCAGACGATAGCATACAGATTAAGTCCATTTATATAACTACCGTTAAATAAAAAATGATATATTAAATAATACAAAATTAAGAAGAATAAAATAAAAAGTAATTTCTAATTAATCAACATAGGAATAAATTAATGGAACGTTAAATGATTGAAAAATAGCAGTAATAAAAACTAATGAAAATAAAAGAAGAAAAAAAGAGAAAAAGCAAAAATTCTATAAGTACTAAAGCAAAACGTAAAAATAAAAATAAAATGAAAATATAACTAATTCTTACAAAAAATAAAATATTCAGATTATGAAAATGGAGGAAAATTATGAAATAAATTTTGTCTTACTGCACTATGGCTAAAATATAAATGTAAATTCAACAGAGCACTACTATAGTATAATACTTACATATTGAAAAGTGTAGGAGTAGAATGATCAGTCGTCTCAGGTCGAAGGAATACACTTTATCTCACTCAATATTAAATGTTTAAATTGATAGAGGCTATACTGACCGAAAATGTCTATGTGATTAAAGAATACATTGTGATTCTTTTGAGCTCTATATAGTGGTGTTTTAGTTTATAAATGTTGAAAGCGAGAGTTTAATTTTATATCCGTCAGTTCTCAGTACAAACAACACCCTTTGGTAAAATTGTGTTACCTTTGGAAAAGTTATATATCTTAATGTAATAAAAGATGTGTCTCAGTTATTCTTAAAATAATTTTTGTTGTGCGCACCTCGTGTATTGTAGTGAATAATTTTAATTACAAAAAACAAAAAATGTGTAAAATCGGTGCAAACTAAAGAGACAGTTCAAGAAAAACTTAGTTTATGTATTGTGCCAACAGTTTTCGAAAATAACGGCATATGGAAATAGGCAAATACGAAAAAATTGGGTTGCTCAATAAATTATTGCACGATGTGGACTCTACTCCCGAAGGTAATTGGATGAAGCAATTTTGTATTAAAAAAAAAAAAATATGCGATTTCCTATCTTACGGGGTCTCCACCGATGAAATGAATGCTATGGCAGAAACAAGTGACAGCGATGCCCTCTTATTGATTATTTATAAAGCTTACAGAAAACATGCACTGTACCGATACATAAAATTCACGTAACTAAAATTTCTGATTTTTATAACAGTCATCTTCGTTACTAAAGCACCATTAATAAATGAAAACAGTTTTATAATGGCTCTGCTCGAAACTAAAAGCTTTTTGTTTTTATAACTATACTAAAGGGCCACCAACAAATTTTATGATATTTTATAATGGGTATATTATATTACCGAAAGTTCCCAATTTTTATTGAAGTCACCTAAATTACTGAATGTTGTTGAGATATATAAAGGGTTATTACGGATACCGCAATAGACACTTATTACAAATGAGTTATATAATGGAAAAAGAAGAATTTTTAACGATTCTGAATCAAATTCATAAATACAAGAGGAAAAAATAACCGCCTCGTCCGTGGTTTGAAACCGGGACCTTCCGCTTGCCGGGCGACTGGTCTTACCACTGAGTATTTATGAATTTGATTTAGAATCGTTAAAAATAAAAGTTCTTAAAAATTCTTCTTTCTCCATCATTGACCGATTCCAACAAGTCTAGGTTCGATTCCCGTCCGGGAAAAAATAAATAAGAGTTATATAAGGTTATTAGTAACCTTAAATAACTCTAATATTACTACGTCACCAATTAGTAATATTATAAAACTCTTATATAACCACTCCAATTCTTATATAACTGAGTAACCATTATATCCCCTTTATAAAACTACCCATCACATTCAGTGACCAAAAATTGGAAAAATTGTTACTTGCGTTGTATGTGTGTAAAATTTTAATGCTGTAGGACATGTGAAAGTGGGTCAAATTACAAAATTACATAATTTGATCGTAAATAACAAATGAAGTTGAAATCACACAATTTCCTAACCTAAGGTCTTCCTAAAGCCCGATTTTGAATTGAATCCGACCATAATGGCAAAATGTTTCTACCATATTGGCGCTACTATCTTGAATTTCTTAACATTGACTACAAGTTCGTAATTCGCCATCCTGAAAATTGCCAGATAACCATTTTCATTCGAATCTGACTAAAAATGATAAAATTCGGCCGTCGTTTATTAAATGCCAGTGTTGTTATATCAAATTTCTTTATATATTCGTGCCCTAACCAAACGAATTATAATATATGCCTAGTTACCCGAAAAACTCCAGAAAACTGACACTCAAAAATAATTTAAAACTTACAAAAGCTGTAGAGAAAAATCACCAATTTTACGTTTGAATGTAAAATCAAAGATGTGTCCTTTCCTTCCGCCCCTTGATGTGATGAAGCACTTTTTTTTCATAGAAATTTTCGCGACCAAGTTTCTTTAGAAGTTTTGTGACCGATAAGAGTACAAGAAAATAGGTTTGATTTGGGTGCTTAGGAAGCTATCGGCTATGCTATAAACAGAAAACTGAAACGTTTCTACCTGGATAGTCACTCAGTATGTTGCATGTAGTTATATTAGTTTGTGTTACTTATTTATATAAAAACTTCTTGTCAAATAGGAAAAAAAATATCAAAACGAATCAAATATACTTAAGAAAATTTTGTGCAGATTTTATCTTGGTTTCTTGGCAAGATTTTCGTTTTTCATTTTAATTGGTGATGATACCAAAAATATTTTCCATTATTTACCTTTTTCTTATCGGAATTACTGATGACCTGATTTTCCTGACTCAAAATCTATATTGGCTGAAGTAAAATTCATTCTCCTCTGAAATCTAGGGTCTGGTAATGATGTAATGTCGTTCATATACATATTTCATTTTATTTCATTTTAAAATCTTTTTTCAAGCATCGATTAAAATGACTAGAGAACTAAATAAAAGTAAGAGAGATTTACGTAATTTTATTAAACATAAATATTACAAAAATTGAAAAAAGAAATTTGCAAGCAAAATAAAATGGCTGAAAAAAACACACAAAAACAGAGCCTCGCGTGCAGAGATGAGAATGAGAACTATGTCGAGCAAGTTAGCTGTCTGGATATGATAATGCAGCGAGTTCCATATTCTAGACAGTTGAACAATGCAAGATCCGTCGAGTATGGAAGTTTGGAACCGTGGAGATAGCACTTTATGGATCCTAGTAGAGATTAAGGGATGAAAAACGGTACTCAAATAGACCGGTTGAGAAGTATGAATTACAGTAAAACTAAAAATCTCTGCTTCAAATATACATCAAACGAACAGCCCAACAGTTCGAATGAAGGACAAACGGGGCGTGTATGAAATTTTGCAGAATGAGAGTTATGACGAGGTCATAACATCTCACGTTAGAACTTAAAATTACACCAAGACTACGAATTCGATCCTCATAAAGTAAGAGACTCAATGAAATGAGCGTTGTAGAGTCAATAGATCAACAATGGAAAGCAATGCACCGCAACTTACTCGGATTCAGACTAAGCTTGTTTCGAAGACACACAGATGGCGAGCAGCACAATCCTCGTTTAAATCTATAGGCCGACGTAGATATATTTGTCCGTCATCAGCGTATATGTGAATATAGACGACGCGAATATGCTGGGTGAAATATTTGATATAAAGGCTGAACAGTAAAGGGCCTAGAATGGAACTCTGTGGAACCCCACAAGATAAGGAGGCAAAGTGGAATAACGATTTTGCCTCAAAGTAGCCTTCTGCGATAGAGCGTGAAGGAATTCTTTAATTAAGAGGGTTTCTTGGTTCGAAGAATCGAAATTGTAAGACATTTTTCTCAACTGGTTACTATGGCAGACACTATCAAATGACTTGGAGAAGTCCAGAAGCGTCATAATAACCACTTCTTGCCTATCAAGAACTGAGCAGAAGTATGTTATATAACCATCACGAGAGCGCCTTCGCAGCTATGTTAGGTCAAAATTCGAACTGTTATCGACCAAGATGATCGTTCTAGAGCGTGTACTGTTGAATCTGGTAATTCAACAGCTTTTCGAACACTTAAGAGAGAAGACAAAGTAATCTAAAAGGCCTGAAGCCGGCGGTAGTGTCTGCTGTCGCTTTCTTGGGGACAGAGATTACAGATAAGTCTTGGGAAACACTGACTTAGTGATGCACGAATTAAAAATATGCAAAAGAGAACCGACAATAAACGGAGAGATTAAATTCACTAATTGCGTGGACATGCTGTCAGGGCCAATGGCATGCAATTTGATAGAAACTATACCCTTTAATACTTCCATGGGATCCACACCGCGAAAATTAAAACCATCTGACCTATGCGACATATTTATAAGGGTGACTGATTACAGGCTTGCCAATTACGATTAACTGCAAGAATAACGCTCCGACGTGAAACCTACATAAATAGATTTTAAATTTACGCAAAGTTAAGCTAATTTAAAAGAAATTTTTGTTTAATAAAAATTCTTCCATTTTCTTTCGCATAGAATTAAAGAAGTTACATAAGGTAATGTCCTTGACTACACGTTAAAAAATAAAGTTACCGAATTTCTACTCTCATAGTATTATTCATTATGCATGCACTAGCTCTCATTATAAGTGTTTACGTATATTAGGACTCCAAATCAGAAGTGATATCCATTTACATTTTTCTCAAAAGCACTTAAAAATCGGTTCAATGACCAATCAAATAAAAAAATTTAAAGCCAGACAAGCGAATGGATTTCTGCAACTTTAAAAAAAAACATAAAATCTATCAACTATTTTTGTGATGTGGAGGCAATTTAATCGCAAAAGGTAACATAAAATGCAAAAACAAAGCGAAAAAATAAAATAAAAAAAAAAATAACTTTAGAAACAGAAAAGGAGCTTTATTAGTTTGGCCGACGAAAAAGTCCTTTGCGCATTAAATATGGCCATCAAGCAAGGGAAAAAATTCCATTAACATTGGAACCTCCCATGTGTCATAAGGAATTCTGAACCCTTTTTAATTTTCCGTCCCGTCGCATTAGTAGAGAACCAACCAACCAACAACCAAGTCAAAACTCTGAAAAGTATAAAGCTCCAAAGAGCTGCGAGACACTATAAAGTCGAATGCGCATCACACAATATACTTTACCACGAGATGACTGTCTTAATTATACCCTTCGGAACCTATTCGGCGGTATTACTATATACGAGAGGACCCATGCGGTTTTGTTAGTTTTTTTGTGCGCTACATATATATATATGTATATATGAAATCCGCGCGCGGTCTATGGACTGGTCATGGAACGCTGCTAATGCACATCTAACTGGCGCGACCGGGAACAAAAACTAAACCACGTCCACCCAGTCTGGACTTGCCCCATTTCATTAAGATTTTTGAAGGGAATACATTAAAAGGGTTTTCTTAATGATCTCACTCAGCTTCTCAGCATTGACAGACTACATATATTTGTGTGTATGCATACATATATATACCTATATGTATGGATAGATCCTCGGACAACAGATAGATAGTATGCTGTCTATATGGTGACTTTAATTAAAGTGACTTAACGTGCACAGATCATCACTCAAAGCGAATAAATACCATCAGTCCGGCCATTTCGGACTCGAGAGTAAATACTCCGCTATAGAGTTTTACGATTTTGATCTAATCGCAGATTACAGCTATTCTGATGCTCGTGTTGACCAGTCCAGCGTGCAGTATGATAATAGTAAGCGAACTAAACTGACCGTATCGAAATTATAAACGTTCATTGCAACCGCAAGTACGATTGCGCCACCCCCCGTACTTGCCCTCTCCGTACCAACCATCCTATCCTAGTGTCCACAATGAGAGAGGTTGCTCCAAGGAGCATGGTTTTATGGTGCAAGCTCTTGCGCTTTCCATAAACATGACTTACGGCTGCTATTTTGCAACTAGTTGGCAACTTCCGGATCTACTTCGGTTGAGACAAGTGCAATATTAATAATATGCGACTTGTGCAAAGCGGATTCGGTATTACACTATAGGCACGTTTATGGCACGGACGGACGCGAATCCGATTTTCTTTTCTTCATTTTAATTAATTTAATTAGTACCGCGCGTTTTGTGTACTTGTGCTGTGCAATTGCCATTTATTTCGTGTATGAATTTCACAGTTCTTGGTTAAGCTGTATCTATTACTTACATATGTATGTATGTATATCTAACCGGGAAAAGATGAAGTGGCGACTTAAGTGCGATATCATCTAACATTAATAAATCTAGGGCAATTAGATTATACTATGGTCACCTGTTTCCTATCTTATAGTGCGTCACTGTAAAGCAATCCAGGATATAATACAGCACATATCAATATCAGTCCAAGGTAACCGGAATTGGTGGTTGTAAAATACACAAAAGTTGCACATGCGATCATCAATCGTTAAAATTTAAAACGATTTTCATGGACATTTTCTTTGAATATTTCCACACCAACGATTTCATATAGTTGCCTACATTAGGTCTAATAAAAAAAGTAGTAGTTTACTACATCCTCTAGCTCGAGGTTAAAAGATTATTATAGACTTCGCCCATGCCAACATATCTTGAGAGCTTAAAACCTCAATCCATTTTACATGAGGCCCTACTCTAGCTTCATGAAAGGTAGTGTCCTACATTCGGCTGTACAAAGGTTCCAGCACATACATACATATACAGAGATAATGGGCTGATAATTTCCTTTCTATATGTGACTCACGATTTGCTTATGATTGTTTTATCTAAGATAGAGATGAAATTAAAACAAACAAAAAAATCATCAATTCCTATTCAATATTAAAAGCCATTTAAATCTCTTCTTAAAATTATACAACTGAAGCTAACTAATTTTGGGAAAATTTTAAAGCCGAGAAAAATTATGAAAATGTCAATGAGAGTTATTTTCCAGCCATAGACGTCTCTCATGGGAGCTGGACAATTACAAGTTTTTTACATACTAAAATGTATGAAGTTTCACAAGTCCAGCCTTAAGCCTAGTATCGAGTTCGAGTAAAATGTGACATTTCGATACAAATTTTAGCGCTGGTAAAATCGCAAGCAAAAATTTTACTGATGATTTTACTTGTGTAGTACGGAGTTCACTGATAAAAAGTGAATATTTCTTTATTTTAAGATAGATGGCGCTTTGTAAGTCTCCACTTATTTTACTGAGCATTTTAATGCGCGGAGTATTAAAATCCTGGTAAAATTATGACATTTCCTGTTTCTAAAGGGTTTTCCAATAATTAGCCCGCTATTTCGGTAGATGTCACTTTTGGAGCTGTCATTTTTTGACATTTGACAAGTAGAAACTACGCCATTAATAAAAATGGAACGATACACGATTCAACAACGCATTGAAATTATTAAAATTCACTATAAAAATGGTGAAAATGTGGCAGAGACGGTTCGTAAAACTCGAACATTTTTGGGTCGTCGTGAAGCACCTTGTCGGACCGCAATACAGAAATTGTTAGAAAAATTCGAGCTGTCGGGACAAGTTAGTGATGTGAAGAATAAAACCCGTGCACGTCGCTCAAGAACAGCCGAGAATATTGCTGCTGTAGCTAAAAGGGTTGAAGAAAACCCAGTTTTGTCCATTCCTCGTCGTTCTTTGGAATTAGGCATTCCACAAACGTCATTACACCGTATTTTGCATAAAGATTTGGGTCTTAAGGCTTATTAAGTTCAGTTAACACAAGAACTCAAGCCGGCCGATCATCAACAACGTCGAGTCTTTGCTGATTGGGTCCTTGAAATGCATGAAAATGATCCGGAATTCCATCGAAAACTCATCTTGAGTGATGAGGCCCATTTCCACCTAGATGGCTTCGTCAATAAGCAAAATTATCGCATCTGGGGCTTGGAAAACCCAAGAGTTATTGTTGAAAAGCCTCTCTATCCTCAACGTGTGACTGTTTAGTGCGGTTTATGGTCCCGCGGGGTCATTGGAACTTACTTTTTCGAAAATGAGGCTGGATCAACAGTTACGGTGAATGGATTGCTCTATCGACAGATGATTAATGATTTTTTATGGCCGGAATTGGATGGTATTGATCTGGACAACGTTTACTTTCAACAAGACGGCGGTACGTGCCATACAAGCAACGAAACCATTGATCTTTTACGGAAAAAGTTTCCGGACCGTGTTATCTCTCGAAGAGGTGATCACAATTGGCCACCGAGATCTTGGTGACTTAACACCTTGCGACTTCTTCCTTTGGAGCCACGTGAAAGAGAAGGTCTACGCCAACAGCCCAGCGTCGATTCAAGACCTCAAAGATGGAATTCGTGAGGCTATCGAGGACATAGGGCATCCAGTTTGCGATTTGGTTATTGGAAAATTTCATGAAAAGGATATGGTCCTGTAGGCGTGGTCGTGGTGGTCAATTGGCTGATGTTATTTTCCATTATTCCTTCCTCTTTATAATGAAATAAAGATCCGATCATTTATCTCAAAAAATGGCATTTTTCTTTGAATATCAAAATAACACCTCTTATTGGAACACCCGTTATGACAATTTTCAAATTTTTTTTGGTTTTTTATTTAATTTATTGAAGGATTTAATTTCTCTTAACAATTTTTAGATTAATTGAGTATTAATTGAGTCCATTTTTAATTTTGTATTGTAAAAAAGTTTATCTGAACTTTATTATCAATTTGAAGTTTTTCAGCGATGAAATTTTTAAACAGCTGTCACTTTCTTTTCTCAAAATTAATATACGTCAAAATTTTACCAGCGATTTTTATGTAAAAATTTTGGATATCGCGTCAAATTTTTAATTTGTCCGAACTCGATACTAGGCTTTTAGATCACATAACGAAAAGAATAGGTTATGCTGTGTTTTTTTTTGCGGCACGGAGGGGAATTGACAAGAGGGGTATCGCCTTATTAATTGTCAGTTCAACAATTCTGATTTATTTCTGACATTTCAGATTTTATGACAAGAAGTTCGGTTTGTTTGTTTAAAATTGAATTGTCATTGTCGTCTTAATTTTACAGCAGCCATACAAAGGCAACGCCAAAAAATATTATCAGAAAATTCGTAAAAATGTAAAAAGTTATAAAAATATTATAAAATTATAAAATTAATTTAAAAATGTTATGATGGGATGGGATCTCTTCTATTGAATTTCTTCAATACTTAATAAAGTTTCAACCACTAAATTATTCGGCCGGTATAAAAATATCGTAGTTTACTATTTCCATGACTAAAATGAATACATCGATGCAGTTCTACTACATGCAGAAAAATGCTTAAGTTTTTCTTCCTCATAGCCTATCCTTTTTGTTATATGATCTAAGGTCCAAGCAGTAGATTTATACAGAGTGTGTCAGAAAGTGGAGGTAATCTTTTACATGACAATAGCTGCGATCAAGGAAGATAAGCAGAACAATTATTTAGAAATAGGAGGGGATTTTCTTTTAAGCTAAAAGCTTTGCTCTTCTTAAATTTAATATGAAAATTTGACGTATTTTTTTATAAAAAATAGTAGTTAAAATTCCAAAATTTTGTTTTTTTGTGGAGAGTCATAACTTTGAAATAAAACAGACAGATGGAAAAAAAATGTATGCCCCAATGGAAATCACTGACAATAATCTATTTTATAAAACAATAATCGTGCGGATTTTATAGGGTGATTTATAAAACATGAAGGAAAATTCATTAACCCTCTTATCTTCTCTCGATGAATTGCTCATCTCGACCTCAGCTATCACCCAGTGTAAGATAAGTCTCGATATATGCGACATCCTGTTTTTAAACGTTTGGTGAAGATGTGATCTGTGAGTATTTATTATTTTGACGTAGGCAGGTATATTGCCATTTTATTTTATAGGCTGTGTCAATACATATAATTGTGGTGGAATTATTGGTAATTGATGATGGCATATAAGGAGAGTTTCATGTCTTTTTCATTGGTTGTAAAGAATCTTGAAAGATAGAAATGAATTAGGAAAATTTTTAGCAGTCCAGATCATATTGCACCATGATCGGTAGCCAATTTTCACTTGCCCGTATTCCTATGTATTCATCCCTCTTATACAGGGTGATTCCTCCATGGTAGTCCATAGAGCGGGAGGTGATAGTACACTCACCTAGACAAAAAAAAAATTGTATGGCAGGCGAGAGGTATATCAACAATTTCGGAGTTACACCCTGTATTTCAAAAGTACAGGGCGTACGGTCACCTTCTAAAGCTAAGTGTATGCAGAACTTCATGGCTTTTCCATCAACTGCTTAATCAGCCACTCTTCACAGGAGTTATTGTGGTCTGAACTAAAAATTTCGGATTGTTTTCTGGGTCAACTAAAAAACAAGCAGAAAAGAATGTTAAATAAAAAATTTGGGCGGGTTGAAAAAAAAAATGTGTTAAAAAAAATTCAACTTTATGGTGCTATAATTTAATGTCGTTTTCGTTTGAACATCAGTTACGCTCTAGAGGCAACCTAAGTGCTGTCAAAGCGTTCGTTTGAAGCAAAAATGACGTCATGGGTTGACTCTGGTGGCAACCCAAAAAGCATCAGTTTCGCTCTGAAAATTTTCTCTGGTTCACTGTGAATTCACCTACACAAACAAAAGCTAGTTGTCCTTTAGTTATTGTGTCATTTGACATTTTAACATTTGATGCGATTGTAAAGGTAACAATTATTAAAAATTATTGAAAATGGAAGAAATTATCAGTGAGCTTATGGACTCATCATCTTCTAGCAGTTCCGGTGATTTTGAAGTGGAAGATTTGTTATTATTTTCATCTTTAGGATCATTACCTACAAAGAAACGGCGTGTTTCTGATAAATACTCAGATAAAGAGGTATGATAAATGTATTTTTTCTTATTACTTATCATTTGAAAACAAATATTTTATTCCAGTTTTGTAGCAACTTCAGATTGGCAAGAAACACTCGCTTTCACCAATGAGTGACAATGTGAAAAAAAAGTTGTGATGGCAAATACCATTTGTTAGGAGATGCAGCTTATCCCCTTAGGGAATATTTATTAACACCATATAAAAGATTATGGTAACCTAAAGGATAATCAAAGAAAATATAATTTAATTCACTCCTAAACGCGTGCTAAAATTAAAAATGCTTTCGGTTTATTGAAGCAACGATTTCGTCAACTGATTAGATTTGATTTCTTTACTGTTGAAAGAATGTGTAAGTTTGTGATGGCATATTGTGTTACTTCATAATATATGTATAGACCAAAATGATACCTTGAGTGCTGATGATAAAATTCTAGGAAGAAAACAGAGCCAGTACTTTACAAGATGCGCCCATAGTCGTCAATTCATGTGAAACTTAAAGAAATGCGGTACTACGCAGACTAGGTGAGATCAAGCGTGACGAAATTGCAAATAGTTTGACATATGAATATTAAAAATTTAAAAGATAAGAAAGTAATTGTATTTAAAACTGTTTTTAATTCCAAAAATATATGGAATAAAAAAAAAAAACGAACTTATTTGTTTTGCAATGAACTAGCTATTTGCTGAAGTGAGGTACTTATCTCCCTCAATATCTGCATTTTTTCTTCACTCCGCTTTTGCCTCTGCACTTCTTGCTATGTCTCTGACGCGGCTTTTCTCCGTAGGAATTTTTATATAATTCCAACAATTTTGTTTGAAAAGAATTAGTGGTAGGTTGACGTCTCTCTACAGGAATTGGCTATTCCCGTTGTGGCTCCATTTCCATTGCAGAAGAATATGGACTACTGGATATGATTTGAACAGAACTTCGGAGTAACAAATTAAATGATGTTGATGGTACATAGGAGGAATTTTCTGAGCTTTCGGTGTGCGTCCTTTTCCTAGACAAGCCATGAGTCGTCAGAATAACTTCTGGCTCCATCGAATCGTCTAGAGCAGCAATGCTATTCATTTCCTTATCATAAATTGTATCCATTTTTGAATTCCCCGAAGTCCTGTTATGTTTGATTCTAGTTTTTTTTTGCTGACATGCTTGAATCTGTTCTCCACTTGTAAAGGTGTGAACGTCATTCCAAATGTTTTGGACAACTCGAAGCTAATTCTCTTCCAAAGTTACTTTTTGCTTTTTAGCTTTTTCAGTGGGCCTACATAGTCTATGTGCTTTTTGTATATGTTGAGCATATTTTTGGTTTGTTCCTCGGTCCAGCAGACTACTGCCTTTAGCGTTATACTATCGGAACTGTTTGATGGTTCTGGTCTTACAGAAGTATTTGGCCGAGTTAGCTCTGGAACATAAGTTGCGATATCATATTGGGTACTATTACTATTGGACATTAAATTTTACCTGGATTAATTGAAACTTTTGCCAAATTGAAATGAGCAGTCGCAGCTTCATACTTAGTTTTGTTTTTATATGTCCATCTGCAAGGCACAAAACAGTGTTTATATAAATATAGATATAGATCGTACTTGTTGAAAAATACAACTTGTTTTTACTTAAGTACTTCTAATATGTTGCAAAAATACAAAATCTAAATCCTTTACTACTTCCCCATTTTCGTCCTACAAAATTGTATATTCAACAAAATTAATTGCCTCCATTTTGACTAGTTAACAAATACTAATTATTTCGCAAATAATTTATGCACTACTTTCCGCACAAAATTTTCACGTTAGTACACACACACAAGCAAACGTTTTTCAGAGGCACTCTGAAATCGTTCGATTGAACGGGGTTGCCTCCAGAGCGAACCTGGATGTTCAAACGAAAACGACATAAATAACGAACGTTTGACGAACGTTTTTAGTTCATTTAGAAGAGAATTTAATACTGAATGGAAAAAAAACTATGGTTCAATTAAATATGTCGTTTAGTTTTTTAGCTATCACGCCCGCGTGAAAGGCGTTTCAAAGTTTTCAATAGAAAAAATATGAATTTTTAGTTACTTACGCTGATAAAGGGAAACACATGTATTAAATGCATCGTTCACATTTATACTTTTATTATACACACTACGATTCAACTGAATACAGCCATGGATTATAACTATTGTATTGAACGACTCCCAAACCTGTTTCGAATATAGAATTTTGAATAGAAAGTCCAACTGGCGAACGCTCGCACACTTGCTCGACGCTCGTATGGTCCTGTCTTTATATTCTTGGAAATATTTCGAATTGGATTTTGGTGTTTTGTAAACATATTCTTACATAATTTATCTATCGATTTAAACAATAAAAAAAGAACAAGATTTTTTTGAAATTTTAATTCAGGATACCCCCTTAAGCCAACTTTGTTTTTTTATAAAAACATTAAACTGTGGACTCGCCTCTTTCATTTGACCTATTACACACTATGTGCTAACTGTAGACGTTAAAGAGTTCTTAGCTCATAACCTATTCAGGTCACACCGAAATTAGCCGATATTTTTTCAAAATGACGTTTTTTCAGTCACTAAGAGAACAACTATCTTTGAGAATAGGTTTGAGAGTAGGTTAAGAGTTAATAACTCTTTGACGGTTACAGATAGCACATAAGGTGTATTGGGTCAAATGAAAGAGGAGAGTCTAGAGTTTACAGTTTTTATAAAAAAAATAGAGGTCAAAGTACAAAAAAAAGGTAAGAATATCCAAAATTGTTTGTTTAGACCACAAAATCTCTTGCGGTGTACACTCAGCTTTATATGGTGACCGTACACCCTATACTTTTTAAGATATAGGATATTTTGTTAAAACCTGTCATAATTTCTTAATCATCCTGTAACTCCGAAACGGTTGATATGGCCACCTCTCTGCCATACAATTTTTGTCTGACTAGGTGATTCCTATCACCTCCTGCTCTATGAACCAACATGGAGGAATAACCCTGTATGTTTCAAAATTTACTGAAAACAAAAAAAAATGTTGGAGTCAACTACAGTACGGTTGTGGATTCTGTAAATTCAATCAACTCTGAGGCGATTGGGCTTGACAATCTCCCCCACCTAGGTTGATTAAGCTTTTATTTCCCTTTATACTTAAATTTGTTTGGCATATAGTTAACTCATTCTTGACGTTATCCTCTCTTCCAACTTCCTGGAAGATGGCAAGATTCCTTTCTATTGCAAAGAATTCTTCTCCTGAATCAACAGTTGATTTCCGCCTAATAAGTTTATTATATTGCATATCCAAAGTCTTAGAAAACCTATTATATAAGCAGATAGTTAAATTTATCGAGAAAAATAATTTTTTCGTAGGTTGTCAATCGGGTTTTCGACACTTTCATAGCTGTAAGATTGCAGAAGATGACGTCTGATTTGAGAAAGGCGTTGAATAGGACAACCTCAGTGTTTTGGTACTTCTGTACTACTCAAAAGCCTTCGAGAGTGTCGATCATCTTATTCTTCTCCAGAAACTTCAAAGCTCTTTTAATTTTAGTTCTGCCATTGCTCTGGTAAGTGATCGCAGCTAATGAATATATATTAATAATAATTCATCCTCTGTACTGCCTTTACTTTGTGGGATGCCTCAAGGTTCAATACTAGGAACTTCGCTATTTAAATTACTTATAAATGATCGGCCAGATATACATAGTTCAAGATGTACAGATTCACTTATATGCCGGTGAAGTACAAGTTTATTTAAGACGGCCTATCAGTTTCCTTGAAGAATCTATTGAACGTATAAATTGTGATTTGGGAAAGAACTAACACCTGGGCCAAATGTAATCGTTTGATACTAAATCCGGGGAAAGTCTCATTGTATTAAATTTTGCAATAACGATTTAATTGAAACTTCAGCAGTGATTTTAAATAATGTTTCACTGCCTGTTTTAAATAAAGTTACAACACTTGGAGTTGTCTTGAATCAACACATAAAATGTTGTGATGACGTTAAATCCATGGTCAGCAAAGTTTATGCAGGACTCTGATGTCTATGGCTTTAATCCGGTCTGCTGTCTGTTGGCATGTGTTTAAGATTAATTAAAGCTTTAATCTTGCCCCACTTCACCTATGATAGGAATGCGTTTACCAAGCTGGATAACGTTTGTGCCAGAAAAGTAATCACAGTGGCATTCAACGTCTGTGTTCAGTTTGTTTTTGGACTGCAAAAACTTGATCATGTTCCGCCTTTCCTTTCGAATTTGCTCGAATACTCTTTGGCTACGTATTTGTAAATGCGAGCTTTGGTTTTCTTATGTTCTCTACTTAGCTCGAACAAACTAGGGTACTTACGAGAATTATTTCAATTCAATAACCTTCCGTTAAATGTTAAGAGTGTAAGTACTGTCGATGTCGGCCCGTTGCATTTGTACATACATAGCGTAACTTTTATTTTTTTGCTAGTAGTCTGTAGTTAGTGTAGTACAATATTTTCAATTGAATTTAACATCTTCGTTAATTAATAAGAATTTGCTGTATCCTTTTACTTCTTATTTTAAGTAGTTACTTTTCTAGCACCGCTTTATTTGACGTACCAGCAAAGATGTGAACTCTTGTGTACCCTAACCCTAAATAAATATATATGTATTTGTACTTATTATTTGATATTAAAATAACCCAGGAAAGGACCTCAAATACATATACACACTCTACTCCATTTAGTTTCTTCATGTTTTCCTATTGGTTCTCCCTATAACCAATTACCATGACGATATTGTCACCATAATACCAAAATGTCATCCGAAATATAAAAAAAAAAAAAATCTGTCCCAGTTTCTTGTAAATAAATCCTAGATTGCTCGAAGGCTGATCATTTCACGGAGGATGAAACCTGCTTAAGTATTTTCGGGTAACCATTTTTTTTTGTGATCCTACACATTGGTTTTCAGCTCTCTAACCACCGACCCTTGTCATTTTATACATTGAGTAATATAGAAAGGATCTTAAATAATGGAAACGGATCGACTACTTATCTCACAAAAGGACAAAATGGTTTTTGTGCAATTGTCTGTTGTCATAGATGTAACATGGCGCAGATGTGCTATATGACAAGTAGTAGCTGCATATAGCAGGGGATTAAGTCGAAGGATGTACGCTGTGCATTATTGTATCCGTATACCCATCATCAATTTTCCACAATTATGGGCCTAAGAGCATGTCCCCGATTGGTCTCATTTTGTAAACGAATTTAGCTGATGTTAAGACTCTCTGATGTATGGGAGAAATGATGGTTTTAGGATGACGAGGCCGACGACGACGACAGTTGTCTGAAATATTTGAAACGGAAAATTTTCAGAATTATTTTCATTTTTCCCACATGACAGATGATGGATAATTTGTGAGGACACAATTCCTAGGTTTAATGTAGCAGGAAATATGAGATGTGGATGATGCAGGAGGATGCAATGTTGTATTGTTGTAGGCATAAAAAAAAAAACATTACAAATGGCCGTCTATTATATATAGCTAATTGCTGAACGTTTTTTTTTTTTAGTGTATACATATGTGTGGTGTACATTACTTTTGGGAGTAGTAGTCCACAAAAGAGATCCTCAAACAAGAAGAAGAATAAATCAAATCAAATATAATAATACAGGATTTAAATTCACTATTGTTGGGACATATACGGCATTCAAACTATTTAAATATAATTGATTTGAACTATGAGGAGATGATTAATCGAATTTTCTGTAACCGTGTTGTGAAACATGATATTTGAATAAAACTAGTAGCCTTTTGTACATGTACTTTTATTTTCGAAAGTTGAAGCTTTTTATAAATTCTGACAGCTGTTTCGGTCGAACTGGACCATCAGCGGAGAATAGACAAGTCCTACTGGTATGCATTTACAAATTCGAGGATTTCTTCGTCTAGGCTTAAAATAAAAAATTGCAATGACAAAAAATTCAAAAGTGTGGTTCAATTTACAGTGCAAAAGAAAAAATGTGTTTCCAAATTATAGAAAAATTCGGTGTTATTCTAAGTACAGATCAGCTGAAGAAGCTATTTTTTAAGCTAAAAGAATATGGTTGCAGAAACAAATTAAAAAGTGGTATAGCTGTTATCATAACCTACACACACATATGAAGGTAATTCACACCGAGGTGACAGCAAGGTTACACCCATTGGAATTCGATGTATTGGATCACCAAGTACGAGATAAATGCTCCTGCGAAGCGAGGGAATTATACAACGGGAAGAGAAAGAAACTCATGCCATTGTTAAAAAAATTTTCTCTAGAAGAACGTCAGAGCCACCAGCAGATACAGAACAAGTGGAGTTCTACCCACGCGTAGTTAATTTCAGCGGTGAACAACAAAACAAAACATTATTGAATTTAGAAATTTAGTAATGGACATAGCAAATTACAACGACAATTTTTTGAGAGAAACTTGTGCTGACTTTATTACAGAGGACTTGGCAGCAACTTCGACTCGCAGAGCGGAAGAGGAAAACATTTTGTTAAACAAGATAACCCTCAGAAACAATGACGTTGTTCTGACCAAAGCAGATAAGGGCAATAGTTTGACGATACTACGTAGAGCTGATTACATTCAAAAGGTAGAGCAGTTCATTTTAGAAATCGGGGCTAAGGAATTAAACTCGGATCCTACTAAGCGGTACCAGACAAATCTGAAGACAACAATTAAGTCTTGTGAAATCGTTCAAGAGAGTTCTTATAAAATCTTTAATATGAACCCGTTGGCTCCAAAACTACATGGATTAATCAAGCTGCACAAATTAAACCATCCGATTAGACCAGTGGTGGCATATACAACGGGCTCCTGCGTATAAATTATGCAAGTTCTATAGTACACAATTTTTGAAAATAACCCAGTTTAAACCAAAGTATATGTTGTTAAGAATAGTATAGAGTTAATTAACGAATTAAAAAACTTAAACCTGATACTGACTATACAATAGTTTCTTTTGATGTAAGTAGTTTGTTTACTTCAATTTTATTTTCAATTTAATAATAGATTTTATTCTTTTAAAAACGGGTTGCCTATGGGCTCTCCACTTTCTCCTTTATTAGCCAGAAATATATATGGCTAGCTTGGAGAAGCAGATAAAAGAAACTGATACAATCTTTAGAGGAAAAATAGATTTTTGGCGCAGGTATGTAGATGACATATTTTGTGTATGGAAAGGTTCAGACAGCGAATTATATAACTTTTTAGAATGAAGTACAAAGGACAAGCGTATTAACTTTTTCGATCTTAAAATATCTCATGAAACAGGTAACACTAACTTTGAAGTTTTTTGCAAGCCTACATTCACGGATAATGTTATTCCATCCAATTCTAAACATGCCATGAGCACAAAAATGTCAGCTTTCCCCGCTATGGTGGATAGGTTGTGTAAGGCTCCCATGTCCGATGAAGCTTATAACAAGGAACTTAGTACTATGAAAACAATAGGAACAAATAATGGTTACTCTGGGAACATGATTTCAAATCTAATAAAAAACAAAAAGACAAACAGAATAAAACAACTTGTATTTCCTACTGATAGCAATAGCACGAATGATAATATAAAACCTTGAGTAAAATTGCAGTTTATTGAGAGAATTTCATATAAAATTAGATCTAATTATACAAAAAAGACTAAATGTTAGAGTTTCGTTTTATAATAAGCATACTTTAACAAATCTTATTGTAAATGCCAAAGATAAATCTAATAATTTCACTAAATCAGGTGTATATGAAATACCTTGTGAGGATTGCGAAAGTTATATTGGAAAAAACTGATAGAAGCTTAAATACAAGATTTAGTGAACATAAGATCAGATAAGATCTTTTAAACTTAACAGAAATGATTCTTCTATGGCCAAACATATGAACGAATTCACACACACTTGTAAGAAAGAAAACTTAAAAATTCTTTATGTTAAAAATAAGGGAAAAAATTGAATATTTTAGAAAATTATGAAATTTGGAAAGCAGTACAGGAGAATAAAAACATATTGAATTAGCATATAGTGCCAATTCATTCAGTTTTGTTAAACATGTTCATCAACAGACAATGATTTTACCAGATTCAGCTACATTCTCAATCCTCTCCTCATAAACATTTGATAGACATAGGTGTGTGCATTTTATTGTATTTTATTTTTATTTTAAATCTAGACGAAGAGATTCTCGAATTTGTAAATGTATACCAGTAGCACTTGTCTATTCTCCGATGATGATCCAGTTCGACCGAAACAGCTGTCAGAATTTATAAAAAGCAGACAACTAGTTTTATTCAGTTGAACTATGA
Source organism: Dioctria rufipes (assembly GCA_963924295.1). Lineage (NCBI taxonomy): Eukaryota > Metazoa > Arthropoda > Insecta > Diptera > Asilidae > Dioctria > Dioctria rufipes. The sequence goes on along the minus strand of OZ002742.1, from coordinate 176,597,062 downwards.
GCCTTTTTCGGACATTTTATGGCGTAAAAAGGTCAGCGGTATTGCATACAGCATCATATTCCGTGAAGAACAAAATCTTTTCTAAATTTTTTATTTATTAACTTAAACTTCATCAAACGTTTTGTTAACTCAATATAAAAAATATCAATTGTAAGAGCCAAGAATTTAGTTCCATTTCGAAAGATGCAATTTAACTAGCTGGGTACAAAAAAAAAACGATCTTCACAGCAATCAAAACCATTGCTGTCAGTTCCAAAAGCAAAACCCACTATCGAGTTTGCTTTGCTTCCCTTTAGAATAAGCTCAGGTAGAATAGGCCCTGCTACTTACATTCGACCATTTTGACTTCAACTCGTATCGAATTGTTTAGTGTCCTCACCTAGAGAAAGCAGAACTCCATCCATCATTACTGATACTCTTGACACTTTTCCAGGCTCACACCATCGTCTTATCCGATGCACAGATAATACTAACGATAGCGTTACCGGAAAACCCTACCTTAACTGGTAGCAATATGCATTGAAACCGTTACCGGAAAACCATTTTGTAACTCGCAATAAGATGCATTAAAATCGTTACCGGAAAACCCTGACTAACTAAAGCATCCTATGTAAATAATTGGTTAAATGAAGCCTTTTGCCACATAGCGCCTAGAAATCGGAAATTATGACATAAATCTGGAATTCACAGTATATAATCTAATTTTCTAAACTTTTTCTATCTGCTCGGTATAATTGTTTAGTTCCCCCGTAGGGTCCTGCTGTATTCGAAGCCTTTGTAAAATTTTGTAGATGCCGGTAAGGAGTTATAATAAATGAAACTAGTTCTACTGAGTCCACAAAAAAATGAGAAAGCTTTATTTTTAATACATCTTTATGCTTATGACAGACATGGGGTATCGATATTTAGATATTCAGAATATCTCGTTCATACACCATGTGTGTCATCAAATACTCTAAATATATTTACCCAGAAAAACGAGTGAGTATTAACTAGATCTCTAGATATCAATATCCTCATCATCGGCACTTCTTACATTGCGCACAATGCGAAGAAGACGAAGAAGAACCAAACATTTTCCGGGAGAAGTAATAAAAAAAGCCAAATATTACACTCCGCAGAGTTAATAAATTATTCCATTACAATTTTGTTATTTTTAAACAAACCGCACACTTTTCTTCGTTTCACTCGGGGTTTGAAACCGGGACCCCGGACGAGGCGGTTATAAATTTGATTTATAATCTTTTAAAAATAAAATTTCTTAAAAATTCTTCTTTTTTCATCATTGACCGATTCTAACAAGTGTAGGTTCCATTCCCGTCGAGGAAAAACATAAATACATCAAAATATTATAAACCAACAGGTCAATTTCGAAGTATACACCAATTCCATTCCAGATAAAGCAAAAACTATTTGTCTTTGATTTACTGCCCATTTTACAATTGACATTTTGTCAGGGATTTTCCACCTATTAACATGCTTATCCCCACAAGTATGTCGAATCCAATCTGGATAAACCTGGAAAAGAGCATCATCGCCTAAAGATAAACAGCTAAGTATGGAAGTTGTGCCCAAAATTCACTGTCCATCCTTCAGATGGTTTTACCATTTCTATTTTATATTTCTAAACATGTAATCGATTACAGCATACATAAGAGTTTACAATATGCATTTCCGTTATATGTAAAAGAATTTATTAAGGGGAGGTTACCGTCGAGAGGCATGAAAAATGCATGAATTTTGGATTATTTTTTTTTTACATAAAATTAATACTTTTGGAAATGGATTTTAACGTATTTTATTCTTTTATCAATGAAGAGTAAATTTCATTTTTATTTTTAAAAAAACTATCCAAAATGGCGGCTCTAGCTCCAATAAAACCAAACTGTGTATGGCGTGTTTTGGTCTGCGCGTGGCGCTCAACAGCTCTGCCAGTTCATCCGAAACAAATAGGATTGAAAATGATTATACTACGTAAAATTTGGGGGCCTTACCGGTTATCGTTTTCAAAAATCTCTTCCTGATGTCCCCGAAAATTGAAGTTACTTTCAATTGCGCACAGATTTATGTGAATCGGTTCAGCCGTTGAAGCTTTAGAGCGCACCGCGCGCTAAAAATGTTGTTCCCAGAAAAACTCATATAAAGTTTAACGTTAAAAAAAATCTTTGACAGCTTACTTCAGCAATTCCAGCATCATACAGAGGCCGTTCTTCTTCCACCAAGAGCTGATTGTGCTGAATGTGAAGGTCAACCCGAAATGTATAAGGGTACCCCCAGGTAGCGAGAAAAGGTCTCTCCAGAAAGTGCACTCCGAGCAACTCAGGTACCTGTTTTCCAGTCGCTGGACAGTTCTGCTCTAAACAAGCTGTGAATTCTAAAATACTTTAGATATGAAAATATTCTTTTACCCATGTGTTCTAAACACTTCAAGGATGATAGTTATGTAAAAAAAAATTTAATTTCTCATCGTCGTGAACCCTCAATTCCTTTGATTCACAAAGAAAACATCTGTCAAAAATTTCTGAAATTAAAAAAGAAGATATTTTAGTCACAAAAAATACATACGAGATTGAAATATGAAATTGTTCGATTCTCCTCTATAAATCGAACTGATTATATCCACTGACATGTATATAAATGGACTGCTCGTTGAACCAAAAATGCATGCAAGCAAATGGCACCGCTTTCATGTTACTATCTCTTTCCGTGAGAGCATACTTTCCCACTGAACTGTAACGATTCAAGCAAAACAGCCTTGTAAAAAACACTTCCTTCGACTTTTATTAAAATTTAGCAATACAAATAGTCCCAAATACTTTTGTGGTAAATTCTGTAAATCCCACTGACATGCAAATAATTTAAATACAGCGCCAATCAGAACATACTTTTTGAAATCAAAACTGGTGCCATGAACTTCACAACTAATATCAGTTCATATTATATGTACAGTGCTAAAATTTAATCAATATCAATTAAGAACTTACCTCCGGAAGACATATTTTGGAAATTCGAATAAGTCGCAACTTAAAATTGTTAAAAAGTCTAGACAAATTTTGGGGAAACCGAAACTTAATTTATGCATGGTGGGATATCTCTTTTGCAGAGTACCGGTTTTAAAAAATAAACATTATTTTTAGTTTACATCTAGCCTATAAGGCACACAGGTTGAAATTAATCTCCATATGAGGTGGCAAGACTGAGGAGATTAAAGGTAAAATTAAATTCTTTTCAAATATATATATATTTTTTACTGCTTTTCCTCTATTTCATTTGTTCGAGGAACATTCGTAAAAGCTTCTTTAAAAACATCTTGGAACTCTATTTTAGACAGAAGTTCTGATGCCAGTCACTAATTTCGATGTCAGATTATATTTTTAAATGCTTGATTAGTTTCGGTGGTTTAAGTCATGATGCCTAATCTGTTATATTATTTTAAATACGATTTGTGGCACCCAGATTCTCACCAAGATTGGTTGGCAGGTATAACTAATATAAACTAAATATACTAAAAAACCAAGGACACTGATCAATCAAAAGATCTCCATATAACTGTAATCAAAATGTTCAAAGTAAAAAATAATAACTTTGTTCATTCGCATCGCATACCCTCATTTCTTGGCATTCACAGAGAAGCAATATTCTAAATTAAGAAATAAATAACGAAGGCTCAAAATTAAGCATTACATTTGCGAATAAAAAGTTCCTCATTGTCATGCATTTTGGTAAGTAATTTAAAATTTAAATTCCCAAAAATTCAATATGAAACTCTCAACTCTGTGACAATTCCCTCTTTTAGTGTTTATATGCATCTGCGGCAAAGTCCAAAGTGCTTTCGTTAATCGTCGAGAGTATGGACTAAGATGGAACGACCACTCCAATGCCTTCTTTGACTTTTATCGCTAGATAATTGCTACAAAATTACATAGGTGGAAAATTTATTGTTCTAGTAATGAGAGGGTTTAGACCTTGTACAGGCCTCGGGTATGCCATGGCCAAGAACAACAGCGGATGATAACGTGTCGTCTGTCCAAACAAAATTAGAGGTTGCGTAGATATATAGGCGCGGTGGACATTGCTTTTCGACTGTAACACCCACTTAGAGACAATTTTAGGCAATTTAAATGGAAAGTGACGCACACTCATTGACATTTCTCAATTGCACGCCCCTTGACGAGATCGTTATCATTTGCCACCCTAATCATATGTTGTGGTATTGAAAATACAATGGCTGTCGAAATTGCAGTAGTAAATCAAAATAAATAGAAATAAATGAGTTTTTTGTTCCCCCTTAACAGCAATATATATGTAGAGTGGGAGGGAAAACTTTAAAACTTGTCACTTTGATGAAACATGGCTTGTATATATGTATGTACATATGTACTTGAAATTCGCTGATATCTTGTAATATCCGCAGCATTTATGACACCCACCACTTTACTTGTAATCTGTGCATTAATTAATTAATTTGAAGTGGCTTTTAACTTATCTCACATGCGCCTGGACTTTTAACTTTTGTGTTGTTGTTTCTTTTTTTTTTCATAATTATAGTCATGAGCACACGAAAATAGCATCCTCCTCACATGATCCAATCCAATGACGATCAAGAAGAACTCGAATATAATAGCCCCGGACGGCACTCTCTCTTAACTCCAAACAAAACTGAATGACGATGTCCAGAAGACAAGCTGAGTCCCAGCAGGTTGTCTTTTGATGTCGATTTCGATGTCGATCGGTTGTTTGATCGAAAGTGAATGTTCATACGCCACACTCGAAAACCGATCTATAAATAAATCGAACCTAAATTTACGCCTTACGATCGGGCTTATACCGCGGCGCGGAGATCTTCAATAAATGTCATACATACGGCGATTCAGATCGGGCCATTTGGCATTTTCCAGAAAGCATACATCACTCTGAGGATCTGTTTTTTTAACAGATCGTATCGGAAATTGCCGTTCTATCCTATTTTATGTATATTTCCATTTCTTGATCACCTCCACCTTCCTTCATCTATCACGTCTCCATGTGTTTTGGTCTCCAGTGTTTACATTATTGATCGCATCGAGGTGTGATCTGCGCTTAAGGTGATCTTGTTTATTTGCTGTAGATCCTCAGACTTTCCAATGGTCTAATAAATTAGGTGAGGCTGAATTTGTACATGCTGTCAAATTCTTTCGAAACTCTATTAAAACTTTACGGTTGAAATAAAATTTCCGAATAGCTGTCGTGAGAAATTCCGCGGCATAAATATATGTCAGAGTTTGCTGTTTGGCAGATGGTATGGTAAACAATGTAAGAACAAAGCAAAATAGTATTGTGTGAATTGGTAATATTAAATAAAATAAAATTAATTCACAGTATGACCATCAATAGAAGAGAATCCATAAAATCAGAAAAAAAATTTACTGTTCATATTGAATAGAATTTGCGCATTTATGGAATAGGTAGTTTGAAAATTTTAATGCAACATAGTCATCCCATCAAATTTATGTTTTCGAAATAGTATTTGTCTTTCAATAAGGTGAATCTTCACTGTTAAGGATTTTCAGAGCTAGTCGCTCATCGGGCGGCATTCTCTTATAGTTGAGAATTAATATTAATGTGGCTCTCATTCTTATTTCAATGATTGGAAAGTAAGCAAGTGAATCAGCTGCTAACATTGTATTACATTTCATCTCATCCTAAATAGTAAAATTTTGTTGTTCTTCTTCTTCTCTTTTTGTCAACTTTCTTAAGGACGTGGAAGATCGAAGCAAGAAAGCAGCAACGGATACATATTTTTTTTTTTTGAAGCCATGCTAATCTAGAAATGTCAACAGATTCAAATTAGACGCAGTAACAGAAGCAGAACTTGAAAGTTGATTAAATTTGAAAAATTCTGATGTTCACTACTGCCAGAGTTTTATTTTATTGCCACCATCATGATTTTGAGGAATCTCAAATTAAATTAAATTTATGAAAGAGAAATTAGTTCATTTACCGAAAAGTAATTTAATTATAAATCGCGACACTCCTTCCTCGACTCTGATTAGATAGAGAAAAAATTTCTCTGTTTTATTTGATTGACGCCCAGATCAGGCTATTCACTGGCATAATCAGTAGCCATTGCCCATATGGGTACAAACTTTAGAAAATGGACAAGACCACAGACGACAACTGGCGATTTTTTAACAAATAGATGGAATTTTTAGAGTACGTGCAATGAGAATGTTCAGGACGTACTCACCAAGGTTCCAATGTCTATAGGCAAAACAGTCTTGTTACCCCATCAGAATGTCCGGAAAACTGACCCTAATGAGGTAATAACTTTATTCAAAAGGGCGGACGTGGACTGGACCTAACATGGCAGGGGCTTAGCACAAAATGATCGCAGTGGTTAGAACCTAGCTCTCCGGCTTGATCCGTCTCTTGATAATAAATATTAGTTTGATTTACGATTGTTTTCGTTCCTTGTTTTTGCTTTCAATTTGTTAAATAAAGCAGAAATTTCGATTTTCTACTTCTGCCTCTTTCGTTGTTTTGTGTTTCAACTGTGTCAGAGTTCTCAAGGCATTGTGCAATAGAGAAATACATCCATTTTTGAATAAATGCTGTAATTGGATCTTGCATTTTCGATGGATGAAATAGTAATTCGCACATTACCACACTCCAAGGACTTTGCAGTTAGGAATAGCTCCAATTAGTTTTTATTTATTTTTCCCGCGGACGGGAATCGAACCTACACTTGTTAGAATCGATCAATGATGGAGAAAGAACAACTTTAAGAACCCGGTTTCAAACCCCGGACGAGGCGGTTGTTTTTTCTTCTTGCATTTATAAATTTGATTTAGAATCATTAAAAATAGAAGTTCTTAAAGTTCTTCTTTCTCCATCCAATTAGTTGTTTTATTTATTTATTTTGCTAGTCTAGAACTGCCAAGATTGTTTTGATGTGATTTCGATTTATTAAAATAAAAGATTCGACCAAATTATAATTAAAATTAGCGTATATGAGCATTCCAATAATCGTCCAGAACTGGCCATAATTTGTACAATGCGAGTTTATACGCACAAAATCAGGAAATCTTAAGTTTTTTCGTCGCGATTTAATACTGAGTCTCAGTAGAGGTAGCAGATCAGCTTAAAGCATCCATAAAGCAATGAATCTCCACTTTGCACTTCAATACGTCAATCTTAGCACTTTTACAGGCTGGAATATTTTACGATGGGTTGATGAGAGTTGTCAATAAAGACTTAAGGGCGGATACAGCGAGGAGCGATCGGGCCTCCTCCCCCTCCCCTTAGATATCAAAATTTATACTCTAATCAAATGAAATAGAAAATATAAAAAAAATCTTTCTAAAAAAGGCTGCATCCAAATCCGTGCCAAAAAATAGAAAGTAAATTCTTCCCTCACTTAATGAGAACAGCACAAAAGTTCTTTAGCATTTAATTAAATTTTGAAATTTTCAAAGTACACAAAGAAATCAAAGTCTGGGTAGTTAAAATTTTAATACTACAGTGCATAACAATTTCAGAAATTGAAATTTGGATCTCCTAATGTTTATCAAAATAGTTAATTAAATTTCTTTGCTTTGACTTTGTCTTTTTTTGTATTTCGAAAATTTTAAATTTTATACCTAAATGTATTAAATCTTCAAAATTTGATTAATTATAAAATGAAGGGAAACTCTAGATAAATTATTCTCAAAAAATTTAAATATGTATCATTAAGGAATTTTCATTCAAAAAAATTTGCATTTTTTTGTGATCAAATACTTACAAAAGCCGGGTATATTGATGAAAAGTATTATGTTAGGAAAATCATCATAGCCGGGGTACTTAATATCAGATTCAGGTTTCTTGTAAATATTTAATTTAATACATATAGGGTTATACATATTGTTACGCGCGTTGATTAATCGTCGTTATGGCGATTTATTAAGCTTAATTTTAAAGTTCGAATTTCACTATGCGCTGTATTGTGAGCAGATTTCCTCTTCTGGTCTCAAAACTCAGTCTGGTCCACTCTGCATTGTGAATGCTACATTAATCTGAATTTTAGGGGAGGGGGATTTCTGAACAGAAATATAACCAGGACACTCCAAAGAATCCATTGGCATAGGTACTCCAGTCCTCTTATTTACCGAACAAACTGCATATAATCTTACAACTCAGCACACGTCATCAATTTTCGTTCAAAGTTTTCTGAACTAGGTACCTACTTTTTTATATTTAAACTAGGGGGACGTCAGCGTTTCCCGGCGATAATATGGTATCTAGATGGGTGGGGGTGGGATGGAGGTGGTTAGAGATTCATAATATCTAAGCTATTACGGTTTCCCTCAATGTCTGGATGTGTGTGTGTTTGCGCGTACGTGTATGTGTGCGTGTGTGTGCGTGTGTGTGTGCATTCGTATGTGTGGGAGAGTGAGTTCTCTATGTCGACGCGTTTTCAGGCAGTGCCGAAATGTATAGGAAACACGAAATTGTTGTCTGGCAGCCCTACGCAGGAGTTGCCTGATTGGTCCCATTTTCGAACTGTATTTGCAATTTTTATGAAAACGCCGTGTACAAAATATGAGCTCTCCACTTCGATGCGCTCTCAGGCAGCTACCAAGTATATAGTGAAAAACGAAAGTTCTGTATGGCAACACAAAAAAGGGGTAACCCGATTTAGTCGATTTTTGAAATTTTATTTGCCATAGAAATGGCAATGAAAAATACCAAATACGAATTTTTTTGTATGGCAACGCTACGAAGGAGTTGCCATACATTGATCCCATTTGCGAACTTAATTTACCTTTTTTTTTTAAAAGGCCCGTGTACGAAATTTGAGCTCTTTACGTCGACACGTGAGGCAGTGTCCAAATATATAGTGATAACCTACAGTTTTGTATGGCAACACCAAAAAGGAATTGCCCGAATTTCGCTCATTTTGAACTTGTATTTCCAATTTTTATGAAAACACATGTACCAAATTTGAGATCTTCATTCGATGCATTCTCAGGCAGTGCCTAAATATATAGTGAAAAATGAAATTTGTGTACGTCAACCCTACGAAGGAGTTGGCCGATTTGTACCATTGTTCAACTTAAATTTATATTATTTTTAAAAACGCCGTGTATAAAATTTGAGCTCCCAACGTTGTCGCGTTCTCTGGCAGTTTTCAAACATATACATAGTGAAAAATTAAAGTTTTGTGTGGTAACACCAAAAAGGGGTCGACCGAATAAGTCCATTTTCTCCACGTTAACGTGTTCTCAGACAAAAAAACAAAATTTTTGTATGGCAACACCAAGAAGAGGTTGCCCGATTTAGTCTGTATTTTAAATTGTATTTACCTCCTATTGCTATGAGAACATCGCGTACCAAATTTTACTTCTCTACGTGTACTCGTTATCAGACAATGGCCAAATGTATACTAAAAAACGAAATATTTGTATGACAACCCTACGAAAGACATGCCCGATTTAGTCTACTTTTGAACATGTATTTTCAATTTTTATGAAAACGTCGTGTACAAAATTTCATCTTTCCATATCTACGTTTTGTCAGGCAGTTTTTTACCTTCTCCAAGACTATCCTATCTTTCAAGCAGGAATCCACGAAATACATTCACAAAATTTCATTGAAATCGGTTGTGCTGTTACGGAGATTACCGTGTACAAACACAGTAACACTGGATTTTTATGTGTTAAGATAAAAACTTCATCTAAACTTTAAGGAGCTCCATTTTCTCCTTTCTACAGCTTCCTCAAAACTCTTTAATAAATAAAATAAAAAAAAAAACAATCGGGACTGCGCTTTTTGAGATATTCAAGGATAAGCGACATTTCCATTATCCTTGAAAAGAAATTTTCAGAAAAAGGACCTCGACAGTTTTTTTTTTTTTTGGAATTTCAAAGCTTCCTTAAATAAACAGCGTTTGCTTCATGGGCTTCCGAATTTTTGAAGTTATACCTACCAAGCGAAATTCTTACTAAGTACTATTAATAAAACAAACCTACTTATTTAATCGAAATCTGAGATGGTCCATTTAGAACATTTGTCGATTTTCTGTGGAATGACTCGTCGATCAATATGTGGTAGACACCATTTTCTTAGGTCTTATTTGGTTTAGATTAACAAGACAATAATTGTACGATTACTTTATGAATCTTCAGGTAAGAGGATAATCAACCAAGCAACATATCGAAAAGCAGATATGATCAAATTTGTAGAACAGTGTCTTGTGGGAAATCTTACCTTTCTAAAGTCAGTCCATGAAGAATAACTTTCACAGCATGATTCCAGAGACCTAATAGAATATGGTAAAAATTGGAGGTATTGGTCTTCCCTTCATAAAGTCGTGTTAGTTTCAAATAATGATTTTCCCATAAAGACTTACAGACAATAGCCGCAAACAACAACTTTGTAATTGGTTGTTAATTTGTGATAAACTCTGTTTTACCAGGCTTAAAAATAAAAGTAATTAATTATTTTTTCCATAAATCAGGAAATTTCCCACCCTGTAAATGAAAAAGAAAACTTTACGCATCGCTGCCACTTTTAAAGTATGTAGTAGAGAAAATCTGATCAGGGCCCACTGAACAACCTGGTTCAAGCCTACACATAAAGACTTTCACAGTTTTCTGATTAATACATGAAATGGGAATAACAACATTAGGAAGAATAATTAATTAATAAAATAAACATTAAATTGAACTTAGTTAGATGAAAACGACTTACTAAAATAATCACCAGAAAAATGAGATATCACAGATTGGTATAGACTAGATGTAGTAGGCGTGTGTTCGAGCGTTGATAATATGATTATACTGTTGATGTTGAAAATTTTGTGCAGAATAGGATGACATGCATTTTTAGGAATTAAAGCTACCGTACAAGGACGAACTAAATAAATAGTATCACCTGTAGTAGTACAACCTAATGCCGTTTACCTCTGAGAATCTAGATGTAAGGATGGAGATAGTGCTAATTGAAGATGTGATTGGAGCAAGAAGTCATATTCATTTGGAGAGACCAATTTAATGCCAGGTTGAATAAAATTCCCAAGGATCTAAATGTTATTAGTATTCATCAGTCAAGAAGAGTATATCTGCAAAGAAGTTCCGAGGTCGCAAAACTACCAAGAGAAATTTACTAAGCAAGGATGTATAAGTTTCTTATCTACTGTTCATCTTATATCCTTTAGTATTTTGAGAATTCTTTGATGCTTATGTCATTTCAATTTGCATTTCTATTAAAAGTACAATTGGAAAATTCCAAATAGTATGCCACCGGACGAAAAATAAATTTTTTTTTTTTCTAATTTAACCGTGAACATTCTCAATTTATTCTGCAATTATTTGTGTCATATTCTGTAAGGTATGTCATTAAATTTTGAGTGCAATCATAGAAAATAGCGACACGCTATACATGCTGTGTCGAACCAATTAAGTAAGATCGTGTGTTGTAAAAGTGTGTAGTAGAGCGAGCATTGAGTAAGTGCAGAACGACTTTGACCACGACAGATTAGCGCAACAAGCGTTGGACCTTACTATCTCCTTCCCTAATTAACTGGAAATTTTATGCGCGTATTCACTGAGAACGATCTTTCGCCGTTAATTGTTGTATCCAAACAAGGAGAGACGCTCTATGAACTATTTCTTATTATTCCGAGGTTTCTTCTCGCCTTCTTGATTCCGTCAGTTCGTTGTGGTGCGCAATTGTGATCCGCTCTCTCATTATAAAATATTATTAATAAAATTAGAAATGCGTAAGCGACTGCGCACTGAATAGGCATAATATTCACTGGCTATATCTATTATACCGGCATATTGTCGAGTCACACACAAAATTTCTCTACGTCACGCAATGCAATTAAATTGAAGAAGAATAAAAAATAAAAATAAAAATCAACGATTTTTTTTTCTTTCATTCTTCAAGAAAACTGTAAAACTTACGCCGAGGGTCATTTATAATAAAATTATGAAGACTTTCAAAAGTAAGGATCGTAATAAAACAAAACATTTCACCTGTAGACGATATAATACTGTATACGCGTGGCTAATTTCATTTTAGACAAAAATAAGGCGTAATGAGTACAAGGCTTATGAGGTTATGAGTTTGAAGACTCTATCACGTACCTATATCGTACCGAAATTTAAAAGTCAATATCTGTTTGGAATTTGGTAATGAGTCTCCTCCTCTGACTATCATGGCAGATATATATCAAGTAAGAGACGTGAAGCAGAAAATCAAATGCCAAAAATTGTCTTAATTGGAAGCGTATTCTTTTCGAGATTCGTATCTAAAACGGAGTTATCTGAACTGAATCGCATATTTTGAAAACATAAATTAGTGGTAATTGCAGCCACTTGATTAGAGGTGGCCTTCGATGAATTATCATTAAGAAATGAAAACTGGGGAAATGTTGTGTGGAATAATTGTTTGATTTAAACTGGTTTTGTAACAAGTTTTGTGTGTTTAATTGCAACAAGGAGTTTTGAAATTATAAAAGAAATAATTTACAAATGAAATAGAATTTTGTAGTTGGAAAAGTCAATAATAAATCAGTCTTGCTGCTTGCTTAAGTTTTTTTGTTTTTCCAAAGGGGACAGAGATCTAACACAAAGATTATTTCTACACCCATAATAAGTTGCGTAGTTGATTCTAAGTTGTGATTGTTTTTCAAACTGTGGTTCGCATTAAAAAAATCAAATCTATAAAATTTCTTATCGTTTCTTCACTAGCAAAGGGAATACATTTACATGAGTAATGTTGTGTTATTTCTAAATTTCTTTTTCCATGGGCTACCGTAAATTAGATTCTTCCGAAAATGTAGTATGTATTTGTGGAATTGTTTTTTCCATGATGACGTCTTTCGGTAACTAAGGAAAATGTAAAAAAAATTGAAATACCCATATTATTGTATAGCCAAGTAAAAAAAGGATAAATATATAAAAATAATAAGTAATATAGAATTGTACCAAACTTAAATTATTCTTGTGGCCGGTTTCACAGTTGAGGCTTAAACCAATGCTCAGTTAGCTCCGGGTGTGACTTAAGCTCCGAGCTCAAGTCTACCCTATGTCAAACTTAGGCTTTAGATCTAAGCATAATTGCGACGTCGACTGCGGATTGCGACATTGCTCGATTAAAAGAATAACATAATGAATAGAATGCCACACGACTGCGACTTTGGCCGCAGAACGCCCTGTTGTCGTAGTCGAGTTTTGAGACATGTCATCGCAGCCACAATGCTAACAACAGAACAAACCCTATATGTACTGTCCGACAACGTAAAGAGATACAAAGTAGATGCCGCAGTTGTGCTTGATACAGAGCTGGGCAATACTTAAGTAAAAAAATGACATAAGTACTACTTAAAGTACATTTTAGTTACTTAAGACTTATTACTCAATACTTTTGAAATGTCCCTACTTATAAGTACTTGCTTCTATTTACTTATACTTAAGACTTAGTTTTGTACTTAAGTACCAAGATTTTTACTTAGGTATTTCTGAGTCTATTAAGTACCTACAAATATCTAACTCTTCGTAGAAAACACACAATCTCTAACGCAACTCCTTTTTTTTTAGTTTTAAAGCACGCAAGGAACTGTCAAAGAATGTGCCGCACTCACCCATCAAGGCAGAGCCTTAGACAAACTAATAACATACACACAAGAGTGGGCAAATAGAACAAAAAAAGTAACGTCTTGCTCGAATATAAAATCGACAATGACTCGACTTGATGACATAACCACTGATATGTATAATATGGATTGCAAAAAGTGGGCTCACTTCTATATTGTGACTCTTTCGGCCTAAGCATTATCCTTAGAATATAGAGCAAACAGGAATGGTGATAAGCCAGATTTTGCGTAATGAATTTGTGGTTGTGTTGGTAGTCCATTTTTACATGTATTTACACGACATCCCTATTCTAAGCAACTTGTCAATTTGCAAAAAGTAAGCAAATGTTTTAAGCGGAGCATCTGTGGTAAAAAATGTTCTTTTTCTGCTTTATTTTGAAACAATTCACATAATTAAATAATATAAAACTTTGTTTCTATTAACTAAAAAGATAATTTAGGTAGTGCAGTTGCCTCAAACGGGATTCTCTAGTTTATAATCCAATTTTTATTTGTAAGCACTGACCTGACCGAACACTTCATTTCTGCTTTTTTAATTGATATGAAGATTTTAACAGGCACTAGTGGCACTATAAAACTTTGCTCAAATTAAACTTCAAACATAAATAGTTTTGAAAAGAATTACTTCCGAACTTTTGTTGAATTTCGCAAAAGAATTTTAGATTGCATAAACCTGTTCACAAAACAAAATCACATTTGACAGTTATTCTACAGCTTTGACAATTAGTCAATCCAGCATTTCACTTACTCCTATGTATAGTCTCCTACTCTTGACAAATTACGCTCATGTATACGAATTTTACACGATTCAACCATTCCTGTTTGTTCTATATTCTAAGGAACCAACTACCAACTGTGAGAGAAATGACAACAACAAATAAATTAGTGGATTCGTGAAAATAAATGTTTTTAAATTAATCGTTTAGGGTTATTACTGACAAAAACTGTTTTATCAAAGACAATGTATTTATTAGATACGCAGAAGAATTTCTAAATGTCTTATTAAAATCAGAAGAAGAAGAACTCTTTTTGACATAAACAATAGTCCCCACGTGAAATAGAAAAGTAAGTAAGTCCATATTATATACGTCAGTGGACATAACCAAGGGTAAGCAAGCAACTATGCCTCGACCTGATGTAGGGAAGGCCTCAATTTTTTCTTAGAAATTTATTGGAAATTTTTTCCTTAGAATTCTTATGCATTATTGGCGGCGACAATGGGTACTTGGGCGGACCTCTAATAGTTTTTATGAGTGTAGCAATGAGAGGTGAAAGTTTTACTCTACCTGCAGTTCCGAAAACTATAAAAAACTATAAATAGTAGCCACTGGTTACTATACATATTATAGTTTTCAAAAGGTATTTATTTATCTATTTATCTATTAACTGAACTCGATAAACTTCTTTATATTACTGCCAACTTACAAAGATTCTAAAAAAGTACTTTAAAAAGTACTTCAAAAAGTATTCAGTACTTTTTATAGACTTAGTACTTAGTTACAAGTACTCTTTCATACATGCGGTACTTGTACTTATGCTGAAGTACTCAGGCCTCCGGTACTTGTACTTGTACTTAAGTACTTTTTCTTTGGTACTTGCCCAGCTCTGGCTTGATATCAATGACGACGTCTAACTTGGACAAATATAGACCTAAATACAGTTGTGATGGCGTACGGCAGACGACAGATTATTGCAGTTGGTAATAGGAACAGCTTTCTCCAGGAACGTTTTATGGAGTGTGTATTACATAGGAATCTGTAGTGCCGTCGGCCGTCAGCCTCTCTCGCCATCGTAATTGAATTAATTCAATAAAATGATCGGCGGCTGACGGCAGATTCCTACGTAATCCACTAATACACGCTCCATAAAACGTTCCTAGAGAAAATTGTTCCTATTACTTCAATAGTCTGCCGTCGCAGTTGTATTTAGGCCTTATTACTATACAAGTCAGCCATCGCAGTCCCAATTGTGTTTAGGCCTTTAGTTAAACCGCAGATGAAAAATGTTAAGTTGCCAGCACTGGGGTAATGGTGAATGTTTTAAAGGAAAATTACCATTGTGGATTAAAAACTAAGCGAAAAGAAGAACAACTTTTTTAATATTCCAGTTTGTTGTGGTTTTTGTTTGGGAGGATATCAAATCCAAAATCATTGTTGCAGTATGTTTCGACAACCTAAGCCGAGTATATCGACGGCATCGAAATGTTATAGGTGCCTTCTTATAAATTTTATTCGCCTGACACTTTGGAATATTAAATTGCGCATTTCCTCGTCATTCATGTCTTCTGCATCAGATAAATATTCAATTTTGAGCCCTCCCTGACAGTACGACATCGGTGCAACATTGACTCGGTAAGCGTTCAGCATGCCGAGCCACTGTCGCCACCGTGAATTTTAATTAGTACCCATACACGGGCCTGCACTGCGCGATTAAGATGCAACATGTTTTCGGTATGCAGCGTTGCGACATGTCTTGTGAGTAGACAAGCGGCATGTACCGGGTTGACTAGTGAATTTTGTGATGAATTTAACAAAATGTCTGTTGATTTAGTCCATAGGATGTATGACCGTGAGGAAGCTCTATGCGGTACGAGATCGACGGATAAATGTCGTACCGATACTATGTCGCTACCCTACCGACCCGTCAGGGAAATGCCTTATGTCACTTTCTTCCTAAAATCTTGGAATCAATAAACAATTTTTTCCATTTGGCTGATGGCAACAAGTGACAATTGTATATTGTTACGTGCAATAGAAAGAGACAACTGGTGACATCTACTGGCAATGTGGCAATGGAGAAGTAAACGACTTTAGGTTCGGAGAATTGATTATGGTATCTACAGGAAGGTTCAGGAATAGAATGAATAGAACAGTCAAGAAGCTTCTGGAAAATAGAACATTCGAGAATAAACTGGAGAGTTTCTAGGGTATAAATATAACAGTTGTCATAGCCAGAATAAGAGTCTTGTCTTAGACGTTGCAGTGTTAACAAGCGAAAGTAATAACGTGCGGAAGTGTTGTAATTAGATTGCGATAATTGAAAGTACAGTATTAAGCGATAATTAAAGTTGAGTTGATTAATTGAAAGTTTGTGAATTGTTAAGATTAGAGTTAAATAAAGAACTTGTATATTAAATATTTAATATTGTGTTTTAAATAACGAACCGAAGAGCCACGCTCGCAACAACTGGTGTCAGAAGTGAAATAAATTCGCGAAATAAAGTGGTGGCAATTGACTTTAAAATTCAAAGTGTGATTAATTTTGTGAAATTGTGTTAAATTTTGAAAGTTCTGGAAAATAATTTATATTCAACTTAAAGTGAATTACTAAAGTAATGGGGCGAAAATTCGAGGAGCTTCGAACGCAGGATTTGAAAGTGGAGTTAGGGAACCGGTCATTACAAACGACAGGTGCAAAGAAAGTTCTAGTCGAGCGACTCAGACAAGCTTTGATAGAGGAAGGAAAGAATCCTGAAACATTTGTTTTCGAAGATAACTTGGAAGAAACCGAAGTCGAAGAAGAGCCTACAATGAAAATGGAACAGCTTTTGAGTGCTTTAATGAGCAAAATGGAAGCCCGTTTTGATGAACAAAAGAATGCTTTTGAGGAACAAAAGAATTCTCTCGAGGAACAAAAGAATTCTCTCGAGGAACAAAAGAATTCTCTCGAGGAACAAAAGAATTCTCTCAAGGAACAAAAGAAATCTATGGAAGCTCGTTTTGATGAACAGAAAAATTCCAATGAGGAACAAAAGAATGCTTTTAAGGAGCAAAAGAATTCTTTGGAATCCCGGTTAGATGAGCAGAAGAAATCTATGGAAACTCGTTTGGACGAACAAAAGAGTTCTCTGGAGAATTGTCTAGAAACTCGTTTGGAGGATCAGAAAAATTTTCTAAAAAGTTCTTTAGAAGAACAAAATTTGAAAATTGAAGGAATTGAGCACGAATTTCAACAAAAGGTTTCGGAAGTTCAACAAAATGTCACCGAGCAACTTGAAAATGTTAAAGCAGATCTGGAAAGAATAAGGCATCGTCAGCCTCTAAACGTTGCAGCTGAAATATCTGGTGCAGGTAGAATGAAACCTCCAATATTTGATGGACAAAATTCATGGCATATCTTCAAGAGACAATTCGAGGCAGCTTCAGAGGTAAATGGATGGAATGATGAAGACAAAGCTATAGCTCTGGTGTTAGCACTTCGAGCTCCTGCGTCAGAACTCTTACAAACTGTACCAATTGAAAATCAACGTGATTACTCTTCATTAGTACAGGCGATAGAATTACGTTACGGAGATGAGCACATGCAGCAAGTATATCGCCTACAGTTGCGCAACAGGATTCAAAAGCATGGCGAATCACTACAACAATTGCAGGCTGATGTGGAAAGACTAGCGCATCTTTCATACTCCAGCGTAAATGCGGATTTCCTTAATGAAGTGGCAACGGAGGCATTTGTGAACGCTATTATAGATCAAAATTTACAACAAGCGTTAAGGCTAGCGGGAAAGAAATCAACAGCAGAAGCACTAGCCTATGCATTAGCGTATGAATCCGCCCGACAAGCTTCACGGAGTGCAGTACGAGTAAGAGAAATTTCAGTGGAAGAATGTACTTGTAACAGAGTGCAATCATCACAGAGCCCGCCTTCACGTGGTGTCCTTCGATGCTGGAATTGTAATAGATCAGGGCACCTTCAAAGAGACTGCAGAAAACGTCGACGAGTGGAATCACATGAAGAAGGGAAAGAAGAATGCCAAAGATGTCGAGCCAGGGAACAAGCTATTCGTGGAGAGACTAGATATCAAGCAGCGACTAGTCGCATCAGCTCTCCTGTTGAGCAATCGGAAAACTAGTAAAAACCAACTTTGTGGGGCAGAAGTTGGTTGGTGGAATCGGCAGCCCCGAAGTCATCATTCAAGTAGGCCAGTTGCAGAGAAATAATAGCAGTCTTATTATATATGGAAGTGTAGGAAAAAATGACTGCGCAGTCACTATCGATACTGGAGCTGCAAGATCAATTATTAGAACAGATCTTGTTAAGAACAAATGGCTTCATAATACCACCAAATATCTACTAAGAACAGCAACTGGAGCAGCAGCACGGGTGTTTGGAGAAATAACTTTAGATGTTCAACTAGGCGAACTACTATTTCCTCACACTTTCCTGGTTTCAGACATAATGGATGAATGCATTCTTGGAATAGATTTCATGACCACATACAAAATAAATCTGGATGTCGGAGAGCGGACTCTCAAATATGGGAACATAGAAATTCCTATGAAACTAGGAGAAGGAGCAGATCATCCTGTGAAAGTAAGGACGATGGTCTGCGAAAATATAACTCTTTCGCCGTGCTCCGAGACACTAATATGGACAAAGCTTACTGATGACATCGGGACCTGCAGATTCTATCTGGTGGAGCCTAACCCCACAAAAGTCACATCGAGCATCATTGTGGGGAAGACTTTAGTGAAGGCAGAAGGTGCAACATTAATACCAGTCAGAGTGCTTAACACAACCGAAAATGAGGTACAACTAAAAGAAGGTGCTATAATTGGAAATTGTGAACCCGTTTACCAAATCGTCAATTTGGGTAATGGTAGTAATGTCAAGGAGACAAAATCTATACCAGCTACTACCCAACAGATTCAGAAACTTCTTTCGTCCAGTGCCTTAAGTAAACAACAACTCAACGATGCCAAAGAGGTAATCGATGAATTTTCGGAACTATTTGCAATGAATGATGATGACTATGGTAAAACAAATCTTGTCCAGCATCGGATCGATACAGGAGAGTCCAGGCCCATTCGACAGACACCACGAAGATTGCCATTAGCCAAACAACCAGAAGTTGCAGACATGATGAACTCTATGAAGAAACAAGGCATAATAGAGGAATCTAACAGCCCTTGGACATCGCCGGTTGTCCTGGTTAGGAAAAAGGATGGCAGCACCCGATTCTGCGTAGACTACCGCCAACTAAATAACGTGACGAGAAAAGATAGCTATCCATTACCAAGGATTGATGACACGTTGGATACCCTTTCCGGAGCGCAATGGTTTTCCACATTGGATTTGAAGAGTGGTTACTGGCAAGTGGAAATACATCCCGAGGACCGAGATAAAACTGCTTTCTCAGTTGGCAGTGGCTTATGGCAATTCAAAGTAATGCCATTTGGGTTATGTAATGCTCCAGCCACATTCGAACGACTAATGGAATGTGTTCTACGTGGTTTAACCTGGAAAACATGTCTTGTCTACTTGGATGACATAATAGTTATCGGAAGGACATTCAAGGAACATAAAAACAACTTACGAGACGTACTTCAAAGACTCAAAGATGCAAAATTGAAGCTCAGTGCGAGTAAATGTGCTCTATTCAAAGATGAAGTTAAATATTTAGGGCACATAGTTTCATCACAAGGAGTAAGAACCGATCCAGAGAAGATAGAAGCCGTCAAAAATTGGCCAGTTCCAAAGGACAAACATCAATTACGGAGTTTTCTTGGTTTAGCTACCTACTACAGGCGATTCGTGAAAGGTTTTGCAGATATAGCAAGAAGCCTACATCAACTTACAGAAAAGGGAAGGCCGTTCATATGGTCGGATAAATGCAACGAAAGTTTTGAAAATTTGAAGCAACAGCTCTGTGAAGCTCCAGTACTTCACTATCCAAAGCTGGGAAAAACATTTATATTAGATACGGATGCCAGCAATGAAGGTATTGGTGCAGTGCTTTCGCAGGAGGAGAATGGTCAAGAAGTTCCAGTAGCTTACTATAGCAAAGCACTTTCAAAGCCAGAGAAAAATTATTGTGCTACAAGAAAAGAGCTACTTGCTATTGTAAGTTCAACAAAACATTTTCATAAATATCTCTACGGGCAGAAATTCATCCTTCGCACCGACCATGCAGCGCTTAAATGGCTTCTGCAGTTTAAGAACCCTGAGGGACAAGTCGCGAGATGGATAGAGCGACTCCAGGCTTATGATCTTGAGATCCAACACCGAAGAGGTAGTATCCATGGAAATGCAGACGCCCTTTCACGACGTCCATGCAAACTTGAATGCAAACATTGCGCACGGGTGGAAGAAAAAGAAACAACAGCAACTATACAGTTGGTAACCGTGGAACCATCTACAGGTTGGGACAACGAGGACCTGAGAACAGCACAACGAGAAGATCCGGACATTTCACCTATTCTCGCTTGGAAAGAAGATATGGAAAGACCAGACTGGAAGGATATTTCGGAACGGAGTGAGAAGCTGAAAAGTTACTGGGCTCAATGGAACTCTCTTCATGTTGAATGTGGTATATTAAAACGCAAATGGGAAGCACCTAACGGCGAATATTTCCGAATGCAGATAGTCGTGCCAGCATCAAACGTCAAAGATGTTCTAGAAGAAATGCACGGTGGAACCTCTGGAGGACATTTGGGAGTGAACAAAACAATTTCCAAAATACGGGAAAGGTTTTATTGGCTACATATGCGAGAAGATGTATAGGAGTGGTGCCGCAGATGCACTGTCTGCGCTGCTTGCAAAGGACCGCAACACAGAAGCAGAGGTGAAATGCATAAGTATAATGTCGGAGCCCCCTTTGAAAGGATAGCTGTAGACATCGCTGGACCTTTTCCTGAAACGGATGGCGGTAACCGTTATATTTTAGTTGCCATTGACTATTTCAGTAAATGGCCTGAAGCTTATGCAATCCCTAATCAAGAGGCAGCCACAGTTGCGGAACAAATAATAACGAATTGGGTCAGTAGGTTTGGAGTGCCTCACGAACTTCATTCGGACCAAGGACGGAACTTCGAATCGCGGACTTTCCAGGAGATGTGTAAAATGTTGGGAATAAGAAAAACTAGAACAACTCCTCTACATCCACAATCTGATGGCATGGTAGAGCGCTTCAATAGAACATTGATCGAGCATCTAAAGAAAGTAGTTGACTATCATCAACGCGATTGGGATCGACACATCCCTATATTCCTAATGGCTTATAGATCAGCTATTCATAGTACTACCGGACAAACCCCAGCTAAAGTCATATTCGGAAGAGAGATGCGTTTACCTAGCGACCTCAAATTCGGTACCCCCAGAGGTGAACAAAAGTTACCAGAAGACTACGTATCGGAGCTCAAACAACAATTAGCTGATGTGCACGAGGCCACGAGGACGAAATTAGCAACAAATACTGATCGGATGAAGACCCGCTATGACCTACGTGCTAATTCCGCAGGATTTAATGAAGGTGATCTTGTTTGGCTCTACAATCCGAGACGACGTAAGGGACGTTCTCCAAAATTGCAACAACACTGGGAAGGACCGTATTCAGTAGTAACTAGAATTAATGACGTGGTATACAGGATTCAGCGTGGTACAAGAGGCAAGCATAAAATTGTTCATTTGGACCGCTTGTGTCAATACTACGAGCATCAAGACCGTGGACCACCTGTTGTTCGGGACGAACAAACTTAAGAAGGGGGCAGTGTTACGTGCAATAGAAAGAGACAACTGGTGACATCTACTGGCAATGTGGCAATGGAGAAGTAAACGACTTTAGGTTCGGAGAATTGATTATGGTATCTACAGGAAGGTTCAGGAATAGAATGAATAGAACAGTCAAGAAGCTTCTGGAAAATAGAACATTCGAGAATAAACTGGAGAGTTTCTAGGGTATAAATATAACAGTTGTCATAGCCAGAATAAGAGTCTTGTCTTAGACGTTGCAGTGTTAACAAGCGAAAGTAATAACGTGCGGAAGTGTTGTAATTAGATTGCGATAATTGAAAGTACAGTATTAAGCGATAATTAAAGTTGAGTTGATTAATTGAAAGTTTGTGAATTGTTAAGATTAGAGTTAAATAAAGAACTTGTATATTAAATATTTAATATTGTGTTTTAAATAACGAACCGAAGAGCCACGCTCGCAACAATATGTAATGTCAACAACCGATAACTAGATAACTGAAGTTTAAGCCCCTCATGATACAAGGTTTAAGTTAAGCTTGGTTTAAGCCAGTCATAAACTTAAGCCTTGACTGTGAAACAGTAGAAAAAATTAAGCCTTTGTTTAAGCCATAGCTATGGCTAAACCTGGACTGTGAATCCGGCTATTAGTACTAAACAAGGCTCGCTCTATGGCTTAGCATTTAATTTCAAGTTCAAATGAGCACACAAGTTTAGTTTAACTGTCAGCAATCATAATTAAATATGTTTACACCCTCTTGAAATAAATATAAAAAATTTATCATAATACGGAATTTCAATCAATGTTAGAATAAGTAGGAAGCATATTGTAGTCTCTTCAAGGTGCGAAGTGATTAAGTCCAGAAGTGTTTCCGTCTTAACTATCATTTTCTTACGTGGTTAACTGAAGTAGTTAGAATGCCTTTGTTATATTTAGGGGGTGTCGTCAGGGTTCAACACCCTTTTGACTTTTGGCCCCAACTTCTGTTTAAGGTAGAACTTGTTTAATCAGAGCACATCTTTGGAAAGGTCTGGGAAAAAGGAACACTTTTGTTGAACGTTGTAGATTGATAGGCATTTAAAAAAAAAAGTGAAATGCTGTCAAGGTTGGCCAGTCGAAAAAAAATGTGCTGAAATGATTGAAAATGATCTGGAAAAATTAATTGATTGAAATAAATAGTCGAATTTGTTGTATTTTAAAATTTTTTAGAAAAATTCAAATGGTACATTATTCGAAATTATATTTTCGGCATTGTATTGTCCTAAAAGGGGTTTTTTCTGTGCTTTTTTTGTGAACATCTTCCTTTAGCTCGTGTTTTATTGGCGAACTTCATTGGGATTCGTGCTGGAGTTTTTTAGGGCTTCCAAGCACACAATCACAGTGGGCTAATCCTGATTACACAAAGTGGCCAACCTTGATGACAAGCGCCATTGCCGCATCAACACAACCAAACATGTTACAGGATTGAATTTTCCTCTGGGTTTATTATCAAACAGGAGTCACACATCACATTCACAATGATTACTTTGACGATTGCATATTTTCTCCTTTCTGGCTGTATTCACTGCTATTAAAAAATGCTTTTTTTTTTTTTTTTAATTTCAAGCCATTGAGTGTACAGCACATACTTTTTGTTCACGTTCCAAATTTGCAAAGTCACGAAAAGTTCGTTATTACTGAGAGAAGTTTTTCCGCGCACGAACATTGGTGGCGCTAGTGGTCAAAACTAAAAAAATCGCAGATGGTCGAACTAGATGACAGGCTAACCCTGTCGACATTCCGCTGCATTAATTATTGCAGTGCTAAACTCAACACAAATTTTGAGTCTAGAGTCCTATGGCAGGGGTGTTTGCACGAAATGCATGTCATAAATTTTTCCTAGCATTTTGTAGGTTGCCACCACACTCATACCCATGAAACCTTCTTCTGAATATTAAAATAACTTCCTGATGCGTTGGCAATCGGGATACCGTCCCAACCATCGTGGCGAAACTATACTGTCTTGAAGGTCTCTTCTGGCATACAAGCTGTCCTGGCATCAATCAGGATAACTTAATAACGTTTATATTACTGGATTTATCTAAAGCTTCTTTCAAATGTGTTGATAACAGCTGACATACGTGTAAACTTCATAAATTTTTTATCTTTAGTAGCTCTGCCATCGCCGTGGTTAACACATTTTTGTCAAACCGTAGACAGAGATTTAAATCAAATGGTATGCGGTCTAGTGTTGCTCTCTCATGCATGGTGTACCTCATGTTCAATACTGGGTCCGCTACTATTTATTTTTGTTATTAACGATCTTCCAGATGTGGTCCGCGATGTCAAAATTCATATATATATATACAATTAATAGAAGACAGAGGTATAAGTCTAATTTTTAGATGAATATTGGCTTCCAATATATGGAGGAATTCAATAGAATACCGGGTCTAACGAATCCAGGACCGATGATGAGGCTAATGTCCGAAAGTGAAATAGATCCAAATGTCTGCTGTTACAAAATGGGTTTCACAGTGATAAAGAATTTCAAGGACCAGCCCGTCTTCTTATAGACAAAAACAAAGATGAATATCTAAATAAAATCAATTGCTTCAATGGCCTCTTCGCAAGAAGCGTGCAGCCTAATTATAAGTTGAACATCAGAGGAATGGAGAGCCTCACTAACTATAGTGAGGCGAGTAATGGGGCATACCAGGGAAATGTCATACACATATAATGCCCTCTTAAAAAACTGTTGTACCCTGAACAAGATCAAAATTTCTGGGTTTGGAAAGGCGCCCTGATGTTGCGGCCCGAAGTTGGAGTCTGAAAGTTTGGGAAAAGCAGAAGATCTGATGGGGAGTAGCTACTTCACTCCCCATCAACAATTAGGATCTTGTACAATAACCAAAGTACCTGTTGTTTTTTATAACGGACATCGGCTTCCACTTGAATTGTGGGGGTCTGAGAGAAATACGTCGAAACTATTCATCACTTATCCTCGGAATAATTTGTGAAAACTATAGTCGTATTTATATAGTATTAAGGCTTCATAATAAATAGAAATGAAATTAGAAGGAGTATCAGGCAAAGGTAGCCCAATTTTTGGTGCACTAAAAGTAAAACAACATCAAGATATGGAAGTTCGAATCCTGCTGGTCAAAATGTTAATTTTTCCAATTGCTTATATTACAAATTTTTAAATTTCCTTTGCGTTAGTCCGCAATTTTTTCCTTCTTTCTTATACTTGTGGTTAGTTTGGTAAATACATTTTTTTCTGTTTATTCCATTTGAATTTTACTTGTATGCTTTACTCTTTCATATAAAGTTTTATCTTACATGTAGAATTCAATATAAATACTAATACAAAAAAATACACTCAAGGGTGCTCCATTGAAATCTCGAAATAAATAAAGTTTGATAATCAACTATACTGCGCTATGGTGGCGAGATGTAGAGAGCATAAAATTATTGGCTACAGCCTTTTGTTAAACGCTGCTTGCCTCATATTATAAGCATTCGATTGAAAGATTGAGTGGCTTACAATAAACTATTGGGGCGCTTTGACATGGTTACAATCGATAAGGATGTTTATAGACTAAATAGGATCTCTATTAAATGCACACATTACGATTGGAGTGACTGTAATGCGAAGGTATGGATGTAGCAGAATATAGAGTTGTGTAGAGAGCTAGCATTTTGATCCAATATCTTCCGAGGAATTACTCGAGCTGAATGATAATTTGAGTCCCGTGGGAAACCATGAATTTGTGTTGATGAATCTATTTTTAAAGAACCATTGATTAACAAACTCTAGTGGTATAGCAGCCCACAAGACTGGCGTACTGAGATGAACTCTTTTTATTTATTTAGAACTTCATCAACGATCTGATTACTGAGTTTACAAAAGTGAAATATAACCATAAAGTGACAAAAGTATACATAACCATAATAATGAAAAAAAAAAAACAAGTAACTTTAACTAAGCTGATCTCTTGTTTGACTTTTTGACAGATGAAAGTCAATGCAATCAAACTGGCGGTTAAAGAGACGAGACATTGATGAAACCGGGTCGTGCATGCCAAAATTTGTACTATGCTGAGGAACAACGAAGAAGTCACAGTTCCTCAAGGAGCGCACAGGAACAGATATATTGAAAGTATTTAAAAACTCAGGGAAGTTTATTACTCCTTGTATAGACTGAAATTCAAAAACAACTCTGGCAGTTGTACGTCTCTTCTCAAGAGAATCTAATGGAAAGAGTTTAAGCCTGACAATATATGGAGGCAGAACAATAGGATAGAAATCTCCTCTAATCAGCCTCGATGCGATTTATGTATACAGCATAGAAGGGAGACCAGAAAGAACTGGCATACTCCGAAATGAGTCTAATGAACGTGCAGTAAAGCATCTTCGTTATGATTGGATCATTAGACTCTTTTGACCATCTCTTTACAAACCCCAGAGTAGCATTGGCCCTGGCCGCGATTGAATTGATATGATGCTCGAAGGAAAGACGAGTATCAAGGAAGACACACAAATCTTTAGTTTTGTCAAGTCTAGTTAATAAGCATCCATCTAAAGGTCTCTTTTACGAGAAAAGGATTTAATAGTACATTTGCTAATATTAAGAGGAAGACAGTTAATAGCACACCATTTATGAAAGGTGTCTAAGTTTTAAAGAGTTTAAAAATCCACACTAGTTTTCATTAGACACAATGCGGAAGATTTTGGCATCGTCTGCATGCAAAGAATTCTTGAATTTGCCAAAATCCGAGATACATCGTTAATGTAAACTATAAAAAGGAGTGGTCCAAGTTGGCTACCTTGAGGTACGCCGGAAGTGTTATCTATTTCGTCGGAAAGAGCTGCGCGGAATATAACTCGCTGCGTACGATCAGATAAATAAGATCGGAGCCAATTGACACAGACAGTAGGAAAACCAAGAACAGTCAACTTGTTGATTAAAATGTTATGATTAATTCTGTCAAAAGCTTTGCTGAAATCCATGAAAATCCAATCCACTTGCTTACCGTTTTCAATAGTAGAAATGCAGAAATTAGTAAAGTCCAACAAATTAGTGGTAGTGGATTTTCCCTTCATAAAACCATGCTGAAAAGAGCGCAGAAAGGGCTTGCAGTGGAAGTACAAAACATCACAAACCACGGCTTCAAATATCTCACCAATACAACTTAAATTAGCGACAGGTGTGTAGTTCGGAATGTGGCACGTATTGCCCTTCTTGTGTAAAGGAATAATCAAAGAAAGCTTCCACTGTTTCGGAAAAACACCACAAGTTAAAGATAAATTAAATAAATAACACAAAACAGAAACGATAGACGTAGCACAATGTTTTATGAATGTGGAAGGAACATCATCCGGACCGCCAGAAAAACTATCAGCTATGCTTGAAATATACTTAGAGACAGATGCTTCATCGAAAAACAGGTCCTTAGGTTGAAGAAAAGTCAGCGGAAACTTCGTCAAATGAGTAAAATCACTATAACTAATATCACAGTGGTTATCACAGAAAGCAGTTTTAAAGAACTCACCAAAAAGATTGGCAGTCTCTAAGGAATCCACACTGTCTAAGTTACTGAGTCGCAACGATGAAGGGTATCCGTCACAGTTGCGCTTAGAGTTAACAAACCTCCAAAATAGCTTTGGTTCAGCACGCAAAGCCGATCTCATTCCATATACATAATCGTTGTACGAGCCAGTCAAACATGAAATGTATTAAGCACGCGAATTAAAATAAATTACATAATCAGCATCACTCCTTGAGGAACAGAACCTCCTCCAAGCTTTATTCTTTAAATTTTTTAGATACTTCAAAGAGCCATAGAACCACGGTTGACAGTTCAAAGTACGATTAGAACGAACAAGTGGTTCACAGTGAGTAAAACAAAGGAATAATGTGTCATAAAACGAGTTAACAGCTGCGTCAATGTCACGTTTACCGAGCACACTGGTCCAATCACAAGCGGATAACCATTCATTCATTTTATCAAAATCAGTTTTTTTAAAGTTATAACAGTAGTTACTAGAAGCATTAAATCATGAAGTCACATCAAAAAACAAAATTACATCTAGTGCCGGATGATGACTTGTTTCAGGAACCATAGGAGTTAAACAACGCTTAACGCGAGTCCCATTGGAATCGGAAGAAAATACCAAGTCAAGAGATTTTCCAGAGTCATTAATAACACCGCTAGACTGCATTAGGACTGAAGAAATAATGTTGTCAATAAAAGATATGGTATGTTGAGGAGTCGCCGAGAATGAAGGCAGCAAACCCTCATCGTCCAGAGAGTGTTCCCAGTTAACAGTAGACAAGTTAAAGTCACCAAAAAGCAATAATTCATCGGCAGGCATCAAAACTTCAGTAAGCTATCAATACATGCAGCCAGCAAGTCAAATATTTCGGCTGATAGAGAGGGATATAAACTGTAGCAATATATACGTTTTTGTGTGAGAGCTTGAGAGCTACACGTGTAAACTCCAGATCGCCGGATTCAACAAAATCGATTAATGTGCATGGAAGGTTGCGACGAAGGGTACAAAGCACTCCACCTCCAATAGGAGCATCCAAAGACAGACGATGGCGATCACGGCGAAAAATCTCAAGAACTCGGGACCAAAAAGCTCTGCATCTGCAATCTTTCCACATAGCCATGTCTCGGTCAAGCAGACCACGTCAAAAAAGGAGTTCGTCGAGGTTGTAAAAAGGCGAGTTGTCTTGAAACGAACACCAGTTACATTGGTATAGTGGACGGAGATTTCGCCAACACGTTTTTTGCCTTAGCAGAAGATCCAGAGCATCAAAGAGGTCGAAGTAGCAAGTGGCGTTGAAATATGTCTAGTATTGTGTCAGGATGTACTCTAGATGCGAAGACCATTTTAGAAGCCTGGCTGGCCGCAGCGAAACAACGTCACCAACTTCAGTCGGAGTATCATTGGTGGAGGCAATATTCGTAACCGAAGCAGACCGCAATATGCCGACATCCGAAACTAAAGCTTTCGTCCCTCCATCAAACATTTCGTCCACAATTGGAGATACCATGGTATAGGAATCCGAAGATAAAGTCTCGCCAATGAAAGCCATATTCGTATCCAGAGAAACCTCATGTCGAACTGAAGAAATACTTGAGGCAGTAGGAATATGATTTGGGCTGTTGCGATGGTTCCTTTGTCTCTGACGACGACCCACCTTCGCTGAGGAAATATTCTCAGAGGAGGCAGGTGTTAAGACATGCGAATCCTGCTGAGTAGATGAAGACTGTTGGGCTCAGGCTGTAGAGTTTCAGAGCTGCGAGACTCTCTTATAGACAGTTTCCCAATATCATGAACCATAGAACCCAAAAGCGCAGAATTTTGCAATACGGCCGACGAACAGGAACCAATATCGCCCTTGACCTGCTTAATAGTGCGCCTGGTATCCTCAGTGATAGGTAAAGCAGGCTCGCTCTTAGCACTGGACGTCAAGGGCGCATCATATGTTGCTACCACAGAGTGAAGATCTTCGAAGGTGCTCGATACAAGAGATATTTTTTATGAGATTTTATGAGTCCTTTCCAGTAACGCAATCGAATTAAAGTTCAACGTGTCAGTCAAGCTAAGAACGTTCTCCATCTTACAATTTAATATGTGTAGATCATCATAAAATTGTTGAAAATTAGAAAGATTGGCTGAAAATTGGCTAATTTTATCGAGGATAAGAAACTGCTCCCCGAGATTGCCTCCGAAAAACTTTTCATGAGTCGTAGGACGTGATATCAGAGCATTCACTGCAGGTGGTGTGCCCAGAAGACGAAGGTGGAGTATTTCGCTTCAAGTGTGGAAAACATTGCCACAAATACCGTTCCATACTACCTCTTTGCCACCAGCCTTAGTGGAGCAAATCTTGCAAAGTACGTTGTCATCGGTAACAATATGCGCGGTCTGAATATTTATATCGTTATCTAGAAAAATAATCTAAATATCACGCCACCCCTGTTACCCTGTTATAAAAAATTATGTCAAGGTGGCTCACAAATTATAGCAGGAAATGCCATGGATACTGAAAGTTTCTCCATGTCGGCCTTTGTACTAAAAGCTTGGATGCTTTACGAATTGCTTTGCAAAACAATGCCGATTAGCCAAATGCCGGACGCATGAGTCATCTATTCTTAGCTGTTTTTTTTTTTTGTTGTCATAACTCATGTTGTATCTTGACATTTTCTGGTCAGTCTGAATATCATAATTCAAGGGCCATAAAATATATAAACTCGTTCTCGAGGTGGTGACAATGGTGTCCAATGTATTTCTAGAGAATCTGTCGACAATAAAAAAATCATAAAACCACCACTTAGTGACCATTAAGCCTACAAATTTGGCAAGGAAAAAGACATCAAAATCTAGGGAAATTTTCCGGCCATTTATCTTTGAACTGAAACCCCGAGGTGGAACTAATTGCCACGTTATAGGTGCATATCACAAGAGTGTCGCAAGACATCGTCACAGTTTGGCCAATGTCTTTCCCAACAACACACTCTGTAGTAGGTATAGGTACTTCTGCAGCCTACACTATACAGGCTATGCCGACCGCGGACCACACTCATATTATAAACCAAAAATGCAAATGATATCGAAGGCATCCACCGTGGCCAAACTGCCTTTAACTACATACCAGAAACCTCGTGCCTACTACGCTCGGACTGAATACAATGCAATAAACGATCGCCGTCTTGTCTCGCTTTCTTGCCTGCTTGACAAAGTGGAAAATCAAATTTGGGACACGGTTGCGATTTAGAAATCTTCACTTGAGGGAAGCTTTGAGGTGCCAGAAGCTACTCAACTGCCCACTACTGCCACCATGGTCAGTACACCACCCATGGGCTGCTTCTTGGTCATTTTCATACCGTGTTCGTGTCGTTCGTCAGTGTACTGTTGTGGTCGTATCGGCCGGCAGTCGCAGCGAATTGAGCGGGATAATCCGAGCACCTACATCAAAATAAAACACAATCTTTACCATAGAAATAGGATAGGAGCCACGATGCAATCATCCAAATAAGATAGATTGGTTGGGCGCGTATTTATAAGATAGCGAGAGCCTAATAATTATGGATTAGCTTTAGCGGAGCAATACTGATTCTGCTGATCATAAATACAAGGACGTTACACGTTACGGATCGGTACTAGTATCTGATTGCTGTACAAAGTAAACCTGGCCGTATAGTTCAATTGTCATCTTCAAAGTCATGGGAGTTGGGCCAGTGTAGTTATACTATGTATGCTTCTGTGTGTCTCTCTCTCAATATTGTGCGACGTTACAGCGACCGGTTGTAATTATTAATTTCCCTCGGTAGAGTGGTGGTGGTGGTGGTGGTGCTTCTGTCGCTGAAATTCTGTTGCTCGGATTAGCATTTCTGGAATAAATTATTCACGGCGAAGTGCTGTCCTTCCATGACAATTGCGCTGTTCAAGAAGAACACAAAAGTTCCATTGTTATGCAAATGACAATTCTTAGCACGCTACTTGTGCATTTTTTAAAAATGTTTTTTGTTTTAACTGAGAATTTTCATTTTTGTGATGGGTCGTGCAGGAAAATTACTAGTTTCCCAATTTGATGTCGTGGCCACAATCAATCAATTAAAATTGCATCATAAAATTATAAAAATGCATTTCTAGCAGCGCGTGACGAATAATTTTATATTTATCGCCAGTTATTGCTTCAGGGAAACTGCCCCTGCCAGCAGCACTTCATTCGATTTATTTTAGAATTTTCTCAAGGATTTTTAAGTTATTTGTTTTTGCGGTAGTTGTTTTTTTTTTGTTTTGTCTTGTTTTGATTAATGGTCTATAAACGAAATTTTGTACTAATTGAAAATAATTTTGCGGTAAGAATTATATTAATCGAAATTCTACTTGTCTCAGTTTTGTAATATTTATACTGAATTTGATATTTTCCAGGATAATATGGCGAATTTGTACATGTATTCATTTCTATATTTTCAAAATGTCGACTTAATGAAAATCTCAACCAATCAGATTGCAAATTTAAATAATGTAAACTTGGCAAACATTGTCTTTATTGAATGCTTTCGCGCTTATAGTAGTACAGATAGGGCGTTTAAATATTACCAATGATAATATTGTCTGGTCGTAGTTAGAGGTTAGGATTCTCACTTTTGATCGTTTCTGTAAATATAAATTTATTTTGTTTTATTGACAATTAAGGGTGGGTATAAGGTCTGTCGATGGCCGTTTGAGCGTCGAGTCATCGGACATGTATATACTCGTATATGTATGTATGCAAATTGCGTATATTTAGTTTTGACCTTTATATATATATATTTTTTTTGGTTTCGGTTCATATATTACCTCTGTACCATTTGTTGATTTTACGCCGACGGTACCAGGGGGCTTTGGAATCTAACAAATTATCTAGAATACCTTTTTTTTAGCCCATCTAATTTAAGATCTTGTGCTTAGAAATATGTCTAAGGGAACCTCTCTGCTTAAATACCTTCAGAGGCATATTTAAGAAATTAATACATAACCTATGCCAGTAGTGGATCCAGGATTCTGGTGAGGGGGGGGGGGGGGCGCAACTATGGTTTAAAAATGGTATATGCTGAAAACTGAACATGAGTTTGAAGACACTCGCCACCACTCGCAAATGTCAAATGCACAAAATTTATCATTTAAAAGATACGAGCCGAACAGAATAGCAAGTGGCTACCACTCGTAACGAAGAAAGTTGCTCAACCTTCTTTGCCACTCCAAAGAGTCAGAGGGGATGTTAGATTATTCATTTTGTTTTGGTTTGTAAATGGTGGACGTGTAAAACTACCCAATCATCCGTTTTAGTTAGTAAGACTAGGGAAACGTACTTTATTCAAATTCATGAATCATCATATATTGTATCTTTGTAAAATACAGGAATTAAAAATTTACACTTATTTAAAATAGCAGTCACAGAACAGATGCAATACATACTTTGTACGTATATAACTTCATCGGCAAGTTGAGAAAGTTTGACTTCTTTTGTTTTTTATATTATTAAGCCAAGCTTAGGAGATATCCTATGAACTATGATGCAAAGCACAGCATGGCTAGAAGGTGATAAAGAAAGGAATTAGGGAACGTGACGAGGGTGGCTGATGTGTGTCACTCTTTAACTTTCGGAGATTGCATGCCGGAGTAAAAACAGAAGATTGGAGACTGTTCCACGTTCGCACACGACCGAAAGTATTTTGAAGGGTAAAAGAATGTGCGCGGCTTGCAGTGCGAGTATTACATGGAGGAATCCGGGATCACACTAGACATTTCATCAGAACAACATGTAGAAATATAGGAGCGAAAGGCAACCAATATTGCGGCGGTGCTCGTGTAACTTCATATGACAAGGTTTTGTCACATCGCCAATGAGCTAAAGGCTCTCTTTTTGACAATATCCAGCGAAGCTAAGGCTCTGCGGCCAGCCCCGGCCTACATATAGAAATTGTATTCCATTCTAGATCTGATGTAGGACTTGAACAGGAGCGCTAGAATCGATGGGCTGAATTATTTCTTACACCTTTTCAGAAATCCAAAATATTTCGTTGCTTATTTGGCAACAGAGAAGTTGTGATCTGTTCTGCTTAACATACTGCAAATATTAATTTCAAGAATGCATAAAGACGGTGTATCGGCAAGCAGTGCTCCATCAAAAGAAACGGGAATGGAAAAATTATGATTTTGTGTTAAAAATATGGGACAGCTTTGGAACTTAGATGTATTGAATTCGATGCGATTCGGCTTGCTCCAAGCGAGGATATTATCAAGGTGGTTATTCAAGGATCAAATCATGCAATCTAGTTTGACAGATGTGACATATCCGCTGTAGTCACCACATCATTAATGAAAATTGAGAAGAGAGATAGAGAGATAGCAGAGCCCTGAGGCACCCCTGCATTTATTGGCTGAGATTGAGATCTAGTGCTATCTAATATAATCCGTAATAAGCGACCAGATACATTTATAATAGAAGAGGATGATAGAGGCCAAGTGCTTTAAGTTCGGCTAAAAGGGCTAAACTCCAGACACTATGATAGACCTTTGAAATATCTAGGGCAACAATTTTGAACTCACCAAAATTATGAAGACTTGGGTTCCAACTTTCCGTAAGAAAAGTCAGCAAATCTCCAGATGGGCGTCCAGCTCGGAAGCCATATATTGGCGATCGTTTATGAGATGATTACTTACTAGATTCTTCATTAATTTGGAGTTAATGATAGATTCAAAAACCTTTGAAAGAATCGAAGTGATAGCAATTAGTCGATAATTTGAGGGATCACTACCCTTTTCTTTCTTGGGAATAGGTTGAACGTGAAGTAGTTTCCAAGCAATTGGAAATTTTCCTGTCGAATAAGACAAGTAGAAGAGTTTTCGCAGCCAAGAATGAGGCGGAAGTTTTATTTAAGGGGGGCTTGGACCTGCAGCTATGGAGACTTTGATCTCCTTAAGGACCTTGAACATCTCTCGTATGGATGTGTATTGGCTCTTGTACACATCTACAAGGGAGATGTAATATAGGTGGAAAATATTACTTTTATCAGGAAGTCAACAATCACTTCATTGTAAAGTAGTGAAGGAATAGAGGAACTGCTGAAGTTGCTCCTGATAGTTTTGACCTGGGACCAGAAACCTATGCTGCCTTTGCATCTCGACAATATTCTAAAGTTCTGGTCAAAAAGAAATTTTTCTCTTTGGATACTGTTTCAGCTCTGGACATGGATGCAATTGACTATTTCCCTCTTATTGCTTGGTTGTACTTATCGTTGAACCAAAAGCGATTTTGCTATTGTTAAGATCTGCTGTGTAACTACCGAATGTTTTCACGCATGCACAAGACTTAGAATTGTACTAAATTCAAATGTGCATTCATCAACATCCCTTGAAGTAAAACAGACCGACAAATCAAATTCTCTAGGATGCTTATTCAGACTTTCCTAATCTGCAGATTTATTTTGTTTTTATTTAACGTTTGGGCTAAGTATTCTAAAGGGTTTTCCAATAAGAGGTGTTATTTTGATATTCAAAGAAAAATGCCATTTTTTGAGATAAATGATCGGATCTTTATTTCATTATAATGAAGAAGGTATGCCGTTAATAATGGAAAATAACAGCAGCCAAATGACTACCAACCACGCCTACAGGACCATATCCTCTTCATGAAATTTTCCATAACCAAATCGCAAAGTGGCTGCCCTATGTCCTCGATAGCCTCACGAATTCCATCTTTGAGGTCTTGAATCGACGCTGGGCTGTTGGCGTAGACCTTCTCTTTCACGTGGCCCCAAAGGAAGAAGTCGCAAGGTTTTAAGTCACAAGATCTCTGTGGCCAATTGTGATCACCTCTTCGAGAGATAATACGGCCCGGTAAAAGATCAATGGTTTCGTTGCTTGTATGGCACGTAGCGCCGTCTTGTTGAAAGTAAACGTTGTCCAGATCAAAACCATCCAATCCCGGCCATAAAAAATCATTAATCATCTGTCGATAGCGCAATCCATTCACCGTAACTGTTACTCCAGCCTGATTTTCGAAAAAGTAAGGTCCAATGACCCCGCGGGACCATAAACCGCACCAAACAGTCACACGTTGAGGACAGAGAGGCTTTTCAACAATAACTCCTGGGTTTTCCAAGCCTCAGATGCGATAATTTTGCTTGTTGACGAAGCCATCCAGGTGGAAATGGGCCTCATCACTCAAGATAAGTTTTCATTTCAAGGACCCAATCAGCAAAGACTCGACGTTGTTGATGATCGGCCGGCTTGAGTTCTTGTGTTAACTGAACTTTATAAGCCTTAAGACCCAAATCTTTATGCAAAATACGGTGTAATGACGTTTGTGCAATGCCTAATTCCAAAGAACGACGAGGAATGGACAAACCTGGGTTTTCTTCAACACTTTCGGCTACTGCAGCAATATTTTCGGCTGTTCTTGAGCGACGTGCACGGGTTTTATTCTTCACATCACTAACTTGTCCCGACAGCTCGAATTTTTCTACCAATTTCCGTATTGCGGTCCGACAAGGTGCTTCACGACGACCCAAAAATGTTCGAGTTTTACGAACCGTCTCTGCCACATTTTCACCAATTTTATAGTGAATTTTAATAATTTCAATGCGTTGTTGAATCGTGTATCGTTCCATTTTTATTAATGGCGTATTTTCTACTTGTCAAATGTCAAAAAATGACAGCTCCAAAAGTGACATCTACCGAAATAGCAGGCTAATTAAAATAACACCTCTTATTGGAAAACCCTTTATAAAAACTATTACATTTTACGAAATAATAAAAAAAAATTAATCTCTAGAGTTACATTTTCTACTTTAATATTCAACATATAAAATATAAAAGGGAACTTAGCTTCGCCGTATTGGGCTCCGAATTTAGTTTGTGGTCGATTTAAGTTGTCCATTCTCGTGTTTGTTTAAATCTGCGATGACTTTTGGGTATGCTGTGCATGCGCCTGCACGTTTTTTTGTATGCGTTTCGATCATAACTTTTAACCCTGGTTTTAATAATTATAATAAGCATATATAGAATTTACACAGTATATAGTTATAAAATATTTCTTACTCGTAGGGTTATATGCAATTCTATTCAAATTTATTTGTCCTGTTGTTATTTTATTTTATTCACTTGATTCACTCGCGGATTTAGCTTTTTTCTTTTTATGAAAATTGTGGTTCTTTTTGGTTTAATTGTCGGTATACTCGATTTACTATTATAACAGGGCACATTTCACTTAATAGAGTACACCTGACCCTCGATTTATACGGTGGATTCGTTCTCCAAAAGTACCGTGTAAACCGAAACCGTGTAATTTGAAATCATGTAAATTGAAATTGTGCAATTAAATTCATGTTATATATTGAAAAAGTAGACATCTAAAGTAAAACAATATTTCACATATATTAATATATTTTGATATTATAAGTATGTAAATTTTCATAAATTCCTTTCGAACATACGTATTAAATCGGGAAAACATAAGCTTAATTAGTATTACATGAATTAATTCAATAAAGTTAGAGGTTATCCACTCTATTGAAAAAGGTTTCCTCTTTAAACAATCTACGCTGGCTGTTTTTATCGATGTAGAGGTGCCTTTAACAATGTCCTTCATATCAGCTCACTGAAACGCTAACAAAATATGGAGTGAATCGGTCCCTAAAACACTGGATGTTGCACACATGTTGAACAAAAGACTTATCTTTGCCGAACTGGGCAGGATAAGCAGAGAAAAAATAGTCCAGAGAGGCACCTTCCCCTTATTGTTGGTGCTCATTATGGATGATCTCGAACAATCTAAGATTTACCCGGATGGGCACAAAGCAATATGTTAGCCGACAACCGGGTGATCTTGGTCACCGGTAGATACGAATCTGAATTTTGCGAACTGGTGCAGAATGGACAAGGGTACAGATTTCGGACTTTGCAGTAATCCATTGAAAACATATTTATGCCTCTTTACTAAGAAATAGAAAACTCCACTGAAAGACAGAGAAAAATATCTAGGTATCATATTAGATAGAAACTTAAGCTGGAAACCACACATTGAGGACAGAGCGAATAAAGCTCTTCGAGGCTTCGCGATGTGCCGCAGATCCATAGGGAAAAAAGTGGCGACGTAAACCATGGTTGGATCTATACTAGCATCATCTGATCGATGCTAATCTACAAGTGGTGTGGTGGAAGGCAATGGAGCTCATTAATCATCGCAAGATATTGGAGAAGATTCAAAGATTATGTCTCCTTACTGTAAGTGGCGCTCTCAAGTCAACCAGCTCGAAACCTCTTGAGCTCATCCTCAACACACCCCGTTCATATACACGTCAAGAATGGGGCGTCAATCGTTGCACTTAGACTGCATCTCAATTGCAGTTGGATTCACACTGGTACAAGAGTTCCACACGAATTCATCTTTGAATTGGTGTAGTCCATCATACTTCCTCGGAATTATGCTGAGGAGCAACTTTAAATCAAACATTCCAGATTGGCTAGAATGGGAATAACATTCTATGCTTCAAACATTGACAAATCCTATCATATATACTGACGGCTCCAAACTGGAAGAGAACACCCGACTAGGTGTTTTCTGCTAGGAGACTCACATGGAAATTGCCCATCCTTGAAGCAGGAAGGTATCTTCTAAACTCTGGTACTAAGAACAAGGAGATTGCAACCTGCTCGGACAGCCAGGCAGCTGTCAAGTCCTTGTCAAAAGGTTTTACAACCGCCAAATTTGTATTTGAATGTAAGACTACCCTGAATTCCCTTTCTCGGAACAATGGGGTACTGATGCTTTGGGTGCCAGGTCATAGCGGCATTAGCGGTAATAAAAGGCGGATGAACTTGCTCGCCTTGGTGCAACCTCCCAGGAAATATCCTCCACAATTGGGATCGCACCAAAACACCTTTTGCTTCTACTATCTTGACCTGGGCCGACTGTCAAAATGGTCGTCTCTGCTTGGATCACCGTTCAGGTAGAACTACAAAGGAGCTGTGGGACTTACCTAACCCAAATGAAACGGAAGAGTTACTGGAACTAAGCAAGCCAACCCTGAGAACAGTAGTATCAATTCTCACTGGACACTCTCTTCTCAAGGGTCACTAGCATAGGATGGGGCTTGTTGAAGATCTGGTATGGAGAGGATGCAGAGAGGAAACTGAAACGGTGACTTATTCTTTGTCACTATTCGCCCCCTCAGGAAAACGTTACAGCTTCCTTGGCTCACACCTCCTAAAAAAACTGCAAGAAGACGGAAGGAAGGGTTATGGGTCAATTTTGAATTTTATTAGAGCGTCCGAGCAATTGCTCATAAGTCTGGAGGGTAAACAATGGACCTTCTTGTAGCTAGCCTACGTTCCAGGGATTCTTTTCGGATTCCAACCTCGTTTCAATCCAATCCTAATCCATCCTTATTTAATACACTAATACACGCTCCATAAAACATTCCTGGAGAAGATTGTTCCGATTACTACAAAAGTCTGCCGTCTGCCGTCGCAACTTAATTCCTATCCTATTTCTTGCTACATTCTGTTCTGTTGCATTGTGGGCCTTGTTCTAATCTTTTGAAAGTTGAGAGCACAAGCATAAATATTTTCAAGCTCATCCAAATGAAAGCATGAACGCACAAGCAACACCATACTATTTCATTGTAATGCATCATATTCGAACTGAGTAGGCGAGATAACTATGTGTACTACATAATAGTTTTTTTAGATTTTAAATTCTAAATTTGCGCGATTGTTTTAAATTTTTTTTTTTTTTCAAAAAATTTTCCGACCGTGTAAAGTGAAAATTAGTATAATATAAATGGAATTTTTCCTCATTTTTTCAGTCGTGTTAAACCGAAACCGTGCAAATCGAGGGCTAGGTGTAATGGCGTGGCTCTTATCCGAAAGTCTGGGTATTCGTCCACTCTCTGGTAGCTATATGGAGAGATCCAAACTGAAGTCTCCGGCAATCATTTTAATGGTCGACTATAAATTGAGGTCAATAAGGTAGTCATTGCTTTGGTTATGAAATTTTGGAGATTTGAATTTAAAAGTTTATAAATGTATACATATACAAATATACGGACATACGCACAAATATAATTTCAATTAATTATATTTTATTTTGTATGTCAAAATTGAATCGTTACATTACCTCCTTACCCGGACAAAAGGAAAATTGTGCTGGGTTGTAAAAGTTAAATTTTCCTTGTAATCATTTGTACTTTGGAAGTTTCTATTTCATGGTATTTGTAGAACAACACTTTATATTAATTTGAAAATATTTAAGTTAATGAGGCTCAACAGAAGGCATACGCTTGCTGTTTCCTATGTCTATTTTTTTTTTATCAATACGTGTACATAAAGATATATATATATTTCCACTATATCATATAAGACGGATTTTTATTTTTTTAAATCTTTGACGTGCCACAGGCCAGTATCATTTCCAGGCAATACACTTTGCGTCGTTTCGATTTGAGTCGCTATTTCTTGAAACGTATCTACGACGCAAAGCGAGATCTTAGTGTATATGGAAAATAACACAGCTTAGGTAAAAGTACATACTTTTCATCTCAAAATTCCTTTTATAAAGGGTCCTATACACCATTTGAAAAATTTTACACAAAATATACCCTAGATGAAATCTATAGGGTATACTAAGTTTGTTATTTCGTTTGTAACACCTCGAAATAATGATCGTAGAACAAAATGGATTGGACACCCACGCAAAATATTGAAAGTTATTTTGATTTTTGCATGTCGAGAAAGCGTATACTTAGAGAGCTGAAATTTTTTACACAGACAAATCGGGCAATTCCTTCGTGGAGTTGTCATACAAAAATTTCGTTTTCGACTATAATATTTGGACACTGCCTGAGAATGCGTCCACGTAGAGAGCTGAAATTTGGTACATGGTGTTTTAGTGATAACAAAAAAAAATCGAAAATGGACTAAATCAGGCAACCCGTTCTTGGTGTTGCCATATAAAAATTTAGGTTTTTTACATACACTGTGCATACGATCAGTCCTCGTCATTTTTATTGTACTAAAATAGTTTTCAGAATACGAAATCCTATATAATTGGTTATAATCATTTTTTCTCTCCGACGAACCGTTCTAGAAATATATGCGAAAAACCACTTGGAAAATCAAACTTGTATAGATCGGTGAACATACGAAATTACATACGGGCATTCATCTATGTATCATAAGAATTGGTCTTAGACCAATTCTAGCACTAATTCTAGCTTTTTTACTTGTTCTATGTACTATTTGATTAACTTTAGGTAGCCGAAAGGTATAATGCCAATTTTTAAGCGAAAACCAGACTTATTTTACGGAAATTCCTTGCACTGAATATAGGAAAGGGGAACCGTACATTATTTTTTGCAGTGTAGAAGGGGTGCCGCTAGAAAAACTTAACCTGCTTCACTTATACTACCAGTGGGTCCATTGTTTGCTTTCACCTAAGTTTCATCATCCATAATGCAGCAGTCGAAATTTTCCAGCTCCTGGATTTCGCAATTTGGTTCTTTTGTGGTGTTCTGTTCGGTATTCTCTAAACATGGGAACTTTGTAGGCCTTCTCTTTTAATTCGAAGGACCGTAGCAGATGGCCTTTCAGCCATATCTCTCACCGAAATTTTCGGATTTCGGTTATAGTGGTCTTCCACTTCTTTGGCCAATTTTTGATCTAACGAACCTGATTTTCCTCCTGACCCGGACTTTTTCTGGACACAACAAAATTCCCGAAATTTGCTGAGAATATTTTGAATGGTCGTCATCGGGATTTTTAACTTTTCACTGTATAAGGACTTTGCACTTAGTAGCTTGCAATTATAAGTGCAGCACACCTTTTTATCAGGAACCGAACCAGTTATGACTTTTTACGAAAAAGGCCAACTTTACTAAACTTAGCTGGAGAGGCTTTTTATTTTTTCTGGTAAAAATAAAAAGCCAGCTTGGCTAGAAAAATAAAAATCCGGGCTCGGTTTTTATATTTTTACCATAAAAAAAAATATCAAACCGATGCGCTTGCTTTTCTAGCTTCAAAACTATTACCGGCCAGAAATAACAAGTAAATTAAGCTTTTTTCGTAAAAATTCATAACTGATTTGGTCCCTGAAAATAAAAAGCCACCTTGGCTTTTTACACTTCCATCTTCAAAACCTGTTACTTCCAGTTCGAAAAAATAAAAAGTCAAGCTGGCTTTTTATTTTTACCAGTAAAAATAAAAAGCTTTCTAGCTTAGTTTTTTAACTTTTTTGTTTTTTTAAAAAAGTTAAGGTTTCAAAAGTTTTACAGGAATCGAAACGGATTTCAAGAGACATCTTTTGGTATATTCCACTAAATTCCACGATCATGATTTAGCTCAACTTGTTTTTGTTTAAAATTTTCAAAATACCAGTTATTTTCGGTCCCTGGTTTTTATAGATCCAATCTTACCAGCGTTCTTTAATTTTGTTTATCTGGTGATGAGTAATGGGAGGGGATAGGTGGTCGTTTTTTTTTTTCTGAATTAGTCCTTGTTTCGAAGTAGTCATATTTCGCCATACATAACTTTTTTGCTTGAATTGTTTAAGTGATTAGCTAGGTAGTGAGTAACCTGATGATGCCTCAGTAGGGCGAAACGCGTCGTTTTTTTGTTTTTAAAACGTGAATAAATTAATATTTTGGAACAATACATGTGTTTTCTTATTTAAAAAATTTTGTAAAAAAAATTTTGTGTTTAAATGACATTGAATTGTTTATTAGAAGCCTATTTATATAGGCTAAAATTTCTACATCGACTCATATTCAGCCAGCAGCCAGGATACATATTTGAAAAACTAAATTTTCTACAGACAGTAACAGATAAAGGGTTTTCCAATTAGAGGTGTTATTTTAATTAGCCCGCTATTTCGGTAGATGTCACTTTTGGAGCTGTCATTTTTTGACATTTGTCGGACCGCAATACAGAAATTGGTAGAAAAATTCGAGCTGTTGGGACAAGTTAGTGATGTGAAGAATAAAACCCGTGCACGTCGCTCAAGAACAGCCGAGAATATTGCTGCTGTAGCCGAAAGTGTTGAAGAAAACCCAGGTTTGTCCATTCCTCGTCGTTCTTTGGAATTAGGCATTCCACAAACGTCATTACACCTTATTTTGCATAAAGATTTGGGTCTTAAGGCTTATAAAGTTCAGTTAACACAAGAACTCAAGCCCGCCGATCATCAACAAGGTCGAGTCTTTGCTGATTGGGTCCTTGAAATGCATGAAAATGATCCGGAATTCCATCGAAAACTCATCTTGAGTGATGAGGCCCATTTCCACCTCGATGGCTTCGTCAACAAGCAAAATTGTCGCATGTGGGGCTCGGAAAACCCAAGAGTTATTGTTGAAAAGCCTCTCTATCCTCAACGTGTGACTGTTTGGTGCGGTTTATAGTCCCGCGGGGTCATTGGACCTTACTTTTTCGAAAGTGAGGCTGGAGCAACAGTTACGGTGAATGGATTGC
The DNA here is from genome assembly GCA_963924295.1 of Dioctria rufipes. Taxonomy (NCBI): domain Eukaryota; kingdom Metazoa; phylum Arthropoda; class Insecta; order Diptera; family Asilidae; genus Dioctria; species Dioctria rufipes. Next base: position 176,553,959 of record OZ002742.1, on the reverse strand, counting down.
GCTATCGACAGATGATTAATGATTTTTTATGGCCGGAATTGGATGGTATTGATCTGGACAACGTTTATTTTCAACAAGACGGCGCTACGTGCCATACAAGCAACGAAACCATTGATATTTTACGGGAAAAGTTTCCGAACCGTGTTATCTCTCGAAGAGGTGATCACAATTGGCCACCGAGATCTTGTGTCTTAACACCTTGCGACTTCTTCCTTTGGGGCCACGTGAAAGAGAAGGTCTACGCCAACAGCCCAGCGGCGATTCAAGACTTCAAAGATGGAATTCGTGAGGCTATCGAGGACATAGGGCAGCCACTTTGCGATTTGGTTATGGAAAATTTCATGAAAAGGATATGGTCCTGTAGGCGTGGTCTTGGTGGTCATTTGGCAGATGTTATTTTCCATTATTAACGGCATACCTTCCTCTTTATAATGAAATAAAGATCCGATCATTTATCTCAAAAAATGGCATTTTTCTTTGAATATCAAAATAACACCTCTTATTGGAAAACCCGTTACAAGAACCTCCCAATGACTCGATATACATTCCAATATGTTCGCAAATGGAATCTTTTACTACAGAGTATTCATCTTAATAGAACCAGAGGGACCTTTTGTAGATTATTAAAATTAATTGACACATTATAAAGAATTAGATCGTCGTGTTTTGGATGTCCTTTTTCTGTAAATATTTACTAATTTAGTAATTAGTGAATATTATTTCAGTACTTATCTTAATTTATCGTATCCATTGATAATTATTTTAACTATAAATAAATAAATACTTTTTTTAGTTGCCTTTAATTTAATCATTCTAAATGTAAGTCTTTTATTCTAATTTAGATTTTCATTTTTGAATGCTTACGTCGTATGTGTCTTCCATTAAAGATCTTGCAATCTTAGTTCTTTACCAAATAAAAAAACTATTAATATTAGATTTTCATTTTTTTATCTGACAACGTTGAGATTTTATAAAAATTAATCAAATTATGAAAAAACAAAACCAAATAACTCAGCAGTAGTCAAGGTAAAAAAATACTAATTTCCTTTGCGGTAACTAAAGGAAAAGGTTCCTATAAGTGTAATTACGAATCTGGTTTCCCATCTTTCATTTCAGTTCTGGGTTAATTAGGAAGCACAATACATTTAATGCTAGTTAAAAATAAAAATTTAAATTATAACACCCTCAGCAATACAAAATTATATGGAACACCATTAATTAAATTAAATATAATTTCAAATTCTCGTTATCCTTTTTAGCCGCAAATTTTCAAACAAGTCCTAAAAAATCGATTAATCTTTTCGATAATTTACATGTGATTGACGGGGACGAACAAGGGGCCCACATAAGAATCCAATTTAAGTCTAAAATATTACATACTCGACGACGACGACGACGACGACTGTATAAGTTCAGAATTATTATTGATGTGCGTTCTTTGGTCAGCCGGCCGGTTGGTCCGTTCGTTCCAATAATGGCCAAATGACGACGAAGTTCCCAACAGCGACGACGACTTGACTTGAAACTGGGCACAGGGGGAAAATTACCTGAGCTAATGATGAGCAATTTTTCATAATGACTCGTCCATTTGAAGACCCGAAATCAATCACACCGGGAACATTTGTCAATTTTTGTAGTTTGATGGCCGCGGCTCCAAGAGAGAATCATATCATCGGGGATGAAATATGAAATCCCATCGTTTCCATTTCACGTCTTTACTGTGTTGTGGCATGAATTATGTCTTGTTATGTTCATTTCGTCTTGCTTGATTTTTCCGTTCGTCTTGGACATGATTGCCTTTTTCAGGTTCATGGATAATTGAAGTCGCATCCATTGTCGCCTTAATTTAAGTTAACTTTAACCATGGTAGTCAGCCCACAAAATATATAATTTTCTTCTTCCATGCTTGTGGTACATTTTGGAATCAAAGAAATTCGCTTTGTGTATGTATAGATTGGTATAGGTAGAAAATCTACATCAAGGTTAATAACCTTCTAAAATTATATATTTAGTTGTTGATAAAGAATTGTGTTAAATTTTTTAATTTACCGTTACATTCACAGTTGGGGTGCCGACTACCAAAGCAAATTACATCGAATATTAGCTTCGCTTGTTTGGTTAGAGAAAAAATCTTCTATTTTTAGGAATGAGTTGTGACCAGAAGTGCCTGATGGCATATGGTTTTTAGGGTTATAGGTGAGAATATGAGTCCCATTGGCGCCCATACATTGCTAAAGTAATTTTGGAGTCCCATTGGCGCCAGCACATTGCTAAGGTGTTTTGCTGATATCAGGATACTATTTGTATCCCACCTAAAGTAGGTCGGTTTGCCTTTATCAAGAATTAGATAAATTTCTTTCAGCCCCCTTGTCTCGAGTATTACTTGAAGTTCTTGCTGATGATGATGAATGCAAGGGGTTGGGTACGAAATCCAGCAAGATAAAATCCAGAGTGACGAAAACTAGAAAGACAAAATCCAGAAGTGATAAAATCCAAATGAGATATAATCCAGGAGTGACAAAATTCAGAAGAAATCCAGAAAAAAATCCAGAAAAGATATTCCCTCGCGCAAATATCTTTTCTGAATTTTTTTCTGGATTTCCTCTTAGTTTGAATTCTTCATGAGCTCGGAAATTTTTCGTATATATTTTTTTCATTTATTCAAGCCCCCTTCCCCCCAAGCACACACATCCATTTATTTACACACTCATTGATAAATGAGACCTAGGCACAGCCATATAAGAACTAATTCATACATTCCAGAACAAGATAGTACCTCAACGCAAAGTTTTGTTTATGTATTTGTAGCTGTTATTACCCACAAAGTACATGGCACCAACCTTTGTTTGGCAATCTCGGCGGGACATTTGTAGGGATTTACAAATGGAACAAAGTCACTTTGCGAGTAAGTAGGCGTTGATTTGCCAAACTGTAAATAAAAGAGAATTCAGTCTATCAGTAATTTTCATCCAGATAATATGAACAGTGTTTCATTCAACGGCAGATCCATACCAATCACGAGACGTAGGTACAAGTAACATACCCCTGAAGTCCCAAATTGGACAGAAAAAACGTGACAACTCTTGAGGTCCACTTGAGTTTCCCACGTTGCAAAAGGGACTCAGGAATTCTACCGCAGAAGACTTTGGCAAGTAGTAACATAGCTTTCCTCACCTTTACGAGAGTCTCAGATGTTCTACTCCAGAAGACCGCCATTTGGTCAAGCAGTTCCTATATACCAAGACAGATATTCATAAGAACGAGAATATTTATGTTGACACCCAACCATTGAATAAATAACTAATAAGGAAATGGCATATCAAAAGAAAACCTAAGCCACTCGGCGAAATGTATTAGTGTGCTGTGTTTGTATTCGTTCCGTCATGGCAGTAATGAAATCGTGACATTTTGAAGGGGGATATTTTTTATAATCCAAATTGCTATGTAGAATAACCAAATTTTTAGCGCCCCCTTATTTTCAGATAATATATATCTTGGCGTTGCCATTTGATAATTTAATGCAGTTGTCACAATTAAATGTCAGAAATCAAGCAGAATTGGTAAAATAATGCACAGCTCTCTTGTCATTACTACCCCCCCGGGCAGAGGGTCCGACTGTCATTGAATTGCTTAAGAGGAGTCAGTACTCAGCAAAAGTTTCAATTTAGATAACAGCGAACCTGTAGGTAATAAAATTTACTATACCCAGGTTTGTGTCCTGAAAGTGAGAAAATTCATATAAAATTAGCCTAGACCTAGACTACAGAGCACATTAGAGACATCTACCGCAAAAAGGCAGAAACCTAACATCCGACAAAACCATGCAATTTAAGATTAAAAATGAAAATTTGCAGTTCACATAAATTGACAATTTTTAACGAGAATTAACTCTCCTAAATTTTTTTTGCCCATAATTGTTAAATATGCTATTTTGCTTTGTGTTTAAACAACTTTTAAATAAATATTGCAATTTCTTGTCGGTGAAATATCGGGAGAAAAAACAAGTACTATTAGAGTCAAAGAATTAAAAAAAGCGCCACTAAAAATGAAAAAACTCGGCGTTATTTGCTAGATCTAGGCTTTATCTTTCTTTATCTTTCTAAAACAGTTACAATTTAAAGAAATGAGAATACCTACCCACAAGAATTTGATTTAAAAGACTTAAATTTTTACCATTTTTTACAAATTTCCGAGCTAATATCTCTATTCCAAAACACATTTTTTTAATTTTTCCAACGTTATTTACTAAACTTCTTCATTACCTTTAATTTACAAATACAAATAGTTTGCTAGAAATTCGCATTGAAAAATGTATGAAACTTGCAAATATTGGTACTGACTCCTCTTAAGGGACCATCTCAGTGTAATCGGGCAAATTTTTTTTAATTTTTGCGGTTTTTTTGTCGGATGGATAGGAGGGGGATCGGGATGATTGTTTTTTTTACGAATAAGACCACTCTTTAGCTATACAAAAAAATTTTTTTTCATTAGTTTTTAGGTTAATAATTATTTTAGAAAGTGAGTTAAAAAAATGGATCGGTGTCCACGGTTGTGACCGCAGTTTGCATCAGAAAGAAAAAAATTAAATTGATTATTAATATGTAGGGAAGTCGCTATGTCCCTATGGAGTTTTTTTTTTGTTTTTTGAAATTTGACAAAATGGTGACGGCTTGAGGAAAAGTACGAAATTTAGCCCTGCTTTTCAACAGTTCTTCGTGTGAAAAAATAGGAAGATTTCAAAAACAAAAAAAAAACTTCCATAAGGACATAAAGAATGAAGTAAAGAAAGTTCTGTAAAAATTTCAAGTCGATAGCTTAACAATTCTCCCTCTGAGAGTTGACACCGTTTGTAAAAAAAGGGCATTTCGAGAAAAACGTATTTAAAGTTTGAAGGAGGTTTTTGTTTTAAATAAATTGTCTACTTACAATCAATCGGCCATCCCAGCTCCATACAAAATCCATTCGGAATAACAACACGAAACTGACGAATTTGATCACTTTATTTCGCTTATAGGAGCAGGTAAGAACCCTAGGTAGAGATATGCCCTTAGGGACGGAACAAAAGAAATGACGCGCGTCGCTTTACGATCCAATCTCTTTTTCTAAGAAAGGTTGTAGCGACAGTAATAATACGAATTTGAAAATTTTACAGAATACGCACAACTATATATACCTCAAGATGAGATAAACAAAATACATCGATTGTTCAAAAATGTACACTGAGATGGTCTCTTAAACACGTACACTGTATTCGCACAATACCCCGCTTCCTTATTAGTTATTTATTCTATGCACCCAACACAGCATATATAATAATTTCAACAGCCATATCCCAAATATTATTAATTTTCAAGATTTAAACTTTTTTATTCTAATTCGAATTATTATGCATTTTGGACCTTGCCCATCTCAAAATCGCGATCAACACTTCCAAATTTCATATAATATTTCTTGACCGCCGTTCACAAATCGTGACCCATGTGCAGGCATTGTTGGGTTATCCTGTTCTTCACAAAGATGCTTTCCATCAGACTTTATCAATAACAGAGATTAATATAACAACAACGATGAGGGTAAATATGAGATTTTCGAAGCGAATTTCATGCCATTTTTAAAATATTTAAAAAAAAAAATTTAATTCTAACAATTTTTACAATTTCGGGATTTTCTCATTTCCGGATTATTTTAATTTTTTCTGGATTTGTCACTTCTGGATTTTATACTTCTAGATTTTGTCATGTTCCCTTTTGTCGTTTCTGAATTTGAGTTTTGTCACTTCGGAGTTTTTTTCATTTCTGGATTTTTGTAATTTTTCTGGATTTTGTCACTTCAGGGTTTTATATTTCTGGATTTTGTTATGTTCCCGAATGCAAGCAAAGGGTATGAATGATAAATTTTACGCTGAGTTACAAAAAATAAAAAGTGTTGAATATTCGTTAAATATAAATATTTCATAACCAGGAAAGCTATCTGGCTGGTGACAAAGGCTTTTCCCTGGCTGGTTCCTATCCAATATTTAGTAAATACTTCCAGTTTTTTCCTTTTTGTCTTGCAATCAACGAGTTTAAGCTGCACATAAGATGGTTCTTATTTTTGAAGTTTCGAAGTTTCTTTACGCTGTCATGGGATTTTATAAGACTCTATAGTGAAGTTGTGGATACTTAGACCTATCCTTCAAATAGGGTTTATTTTTAGTGGATACCCTATGCATGGGTAACAGGACCCACCAGATATCTTGAGTTGTGTTGACAGTCCAACAGTCGTTTCAACTGCCATATGAATAGTTGAGACCTCAGTTCTTGATATGTGATAGCGGTCTTAAGGCGGAAACGTCAATCGAGGAAAGTAGGACAGTACAGTTTAACCATACTGTATAGGCCAAAACACAGTGAGAGCGACACAACAATGTTGGCAACTTAGTTGGCGATAATGTCGCATTTGAAACACAGTGAACGCGACTCGACAAATGTTTTTGACAGCTATCTCTGTTTTATTTATTGTAAAAGAAATGGCAAAAAGGAAAATCGCTAGTATAGCTTATGCGGCTTACTTAAAATTGCAAAGCATAAAGAAAAAACTAAAAAGAAATCTAAGAAGAGATTTCTATACATGGGATGACGTTTATTGCACATTTTCATTGCATTCATTTTCTCTATTAATTCCTCCTCAAAACCCATAATTTGTCAAACTAATAAATGAAATTAATTTTATACAAGTTTTTAATAACTAGTTTATTTACTATTATCTTTTAATTTACTATGTTTCATAAAAATTTCCAAATCCACATAACATTAATGTCAATTATTCACTGTCTACACAGAAATGTCAATTATGTTGGCGACTAATTTAGAGATTTTGCGAAACTTTTTGTTGGCAACTCATCGCGTCGCCCTCATTGTGTTAAGTATATGGGAATTCCGTATATTCGAATCTTTGACAGCAACCAATTTACGTCGACTTTGTTGTGTCGTCCTCACTGTTTTTTGGCCTTATGTCTGAAGGTAGGAGGCTATATGTACAAGGTCTACGATCCAAAAAGTCGGACAGCTATTAGGCTGCTCTGTATTGCTGGTACCAGTCGAGTGGAATGTCTTATGACATGCGACTCTGTACGACAGAGGCTCTTTAGTATTAGCTGTAACAGCGAGTATGATGAATTGCGCTTAACCCTGGGTTGTCCTAGGTGAGTTGTTGTAGATTTCACGAGTGCTGGTTACTCACAGGATAAGATTAGAATGTCCTGTAAGAAAGATAAACAAGAAAAAGGAAATTTGGTCATGACAGCTAGCACACGAGCGTTCCTTGGAACAGCACAATGTGTCTCCTTTTAGCTGCCGTATCACGACGATCTTCGGTATGTTCTTCGTACGCTACTGAGGACTATATCGAACTGGTGAAAGCGTTTTCTTTGTTTTTGTTGTGCGGCCGAGCGGTCCAGATGATGAACTTCCGTATACGACAGTACTCCGTAACGTCTGCAGATTGATAATGATGGTTCTGTACCCCAGGGTACACCAAGTCAATCTAAATGGAGTACCTAAAAACAACACGTATGAACCGTAATTAGAGCGGGCGTGAACATAAACGCCTGCAGACGGTAGTCTGAATAAAAGACGTGGTATCCTGAATGGTATTCTCTGCTTCTTTTATTTGAAAATCCTCTTATTTTAGATTCAGCAAGAGATTGATATTTTTTTTTTTTAATAACAAAACTTTTGTACTTTCTTATCTAAGTTTGACAAGCGAATAATTTATTTTTTTGTTTCCAAAAAGTATTTCAAACGAAATCATGGCTACTTTCTACACTCAGCGAAGTAATAATAGCTGAGCATTTAGAAAGATAAAATTGCCCGATTTACGCGTTCAGAACGGTGGTGACGGGATATTGACACGTCGCGACATATCAACCACTCGAGGGTTGCTCTGAAAGTATATAAAATCGAAATAGGAAGCTACTAGACTTTTATCTCCTATAGATAAGGTTTAGAGCACGGTTGTCTGGTGTTCCAAGAAGGCCAAAGGCTTGAAGTCACTTGTTTGGTGCTTGAAAAAAGTCAAAAGCTGGAGGCCGGAAATTGTACCCTCTTACTTTGTTGATGAATGAGTGATGATTCCGCTGAATTTTAGAGCTGCTACACTGACCTGCAATAGTTAAGTCTTAGAGCTCGCTAAATGGTGCTCCAGAAAACTCAGAGGCTTGAAGCAGCTTACTCGGGTATTTGGGAAAGGCCGAAGGATTGAAGTCGGAAATTGTCTATTGGGGAAATGAAAAATAAAATATACCGTCATTTGACTTTTAGATAATTTATTCAGATGACGAAAAATGTAGCCTTAAGGGTCCAGATAGTCTGTGCGGATATAGGAAGGATCTACAGAGAGATCTCCGGAATTTACAAATATGAAAATTTTTAGGCATGTTATTGATCGCATTTGAACGATGTCCATACCGCGATCTGCAACGAGGAATCAAGAATTTCTTATGTCTCGTTTATTGCAAGAAGTTCAGTTTCTCGAAAAGTTTCGATGGCTTCCGAGTATATATTAATTTTTATAGAGCTTTTAATCTGCGTTGAGTTAAGTAATCTTCCAGAGGGCAAACAAGCAAGATCGATATAAAGCGCGATATGTAACTGGTCCGAAGCAGGTTGAATACATAGCGTAACGCATCATTGTATGCAACTAAGAATCTTCTTTGACAAACTGAGTCCAGAGATGAGAATATTGTGCAATCATAAGTAAATTGAGGTATCACCAAGACTTTAATCAATTCTTTTCGCTCATGAAGTGAAAGCAAGCCAGAACTCAACCACAACCGCCGTAGATAGTCAAATATTTTTTTTTTTGCAACAGGGAATCCCACATAGCAACAGCAGAATCCCACATAGGGAAGTCTGGTATTATTTATAAATAGCAAAACAGTTTCAATGTCTTTTCTCTAGATCGCCAGGCAATATGACTTGAGAGGATTCAGTTCTATGCTGCTTTGTATAGACTAATCATATGCACGCTGAAGATCTTCATTCAGTCAGCGTAGGCAATCTTCCGTTAGACCAACTTGCATTCTGAGATACATCTAAACGTCTTCAGCATATACAGATGTATTACAGCGTCATGGATTACGTCCGTCAGCTCATTTATATAAACGCTAAGCACTTTTACAAATTGGCTACTTCCGCTTATGAAGCTCTTAAAAAGCTAAACAGTAGATGATGAGAAAAAGAACCCCTGAGATAACTTTTCAGCAGCTTGAGATGATCAATAAAATCAAATGCTTTGCTGAAATCGAACAATGTGCGAATTGTAAGATGGCCCTTATCCAAAGCTTCGTGAATAGCCGACGAAACTTTAAGCATAGCAGTTTCACAGCTATGATTTGGACGAAATCAAACTGCTAGGTAGTCAGATAGCCGTTTTTATTAAGTTAGTCGCGCCACTATTCGCATTATGTGTGCATTTGACACTTGTCGATAAATGACAAATGTTGGAGATAGTCGGCATGCACATAGTTCCTCCAATACTTTAGCTAAGAAGCAAAGTGGAATCACTTGGAGCAGAAGCAGACGACTTTTTCGGAATTGGCATTACAAGCGCTTGCTTCCACTTGGTGGGAATCTTAGTTGTCGTTAAACAGTCTTCACTTACGTTAAGGGGATCGCTTCCATATACGTCCATATTACGTATGTTTCGACACAACTTCTTCGGAGGTAAATTTGCATCCAGCTTACCACCAAAGTAGGCACGGTTAGAAGACTTGATTATGCAATTGGCTTGGCCATATTACGAACGAGTTCACTCTACATCGCCTATACAAGTAATCCAGGATTTTTGCCGATACTCTGTTTAAAGTCGGTCTTAATATCACGGTAAGTAACATCATTGGGAACCAGCTGCAGCTTAAGATCATAAGACAGAAACAAGAAGTCTTGGTCATAGTTACCTGGTGAACTAATCTGATTGTGAAATAACATCTTACCGATATTTGTCGTAAGAACGTGATCAATCTGAGATGGATTCTTGCTATCAAAATAAGTCGGAAAGTTATTAACTATATAAAAGCTCAAGCTTTTGTATAAATAACGCAATGTTTACACATTAAAACCTGAACTGATGTTGTTGACATTCATATTACCGCATATAACAATATTATGCTTTTCAAATTACTGTGGCAGTACTAATTCCTTAAATTGTCTGGCCGTATCTTTACTGAAAATACTCGGTGAGCAATAGGCGCTTATCAAATTTACAGCTGTTAATTCCAGAGTAAATCTCAACACTGAGAAATTCTAGTTTATCATCTGGGGCAGAGAAACTTTACCACGGTCGCTTCAAGAGTATCGTGGACATAAATAGCATCTCCTCCCAACTTCATTCTAGCTGTGACCATTGCTACCACAATGTGCCACAAATCCGATTTCTAGAAGAAACAATTAAACTGCTGTTCACTAATATTCGTTTAGTCGTAAAAGCTAACCCAAGAAACAATTTCTTTTATATAGTAGTAACCGTAAGGTTTCCATTACCAAATTATATAATTTAGGATATATAGACTAGTACTCGAAACCTTAAATGGAGGATTATATAAAGGTTACTGTGACTTGATTTAGGTAACGTTATATAACTAAAACTTTTATTAAATGAGTAATAAAAATATTCTGGTTACCTTAATATAACTTCTTATATAACCATTATATAACCTGGGGTACTCTCGATTAATTTACTTTGGTCCCAGTAGTGGTTGCGGTAATGTTTCGGTTACCTTTATAAACTTTGTTTATAATGGTGATGGTAACGTTTCTACAACGCTTAGATTTTTCTCAGATTGATTACTTTTAGTGATTCAAATCTTGGGGAAATTACTTTTCGTTACCTTTATAAAACTATATAAGGCAAATATTTACCCAACCTATCTTGAAATAGAATTCCGATATTTTTTTGATAAAAGTAACATTACATAATTTAGAAAAATTGTATGTGTAAAATGATGTATTTTCTTCATATAAAATTAAAACGGAAGCCATATTATATTAGCAATTTAAATAATTGGCTTAACCGACCTCTTTTTTTTATCTGCAATGCGGCTTGTACTCAAATGAACAAATTACCATTATAAAACTTCAACTACTTTTATATAAACTCTGGCTCTGTTATATAAACTCAATTACCCTTATAAAACTTCTAGAAATATTTAGTGATATTTAGTTAGTGATCTTATATACCCTTTGGTTATATTGTGTTACCTTTGGTAATCTTATATATCTTAAAGTAATGACAAAATGCCTGTGTCATGTTCTTCTTATAATAATTTTTTAATTGAATCGCAATACGGCAATAGTATAAAAACGAACTAAAAGTTCAAGGATCGTCTTCTGCCATTTTGTCGGGAAAATGTGGATCCTTTTCGAAGTTTTCTTCAGATATATTTTAGTTTGAAGGTCCTGCGTCATAAGAATCCTGCTCTGTTTAGTTAGGGATCATCCCTTTCGAAAAGTGTTGGTTCTCGAGATGCAGCTATTCTCTTAGGGAGCGCAGATCTCCTCAAGTTTCTACCATTAGTAATCTTAAAAAACTCTAATATAACTACGTCACCATTTGGTAATATTATAAAACTCTTATATAACCACTCAAATTCTTATATAACCGAGTAACCATTATATACCCCTTATAAAACTAAGCATCACCTTCAGTCACCAAAAATTGGAAAAATTGTTATTTGGGAAATAATAGAATGTAATATAAAAAGTTCTGTAAATACCGTCAATTTGTTGTGCGGAAATGAATAATAAATGGGATAGTACATATTAACTAATCGGTATTTACTTAAATTTCGGAAAAAGTGTAGCCATTTTCCAAGTTGTAGAAATTTTTTAAACTTGACCCCGTTGTAACTCGTGAATTATTCATCTGTAAGAAATTTCATGCTCCATAATTTTTGTAGTATGTAGCTATTTTTTACTTAGGTGGTGCTGGGTAGAAGATATTCTCTAAAAATTCATTTATATACCATTTTGTCAATATGGCGCCGCGAGCGCACCGGTCATACAAGGTTGCAATCTAGGAATACCAAAGGAGGACACTAAACTGTACAAATCTAGCAATTTCCTCTATTTTTAGTAGCGGAAATCGCCTTTTATGTTTTCAGTACCTGGACTAAATGTAAACTAGGAAAATTGTCACATGTCGAGCTTAGGTAAACTTCACATGATTCATGAATTATCAGTAACCAATGCACGCATCCAAATTGACTGCGGTGGAGCCCAATGCCACCTTTAAGCATGGGCCCGATGAGCCTGGGCTCAGAGATCCACGATACATGAGGCCCCCTAGCCCCTGTAATAGTAGACTTACCGATGACCTATTAAGTAAGACAACCAATTACAAGTTAGCTTAGTTGTTAAAGTTTGGCTACTGATAGTAGACCATGGGATTTATTCGAACTTCTATCAGTTACATGGCAACAAATTTTCATGCGTATAGTGAGTGTGTTTGCATCTCCAGTATCTCCAGCATTTCCAATTTCCAGAATATTTTCCTGGTATACTTTCAGTAGCCAAACTCAATGTATTTGATAAAGCGAAATTTTTTATACAGTTGGTTCATGTCAGGCCTAATGCGCATTGAAGACTTTTTGTCACACAACTTTTTGGTCACTATCGTTGTGGGCTAGTTTAGTACTCACACGGTATGTGTTAGCCGAAAACCTCATATTTTATATCATCATTCATTAATATAAAATTCGAGGAGGCATAAGGCATTGTGGATCGGGTAATTGCGAGCTGCAATTCCTTATCCAATTTGTTGCTATCTCGCTGACTAGCTCTAGATGGACAGCTTTTGCTACCATACAGACAAATAGCGCTATGTAGCCTTTGATATAGAAAATATCAACGCTATTGAATCCTTCCAATTTGAAGCGAAAGGAAAATTTCACTTAATGTGTGACGAACTAAGTTCCTATCCTGAAAAATTCTCTGGATATTTCTGTATAAGTGTTGAAAGCTTTGATGATTTACTACAAATTTGAGACATGCTATAACTTATCAAAATACAAATATGCGATCATCAATTGAAGAGAGACTTGTTGTAACTCTAAGGTCTATAAACACTTTCATGGATATTTCTTCTCTTATATTAATCTTCAAATTGCTATCAGAATTTCCTTTTTGCTGTATAGTGGTGGTCTTATTTGTACTTCTTGTATTAATGCTTCATTATTTATATCTTCCTCTCACACTATCGTTGCAGCAATCATTTAAAAATAGAAATATGCTACAGTTTCTTCATAGCTCTATAACGCCTCCCAAAATATTGGCAGTTAAGCGTTGACAAAAATATTACCAGTACGTGCACATTCATATAAACGTATAGGCTCGTTGATAGTTTCGTCACCAAAAGTTGCTAGCTTGAGGAATCAAAACGTCATGTTGCTGTCACGTAATTGCATGCGGTCACTTACATTAGAGCCTAATGGAATTGACGTTGGTGACAAAACAGTTACTTGACAAAAAGTCGTCAGTGGTACGCGATAGGCCTTAACTTACTTTACGTTATTATTCCTGTTCATAATCCAAAGTATTTTAGAAATTAATTTCTGTTACGGGGCCCCCGATAGGTATTCCTGTAGCATGTCTGCACCTACCAAAATTTTTTACAAATTTCACCCCGTACCTGTAGCATGTCTCCACCTTTCTAAAAATTTCACGCCGTACCTGTAGCATGTCTTCACCTTTCGAAAAATTTCACCCCGTATCTGTAGCAAGTATCAACCATCACAAAAATATGTAACTCATTTTTTAAAATGGATTTCACTGTTCGCATCAGCAGTTTGGCAGCTACAAGTCATGGAAGAAAAGTTTTTTCTCCTAGGGTACTTTAGGGTGCTGTGTAGGTACCCCGGGCGGGGGGAAGTTTCGATATGGCATAATGCATTTCAAATTAAAGGTCTCGCCGAGTACTATCGACTGGTATACTTCGTTTCCCGATTTCCTTAAATAAAAATTACAACAACAACAAATGGGACCGTACCCTGGGTCATTGAAACCCCAATTACTATATTACGCATATATTTTCGGCGTAACTTATTCACCTTAAAATTATCTACACCCCATGGGCTATTATCTGCAAAAGGCACCATGTCATTATCTCAAATCGTTCTCGAGCATTATGCAAAAGAAAATCGCGAAATCGCATACACTGATTAGTGCGACATGAAGTAAAGATCTTAACCCCCCCCCCCCTCCCTTCGGCGCCGCGTAACGAGTTTCAAATTTAAAATTGTCAAGCATTTTGTGATGGTGGATACATGCTACAGGTACGGGATGCAATTTTTCGAAAGGTGGAGACAAGCTACAGGTACGGGGTGCAATTTTTCGAAAGGTGGAGACAAGCTACAGGAATACCCCCGCCCCCATATCCTAAAGTTCCTGGTGTCCCCACGGGGCTAAAGGCAGCCATGGTGAGGCCACTGTTGATGTCGGTTCCGAACAGTACTATAAAATGAATTTGTACGGCCTAAGTTGAATAGAATAGATTTCAATCAGCTTTAGTTGCAACACGATATGGCGCCATATAATCTCACTAACGTTCGATGATTGCTTAATTTAAGGAATAGCGAGAATAATTGCCATCCAATATCATGCGATCTAATTCCTTTCGTTTACTTTTATTGAGGTTATATGATGAATTAAGTAGGACCTGAACGACATTGATGAAATTGCGGAAGATTTTCGATGGTGTACGCTCATAAAATGTGTGTTTTATTTACAAAAAAGTCAAACTCCTCCCCTTTTTTGTTCATGGAAACTTCATTTACGCCTTGTAATGCATTCATTTAAGTTTTAGTACTAAGTTGGTGTATTGAAGTGTGCCATAGAATTATGGTAAATGTGGCAACCATGCTAGAAACTATATTTTATATTAATATGAATTTTGTCCATTGCAACAACACGCTCGTTCACATATCCTTTATGGCTAGACCATCTACAGTTTGTTTTTGGTTGTTTTATAGTTGATTGGTGGTCTTATGAGGAATTGTAGACTAATCATTTGGATCTAACGTGTCCCTAAAACATCTAACTATATAACTATATATGTGTATGTTAAAAATCATTCTATAATCGTTGTCTAACAAAAACAAAAATTTTAATTAAAATGGTGTGGATGTGGATGATTCTTACTAGGTATTCAAAAAAGTCGCATTAGAAGTTATTACTCGTATCGTATCATCTAAACCACTCCGCTACTATTAAAACATCTGCACACATTTGAATAAAAATTTATGAATTAAACAAAAGGAAAAACTTTTTATCTTCAATTCCATCTTCATCTTATGAGATCTTTAGTGCATTTACTCTCCCCATCCAAAGACTTCAATCACATACCAAAGTGTATAGACGCCGACGATAATTTGCTCCGTCATCATGGGTTTTCTGACTTACATATTCGACATTACATTTTATGCGCCCGTAGTAACCGTTACCGGTATGGCGTTCTCCAGTTTGTTTTTTTTTCTAGCCATCGTTAAATGGTTTTTCGCTGGTCATGGAGCAAGCAATCTTGTCTCTACGCCGAAACAAATGTAATCAAAGGAGACAAAAAAAGCAAGCAACAGCACCGCCAACACCGTGATCACAATTAAGAAAAAACAAAAAAAAAAAAACAAAAAAAATCAATCTGGCCGGCTTTTGACACGTTTGACAAATTGCTTTAATATCCTTCTCAAAACCTTTTTGGCCGGCCGCAATACAAGACGCGTCAGGCGAAGGCGGCCAAAGGGAAACGTGAAAATGAGGCAAAGACACTGGACAAAACGCTCTCAACGATCTCCAAGAAACTATCAATGGTTTGAGACAAAGTTGAAAACTAAGAAGAAGGGGGGGGGATGCCTTGAGGGCTCAAGATGTGAATTCACTTGAAATGCAAGTTAAGAAGATTATTCGAAGGGACAATGGAAGGAGGTGGTGATCAGGCAGATGATACAACAAGAAGACATAAAAACACACAAAACTCGCGAAAGATCATGTAAACAGAAATGCGGATCAGATAAAGCAGCTGAGACAGGTCCAACAGGACGTATTATATCCGTGGTCGGTGTACATACATCTAGACAGAGAAGTCATCTCCAAAGAATAAATGCACCACAAGGCTGTCAGGAAGAAGCTCTGGTCAGGGAATGCGATCAGCGCCTTCGAAAAGAAAGAACGATCATAAAAAAAAAATAAAAATTGAGATTTTTTAAAACGATCATCGATCGGACAACCAAAGTACCCTGTGGTGTATCAAAAAGAGCCGATTGTACTTTTACGACATCGCGGCCATTAATCACATTCCGATGAAAATATTAGTGCAAGGGTATGAAATGGTCAGTCTCTTATTGTTGCGTCCACCAACGCAGACGACATTAATATCGCCGCACAACTACTACAAGACAAGAAAATCACCTCGCCGCGCCGGCGTGTTCTCCTTAATGCGATCCAATCGTGTTGTGATCTCCGATTCTGGCTTCTTTAACTTTGTCAATGCGCACCACTGCAAAACAGCAAAAGAATCGACATAGTTGCGGGAGAAATTGATTTGTCAGGTGAGGCTCCACTGAGATTTACCAACCACACTCTCCGTTTCTGGTGTTGTTAACTTGTAACTCGAGTTTGCTACCAATCGTTGCTTTATTTCCCTTAATAGTTGAGCATTAAGAGTCTTAGTAACATAAGATCTATGGTGCTGTCTTAAGGCTTGTAGTATTTATCAAGTGAAGAGGCGATAGGGAAGGAAAGAACATGTTTGTTTCTAATAAGCGCTATGTTTGGTGCTATATAAACGATCTTCTGTAGAAGGAAGAATTGATTGATTTGAAAACTCTGCAGATAATTGCCCCAGAACTGCAAATATTTATTATTTCAACTCAGTAATTCGAAGTCTGACGTGCACCAGTGTATTTATACCTAGGACATGATGTGCCACAGAATAACAAGGTTTTGTGGAATCTTGACTATTGAACGCCATCCATCAGAGCATGAAGATTTAGTACAACTCAGTCAGTTTTGTGTCTTGAATTTTCTCACTTAGGCTTGTTAGGTATTGTCAAACATTAATAACTTTCATTAGAAACGTCGAAAGAAGATAAATTTTAACTGTGTAATAATTTTCAAAAGTATGGAACATAATAATTTTTGTTAAACGACAATCCATGTTCACTTATTCTACCGAGGAAAATTATTTGGTTAGATTCAGAGATGTTTAGACGAAAAGGTTAGAAAGTATGTAGGAGTCGTGTACACACATATGTACATAATCGTGTGAACTTAAACCAAGAACGGTTATAAGCTTTAGTATCTTTGGCTGAGAATTTTTGCATTGTATACTTCAAATTCATAAATCTGAGTTTACGGCTGTTCTTTACGAGTTCTTTTAAATTTTTCACCTGTTTTATTTAATTTTTATTAGTTTCTGCCACATGAGCTATCATCGCAGAGTTTTAAAATAATTCTTCCGGATTAGAGCGCATTTTGCTTCTTCATTAATTAATTTTATTTTATTTTTTTATGTACTATACTTCATGCACATGTACAGAGCTGAAGAGTTTTCTTGCTTTTAAATGAAGTATAAGTGGATAATTGTATAAAAATTTCCCTTATGAATTACAGTAGTTCGCATGCGTCATTTCTGCTTTTTGACGCATGTTTATACAACTAATCAACATGCACAAGAGCAGTAAGTAAAAGCAGTTGATTACCATTCGTACATAGTACAAAAGAATTCTCTCTCTCAGTTTTAGAAACTCAGGCGTGCCGCAAATTTTGAAGGAATAGGAACTACTGCAATATTTTGTATCATGGTAGTTTCATAACCTAACTTATAACCAATATCATTAAATTGTTTTGTAGAAAGTTGTTTTTAGAATATCATTGAGCCTAAATTTATTATTAAAAGCAAAGACGAGTAGCAATGGAAGCTCATTAATGAATATCTGATGATAATTTTTCTGCTCAAGAGAGATTTTTCATTTCTAGATTTGTGAAGTTATGTTATGGTATTATAATTAGCCCCCCATTTACTTACAGATCTATCTACAGATTCGAACTGAAGATAAATTTGAATTCTGAAACCCAGTGGCGTAGCCATGAAATATTCAGGGCGGGGTCCGAGTGAGAATTTAGTCATATACAACATTTTGTCGAAATTTTTACATTTATTATTCTATTTCACATTTTATCTATCTATTACTATCAATTTGATGAAACAAAAGGAAAGATATATGAAAAGATACAATATCGCTAATTATATGTAGGTATATTAAAAATTATGTGTTCTATCTGAAACTTGGCTTATATGCGGCGTTCAAATTTACGAGGTTTATTAGTAATCTTTGTAATAACTTCATGGACTTCTAGCATGATCTTTCTATAAACATTCATGAGAGCTAACCAGAGCTGGGCAATACTTAAGTAACAAAAGACTTAAGTATTATTTAAAGTACATTTTCGATACTTAAGACTTATTACTCAATACTTTTGAAATGCCCGACTTAGTACTTGAACATAAGTACTTGTATCTATTTACTTGTATTTAAGTAACAAAATTTTTATTTAAGTATTTATCTAACTCTTGGTAGAAAAGCAATCACAATCTCTACCGCAAATCCTATTTTGTTGAGTTTTAAAGTACGCAAAGACTGTCAAAACATGGGCCGCACTCACGTGTCAGGGCACAGCCTTACACAAACTAATAACATACAAACAAGATTGGGCAAGTAGAACAAAAACCAGTAGCGTCTCGCTCGAACATGAAATAACCAAGGGTAAGCAAGAAATTCCTCGATCCAACGATGCCTCCCTACATCAGGGAAAGGCCAATTTTTTTCTTTGAAATTTACTGGAAGTTTTTTCCTTTGAACATTTATGCATTATTGGAGGCGACAATGGGTGCTTGGGAGGACCTCCAATAGTTTTTATGAGTGTAGCATTGAGAGATGAAAGTTTAACTCCACGTGCAGCACCGAAAACTATAAAAAGCTATAATTAGTAGCCACTGGTTACTATACATATTATAGTTTTCAAAAGGTATTTATTTATTAATATCTATTAACTGAACTCGACAAACTTCATTATATTACTGCCAGCGTACAGAGATTCTAAAAAGATACTTTAGAAAGTACTTCAAGAACTACTCAGTAGTTTTTATAGACTTAGTACTTAGTTACAAGTACTTTTCATAATTTTAGAAGACTGCATTGCACGAATGAATTGTGATCTCAACAGAATTTATGTCTGGTCAAAGAATAATCATGTCAAATCTCACTGTATTTACTTCTACAATAAAAAACTTAATTTTTCTGATATACCACCAGTGGAATTAAACAACGTTTCGCTGCATATGCTAAACAAAGTCACTACCCTTGGTATTATTTTGAACAGCGAAATGAAGTGTTGCGACTTCGTTAACAATATTATCAGAAAAGTTTATGCAGGGCTTCGGAGTCTCTGGGTCTCAGCGAGTATCTTATCTACTGAAAATCGCATCAAATTAATTAAAAATTTATTTTTACCCCACTTCACTTATGATAGTATTATATTTCCTAAACTGGTTAGTTGTTGTACCCACAAGATGGAAGTAGCATTCAACGACTACATCCGCTTTGTTTATGGACTTCGCAGGTTTGACCATGTTCCACCCTTTTCGATCTCGAGTGCTTGGCTGTTCACTGTTTCCTTATTTGAGGCGACGTCCTCTGGTTTTTTTATATAATCTAATTAATAGCGATAGACCTAGATACTTACGAGAATTCTTCCAGTTCACAATATCACACGTTTTTATAAATCTTACATGGAAGGTTCTTATGTTGTCAAAATTACCCGTCTATGGAATAACCTGCCCTTGAATTATATTCATGATTTCCACAGCAGAATTATGTGTAACGTTTTTAAATTTTAAATATAACTCTAATAGAACCTCTCTAGCACCTTTACATCAAATGTAAAAAAAAAAATTATTAACTCTTGTGTACAGTATCCTTAAATAAATATTTGTATTTCTATTATTTCCAAAGTAATTCGAGTTTAAATTGAAGAATATTATAGTGTTAAACAAACTTTGAATTACTTCAAAGGTGAATTACATGGAATTTTATCATAAAATTTTTTTTGTCAGGTACCTCTAAAAACTACCTCAACCCTCAACCCTCACTTTCACATCAAACACAAGAATCGAAAAAATGTAAACCGAAAAACTCAAATTATTGCATTTTGAAACAAGATTTTTGCTCCAATGATTAATAAAATCATGGGAAATAGGATAAGCTAATAGTTTTACTAATAAAATAGTATATACATTTCAGATTTTTAAGATAAACACAACTTTTATGTTTTATCGGCCGAATCTTTCCACCGAAAAAGTTTTTCGGCCGATAAAACATAAAAGTTGTGTTTTTCTTCAAAATCTGAAATATAATATAACTATTTTCTCAGTAAAATTCTTAGTTTATCCTATTTCCTTGGATTTTCTTAATCATTGGAATAAAAATCTTGTTTTAAAGTGGAATAAATTGAGTTTTTCGGTTTACATTTTTCTGTTCTTGTTTTTGATGTGAAAGTGCCTTAATGGTATCAACCATCCTGTGTTTAATTTTTAGCTTTTCCTTAAAACTAGCCTCTTTTCATTTGAGCATGAACTCGGTAAAATTTCACTTCTCATACATTGTTCAATTATCGCTGGATTGTTTTGATTTGATAGTTATTACTGCGTATGCTTTCCTAAGAGATTACACGTCAGGTACCTGGACACATATTCTCATTTTGATTAATTTTCTAAGATATGTAATGATTTGGGTGTAATTAAGAAGTTTTTGATTAAAGAAATTATCTGAATCTCACTAACAAGGCAATTTAGTTGCATTATAAAAAAAATGGCTGTCCCAAGAAAATAGTATGCATTTAATTTATTTACTTATTTATTTATTTATATTAAATTATGAAGTTTATTAATTTTATTTACATAAATTGTTCAAAGGTTTTACCTCCAACTCTTAAACATAATCCATTTCTTATAACAGATCTTTTAATCATTCTTGGATTTAATTCACTTTTGATTTTATTAATTGCTAAATTTATTAGTGAGGAGAGATGTTCTATGGACGTTATTTCTTCTTCGTAGATAATTGATTTCATTTATCTCCAGAGGTATAAATCCAACGGTGTAAGATCAAGTGAACGTGGGGGCCATAATACAGGTCCATTTCTACCGATCCAACGTTCACAGAAATTTTCTTCTAGCCAATTTACTATTGTCCGCCAGGAGTACGCTGGAGCTCCGTCATGTTGGAAAATAATTTCTCTTCTCCTCTGTAGTGCTATATATCCTCCAATAATTCAAATAGATGGTTGAATAGATGGTCTAGGTACGATGCGGCATTTAATCTAAAGGGAAAGACTACAGGTCCAATTAGCATTGCGAAAAGTATAGCGATCCATATCCAACAATTTTCTCAATATAAATTTGTCCTAAGTCTTAAGCAACACGATAGTTAAATGTCAATTCCTCTAGAGTATAGCTGAAAATGAAAAAGTTTACCGAAAAAGACACAGAACGAAATCCAAAGTACCCAATATTAATTTGCGAGAATGCAAAGTGACTAATCATGATACTTGGAGCCTAGCGTATAATTTCTTAGCGAAATATTCGAACTTATACTTCATATCGTTCAAATTAATACAGCGATAATTGAGCAATGTATGAGAAGTGAAATTTTACCGAGTTCATGCTCAAATGAAATGAGGCTAATTTTAGGGAAAACTTAGAAATTGAACACAGGATGGTTGATACCATTAAAAAGGGTACAAGTTGAGCAGATTTTAGAGGTAGCTGACAAAAAAAAAAAATTATGACAAATTTCCATGTAATTCACCTTTCAAGTAATTCAAAATTTGTTCAACACTATAATATGCTTCAATTTAAATACGAATTACTTTGGAAATAATAGCTTCTGGGAAATTTTTTATTTATTTTTAGAATGCGTCAAGTGTCCACTTTTGAAAAAGTGATTAGTTATAAAATTCAAATAAATAAATAAAAAAAATAAAAAAAAAATTATCAAAAATCACGTTTTTTGCGAAAAGTAAGAAAAATGCGAAAATCTTGAAAGCAAAGCGTCAAATTGAAAAATGTGTAATGACGTTTTCGATCCCAAATAAGCTCTACTTTCATTTGTTTTAGTTTGGCCCACAGTTCCCGGAACACCCTGTATAATAAAATCTAAAATACAAAATATGACACAATTTACGCTTAATATATGTATATACATCCACTATTTAATTCTTCAAAAGTTAAGGCGGGTGCATAATCATTTTGCTTTAGGAACTCATAAAAAAACTCCATTTATAATGGAGTTTGGAAATTTGTTTAAATTTAAAAGCTTTTCAACGTGCCTTCCTAATAACCTATTTTTTTCTGTTATCCTTTGTCCAGCCTTCGTGGAGTTCTTCTTAGACATAATCGATTAAATCGATTAGGCAATTAAGCTCGAATAACGCGTTTTCTTTCTGAAAATTAATCGAACTGAACTGATTGATTAATCGATTATAATCACCCATCATTGCGTGGAAGAATTCACTATCTCGTAATCAGTGGCGTAGATAAGGTATCCGAAGACCCCGCCAGGCATTGGGCTCTAGAAATTTAGGAGCCCCAAAATGGTAACTACAATTTTCAAAGAATTCCAGCATTTTACCAAAAATAATATAACATAAGGATAACTCATGATCCTGCTTGGGTTGTACCAGAAAAATGCTTCCTGCGATTTGATAGCAGAACCCGTATGACCCCTTCTAAGGCATTAACCACGCCACTGCACACATCGCTCTCTGTTTTCAATTTCTCTGAGGGTTTTATTTTATTTTCTTAAAATAAATAAGAAAAAAAACTTTGCTTGCATTGTTTACGTTGGATGGTTTTCGTGAAAGTTATAATATGTATGAAGTATGGGTGAATGAAGTAGGTATAAAGCAGGGTGCGGCAAAAAGATCTGACGGTTATAAAATAAAAACAACACAAAAATTAAGAGTGATACAAATTGGTTAATTGCTTATTACAGAAGGGTGTTCATATGTAAATTAATGAAAATAACATCAGAACAATTGATTTCATCTGTTTAAGATCTGAAGATAACTTTCCTTTAAATGATGTCCTTCTTTGACCAAGCATTCTTTCAGTCTTGCACTGAAGCTATCGAACACGTTCTCAAACATTGCAGGAGACAAGTTGGCGATTTCTTGGCTTATGGCCTCTTTCAGTTCGTCCAGTGTGCGGGTTTTGTTTATGTAAACTCTTGCTTTAAGGAACCCCCACATTAAAAAATCACAAAAATCGCTCATCATGAAAATTTTGTCATCGCACTCATCATGTCAATAATTTGCTTTGCCAATGCTTTCCGATTTGCATTGTCATTAGGTTTTAACTGTTGGACAATAGCATATTTTGTATAGGTGGCAATGCAGATCGAAACGCAATATTCGTCTTACTGATCGGTTACACATGTACATAGCAGCAGCTTCTCTTACTCGCTCGATATTCTCTGGCGTCCAGGCTGACCTTGAACGGAGTGTCGACTTCCATTTTAACTTTGAACCGGTACCACTGAAGTTACTCCCCCATAGCAGAATTGTGTTACGAGTTGGGACTCTTTCTCTTGGAGTAACATTAAAACACGTACGGAACTGCCGCCGAGCAGCAACGCAGGAATCGTCACTTTTAAAAAACGCCTCGACAACAAACGCACGGTGCTCACGCTACCACTGCTCTACCGGCTACTAAAAATATCCACGTATGGGCTCTGGAACGCGCCTATCTCCACCACCCCCCCACCACCTATACTCGCTCAATAGTACGTCGGCGAAAACATTAATGTATGCTTCAGTTCCAATATAAAATTAACCTCGACCTGATGAGAGAAAACTCTCAATTTTCTCTTAAAGATTTCCTGAAAATTTTTTCTTTAGAATTTTTATGTATAATATTGAAGACCGACAGGGTGTGTATCTTTATTCTGCTCAGAGCACTCCGACCGATTTCTTGTATCTTTATTTAATTTCATAGTGCTCTGAGTGCTCTGAACGTGTATCTTTATTATTGCTCTGAGTGCACTAACTAATCGTTAAACCTCGGAGCACTTGGAGCAATCCGTCAGTAATACCAATATTTATTTTTATAACTTTATTATTATTATTTATTTATTTTTATAAAGAATTTTGTATTATCAACAGATATTTCATAAATCGTAAGTGCTGCCAATATAAAAAAAAACTACCAGAACACTCAGAGCACTCCGGATTTGTATCTTTTTTCCGGAGTGCTCTGAACGTTCTAAAAAAATCTGTTCGATCTACGGAGCGGAAAAAAGATACACGCCCACAAAATCTGAAAAAAAAACTCCTGTTAACCATAAAGAGTGAATAAAAATTCTGCAGAAACATTTTCTGTAAATTTCTAAAAAAACAAAATGAATGCTTATTGTTTAAAGGGTTACATCACCTTGAGATTTCCAAAAAATCTTAAATTGTTTTTTTCTAGATAAATTATTTATATTTGAAAGAATATTTTAAGAATTTAACTGTTTCAAAATTCAAATTATCTGCGGCAGGGAGTAGTGTTTTTTTCTTTTGGATTTTTCCCAAAATTACGCTTTTCAAATTAGTATATAAAAGATATCTCAAGATATGTTCAACTGATTTTGATAAAATTCAAACAACATCAATAACATTAATACCTGCATATGTCCATACTTAAATAGAAATATTTACATATATATAGTATTCTACAACTTTTTGCTCCCAATTATGAAT
Source organism: Dioctria rufipes (assembly GCA_963924295.1). Taxonomy (NCBI): domain Eukaryota; kingdom Metazoa; phylum Arthropoda; class Insecta; order Diptera; family Asilidae; genus Dioctria; species Dioctria rufipes. The sequence goes on along the minus strand of OZ002742.1, from coordinate 176,529,132 downwards.
TTTTTGTGATATACAAAGTACAGGATCGACCATCCATGTGTAGTTACAAATTGTGACCTCCATTTCTAAATATATGTTTAAAAAGGTGCATTAAAATTTCGCAGGTGGGCCCCTGAATTCTTATCTACGCCACTGGTCGTTATCACACAAAATGAATAAAATAAAATAACTGAGCATAAATCATATTAATATAAATTTAGTCATAATGTAGTAAGTAGTTCTTACTTATGGAGCCTGCACCAAACATACTTTAAAGTTGTATATCCAAGTCACCTAGAATCACTGATTTAAATAAAATATCTAGCGATATTATGCCAATTTGTTCTGCTTTTCGTTTAAATCTTCTCTGGGGTATTTTAATATTGATTTTCTTTACGATAATTGCATTAAACAAAGATTTTTTCTAGCAGTTAATATTGGCCTTAGTATTATAAATAATGAACCAACTCGGATTCTTGATAATTGGTCCAACTCTTCTGGATTCATTTGTTACAAATAAACTAGAAATGGCTTGCTTTGTTAATGTTATTCCTGTGTTATTCATTGTGATCTCTAAAAATCATGAATCCGTGAAAAAAACTAGCTTTCCGTAAATTCAACAGAACAGAGACATCTTACATTCGTAAAAGAGTTATGGTTATTGATTGGTATTGATCCATTATTCTACGAATAATGTAAACGAATTCTTAGTAGTAAGATTATTAAGTGGGAAGTGGTAATGAGTTTTTTACACTTTCGAGATCCGTATAAAATACAAGTCTACAGGCAATTCTCAACCTACTGCATATAAGCAAAGAAAATTAAAAAACAAGTACCGAGGTACTGTCAGTTTCTGACCTAAAATCTGAAGACCAAAAATTCCATAAAGAAATTTTTGGGAGTATAGGTACTGTGTGTAAAGTGTTTCGATTAACAGTAACAGGGCGATTTCATCAGGACAGCAATGAACCCTGAAACTGCCTGCTGTCTACACTACAGTGAACTCAGATGCCAATAAGTTTCTGGTGGATATAAAAGTCTATAAGTGAATCATTTTAAGGAAAATTGGTTGTCTTCACAATTAAAATGATTTTAGGGCATCCCATTTCTAACTAATAAGTGGGAAGTGCGGTAATAGTAAGATTATTAATCCATATGAATACATATAGAGTATGGTTCGGTTAAATGAAAGTCTAATTTACCCTGGATAGTACCTACATAATAAAGAATTTTATTTTTGACCACAATTTTCCTTTGTTTTCTCACAGTAATTCCGCGTTTGTTTTTGGATCTTTTCTGCATATTCTTTACATGCTATTTATTACTTCCACCTATGCTACTTACTGTAAATTCAATTTTAGTAGCACGAATGTAAATTTTAACATATCCTATCCAGACGGTTTTTTTTCTAACTGTATGTAGTTGTTCTAAAGTTAAACCAGTTTCTTCGGGTATACCTCAAGAATCTATCTTAGGACCCCTCTCACTTGAAGCACATGGTCTCTCCCCTCCAATTCTATCGTAGATTGCACTTTTTTATCTGGTCGCCAAATACTGGTTGTCTTAGATTGAGTTATATCCGAAACTCTCCTGTTATTTCTCTGTCTCTCTTCTTAATTCTCATTAATGATTTGAATTCCCTTAGTTTAACTCCCATCCATAGTTTCGCTTACTACTTTCACACTCTTGCGGAATCCAGAATGCTGAATGCTCCATCTGCTGCAAATGAGATTGCATTGAATAACGACCTTGAAAAAAAATATCGACGCTTGGAGCACAGCGAATCGCGTCGAATTCAATATGTCTGAGACCCAAAAGTTGTCTTATTTCTCTAAAACAAAATCATCATTCTACCACTCCCGTTTCTTTTGATAGAGCATTAACCACTTACCAGTGCGATTTGTTCAAGAGCAGGACTCCAAAAGTTGTATAGTTTTTTTCTTTATTTGCATATTTAATTATATATTAAAACAAATACAGTTAAAGTTCCTTAAAAGAATATTTCTTTAAAATTTAAAAGTATTTAATAATTGAGTTGAGTGTGGTAAACTTTATAGCACGCAATTCAAATTCCCACATCACAGTCGTGTTATGGTAGTAATGAAATGAGTAAGGACTGGATGACGTGAGGTCGTGTCTACCAGCCTGAACTGACAGCTCACTCCGTGACAGCCGATCAGGACGGCGCGCTAACACCTTGGTCTATATGCGGAGAGTGCGGGGTGGGTTCACCAAAAAGAAATCTGGCTGCCATATTGCCATGAATAAAAAGATATTGTGTTTGAAGAAAAAGCGAAGATCTACTAAAACGCGCACTACACTTTGGCCCTGAAGCAACCACGTACACCACTCGCCTGAAAATTATCGTAGGGATCGGATGTTGAGATACCCTTGCCGTCCCCGGCCGCCCACGACACCGCTGGCATCTGATTTGTGATGTCTCTTCTACTTGATTACCTGTGGATGATAGAGGAGTGGCCCCGGGCCGGGAGAAGAGTGACGAGAGAAATACTCGACTTTATTTCGTACTGAAATCGTTTATATAAAAAAAATGTATTTGGTTATTTATAATTACCTCCGAAGCAGTAAGCAGGCTGTGAGGAAGTCCATTCGTTGATTCGTACTTATAATGACCCTAGTAGGTTTTCGAGTGAATACATTTCTTCTTATCTTATATGAACAGAGATCAAATATGCCTGGCTTGTAATGCTAGCCTAACGGAACTTCTAGGCTATTGATAGGCTAATGTCCAAAAAAACGTTGTTCGATGAATGGGTCGTAGAATACCGAATATTCACTGGGTCTTGCCAAAAATGTACCCGCTTCTTTCGGGTCACATTTGACATGAATATGACACAAAACACTTTTTTTTAAGGCGTAAGAGTGAAAAACTCCTCGAGAGAACTTTTACTTTTATAATTTAAGGTGCTCCTGTACTTGGACAGCACTCGGTAAGTCTTTTAACTAAGTTACGGCATTGAATGTATGATTTAATATAACTTTAAATAATATTTCCACACATAACGCGAAAATTTATGATTTTCTTTCTTTTTAGGTGCTCCCGTACTTGGACAGCACTCGGTAAGTCTTTCGACTAACATTTTAATTTATACACTGATACCATTCTAATTCTATACTAAGGCAGCTATTACTTTAGGTGCCATGTCACAGCTAAATTATTAATAAGAGAAATTTAAATTGCGGCTTCTTATCCGATTTTCCTGTTTTATTTGTTTTCCCAAGTGCTCCGCATGATGGACCTCGTGTGGGCGATTTTTCTTTTTCCTCCTCAGGTAAAAATGTTTTACTTCCAGTTCTCCTATTGCCGCTCATATCTCTTTTTCCATTAATTATTTGTGGTTTGTATTTTTTTTTAACACGGTATTGATTTCTTTTTTCGAAATCACGGATCTTTTTTTTTTGCCTACGTGCCCTTCGTTTACTTTTTCCGTTTTTCACTTTTTGCTGCTGAGCACTTAATAATACAAAATATGGTGGCCGACTGTCATTCTTCCGGCATTTTCGTTGGTCCGATTCTTCGAGCTCCCGCGCATGGTGCACATTATGCTTTTGACAGCTATCGGTTGGTGGGTGTCCCCACTATAGCAATGCTACGTTTCTACCTGCGATCATAACAGTTTCGACAATAGTATCTAGTTTCTTCACTTATCTTTCTCCGTCCTTGTTTCTCTTAGAGCAGCATTCTTTACATTCTCGCGCAGGACTTTTTTTCTTCTTTCTAATCCTTTCCCTATCTCCTTTCTGCCATGCTGTGCTTTGCATCATAGGGTGCGCTTGGCATAATAGTTTATGTATAAAAAAAATAGATATCGTTTCTAAAAAATGTCTTTCGGTCAACCGAAAAGGATACGGTTCCAACGATGCCCTTGCCTGGTTACATTGCTGTGATATTTTTCTATTAGCAAATGAACTAAAGATAATCTAAACTGTATAACAGTAAACAATTATCAGTAGACTTTGAGGATCGTTTACGTAACTAAAATGAGCCGGTTGTAGGTATTAAAGTATTCTCAAAATAATTGAATGGGCGAATTGCAGGCAAATCGGAAATGAAACTTTTATAGTCTGTATGTCGTACGGGCTTGTCTGATCGGTCTAAGAAAGTGTGCCCGCATGGCATTCGGGCCGGACTATTAAGTGGTTAATTTCCGATTCGCCGTTACATTAATATTTCCACTAAGTTAAGCTGGACAGATCACCATATTCGTTGTTGCCAAAGAAGCATCCAAATGTCTTGGATTTCTTAAAAAGTATAAGAAATGTTTCAACCCATAAAATCTAGCCTAATCCTACATCACACTTATAACGGACAGGAGCTGGTCGCACAGCCTTACCTTTGAATGTGGAACAGTCTACCATTTTCTGTCTTTCCTCCATCAGCATCGTCGCCACTCTGCTCATGCCCCTTGATCATTTCCCTATTTCCTACCTGCCATACTTTGTTTTGTATCATAGGGTACCCCTAAGCTTGGCTTAATAATATAAAAAAAAAATATGTTTCTCACAAAACTCTCCACAAACACAATGTAGGACTCCAAATCAACTAAGGACTAAGGAAGATAGCAGTTGAGTGTTAATTGTACTTATGCGAAGAAACCTGGACGCTTTCAGGCAGTTTTTTCTACTGAAAATCTCTCCTCATTCAAAGCAGTGAATTCGGGTGTTCCACAAGGTTCTATATTGGGACCGATTCTGTTCATTATGTTCATTAATGATATATTTGGCTACCCTCAACATTCTCGTTTACATCTCTGTGTCGATGATGTATAATTATACATCTGTCGTCCTATTGGTTTGGCAGAGGATGGAGTGTTTTGTATTAATCAGGATTTGGAATCAATAAATATGTGGTCAGCTTTGAACAAACCTAAATTAAATCCAGAGAAATCTAAATGCTTAGTTATTTATTTTATTTAATGTTTGATCTAAACTGCTTTCCCGTGGTTGAACTCAACGGTTCCACTATCGCTTTTGCTCAATCCGCTCGAAACTTGGGGGTAATATTTAATAGAATTCTTACTTGGAATAACCGTATAGAGATTGCAATTCAAAAAGTATATGGTGGTCTCCGCACACTGTGGTCATCTGCCTCATATACTCCACTCTCAACGCGCTTATTACTAGCTAGCTCTTTACTTGCTCCTATAATAACCTATGGGTGCGAGGTCTTCCGTAAACTTGACACGGAGTCCTTTTATAAACTTAGTATCGCTTTTAATTCAATAGTGCGATATGTTTACAATTTTTCGGCGGTTCGATTATGTTTCGCGTTACATCTCGTCTATTTTTGGATGCAGTTTTTCACTTTACCTTAGGTTTCGGTGTACCTTATTCTTAGCTAAGGTCATTAAGTTTCAATCTCCTAATTATTTATACGACTGCCTGCAATTTGCTAGATCTACCAGGACTGTAACATTGATTATTCCTCGGCCCAATTGTGTTACATCTAAGCGCCAGTTCTTCATCCACGCTGTCAGAATTTGGAATATTTTACCAATTTCTTTGAGAAATTCTTTGGGGATCCTCGCATTCAACTGCTTCAAAAACCTACTAACTCTACTTTATTTAATTTCTAACTTAGTATATTCTGTATTTACATCTAGCTCAATTGATTATTTCTTTATTATTGCAATTATTATTTCAGTTTTAATTTTAGTTATAGGTTTACATAATCCATGTATTAGGTACAATTATTTATTAATGGTTTTTTTTTTGAACATGTATTCATTATTTCAATATTTTGGAGTTTCGATATGTTAAGTTTTGTTTTTCTTTTCTTTTGATTTTGTATATTCTTTTGAACTTGTGCTAATTATAAGATCCTGCCTTAATCAAATAAATTGAAATTGAAATATTCAAGAAGAAGGCATATAATTTTATCAACTCATTTTTCTTCTATAACTCATCTGCATATTGTTGAAACTTTGATATTTAATACAAAATTACTTTCATACATAAAAATTGATAATTATATCAATTAGCAGTTTACTTATTTATAATTTTATTCGTTTTATATCATAAGATTCTGAATAAATTGCTTGGATTTTGATTATCGAACATCAGCTCAGCAGGAGAGCTTCGCCATTATTTTCTTACTACCCAAAATTCGTGGACATTTCTTTTCATAATTTCCTATTTCCGCTTCTTTTGTAAGTAGCTAAATCTAATTTCGATTTCTACGAAATCTCCAGCTGTAAAGAACAGCGTGAAGCTATAAACATGTGTCCATTTTATGTTTCACATGACTTTATCCGCCGAGTACCGACAGCTTCAGGTCAGCCAAAACATTTTTATTTAATCGTTAAATGTCATATTTTGATCGAGGTCTCTATAGGTCCTAAGTATATCGCCCATAATATTACCGCAATAAAGAAGAACTGGTCAATTTTCAAGGGGCAGCAGAGAAATAATTTCCGTACGGTCATCAAAACTATTCTAAGACCAGGTGACTAGGTCACTAGGAGGACCAGTTGGTGTTACTGTTGATGGATTGACATCGAACAGATTGTTAAGGGCCATATGGTTTATAGTACCCAATTCATCACCTCTCTTTAAAGAAAAAAAAAACCGCATTCGAGAAGCTGGCATCATCGTCAGAAGAATCTACGTTTATTGATCGATGACAGAGCGGGAATTTTTTCATTAAAACAGAAATTAATTTTTTGATAATACAAAACAAAAGTCTTTGCGCAAATTGTAACCTATTCTGTTAAAATGAGCTGCTTGCTCTGATTCAATACGATTGCCTTGCATTAAGGGAATGACACACACAATTTAAGGACAAACAGTTCTTGTTAGTTAACTCAAAAGGAACCCGATTGTTTAAATCAAGTCAGATAAATCATCTAACCCGAAACGTTGGATTGCATAAGCCCTGAGTGCAGCTGACGAATCCTCCTTAATGACCTGTCAAAAATTTCGTGAAGGCGCCAATGAAGGGTTTTTCGTAGAAGGGAATAATGGAAATGAAAGCGGTTCCATTGCATTGCATTGCGCTGGGAAAAAATGAAATGAGAAAGTGACGAAGACAAAATGATGACGCTAGCAAAAAAGATAAAAAAAAAAAAACAACCACAGCGGACAAAATGAATTGATTTCCAATTTGAAATTGGACACAGTTTCCAGAGACCCAAGATGATGATCATCTCGAAGAAGCTGTTGTAGAAAAGAAAAGCCTTGCGGTCTCAGGTAAAGAATTTCTTGTGAGACCTGTTATGATTGCTGCTGGTTCTTTAGTCCGAAATCTTATTATCAGAGAGAGACGTGATCTTAAATGGAGAAGTTTTCACGCGCCGAAGATGTCAATAATAAAAAACAAAAAACAAAAAAAAAGACAAAAAAAGTCGTACGAGCGTAAGACATCATTTTGCTCTATGCATTCCAACCAATCCAATTCAGCCACACTCTGTACCAGAGGTAATTATTCTGTGTCCCATTAAACTGGACAAAAGGCGATCTAAATCGTCGAGTTTCTTTGGACGGTCAATGGCACATCTGAGTCAATACATGATGGTCATTTGGCTCGGCATGTGGAAAAGAGACTTTTTGCCTTTTTCAATCGAATCGAATGTTTTTGTCAGCATCAGCAACAATAAACACTGAAAAAATTAATGAGGCAATCTTGGCATAATGTGCCATACAGATTAGTTTTCTTATCGAGAAAGAGAGAGCGACATGTGAATTGGAGCTGTTGTTCCACCGTGTCCAGGAGGGTAAAAGGATGATCAAGAATGGCAGCGAAAGCTTTGTTATGAAAATAGCCACCAAGTCTAAAAAAGTATTCAGTTCTTCTGTGCTTGTTGTCTTTTGAAAATTTAAGATTACACTGAGACTGAGAGTTACTGTACCTTTTTTTGTGGAATCTATCATTTACGAAATTAAAATAGGTAGGTAGATACGTAAGCTAATGGGCCCAATATTGAAAGTTTCATATAAATTGGTTCAATTCATTTCAATCAACGAAAACAAATGCGGAACTGCTCCAAACTTTACAGAATAAAGAGTTGTTGAACTTTCTATTTGAGCAAAAATGTGCCGCACCTAAAAACAAAATGTATCATTAGAAATAGAAATATACATAAACAACTTCCTTTGCACTTAAAAGGATGATATTCAAATTTTTTCACTACCAGATCACTTATCCAGTTACGTATCTGACACTTTGTGAAATTGGGGTAAAATACTCTAAAGAGGGCGATATTGATTTCAATGTATGTGTCTCTACCAAGATTAAAAAGTCTAATATTAATAAGTAAATATTTTAAAGTCGGGTTAAGAGGTGTAGCAAGATTCATGCGCATGTATTGTGAGAATACATTCTCTGGCATTTCTAACATTCGCTGGGAAGAATACACCTTAAACGTTTTCAAACGTGATATTTAGCTCAATGCCCAGATTTTTAAACGACGATGCCAAACTACTGGTATACGTTGATTATAAATTATACTAGATGCCTCCTCATTTTCAGCTTTAAAACTTCGTAATAAAAAAATTTCAAATGACTGGATACTGCTTTCTATTTGGTTTTTAACTATATATTTACTTGATATGCTAGAAAACTATAATTCTTAGCATTGAATAAAAGTTTTTATCAAATTTTTTGGAAGTAGCGCCATCTTCTATACAACACAGAAGTGATTCCAGAGACTTCTACTATATTACAGTTTATAATCAAAGTGGTATAGGTTAGATTTAGATTCGGATAATCGATCTTAGGTCAGTCACAGGTCTTCTCCTGAACATCCTCGCTTAAGACAATTGACTAACTATATAATTTTTAACATGAGAGGACCAAAAATAGAACCCTGAGGTACACCTAAGTAGAGAGTTAGGGCAGATTATGTGACTGAGTGACTTTTACCGACTGGCTACGCCAGAGCAAACAATTTTTGATAAGAGTGATAGATGTAGATGTAGAACTCGAAATTGTCTTGCAATTTAAGCAGTAGTCTATCATAAATTACACAATAATAATATTTATTGATATGTATATAGTATACAGAGCGGGTCTTAATACATATTATGTCGTTCCTTTCGTTGTTAGTGGAAAGATAACTTCGATTGGTTAAAGGATATTGATGGGAAAGATTTTTGTCAGGTTTGTGAAAAGACGATAACAAACTGTAAGAGTCACATTGAAAGGCATGAGCGCTCAGACTTTCACCCAAAAAAAATTGTATTGCTTAATTAAAAATTCGGATGATTTTATTCTTAAAAAGAAGGTTCAAATTGCAGAATACGCCATTATTATGTTTTGTATAATACATAATCTGCCATTTTCATTGATGGATTCTTTTGTTCCTTTTATAAAGGAATGCTTTTCCGATTCGAAGATTATTGCCAGAATTCATTGCGGAAAAACTAAAGCATCATACGTCGTTAAGGATGTGGTTGGTAAAAAAAGGTAGGGAAGCATTTAAAACGGAACTCTTTCTCTTTAGTTAGACGTCGGCTGTTGTAAGGCTTTAGTTTTAGTTGCCAGATTTTTCAACGATGTGAAAAATTGTAAAGAGGATCGATTTTTTTTGCTCTGCTGTCTTAAACTTTTTCGAAACACATTTCATTCCTGTTACTAATTTCATAGGTCTAGTAACAGACAACGCTAGCGTAATTCCTGGAGAATTCAATGGTGTTCAAGCAATTCTTCAAAAAAGAATTAGGCAATCCAAATCTGTTTTTATGGAATGCACATGTCACTCCCTTCACCTCTGTGCAAGCTACGCTTGTCAAAAACTTCCTCATTCTATTGAGCAATTAACAAGAGATATATATATAATGTTTTTGCTCACAGCTCTAAATGGATTAATGATTTAAAAGAATTGCAAGATTACTGAATGTAAAACCACATAAAATTCTTCGTCCATGCCGTTGTTAATAGATTGCTTGAACAGTGGAACTCTCTCAAGTTATTTTTCGTATCAAATTTTTTTGAGGAATACTCTGATAAAACTAAAGTTATTGCAGAGAAAATGAACTATATATGTTTTTTTTTATCCTATGTTTTAGACATAGTAAATAAAATGAACGTCGATATTCAAATCTAAGAAGAAGAAGTAAGAATTCATTATAATTTTTACGAAATTTAGAAGCTCTTTATATCCACTTTACTAAGGAATTTTGTCAAGCCCAATTATCTTAAAAATGTAAAACATGTCAATACAGTCGAAATTAATTCCAGCAATTCTATTCTGGTAAACGAAATATATAGTGGATCCAATTTAGAAAATTTCATTTTAGAAAATGAAATAAATGAAGATATTATTATTTCTGTAAAAAGAAACATTTTAAATTTCTATATAGAATTATGCAAACAGATATTGAAAAGGGTCAACTTTGAAAACAAACAGTTAAATTTACTTTCATATATAAATTCGATACATGATGAAAAAATTAGTATTTTACATCTACTTAAAGCGTTTCCTAATTTGACTGATGGAAAAGACTGGGAAAGCATAAACAGCCAGCAGCGTTTGTTAAAAGATTACAGAAATGAAATTAAAAGTTATATTGTTGAGTATTGGGTTCAAGTTGGTGAAATGATGGATGGTTGGGTAACCCAATGTTTTCATCCCATGACATTTCATTGCATTCTGCTATCATCAAGTTGGTGTTTTTAAAATCACGGTAGGAAAAATTCATAACATTGTGGATTGCACCACTGAGATTCATTGTATGTTTGTGGGAGGAGAAATTTGAAAAGGATATTATTTAAGTTGGATGTAAGTACATAATCCAGCATGGTTGAAATAGAACTCTTAAAATAAATAGGTATCTGCTTCACTGCTTTCAGGTCCAACGTTTGCAAAATATAAAACAGATTCTCTCTAGACGAACTAGCATTAGGGGGGGTTAACATTTAGGTCGCCACAAACCATAATATCATGATATCGTACAGTAGTAGAACTTAATTCTGTAATAAGTTCCAAAACATTCTCCAGATTAAAACTGTTCGGTGGACAGTAGATGCAAAACACAATGCACCTGTGGAAATTCGAACATAATTCAACGCAAAGAAATTCTAGACTTTGTCCAGGAGAAGAGGCCCACATAACCGAAGCACTCAACGAATTATGCACATATATAGATAGCAACACCACCCTCCGCCCGACATTTATTAATAGAAATCGTAAATAAATGCACTCACGTCATTTTGGATGAACAGTGTATAATTGGCCTAATGTATTTGCTGCAAATATTCCATCATAAGCGCCTCCTCTTTTTTATGGTTTATTCCATGTAAACTATGTTGAAACTTCAGAATAAAGTATTGGTCTTGCGAATTGACAGTAAATATTTAGTTTTTTAAGCGCCACCTATCGGATCCTAGCATAGCTATGAACCATCGTCTCGATAAAATCAATAATAATTGCGATTTCGACTTAAAGAGGTTTGACCTATACTGAAAAATAGACCTTCAGTAAAAATATAACGAAATTAGTTATTTCGAAAGAAAAAATCTACAAAGATATAATTTCGAAAGAGGAAAAACAAAAAATAACAATTAAAACTTTTTTAACAATTTTCAAAACTGAGTTAGTAATGAAAAAGGAAAAAAATAAAATCATTTTAGATGGAAATCCGTCTTGATTCTGATCAAGGTCTAAATCGTAAAAATACGATAAGACGCGGACAAAAATATACTTAGTAAAAGTCCCTGTAGTACCTTATTCTATGGTAAAAAGTAAAGGTCTTTACGTTACAGAAAATTTAACGACTCATCTTCATCCTTCACAAAAGCCGCGCATAATTTTTTCTTGCTCCGTATAATCATAATAATATTTCTTTACATAGAAACTGTCTATTATGAAACCAACTTAAGATACGGGCATTATATTTATTTATCTTATCCCGATTAAAACATCTGAAACGTCGGAATTTCTACTCTGGATCTGTGACAGTATTTTCGTACAGAAGAAGACGTAGATAGAACAGGATTTCTCCATACTTATCACATATGTAGATTGCGGTCTGCAGTAACATTCAAGGCCTATTAGGTATATAGCAGCATATCTACGTAGTATTATTCATTGAAGATCTTAATATGGTTGCGGTCAGCAGGAGGTCTTTATTGCTCAAACCCACAAACAATCTATGATCAAGAACTACTCTAAAAATATCTTTATCAAATAACAACTGTGTGTGAGTTTTTTAAAAATAACTGAGAAAATAATTGGCCGCTTTAAATCGGCGACCTTGAGAACTACTGCTCAGTGCTCACACACAATTGAATCACAGGTTCTATAGTACTGTGCGGTAACCTTGTCCAGAGTAACAACGGTTAACAAAAATTCATAATTGCAAAAAGCGATAAACTTGAAAAGTCTTGATTAATCAAAAGCTGTGATTCCGTGCTGAGATAAGTTCAGTTTTTTTCTTTTTCTTCCTATTTTATATTTTTCACTTGTACATATTTTTTTGTTTTTGCAACGTTGTACAAAACTAACATGTTACAACTAAAATGCTGCAATTTTCAGCCATCATTTCAATGGTTTAGATACAGCGCGAAGACATTATAACTCCATACAAAGGCGAACATCTTAACTAGGCGCTAATGACTTGAGCTCACGATTCGGTCGCTTCCTCCCCGTGTAAGAAGTGCAATAGCCGCAACATCAGCATCAGTAGCGACTTTTAATTTGTGGCAATACACAATGATGAGCATCTTCTCTAGAGGCTGCCTGAGAGGCAATTCTCAATTAGTTTTTATTAAAAGGTTCTGCAAATAAAAGTTATTGTTCTTCAGACGTCGATAATTAATATCATCCGTGGGTAAACAAAAGGTTCAAATTGGACTCTTTCAATACTGGACTGGGACTCCTGCCCTTCGGTTGTTTGTCGTCATTTCTAAGAAATTCGAACTTTTCTCAATGTTTGCATGATGCTCTGGTGGTATAGAGATCTTCTGTACGGTCGTCCGTTCAGGTCGACTGCACCGTTAATTTCTGCAAATTTTATAATTTGCTGTCTTTGTGGTCTACAGAGATACAAGAGTACCAGAGAGCGATACTTAACTAAATAAAATATATTTCCAAGTAATTTGACTTAATTAAAATTTAGCGCCTTAAACAATACAAATTCCGGCTAATTTCGCACAAGACATTGCTCCCGATAACGAGTTAGGCAAACATTTTGCCGTGTTGCAAATTGATCGTTTTTATCTTTCGCTGATGATCACTTAAAATGGTGTGGTTTTGAAGTACATATAGTCAATCGTCGTCACCTGCAGCATCAGAAGTGAGATGTTAATTTGCGCAGTGCTTATAAATCGTAAATCGATTTTCTGTCATTTGCTGTTTGAACATTGGAAATGAGAAACTGACATTGGCTGGCACCTGGGCTGTAGCAAAGCCACAACTTTTTATCGGTGTATTTCGTAACCGAAATTTTCAATAATCATATTTGGCATGAACAGGGGGAGACCTTGTAAAAATTCAATTTATTGCAACAAATCGTTCCTTTTCAAACCCACTCAGAGTTGTTACCATCGTACATACATATGATCCTTCTTTTGTAGCCCGTCCCAAGTGCATATAGGCTCAATGCACCGAGATGGATGAGATTAAAAACTAAAATAAAAAATAAAAAAAAAAATCACTAAAAGGCCAGTAGACATCTGCAAAGATCCCACTCAAAACACATGAATCGGAGGGAAATCGCTGGGCCGTGGTGGATTCCTTTGAAGGGCTGCACAGATTCCGAAAACGTAATCAAGCGTGGAATATTTATTTGGGCTGGACGAAACATCCCATACGCTGCCCTGGCACTGACAGGACGACGAACGTTAGTACGTAAAACAGGATAAAATACTTCGCGTTATTACATTCTCGCTGTGTAAACATGATTTATAAAGTGATATTGGAACCATGGAAAATATAGATTTTATGCAGCAGAGCAGCCTTCTGTTACATGGCTAGGCTACACCTTTTGAATATTTTTCTATTTATTTATTTTTCTGCAACAGGCACTTTTTGCTGTCTCTCATATTTGGGTTAGCGATGTATGGATGTAGTACATATGTATATAGGCATATGTAGATGTGTTTAATTCATTTTTCCTTTTGGTTGAAATTGGTTTTCCTTTTAAAAGGAGCTAAACTGATGCCAATAGTTCTTTGTTCAATTTTTTTGCTATATGTCTATCGCTATTCACTAAAATGAACTTTGACTACATCGTTTATTATCAGAACTTTTCCAAAACTTCGCCTCTGTTCTCTATCAGTACCGTTCACTAAAATTATTCCATTAAACAAGTTTTTTGCTAAATGTATCTATTAATCAAAGAGAGGCATCCTGGCTAATTAAAAGTGAGTACCTTCAAGGACTTGCGACTATAAAACAAAGCCCTTTACATGCTCTATTTCTTCTAAATATGAATATTTTTCCTGAAATAACTTACAGATTTTCAAAATATGTATGTATAAAATACTGGTTCCATTCAAAACAATTTTCATGACCTTTCATAGGAGTTCAATTGGCCTATTTTTAACTAGTAACATCTGCAGATTAGTCATCCTTTAAGATGAGCGGAATTTAAGTAAATATTTTTTGTCACCGACTTGGATGCGGAATGAATATGACTGTATTTTTTTTTTATTTATTTTTTTTTTATTTTTTAGAAAAAAAATTGTAACATATGTTTCAAAAACCGTCCCTATAGGGTATGCTCTTATGAGACGTTGTTATGTTCATGGATATATACTTTTCGCAAAGTGAGACTGTCTAAGGTGAATTTTTTTTCTTATATATTGCAATAAATATGTACCGAACCATAAATGCATTGATTTTGTCATTGTATTAAAATGTATCAATATAAAATTATATAAATAATAATTTCTCTACAGAAAAAGATCTATTCAGTTTTTTCATACAACTAAATGTTTTCATGTAAATAGCTATGTTTGCAACCAAATACAATCAAAAATTTCTAGACCTTAACTTAATATAAAATTTTACTTGTTCTATAAAACTCAGAACCAATTCTTTTTTTAGTTCAGAACAAAAAACATTAAGAGCTGATATCGAAAAATACACATGAAACTCGAAAGATGAAAATACATCCCAAAATTTTTTATTTTAAAAACTAGTAAATACTTTTGCCAATTTCATTTACACATCGATTTCTGTTTCTGTGTGCCGATGTGTGTGTGTGTGTGTGTGTGTGTGTGTGTGTGTGTGTGTGTGTGTGTGTGTGTGTCAGGGTGCGCATAAATTCATATATGTGTGGGAGGGTGTAGCTCTCTACGTTGAAGCGTTTTCATCCTGTGCCCAAATATATAGTAAAAGACGAAATTTTTTATATGGCAACCCCTCGAATGAGTTGCCCGATTGGTCCCATTTACGAACTGTATTTCCAATTTTTATGAAAACGCCGTGTACAAAATATGAACTGAAAACACAACATAGCAAATTTTTGTATGACAACCCTTCGAAGGAGTTGTCAGATGGGTCCAATTTTTCAATTCAATTTAAATTTTTTTTTAGAAAATCCTATGTACAAAATTTCAGCCCTCTACGTCGACGAGTGAGTAAGTGAAAAAATATATAGTGAAAACCTAAAGTTTTGTATGGCAACACCGAAACGTGGTCACCCGATTTGGTCCATCTTTGAACCTGTATTTGCAATTTTCATGAAAACTCCATGTACAAAATTCGAGCTCTGCACGTCGATGTGTTCTCGAACACTTTCCAAATATATACAGAAAAAGCAAAGTTTTGTATACCAACATCAAGAAGAGTTGCCCGATTCACACGATTTTTGTAATTTTACTTACTATTGATATGAAAACACCACATACAAAATTTTATTCTCCACGTCCACGCGCTCTCATGCAGTGCCAAAGTATATAATTAAAAACGAAGTTTTTGTATTGCAACCCTACGAAGAAGTTGTCCGATTTAAACCATTTAAGTTTTTTTCAAAAACGTCGTGTACAAAATTTGAGCACTCCACGTAGACGCGTTCTCAGGTGGTTTCCAAATACATAGTGAAAAACCAAAATTTTTTGTATGGCAACACCAAGAAGAGGTTACCCGATTTAACCCATTTTTTAAATTTTATTTATAATTGCTATGAAAACGGCACGCACGAAATTTCAGCTCTCTACGTGTACTCGTTGTCAGGCATATATATGTATATACAAAAAACCGAAATATTTGTATGGCAACCCTACGAAAGAGTAGCCCGATTTAAACCATTTTTGAACCTGTATTTGATGAAAACGCCGCGTACAAAATTCTAGCTTTCTAAGTCGAAGCGTTGTAAGGCAGTTTTTTACGTCTCAACAACAGCGCCATCTATCGTATCCAATACTATCCTAGCTTCCAAGCTGGAACCAACCAAACACATTCACAAAATTTCGTTGAAATCGGTTAGCGTGTACAAACACAGTGACACTGGATTTCTATATATTAAGACTAGTGGGAGTCCGCCGGCGTTGCCCGGCGATAATACTGATGCTTTGATGGGTGAAGTGATTAGAGATGCCTAACATCTAAGCTAGTATCTGACTCGATCGCTTCTTCAAAGCGTTCCCAGGTAGTGCCTAAATATATAGTGAAACACGAAATATTTGTATGGCAACCCTACGAAGGAGTTGCCCGATTGGTCACATTTTCGAACTGTATTTGCAATTTTTGTGAAAACACCATATACAAAATATGAGCTCTTCACCTCGACGTCTTCTCAGGAAGCGACCAAGTTTATGGTGAAAAACAAAAGTTTTGTATAGCAACACCAAGAAGGGGTGTCTGGATTTAGTCCATTTTAGCCAATGCTATGAAAACACTGCGTACTGAAGTTTTTGTATGACAATCCTACAAAGGAGTTGCCCGATTGGTACCATTTTTAAACTTAATTTACATTTTTGTAAAAACGTCCGTCTACAAAATTTGAGCTCTCCACGTCGAGGCGTTTCCAGACAGTTTCCAAATATATAGTGAAATCTAAAGTTTTGTATGTTGCTACACCGAAAAGGGGCGCCCGATTCGGACCATTTTTGAACTTGTAATTGCAATTTTCATAAAAACGTCGTATATAAAATGTGAGCTCTGCACGTCGACGCGTTCTCAGACAGTGCCAAAATATATAGTTAAAAACGACATTTTTGTAAGGCAACCCTACGAAGTAGCTGCCCGATTGGTACAATTTTTGAACATAATTTACATTGTTTTTTTTTTAAGAAGGGCCCGTGTAAATAATTTTAGCTCTCTACGTCGAAGCGCGGGACAGTGTTCAAATGTATAGTGAAAAACTTAAGTTTTATATAGCAACTTCAAGAAGGGGTTGCATGATTTATATCATTTTGGTAATTTTATTTACTATTACTATGAAAACACAATGTACCAAATTTGAGTTCTCCACGTCTATGTATTCACAGGCAGTGCCCACATAATATAGTGAAAATCAAAAATTTTGAATGGCGTCACCAAGAAGATGCGAAAAGTTGTTTTTGATGAAAAAAATCTATGTTTTTTTTTTGCGAAATTTTCATTGACATTTTTCCCACCGATTTTGACGAATGAGGGCTCATTGGACGGGACTAAAGAGAAGAAGAGTTTTATTGGCGATTATTTTAGGTTTATCCCTGAAAAATTAAAATTAAAGAGTGGTTTTTAGGACGTCTTTTGGTAAAATATATACTCCCAAAGTTTCGATCCGTGGATTTTAGGTTCTATGTTTAGTTGAAAAATTAAAATAAAAGGGTCGTTTTAGGACAACTTTTAATGAGATATATACTTCTAACTTTTCGGCCCGCTGGTTTTACGAGTTCTCTTCTTTGGGCTATAAAAAAATTTGTACAGTCATATCGAGACACTTTTGAAACTACAACAAAATTACATTAAGATTGTAATAAATTGTATTTTAAATATCACATATTACAAACATCAAATAAAATAAAATATTGTACTAAACATTTTTACAAATAAAGTTAAAATGAGACCAAATTACACGAGACAACTGACTACTGACAGGACATAATTAACCTATTGACTAGACTACAAATATTATGGGTTGTGGGTGAATCGATCAGTGTTATTATGATGATATTCGTAAAAGATGTTATTTTTGTATGTATGTATTTTATGGTGTGATCAGAGCTGTGGTGCTGATGTTAGTATTTCATATGATTATAGAATTAAGGATATGGTGATATTCATTATGGTTGTTCTCTTTGTCTAGTCTAATACTAATTAAGTTGTGCTTATTTATATAGATGTGGCAGGCTTCTTTGGTTTCTCTTTTAGCTCTGGTTTTTTTCATTGGCAATGGTCCTTGCATCATCAAATTTGAATTTATGCCCTATTTCAAGGGAATGTGATTCCAATATATTTTGCATATTGTGATAGGCGGGTTTTTTTTTTTTTTTTTGATGCTTGCCCGATGTATTCTGTAGGACAGTTGTCACAATTTACTTTGTAAACAACGCTGTTTTTCTCAGGAGTTTATATTTCGTCCTTTGTTTTGGTGTAAAAGTTGTTAAGCCTACTGATGGGTTTAAAAGTTATATTTATTCGGTTGTCATCTGTATTAAACATGTCATCTTATTTCAAGAGATACTGGATGCATGTATGTAAGTGATTGAATTGTAGAACTTACTATGGCAATCTTCCAATTCGTGTAATTAGTGTCATTTTAATTTTATTTTAAAAATGTTTAGTACAATATTTTGTTTTATTTTATGTTTCAAATATGTGATATTTAAAATAAAATTTATTTTAATCTTAAGGTAATTTTGTTGTGGTTTCAAACGTATTTCGATATCACTGTACACATTTTTTTTATAGCCCCAACAATAGAACTCGTAAAACCAGCGGGTCGAAAAGTTAGAAGTATATATCTTATTAAAAGCTGTCCTAAAAACCACTCTTTTATTTTAATTTTTCAACTAAACAGAGAACCCAAAATAGTCGCCAATAAAACTCTTTCGTAACCCGATCATAAATATAGCACAAGCTGATTAGAGTTAAAGAGAGGAAGTTAACTGTTAAATATTTCTGAGCAAAAGTTGCTAAATTCGAAAATAAATCAAAACAACTGTTCCGCATGTGGCCTCGTTTTAGATCACATTTCACGAGCACTTTTTTAGCCTATTTAAAAACTAGTTATTGTTTTTCAAATTTCCTTTACGCATTATTTTCTACTTCCTTTCCTGTTAAAATATGTCCTTCCTCATTAAGGTCGGTGAGAAAATGTAATTTTGATGAAAAAATCTGTAGGCTATAGCCCAGTTTTTTCAAGAAATTTTGATTTAAAGTTTTTCATTGGTTGGACGGGGAATATTGAGAAGAATGTAGCTGTAAAATATTTCTTACCAAAAGTTGCTTGATTCGAAAATAAGTCAAAACATCCTTTTAAATTTGGCTTCGCTTTAGGTCAGTCTTCATCAGCAGTTTTTTTTAACCTATTTTAAAAACTAGTTACTGCTTTTGCAAATTTCCTTTACGGATTGTTCTCTATTCTCCTTCCCGCTAAAATAAGTCCTGCCTCATAAAGTTCGGTGACAAAAAGTATTTTTCATGTAAAAATCTAATTTTTCACTGGTGAGCGCTCGTTGAACGGGGATTAATTAGAAGAATGTAGCTGTAAAATTTTTCTAAGCAAATTGGAAAATAAGCCAAAACAAGCGTTCTAATGTGGCTTCGTTTCCGGTCACTCTTTATCAGCAGTTTCTTTTTGTCCTATTTTAAAAAGTAGTTAATGCCTTTGGAAATTTACGCATTGTTTTCTATTCCCTTTCCCGTTGAAGTAAGCCCTTCCTCATTAAGGTTGATGAGAAAATGTATTTTTGATGAAAAAAATCTATTGGCTATCTCCCAGTTTTATCACGAAATTTTGATTCAAATTTATTTTCGACCTATTTTCACTGGTGAGCACTCGTTGGACGGGGAGTTTTGAGAAGAATGTAACTGTAAAATATTTCTGTGCAAAAGTTGCTAGATTTGAAAATAAGTCAGAACAGCTGTTCACATATTGTTTCGTTTCAGGTCACCCTTCATGAGCAGTTTTTTGGCCTATTTTAAAAACTAGTTAATTGTTTTGCAAATTTCCTATACGCATTGTTTTCTATTCACTTTCCCGTTAAAATAAGTCCTTCCTAAAAAAGTTCGGTGAGAAAAATATTGAGAATATTGAGAAGAATGTAACTATAGAAAAATTCTGAGCAAAAGTTGCTCTTAAAAATGGCTGAGGAAAAAAAAGTATTTTTGATGAAAAAAATTTATAGGCTATAGGCCAGTTTTTTCGCGAAATTTTGCCTAGAATTTTTACACACCGATATTCATTCGTGAGGTCTCGCGGGACGGGGAATATTGGGAAGAATATAACTGGTAAATATTTCTCAGAAAAAGTTGCTATTTTCAAAAAAAAAAAAAATCGATGTGTAAAGGAATTTTTTTAAATTATTCCCTAGTTTTTATAATATACCAAATATCTACTCACTACCTTCTTTCAGTCACATAAAATCATTGCACATGTGAACGATCTTTTTGAGTATATTTTTAAAACTGGCTATAACTATAATATTTTTTCATCAAAATATCTTTTCTTATCGTACCAGGGCCCTTATACCTACTAACTCAGGTCAACTACTGTTAGACTTATCCTAAGCTAAATCTTGCTCCTTATTTATTATTTACCATTCTTTGGTTCAATTTTTTATCCGATCTACAAATCATCTTGTTTTCCTTTCTTAGTTCCTTCCACCTCAAATTACCTACAAAATGAAGGACACTTCAATTTAAAAAAAGCTCAAGTTATTCTTGATTAATTTGTCTGAAATTATTTTTCGCCTGGGCAAATTGCTGAATTTTACCAGTGACCCATTATCGGATCGAAGATGATTTAACCGCGAGTGTTGGTGAGGTATATGAGAACATGTTTTTGTTTCTATAGGTTTTTATAATTTTAATAAAAAAATAATTTTTATATTCTAAGACTAAATATAAATGAAAGATTTTTGAAATTGAAATTAAAAAAATTGTTTATTACGTAAAATTATTACTAAGGTTAGCACAATAAAGCTACGTGACCAACATCAGCCATGCCATCTGGGCGCCAGGAAAGATTTTTTTTTCACGTAGTAAGTAAGTGGATATTGTAGTATAAGTCTTCTTGAAAATAAACTGCAAGCTACTGCCATTGCCATCATCGGCGCTATTCAAAATCGTCAAGTCGGACAGACTGAAAATGGAAAAAAAAAAATACAAAAATAAATTAGAAATAATTATATAAAAATGTATAAATAAATTTTTTACGGGAATATTCTTTTATTTTATTGCTGCTTTTAAGGAACAGAGCTGCAAATTTTCGAAGCTTTACTTCCATGAAAATATCCAGATATGGATTGTAGTATGTTGTAATGAAATTTGACGGAAGTAGTTTCAAAAGGCGCGTACAGATAAAAGAATCATAAATGGGTAATTTTTTTTGTCCCTGCTTTGAAATCTTTAAATTTTGCCGATTTTGGGTCTGCTAATATGTATTCGAAAAATCATAGCTGTGGGTTCTAATTATCAGAGAGGCATGGTCTGTAGCTTATTTTAAAGAATAAAGTGCAGTGTTTCACGAAAAATTATAAAAAAATTGCTTTATATTAGCTCAAAAATTAAAGCTGATAAAAATATCCTTTATTCTTGCATATCTCAAAATTCGGTTTTTTAATTATTCTGAGTTTTTTAAATATAGTTAGTAATGTTGTAAGTTGTAATGCATTTAGGGAAGAGAATTCTTTTCGTCAATAGAGATCTGCTATCATGTTGTCGACCCCAAGAAACAATTTATTTTATATAGTAGTAACGGTGAGGTTTCCATTACCAAATTATATAACTTGAGTTATATAGACTAGAACTCGAAACACCTTCGTAACCACTATAAACCCCTTATAGAGCTTAAATGGAGGATTATATAAAGGTTACTGTTACTTCATTTTAGGTAACGTTATATAACTAAAAGTTTTATAAAATGAGTAATAAAAATATTCTGGTTACCTTAATATAACTTCCTATATAACCCTTATATAACCAGGTGTACTCTCGATTAATTTACTTTGGTCACAGCAGTGGTTGCGGTAATGTTTCGGTTACCTATATAAACTTTGTTTATAATGGTGTTGGTAACGTTTCCACAACGCTGGGAATTTTTTCAGACTGATTAATTTTATTGATTGAAATGTTAGGGTAATTACTTTTCGTTACCTTTACATATATAAGGCAAATATTTACCCAACCTATCTTGAAATAGAATTTCGATATTTTTTTGTACCGCATTTTTATAATGTAAGGGTTTAATATTTTTACATCTTAGAATTACAATTTATCGGCATGTACGTGGTGAAATTCAGCTGCAATTAAAATTTTACTGTGAATATCATCATAGATACTTCTAAAAAATACAGAGCCCGTCAAATATAAGCAATTTTTAATAATTTTAATTGAATATGACAAAATTTAAAATTTTCACTTAAGTGATATTAATTCATAAAAATAAACAAAATTTAGAAATGTTATATACCTGTATTTTCTTTACATAAAAATAAAACGGAAGCCATATATCTGCAATTTAAAAAATTGGCTTAACCGACATTTTCTTTTTTATCTGCAATGGACAGTTGAAAAAATGGCGGCTTGTACTTAAATGAACAAATTACCATTATAAAACTTCAAGTAGTTTTATATAAACTCTGGCTCTAATATATAAACTGAATGACCCTTATAAAATATTATATAAACTAAAGGAATTACCATGCCTCGAAATTGGTCCTTATATATCCTTCCGTCATAATATGTAAACTTTAGTAATAATATATATCTTAAAGTGACAAAAAACAGACGTTACGGTTCTTATATACCCTTTGGTTATACTATGTTAAATAAATAAAAATAATTTTATAATGGCTCTATTCGACACTAAAAGTAATTTGTTTTTATAACGTTCACCGTAGTTACTAAAGCGCCACCAACAAATTTTACGATATTTTATAGTGGATATATATATTACCGAAAGTTCCCAATTTTTTATTAAAGTCACCTAAATTACTGAACGTTGTCGAGTTATATAAGGGTAATCACGGATACCGCAATACATACTTATTACCAATCAGTTATATAACGTGGTGATGAAAACATTTATAAAACTTTCTTATATAACTTCTAGTAATGGTTACTCTAAGTTATATAGACCGGTGATTGAAATATTTCCATCACCATCTTATAAAACTTTAGTAACTTACTTCCACGAGAACCATTAGTAATCTTAAAAAACTCTAATATAACTACGTCACCAATTGGTAACATTATAAAACTCTTATATAACCACTCAAATTTTTAGATAACCGAGTAACCATTATATACCCCTTATAAAACTACTCATCACCTTCAGTTACCAAAAATTGGAAAAATTGTTAATTGGATCCACTATGTCCGGAAATAAAAGAAAACCGGAAGTAATACATTATTACAACAGCACGAAAAGTGGAGTAGATAACATGGATAAATTACTTCGACAGTATTCTACTAAAAGGCAGACAGAGAGATGGCCTGTGGCTTTGTTTTTTATAATATTCTTGACATTGCATGTCTGGCTGGTGGTTCCAATCGGACACACCAACGCCGGATTTTTTCAAAAGACTTGGGAAGGCAACTGGCGTTACGACATATTACGACGCGGTCTACAAATGTAAATATTACAAGAAACTTCGAGAGCAGAAGTGGAATTGAATGTATGTTAGGAAGGCCAATTCTGCCAATTCTACATGTTCGTTTCCATTATATTTCCTTATTTTTTTCTCCAACTTATGTTGATTAACCAACTACGTGATAACGTTTCTCATATAAAATCTCTGGCTACCCGGGCAGCCTGGGATGGTTTGACTACAGATAAAAAAGTTTGAATTCAAAAAGGCAAAATGTTATAAATTTTTTATAAAGGTTTTTTGCATAGATCGACATATCCCACGTAACTTTGGGATGGCATGGATTCTCGAGCCAGTATATTCCTACTAACAGTTTTACAGGGAATCAAAGTCAAAATGGCTACCCGGGTAGCCGAGTGTGTATTTGGTAGTTCTATTAATTTGTATCTCCATCCTCCAGTCCTATGACAAGGTTAGATTGTAGGTATGGTTCCAGTGCGCCTTATAGCCTGAGTGGAAGGTACCTTGACGACGTAAAGTTCATGAACAGGATTCTTCTAACTGGATAGAATCACGGTAAGTTCTGAGCACGAGACCTCTGGAAACTATAGACTCTCTTGTCTGTCCATAGGGTAGTACAACACGTCAAAAGTATGATGTTCCTTGCTGTCGTATTTTGAACACCAATGAGAAAGGAGAATCTTAGGATTGTGAACGCCTCCGACTATCCTTATGACCGCCGGAGAGAACAAAGCGTAGTTTATACGTATATACGGGATTGCGATTCTCAGACGGACGAGCTCATAATGAAATGTTCTTGTCCAGCTTGGGCGGCCGACTAACAACAGCCGTATGTCACAATGAAAGGAAAGGTTCGGCCTGACAGTAGACTTGGAATGATAACTATTCTGAAATAAAATGTTTATTTAATGGGGAGAAAATAATTAGCGCTAGGTCCTTCGAATTTAAGTAGATGTGGAAACTTCGTTCCAATCTTCCAGATATTTTTGTTCTTCCAAGAATTAAAATTCTAAGTTTCCAGCTATTTGGTTTATTCAAAGAATTAAGATTCTTGTTCTTAGATGATTTATTTATTCCTTTTGTTTTTATAATTTTAGACATTTTTTGTTCCTCTTTGATAGGATAGGAAAACTGAACTGAACAATTGGATTATATTTTTTTCTTAGAACATATAACTAAAGGAAGCGAAATATCGTGTAAAAACCCTATCTGTGTGAGGGAAACTCGGTTTTTGGGCGAAGGGGTGGAAAGGCAAGTAGAATCGAACCAAGTCTAGCTAAGCTTTAACCAAGCTTTAGCCAAGTATACTTGACATTAATCAATTCTAATTAAACGTCACATTCGTGTTTTTACTCCGAGCTTTGTATTTATTGTGCTATTTAAATAAAAAACCTTTAATTGTTCAGTAAATTGTGTTAAATTTAAATAAAAACATTTGAAGTGACAATTTAGCGATTAAGCGTTGGACTTAACTTCATAAAAGTGTTAATATTTCAATAATGAATTGTGCTGTGCTGTGCTGTGCTGTTGGAATAATCGGCGAAATAATCCCGGAAAGACGTTTTTCAGGCAAGTTGTAATCCTGAAATTAAAATAGAAAGTTCCTTTTGTGCAAATACGTGCAAAAGAAACGAAAAAAGGTTGGAAAAACGAAAATATCAAGATAATTGTTCCAAAATATTTCTTTGTTTACGTTTTTGTGTTCCCAATTTTTTTTCGTTCTCAATCAGCCAGTGGCAGTTCATAAGTTTGTTTTATTTTAAATAATTACGCCAAACGACCCTTCAAAAATATTTCAAATTAACTACTTCCATGACATTAACGAATTCATAAACAGAATTCTACAACATAGTGGGAAATGCCGCAATTTTTCGGGCTTATTGCGCTTCTTTTAGTTGTATGTTCTAAGATTTTTTTACAATCTATTTCAAAAACCTACTTAGCTAATTCCCGTCTGTCAATAGCAAGGAGTCACATCGCCGGATCAAAGGTCTGGAATGAAATCGTCATGTCGCCACATTTTGGTCTGGAACGAAAGCACATCTAAAAAGGGCTAACGTCTGAATGTCATCAGAAAAATTCAATACAAATATGTGAATGCAGTGATTTAGTTCATTAGAGCCAAGATCTGGAGTCTATAATTGATGAAACTATTACAAATTAAAAATTTTTACTTTTAGTTAAAGTATGTCAGAAAATTTGCTTATTTTATTTCTATATTCACGACCTACAAATTGTCGTACATTTCAAAATTAATAAATTCGTTGATTTTGGTTTCTTAGGTTATACCGTAATTAGGCGAATATTTCTAGAAACGATTTCCTGTTTAATTTTATATTGAAATTGCTTTCAAAAGATAACAGATACTGCATAAACACCCTGTATATAAATATTTTGGAAGATTATTAATTATTCCTTCAAATTCTAGAATGGATTTCTTTTACTATTTATTTAGAACTAAATTTTCCATTGGCCCTTGTTGTGCCAATTAGAAGTTGCAACAAGCAGTTCTTGTCCATATAAAAAGTGGAGTTTCAACGAAAACAGGATAAGCTGCGATTAGAAGCCATGGTGAATTGTTTCATAAAAAACCTTCAAGGATTTAATACTCCTGTCAGCCGTTCATAATTCTTATATAACATTAAAAAATAAAAATCACAGAAAAGACAAATGAAAATGCTTCCAAGAATTCTTCTATGATAACAAGTTTTACCAGAGTCCCTCAAATTAATTATTTTGTTTTTGTTTTTGTTTTTTTTTTTTGTTTTGTGTTTTTAATATAATAAATGTATAACGAGCAATTTTCACATGAGACTGATCATACGGATGTCATTGCACCTTGTGGCTTTATAGAATAAGTTGTCTCCCCACATTAACTGCCAAGACCGAGGTCCGAGCGAAATTAACGATTCAGTTAGCATAGTGGACTCACTGGAGAAGAACGTCGTAACAGGTTGATTATCATTCTAAATTTCCAAGACAAAGATCACAATCTCCTCAAGATGACTTAGAGAAAAAGAAATTTTATGCAGAATTGTCCCAACCGACCGACCGGGCATCTTTGGCTGACAGAATAACATTCATACGACGAACGATGACGACGACGGGGAGTCACACAGAACCATCTCATGAATATTGAACGTCACATTTGGCCGCACTTGCACTACATTAATAACTTCAAACTACTTGCAGGCAACAAGTAGTGAGTGGCTTTTAAGATTCCCGTGACGGCCGGTCGCTTTCAATTGTCCACAGAAAAGTTAAAAAAAAAACAACAAAAAAACATAATTTTTCGGATCTCACTGAAATGAACCAAAAATATCAAAGACAATTCCCGCAAGGTGACACCAGAAGTTTTGATCCCACTGATTTCATTTCAGAGTTTCCGGTTCCTTTCTAAAACATAAAAAAAAAAAAAAACAAAAAAAGTAGGTCCATCCAATTCGAAATTACTGTTACCTCGGTGGTTTTGAAAAATCGATCCGCGATAATCGAAATTCATGTCACCGACCAGGCGGGCCGAACACAGGAAGAGAGAGGTGCACCTAAAGATGTCTTAATTAAAATTATCATTGAAATGACATTTAATGATATCGGGATGTGTCATTTATGGACGATTAGCGATAATAAGCTGTCAGACATTCTCTGAGATGTTGTTTGCGTTAATTTGGGGTCACCGTAAGTCGCCTTAGTGTCATTTTTGTTTTTTTTTTTGTTTTTGTGTTTTTATTTTTTTATGTTGCGCTAAACATGTCTCCATTTGTTTACGTTTACTTAATCCACTTGGATCGGATCCGGATGCTGTAGATACAGAAGATTTGTCGTTGAGCTGGTTGTTAGTTTTCTTTTTCTGTTCCCTGTGGTCAGTAAGTGGAAAACACAAGTACAGTAACTGGTTTCGTATAGTTATAAAACGGAATGCACTCTAATGACGAGAATATTGCATAAGGCGAAGACATTATCACTTGAAAATCTTTCACATTTAACTGTTCTGACATGCGAACGATAAGCGTTGCTGGTTACAAAAAAAAAAAGGTCTGTGATAATGTTTATTTTTAGTAATACTAGAATTATTTTACCGGTTGTATAAATTTTGAACAAGCTGGAAAAAGACAGGATGCTACTTCACTTTGGCAAAAGTTTGGTTGCATGTAATTCCGAGCCAGATAGAATATTAGAACCAGAGTGAAAACTTATGAATAATTAAGTATTGGTTAGAGTTGTTGATTGTTGAATATTTTAAAGTGGAGGGTTATATCGCATATTCCGCCCAACATCATTAATAACGAATGAAGTCTTCAATCATAGTTGAAAAGATTTAACTAAAGACTGATTCAGAAAAAAAACCGACCACCGCCTATTCCCTCGCCATACTCATCACCAGGTAAACAAAATTAGGGAACGCTGGTAAGATTGCATCTACAAAAAGGTGTGCACTTATAAATACAAACCATTAAGTACAAAAGCTTTTATGCAGTAAAAATTGAAGTCAGCCAAGTAGAACGTTGCAAATTGATTCTTTCCACACATACGGAAAATCCGAATATTACTAAAAAGTTGAAAATCCTGAAGACAACAATTCAAAATCCTACTCAGTAAATTTCGGGGATCTTGTAGTGTCTAGAGAAAGTCCGGGTTCGGAAGGAAATTAGATTAAGTAGATCAAAAATTGGGCAACAGGTGATAGACAACTTTAAACGAAATCCCAATATGTATGTCGTTGAGAGATATACGCTGGAACGTCATCTGCTACAGTAGATCGAATTAAAAGAAGAAAGGCCTACGAAGTTCCCATGTTCAGAGAACACCAAACAGAACCCCTCGTAACCAAGTCCTAGGACGTTCAACAGATATATTCCACGGATGGAACGTTTTTACGGATATTCTGCAGAATTATTCTACAGGAATTCTTTAGAATTTCTCCCTGCTACAATAAATAAAAAGCATTTTAAAGATATTAGTGTTAACAAAAATCTTTTTGTTTTTTTTAGAAATTCATTAAAACAAAACAATTCAGTTGTAAAAAGAAAGAAAAAAAAAATTTTAAATTTATGCAATGCTAAGTGTTTTTCCTCCAGTTTCTCTGTGAACGAAAAAGTCATTAGTCTTAAAAGTAATAAAATAACTAAATTTATATCTTACTTTATTCTTTTCCTGTTTATTTCTTTTCTTATGGAGTCTTTTAACCTACACAACAATGCAAATGATATCACGTCTCACGACACCATTCAGTTCCATTCCAAAATCCTAAATAATTTTTCCTAGAAACAATAAAACATTGGAATTGCATTGGATAACGCCTGGATATAGTGCAGATTCATTCTGAAGAATATCCATAGCAAGCATATCCAAAATTTTTCAGTTCCACTCTTAGTTCATACTTTTTCCAAGAAACAATAAAAACATTGGAATTTTATTGGATAAAGCGTGGATATAGTGCAGAATCAATCTGAAGAATATTCATGGCATGTCCAAATTTTTCAGTTCCACTGTTACATTGGAATTTGAATGGATAACACTCATTCTGAAGAATATCCATAGCATTTCCATAGCATATCCCGAATTTTCAATTCCACTGTTAATCCACACTTTTCCATCAAATAAAAAGAAAAAAATTGATAAAGTTTATAAAATAAGAAGAACGGCAAATTTATCAAAAATTTTGTCCGGTAGTTGTTCGCTGTTTTTCCAATGAAGAAAAAGGAATGTAGATTTCTTTGGACAAAGTGAAGATTTCAATTTCTATGTCATATAAAATTTCTACGGAAATTCAATAGATTTTCTTAGGAATACCAAAATAGAGTATGGTAAAACATCGGAACACGTAAAGGCATCGTTCTGTGTTGGAATTTTTTGGATAAATATTGGAATTCCGTCCAATATTTTTGTAGTATAGTTTGGAAAATGTGAGGACATCGGAATTGTGGTTACTAGGGACACCACAAAATAATTTAGTTGAAAAATTCAGCCATTTGTCTAATAACTGATTTTTTGGCAAATAGATTCCAATAGATGATTGTTGATGATCGTTTCTCAGAAGTACTATACCTTTAAATTGTGGAATACCCCACGGATCTATCCGTGGACCACTATTATTTATTTTATACATTACCGACCTTTCTATTTTATATGCTAGCGACCTTTCTAATGTCATCTATATGACTGTAACCTCGATCAGTACGCAGCCAATGTACAATTTTACCTGAACTGGCCGTTTGGCGTTATAAAAGACACTATGGTCCACCTCAACTGACTTGGCCGAAAACCACTTTATATTAAATCCCACTCATTTCCAATCAATCCTAATTCTATGCAACATCTTGATTGAGTATTACCCCCGGTCATTATTGACGGAACTACCCTGCCTAGGTGAGCAAAGTTAAACATCTCGGCTTTTCTCTGAATACCTCAGTGAGCTGCTCTGAATATGTAATTCGAAAAGTTTATAGTGGCCTTCGGAGGCTGTGGTTATAGGCTCGTATACTAACAAAACCTTTGCGTTTAAAACTCGTTAAAACGCTTTTATTACCATATTTTATCGTTTATTCTTCTTGCGCTAGGAAATTGGAGGTTGCTTTTAATGATTGTACGATATTTGTCTTTGGGCTGAACCAATTTGGTCACATTTTTCCGTTTCGTTTTCATATACTTGAGTACTCTTTAAACCCTTTTCTTGTTCGAAAGCAGTTAAATTCCGTTATATATCAAAACCGTGTATATTCTTACTTACATGACAAGTCCTGCATTCATCTAGAAATCGTAACATTTCAATTCCACGACACAGATAATCTATAATGGAGAACTTACTTTGTTCGAGTAATAAGTTTGTGGAATTCACTAATTGTAAACTTACACAGATTTAGCGCGTTGGGAGCTTTCAGAGGACTTTTATGCCAATACTCGCCCATTGACAAATTATTATCATAAAGTTTATTTATCTTTTCACTCATTCAAAACAGTTAATTGTCGCTGTCAGAGACCTTAATTGCGTTAATTTTCTTGTTTATGTTCTATTAACATTCTATTCTTGAGTTTACTTAGATATGTATATTCTAAATTCTGCTATTACTTTTATTTACCTTTTATATTATTATTCTCACTTATTCTTTTTTCGTAACCTTTTAACTGTTAGTTTTTATTTTACGTTATTTTGTTTCTCTCTTATTCATTAGGGTTTAATCCAATATCTTCTTAACATGTAAAAATCCAGTGTCACTGTGTTTGTACACGTTAATCTCCGAAGCCGCCCAACCGATTTTAACGAAATTTTGTGAATGTGTTTGGTTGGTTCCAGCTTAAAAAATAGGATAGTTTTGAACACAATAGTTGACGATGTTGTCGAAATTTAAACAACTGCCTGAGAACGCGTCCACGTTGAATGCTGAAATTTTTTACGCGGTCAAGGTTTTCATAAAAATTGGAAATACAAGATGAAAAATGGACTAAATCGAGCAACTCCTTCGTATGGTTGCCATACAAATATTTCGTTTTTTAGTATATATTTGGACACTGCCTAACAACGAGTATCCGTAAGGAGCTGAAATTTGGTAGCAATAGTAATTAAAATTTAAAAATGTACAGAATCCGCCAACCTCTTCTTGGTGTTGCCATACAAAAGTTTTTGATTTTCACTATATACATATTTGGAGACTGCTTAGAGCGCGTCGACGTGGAGAGCTCAAATTATGTGCACGGAGTTTTCGTGAAATTTGCAAAAAACGGTACAAATCGGGCAACTACTTCGTAGGGTTGCCATACAAAAATTTCATTTTAAATTTATTATTTGGGCACTGCCTGAGAACACGTCCACGTGGAGAACTAAAATTTGGTACATGGTGTTTTCATAGCGATAGTAAATAAAATTACAAAAATTGTCTGAATCGGGCAGCCCCTTATTGATGTTGCCATACAAAAATTTAGTGCTATATTTGCACACTGCCTCACACGTCGACGTAGAGAGCTGAAATTTTGTACACAGGTCTTTTAACAACAAAAAAAAACAAAATCTAAACTAAGTTCAAACATGGGACCAATCAGGTACCTCCTTCGTAGAGTTGCCATACAAAAAATGTGGTACGTGATGTTTTCATAGCAATTGTAAATAAAATTTCAAAAATGGACTAAGTCGGGTTACCCCTTCTTGGTGTTGCCATACAAAACTTTTGGTTTTCACTATACACTTGATAGCTGCCTGATAAGGCATCGAGGTGGAGAGCTCATTTTTTTGGACGTGGCGTTTTCATAAAAATTACAAATGCAGATCAAAAATGGGACCAATCGGGCAACTTTTTCGTAGAGTTACAATACAAAAATTTCGTGTTTGGATATATGTTTGGATACTGCCTAAGAACGCGTCGACGCAGGGCACTACACTCTTCCACACATATGAATGTTTGCACTAACAGTAATGCAACCACACACACACACACACACACACACGCACACACACGCGCGCACACACACACACACACACACACACACCCACACACACCCACACACACACACACACACACTTAGTGAAACCCTAAAGAAGCGAAACGCGCGATCGAGTCAGATAATAGCTTAGATATTATGCATCTCTAAACGTTTAACTCAATATTAGGAAGTCTACAAAGATTTGATCAAAACCCAAACACAAATGTTAATTACGGATTTCATTACCAAGGCTCGCCGATATCTGAAATTGTTTCCAATTCATCTAACATCGAACTTGTATCGTATCAAGTATATACCATCGAGTGATAAAAGTGACATCGTACGAATCAGGAAGAAAAGATTAATAGTCTACGAAGGTAATAACAGTAATTAAATTTTTGGCTAAATTTTTTAATTTAAAATTCTTGATTCTATATGTAAAATTAATGACATATTATATGTACCTACATACCTTTATTTTTTGTCATTTTATGAATGATCGTTCTTTTTATGTTTTTTATGCAGATTTTAGTTTGTTTTCGATTTACACGGATTTACGTATAAATATCTACGATTTTCATTTACACGGTTTTCTAAGGATCCTAAATCGTAAATCTTTCTCTACGTCCAGGTAACAGCAATAAGGAAGAATAATTTGTACGAAGGAAGGTCGTGATCGTGAGATTTATATAATTCGGATATATAAACTGTCAAATCAAAGTGTATGAAAATTTTTGTATTTTTTTAAAAACTACCAAAAACGCTTAGTATTTCTACACAGCCGGTTTCAAAATTCGTTGATGGGAGAGAATTTTTTTAAAAAAGAACAACTAATTTGACAAAATTTTTGTGGCGAATGTTTTGGTCATATAAGTATCTAATTCGAGTAGGCGTCCTTACTTACTGGAATGTGTGAAGGGGTGTAGAGTTGGATGTGTTAAATTAAATACGACAATCCGTTTTTGATAATGCTATATATATATATAATACGTTTCATTCGCGGTTAACGGACGACTTTTATAATGCAAACCTTACACGGTAAGTAATAATGACATTACCACTTCCAAAAGACTTCTTTCAATACTCTAAAGCATTACACTGTCATTAAAAAATGAAAGTATTTGTATAAGTACCTTTCAACTCACAGAGCGAGAAATTTATTTATGTTGTATGAATTTTTTAATTAATCTTCGTAGAAAAGCTTGCATTGCTATAAATTTAACATTAAACATAAACTGAAGTGTTAAACGGCGAAGAACTACATAGCTAGAAAACCGTGTTCAGATGTTGTTATGCTAAAAAAAAAATTAGTTTGACAGAAGTGGAGATTACAAATACTCAATGATTACGGAGTGACAGGTTAATTAAAAAAATATGCTAGTATTTATATATATATACCTAGTAATAGTAGGTGGAGGTAAAAGACTTTTAGTTTTATTGTACCATTAATCAGGAAACAAAGAATTGAAATTATGAATTTTCTGATTAATGGCAAGGTAACTAATAATGGCTACCATGTGAATTGATGAACTCTAACTCTACTTATTTCTTCTTAAACAATAAAAAATTAAATCTTATTAACACGACAGGTAAACGTAATCAACTCAAACTATCTCTGTTTAGATAAAATTATTTAAACTATCTTCCCTAATTTTCCCAGTAACATGGAGTTCAGTCCTAACTCTACCTACTAATTTTATTCAAGAAAGAATTTTTTAGAATTTTCTGGGATTCTCCGGTATATAGCAAAAGTTAAAAAAATGTTCTAATTTGTTATTTCATCACACAACCCATTAATTTTTGGTGACAAGTTTCAAGTCTTGGTTTGACTAATCAGATTAATCCGGTAAAAAGTCCAAAAGAGTAATCTTTTTATTTATTTTTCCTCGGGGGCTTGTATAGGAGTGTTTTTTCCTCATATAATTCACACCCAGAATTTATTCTGAGTTTATATGAGAAGAGATCAGTTTGATCTATTTTCAAGCGTCTGCAGCAGGCAGAAAACCAAGCTGCACCGATGAGTGTAAGGTTTTCTGCTGACACGAAACGCTTCTTTTTCTTCCTTTTCTTCGTTATTTTTCAGACCACTGCGTGACGTATACAGGTTCGATTCGCTTCGAATGAATCTGTTTCTTTAAAAAAATTTTAAAATTTTTTTAATAAATATAAAAATTGTTTTTTTCTCAAACTTTTCATTTCTTTCTCTTTTTTTCATTTTTTTCATTTGTTTTTCAAATCACCCAATTTCGCTATTTGGGACATGTTGATGAGTCAAACC
This sequence comes from Dioctria rufipes, assembly GCA_963924295.1. Classification (NCBI taxonomy): domain Eukaryota; kingdom Metazoa; phylum Arthropoda; class Insecta; order Diptera; family Asilidae; genus Dioctria; species Dioctria rufipes. Next base: position 176,494,792 of record OZ002742.1, on the reverse strand, counting down.
AAGACTTGAAACTTGTCACCAAAAATTAATGGGTTGTGTGATGAAATAACAAATTAAAACATTTTTTAGCTTTTGCTATATACCGGAGATATTCCAAAAAATTCTTTCTTGAACAAAATTAAGTTTAACCCGGTAAAAAGTCCAAAAGAGTAATCTTTTTATTTATCTACCTACTAAAAAAACAAAAAAAAAAAACAATCCACTAAATTTTCCAATTTGGTTACTAATTTGATGAAAATGCAGTAAAATCGTCATTCGATTTGCTTGACGACGACGACGACGGCGACGACGCATTATCACATAAGGACGGTAATTTTCTTATTAGTTGAAAAACAATATCAGAGCAATCACAACTCAAATCCAGGATGTTTTCAAAGAGTTTCAGGTAACAGAGGGAACTGGGACACCTATGTATGTCCACAGTCCAGATCTTGGCATATATCAAAAATGCCCCAGAGCAAGTGATTATTCAAGTTTTATTACCATAAAAATTCTTTCATCTTTCTCTGGATTGGGAAGTGATATTTGAAGCCATCTGCCGAAAATGTTCGCAGGCAAAGATGCAACAACGCGAACTCAATCGTATCGTTTTCATATAAGAAGCCCTAAGCAATTCTCCTCATGCACACACCTGGGTAATAATGAGTGTATCCGAACAGTGTGTTCGCTCTCAACTCAGCTTAAACTCTGAAAGAAAGGTGAGGTTCCCAGTGCCGGTTGCGCCGCCGTCAAAACAAAGCGTTCTTCGTTTCGTAATTAATTTTTTCCTTCGCTTACTCCTTCGAGACAATTTGCTGGTAGTTAGCCGGTCTTACGGGTGGTGTGGTTGGTTGGTTGGTTATAGTTTAGCCGGTTGGCGAGGGCAGCCCTCCTGTTCGTTGGATAATTTGTATTCAAAGTAAGGACTCCCTTAATAACCGTTCACGTCATGTTAAACACTTATTACTTCATTACTGTTATTACATGACGCACTTGTAGCCGTCCCTCAACGATTTTCCCAGCAAAACTGGCAGTTTTTGAATAAATTTCTTCATTAATTCCCAAGGTCTTTTTACCCTAGCTAATGGACGACTGACTTAGCGCGCTAACAGCGGCAGAGGTCCGGCCGGCTGGTTGACATCCTCGGGCGCATGTTAGTTTTTATAATGGTAACAATTACCAAATAATTTGCGTGTCGTCTCCTTGATCAGGTGTTATCAAAATTTTATGAGTGTATAACCTGATTCAAATGTGACGGCGATAATTTTTGATGGAATATGTTTTAAGATTTTTGTTTTTTTTTTTGTTTTGTTTTTGTTTTTCGAAAACAGCGCTTGATTGAATCGACGAGATTCTATTTAGCTCATAAACATGTTTTATAATATAATCAGCACGTCAGTTCAGTATATTTTTATGCATTTATTAAAAATGTTGAACGTATTAAGACTGTTTTCAATTTTGTTTTTGTTCTACACAAACATTTCAAGTTTTCTTTGCATTTACTGTACGCTATGGAATTACTCGAAGAAAAATTACAAAATATTTATAGCATGAACGCACCAATTCGCGTCCATTTAAAGAAATGTCATCCCCACAAGAAAATTTTATAGTAGATTGAACTTAATGCCGGTGTTTAAACTTTTGTAGTCAAATAATATAATGTAAATTTGTCTTTTATTAGATTAAATTAAAAGCTCAAAACATTTATTTTGTCTGCATAATAATTAACGATATCAATATTCTCGGAAATCACCAGTTTTCGTCCAGTCTGAGCGAGTTTTAATGCACCTAGGGTCGAGTTATTGCAAACTGCTTTTAACATCGTTAGCAGATGGTGCCAGAACATGGGACTATCAATAAATCCAGGTTAAACAGTGCTAGCTCCTTTTACTAGGAAAAGAAGTCTTCAGATCCCATCTCCTAAGTTAAATGGAATTGCAATAGAATTGCAATAGAATATTCCAAAGAAGAAAATACCTAGGAATAATCCTAGACAGCAAGCTTACCTGGAATCCCCACCTGGAAATGATAACTAACAAAGCCATTTGGGCATTCAGTTCTTGCAACAGGCTTTTCGGGAAAAAGTGGGGGCTGAACCCGAAAATTACCTTATGGATCTTCCAGGGCAAAGTCAGACCCATACTTTCTTATGGGGCAAATGTGTGGTGGCCTAAAACATTGCACGCAACCACCAGGAGAACCCTTGATAAGGTGCAAAGGATGGCATGTTTAGGTGTCACTGGCGCCTTTACATCGTGTCCTCAACGTGCGCTTGAAGCCATTCTTGGCTCACAGTCTCTCTACCTCTTTATTCAAAGGGAAGCAGCGGTTAGTATGCTTCGAAAGGAAAGGCCAGATGATCGGATCTCTTCCAGGGCGGGTCATCTCAATATATTCGAGCAGGTCAAGATTAACGACCTAGAAACTCCAATAGATACTATGGCCAAGAGACTTTCTTTTGAAAGAGGTCCAAGTCCGGTTTACTGACGGATCCCGAAAGGACGGGAAAACAGGCGCAGGGGTGGTTGGTCCAGATGTGGAACTATCCATTCCGATGGGTGCCCCACCTTCCATTTTTTAGGCGGAAGTCTATGCTATAGGGGTTGTAGCTCAGGAAAGCCTAAATAAGGGCTGCAAGAACTCCAATATCTACATTTGCTCAGACAGCCAAGCTGCGCTTCTAGCTCTTTCCTCTCAAGTTTATGAGTCGGAATTAGTCTGGATCTGCTACTCAAAACTCCAACTACTGTCTAGGGACAACCAAGTAACCTTGGTCTGGGTCCCTGGACATGAAGGAGCGGACGGTAATGTAAAAGCGGACGAACTGACTAAAACCGGAGCTGAACGTTCGTATACTTGTCCCTACCCGACATTTCACTTACTAAAACCACTTTAGGGAGGAGCTGCTTATAGGTGTGAAAACAGGCAACTGGATCTACTTTGGCGTAGCGCGCCCGGTATGAGGCAGGCGAAGAAATTCTTCAATCTCTCTCATTTCCAGACGTGCCAACTTATTAGACTTAGCAGACAGTCTCTCAGACTATTTGCTAACGCAGTCACTGATCATAGCCCCTTCCGTGACTTTCTTAAGAAGATAGGCAAATCCGACAGTGAACTGTATCGACTGTGCGCAGAGGATGACGAAACCTCGATGCACGTCATATTTAAGTGCCCACAGCACTTGCAGGCAAATCACTGGGAGAACAATTATCTCTAAGATAACTCCAGAAGCTATAATCGAGCTTGTTAAAAGACTCGATTTTGCCTAACCTTAGGGGAAGGTACAATAGACCGACTATGGTTGCGGTGTCCGCAAAGTCCTTGAGGCCTAGTCGCCCCTGCTCTTAACATTAACATTAGTTCAACACACCTTTTAACAAAACCTCAAGCTCTTGGTCGCTCACCTCATCTTTTATTATGGATTAAAATTTTTTTATATGGTCGCCTAACTCGGCTTTTAATAGATGGCGTTTCAACAGATCCTCAACCTATAAATGCGGGTGAGCCCAAGCCTCTTTTATTTCTCCACATAACTTCTTAATTTTCATTAATGACTTGCCTTCCTTTACTTTCATGCTCATCCATAGTTTTTCCGATGACAGTACCTTGATTTCGCTTATACCTTTAATACTCTTACAGGATCCAGAGGGAATGCTGCATATGTGAAATGAGTATACGCATGATTAGATCATTGAATAACGATCTAGAAAATATCCCAACTTGGGACAAAATCAATCGTGTATAATTCAATGCATCTAAGATCCAAAAGTGTCTCATCTGTTTAAAACAAGAACATCACTTAACCACTCCCGTTTCTTTTGATTGAGCATTTGTTGAAAACATTAACACCTGCTCGTTGTAGCATATGTATTGTACTCGGTGGAAGTTCGTATAAAATTATCAAGTTTGCGCTAAAAAGTCCGCTTAGCTCCATTAATGGGGACTTGTGGCCGTCAACAAAAATGATAAACCCCCATGCAGCCTGGCTCAGAATGAACTAAAAAACCAATCTTCTGTCATGGGTATTGACCAAATCCGTAGGTAGGCGAACGTAGAGGAAAACAACTGTTTCTTTAAATATGTCTCGTGCATTCATCTCTTTTATATTGTAGTTTTGCTCATCAAACCATTTTCAAAAAATCTCTTCAGCAATCGTATTTCTGATTGTAGTAAGGTTTTCAGGATGTCTATGTGTAACGATTATATTTCAGGAAAGTGTTATACTATTTTCATCCGGATCTCCCATATTGAAGGATGTAGTTGTGTCATCGTTCTGCTAAATTTTTTGAAGTGTAGACTCTCAGTCAATCAGGACTTAATTGAAACCCACATTTGGTTTCGGTTTCTGTTAAAATACATTATAGCTCAAGCTTGCCTTCGCGTTTAGCATGCCTTTCAGACAATTTACCTTGCAATGATGTTTTTGGAATATTTTATTTGATGCTAGCTGATCTAATAGAAAATTTGTCTTATGGAATGTCCGATAATGCTGCATTTAGCGTTCTAGCGGTATATTCTTCCATATTTCCTTATTACAATGCATTAAATCAGATTAATTAATAAAATGATAAAAAATTCACCTCTAAATTCCGGCCGCCCCAGTACACGCAAATTGGCTCATGATACTAATCATTGATCCATTTTGCGGCTATTAGAATTTTTGTAGTTGTTCGAAAAATTTACTTAAATTTCATTGCTGTTGCGCATTATTTACATGCCGGCACTTAACGAACTGAGCCCTGATGATTTAACTTTAACTGAATGATCCTGTTGCGTACGACGTAGCTAGGCGCGAATTTGCAGTGGACGTGAATTGGTGCACTTACCTTACAACTGGATTAAAATTGTGCCTTGGTGTTGCGCACTAAGCTTTGTAACGCATTTGTAATGTCTTATTCTAAATCAAGTCGGATAACTGCTCTAATTCGGTTGTTCATTTCAATCTCCACATACTTAAATGCTATAAAAATTTCTCTATTCGCTACATTCCTTGTATTTGATTTAAAATTCGTTTCCATAATCAAGGAATATCTTCAAACTATTTGGACATGATCATACTTTTCATGAACAACCATTTTCGATTTTACTCTTCAGCACATCTCACACAAACAATATTAATTCCCAAAATTTTACAGTCGAATTTAACTTTTAGAATTGAATAAGTAAAATATATCACTTTAAATAATCTTTTTTTGTAGCGGTTTATCTAAATAATAATCTGGCAGTCAACTAATGCACTTGAAACACTAGAACTGAGTTATCGTGTGTGATTTTTTAGATGGAATACAAATCGGTTCGGTCTTTGAAGCAAAATGAAACTTCAAGGTCTTTTAACTAAGATTTTCAATTCTTATACGTAGATACAATTTAAGTTGTCCTCCTAAAAAAAAAGTCCCTGAGTCAAAAATGTTGGAGATAAAAATAACCTCACTGACTGCGATTACTGTAACAAACTCCCGGTAGGTCAGCAAAACTCAACGGACTGGAAAATAAATTCTTCATTTGTGTGACTAAACTGCTAAAGTAGGGGATAGGATCGCGTATAAAAGAAGAATCTTGGACTTCTATGTTAAATTACTCTCTAAGTTTTGTAAAGTCAATTTTTTTCCATTTGCGATTATTGCAATGTCGCCTAATAGAATACTAAAAGATATTTCTTTTCTCCAAGCGATCAATTCAGCATTTCTTTAAAGACCTTTGAAGTTCCTAATGAATTGATAAGCTTTGTGGAAAGACAAATGAATATTCATACGTAGATTTTGTAAGCCCACAAAAGGATACCAGAAACTGTAATTTTATTTCATTTCATTGTTATTACTATATTAATATCGGAATAGTAGGTATAATAGTCCGGGAGGCAGCGTTGCATTCTCGGTAGTGTTTTTACGCCGATTGATTATTCTCTGTTTCGACAGATCTGGTATGACTAATAATTGAATCAAGAGTCATGTGATGCACCCGCGGTAGGTGCTGGTGTAAGAGGCTGCGAAAGTGGTAAAAACAATTTTTTTTATGTAATAGTATTCCGGCTGAAACTTGTTTTTATAAACAGTTGATATCATAGTGAGTTATAAAAACATCGTCAGCTGCATCGTGGAAACACAACACGTAAAACAAAGTAATAGTAACGGTATGTATAGTATAAAAGTAATAATAATAATAGTAATAGTAGCCTGAGAGCTCGTCGACATAAAGAGCTGTAATTTGGTACATGGTGTTTTCATAGTAATAGTGAACGAAATCTCGAAAATAAACTAAATTAGGCAAGCCCTTCTTTATGTTGCCATATAAAAATTTTTGTTTCTTACGTATACTGTGAAAATAGTCAGTCCTGGAAGTTTTTATTGTACTGAAAAGTATTTAGGTTCGCCCATCTCTGCTGATACTTTTTATGAACATCCGCTTTGATGAGAGACCCGATACTCGAGGTAGCAACGCCTACGGCGGGCTCCGGTTCAAGGAACGGAGAATCAGAGCCAGCCCAAGCTAGAAGGTGATCACTATGCCAGGAACCCACAGAAGGGACACCTTGTTGTGGATATACAACTTATTCACAGAAGACCTCCAATCTCCCAGTAACTTGGAAGTTATCCGAGGGCCACTCAGAGCCATCAAGGCTGCCTGACTATCCAATAGGATAGTAATGTCGTTCTCCTTGATTTGTATATCAAGGACTAACCTCACTGCGATCGGTATGGCGAAGACTTCAGCCTGGAAGACAGTGGTGTGTCTTCCAAGTGTGTACTCCATTCCAATATCAGTCTCAGGAAAGTAGACACCCGCCCCAGCTCCCTCATTGGTGAGAGAGCCGTCTGTGAAAATTTTTAGAGCGGACCGGGGAATGCTAGTAAGGTACTTCATTCAGTCCACGATTCCCTTCCAGGAAAGCTCACAGAGAAGCGACACATAGTCTCAGTCTTATTAAACAAACGATTGCTCCCCCCAACACGAAAACAACCTGATCGTGGTAAGCTAATCCAAGCATAATACAAAAATTGTTTACTTTTGTGATGTAGACTAATGTTAATGATATTATGGAGCTCCTTATTTTGATTTATTGGTATTTTATCATTGAAAAGTTCATGCCAGATATTCATTAATTATATTTACGCACTCCTCAAAGTGATTCTTATGTAGGAGATAAGCTTGGACATCATCCACATATACATACGTGAACAGAAATTAACGTAAAGCGGAAAGTGTGTAATGAATAAATATACCAAAGAGAAGCAGACCAATCATGGATCCTTGGGATTGAAACTACCGATAAGTGGAAGAGCTAAGGAGTAAAATTAATAGCATAAGTTATTGTGACAGACATAGAATTTTGAGCAAACAAGCATATCTTGAATGTCCAAGTTTCTAGTGACTAGGAAATGGCACAGGCCTGTAGTTAGTTGTATAAGAGCAGATTAGCCGTAATCCAGACAGCCATTAAGATTATAAGTTATTATATTAGAAATAAAGCACTGCGGCCAAGTAAGATGGCCAATTGTGCTTTTTGCATTAGTATCGCTACTCTAGCAGACGGCGACCACATAAGAGCAAGCAATAGAACAAACAACGTTCCAAAGTCATTGCAAATTGTGTGAACGAAGAAGAACTGGTCAGTGACGGGCAATTTGTAATGCCTTTTTCAAAAAGAAAAATGATTTTTTTTTTTACTTCTCGACTAGAATACGTAAGGTCCTCGACACCGTTTTAAACGAGACGCATTATTTTCTGTGACTTTATGTCACTTTTTGAATTTCAACAGCATGCTATTATACAAAACTACCATTGCCGACATAGTTTTGATTAATAACAAGCGCAACGAATTAAAGAATAAAAATAACGTTTAGTTTTTTATTTTAGAATGACTGAAAATGGGGTACGAAGAAATCAACATTGTTTCCGGGTCTTGACCTATACTTACATATAAATATTTACCATTTTACAATATAACATAAGACAAAAAGATCTATTCTGACGTCCAATGTTGCGCTATCTCCATACAATTCTTTGTTTTAATAGTCGACCAGGAAAACAACATTTAGGAAAACTTGCTAATAATAAATTCCGCTGTATTGCCTCGTGGGATAACTGTCCAATTTCAGTCTTGATATGCAAATAACAAGTTTTAATGAAAGCGCGGCCTTTTACAATATAAGTACAATAGGACAACAGTAGCTATACAGAGTCCATTTTTGCTGAACACAGTGTAGATGTAGAGTATACCCACCTACCTACTCGTACAATTGCCTTTTGTTCATTGAGAATAATGCATCTGCACGAAAACGCGTATATCTCGCAACCCTTCAACAAAGCAAGCTTTGTCAGTCAGTTTAATTCGAACCAACCATAAACCATCCATCTAACGAACAACCAACCAACAAACTACCACCAGTTGCATTCGACGCTAGCTTTTGATCAAATTCTTGTTAAAGGTTTTGCCTAAAGTCAACATCGACCCCTTTTATAAGCGAAAAGCTAAAAGAGTTACTCTTGAGTGGTTACAGATAAAAATTCCTTTTATCCTGAATTGATTGTTCCTTTTGGGAAAATTTTGGATTTTCAATGGATGTGTTTTGTTTTAAAATGCAATTCAATTACAACTCAATAAAATTTTGTTGTTGTTGTTTTCATCCGGGCTGATGTCTTGAACAAGGAAATTAACTATTTATGCAAAAGTTCTAAAGGAAACTGGCAATGTATCTGTGTTGCTTCTAATCTGTTTCAAATCGATACAATCTTTCGGAATATTTCAATGAAATGTTGTACATTGCTGTTAAGACTACATCAAATTACGTATTACTTAGTAGAGCTCCTAATTATGAAAATAGCCTCCTTGTATGAAAGACCAATTTTGTCAATGATAAATAAGTTCGGTTCCGAGGTAATATTACAGCAGGACCTCGCAAAAGGTGGTTTTCTATAACGCGAACTAAAACTTGCGTTGCTGTTCCCTTATAATAATGCAAACTACATACATATTGCATTGATGTGTATAATCATAGATGGCACAAGAACTAGATGTCGCATGCAGTACCAAAAAAGTATGCAAAATTTATATGGCTGCGGATGGTCCATTCCGGAGTGGACCACAACATTTGAACTGATGTGAACGTCGAGAGATTCATATTTTTTCGCATCTGAAGTATTGAGGAAGTTGATCAAATGTATATACAAAACTGTTACTATAAAAACACTTGCTTTCGGCACACTCTAAAATATGTTATGGTCCATTCAAGAATGCAGTACCCATTTTATGTACAATATGTATACTCTGCTCTAGTATACCATGCGACATCTAGTTCTTGTGCCATCTATGGTATAATCCAGTTAAAATTTTCTCCCTGTCTGACAGTAGGTCACACTTTTACTTAAATTTCATTAATATGAACTAAAATTTGCTCCATTTGAAATTGAATCGAAATGTTGTAAAAGGAGGCTTGACATGAAATATGAAATCATTATGAAGAAATACTGCCTTAGGGTATTATGCATGCTCTTCGAAAATTGTTGGACGAAAAACTGTATAAAATTTTATCGTTCCGCGATATCGTACATCTTCCAATGCAAAGCAATTTTAGCAATTCTAAATACAATTTAGCATTTCATGATTTCAATATAATAAAGATGATGTGGTGAGTACATGCGCTTTTAAAAGAAAAAAGTAGATTTAATTTCGAAAATGGGACAAATCAGATAACTTCTTCGTGGTGTTGCGCCATACAAAATTTCCTTTTTCACTATATACTTGGACATTACCTGAGAACACGTAAATGTAGAGACTTGGGACTTTGAACACGGCGTTTTCATAAAAATATTAAATACAATTTCGACAAGTAAACAAGCTAGAATTGGTCTAAGACCAATTCTTAAGATACTCATTTAGGGTATCCCGCATGTAAATCCGCATGGTCACCCCATCTGTGCAATTTTTATTTTTAATGTGATTTTTCGCATATATCTATAGAATTCTTCGTCGGACAGTAAAAGTGGTTATAACCGATTTCATAAGATTTGATATTCAGCACAATAAAATGTCTAGGACTGACCGTTTTCACAGTACACGGAAAAAACCTAAATTTTTATTTGGCAACACCAAGAAGGGGTTCCATAATTTAGCCCGTTTTGAAATTATATATGAAAACACTGTATACAAAATTTCAACTCTCTACGTTGATACGTTCTCAAGCAATGTCTAAATATACATAAGTATATTGAAAAACGAAATTTTTGAATAGCAACCGCACGAAGGGGTTACCCGATTTATCCCATTTTCGAAATTGAATTTACCTTTTGAAATCCTGCGCGCAAGATTTCAGCTCTGTAAGTGTATGCGCTGTTGAGTTATCGCGAGGATAGATGAACAGACGGACGGATTGACGGATAGACAGGCGGACATACAGACATGCAAAAATCAAAATGAATTTTAATATTATGCGTGGGTGTACAATCTATTTCACTGCCATAATTATTTCTATGTGTTACAAATGGAATGAGAATCTTAGTGTAGCATCCGAATTCATCATCTAGGGTATAAAAATGGGGGCACCTCTTTCTTGAAGTTGCCATACAAAAATTTATGATTTTTACATGGAAAAAGTGTAAATAAATAGTATAAAAACAAGAAGAAGAAATGTGGAATGACTGTTAAGAATTGAGTTTAGTTTATACATAGTTTTGGTGAAATGGGAAATTTGGCGCATGATTGGATTTAGATTTTAGCAAAGAGACTGTAGAAACGGAAGTAAGCCAGGAAAACAATGTAACGCATGCTAAATTCACTCCAAAACTTACAGCTAAGGCTTATTCGATTCAGTGTATTTACAAATATATCTAATTTTTTAAAAACTTCTATCTACTCACTAACCCTTGACTAAATAACTTTGTGCGTAAGGACAACGTTTGTGATTCAAATGTGAAAATTTACGAATAGTTTTAGCTTAGTAAACGAGGATGGATTTACATAGGATTTTTGATTTAGGATGAGTAAATGCGGAGCTTTCCGATAGCGTAATTTGTTTGTTTACATTATTGGGGGCTTTGGGGTGGTGGTGGTAACTACCTCCTTTGGGGTTATCCAATTAGCGCCGTGTGTGATATCAAATTAAAGCTCCTGTTGAGTACTATTAAATGGAATATTCTTCTTTCTCCTGTAAAAAACTTTTTGACTTTTTTCAGCCGAATATCGTTAAAATGCGTGATTTTAAAATTTGTGTACAAAACGGAATGTAGGTTGTGCGGTGGGCCTGATTTTTCTTTTAAACGCTTTACCATATAGTTTAACATATTTCATGGGAACATTTCAATTTCCTATGTTTAAGCATTATATGGGTTTTGATGTGAAATAAATCTTTTCAGTTTTTTCATATATACTTTTTTAACATGGAAGTAATAACATTAAAGTGCGATACTTACCGCAGGGAAAAACAAATACACTACAATATTTGAAAGAGGACGTAGAAGCGAATTAATATACATATGTTTTATAAATTATGTACCGTTATATGCGTTTTTAGCGAAAATGGAATATTTAAAAAGTAGACAATAAAATATATTAAAAAAACTTTTAAAATAGATAACTTTTGTAAATAAATTGCACTAAAAAGTAATAAAAAATTTTTTTTCTTTCTCAAGAAAAGTTTTGTTGCAAAATAAGAAATGCTAGAATTCATATTAAATATTAAAATTGAATTTATTAACAATCTTTTAGAATTTTATTAGCTGGTTTGACTTGAAATATTTGAACTCTTTGCAACGAAACTCTTCTTGTGTATATCACTGAGAAAGGAAAAATTATTGTTTACGTTTTAGTGCAATTTATTTATAAAAGCTATTTATTTTAAAAGTTTTTTTAATATATTTTATTTAAAATTATCATTAGGTATGTACCAACGCACGTAGTAATAAATTTAGCATTCACAGCTTGGATCTACTTGCATTTTTTCATATTTGTTTGAAAAACTTTCAAGGAAATTACAAAATTACCAAAGTAGAGGAAATTTTTCTTATGACAGATGACAGTTTTCACTGAAAAAATTGTTCAGTAATTATAAACTTTGGGTTAATTCATGCAAGAGGGGAAGGGGACGAAAAAGTAAAGTAACAGAAAATGTGTAGGTTCGTGCAAATTCACTATAACGCATTGTCCTAAAAACGAGTACGCAAACAGATCTTAAAGATAACTTATGGTAGAAATTTATTGGAAGTAGTACGTCGTGCACAGTGTAATTTGCAAAATGCCTGCCATTAGTTTTTCCACTTTGCCACTCCCACCAAATCTGAGCCTTACCCACTGTTAGTAGTTATTATACTGAATCTTGCATCTCGCCAAAAAGGCATTAAAAATTATTATCCAAAATTTCAATTGCATATTTCTTAACTTTTTACACCCCACGATTACTTTCTTTAATAGTTGATAAACCTACAAAGTTCCAAACCTTACCGAAATCTAGTGACATGGGTACAAATTACAGGGAAATAACTCCTGAGCAACTATCGCTGATCGCCCATACGAGTAGATTACATGTTGCTTTATTTTAACTTCGTAGTTAGGAAAAAAAACGAAATTTTAGCAGAAAGAAAATGGAAGGTTCTAATAGTATATTTTTTTAGAGAAAAAATCGTAATTGATGTTTTGGATGATTTTTCAAAATTTGGAACCCCCCCCCTTTTTTTTCTCAGATGTATGTACGGCACTGGGTTCAGTTCTGAGTCTAATTGCTATCACTTATTTTTATGCTTTATGAAAGAATTAGGACATCTAACTCTCCACACTCCCACCTACCGCCAACCAAGCAAATGCGTCGGTATATTACGCTATACATTTCCATAGTTCCCATAATTATTTTTTACGTTTTATCTCATTGTAGGTCGATATTTTGGTGGAAGCTTACCTGCTTGTTATTCATTCCATCAAGTAGTATTCCACCCGTTTTGGCATAGCCATAAGTTACATACCAAATTGACTTGAACGACTTTCAATAGGATTTTCCTCGTGTTAATGGACTCATACAGGCTGACCGGTGATGCCATCTTTTGCAATGGCAATCAATCATCTATTAACAATGTAACGTTAGCGCGCAACACTGAGCATATATGCCATATGTTGTCCAATTGCATTGCGCTAGTGTAAGCATAGGCAGTCGTAGAATGGTCGCCGCAACTTGTAAGTGCAACACTGTCCAGCAGTACACGCCTGCGCCTCGGTCGAACGGTCTAATTTATTTTCTGTGGTTGGCCGCACTCATTATCATGTCATCACGAAGAAAATGCGTTTCGTTTCGTATACGGTGAATAAATATTGTCGATAGTATGTATGTACGTAGAAAGAACTCAGGCACCTGAGCTGTTGAGGTGAGACTGGCTGGCTAAGACTGAAGTCATCGAACACTCATAAGGTATCGACCGGTAATAACACACGTCAGTAATTGGCGTTCACTTGGATTGCGCTTCTTTCTTGCCGGATGACCGGTCATTACAACACCTTCTGGTGGAGCGGTTTTTTCAGTTTGCTTTCGCCTATTATTGTCTTTCGGTGTTGAAAAGTCAACTCCCTCTGAGTATAATCGAGAGGAAACATTGTTAGACGACAGGGTTCAACCGCAAATTTCAGATACGGCTGATGTTGTGGTTTCGGTTTAATCTTATGTGGTGGCCTAAACCAGCCGATGACGACGATGACGGCGCCAACTGCTTGATGTTATTTTGATTGTAATCGGCCACCCATTTGTTGTTTATTTTTTCAACAGTTATACAGATTATTCAGGTTAGTCGGAATAAGCTCTATTGAATTTAAGGCGAGAGATTCAAAACAGTAGCCATATAAAATGACTACATATACTCGGAAATTGGAGGCAAAATGCAGACATTGTTTTATGATTATTGGAAATTGTGTTAATGCCATTACCGTTTATGGTAAAGATGGAAATGTTTCTAAGAAGGTACTTATCACCCTAATCATTTTTGGCATTTTGTTGTTCATCAACAAAATTGATCCTGTAGATTGAAGAATTGCATAAGGCAAGGTTACTAAGTTTTTTTTTTCTTTCTTTCAAATGTGTCTCCGAAATTAATATCCTTTAAGCCTTGTGCTCAATAAAATGAAATATTTGTTTTACTATTAGTCTTAAGTGATTTTTTTTCTTGACTAGATGAAAATTGATTTTTGTAAGTTTTTACTCTGTAACCTTTCTGGCACCTCTTAGACTAGGCTCCTTCATAGTGTAAGTAAACCACATGTTATTAATTCGTATGGTTTATATAATTCTTCCCAATTTATGAGGATAATTAATATACAAGTACGAGTATATATACAATACCATGTAGGTGCTTCTCAAGTCTCAATCAATTTTGTGGCCATTTTTGTTTTCAGTATTTATATTTTTATAATATATTTCTTTTACTCTCTTTATTATTGTTAGTATCATAAATGTCGAATTGCGCGATATACATGACTGAATCTGCTCTGGTTTTAATATATTACTTGGATTGGGTCATGTTATGAGCATCTTTTAATATGGTGAAACTCAATTCGGGAAAAATTTTATGCATTATAGATAGAACCCATTGAGACGTATATCATGGAACCCTACTGAAGTTGCTTCGTATTAACATGGGATCACTTTTCTATAGTTTTCTATTTTTGATTTAAAAGTACTTAATTCCGATGAACTTCAAATAATAAGTTCTGTATGTAATCCATAATTGTTCAATGTATCTGTTTCCATACCTACTTTGGTTTAGGGTTGGGCAAACAAAAATTGATTAATTTTATTTCCTTAAATATCGAGTTTTAGGAATAATTCATGTTGAATTGGATAGATAGATGATTGATTTTCAGTGAAGATTCCCAAGAGTCTAAAATTTTTGTATGCATTTGGGGCATCATTAAACTCATTCCTGAAACACATTCAAGAATTGAATATGAATCTTAGTAGAGGAGGGTGTACAAATATGAAATACCTATTATAGTTTTAAAGATAACCATCCCCAAAATAGATACATTCAAAAAATGAATGGTAGAAAAATAGGGATTTTTATATACTTAACAGTGATATTAACATAAATAATGTAGACTACAAAATGGTCAAAGTTTATTTATTAAAAAGAAAAATATAAAAACTGGACATTTCCAAAATAGGGTAGTAATATAACAAACGAAAAATTCAAAATCAGTGATACTATTTAATATTATAAGTGTATCATTGTATTATGGCCTACAAAACTCGCATACGTAGGTGTCCTTTTCTGCGCCTGCACAGTCAACATGAGCCCATACTTTACATAGCAGACCCTCTATACGCAATTCTTCCCTAAAGTCTTCCGAAAATTTTGTACCACAAAATAGGCAAGTTGCATCTTTTGAGCCTGGACGAAGCTATCCAGGTTCATTTATATCACCATCATTATCTAAATCAATGAAAGGAATGATAGCATCATTTGAAGACTCATCTGTTCTATCATGTTTAATTTTCCTGTTCTTTAAATTTTGTGGCTGTTTTCTTTTAGATGACAAAGCGGTAGGTTTCTCTGGGTCATTCCGAAGTAAGTCATTCTTATAAGGTGGTAGGGTTACGACGGCAGAACCAGATGGTTTACGCCCATAACTAGAATTTTTAGCTTTAACTGTTGGAACTGGTGAGATGTCGTGAGACTCTATTAAAGCTCTTTTCCCTAAGCCGCTTGTTGAGGTGCGGTAGATATTTGGAACCTGTGAGTCTCTTTTACTTATGGAAGTGGATGGTCTAGACCGAGTTGGAGTTGGAGGTGCTATGTAAGTAGCTGACGTGGATTAATTGGAGCTAGATGGAGTTTGCGGCTCTCTTTCAATTATAGACGAGGTCTGCGGTGAGTTTTTATTTGCAACCCTAGATGTAGTTAAGTAAATAGGAGTGGTTGGTTGGATTGTTTACACTTGGTGATGTAGTTGAAGATAGAATCTCTTCTTCCTGGACTGCTGCTATGTAATCCGCATCAGAAAATATATTCGTGTTTAGCGGGTATATTCCGATTACAAGAAATCCCTTCACAGGTATTTCGCGGATTAGGTTTTCAAGTATGCCTTCTCAAACAATTCTGCAATGTCGAACATGCTCAGTGCTCTTTGTTGTTGCCCCAATAGCAACCGTATTTTCTCACTATAATATGCTTTCAGTGGCCCCATAAATGTTTTATCTAAAGGTTGTAATATATGCGTTGAGTGGGGTGGGGAGGGACGCAATGGATAGAAAATTATTTCTGGCTAAATCAATGACATCAACATTTCTGACTATTCTTTTGTTGGTTTAGAAAATTTAAAAAAATATTGGAACCACTTTGTGAATAGATGTCCCTGAATCCAGCCAGATAGATGGTATGCAGCAATTGATCTACATGATTGATCATTGCCTGCTGCACTTATGCAATATACCACTGTAATTTGCCCACCTCGTTCAGCTGAAGTTAAGCTAGCAACTTGTCTTTTATCTCTTAACGATACAAAGCTCGGTATTTTTGATTGCACAATAGATACCCCGTTTCATCTACGTTATAGATGAGATCAGGAGTATAGTAGCATTTATCATATTCTTGATCAAGATTGTTGAAAAATTCGTTCACTCTTTCTTTAGGGACACCTAGCTCTCTGGCAGCTGAAGTATCAGCAGGGCTTTTTTTAATGATACCTTGCCGCTGTGACGACATAAAAAAAGATCTTTCCACTCTCTGTTTGCCTTTCCTTCATGAAAAGGATGCTCGATATCATTTTTAACAACTAGTTGATATGCCATAGTCTTTATATCATTCGTAGTCAAGCCATAAAATTTCGATTTCATTATTAAGATATAATCAAATATGTAGTTGATTTTCCAACTCATTGTTTAAAATACAGAAGAGCATTATCTACAGACTTCTGTCGAATGTGCTTCCATAGTGTAATCTAACGCTTACTAAATAAAGATGTACATTTACCTAAAAATTATTTTTCTCCCTAGTTTTGTAGCTGTTATACTTATTATCATTCACCTTTCAAAAATATAATTTTTTATACTGGGTGGCGCAAAAGTACTGACATTTATATGACATCTCCTGTCATTCTGATATTGAAAATTGTGTAGTAAACAAATGTGAAATTACTAAAAATAAACATGCACCGTTATACTCCCCAAGAACGTGGAATAATCATGTCAATGTTTTTACAGAATAATTCATCAGTGATAAAAACACAACGTGAATTTCGTCGAAGATTTCCCCACCGTCCGACACCGGTTGGTCGCCTAATGCGTCGCTTTGCCACACGCCTCGAAGCAACTGGCGCAACATTGGAAAATATCGATATGCAGAAACATCAACGAGGCGACGTGGCACACAATTGGACATTTCCAGGAGGACTCTGCAGCGTATTTTGGTCAAAGACTTGAAGATGTTTCCATATAAAACTCAGATGACTCATCAGCTGTTGCCCACTGATCACTGAGCCCGTCTAGAGTACAGCCAATGCGCCATAAACCTCAACCTTGAACAGGATGATTTTTTTTCACAATTGGTTGTGAGTCACGAAGCGCATTTCCATCTCTCGGGGCATGTGAATAAGTAGAATACTCGCTTCTGGGGCACTGAAAATCCGTACATTATTCAAGAACCACCTTTACACCCACTAAAAGTTACTTTATAGTGTGGCGTCAGTCTGACCCCAGTGTGGCAACTAAGGGTTAACCTAAAAGAATGTAAATTACAGAGCTTAGACGAAGCTGACATGTAATAGATGATGCGAATAAGCTGTTATGGGACTAGACAAGCCAAACTTGAGAGCTCTAGTGTTAATTCTCACTAGGCACTCTTTTCTCAGGGGTCACCTTTACAGAATGAAACTTGTTGATGATCCTATATGCAGGAGTTCTGGAGAATGGTGACTCACTTTCTTTGTCACTGTCCGGCTCTCTCAGGAAAGTGTTACAGATTCCTTGGCTCAAACCTCCTAGATTAGTTGCATGAAGCCGGCAAGGAGGGTTGGGCGACAATACTTAGCTTTGTAAGAGAGTCTGGTTGGGACCGATGAGCAGTTGCTCATAAGTGTAGAGAGTGAACAATGGGCCTTGTTCTGGCCTACGTTGGGGCGCCAACCTCTTTTCTATCCATCCATCCATCTTTTTGACTACCCTCTTTTAACATATATAACATTAATGATTTTGCCATATCAGATATCGTTGGCAACTACGACATTGTCACGAACTGTGCAAATTTTTTTTTTTTTTTTTTTTTTTTTTTTTTTTTTTAAATAGACAAGCATTACCACATAAAACGTTTATTTTTATTTTAAGTCTATATATGAGGTCAGCTTGGCTGTTTGCTTTGGCGTATACTGCAGGTAGGAACAAAGTCGTACTGATGATTATACGGTTCCTGCTTATATGAAACGCCCTCTTTTTGTAGTGAAATTTCTTTCTAAAAAAGATTTTTCGTTTGCATAAGGAGTTTTTTCAACTAAAATGTTTACTTCAGATGCTTCCATAATATCACCACACGAACAATGCAATAAATTCATAATAACCAATGATTTGAAAACGTTTACACTCAAATACCTCAAAAATGATTCTTTTAATTAGTCCCTAAAATACCTTCACTTCATTCGCGCTGTAGCTTGTAATATAATATTGAAAATTTCTGAAAATCTTTTGTATTTCAGCGATATTTAATAGCCACTGGAATTTTAGCGCTACCAATGTCGAGCCGATTAAGTATTTACCGGAGATAGGCATTCATCATCGAGTGTGAAGTTATTGTGAAGACGGTTAAAGCCAACTACCAGTTAGAGGTTCTTCTTAGTTTCATTTCATCAAAATCGTGACTCGATGTCACGTTCGCTCGTTCCTTTAGTTTCCTCTTCAGCGTAGGGCAAATCATTTTCAAAATAAATGGCTAGCTAGCATCTAGCTCTATGGCTTTGTATTACATTCATACATACCTCTCTATATAATCTATACCAAAGATGTACATAAATTGTATGTATATGCTGCCGAGAATGGACGATACAGTCTCGATCACACTACAGTTCCACGTAATACCAATATGTGTATAAGCGACAGGAGTTTCTGCAATCGGAAGATGATTTTTTGTTGCTGACAGTATGATCCCCGGTGTTTTTAATTTTCGTTAAATTTTTTTTTTACCTCACCACAGTTGGTTTATGCTGTGCCACCATAGGAGACGGTAAAGTGTTGTAGTCTTCTCACGCGGAGATGGATTCTCTGTTGTTGTGTAGCTCCTCAGCTCTTTGGGAACATATGGCGGAAATCGAAAATTTCGTTTCATCGGCGAACTAATTTTATCCAATTTATCGCTATCAGAATTAAACGAGAAATTAGGCGGTTCAGCGGACACCAACTGGTCACTCCTGTCAGCTCTTCGATTAAGATAATTGTTATGAGCGCGAGCACTTATACAAAAAGGACTATGGTTGGCTTAAGGATTTA
Organism: Dioctria rufipes; assembly: GCA_963924295.1. Classification (NCBI taxonomy): domain Eukaryota; kingdom Metazoa; phylum Arthropoda; class Insecta; order Diptera; family Asilidae; genus Dioctria; species Dioctria rufipes. Next base: position 176,475,374 of record OZ002742.1, on the reverse strand, counting down.
CCGCACTCCTCGTCTTAAACATGTTTAATTTTGTTGTTGTTCTTTTTTTGAAAAATGGTTTCTTCCAATTTCAAGTCGTTTAAAAGAAACGCACACATAACAATCGTAAGATTATTAGTATCCTCAGGAGATGACTATGCCGATACCGATAAAATAATGAAAGCTTCCATCATTGCGCAGAGCACTTATTTTTTCGACCTCATTTATGAGCCTTTCGCGCAAGTTGATATAACTCGACATATGTATGTAAGTAACGGGCATTCACGAATCGTTCAGCATTGACAATAAAATTTATTAACAATTTCCCATTATATTTTCAAGGCTGGGGATTAGTGCTCCCCCGACAAAAATAAATTTCCTTGTAATGAAAATTTAAAATGATGTGGTAGCTTGGAAGAATCGATTAGTCGCCGGCAATCGTGATTCTTTTCGTTCGCTGAGTGCACGCATTTGACACCGAGATGACAGAAATAATGTATGCCGCGACGCCGCCATATAAATAAATATTTATAGGAAGTTTGTCTTAAGAAGCATGCGCAATTCGATTAGTAAAGCACGCAGCACAGAAACTGTGTAAGTCGTACACAACGCAACAAGTAAACAAACAGAAGTCATGCGAGAGGGAACTAATTGACGATCGGGTTGACAATAATTAGATTTTCTCCATTTGTTGTTGGGGCTAAGCTGGTGACAGGGAGCCGGAAAATGCATTTTTCAATCTAACATATTGCTCTAGAACACCATCTGGCCGGGAAATCTATCGACGACGGTTGTTGTGATAAATTTGGAAAAAGTTGAGAGTACATGTGCCCTTTTGTATAAAAATATAATTTGCTTATACGGCATTGTTGCCGGAGTGCGATATTAGTTGGTGGTCCATTATTTTTAAAGTAGCATTAAGGCATTGCAATTTGAATTTAGTTTTTTTTTCATAATTTCTATGTTAGCAGATATAATGGGAACCGATAATTATTACTTGAGCATGCTGTCTCCAATTAGGATGATGAAATGTCGGAATTGTCTTAGATAAGAAATTACGGAATTTACAATTAATATCAAGCAATATAGTCTATTCTTTTTTGGTTTTTTATTGTGGAGTTGTGTTTCCAAGAGTAACATTTTGACACCCAACAAAAGAAGGTTTGCCAAGGATCAGTAAAATTATACATTAAAAATCAATATTTCTTCTTTCTTCTTTTGAGCATTTTGTCTTGTTTGTTTTCCTTTTTGTGTTTTGTTGTTGTTGTTTTGTTTTTAATTTTCGCTTTTGACTCTTTATAAGTTAGTTTAGCTAGTGTCTTTTTAACAATTTTGTGCCTTTTGGCAATTAGTTTTAAGAGGAGTCAGTACTCAGCAAAAGTTTCAATTTAGATACCAGCGAAACTGTAGGTAATAAAATTTACTATACCCAGGTTTGTGTCCTGAAAGTGAGAAAATTCATATAAAATTAGCCTAAACTTAGACCACAGAGCACATTAGAGACATCTACCGCAAAAGACAGAAACCCAATATCCGATAAAACCATACAAATTAAGACGAAAAAGGAAAATTTGCAGTTCATATAAATTGAAAATATTTAACGAGAATTAACTCTCTTAAATTTTTTTTCCCATAAATGTTAAATATGCTATTTTGCTTTGTATTTAAACAACTTTCAAATAAATATTGCAGTTTCTCGTCGGTGAAATATCGGGAGAAAAAACAAGTACTATTAGAGTCAAATAATTATACAAAGCGCCACTAAAAATGAAAACACTCGACGTTATTTGCTAGATCTAGGCCTTATCTTTCTAAAACAGTCACAATTTAAAGAAATGAGAATACCTACCCACAGGAATTTGATTTAAAAGACTTCAATTTTTACCATTTTTTTCAAGTTTTTGAGCTAATATCTCTATTCTAATACACTTTTTTTAATTTTTGCCGACGTTATTTACTAGACCTCATCGTTTTCTTTACTTTAAGATATAAATCATTATTTTGCTACAAATAGTTTGCCAGAAATTTGCATTGAAATATGTATGAAACTTGCAAATATTGGTTCTGACTCCTCTTAAGGAATATTTAAAACAGCCACAAAAAAGAGCCAAAAATAAAGAGCAAATATAAATAAAAACTTCTTCTTACTTTTTTATTTAATTTTATTGTTTAAACTGTACGGTAGTGTATTATTGGAGTTTGTCTGTTCACTATCGTTGAAACATTTCAAATAAATAAATAAATAAATAAATATTATAAGCAAAAAAGAAAAGTAAACTAAACAAATTCCACCCCGTCGTTCATAAATAGAGTCGCTAATTTTACGAAGGAAGACACATAACATAATATGGATGACGGATAGAATTATATGTAGAATGACACAATCTAAAGGCAATAATAAATAATAAAATAAAATAAAATCAATTGTTATATCACGATTAATAAAAACTAGAATTTTCCCATCGAAAAAAATCTATATTAAACTCCATTAAGCAGAAAATGTAGAAAACCCATTGTAGTCCAAGGAGGAACATTGTCAATACTCGTGTAGTAAGTAATGTGTCAAACTAAACAATCTACTACAAAACCACATAAATAGAATGGAAAATCTCCATCTACACTAGAAAGTTTTGAATATGGCTCAAAGTAAAGACCAATTCGTTTTAAATCATCTTGGCTGACTCTGAAAGAAAAGTTTCTTTAATTTCAGACTTCCGTAAAAAAGACAATATCAAGAGAATTCTCATAATGCAGAAATTACATTTGCGAAACAATCTCTTTCCACCATGATTCATTGAGAATATTTCAGTCGTTGGAAATATTTTTATCGACAACTATCACCCGATGTTTGTTTGTTGTTTCATCAATAAAAGTGCAAAGTGACCACACATGACAGAACTAAGATAACCCAAAGCGGTTAGGAATTGCCGCGTAACGCGGATTCCATGTACCCTGATAAATCGCTATCCGTCACATTAACTGAATACAAGCGCATTGTAGTACTTGACTCTTTTGGATTAATGTCACGAAATTATCATCAACAGTGCACAAAAGATCCGACCAAGATAGTGCTCGATGTCGCGCAATCGTCTGTGACTTTTGCCTTTTCTTTCAAGTCCCTCCGTTCTATATGGCAACATGAACGGAGTCTTCTTATCTATAGACATTCTATACGAAGGAGACACTGAGGAAGCTGCCTACTGTATCGAATGCGACATAACAGTCAAAGAAAAGCATTTTAAAAGGATTTCATTGTGCTCTTTTAAGACCTCGACTCCCCAACAGAAGAATCTGATAGCATCACCACTTGGCTTAAGAGCTGAAATTTGAGACAATTCGTGGGTGAATATGTGGCAGATGATGCATTGCGGTGGCACTTCTCGACGCCGCGTCGCATTTAAATTGCTATGGAAACAGCTATAGTTTATGGCAAATTATTAATTTTAAGTTTCTTTATTTTGATACAAGACGACCGGACCCATTGCGCATAGATAATATCTGTTCGCTTCAAGTAAATGAACGTTTCATGTTAGTAAAAATCTTTTTGTGGAAGAAACGTGAACTTGAAGTAAGCAAATACGTGACTATGCTAATGAAATCGTTAGGAACGCACTCATCTCAAGTAGGTGCAAATATAGTATAGATAAGGAGCTTTGACCTCAGGATCAAGAATGTTAAAGTTATTCATAATTATCGAGCTCCTTTAATATTTTATGGGGTATTTGGTTGAAATAGTGGGACTACAGTGGGCAGTGCTTAAAAAATTCAATTGATGGAGTTTTTATTTGTTTTTCTTATTTTCCAGTTGTGCTTCTCTGTTTCTATAAGGATGTTACCGTGGTTTCTTACTAATTTGATCTTCTTTTTTTTTTTTATAATGCAAAAGAAGTCGGGCATAACGTGAATGTACTATCGTAGTGCATCGTTTCACTTCTCACTCGCACTTTTTTATAATCTGGATAAAGCACAGCGTAGGTCCTTGTGGACGTTGGTTTTTAATACATCAACTGACAGAACAACGAATTCAAAAATGTTCATCCCAATTTAATTTTCTCGAAATTTCTCATAACTTCAATGATTTTTTGCATTATTTTGATATATTTGATATAAATATACTTTAGAATCCTTATACGGATAAACGAATATCAAATTCACTTTTATTCAAATTAGTTCCTCAAATCTCTTCGAGATGGCGATAGCGTCGTAGGTTCTTATATAGGGTGGCGTTCTTCTATCATCTGCACCGTTTTGACTGGCATGAGGACTCATCTTATTATATCCTAAATAAAATTATATACAGGGGTGTTTCTGCTTAGGAGATCAATAGAGCAGGAGGTGATAGTACTTATCTAGGCAAACAAAAAAATTTATGGCAGTGGGCGCCCCCCTCCCGCATATCGTCCGTTTGGGAGTTACAGGGTGATTAAGAAAAATGCTAGTTTTTCACAAAATACCCTGTATCTTAAAAAGTACAAGGCGTACGGTCACAGTTAGAGCTTATTGTATGCAGAACTTCATGGCCTTTAAAACGACTGCTCAATCGACCGCGCCAACCCCATACCACAGTATATATCATACAGTAGAATAGCTTAGAACTAACTACTGAAAAGTGAATTTTAGAATTTCAATTAAAAAAACATAACCTTAAAATTTCTCCCACAAGAGGGAACTATTAAGTATGATACGGACATAAATGGGCGAACAGTAGCTAGCTGCAAGACCGTTGACGGAAGTATTAGTTTTATGTATGTACACATATCGGCAATCGGCGACAAATGTATTGTTCCATTACTAAACAGCTGTTTGACGGTAAAGTGTTGTCATTTTGCCTCTTTCCCTCTAGTAAAAGTTTAAGAATGCCATCAGTTCTCTTTTTTCCACTTTAGATTTACATAGGAATCCATGTATTAAAAATTGACTAGTGTGTTAGTTAAAACTGTTGAAAGAGAAAGTATAGTCTCTTTATAGAAGCATCCTACTCACTTGACAGTTTTGACAGAGCTGGGCTACTGTATGATATATACTGTGCCCATACCCCTCTCCTCGCAAGAGTTATGGTTGTCTAAACTAAAACTTTCGAATTTTCTTATCTTTTTTATTATTTTGACACCTTTTATTTTTATAAATAGGTAGTTAACATAACTTTTATACAAAAACTGTAAACTGGGCCGTCTCTTCTTTAATTGGACCTTTACACGCTATATGTTAACTGTAGTCGTTAAGGAGCTCTTAACCTGTTCACAAAGCTATTCTCAAACCACGTGGGTGTGCTTGTGCGTTCGAGTCGCATGTTTGGGTGTGCGTATGTGTATGGCTGTTGTGCAGGCCTGCGCGTGACCTCCACCTTCACCACTCATCTACTTCACCGATCATTCGGTTATGTTGGTTGATATTACATTATCGGCGTAAAGGCTCGTAGCATTTCATAAAGTGGCTAAAAATTTTAGACACATCATGTAAAAAGTCAGTAAGAGGAATCAGTACCAAGATTTTCAAATTTTATAAATTTTTCAATGCGAATTTTTGGCAAACTATTTGTACCAGAATAATTATTTATATCTCAATTCAAAGATAATGAAGAGGTCTAATGAATAACGACGGGAAAAAAAATAAAGGGAGTTGGAATGGATATATTAGCTCGGAAACTATATCAAACTCCTGTTAGTAGTATTCTCATTTCTTTAGATTGTAACTATTTTAGAAAGAAAATCCCTAGATCTAGCAAATAACGTCGAGTTTTTGTCATTTTTATTTGAGTGTAATAGTACTTGTTTTTTTCTCCCGATATTTTACCGTCGAGAAATTGCAATATTTCGTTGAAAGTTTTTGAAATACAAAGCAAAATAGTATATTTAACAATTATGTACAAAAAAATTTAGTAGATTTAATTCTCGTTAAAAATTTTCAATTTGTTTGAACTGCAACTATTCATTTTTCGTCTTAAATTGTATAGTGTTGTCGCATTTTGGGTTTCTGTCTTTTACACTAGATGTCTCTAATATGGTCTGTGGTTTAGGTCTAGGCTAATTTTATATGAATTTTTCACAATTTCAGGACACAAACCTACGCGTAGTAAATTTTATTGCATACACTGGTATCTAAATTGAAACTTTTGCTGAGAACTGACTCCTGTTAAGCGCAAACTATTACACTATCTGCCTACATTTCATGAAGACTTTTCGTGAAGTGCTGACTTACATCGAATGTCTACTAGTTATATATATATACTCAGTTTGTCATTCCGTTTTTTTAAAGTCTGTCTTAAAAATAAAAGTAATAAAGAATTTCCATGAATGCAATGTTGTGCATGTATCAACTTCGGTGAAAACTACTTCAGGCTAATAGACTGTTTTCACTAGACTGAAATTATATGCAATATAGTACTCGTTTTCATTGCAATTAAGGTGACATAAATACCAAATGTAAAGTGATAACAATTTTTTCAGAACGTACCAAATGATTTTGAAAACTGATGGTTTTTAAATAATAATAAATATAAGAAAAGCTCAGAGTAAAATTTTTTTTTAAATACACTGCTCAAAAGTGTATAAGCAAAATGTGGTTTTTCGGTTGGCAATTCCTGGAATTTGGTTTGATTTTGGTTCTGTTTTTTGTTTTTAGTAGATACATCTGTTGCGCATACAACAATAAAAAAATCCAGAATCCAGAATAACGGTAAAAACAGGTATTATATAATTATAATGGGACAAAACCCAATTTTTACAATTCAAAGATATTTTACATTTTGCTTATACACTTTTGAGCAGTGTACATACTTAAAAAAGCCCAGACTGTCTGTTAGTGTTGAAATCTTATCATACTTTCTTTTTATTAAAAGAAAATTGAAAAAAAAAATTTTTAAAAACAAAAAAAGGACTAAAAACTAAAGAAAAAATTCAAAAAAAAAAAAATTAAAGATATTAAAAAACTACTAAAAAAAATAATAAAAATTTACAAACTTAAGGAAAATTCTTTTTCTAAAAACGGGCAGCAAGTAATATTCCGAATTCAACTGAATTTCAAAAATTTCAAATGACTCAATTTCCGTGAAACGAGAAAAACAAAACACACCGACATTGCGTTGCGGTTTAAAATATCAAATGAAATTATTTAAACGTAGTATCGAGTTTTATACATAGAAAACAAAGTATTAGTTTTCATTTTGATTTATATATTTATTTGAATTTGTCTTTGCATATTAGAATATATAGAGACAACAGGAAATTTTGATTCCTGTAAAATTCGTGTGCATGAGCATGGATTTTTTCAGGGTCCCATGAAGTAGGTCAGCATTATATTGAAGAAAGAGACAAATCTATTTTCATCTGTCAAACGAAGTTTGTCTATTTTAAAAGAATTTGAATCTAATTCAAAACTTTTGATAAAACTGAAAAGTGAAAGATATTTTTCTTAAAAGTAGTGCTAAATGAAGTAAAGAGTTTAAGTAATTATCTGCTGATATTATAGTGATAAATTTCCAAGTGATGTTCATGTATTTTCAGAATTTTATTTTATTTTTATTTTATTTATTTAATAAGCATTTAAAATTAAGAGTAGTAAACAGAGATTAACTGTAATAATATACTACCTTAAATTTAAACTGCTAAGCTACAAAAGAAGGTTTGGAGAAGACAGAATTATATATTAAAAGAGCTACAATTAAGACTCTATAAAGATAAGTATTCAAAACTAAAAAAATAAAAATAAACTAGTAGAGCAGGAGAAATTTAAAGGTAACAAAGGAAATTATTAGGAAATATAAGTATGTGGGGGAAAGAAATACAGAAAAAAAAAAATTACAAAAATATGATGTTACAAGTAATAAGATACAAAGAAAGAGAAACAAAAATGAAAATCAAAACTACTAAAAAATAAAAATTTGAATTATCATAATGGAGAGCATGAAAAGAAAGGCAAAAAAAAAAAAAAAAAAAAAAATGAAATAAAAAATAAAACAGGCAAAAAGTCAACTGAGCAAAACAGGATTATTCATCAAATATGGAATACGGGCAAAGCAAAGGAACATTAACATTAACATTAAAGTTTATACTGAAGCACATGTGATTTATTTGAAGGATTATCGAGAAAAATTATTGCGAAAAAGGTTAAAAAATCTTCTAAAAAGAAGAAACGAATTGCCAAATGAATAATAAAATTGTTGGTTGGAAGCCCTCTTTTTCGTATCTGTTCTCGTTGTCCGAAAAGGAAAAAGATATATCTTGAAAGTTTCTGGTTTTACTTTCTAAACTTTAAATATATCAGTAATACCGTATTGGGAATTTAGGTATAAATTTGGAGCTCTTAACAGGCCTTCAAAAACATGATCCGTTGGAATCTTTTATTACGTATATGTCCAAAGAACATCATACAGAAAATACTTGGAGTATTTCCTGAATACGTTATACCAGACCCTACATTAGGCTGTTCTACAAACGTCCCATAATTATCCTGTGGCAAAATCAGCTTGTACGAAGGATATTACTTTTATCCCGGCGGGATATACTATTGATATACTGAGGATCATTTTTTGCCACGTAGAGTATGTCCCAAATACCTCCGACATATAGAACTCGGGATGTGTTTGGTATGTTCTGAGGTTGTACTAAACACCACATTAGCTTGTTCCACAAACGTTCCATAATTATCCTGTGGCAAAATCAGCATGTACGGAGGATATTACTTTTATCCCGGCGGGATGTACTATTGATATATTGAGGATCATTTTTTGCCACGTAGGGTATGTCCCAAATACCTCCGACATAAAGAACACGGGATGTGTTTGGTATGTACAGAGGTTATCCCAACCCCGGACATTAGGAAATCCTAGAAACATCTTATAGCTATCCCCGGGAAAAATCAGGATGTTCGAAGGATATTACGTTTATCCCGGCAGGATGATCTATTAATGTACTATGGATAATTTTGTGCTGTGTGGGAGAAAGTGTTGCAAGTTATTGTACTATTCAGTATTTTATGTAAGAAGGTCATGTCCAAAAAGATTCTGGGTTTTTCCAGTGATAACAAGTTGAATTTCACAAGTCTGGCATTATATTCAAGAACGGAATTTTCTAATTTAAATAATAATATTCTTGTAAATCTGCGCGGAACAGTTTCTATTTGCAAACTATAGAAAGGATAAAATGGATTCCAGACTTGACTAGCATATTCAAGGATGCTTCAACTAGAGAATTGTAGAGATATTACTCTCTAGGTGAGGTGGATGGTGATTTGAATGATTGACACGTACGGAATATGAAACCCATAAAACGAGGACTTAGAGGTGATGTAATTTATTTGTGCAGAAAAAAGGAGCTTGCGATCGAATATCACTTCCAAATCTTTGATCTCCTCCACCCTAGGGATAGATGTTTTGTAAATTTGGTAGTCAAAGCTAATAATATCATGTTTACGATGAAAAGAGATACATTGGCATTTGCGAACATTTATTTCAATGCAATTATCGCGACACAATTTCTCCATTTGGAGTAAGTCTTTTTGTAGGGAGACACAGTAACATTATTGATGATTCTGAAGATCTTCGTATCGTCTGCAAATATTAAGCAGCTGGATGAAATTAAGGATGGTAGGTCATTTATGTAGATTAAAAATATCAGGGGTCCAAGTATTGTATCCTGGGGGACACCTGATATTTGTTTGAAAGGAGAAGATTGTTGACTGTTAAAGACAACGATACTATCCCTGTTTTGCAAGTAAGATGAAAATAGCGAGATAGTGTTCGGGTGAAAACCTATCTGAGTCATTTTCAAAAGACATAGTTTGTGATTAATTTTATCAAAAGCCTTGCTAAAATCAGTGTGAATGGAATCAATCTGTTTGTTATCATCAAGGGATGAGGCAATAAAGTCAGTAAAGAGGGCCATGGTTGGTTACTGTAGAACGTCCAGGTAAGAAACCCTACTGCTGCTGCTCTGATATGAAAGGTTTAATCTGTGGTAGCAGCTGATTGTAAAACACTTTTTCAAATATAAGCGCAAGTGCTTTGGAAATTGATATAGGACAATAGTTAATGACTAGTTTACGGTCACCGGATTTAAATGTAGGTAAAACATAATATTTTTTCAACATTTCTGGATATGTATTCCTATTAATAGCAAGTTAAAATAGTTTGCTAAGTGGACCGGCAAGGCTGGATGCGTATTTTTTGTACACATTACTTGGAATACCATCAGGTCCAGGATTTTTATTGCAGTCAAGTGAGTTTAAGATACTTAATATAGATTCAGATGAGATAGTTGTTAATTTAATATTAGAATAGTGAGAATTCCCAAGAAGAGTGGAAGTGTCGGATTGTGTGGTAGAAAAAACGGATGTGAAATGATTGGAGAACATATCACATACTATACGCAAAGGACATGACGAAGTTTCATCATTAAACGCTAGTTCTTTAGGGTATATATTAGATCTTTTCAAATTTTTGCTGAAAGACCAGAAAGTCTTAAGGTTTTCATTGAGTGAACGCTCAGTACTGTCGACGTATCTCTTATAACATTTCGATGTAGGAGATTTAGATATTCCTCTAAAGTAGGAAAACGTTTTGTAGAATTCAGGGTATGGATTAGATAGAATGAAGTGTTCGGTGAAAAATTGCCACAATAACATCAAGGTACGGCGTGGAAAAATTATTTTTTAGGCATGAATAGTTATAAAATATTATTTTGTGTACTTTACACACCTTTTTATATTAAATTAAATTAAAAATACATAACAAAAACGATAATATATCGTTAAATTCCTTCATCCACCGAGATTTGTTTACGTCTGTTACAGCTGAGAAACTCCCTGGGTAGCCTGGCGTAGTGACAACTCTTATCTGTATGTTAAAAAGATTATAACCTTTATACAGTAGCCAGCAATAAAATCATTATCTTATCATTATCTTACTTCAAATCCAAGTGCATCTTTAGAGAAAAATACAAAAGTAAATCATTTATCTTGAATTGGAGATGCTTTTCTATGTGGATATAGTCAATATTTTTAAGAGCAAAACTTTTTTTTCTTTTAATTGCGATTTCATTTTCAATTAAAACTGCTTAAATGCGACAAAACTGGGTATCCGCTCTTACATCCAAATGCAAAACATATAAAAGATCATCCGTTCTACAGAGAACCGAAATAGAAAAGCTACGTGACAAAATCGCAAACAAAATCACAAACGAAATCCTTGTCTTTGAAGAAATTAGATCAACTTCGAGGAATTCCAACGCAGCATTGCATTGTGTTGTTCTACTACGCCTCTACGGCAATATGGATTCATAAAATACAGCGACTGTAAACAATTGTGCTATTTTAAGGCACACACTTTCCAAGCAGACTTTCTTCGCTAAATTTAAAATGTGATTCCTCTTAATAGGCGAGTTATTGACACCGTATCGCATGAAATCCTGTGTACAGTAATTCAAATGAATATGCGTTTGGAAAATTTATATTGACAGGCTGCAGTGCTCTTCTAGGTAATAAATGAAGGAATAATAAAATGTGGTGAATTCATAGTTAGATAAAAATTAATTTACGTGGTTGGGCGTCTGAGAGGTAGCAATTTGAAATTTTATTGAATTACAGGAATAAAGTATTTAAGTAGGTCAAAAGATTTCGCCTTGAGATGCATAAATAAAGTAGGAAGGAATAATACAAAAAATATTTGTCAAAGAAAAAGAATCCATTTAATGATTTTAATACTAGCTGTTTCCTACGTTAGTTAGACTAAAACTTACTTGCAATCCAAATGCAATTTACAATCCTGTTCTATTCAGCAGCTACTACCATTTATAATATACACATCTACCTTTTTAACCAACCAGCAGTAAATTGCCTTTGATGTGAAAGGAAGCTTTCCTTCGCAAAGTAGCACGGTGTTAATATCAACTCACGATTGTATTAAAAATTACTTTTGACATTAGAACAGCTCTGGTAATACTGCTGCCAAACTAACTAGTAGCTTTTAACTCATCGATTTGAGAGGATTATTATCTCTAACCCTGAATCCTCCTAGAAATTAAGTATTATGATGTGCCTAAATCAGGAAAATATATTGGGTCATCTTCTATTAGCTGGCCATATACGAGCGGAATTTTGTACGGATTTGATCCGATGACCAAATCCTCTGGATCAGGTCCACGGATCAGCTCCTCTGTCGCCCCAGTCCGTGGATATAATCTGCATTTCAATATATCAGGCTCGTGGTAACATAAACTGCATGTTTTTCTTTGGTTTTTGACTGATCTGATCCGCAGACTTGGTCTTTCTTGCTTGTTTGAAAGATCTGGGTACTTTCATGACGGATCAGACATATAAAATGGTGTCGAAGAGTAGGAAACAAATCGCTGTAGCGACTGTAAAGAAAATACAGTCCATTAGAAAGATAAAGAAATATATATAATTAAATTGCACAGTAAGTAATATAAATATTATTAGAATATAGTATTCATTACTCTTTTGACTTTAATGAAAAGCCCGTAGAGCTCTTGGTACAACTACTGCACTCTTAATGGCCGATAACGGACTTGAATCAACGGAATCGTTCCACGAAGGACTTCTTCCGCGGAACTGATTCACTCGTTTTGCTCACTAACCCGCGGAACAAGGCCTCGGCTGATCAGATCAGTTGAAAATTCCTCTCGTGTATAGCCACCTATTTAGTTTGTTTAATAAGCATGGATGTTTACCCTCTGGCCAGCATTCTATTTAATGTGATGGCTCCAGAGCTACGTTTCGGAAGTGTCTTCTATGTAAGCGAATCGTGGACTGAGAAAAGTGACTTATCGAGCCTTCCCCGGTCCGCTCTAAAAATGTTGACAGACGGCTCTCTCATGAATGAGGGAGGCGAGATGGGCCTTCTTGAACCTGACATTGAGATGGAGTACTCACTTGGACGACACACCACTGTCTTCCAGACTGAACTCTTCGCCATCGCAATGGCAGCGAAGATAGCCCTTGATTTGGAGATCAAGAGAAAGGAAATTGTTATCCTTTCGGATAGTCAGGCAGCCTTGATGGCTCTGAGTGGCCCTCGTACAACATCTAAGTTACTGGGGGACTGCAGGTCGTTTGTGGATAAGTTGTGTATCCACAACAACGTGTCTCTTCAGTGGCTTCCTGGCCACATGGAAATCATGGGGAATAAAAGTGCTGACCTTTTGGTTAAGGCTGGCTCTGGTTCTCCGTTCCGGGGACCGGAACCAGCCATAGGCGTAATCACTTCGAGTATCGCGTCTCTCATCAAAGCGGATGTTCATAGGAAGCATCAGTAGAGATGGGAGAATCTGAGTACTTACAGGTGCCCAAAACTGTTTCTTGATGGACCCAATAGAAATATCTCTGATTTTCTCATGGGGCTCGGAAGGAACCAATATAGAGCTGCCGTAGGCATCATCACTGGTCGCAGCTCGCTTTACGCTCATCTAACAAGGATGGGAGCTGTTTACAGCCCTGAATGTCTGTCCTGCCTGATGAAAGTAGTGCCTGAGTCAACCGAACACATTTTGGTACTTGTCCTGCCTCCGCAGATTGGATACTCTAGGCTCTGCCCTCCTATCCGTAGAGGGTTTTTAACTCCTCTATGGATAGGAGGGCAAAACCTAGGGATACCTTAGGTTCAGTCATCCTAACCGTACACGAGTTTAAAAACCTTCCTCACCAAGAGGAAGATTTTTCAACTCCTCTACGGACAGGAGGACAGAGTCCAGAGTATCCAGCCTGCTCCGGGCGAAGGCCGGAAAAGCACACAAAAAGTGTTCGGTTGTCTAAGGCTCTCTGAGACCTGATGCGCTTTATTAAGAGGACAGGAAGGTTTTGATGACGGGGCTTTTAGCAGGACAGCGCAATGGGCCGCTCTGTCCTCCATGCTTGGGAGCACTCGTCCCCCTGCCTTTAAAAAACCAAAAAGCATAGTTTTCACCAGCAAAGTTACTGTCCCAAGTAACCTTTTTTTCAGCCCGTCACCTTCTTTTGATATACCTTCATCAGTTTACTAGCGCCATTACGAAAATTGAAAGTGGAACTCTTTTTCGTACTGGCGCAAATAAACTTGTTGGTATGTCAAGAGGAGGAAACCATGCTTTAACGACAGTTTGAAATGTTCAGTTCAGATGTATCCTAAAGTTGTCCAACCAAATATATATCTAAGTCATTCGATTGGCATTCTTGAAGATTGCTTTGGTAGATTGAACGAGGATTTGGGAAAAAAAAATAATATTTACAATGAGCTCTCGCTAAATCCCACAAAGTCAACGGCTTCACTAGATCTCAGTTTAAGTATGGAAAGCATCTGCTGTTTATCAGTCCATCCACCTATTTGTGTTTAACCGTCCACCTGTAGTTCCACTTGTCCGTTGGTACGATGACTCGAGAATTAGACAGAAATGTTATGTTAGTTCGACAATAAATAAAATCAGACAACACACTAATATGTTTGCTGTACAACCATTTCTTTTTTCATGAAGGGCATCAGGCCTTGGTGAGGTAAATTTTTCAGCTCATCCACAGATAGGAAGACAGAATCAAGTTTACCCAGCCTGTTCTGAGCAAAGGCGGAACAAGCGCGCAAAAAATATTCGGTTGTGTCAGGCTCTGCTTCCGTCAGGCAAAAGAGGTACTAAGGGCTGTCAATAGCTCCCATCTTTGATAGATGAACGTGAAGCGAGCATTAGCCAATGATGATGCCAACCACAGTTCTATATTGTTTCCGTCCGAGCCCTAAGAGAAATTCAAAGTAATTCCTATTGGGCATATAAAGAAAAATGTTCGCCCATATCTGATTATGTTTCATGCGAATATTCGCTTCGATGAGGGACCCGATAACGGAGGTGGCAACGTCTACGATGAGTTTCTGTCAAAGAAACAGAGAACCATAGTCAAACCCGGCTAGAAAGTCAGCCCTTTCATTCCGAAAAATTCCGAATATTGGTCTTACTTAGATAAATTATAGCTTTTTTACCTAACTGCCATCTTATAGAAAGAAAACACATCTTGCTTTTTCTACAAACGTACGTTATAACTATTTCCTTACGAACACTACCCGAAAACGATCAAAACGGGTTTGTTTTGGACCCGACCATATCCGATTTGGATGAAACTTTCAGAATTTGTATGGTATACCAAAAAATCTCACCCATATTTTTTTGGTTCGCCGTACCACCCCCCCCCCCCCCACCACTAAGCCAAGCGTGGATCTAGCTGTGAAATTATGACGGGGTCATCTTTACAAATTACATTGAGCATAAAAAAAAACCTCCAGCACCGTAAGTCGTAAGGAATAGTCGTTTAGGGTGAAAACTGCAGGCGTCCCAGTTTTACACACTGGCAATATGGACTGCTCGATATGCTATTTCATGTGGGTACAATTTTTTGGGTCAAAAATAGTTCTTACGTCGCGTCGGTGCCAACATTGAAAAAATCTTGGCGGGAAGTTGAAAAGTGATTTTAATAAAACCTTTCGAATTTCTGTTGAGTATCTACAGATGAATATTTTGCATTTGGTAAAACACTTTTTATCTCTAATTAACCCAAATAATTAATTTAAAATTTTTATTTCGACGAACCCAATTATTTATTTGTTGTTTACAGTTTACAGTTGGTACTTGGTGCTTGACCGAAAGAGAACGCTATATAAAAGTGCGCCCACTTTCTGCAGTGTATTTCTATGGACGTAGTCTGTCTATATTATACATGTCAGTGGTTTTACATAAGAGCGCTGCAAATATTTTAGAATGTTAGGAGTTAGGACTAAGGTAGGGTTCTGATGTGGTAGTGAGAAAATCTGTTTCGTGGCTTGGGAAGTGTTTCTCGAGAGTTTTGGATCACCCGAATTTGAGGTCCCAAACTCAAATTCTGAGAAAATCCTATCCACATATGCATCACATGCATACTATAATATTCATTGAATATATTTTTATTTTTTTAAGTTTTGGAATAAAAATATTTTATATAATATTTTGAAGTCAATATCAATTAATAAATACATTTTTTAAATAACTCAATTAATTTAACGTTACCAATTGCCATCAATTGGGTAAGTCGATTGAGGAATCTTCAATACTGTGTA
Organism: Dioctria rufipes; assembly: GCA_963924295.1. Classification (NCBI taxonomy): domain Eukaryota; kingdom Metazoa; phylum Arthropoda; class Insecta; order Diptera; family Asilidae; genus Dioctria; species Dioctria rufipes. The sequence goes on along the minus strand of OZ002742.1, from coordinate 176,459,335 downwards.
TAAGATTATTAGCTGATGGTACCAATTGTTATTAATTGGATAAGCAGTATGATGAATCTTCAATCTTGAGTATGTGCTAGATAGTTGACGCTACTACACTTCAAGGCAGTAGTATAATCGTCCTGTACGAGTAATTAAATTAGTCTCGGGCTGAGCGTCCCTAGGACAGTTAGCGACGGCGATGAATGTTAATTGCCTGTCATCAATGAACGCGTAGAACTGTACCTATTACAGTCTAAGGAAGTTATCCTATAGCGGGGGCGACTACTCGGGTGAATGGTATTTAGTGAACGCAGAAGACTGTGATGTGATCCTATTGTCCCTATGACAATATGACCAGATGCGGTGGAAAATCTTGTTGTTTTCCCATCCACGGTGAGTTGACTTCCAACTCGGCTATAAAGACTAGCGACTTGCAAAACTACTGAAAGATAACAGTTATTAGACTTAAATCTCAGCGGTGATTAGCGAGAGATGATGTTTTAAAAGATGCAAGCAGTATAACGGGGTACCCTGCAGTCCTCAGGACCACAGTACACGTCCGGTATGGTTGCGTTAGTACTGGGGCGCGACCTCTGTAACCCCTCTCCTGGCTAGAATGGCAAGAAGCGGTAGCTTCGATATCGGTATACGATTCACTGAGAGAAATCAATCTTCCAGCAGTCGTAGGGAAACCAGTACTGTTACTGCGACAGAGCAGTGATAGCCGGAGGATGAGGTTGCTTGTGCTTCCAGCGTACTGTTTTAGCTGCGGTTTTTGATTATTAAATCTTGTGAGTTATCCACTGAATACGGGTCCTGCCCTACTGGTGATAATCCTCTGAAAAGGTAAGAGCCATATGGAAACATAAAAAATGAAAGAAAGTCTCGGATGATTTATTCCAATGGTCCTGGATATGTATTATATTTGTTTTAAATCTATTTTCTCTTTTTAGTATAGATCTGAGATGTGCTGTCAGAAGACTGTAATAACAAAAAAAAACATATTTTTTTACTACGTTATAAAAAAAAACAAAGCTTACCTCGTTACGGCTGTCTGCGTTCAGCAAGGTATTACTAGCTCGAATTAAAAAAAAATATTTTACGAGGTTTATACGATGGCTTGACCGGAGTTTGAAAATAAGAGAAACCGATCAGACACGTCGCCACAAATTTATGCATTTCAAAAAATCGTATCTCGAGAACGGAGCCAAATGAAGCTTAATGCTTTATATTTGTCATAAAAAGAAATAAAGTAACGTATTTAGTTGAATCAAAGCCCAATTTGTAGTTATTAACTTTTTTGCATATTTCAAATCTTTAAAATTCAAATTGTTAACGTTCAAATAAATACACAACGCAAATCTCTGTGCAATAATCGCTCCATATTCGAGATGATAAAAGTAAAATTGTTATCTTTCATTTCAAAATTTGTATACTAAAAACAGAAGAAAAAATTATTTTTCTAAGAACAAGAAACCTTCTTCCAACAATTTTTTTTTTTAAATAGTATTATTTACTATTGAGAAATTCTAGAACTTTTATCTTGTATTTTTATTTTGAAGCTAGAAGGCTTATCTACATATATACAAAAAATCGCGATGTTACTCGTCCTTGTTTTTTATATATGAATTTTTAATATCACCGTATATCCATAGTAACTTGTATGGGAGCACTGCACAGAGGGGAATGAGTTATTTTTTATTATCTGCTAAGGACCTGTACTAAACAAAATTTAAGAAGCAAAGTAATTAATAATAGCGTTCGTAAAACGACTAACTACTTTAGGGGAAGGCACAATAGATCAACTCGCCTCTACTCTTAACCTAACATAACATAAAGCACGCATGTAAAAAGATGCTGATACGGGACGAACTGGTATTTCTTTCCTATCAAAAATTTCATCTGATTTGTTATAGACTATTAAATTTGTTCGTTGGATCATAATTAATTTCTATTAAGTTCATTGAGTTTAAGCAATCTGTCATTTTTGCCTATAATTACATTTCACTAAAAAAATTTCTTAGTTAAACATTATAAAATATTTTATTATTTTTTGCATTATTTAAACTTTTTAATTCTGTTATTTATGTTTGAAGCAGTACATATCCTTTAGTTTTGACGTTATGATTCCTATTTGAAGTAGGTTCGGAGCTGAAAAATTATAAGTTGCTCAACTAGAGAAATTGGAACTCGGTAACTGAAGAAATTGGTACTACTATGAATTTACTTCGTATTTCTCACCATATTTACTTTTATTTTTTGTTTTAATTTTAAATAGAGAGAAGTAGTTTTTGTTACTATCCCAGTTTAAAAAAAAATAATAATTGGAACGTTATCCACAGCAAGGGCGCATCGACTGGGGGGACGAATGGGACCGGTGTTACTCAGAATGTCGGTTTTTCGCAAAATTATTTAAAAATCAGGAATAAAATGTACATAACTGTATTGTACATTATTACAATGTCTGTTAAAATAAAATAAAGCCTTTAAATATAACATTGACTATGAATGGTGGCGTGCGTGAAGAGGCATGATCGCGCGATAAAGACGAAGCAATATATTTGACATACAGTTGAAAAGCTTAGAATAAACGATATGCTCAGATGGGTATAGGACGTGACTTTGGAGTCCTATTTTTTCGACGTTTGGACCTTGAAATGGGGGACCCCTCTCTCAAAGTTAAATTCGGGGTGCGCTACTGCTTATAAGTGGCAGAATTATATATATTTTTAGAAAGCTTTTTCTTGACATGGGATTTGAAATCTGATTAATTCTCATTACCTTGAGTATATTGTATAAGCAACGACTCCTACAATTATAGCAAGAGTAGCAAGCACGCATCTTAACGCAATTTAAAATTCTCAACATACGTAATTTTCTCGCAGAAATTGGTATCGAAAATATAATTAAGCAGTACCTGCCGGCTCAAGTCAAGATTATTGGTTATTGTTGATGGTTCCCAGGATTGGCTATTATAACTTAGCTGTACATTGGAGGCCTGATGGTAAATATGATTTTAAGTATCTATGGAGAGCACATATTAGACAAATATCGTGCACCACCCGTATAATCTCTTGTTATTTGTGACAATAACTTCGCATATACCTTAATCGCAGGCCTAGGTATAGGTATAATGCACGATGGATGAAAATTATAAAACAGCGCCGGATTCCATTCACTGAAATCGCCGCCTCTAATCTCTATACCGGGGAGGGATATTATCTCTCTAAGCGATGATTAACAGTAGAACAAAAATAAATGCCGACCCGAGACATGCAACTTGCATTGAACTACTTTGACTCCTGCTCATTACCCAGATCATTTCTCTGCCCTTCCGATAACTACTTCGGTGCGGTGCTGCAGTTGCACCATCTTGGATATAGCCTTCAAGTGCTGTCTTGTCCCATCGAAACATGTTCTTAAGAAAATTGCTAGCACTTTCGTATGCGATCAGCGACCATATACGACGCTAGTTGAGTGGACCTGATCGTTTCGGACTGCAGAACTGCAAGTGGATCCGTTCGTGATCTTCGGTCACGTTTCTGGGTGTGATCGAAACTATTTTATTGGCGGAATTTATGTGGCTGCGATTTTTCACTAAACAAAAATTGTTTGAAGTCTCGCTGTTCACTTTTTCACAGTTTTCTTTCGTGAGCCTGTGCTCTCTCAGGTATAATACAACAGGAACAAGCTGATATGATGGGTTTCGGTGTATACCGCTGCTGCCACCGCTGATGATGCTGCTGCTGCTGTTGTTGTTAGAGGATAACTTAAATTGAAGGAGTTGTGGTTTCATATCCAAGTCCAGTGAATTTTATGCTTCTTCCAATCCTCGTCGAACGCCGGACAGGTGATTTAATAGTTAGTTGTAGGTCATCGAGATGATGAAAACGATACGCTTAGCTTGTCATGTGATAAGAAATGTAATTATTTGATAATGCCCCAGTGTGAAGATCGTGTTCTTATGGGTGACTTTCAAATTAAACTCAATTCGGGATGAGATTGTATGGTGTTTTATTTGGGATATCATTATGTAGGTAAAGTATACCTAGTACCTACCTATCTGGAGGTAGGTACCTACCTACTTTATATTTATTTAATTTAAAATTACAAAAGATGCTAGCCAAGCGGAAAGGAGTGCTCGAAAATAAACAATAAAAAAAACAACTTTGAAATTGGCTAACACACAACCTTAGGCATAGCTAAAATTATTTTATGTTTTCTTTTTTTTTTTTTTCTAGTGAAAAGAGTTTCCATAAATATACCGTGTGGCATTCAATCCATTATCATAAACCTTTTGATGTACCTGCGGGTGTACTTGGGATTCGAATTTAACTTGTCATAAAGACCTTTTAACCACTAGCTCAACGTATACTGAAGAAAATTTCTAATGTCGTTTAAACGATAACATTTAAGAAAATCATGACAAAATTTAAAAGAATACTTTTATGGCTCCCATCCAATCCAGTTCTTAAATTTCGTCTTCGAATTGTTATATTTATTTTGACAAGTCTGTAGCGAAGTAGTCGCCTAAAACATCGTAGACCCTAATTAGCACTTCATTTAGATTTTGGGACTCCCAACCCTATTTACTGTACATCAATCGGCCTATTTCAAAGACAGTAAACTGCCAAGGGCCAAATGTCAACGACAAATATTTGGTTTCGAGGCCTGTGCACGGTTCAGTTGTGTATTTCCATTTGCACCCGATTACATTTCCATTTAAATCTCTCAAATTTCCTGAGAACTTCGGAGTTTTTCAGCATTTTTTAATACATTTGGTTCGACATGATACAAAGAAAAGTACCGACACTAAGTCATAAATACGGTAGCCTGTTTGTTTTGTACATATTATATATCCCACTACCATCGTGTAAAGGATGTTAGCTATTTGGGCGGGATTTATTTATTTACACTCGGCCATATCCTTATTCGTGCTGTATACCGTTTTATTAGATAAATTCTTATTTCTAGCTCTGCAATAATCAATATTTTGAAATCTTATAGTATCTTGTATGTAATCGACAGCTACTATGGCATGTTACTGTCTTCTTCGTCAATATAAGTTTATTGGTAGATATTGCTTTGTGGTAAATAAAGTAAATTAATATTTATTGAATTACTAAAGTGGTGGAGAGTACTATGTAAAACAAAGCTTTTTTATGGACACAGAGGGAAATATAAAAAGCTCTTGCAAAGGGAAGCGCTTCCATACCATAGCCAGAAAATATATTTTTCGAAGCGTTCTTTGAGCATACCCAAAGAAATTTTTCTGGAAGCAGATCTCTTTACAGATTTTAGGCTTATTCATGAAAAAATGTCTCATATGCATCTCAAAGATGAAGATGGAGAAGAAATTTCATTCTAGAGTAGTCAATTGAAGTGTGTGTGTGATTTGACAATATTGGTTTTATCTTTTCAACTACAAACATGTCCTTGCAATTCGTATAGGTTTACAATCAAACGGAACGCATCCAGAATACTCGCTGAGATAAGGTAGGAGTTCAATCCGACTACCTTAAATTGACGACTTACATATGTATGTAGAGAAAAATTAAACAAAGAAGTCACAGACCTTGGTAATCAGCCGGAATGACGTTATCATGGGTGGCATCATTGGCCTGCTCCCCACAGAATACGTTTTCTACTTTTCAAAACAGATGGAGTTAATACGAGGCGTAAATTATATGGAAAGACTACAGCGGTACTCAATGCTTTCATTGGAAACCCGTCGTGGTTATCTTGATGAAATATGTTTATATAACGTTGTAAACAGCTTTAGCGAAATTAATTTCAATTTACCATCACGTAACACTAGCTAGCTATGTTTCACACTTAAAATTTTGGATTTAACTTTTTTTTTATATGGATTTTATACTTATTTTTAAAAATTTAATTTAAGCCTTTTATTTCCAAACATGTTTAACCGATAGTAAGTAAGTGAAATTTTCTGTTTGCTATCGCGTGAATTTCTTTAATAATTAAATAAAATAAATAAATATTACTATGAAAACACTAAGTACCAAATTTCAGTTCTCTACGTTAAAGCAGGATTTATATTATGATGGAATGCAATAATACTAAAAGTTGCTTCACAGCACATTTCTTCGAAAAACTTTGTTTCGAGACGACATTTCTTCGAAAACATATTTCATCGCACGTTTTCGAAGAAATGTTGTTTCGAAGAAAAGTTTATTTTCAAAACCATGCATATAACGGTGCAAAAAAAAACAAAAAAAAAACAAAAAAATGTATAAAGATATGGGGCCAAAATTTAACTACGTCCTCGTCGTTGACCTCGGATAGCACTAAAGGTGAAAGTGGACAGACTGTTATCAAATAAACGAGATTTTCAATGAGACAAGACTTTTCGATAAAAGGTTTTTCGAAGAAAAGTTTGTCGATGAAATATTTTCGAAGAAAAGTTTGCGAAGATAAGTAAGGATACCTAAAAGTTATTTTGATTTTTGCATGCCTGTCCGTCTGTCCAGGCGCGTATCCAGACCTGCAGCCTAGGCAGGGTCACAAATAAATGTTCGAGGAGTAGAAAAAAGTCGGAAGAAGTCGCTTTTAAACAAAAAAATTTTTTTTCAATCATATTTAATTTTCGGTTTGATTTGGAATACCTATCGATAATATTATGCACATTAATGTTGATCTCTCAAGGTGGACATTAAGGCCTCATAACCAGATATGCCTTCTCGCGCAGAGATTGTAGAAATAGATGCTATCACAAGCGATTTTGTAATGGGAGTAAGAGTGCTTGTTATACCTGTGATACACATGGGGTAAATTTAAATTAGCCTACTTTTACTCCATGTGTATCACCAAATACCCCGAGTATTCTGACAATTACCCCATAAAACAAGAGAGTAATTTCGGGGTATTCTATATCCTCAAACATTGCTGGGTAATTGCAATTACCCTGATAACAGCGCCAACTGGTAGTCGCTAGAAATATAACATTTGTGTGAGCAAATATTCAGCGATAGACACTGGCAAGCCAAAACTAAAGTGGAAATGAAAAGTGACAATTCGAAAATTATTATCCGCTAGAATTAATGCAATTATACATCCATACGAAACGTCAAGCATGCGCATTACCATTCAAATTACCCTGATTTATGTGTATCAGAGGTCTCCAATTAATTAGTTAATTCAATTACCCTGAAGCAAATACCCAGTTATATTTACCCTATGTTACTGACTATTTCTTTTAATAGGAACTTAAGTGATCTCACTTTCATGTGAAAAAAGCTGTCAATGGTCTTATCAGTCTTCTGCTTTCCATTTTCGCTACTATTTCTACCTCCATCGCCTAGTGTAGCAAGTTTTTCCTTCTTCTAAAAATTAAAAGTAAACGTGAAGTTAAATTAAACAACACTACTTGAATTAGTACGTAAGTATAAGCAAAGGAACGCCAACTACCGCAGAGAAAAGCGAATGGATTTTATTTTTATAGTTTTGCCGTAAAAATTCTGAAGAAAAATTATAGAATTAATTTTAGCGGCACTCGAATCAATCCAACTTATGGTTTTCAGTCACCAATAGTGTATAAAAATTCGAAGGAAAAATTTTCATGTAAATTTTTAAGAACAAAATGTATGATTGCCAACACTCACAAATATCGACTAAGGCCAGCCAAGGCACCTTAATCAATATAACTCTGTGGAACCATGGCTGGCCACCAGCAGTGCATGAAAAATCTAAAGTAAAAAATGTCAAATCTTTCTAACTGACTGCTTGTGCCCTTGTCCGAAAGAGTGAACCACCAGAATCAATCCACCAATTCGTTTAAACCGTTATCGGTGAATAGTTATTCATTAAAACTCTTAAGAGCAATTTGCAAGTATATTTGTAAGAAAAACCTAATGCTTCCATATGTTCATAAAATTTTTGAACAACTCAGGCTTGAATTAGTGTCGCTATGAAAAATCAACGGGCGGTTATACGTTGACGATTGCATGGAACTAGGGTTGTACTGAAAGAACCCTAAATCAAAATTCGTTAAGTCAATTTGTATGCTTCTATTGCAAGCTTCCCATCAAGTTGTCCTGTCATCAATTTTATGTCGGAAAATCAGATAGATTAAAAAAAGTTTATGATCGCTGACAAAATTCTTAGAAACTTCTTTCAAATCTCGACATTGTGTGCTTTTTCATCTATAGTAGTAATCGGTGCAACAAAAATATAAAAACATCATAATAACCGGGCTGCTAAGCATTGCGTGCCTTTTTCTAAATTATCAAACACTAAAATAAATAATTAGTATTCCAAAATTCCCTACCATTCTGAAAAAAACGTACACGTTTTGAAGACGAAGAGCTACGAGCGAATGACTATTATACCCAGACTCCCATATTGCTACTCGAAAGAAGCCAAACAAATGCTTAATTCAGCGCTAGTTGTCGCGGCAGATAGAAAAGTGCGTTACAGCACTAGCATTAATCGGCGGGCGGCGTCAGCTATATACATGGTGTCCGTACCATATGAAAATCGTGCTGTTAAACTTTTACAACTCGCTTTACAGTCCAGCGCCGCATTCAATTCATCGCGATGGCAAGGGGTCGCTTTGTGGGGGGGGGGGTCATGACCCTCCGGTGACCCTCCCCCTGTATACGCGCCAGTGTCTGTCCGTATATCCGTCTGACTGTCCGCACGATAAATTGTGAACTCGTTAATAAAATTTCAAAAATGGAATAAATCGGGAACACCTTCTTAGTATTGCCATATAAAAATTTAGGTTTTTTATGTATACTGTGAAAATGATCCCAGACATTTTTATTGTATTGGAAAGTTCTTTAGAATATGAAATGCTATGAAATTGGTTATAATTACTCTTACCATATCGAAAACTTGCACAGGTGGGTGATCATACGAAATTAAATACGGGCATTCATTCTAGAGTATCATAAGAATCGGTCTTTGACCAATTCTAGCTTTCTGACTTGTTTGTAATATTGAAAAAAATTAATAAATTTGTGAAACCGAAACAATTGGTAGTTTGCATAAAGAATTTTATTTGTGAAACTTAAGAAATTAAAGTTGACTGCTCAAACTCAGTTTGTGGTTTTGGCAATGTAGCTTTGTAGTAGTTACTAGAATATTGAGGATTAAAGCTGTGTTGAACCCATAGATTCAGTTATGCTCCATTTCAATTATAAGCAGATCGAATAGAAATTTGATCCAATCACGAATCATAGAGTGAAGTAATCTAGTCGAATAGGTAAAATTACGCACTGTCACATTGGGTGAGGTGAATAAAGGCGAGTAGGTATCTACTTATAAGCATCTACTTTAAAGTAGAAGTAATCACTTGTAAGGCAAGTAAGGCAATACCCACAAGCATTTACTTATCCAAAATGAGCATTTACTTACGAGTTTTAACTTATTTATCTTTAATCACATCCGAAATTTCGAATTCATTTTGAAGTTGCCCAAATTGTGTTAAAAGCCACTGTCTGCCACATATACATACATACTAAATGAGAAGCTGCCCAAGTAAATGGCCGTTTGCTGTCAAATAGTATTGTGACGACTCGTCTGTGCCGGGTCGTATATTTCCGAACACTTGGCCACCCACTTTATAAGCCTAGGAAAATTAATTCTAAAATAGGCGTCTAGTAACACTTTCCTGAACATAGAAAACTTAGCTAGGTATGTTTTAACTTATATGTAAATGGAAAAAAAATAATTAATCTGATATTAACCCTTAATTCGACAACTCTGTAAAGAGAGCATAGAACATACAGAAAAGAAAATTTACAGGTTCAATAATAACAACATTGAATAAAGACTAATTCTGGATGGGACCTAACAATTGATGAGCTGATGTTTTTTTTTCTTTTTAATTAAGCTTATTTTTCAGAGTCTTCATTATTTTTTTCCCAAACATGAGCGAAATGGTAATCTGGTGGGGAAGAATCGTATCCCGCCCGCATTAGTAGAATAGTAGCTGATATCACGACCATCAAGTCGATATAGGGTCGAGGTCGACTTGAGACAGAACTCCAGACTCTTTCCCGGAATATCACCCATTCAGGCTGTTATAGGGATAAGCTGGGCTGAAGACGGGCACTTGTCCAACCGATCAACATTACGGAAGCTCCAAGTCTCCATCAAGTAGATTGTGGGATTCCAGACACTTTTCAGGTCCTGAAGTTGGTCACCCTTAATCTGGCTGCTTGTCGAGCAATTGATCTACCAGTAGTCAGATGTCCAGGCCAAAAAATAACGTAAAGTTTTATGTTGATATTGCTTAAAAATCCATTAAAAAAAATATTTTGTCTGGCTAATTTATATATTACCTTTAAGAAATTTTATAGTGCATTTTAGTTTTTATATTTTCAAAGTCTATTTGCTCTAAATATTTTGTGCAATTAATGAGAGTACACAGCAGCTCTGTACTGAATTCGTTATAAACTTAGCTGAATGCTACATCGTATTTGCTGGTAAACTGCTCATCATCAAAGTACAAGAGAGATGGGATATTTTTGCAAACATGAATCTTCAAAAAATATGAAAGAGAAGCAAGACAAAAAACCAGATTGGTTTATACCTAACCATTAAGCTATCTTGACTCTATTGCTTTTCATGATGTTTAAAGAAATTATTATAAGATTCTGATATAAAAAAAAAATCAAAATTTATAAAATACGCTCGCCATTTCTAATAAAAATTTATTTATAACATTCAATAACAACAGCTACGACTATCGATGACCACAAAATTGAAAAAAATCTGTCCGCAATCTATCAACAAAGCCATTTCATATCAATTTTCGTCGTTCACTTTAATTATTATTGGCTTCATTCGATTTGGAAAAAGAACCATTTTTTTCTGGCAGAGCACATTGATTGACCGAGAATAGCGAATTCCGGCATGAGATCTTGAAATATCGACCAGCAAATGGCTCATGTCAATCTGATCGTGGCATCTATTGAAAAAGTGTTTCCCGCAATAAAGTAGCTGTGAAGATCACAGAAATATTATTTTTAGACATATGTTAAACACTCAAGAGCATCGTCGTATTATCTAAATAATAGAAATATCATTGCAGACTGAAGTTGAATGGCGTTGTTGAAATAAAGTTTTGATGTACTTTGTTTCAACTGCTATTGTTTTGCTGATGCTCAAAATGCAACTGAATCGCTTTATCTAAAGGTGTTGCTTTAAAATGTGTCAAATTTGAGAGAATTGTGAAATTTTGCAGTTAATCTTTGACTGGATGGAGACTGAATCTTTAATCGTATTTATAGCACAGGAACCATGATAAATATCTTATAGTGGTCAGGAATTTCATCCCCACTTCATATATATTAATACATTCCAAAGGCCCAGAACTTCAATATAAATTCAAAGGAATAATTTCGGTTCCATGATCTTTGTTGTTTCTAAAAAAAAAAAAAATTACATTACATATGTAATATTGTTATACTTATAGGCCTGGTACTGTACAGGTTCTTTCAGAAATAAAGAATGCCTTCAATATTTGGAATAAATTCTTCAATCCCTAAATCGATAAGAACTCAGATAAAAGCATTGTCTTATGTCTTGACTCTTGTGTTGTATTTTTCTCACTCGAACATGGGTCGTACATGGCAGTTAAAGTTAGAACATGTAATGCTTTATCCCTAAAATATGGACTTCCTCAGGGCTCGATATTAGGTCCTTTACTATTTCGTTTATAGAATAATGAGTTTCCTAGTGTAATTCGTAATACTAATTTCTCCTTCTATGCCGATGATGTTCAAGCTTACTATAGTTCGACATTATAGCTTAGTTGAAGACTGTTTAGAGCATTTGACATATACAAAATCTTGGAAACTTCCGTTAAAACCACGTAAATTTCACTGGATTCCTTACTAGTTGTTTCAATGATATCGGCGTGATTCATATCCGCCATGAAATGGTTTTCTCATATTTCGAATAACGACTTAATTCGAAAATGGTCGAAACCAGGCAAACTTTGTAGTATTACTATAGCAAAGCTTCATTTCTCACTATATTTTTTCCCCATATATAGCTGAAATTTGGCATATGTTTTTTTCTAAAAAAAATTGTAGATATATGTAGATGTGAAAACGAGTGAAATCGCAAAACACCTTTGTAGGGCTGTTATACACAAACTCTGATTTTTTTCTGCATGTATCGTCAGTACTAGGAGCTTTTTATTAAATCAAAAATACTTTGGATCATAGAAACCTATGAAAAGAATTATGCCATACTCATTCTCTGGAAAACTGTTCTAAAAATAAATATTTTAACGATCTAAAGTGAACATTTTTATGGAAACTATATTTACTGATATTCAAAATTAGTGTTGGATTAGAGTGGCTGCTGGCTGGCTAGCTGCCATCGATACACCTAGTAACAGCCACACTCACATGATTAATGGGGAGTTGAATAAAATAAAATTATTCCCAAGAATTACTAAGCTCCCAACATATTTTCTGTTATTTCTTCTAATTCGGGGAAGAGCTACGTTTGGCAGGGGTAGGTTATTCACACAGCAGATGTTGATGGTTTTCGAATGGGCTTGTGCTGTTGGAGATTTCTTTGAAGTCTTCGACAACGTCGCAGGTCATAGGCAGTTAATTAGTAAGTCAGGCAAGAGGTACAAAAATTTCATACTCTTCGTTCAAACTTGTGATTAGTATCTAATCTCTGGAATAGAATGCAAATGGTTGAATGCAAATCTTTGCCCTCAGATTTCTTGTTAACAAATTGTGGTGTACCAGAAGGATCTATTCCGGGACCGCTGCTTTTCACGGTTTTTATAAATGATCTGACAAATATGATAAGATATTTTAAATTTCAGTTTTATGTGGGCGATTTATAACTTTATATCTCCATGATTGATGAAGGTGTAGACAAACTCAATAAGGATAAGTCTAGAATTACTTGAAGAAAAAAAGCTTAGTCTTCAATCCCAATAAATGTAATATAATATATATATATATATATATAATATAATAATAATAATAATATAATATATATATATAATATAAAGGTAAAATAATCATAGTTAATATAACAGTAAGTAAAGTAGCAGATATCCGAGTGGCCCTCTTTTAACTTTTAAATGGTAGAAAGGGAAAAAAAGAATATTAAAAAATACGAATCAAATTAAAGTCTGTTTGAAAGTTCCATGAATAAAAATAGAAGATGTGAAAGCGCAGATTACATGCAATGAAAAAAAATTGAAAGTAATACATCTAGCTGTGCCCTCCTGAGTTAAAAGGCTGAAAGTTTGAAAATGTTCGAAGTACATCCAACCAAATGATTAAAGTATGCCCCTCTAAGATCTTTCCATCCTTGGCTACAACCAACTCTTAACAGACTTGTTTCATCAGACACTAGGTATGTGGCTGTATGATATATTTTTGTATAACCCTGTTCTTGTACATATATCTAGGAACCGATCAACGGAATCGATATAAGTGTAAGTTTTTAACTGGGAGGCACACATACGAATTTTTATGCAACGGGTTTATATACATTCATGGCATTAAATTAGCCCTAATTGAGCCCTAAAATGTTATGCAGTGCAACATATTGTAACAATACTATTTAACCTATTCTCAGTAGTGGTGGTCCTAACTTTTAATAAAGTTGGATTATCCATGGATTTTTTTAAAAAGTACTAAAGCATTAATTTCGGGGAAGTGGCATTAAATTAGGCCTAATGGAGCCCTAAATTTTGACGTACTCAAAACTGTTCTACCATGAAATGGCGGTCCCAACTTAGTTGACGTAGCCACCTAGATCTATGATATTTTCATGATTTTTTACGAAAAGTTGTTATTCTTGTTGGATACGACTTCAACTCGTCATTAGGCATTTTTCCAGGGTTTTTGTGTGTTTATGTCAGTCGCGGATCATTCTTCATGCTATGCGTTTACAGCCAGACGGATGACTTGATGGAAAGATCTTTATCAGTATGGGTCATGATCACCCTTTGTAAATGCAGCAAAAAGTTGTCATATAGTCCTGGCAACTTGTAAAGCTTGAATGTATTGAACGGTCCATTTATTTTATGTTGGAGTAAAAATGTTTCAAATGATCAAATTTTATAGTATAGTCAGATCTTAAAATATAAAGACAACAGGAAGTGTTGATACCTGTAAAATTCGTGTGCACGAGCGTGGCTTTTACGAGTATCATGAAGTAGGTCAGAATTATATTGACGAAAGAGTACAAATGTATTTTCAGCTGTCAAACGAAGTTTGCCTAATTTGAAAGAATATGAATCTTGTGAAAATAACGACGGAAATCATTTTTTATGCAAGTATAGTTATAAAATATTATTTTGTGAACTTTACACACATTTTTATATTAAATTAAATTGAAATTAATAACAAAGACGATGAAATATCGAAGATTTGTTTACGTTTGTGACATCTACAAAGCTCCTATCTTGGCACAGTGACTGTGACAAAGAGCATTTTCGGTGGGAGCAACTGCAGTATTTTCAACCATATATCTTGTTGCCCTACTCTCTATATACATATATATACAGCTGTACTGATCTTTCACTACAGTGGCAACAGATACTAATCCAGCCAGATATGGTAAATTTTCCTTATCACACTTCCTGTACTCTCTATATTCTAAGGTTCAGATGATACCTATATCAGTATCAGATTTAATGTCGCAAATGTTCATCTCTACTCATCCTCATCCGGGAAAATTCATTTGGACTTATTGTCCAAGCCAATGTCTTTTATGCCTATTATGTTTCACGCAGCTTTTTCATAAATGTAATTCTATTAGTTTACTGTTTTTGTGAATTACATGTATCTTGGCACTAATGTTAACGTTATTCTTCCCCTCTATTAATTTTCCTATTCGCCTTATTGCACCTTGTGAAAGATCAGTTGTAGACATCCCGGCCATCGGTAGTTTCATCCGGTATAAAAGTTGATACTTAACGAGATTGGTGCTCTACCTGAATATCTTCCGATTGCTAGTTTTATCTGTCTTTGCACGATTCAGTTTAAATGAATCCTAATAGATATTTATAATTGAACTTCTAATTGAATTTCTCCATGTATTATCTTCTGTATTCTGCGAGTTAATTATGGGCACTTCAATTTGAAGATATGTTCGATTTTACGGGGCACGTACTAATGACAAATGTAAAATACTAGTCCCATAAAATATACGATCTGGATCTTCACTTCCACATTAATGTCACCCAAGCCCCATGCAATGAGAAAATAGTTTTTTATAATTAATTCTCGCAAAAAAAACAAACCGTTTGCAAGTAATTAAAGTATTCCACTACATATTTCCCAATCTTAAGAATTTTAAATAAAATCCGCCGAACTGCTTTCAGGCATCGTAAACAGTTTTATGCAAATCATAAAATTTCCTTACTCGATTCCTTCGATTCATCAGGTCTCTCGCGATCTCGCGAAGAACAGAAAAGAAAAAAACAAAAACAATCAACGACAACGAATGATCATCAACCGCGGAATGGTACACAAGAAGATAAAACTTGGAGACCACCTGAACAGATGCGCTCTCGTATTAAGATTTATGCATGCATTGGTGACAACAAATTAATTCTTTGCGCCGATGAGCTTTAAATTGGAGGCACTGTCCACTGTTATCTTAATATTGTCATTGTCACAATTTACAAAGAGCAACGCTAATGGATTACACGATTTTTGCATTATCTCTTTGTTGCAGCGGCCGAGATCATTGCTTATCTCTGGGAGGAAATTATGCACGCAGTGCACTCTGATCGGTCCCACTTTTATTTAGTATCCAGTGAGCTGCGCTTTGCACACGAGATAAAGATGAACTTGATAAGGTGCATGCAGTTCTTAAAGGTTGAGAAATCTAGAGAACATGGTCAAATGTGAGTGCTTCTGGAGATCTACTCATTGTTGAGGATGCTAAAAGTTATCAAGATTGCAACCTCGTTGAACGCCGTTTTTTAATCAGAATGAGCTCTTTTTATTGTGTAGCCCTTTATATGTAGGATAGGTAAAGAAGGTAGCGGAATGCTGTGTATATCTATAGATAAAATTCTTAAAATACATGGACGTTCCACAATAGATTTATAGTGCATCACATCATAACACTAATATTGATAGATAAAAACATTCGAAAAATCCCAGCATATCTAATCTCAGAATGAAAAATGTTTTTATCTCTTCAATTTATTCATAATGACAGGTATGTACCTATTAATTGAATACCTCTGTTGAATTTTCCACACAATTAGACAAAATCTAGATCATTTTCCATGTATATACTACTTCGCGTTAATAGTCTGAAAACAGTTTTTCCTGTGGTGTCATTAGTTACTGAGAAATTCCAACCGGATGACAAGGTTCAGGCTTCATTATGTAATCCACCCCTCAAGAGTTTGTTGTCTTACAGTCTTTCACACTTCATGTCACCCTTCCAACACAGCCACCCTGTGGAATTGAGATAAATGCGTGACATGAAGTAATGCCGTGTTGACAGACCCAGCGACATTACTCCTATGCAAATTGCTGGGATTTTGATTGATGGACTCGTTTCACAGTTGTTGACAGGGGTTTGATTAAAATTTTTACCGGCCACATGGGACTTTCAGGGAAAATTGAATTTCTTCACTGTTTTTATTGTGATTAATTCTGAAACGGTCAATACGATTTTTTTTCGCACTTATTATTGTTATTTATTAGTGAGATATTAACATTTTTAGGTTCAAAATTTTAGAATAGATTCAAGGTAAACAAAAGTTGTATAAATGGCAATCGGAAAAAGTCTTTTATATTGAAAAGGGTAATCGAAATTGATATCGACTAGAGTTTTATCATATAACAAACAGAGTACAGTGCACTTTGCAGAAGGAATACTTAATTTCTATTTAAAAGATAAAATTTCCGACAAAAATTAAGTGAGTTAATGAATGAAAGAAAAGTTTGTAAAAATAAATAAAGAGCCCTCGAAATTCCTTAAAAGCCAACCTTCTCTGATTGACTGGTTTGGTTGTTTGGTTTAAAGAAGGAGATGAGAAGCTATTAAGCACTGCGACCACTAAGAGGATATATTGTGCTCACCCTCCTATCTCCTTAAAGTAAGCCGGTCCCCTCGAGCAACTTTAAGAATCCGTATAGCAGCGATCTGCCTATAAACTTACTAGGATCCAGCCGAGCATACACACAGGATATTTGTAAAGCAGTCTCATTGTCGTCCATACACAGTCTGCAAATAGTATAAGAGCCTATGCAATAGTGACAATGTTCTTTCGCAGTTGACAGTTGCCAGTAATCAGACTAGAAAGGAGTATGACGTACCACTTTACCTCAGAAGCTCCCTTGCCCATTTCATAGACGGAATCGCCATTAAATGCTTGGCGTAGCTCTGTCCCATGATGCTATTGCAATATATGCTGCGAAAATCTGGAGTTTGTGAATAACTAACTCACTTTGCTGTGAACAAGGCGACTCTGGCCCAATTAGAGGTGTAACTTATCCTTATCTACCATACCAAGTTCATCAGCTTTCTCGTTGCCAGCAAGTCGTGGGATTCATATCAGGTTAACCCCATTGGATCTAGTCACTTTGTTAAGAATACTTTAGCATTTCCAGAACAGATTTAATTTCACCATGGAAGATTAAATTGTTGCCTGACTGTTGGAGGATGTAAAGATGGTTTTATTGCTAAAGGCACTCTTTAGATGCTCGTAAGCACAGGCTTGGAATACTGTGCTCTGTGAATCTCAAACCAAGTTTCAGCGCTCCACACCCTGGCCCAGGCACCAATATGCTACTCTCGCTGCTTACTAACTAGTACACTGTCTCGAATATATGGGGTATGGATAAAATAGGGACGTTTGTCAATAAGAGCTGAGCAAATTGGGGAACAAACCTCGACAAATGCTTAAAGTGAACAAGATCTAAAAGGTATTCCATTTTCGAGTATAGATCAATTTCCAAAGCTTATAATAAAAATTGATGCCATTAATCCCACACTTTAAAGGGATTGGACAAGGAAGCACCGATGCGCGACCCAGACATACTTTGATATCGATTATAGAAAGGCGATATTACTTACGGCTAACGGTTTAGTATTCAATGTAATTACTGGATGGGTAGTGTCAACCGAGACATCGTTGTTCAGATCACAGACCACAGCACCACAGCACACAATTAATGAAGAGATTTCGAGACTAGGAGCTAATATAAAATGTCTGTACAACACGGCGAGAAAAAATAAGTGCTGGGAGACATATGCAGAAGATCTCTAAATTTGTGACTTAAACAAATTTAAAGCTAGGTCCACACTGATCCATTTGTGCGTTGCATTTGACTAAAATGTTTTTGTATGCATCGAAAATTTCATCGATGTTGATAACGGCTCAATGCCGCTCAGAAAACGTCAAGGCGGACAACGAAGGAGATCCATACCACATGAGTTTTCACAAACATCAATGAATGTTTGAAGGAGCGACGTTGGATGACACACCTAGGTGTATCAAAACAAATAGGCCTTAAGTCAATAGATATAACTTGTGTTCCGCAGAACAGAGCAAAACAAAAGATACACAAAAGAACGCCTCATACAATTTCACAGAAGATTTAAGTGAAGCGAACAGTACAAATAGTTCGCTTCAATCAACAGAACAATTTGTTCTCTCCAGTATATGGGAGTTCTAGAACAATGTATACAAAGAACACAGCTAGTATAGGATGCTTTGGGTACAGGTGCCAATGACTTTCGAGAATTTTCATCTCCTCGAAAACTGAGATTGAGTACATATTACAAATGTGTTCAAGGCGAAAAAGTAAAAACAGTGCAGTATGCATACCGGTTTTCTAGAGAAGAGCTGAGAAGAACCAAAGAGATTTCTCTACACTTTGAAGATATCTCTCTGCTTCTTCTCACCTCTTCCCTAGAAAATCGGTATGCGTACTGCATCAAGAATACTCGTTTGGAATAGCCCAGGTTTATACCACCACATCCTGTTAAGTCTGAATTTATTTCACAAAAAGTCATGGAAACAACATTAACTGTTCCACTGGCAACACTAAATTGCGAAAAGTTGCTGAAAAGCATGAATTAGAAAAATCAAGCGTTAATTTATGGTTAATATGGATAACACCAAGAATTTGTTATGTTAATAAAACATACTACGACAGTAGAATGTGAATTTTTATGCAAGTCTTTTTTTGTAATACTTTTGGGACTAAGTAGCGAAGAAAACTACTGCTTCTTAGATAGTTTGAGCTGGAATGTTGTCCAATTTTGAAAAAAATATGATAGGCATCCTAGGAAATTGGCGCTCTATATTGTTCCCACGCGATCTATTCCTGAACGAAGGTATTGTAAGTGGAATAATAGAATAATAAATATGGGTTAATGAAAGGAAGCTACAAATCTCGGAGACGGTTAGATTAAGACAGTAATAGCCCTTAAAAATATATATATAAATATATATGCATGACGAGATATTTTTTGCATGAACAAAATAACAATTCATTCAATATAATCAGTTCTAAGATTAAATGTAAGCAAACTGGACCAAATCGGCCACATAAAGTACTAGGTAAATATAAACACAAGTGTTCGGTCCACCACCGAACTACAAATCCCTCAAAACATCCGCATTTTTACTTCCTAAAAACAAAATAAAAAACTCACAAAGAATCAACTTAAAAAGAAAAATTCATAATACTTATCTAATTAAGTACTCTCAGTACTCCTGAAAGCTCCCACAATCATCCTAAAGGTCCCAAGGATATCCACAAACTAAAAATTACATTCACTACACATACCTCCGTGAATGTTTACAATTCATTTGCCATCAAATTAAAATTACGTCAGTTAGACGCTTTTTCGCCACAGCAATTGTCACAAGCGTTACCAGGACAACAACATGAGGAGTACAGCATATGATCGGCCTCAGCAGTTATAAGAGAGCGACGAGCCATAGTGAAATCACCCATTTCTAAAATCAGAGTTGATCTGATCACATCCAAAAGTCTTAGAGTCTGTTCTGAGCAAAATCCCAACCTAAATCAGAAGTTAATCCTGAATATCTCATAATGTGATCATAACTCAATCCTAATACTGAAGTTGATTCTGGACATATAAATTGAGATTAACTCAACTAATTTTTCATAGGAGTCAATCCTAAACATTTTATTTCAAAATCTAGGTTAACTTTATAGAAAAGTAAAACCTGATCTTCTACCAGAGGTTAACTCTGCCACAAACAAGGACTGAAGTTAATTCTGAAATATCAATTCTCCAACCAACAGGTAGCAGCATTTCAGTTCACTGTACCTATAAAGACGTACACGATAAACGTCAAAAATGCCATTAGTGCAGTCCCACACGTAGCAGCAACCCAATTTACTGTACTTGCAAAAGCGCACATGACAAAACGTCACTAGTGCTATGATAAGTACCACATGCAACAGCACAATAAAAAACTACACGCTAGTAGGAAGTTATACCTGCTACACATTCTCCAACGTACACATAGCAACAGTACAAGTTGCTACCTTATGCATATAAATTCTATATGACCAAGTCTACGGCCACACGGAGCAGTACACGCGACTAAAATTTGTCTATATTGAATTTAATGAATGAAGTGTTAAGTTTTATTTAATTTTAAAATAGTATTAAGTCTGAATTATGAAATTATTGTGATATTAGATATAAGAACTGGATCAGCACGTAATAAAAAAATTTTTTTTATATTCTTGAACTAAAAAAAAAACTGAGTTATCTATTAACACCGGCACCCCTCCTCACGTACAATAGTACGCAGAAATTTTCAACAAGCGTCTTATATAACTCCTTTCGCCTTAATGGCTTGTGCAGATTTGCATAGTTAACATATATTCATTTTCTATTAAAGTTGGTTCGTTTTAATGCCAATGTTAAAACTTTTTGAAAATTGCTATGTTTGACGGGTTAGAGGGAATTTGATTTTCACCCAAATTATTGGTTTATTTGAGTCTGATTGAAGCAGTCTCAATCTAAAAGTATAATCAAAGTGTGATTGTTTTTTTCTAACTAACATCTAAATAAAAAGTGACTTATTAGTTGAGCATCAATTATGAAAAGTAACCAAGTTGATTAGATTACCAAAATTAAATCAATATAATTTATTAGAATAATGAATAAATAGCAAAGGGTCGAAGTGGCTGCCTTGTGGTATATCCTTAGAGATATAATATTCTGTAGTACGAACGATTCGAAAGTTCTAGTTCCACCAGCAAAATAAAAATTAATTGAAATGCGAACTTGGCAAGTTTATTTCTGTGTAAAGTTTTACTAAATTGTCGGTGAAGATATAAAAAAGTTTTTAATAGTTTATCTCAAAATATGATAATTGTCTCTTATAATACATTGAAATGTTTGTAGAACACACCACGATGTACAGACAATTTAAATAAAAGATATAAGAAGAGCATATACACTTGTATTTCGAATAATTCTAACATCAATTTTTCTTGGCAAATATTATCAAGCTTGCCTCACTTTCCCTATAGTCTATATCAAGATGATAAGTTCATGTTTACGAAGTTCTATGAAGATTTTGTTGATTGTACTGATAATCAACAAAATCTTTATTCGTCAACAATGCATAGAATGTAGTTTATTTAGCACCAGTACAGTAAATTTCATTAAAATCGGAATTGCATTCCTTTCGAAAGCCATATTACCAATTCCCGTAATGCGGATCTCTGCAACAAGGAATTTAATGGTCCAGTATTTTGTAAAAACTGGATTTCAAGAATATGAAGAAACGGAGTTTCGGATTACGGGCAAAGATACCCAACCCTTCGGAACATCTATGTATACATATACGGGTGATTCAGAACAAGATACCTTCCGGTATACCACGCGAATTCTTGAGGTAAGCTGATCAAAAAATTGTTCCACATACCCCCCCCCCCCTCCCCCCCCCCCCCTAGAAACCTTCCTTTAGGAGCTGTGGCCAGTTGAAGATTTCGCCAATATTCGTGAACGCTGATGGGACTACATGAGTATAACTTTTGAACCACACTATAGATTTTGGTTATTGTTAGCTTATTAAATAGCCAAGAATAGTAGCTGGTGAAAAGTGTATTACTGTGTATTTTTTAAACAAGCATCTTTAAATTATTCTCAAAAAGATTTCCAAAATTTTGATTTTTTTACACAAAAGTTTTTGAAATAAATAACGGTATTTATGAAATTTGTGTGTAAAAACAATCAATGTTTTGGAAATATTTACGAATAATTTAAAGATGCTTAATTAAAACATACAGAGCAATACACTCTTCGACAGCTACTATTCTTGGCTATTTAATAAGCCAACAATAACCAAAATCTATAGGGTGGTTCAAAAGTTATACTCATTTATTCTCAGGAATATTGGCGAAATATTCAACTGGCCACAGCTCCTAAAGGAAGGTTTCTAGGGGTGGGGGGAGGGAGGGGGTGTATGTGGAACAATTTTTTGATCAGATTACCTCAAGGAATCGCGTGGTATAGCGGAAGGTATCTTGATCTGAATTACCCTGTATATTAAATCTGTTTAAAGAATAGGCTAATTTCGGTAATTACATGCATGTATATGAAACAATTTTCATAAATTGCCGTGCAGTTATTACCATCCTGTAAGGCATTGTCTAGTTCTTAATTTAATGGATTCAATCCAAAATGTACAAATCTAAAGATATTTTCAGACTAACATAAATTTCAATTTTTTTTCCCTCAAATTTTCTAATATGTAATTTTCCGGAAAATGCATAATCTCAAGTACAAAACCAGTGTTGTACACATTCCTTACTATATGGCACAGTTATGGAGAACAATATACATTTATCTTACACAAAATTGCCCACAAGTCTTATTTCATGAAAACCACTAGTCTGAGGCTACCCATAACTTGAACCCAAATAAGTCATCGTTTCATCCTTCCAACTTGGTGTTTCTGGTGGTTCATAAGTGAAGGACACTGGGATGACTTTCATGTGGCCATACATGCATAATACAAGCCACACACAAATTTATTTTTCATCCAGGAAATGAAATATATCACACCACCCAGTCCAGAATCCATTCAAGAACACTTGGCTTTTCAAGTGTTAAGAGTGGAAGATATCTGCGTTATGGTGACCTGAAGACCTCACGGCTCATTCATATTTGAAGTGGATACGACACCCTGGGGACAGGTTACCAATCATAGACTTTTATATCTGACCATTTATATCGTCTTCTTGCTTTAGACATATATACATATATTAGTATACCATGTATGGATCTAGGAATATACATAGTGCGTATATGCACGCATATTGCGTTTTTCTTGAAGAAGATTGTCTTAAGTAGGGTCATCTTGTGAATAAACCATGATAGGGTTCTGATGACTCTCGTTCTCTATATGAGGGTTGATTTGATACTTTCTTACGGTAAGTGTGTATACATAAAATCGGTTCAGATCAGAAAATGATTGTTTTTAGAAAAATTTACTAGGACGAGGGTTTTATTGATTTTATTTTCACGTTGGGAGCAGCTATAATTAATTATGTGTGTATGTGTGTATCAGCAAGATCAGGCTTAAGTGACTATTACCATTATAGTCACTTGAACATTTGTAAATTTGATTTTTATTTGTACTCGAACTAACTAATTTATATCTGATTAAATAAGTATTTTAAATAAGGCGTTAGAAAATCAGTTAGCGTACACAAAAATATGATAAATAAAGATAAAAATCTGTTTTTTGTCTTAATATAAGACAGAGCTCGGAGGACCTCCACGTAGGGGGTTAATAATAATGAAAAGGATCATCGCTGCGATTCTATTTGTATTTATCAAGAGACTTTACGCTTAGAGATTAGGTTACATCTTTATGGTGGTAACACAATCTGAAGTATTGTCGAACATATTTGGGTATACAGCAAGCTAACTTCTATATTAACCAACTGTTTACTATTCTACCTAGATTGGGAACTGCAGTAGCTTCGTCACACAACTTTGCATTACCGTCAGTTATTTCAGATCGATGATTAGTCGCGCAGTTAGTTGTAAAAAAAACAAACAAATAAGCAATTGAGTCGTCAACGTTAGCTGCAACTACAGTACTATATTCATCATGCATTCTTCCATGGAGTTGGCTCAGTATCTTCCCTGCAACCATTAACCATAGGAACTCCGAAAGTATCTATCTCCAATTTCCATCAACTTTAAAACCAGACAACAATCATAGAATCTACGTTCGGTTTTTGTTCAATGTATTGCAAGCTATGATAGCGGAGGATCATAATTAATAATAAAAGACAAAGTTATAAATATTGGTCGTAGACAATAATATTATACCCTAGATAAAAATGATGGCATCTTCAGTGCAACAATACCTAAATCTCTTGTTCAAAAGTGAAAAACCAAAGAAGGGATTTGCTGATTTAGTCCACTTTTGAAATTTTATTTACTATTGCTATGAAAACAGTTTGTAATAAATTTCAGTTCCTAAGTCAACAAGTTCTCAGGGAGTGTCCAAATATTGGGTTCAAGGATGAAATTTGCAGAAAACTCATGCAGTAAGATGGGAATCGATCTGTTGACCAATATAGGCTAATTTTGCATCATTTCGTCCAGTTGGTGGCAGTATATTTCTGCTGTGATCGATGAGCCAGGTTTCTTGATATCATAATGGATCACACTTGCTCTCGACCACCAAATACTCACCATCAGCTTTTTTCGATGAATATTGTGCTTTAAAGAGTGTTTTGATGCTTTGCCCTTGTCACACCACTGTGCTGAACACTTGTTATTGTCATATTGGATCCATTTGTCATTACAAGTGACAATTCGATTCAATAATGGATCAGATTTGTGACGAGATAGAAACATCACCTAAGCTTCCAAACGTTTTGTTTCTGTTTTTCATTCAGTTCACGTCGAACCCACTTATCCAACTTTTGCACCTTACCGATTTGAGCTAAATGAGTTTATATTGTTTAGTTGCTAACACCAAACTTCAATGATAATTTAAAGGTATTCTGAGATGAATCAGACTCAACGGTGACCATTAGTTCGACATTATTAAACTTTGATTCTCGGCGACTGCATGGCTCGTTTGTGTTACCTGTACGAAATTCGGCGAACCAATTTGATACTGCCTGTTGCATAGTAACACTAGAGCAAAATACACTATTAATGTTTTGCGCTGTCTGCGATGCCGTAACTCCACACAAGAACTCATATTTCAGAATAGTGTGAATTCCCGACCGTTTCATTTTCAAAAACTTTTATTTTTAAAAAAGTTTTTAATATTTTTTAGAGCTTAGAATGATTTTTTTAAACAGGGGAGATGTGTTACTTTCCAAAAAGAAAACAGAACGATAAAACATTAAGTTAATGTCAAATAAAAAGCCTGTAAGGTTGGAAATATTCTTACCTACAAATTTCAGCCTTGACGACCCAATATATGTATAGTGAAAAACGAAATTTTTGTAAGGCAATCTTACGAGGATGTTATCTGATTTGTCCCATTTTCATTCCTTTAAGATTTTTAAAATTTCAGCTCTCTAAGTCAATAGGTTATCCTTTAACCCATTTTCCGCACTGATAATCTGGGCTGCCATCCTTGTCATTGCCTCATCTTCATCGTCGCACTCGATGATGACCTCTGGTACGTTCTCGCATAATTCACCATTGCAGAATTTGCATACAACGGACTACTTCAATCCACCTTGCTTGCAGCCACTTTCTCCACCGAATTTTTTTTTAAATAGCTTTTATCTACTCACAAACCCCTGACTAAATAACTTTGTCCATAAGGGCACCATTCCTGACGTAAATGAAATTTTAGGAAGAGTTTTAGGGTAGTAAACGTAAATTTACATGGAATTTCTTGTTTTAGAATGAATAATAGGGAAGCTTTCCAAAGGGGTACAAAAAACAAACAATTACGTTTTTTGGGGTTTTATGGTGGGGGTGGCCGTTTATGATATCAAATTAAAACTCTTCCTGTGTCCTATTAAATCGCATATCTTCTATTCTTCTCTAGGGAACTTTACAGCAGACTTTTCTCACCCGAATATCTTCAAAATTCGTGATTTTTTTATTTGTGTATAGAGAGGGTTAGGTTAGTGCCGGGTGGGGGGGGGGTGATTTTTCTTTCAAATGATTAAGCATTATATTTTACATATTTCATGGGAATATTTTAATTTTCTATGTTTAACCATTATATGGGTTTTAATGTGAAATAAATTTCTCCAATTTTATCATGTTAAATTTTTTTTACATGGAAATACTTACAATAAAGTCCGATAATCTTCTAAACTACTCACCGCAGAGGAAAAAAAATACACCACAACGTTTGCAAGAAAACTTAGATGGGATGCATATATATGCCAGATAATGTACCCTTATATGAGTTTTTAGCAAAAATGTAATATTAAAAAGTAGAAAATAAAAAATATTAAAAAAATTTTAAAATAAATAACTTTGAAAATAAAAAAATAATTTCTGTATGATAAACACAAGAAAATTTTATTGCAAAATATGAAATGTTAGAATTCAGATTAAATATTAAAATTTTGGGAATGAGTTGCAGTTAGACAAATCTGATTATAGTTATGGATGCCCAAGCTTTTAAGATTTAATCTGAGTTGTAGCATTTCTTATTTTGCAACGAAACTTTTCTTGTGTATATCACAGAGAAAGAAGAAATAATTTTTTATTTTCTAGTATGAAAGTGTTTTTAATATTTTTTATTGCAATCGCATGAAGTGACATTTAATAAGGGTTTAGGGCAAGTTTCTCTGACATTTTAAGTGGTACCAAGTTTCCAGCCCCAGCCGGATGATTTTTTTGGATTTTTGGATTCCATACCATGTTTAGACTTGGTGTAGGTCTTAAACGCATGGTACCGTGCAGAGTTCTTCGTTGGTGGTGAAGAAGCAAGGTTTAATTTGCTTTTTATTCTCGATTTTGCGAAAAGTTGGAAGCGGACCTTTTCCAAGGTATCCTTTTTCATGTTGTCACCGTACAAAGTAACGAGAATGCATGCTCCAACATCAGCGATGTCTTCTGGCTTGGCATTCTGATCTTTGAAGATGCCAACGACGGCATTGAGTCCTTTTGTTTGTTTTTTTTACAAGCGAAAAAAATTTGTTTTTCCTTGGTTGAAGAGGGATGATGTCGACCCAGAGCCCGTAATCGCATGTAAATGCAGGATATGTTCGGCTGCTTCTTTCACGATCAAACTATTTGCGGAATACACTTTTGGTATCAGTTACGGATTGAGAAATAAAGGTTGCTATGATTTGTATTATATAATTTATTTGACGTAAGAAAGAATTGATTTATTTAATTTCTGACGTACTATAAGACTAGTTGCTTTCACAAAAAATGTGTGAATTACATAAGAGGAAATTTATATTTATTTTTAAGTGTTGCCACACACTTTTTCATCAGTTTTGCCTCTCCCCGATTTGCGAAGGTAGATATTGGTTTTGGATGATTCTAATGCTGTAAGCAGAACTAAACGATCGGAAGGAAATTGCTGTGTTGACAATCAAAACATCAGCATCTTTTTCAGCCTGCTTAACAATAAAAGCAGCCTCTTCGAATTTTTTTGGCATCATCGAAACAGACGGACTTTATTTATATATAAGAAGAAAACTCACTTCAATTTGAAGTAGATTTCGCTATATAATGTTATTGTTATGATAATATTATTAATATTATCGTTTTCACAAAATTTATAGTGAAAAGATTATACTGCACGAATTTTTGGAAAAATGCTTACGTTTCCGCTGCCACCGTAACATATTATACATCAAACTTACAAAAAAAAAAAGTGTTCATACAAAATATGTAGGGAATTTAGTCTCTTCAAATCTGTCTGAAACTTTTTTATCATAGGATTAATCGTTGAGGAATTATTTAAAAAAAAATGAAAAAAATTTTTTTT
Organism: Dioctria rufipes; assembly: GCA_963924295.1. Taxonomy (NCBI): domain Eukaryota; kingdom Metazoa; phylum Arthropoda; class Insecta; order Diptera; family Asilidae; genus Dioctria; species Dioctria rufipes. The sequence continues at coordinate 176,431,419 of OZ002742.1, read as the reverse complement.
CTTGTAACTTTAATCCAACAAGGCGGTCTGCGCTGACCCCCACAAGGTGAAAAACTTTGATTTTCATCGGGGCTTGGAACTAAACAACATGCAAACATTTACATGAATACTTGACTACTTGACTTGAAATCCACTTGAAACTCAAGTAGGGCTTTCGGTTGAATTAATTCCGATTACTGATTTGAAACATTCTTGAAATGTACCAAAAACCATCGTCAACAGTAATCTTCCTTTTGTTCTTCTTTACTATTTTCATAACTTTTCGACATGAAAATGTTCAAGTAACGAATTTTTACAAATAAATTGAACAAAAATTTTGTGATTTACTTGACTCAAGTTTACTTGAAATCAATGCGCGTTTACATGATATTTTGATTACTTGATCTCTACTTAATAGATACTTTAAGTGGAGATCAAGTAATCAAAAGTATTCATATAACCGTACTTACTTATATATCAAAATAATTTCTACCCCCTTGTAGGGCAAATGTCAGACTGGATTATATCCAAAGCAAGGATTAGTAGAGTAGGTAGGTACTCTATAACAAATCTGCTTATGTAAATACCTGAGAAAATTAATTGAAAAGCTTTAGTTAGATTGGTGATTTGTATTATGCATTCTTCTTCTATCTATCATCAATTAATCTAATTACTATGTGCATTTATTTGTTTTCCGGTATGAAAACTGTTTTTGATTGCATTATTACTAAATTAATCATGCAAACTAGATAAATTTGCACAAATTTCTACAGTGTGTGTTCGTAAAATAGGTGTATATATGCATAAAGCCTTAAATAGCGGCGTAAGTTTCATATTTTGAAATTTCAAACAGTTTTCCAAATTAAACAAATTTGTATAATTGATTTTATCGAAAAATTTGAAGGACATTGTAAATAGTGGCCTAGATATGCTAGACGCTAGGCGAAAGAGTGAGAACGATGAATTTATTCTATGATTTTCGGTGCACACCTTCCTTCCAACAAGTCCAACGTTTTTGCAGGACAACTAAGTACTCCATATGGTATTTCTCTTGAGCAATATTTTTTTTTAGTTTTTCATGAGTTTGTATGCAAAAATAAACTTGTTTTAAAGTTTCCATTCCGTTTTCCTGCGAACACGCTATAAACTCACGTAAAAAGAAATAATTTCGTCTTTTTGTTTAGAATCAAATCGAAGTAAAACCGAAATCAGTTGCCAGACACCAAAACACAATTCCTTTAAAAATTCATTACTGCGCAAGTCCTTTAATATATTTATGAAAAAAAAAAAACAATAAATTTTCGAAAACTTTCATTTTCCACAGCAACATATGGCAGCAGTCTGCCAAAGCAAACAATCTTCGACTGCCAACAAATTCTACCAGGACGGCATCTTCTGTTGGTCAATTTTAAATCCGTGCTCTTCCCGAGCACACAATCCGTTGACATATTTAAGAATACACGTGTAATCAAAAATAACAGCGCGCACTGTTTATAATTAAAAGCGCTGTCCAAACAAACATTTGATGGTACCTCCGCACGTAAACACGGGACCTACATGACTCTGGGTCTGGAATGCAACATGCCCGCATGCGATAATTTACGTATGTATATATGTACGTTGTCCGTGTGGAATAAAGCTAGTGCTCTAACTTCTTAAGCTAGCTCGCCCATTGAAGGATAGAATGGATCTAGTAATAGGCACAGGGACACTACACCGGGTTTCATGTAAACATTACGGCGTGAAGTGCGGGCATATTGACATTGTTTAATAGATGTATGGCGTCGTTAAAAGTGTTCTCTGACACATCGTCGACCGGAGCAACCTATAGTATAGTTAGCATTCCATGCTCCACGAGTTACTATATCTGTATGTATGTACATGGCGACGACGACGACGACGACGAACCATAGCCGGGTAGTGGCTTCCCAGTTCCATGGTCCGTACCCCCCGATCTTTATTTATAGTTTCATGAAATATTCTTTCTCTCTGCCGTGATAATGCACGTATGACTTTTATGCAGATGGAAGCTGCTAATGGATAAGTCCGTTGGATCAATCCGTCTCCAATGGAGGAAATGCGGCGGCGCGCGGGCACCAATTTAGATTTTATTTGTTTCCACTTAATCGAAAACCGAAACCCCATCATCGGTAGCAGATGACAATTTTATAGCTCAAAAGAAGGGCCACTGAACCACAATTATTATTGTACCAACAATCATATACATTATGACGTGACAAATAACGCTATTAGTCAGGGAACACATGTCACTCTATAGCTCTAACAACAAGCCAAATGGGATTAAATCCATTATAACCCGAAAGTACAAATCATCTCTTACCCAAGAATGGATGGCGGCGCCTAAGTACACTCGTATTCGGTACAGAAGGGAGGATTTTGTGGTAAGTAAATTAATGTTTGTCACGTAAAACTAGCCTCAGATGTCCAAATCTATGAACGAAGTGCTTTAATAACATCGTTACGAGTCCATGTGCACGTGACTGTTGCACTCTCGATAAAAAATATCACTTCTGGGTGGTGCTATTTGTCCAAGTCGTAATTAGATTACCTTTAGGATTCTTGAGATTGTCCTTGGCACAGGGTTCAGAAAGAATTAAGCAAAGATGTGTGTTTTTTTTTTTTTTGTTTAGAGGGAAAATATCATAATTTCACATTTCGTGTTATTATAATTTGTGTCTACAAAAAGAACTTTAATTTTAAATTAGTTACTAGGCTTTAGTGTGCGTGGAATATTGAACTCCACATTTGGCGGCTTTCTAATAATTTAAAATCCCTAGATCATAATTTACCTGGTAGGATGTACGCAAAAAGGAACAGCCCACAAGCATTTCTTGGATATAATGGAAGAATAAAATAAAATAAATCAAAATTCATATTCTATTCAATCGATTACCAACACAATATGAATAGATAAAGGAGAGGTATAGGGATCATAATAAGTCCTAATAGCTAGCTAACTATTAAAATTCGGAAATAAGTATCAAGTCGATCAAATTCAAGAGGGGTGGTCCAGGATCACCTTTTCAGGAAAATAAAGATTTAGGACATAATTAAAAAAAAAAATAAAAAAAAAATCTGAAATTTTGAGTTTATAACTCAAGTTTTGAGAGGATAGGGAGTTAATTTTGTGTTTTTAGAAAAGTCAAGGGGTTCAATTACAACGTGTACTAATGATAACCGTACATCACTGTAATTTTCTCAAAATACGGGTAATATTGTAAAACATCCCAACAAGTTTTAAATCACTGACTGTAACTGAATTAGATTAAATCTAATCTCCTTCCCAAATCCATACGATCGTTTGCTTGTCTCAATGGGAGGAATTACCAGACCAAATAAAGTCATATTAGTTTGAGACACCCTGTATTTACATATTCTTTATACCAAGGAGTATATCACTTGATTCCTTCATTCCTTGCGGATGATGGACCGCCTCTTTCTTCCTGCAGTACACTTTTAGGACCAATAGATATTTAACAATATTCGCAATTTTAAAAATATTTTTTGATCATAACACAAGAGGATGCCTAAATAAAAACTAATTAGTAATATCATCACTTTTGTTTTTTCCTACCAGTTCAGGAAAATCTCAAAAATATACTACCTCCAAAGGAAGACTCATATATCAGGAATTTTTTTCAACTCATCTTACGCTGATCCGAAACATTATGTACATATGGATGCCAGTTGAAAGAGCAAGACTTCGAATTTTGTGTGCAATGAAATTTTATATCTAGGGGGAGCCCGACAGCGTTGCCCGGCGATAATATAGATACCTAGATGGGTGGGGGTGGGGGTGGGGTCCGATAACTTAAGAGCGCGTACACTTAGAAAGCTGAAATTTTGTACACGGACTTTAAAAAAAATAGTAAAATTCATTTCGAAAATGAGACAAATCGGGCAACTCCTTTGTGGGGTTTTCCACTATATATTTGGACACTGCCTGAGAACACGACAACATAGAGAAGAACTGAAATTTGGTACATTGTGTTTTTATAGTACTAGCAAAAAATATTCAAAAATGGACTAAATCGGGTAACCTCTTCTTGGTGTTGCCATATAAAAATTTACGTTTTTTACGTATACTGTGAAAATGATCAGTACTAGACATTTTTATTGTACTAAAAACTTGTTTAGAATACAAAATGCTATGAAATTAGTTATAATTATTTTTTCTATTCGGCGAACCGTTCTAGAAATATATGCGAAAAGCCACTTCAAAAATCAAAATTGCACAGATGGGTGACTTTACGAAATTTCATAAGGGCATTCAACCAGGATATAATAAGAATTAGACCAATTCTAGCTTTTTACTTGTTGAACTTAATTTTATTTTATTTTTTAAAAACAGGCCCGTTTAGAAAATTTCAGCTCTCTACGTCAACGCGTGAGGCAGTGTCCAAATATATTGTGAAAACCTAAAGTTTTGTATGGCAACACCAAAAAGCGGTCGCCTGATTTGGTGCATTTTTGAACTTGTATTTGCAATTGTCATGAAATCGCCGTTTACAAAATTTGAGCTTGTCACGTGACGCGTTCTCAGGCAGTTTTTTAGATATCGGCAACAGCGCCATCTATCGTATCCTATCTTTCAAGCTGGAACCAACCAAACACATTGACTAAATTTGAAATCGGTTTGACGGTTTCGGAGATTAGCGTGTACGAACACAGTGACACGTGATTTTTATATATCAAGAAGATTGATTTCACCAATGATTGCAACTTTTATTTCAACAACACAAACCTGCACATACAGAAACTCATATCTCTTAGTTCTGGCGGTTTTAGTGCACTGATTTTTTTGCACATATTTGTAAATAGTTAATAATAAATTTCACCGGTGATACGTGGTATTAACAAAGAATGTAACCATTTGAGCATGTCAGTTTTTGCGTATGTTCCTACTTAGTGAGATTAACTAGATAAAAAATTGTAATTGATGAAATCAAAGTAAGGAAAAATATGGCCTTTGGATGAAACTACACTCCCTGTGGAATTTCAAATTTTGAGCAAACCGTTTGATTTATATCTCTTTAGATGCGGTATAGGTTGGCCTTATTATCGGTACCAACAATTTTCGTTATCCTAGTTAAGCTAAAATTTTGCCACGCTTCTAAAGTTATTAGCTAAATTTGCCAGTTTTTAGAACGGAGTTCTTTTTAAAGTTTGTAAAATTTTTAGTTTTATTTGTTATTTTTTTTTTTGTTTTAAATCTTTTTTTAATTTTTTATTGGTTTTTAATTTTTTTTTTTTTATTTTATATTTATTTTTTAAATATATTTTTCATTAAAAAAAAACGCATGTTGGGGTCTGAACTCATAACAGACAGTCTGGGCTTTTCTTAAGATTTCCACGTTACAGACAGAGTTTGGGCTTTTCTATATTTTTTTTTAACTTTTTTTTTTAATTAGTTTATTAATTTTTTATTTTTTAAATATAGTTTTCTTAAAAAGAAAAAAAGAATGCTGGGGTTTGAACTCGTTACAGACAGTGTGACCTTTTCTTGAGTTTCTTTTAATATTTTTCTTTCATTAAGAAAAAAAGCATACTGGAACTTGTCTGCGTTACAGACAGTGTCTGGGCTTTTCTATATATTGATCATTATGTTTCTTAAACAAATAAGCATTGGATCAGTTAATGAATGTTAACCCAAAAACGTAAATGTCTCCAGATGTTAAAATGAGCTCAGAAGAAATATAGGAATTCTTTGGAATTTTTATGTAGGTACCTACTATTAACAGTCTTGGGGTCATAACACTAGTACCCCAATAGAGAAATATTTCGTATCATATTTTTTGCTTGAAGAATAATGTCGGCTTATAAAACAAATATGTTTGGTAAAATTTATAAATACATCAAACCTTTGAACATTGAAGTAAAAAGTCCAACTGTTTTGAGAATTTAAAATGCTTGTTATAACCGAATTCTAAATCAGAATGAAGTACCATTTTCAATTTCGAAGTTTGTGATAATTCTATAGAAAACTAAAGAATCCAGAAAGGCCATATTATCCAGCCTAGTTTCAATTTTATGGTCATGATTTCAAAGTAAAGTCACAATATGCCGTTACCCAGGAACCAAAATATCATACTACGCAACATAGTGTCTGCAGATACGTTCACAAGAACTATTTAAATTTGGTACTTCTTATGATTAAGGGTAAATTAATAACCCTCTGCTAACTGTCAATCTCATATGTACCTTCTTCAAACCTTTGTCGTAAAGCATATCACGATTTTGACTAATAGTTTCAGCGGAGATAGCATTGAAATTAGGGCGGGGGGTCATCTTACTGCAATTATAAAAAAATAAAAAACATCAAATGGGACAACACTTGTCCAGCACCGTAAGTCGCTTAGTTTAGTCACCGCAGTACTGTATTGAGGTACTAGGAAGGTTTCCGCATTAAGCGGTGTTGATGATGTGTCATTTTTTAATATGATTTTTTTACAAAAACTCATTTTTTAATAGAATAGTAGAATAGTTTTACACACTGGCATATATAATATGGACTGCTCAATATGCTATTTCATACAGGTACAATTTTGTGTGTCAAAAGTAGTTTTTACATCGGTGCCAACATTGAAAAAACCATTGGCGGAAAGTTGAGTATATATGAATATAATACGTTTAGTAAAACATCACTAATTAAGCTAAAGAATTAATTTAAAAACATTTATTTCGACGAACCCACTTATTTATTTGTTGTATACAGTTCTCTCAGTGGGTACTTGGCACTAAGGCCGAAAGAGAACGCTATATAGAAGTGAGCCCACTTTCTGCAGTGTATTTCTATGGACGTAGTCAATCCATATTATATATATCAGTGGTTTTACATAAGAACGCTGCAAACATTTTAGTGAGGGAGTCTGTTTCATGGCTTGGGAAGTGCTCTCGAGGGTTTTGGATCTCCCAAATTTGGGAACCCAAACTCAAATTCTGAGAAAAACTTATACACATACATATATCACGTGCATACAATAATATTCATTGAAACAAATTTTGAATTTTTTAAGTTTTGGAATAAAAATATTTTGTATAATTTTTTGAAGTTGAATTATATAAATAAAAAAATATCAAATAATAAATATATTTTTTCAAATAACTCAATTAATTAGATATCTCTTACCCCCAACATGACCCCCCCCCCCCGCGCTGTATCCGTCACTGCGAATGGTCCTCATTCTTGCGTACTTTCTGAAAAAATTTTGTTTTTCTATTTTTGCTGTTCTTTGTCACCTATTTAATTTATCTATTTCTTGTAGAGTCATTCCGAAACCCTAAAAGGTAAGTATCTGTAATTATTCCTCTTCATATAAAGGCAACAAATGCGATAATTCGAAAAATCAATCTGTATTTATGTTGTCTTGCTAAGATGGTCGAAGTTTCAGTTTGTAAGGTCCATTACTTTCATTGTAAACCTTTTTTTTCTCTTTCCAGCATGGCTTAGTGAAGATTATGTTCAGTACGAAGAGTTTACTGGAATTTTCCAATTAACATGTTTCCGCAATTGATGATAGGCAAGTCGAATACGTTTTTACAAATTTCAGCAAGGCTTTCAATAGAATTAATCATATTGTACCCATCCATAAGCTCTCTGTCGTTGGGTTTCCTTGTTTTTGTTAACTTGATTTGTTCTTATATATCAGCCTGTACGCAAAGTATTTTATTTCGAATTGAGGTTTCCAATAATATTGACAATACCTCAGGTGTCCCTCAAGGCAGCCATGTAGGACCTTTACTTTTCATCATTTACATCAGGGATGAGTTTATGACTGTATCGAACTCGAGAATTCTTTGTTATGCTGACGCCAATAAATTCCGAACCGTTTTTAGTGAGAATAACTATAGTTTTTTAAACTCGGACGCCACCCATTAAAGTGTTCGATAATTTTCCTTGCTTTGAGCATTACTTAGTGTCCCATTCTCTCACCAAAGAAATCCTCAGCACTGCTTTTGCAGACATAAAGTTATGCTCAATTCCAACTTTTCATTCGATGATATATTGACTCAGTTGTAAATGAGGCTAACTCGTTTTTGAGTTTCATTAAAAGTTGGCTGAAACACTTTAATGATTCATATACAGCAAAGTATTTATATTGTAGATACATTTGTTAAACCTATTCTATACGCTGTGCGGTCTCCTTTCCTTGGGGTTCATATTAATCTGATTGAAGCTATCCAGTGAAGATTTGTACGATTTCCCCTTCATGGCATCACTGGACTATCCCGCTCCGACTGCCTACTGCCTTATCCTAATAGATTTAAGCTTATTTCTTTGGACACACTCGAAATCACAGCAACTTCAAAATTGTTTTTGATTTTGACTACTTTCAAGGCGTGGTTAATTCCGCTGAATTGTGGAGAGCCTTGCATTTTTGGATCCCTGATCATCCCTTGAGGAACCATGACTCTTTTCAAATACCTTACCACCGTACAATATATAGTATGCATGAAATTATTACTTCAATGCCTCCTCTTTTTAACGATCACATTGATTGCATAGACTTCCACTTATCTCAATATCACCTAAAAATTTCAACTCGGTTAAGATAATTCGATCTTAGCATGTAATTCTTTTTTGTAGTAATCAGTAGATACTTGATGAACTTAAATATAAAAAAATGAGACAAAGATTTAGATAAATTCAACTACTTAAATAGGACAAATGAAAAACACGAATCAATTGTAAACTGGTTCATGGCTCATGGAATTCAATATTTTCTTTTATATGAAATGATCTAAATTTTCTGGACTAAAGCAGAATTTTATATAAAATATTCGGACTTCCAGTAGTAAACTACCACAATTAATGCTAACCTTTATTATCTTCTAGAATTTTTAGAAATTGAAAAAAAAAAAAAAACAAAGATTTAATGACAATAGAATAGACCAATCAGAATGTTCCGTAGGAAATCCCGTTGATAAGCTACTTGGCCTAAAACTCCTGATAATATGAAGAAATATTCTTGAATTATCGAATTGAAGTAGACTTCTATAAGCAAAATGAAGTTTTGTTAATTGGTTTTTGGGCTACGATTGAAGTCCGATTGTAGAAATATTGGGGCTGTGTCATGACATAAAAATATTATAACAATAGAGTTGTTCCATAAAATTTTCTCCGCTGGAGTTCTTGCATCATAACCCAAATGCTTACATATTTCGCAAATAAGCGCTCTTATGAATTTAATGCAAAAATCAAAGGTAGATTCACACTTGATACACAAAAAGGTCAGCTCTCTGACATAAATATATGAGAAGAATTTGGACTTGACTGTAAAAGTCTCGAGACTTTTCTCTCAGATACAAAATTACAGAAGTGTCAGAACACTGCTTGGAGATAAGTGTAAAAATTTTTAATTTATTTTTTTTATATGTAGTAAAGGGTTTAAAAAAAAAACTTAAGCTGCAGTAATTATTCTAAATTTATTAAACGAAAAGAAAAATAGAAGATGAAGGATAGGATAGCCAGCAGAATTTGATGCGTTCCACCAGTTGCTATCAGAATTAAAAGTAAAAACCGCTATAGGCAATTGCTAGTTTGTTAGTTATTAAAATTACTCCACTCATTATTAGGGTTCGGTACCAAAATGGTAAAAACGGGAACCCTATTACTAAGCCTTCGATATCCGTCTTTCTGTTTGTCACCGACCTGTACCTTATGAACATTAATACATAGACAGTTAAAATTTGTACATAGTATGTACTTCTATTGTCGCTATAACAGAAAATAATAAAAATAGAAATTAAAGGGGGGGCCCATACAAGAAACGTGATTTTCGGCATTTTTTCCTCGTTTTATTCTCATGCATTATCATAATTAGGCATAATTTGTTCAAATGACAGCATTATTATTTTTTTTTTTCAAATTACACCTACTCTCATTTGAAAAAAAAGACATAGTGTTAAATTTTGTACGATGGTACGGAACCCTTCGTGCGCCAGTCCGAGTCGCACTTGCCCGATTTTTTTTGTAATTTTCATTTGTTGTTGAGAACTTTTCCGATAGAAAATTCCATGAAAAATTTCTTTCAATCTATTTTTAAAATTTATATACTTTGTGTCCCAGAGCTCGTGTGCTTATATTCACAGCCATTTTTAAGTCTTCAAAATCTTACCCGTTGCCCACTATTTTGCGGTACTACACATCTTACTTACTACAAAGAATCCAGACATATTGAGATAAAGTAGAAATTCACTCAATTACTGAGACGACTATTCCATGACACTTGTTGAGACACATTTCATGAAGTCAAGGAGAAATCATGTGTCAAAAGTTTTTTTTTTTTTAGATAAGTGTCGAAGACAAACTGTTTTGCCAGTTCTGATTGTCTGAGGAGACACAAATTTTCTGCAATAAATGTCAAGTGGGAGCCTAACTTAAAGCAAATGAAATGAAAACTGGATAATCTTATAAAATTTATCTTAACTACTAATATATACTATATATTGTGCTAAAAAATTCTAAAGAAAATTTTTCAGTAAATTCGTCAGAGAATGTTTCCTTTGCTAATAAAAATTGTCTGTGGCTCAGTTACCCAAGTAAATACGTATTACTCATTCGAGCCATTATCGGAAAGATTAAAAGTGCATAAAAATTCTGAAGAAAAATCACCAATGAATTCTTATATTTCTAATAAAACACGACTGCTTTCCATGGTTACAAAAAAAAAACAACATTAACAGCCTAGGCAGTCTAATCAAATGTTCTTCAGAATTTAAATGCACTATTAGTAGTGACCGACAACCAGTCTCTACTAATAGTGCATACAAATTCTGAAGAATAGTTTCTAGTAAATTTCTTTGAAAAAGCGACAACCTATCTACGATCCATTGCAACTGAACAGGTATGCAAGGAGTGAGTTTTTTCTAGTTACTGGTTGTTTGCTCCTAACCTTTTTCAAGTCAACTAAAACTACAATTCGGTAACTCCTCGTCAAATCTAGTTGTTTGTTCGTATCTTAACTAATTTGCCTACATACGTAGATTTGATACAGAAGATTTGGGTTCCGTAGTAGATACTGTGGTAAAAAAAAACACGTTCATGCCGTTAATGATTTATTGGATAAATACTAGGAGGATGACTATTTCGACTTGATCTTGTCGAAATTTTTTTTACATGCACTGAGTGAATCAAGCAAGTAGGATTAAAATCAGAAAAATCTTCTACACAATTCCATTCGCAATTATTGCATGAAAATTAATAATTACGAAATTTATTCTATCACTAAAGACACCTTCAGATAGGAGTTAGGATAAGGCAAATATGACATTAAACTTAATTGAAATCCAGCTCTAGAGTCTGCGGCTGTATGGCAATGTACACATCCCAATTAAGAACGCATTAAATTTTGATGTGATTCATCATATATTCACGGGCACATATTATAATCCTAAATAGGGTTACATGACCGCAAATTATGTAACTTGTAGAGTCAAGAGCTGAGAGTCGTCGAATAAAGCGTCTGGGATGCTAAGAACTTCTAGACTGTATATAATTATATACAATATACTACCAAGCAGGCTGCTCCAACATCCCTCTAGCTAGAGGGGTGGTCTCGTATCATCCGAGCAAATATTTTAATAAATTAAAATCTGTCTCTAAAAGCCAGCAAAGTTTGTAGAACGCAATGTAAATACCATTAGGGCGACTGTTTGTAATCTAGCTCTGTAGTACTACTCCACACAGTACCTATATTCAGGATGAAAACGGCAAACTTGGGTGCTCTTTAAATTGGATAAATGGGTTGATCGAAACGAAGAAGGAGGACGAAGTCAAGTCTGGGGAGCACTCTATACCATTCAGCTTGCCCCAACAAAATGGACACTTTGAAATTTCATTATTAAATTTTCATCTGACAGGAAACCAAGTTTCTGGGATGATGATAGTGTCAAATAACGTGAGTACTGTCTGCCAAGATGTTTTGTTTTCCGATGCCATACATGAAGTTATCTGGATCAGGATTAGTTTTGTGTTGCTCAAGCGAGCAGTAAACCTGTGAGAAAGGGAATTATTACACGGGGTGATATCCAGCATATTATAGTGCTTGAAGCAGATATTTGTGTTGATTACTTCCGAAAATTTTTTGAAATGCAAACGTAAAATTACTTTGTTTCGAGAAACTTTTTTCATTTTTCTGTCGATGACACTCGAGCGCACAAACAAAATACTTTCAGAATTTAAAAGGTTTCCAAGCGGCTGACCCATGGATGCGGTCATGTGTCTATGAAATTTCATACCGGCAAAAGGGTTAATACCACAATATATGGTTTGGTTGGGACTATGTTTGTAGAGTTTCCTCTTATCCAGGTTTTCTAGCCAACAAGCGTAAAAATTCATGTTCACAATCCAGGCGATCTGGAACTTTTTGGGGATAACAACTGCCGCCTACAACACCCACTTTTGTTCAGGAAGTTGAAAAGTTGACATATATGTATGTGGATGAATAATATGTGAAAATCTGTCTGTCTCCATATCAGAGGAATTTTATTTTTCAGTTAAGTCCATCAGGAAGGTAAAATATTCTGGAATTTTCATGTCTGCTAACAAGTATCGTTTCTGCTTTCTATTGTAGTACAAGATTTCTATTTTCATTAAAAAACATTAAAATCTTCATCCCCTACCGTTTATTATCCTATAAGAACTTCCGGCTTTAATAAGAAATATCCGCGGGCTGTTCCTCAAAGAGTTAACTTCTCGGCAAGGGGGTCTTTGCAATTCCTTAATTACTTGTGCGAATATTTGTTAGCTTTTCACTTTGAACCGAAAACGGTTATTGTTCCTCAGAGACAAACTTGGCTAATTGCCATTTAGCTGACACAGCCCTCCAGGGAATTCTTAACATTTAATTGTTCGCCTGTTAATTTTAAAGGAGTTTCCTTTCGTACAGGTAAGAAACCCTTCACTTTGCCTTGCACATCCTTATTCTAAATGTATGTCTCTGTTCGACCCAAAAAAAAAAACAAAAACAGACAGTGCACGCTCTAGAAATATCCCTAACTATATAGTTGACACTGAACGAATGATATGCCGCACAAAGTATTATTATCAATCTGACATTTATTTTTTAGCCTAACTACCGTAAAATCCCTGGAATATGTGAGTCAACTGTCGGGAAAAGTAAAAGGGGTGAAAGTGAAATTGGCACTTCGCTTGCATACAACATGAGACGTTCGTTCTCTATGCATTGCACTTGGGGGATGCTTGAGACTCTTTACAAATTGATATCGGGTCCGGGAAGTTATTTATGTTCGCCGGGGGATAGAAACATGTCACAACAAGGAAATGGGCTGATTATTTATGTGACGCAATTTTCATATTGGGGTTTCCCGTGTATATCGAGAGTATTTCCTTTTATATTTCATTGCCGTAAGCAGTTTATTTCTTTTGAGATGTGGTGCTGCTGCCGCCTGCTGGTAGTGGTGGTGTCGTGTTCTTTTAACTTACGCACCGGAAAGATAGTCAGAGATTAGATGAGGTGGAAATTAGCTGTTTGCTTTTTAATTACTTTTCTCAATAGGAAATAATTTTCTATAGCGTTATTTATCATCTTAGAAAGTCGCAGACGATACGTAAGAGAAAACCAGTTTACATGATTATTTCCAAAAGCATTGTGATATCAATTTGTTTTAAATTGGAAAACTGGAAAGATCAGAGACCACACTTAGGATTTGATTTCGATTAAAATCAGTTTCGCTTACAGTTATGGGATTTATGTAGATATCTTAAAATCTTCTTGAGTATACTATTTTTCAGTTATCTAATTTCAGCTAGTTTTAATAATGCAATAATTCCCGTTCTAACTAGAAAAGTCTTTAGCCGAAAAATAACTTCACTTGCAGCCATTAAAAGTATGGCTGTTATCTGGGATTACAGATACTGACATATTAAAAGTCTAGCAGTTGCATATAATTTTTTTTTTATGTATATAAGATCTTTATTAAACGTTATAAATTGACTCTTAAAATTAAAAAACAAACAAAAAGTGGCTCTGTAAAAGGGAGAAAAGGCTCTAACTGACTAATATATAAATAATAATATACAAGTCAATAGGGACAACAAGATAAACTAACATTTAAAGGCACAAAAAAGCACAAACTAACACAATGTTCTCAAAAGAGGCAATATATACGGTTACAAGAATTTTGGAAAAAATATTTCACTTGTCCCTATTTTGACAATAGGGTAAGTGGCAGTTCCAAGCAGATCCAAATTTTCCAAAAATTATCTAATAAAAATTATTTCCTAAACGATCGAAATTTCAACTTATAAATTTTACAATTTTGTACCGAGACCGAAACCGAATTAGAAACTAATAACCGAACGAACGAAAAAATTTACGCGATACCGTAATAGAGTCCCGCGAGAGTAGCTTGTAGTATCATAGACCTCTACAAACTACCCTCATCATCCCTCCAGCTGAGCATCTTTAACGGAGCGCTTGTCCTTCCCACAGCACTTGCAACGGTTCCAAAGCGAGGAGAAGCCCCGTGGACTAGAGTTGCAAATGCTGTGGCCTGATATCACCAGCAAAAGACAAGAGCGCCGTCCTGCACTGACGATAGTGGTTGCCATATGCAGTTGAATGTGTCTGCGTTCGTTGCCACATATTCAAGACGTAAACGTCTCTTCAATCTGTCAACGAAGTGGCGCTTAAGTGCTTGTGCGTGATGTTGTGGGTCAGTATTCTGATTCCCATCTCCGGCTCTCATGTAGTACAAGTGAATTGTAGATTTGGCCAGTGTCCACACAAAGCTAATCAAACAATTCACCCGACTACAAACCTTTGGTCCCCATAGAAACGATGTCCTAGTAATGCCAAAATTCGGGTGGATCAACTGACACATATCGCGCACCAGTTCCATTAGACTCTGCAAAGCTGGACAAGTGAAGAACCTGTGAAACAAGGTGCCTTCACCAGAACAAACTGTGCAGATCCTCTGAACCCGCCGGTCGATATGTGACAAATGATTAGGTATAAGACTGTGATGCAGCAATTTGAATGCTACATCAGCATCTTTGTAACTAGAAGGATAACTGTAGACTACTCTGCAAGTTATCCCTCCCATCACCCCCATATTCACCCCGAGGTGTGTTCGCCATCTGTTGTATCCTGTATACTCCGGAGGTCTTATTGACATAAGCACGTCACGGAGCACACGTGTTGTAAGTGTGCTGAAAGGTGTGTGAGGCGATCTGTCCAGAACGAAAGCATCATCCAACTTAGTGCCAGGGTCACTGGTCCCAAGTTGGCGAAATCTCTCCCGCGTAGAAGCCGCCAGGTCGTGTAGTTGTGGAGTGTTAGTGTTTATTCGACAGTTTCCAGAGATATCAATAATATCTCCGAGAGCTGTCAGTGTATGCGTGTCAGCTTCAAAACCTCGAGAATTACTGAACACTGAATCTATTAATTCAGGATTAAACCTGATTGGAATCGACGCGAATTGCGTGTACCGTAGAGAGATGCTGGCCTGATTCTGCCCCAGGTCTGAATCGTTGAGATTAGATCCTGTGGCCTGGGTGGTCGGACAGAGAGCA
Organism: Dioctria rufipes; assembly: GCA_963924295.1. NCBI lineage: Eukaryota > Metazoa > Arthropoda > Insecta > Diptera > Asilidae > Dioctria > Dioctria rufipes. The sequence goes on along the minus strand of OZ002742.1, from coordinate 176,415,881 downwards.
GGTAGTAATACTCCCCTATGCCATTCCCTCCCAGTACATTCACCCGCAGTTGTGAAATCAAGGTGTCTCTCTGGCAAAACACTCTTTGGAATGCACGCACTTGGAGACACCTTGATTTCACAACCAAGTTAGTGAGACCTAATCGCTTTTGCTTGAAGAAGACCTACGAAGCCTTCATCAAACGTCTCAGACTTTAGCAGATAAACGATGGACGAGGTAATCAAATAGTTTATCACGGCTGACCTTCCCATTAGGGATAGTGGAAACAGTCGACTACGCCATGAGTTTACAGCTCTAGAGAGTTTCTCAAGGGCGATGCGGCTATTATTCGATTTACTCTCGCGTCCGATATACACACCTAAATACTTCGGGCAAGTATTAGTCCATTGGATGTTTAGTGGAGTATCTGTACGATCTCTCCACCTTCCACACCACAAGCCTTGAATCTTGCTAAGGTTGATTTTAGCGTCCGCTATACGTTCGTACTGTTCGAATAACTTTTCTTTTAACTTATTATTTAATATAATTCCAGATAACACACTATTGGTAAGAAAGTTATATCGTTTATTTGAGCAAATTTCATTTTATTATATTTAAGCTTATGCTTAAGATGCCCACTGTTTTCTATGACCATCCCCCATCTGTCAGCAAGGTCTTTTATGCCGCTTGTAAAAAAGGTCCTTTCTTTAGATGACAAGAAATCTAACGCTGCCATCTGAACATTCTGAAAATGTTGGAATTGTTTACCACGGAGAAAATTTTACATCGAGAGGAACAAGTCGTAGTCAAATGGAGCCAGGTCAGGTGAGTATGGCATATGCGATAAAACTTCATATCCAAGAGCCTGCAGCTTCTCCTTCGTCCTTAATGCCACATGAGGCCTTGTATTTTCATGTTGGAAGATAACACCTTTTCGGTTATACATCCAGTAGGGTTAGATGATCACAATATAGGTCTGCCGTAGCTCATATTGTTGCTGAAAAAGCAAAGGAGAAGCAATGGAAATTCGATCTACCATATTACCTTCGATTAATTCGCGAGAAATCTAACAACACCATTTATAGACAAATCCAAGCTTGTTCAACCTTTCCCGATCTCCCTCTAAAATGGTCAGAACGTCGTCATCAAGCACCTTTGGCCTTGACGGTTCATGGGGTGTTCAAACCATCTTTGGAACGTACGGACATTAAGTTTAGATGGTCCAAAGACGAAACACAAATTTTTATGAACCTCCTGCCTGAAATGATGTTTTTTTTTTGTTCATCATATAGCTCAATTTCTCAAAATTGAATAATTAAACACAATTTTATTTTTAAGAAATATCAAAGCGTGGAAATACCAGCATTCGATTAATACTAAAATTGTCTAAATCGTACAAACAACAATAAAGTTAATAAGATTTCAATTGAAGCAACATAACAACGTCAAAATTTTCTTACTAACCTAACATTTCATTAAATTTATGATATTTGGTTTTAACCGCTACTAACTTTCTGTAAAGATTATCCTTGTGTGTAAACCAATCAACATTATGTCTTATCAAACAAAGTATCATTTTCGCATTTTTGGATTTGTGCGTGAAAACAAAATAAAAATAATATAATTACAAAAACACAGTTTTATCACAACATAAGAAAATCATTAAAATAATCATAATTACAAAACTCCTTTTTTTTAACAATCTGCTCCCTGTTGTCAATTCTTCCAGCTTACACAATATATTTCCTCTAGTGCAATCCATCTTTCTCCGTGAATTTCATTTAATATTTCACATTAATCAATAAAAGTGAGGTGTTGCTGTTTGATTTTGGAAGAGTTGACTTCGCAAAAAAATCCATGGAACATATTTCAAAAGCTCTGTGAAAAAATCTAAGTAGGTACATTTCTCCGTTTAGAGTCCCAGCGAAGATGAGATCCAATGACCTTGTTCGCCATAATTCCGCACCAGACGTTCAACGCGTAAATTTTGTTTGAAACGATTAAGGTGAAGCTATATGGTGAAATACTTTGGCCTCCAGAGACAGCTTTTTTTACCTCTGGAGACCCAGAAACCCATGTATATACTTTAGAGACTCAAAAAGGTCTCTAAAGAGACCAATCTCTAAAGACTTTGTGATCTCAAGTCTCTGTCGTGTATGTATTTCAAAACAAACAGGTCTCCAGATTCGGTCCTCGGTCTCCGACGTTTGCTCATTTTTCATTTCCAGGTCTCCGTAGACTATGTACCCAGTAAGACAAATGGGATCTATTCCTATCGAATATATTTTAGAATCGATTCCAATACGAATATGGTGAATCGTTTTCGGAATCAGAACTTTGCAGGCAAATAACCGGACTCGTAATCGATTCAGTTTTGATTCGAAATAAATTTTCCAATTTACCTCGATAATGTGTGCGTTTCGATTAGTCGAATAGGTTGTGCAACAAAACGGAATTAATCCTTAGTTTGAAGTTTGAAGTAATGTTGTAATGTTGTCGAGGTAAAAACTATAAGTTAATAGTCTAATTAGATAGAAAACTTAGTCGTGGTTAATCAGCTTTTAAATTATTCGAGTGAATCAGTGAGTAAGTAAAAGTATGCCGAGAAAAATTAAAAAAAAAATTGTGGTATTATAGTAAAAGGCATTTTCGCCAAGGAAATAGAGAATGTAAACAATTATAAAAATTTAAGTAAGCTTCTTTGGTAATACGTTAGTTACTAATATCATTAAATAATAATTAATTTCTTTCCGCAAATATTTTAAAATGTGCCCAATTCGGAGAAATTGAATGTAGACAAGTAAAAAAGACGTTGAAAGCTGCAAAACAACAATTTAATAAAACAGAATAGCTAACGCAACAAAAAATAGGCCCGAAAGAATGAAGTAGGCTTCACAACGATTGAATTCCTTTTATTTTATTTTTTCTTATTTTTGTATTCTATTATTTGAAGTTATATTCTTATTTCTTGAGTGATGTACTAATTTAAAGAAAATATAGCAATTTTAAATTCAAGCACTGAGTGCAGCCATCCCGACTAATCACTTGCATGATCTTCATCAAAAATTGAATTATTTCTTTTTTAGTATGGGAGATCTAAGTCTATCTAGGTATTTTATGAAAATTATGTAAGCAAATAGTCATAGCCATGGATTGGAGCCATACCAATTCTATACCGATATCATTATCTATTTAAAAATCGACTCTATATTTCTAGTCACTTATGAAATGTATTTTTCAATTATTCAAGAAACAATTTGTAATCGATTATAAGATCAATTTTCTACTGGGAGCTGTTAAAACCAATCCAAGGAGCCGAAAAAGCGGACATTGTCCATATAAAATAATTCATTTTGGCACGAAATAGAATCAATCCTTCGATAGCTAAGAATTTATTCCGTACCTTAGAAGAATTGATTCCTATCTTATGTGTTCATGGGCCAGATTCTGTAACGGAGGGTTTGGAGATGAGAATTTCCGTTTTCCCCGGTTAAAACTCTCTAACTCTCCTTTCGCGATTCTCTAACATACTTCGTGAGTTAGGGAAAACGTGAGAAGTGTCGCAATATTGAAGGACGGCTAACTCTGTGTGAGAGGGTCGTAGAGCATTGGGGTATTTTCCATTGGATTTAGGGTCTAGAGTAAAAAAATATAGATGAAAAATTTTTGGGGGTGGGGCTTTTAGGGATGGGGAGTCATATCACCCCTCATTGGGGGTGACCCAAAATACGTCAAGTATGATATCAAATTGAAGAGGGAGAAGCAGGTGATCGAGTGGTGTATACTCTTTTTTTTTTTTTACTAATTTGAACTTCATAATTGACTTTTTACCGCCGAAAGACGGATTTTTGCGCTTGGGTCGTATACACCCCAGTTCCTATATTTTGCATACATTTCTTCCGTTCATTGTTTCGCATTCATTAATACTCCTAAAAAGTGAATTTCCACGACTTACCAGTTCTTCATAATGATGAGTTGAAAATATGTCCATTTTTGTACCAAAAAACGGCAATTTTTTCACCTTAAGAAGGACTGATTCACTTTTTTTGCAGTTACATATCTCCAAAGGCATTTATCGGACTCTAAAACTAATTACATATCTAATTTGGGGATAAGGTGTAGATGCAATCTAATCCTACATACAAGCTTTAACTTGCATATTTAAAATTTTTATAGCATTTCTTCCATACTGGAAGACGACCAAATTGATCATTTGCGCGTGATGTCGAAATTTTAGCGGGTACCTTAAGTCACCAAAATCCTTATTTCTCTGTAAGTTTTGCAAGGATTTCCATAATTTATTTTTGTAAACATAACCAGGATTCAATAATTCAATTTGAAAATCCTAGGTACCTAGGTACCATCACAAAGGACAATAAAAACAGACAATACTGTCAGTTGAGAAATATTCTTCTTACTTCTCCACAACTAACATAGCCGAGAGTTTTGTCGAGTGGAACCGAGAGTTTGGTAAATCTCAATACAAATTCCACGAGGTACAGAATTCCGAGTGGAGAGTTAAGTGACAAAAATCTCAAGAACTCCACAATAATCCGAGTTAGTGAATCCGGCCCCAGGTCAGTTAAGTTTAGGTCTACTCGCAAAGGAAAAGAAATTTGGAATAAGTTTCACAAATTGTTACAAAGAAATTAAAAAAAAAAAAGTTAATAATTAATATAATGGACTTAAGGCAAAAAAAAAGAGTTATTTTTGAAGAAAAAAAATTCACAAATTTGTAAAATTTGTACACTAAAGATATGTATTTTGAATTTTTTTCACATTTCGCATAACATAAAAATGTTATTAGCCTTTGAGATAATTCTATCTAACAATCTCTTGCTTGACAATTAACAAAAACTTCTGGAGATCTATAGAGACTAAACTTCGAATTTCGTGTATACACTTCGAAACGTGTCTCTAGGGGATTTTTCTGTATTTAATTTGACGTGTTTCTTGAACCTGATTAATAACGAATTTTTCTAGGTTTACAAAGTTAAGTGTTCGACCCGGACACAGACACGTCGCCGCAGCAGGGTCGCACCGAGAGGGGGACGAACGGAACCGGTCCCCCTCCAGAATGTCAGTTTTCGAATTACGTATATATATACAAATTACATATAAAATGTGGTCTGTATATTATTACAAAGTCCGATAAAATAAAATAAAACCTTTTAATCTACAATAGCAGTCCTTAAGTGCTCAGATGGGTGCCGGACGCGACTTTAAAGCCCTATTTTTCTGTCTTGTTAGGACTTGGGACACCTATGCCCCCCCCCCCCCCCTCCCCTAAAGCCAAATCCTGGGTGCGTTACTGCCGCAGACTCATAAGTAGATTGGGAGCGGTTGAAACAAAAATCGAAAATGTCATAAGAAAATTCATATATGTATATACCTACTGGGTTTACGAGAAATATAACGATATAACGGTCATTATAAAAATGATGTAAAAAAATCAATTTTTTACTGTAATCCATTATTACTCAGGAACAGCTTCCCGCAGAGTTATAGCAAAGCTCATTAGAAAAGAAAACGCAGAGGGTTCCCTATACAAGCGGTCTATACCTGTATCTCCCATATTTCATCCTATAGTAGGTAACGGAATACACAGTGTCACACGATCCAACAACAAAATAAAAATTTAGAACACTTGTAACTCCCTCCCCCCCCCCCCCCCATATTTTGATTCATTAGAAAATATTTCATAGTTGGATCGGAAAATTTTAATTTTTACAAAATTGTAAGAGGAATGTTAAAACGTCATATATGAAGTTGTAGAGAAGTTAATTCTGGCTTCTTTTATAAAATGGAGGTGTGAGAAAGATTTAGTCAGGTCTCATCTTTTGGAAAACTCATTTAGCATGTAATATGGGGTACAGGGGTTAGATTAGATAAAATTGGCTGAATCTACCAATTCAAGTGCGATTTGGCTAGGTGTCGACTTTGGTAAAGTCCTTGTGTATAAAATATATAGTCATTACGAAAATGCTTCCTTGTTATAATGTCAGATGACTCCACTTGTACCATTTTGAACGATTTTGAAGGGATAAGCCATAAGAGCATAGATAATATAAAATCGACGATGTCTCGACCCGATGAAGGGAACGCCCCAATTTTTTCTTAGAAATGTATAGCAAATTTTTTCCTGCGAATTTTTATGCATTGGCCGAGGCCGACAGCAAAGTCTCGCTCGCCAATGATTTTGACCTAATATAGGGAATCCCTCAATTTGCCCTTAGAAATTTACTAGAATTTTTTCTTTGAACTTTTATTCATTAGGGGATGCCGACAATGGGACAACGGCACACATGAAAGTATTGTATCTGAAAATAACTGCAGTCAGCCACCCAGCCTGAATAAAATTTCTGCCGAAATATTTGCTGTAAATTTCTAAGAAGATATGAATGCTTATTGCTCAACTACGCGTCTACACTCATAAAAAATAATGCATAAAAATTTTAAGGAAAAAATTTCCAATAAATTTCTAAGAAAAAATTGAGGTCTTCCCTACATCAGGTTGAGGCTTCGTTGATTTTATATTAGAGCGAGGCGAGCGCCTCTACAATACAACAAGTAACTACAGTAGCTCATACACTTATCAATTTATTTCAACTTTACCTCAACTTGAAGTTGAAGCGATTAGTTGATATGTGTGTGGGTATGTTGAACCCTCAATCTCCAGTTGAGAGTGAAGTTGAGCTGTTGTTAGGTGCCGGATATCAACTTTTTGTTAATCTGTCAATTACAAGTTGAACAACAGATTGATAAGTGTCAAACTTCGTTTCGCAATCACTATACATTTTATACCCAAGGATAAAACTTATTTAGAAGGTATTTTTGGGGTAAAATAATCACTTCGAAAGTATTTGAGGGTAAGACTACACATATTGTAAGAAAGTTAAATTGAAACATAGTTGCTAGTACAGTCCGGAGGCACACTTTGGAGAACAAGCCAGAAGCCAATGCAAAAAAAGTGAATTTAGTACTGTGATCTACTGCTTTACATCAATTCCACTTTAGAGGTTGAACTTCGCAAGCACACATTTGAATTGGTTTATTGATAACTGTAAATACATAGTCCTTTTCAGTGACCAGTCCAGATTAAATTAAATTAATTCGAACAAAATGAGTAGTGTACGACGACTGAACGACTCGGTCCACGATATTGCAAGGTTACAACCAAACATGCAGGTAGCAGTGTTATGATGGCAATCTGTTTTTCAGCTAACGGGCTATGTCCTTTCTACGAAATCAAAGGAATAATGGTTCGTTTGAAATGCATACAAGGAAATTTTACGAATCAGATTCTGTAACACGGAGAATTAGGGAATTTGGGATATGAAAATTTTCGTTTTCTCCTATTAGAAATCCGTAATTCATCATTCGCAATTCACTTATTTGTTCTACAAACAAAATTTGAGAAGTGTGAAAAAGTGCCAATCGCCAGGGACTATAAAGGGTAGGTATCAGTTTTTGGTGCAGAGGATTGGGGTTTTTTTTTATTCAAGATAGGGGCAGGTAGCCTATAATGACATAGTCGGGTAAATCAACACATTGGCCTTTCCACGAAATCTAAGTATACGACCCATAAGAGGTGGATATATCATTTTGATTAGAGGGGGGGGGGATGACGTCATCTTACTGCAATTAAATTAGAAAAAAACGTAAAATAACCGGCCAAGTGGGAGTTGGACTCGCGTACGAAGAAGGGTTCCGTGAGAGCAGGCGTCATTTGAAAAAAAGAAAAAAACATGCCTACTTATGATAATAATAATGAATGAGAATAAAACGAGGAAAAACTCCGAAAAAATCACGTTTCTTGTATGGGGGCCCGTAATTTTGAATTTTATTTTATTTTTATTATTTGTTGTTATAGCGGCAATAGAAATACACACTTTGTGAAAATTTTAACTGTCTACCTATTACGGTTAATGAGATACAACCTGGTGACGGACGGACAGCGAAGTCTTAGTAATAGGGTACCTGTTGTTACCCTTTGGGTACGCAACCCTAAATACATTAAATGAGCACCTATTGTCCAGTGCAGTAAGTCGCTTAGTTTCGCCAATGCAGTACTGTAATGAGGTACTTGGAAGGTTCCGCATCAAGCGGTGTGGATGATGTGTCATTTTTTCGTATCCTTTTTTTACAAAATGTATTTTTTAATAGAATAGTAGTTTAAGGTGCAAACTGCGGGAGTCGTTCAAACCAAACTTTTCTCAGTTTTACACACTGGCAATGGAAATGCTCGATATGCTCTTTAATATGGGTACAATTTTTTGTGTCAAGCATACCATAGTTCTTACGTCAGTGCCAACATTGAAAAAACCATGGGTGAGGGTGTCTGGTTCATGGCTTGGGAAGTGTCTCTCGAGGGTTTTGGATCACCCAAAGTTGGGTTCACGAAATCAAATTCTGAAATATACCCATACACATACATCACATGCATACAATAATATTCATTGAAATAAATTTTTATTTAGTTATGTTTTGGAATAAAAATTGTTTTTGAAGTTGAATTATATAAATAAAAAAATATGTATTTTTTCAAATAACTCAATTAATTAAATATTTTTTAGTTTTTAGTTAAAATTTAGGGGTGGTCATGACCCCGTGACCCACCTCCCTAGATCCCCCATTTATGGGATCAAAATCAATTCCATCATAAGTAAACTACGCAAACCTCATTTAGTAAGTATATACAGGCTGTATCATATGTGGTCGTCCACCCAGAATCTATGGACAGGTACATGCTTAAAGCTAGGAAAAAATTTTATGAGGGGAGGATTCCTAACGGTTTCTGTAATTTGGATGTGTTTTTATAGATCACCCTCTAACTTGTAAACGTTACGCCGTATTAATTATTTAAAATTTGTTAGATATATATTCATTGCACCTTTCCATTTGTCTATAAATTTTTCCCCTTTTCTTCTCCGTTTTGAAGTTATGGCTCAACAAATTAAAAATTTCTGAATTTCAAGTGGGTGTTTTTTTTATTTCACTATAATATTTTTATCAAAAAACCCATCATCCATTGTCAATTTCTAATATTGGATTTAAAAAGCCCAAAAGCTTCGCTTTAAAATTACCTATTACACTTTGTACCCGAAATGTAACCCTTTCCGCGTTTTTTGCACTTTTTCTTTAGCGTAGGTATCCAATGAAAAAGTTTGAATAAATGCCAGAAAGTAGGCAATTATCTTTTGGGAATGAGCTTTTTAAGCCATTTTCGCTGGATATGTCCAAGAATTTTAAATCATCACCATATAGCGTAACGTTCAGGAGTTACAGGGTAGGTAGATAGGTAGAAAGACATACCTATATATCTTTAAGGCCCGTTATCTCGGAAACCGTTAGGATTCTCCTTCAGCCATTCAAATTTTGTTCGTCTAATCAGGATATATCCATAGCTTTCGGATGCGAGACCACATACAGGACACACTGTATATATGGAGTATTTAGGCGTAATAATGGAAAGTAGAGTGAACCACCGTTGTTGGATGAGAGAAACGAGAAAATAATATCGATTTTATGAAAACTAATTTCGGGGTATTTAAGGGTAACTAGGATATTCTATTAAATCGAACAAACATAACTCTCTCTAACATCATGGTTGGCTCAATTCCACGTCACTTATCTAATTGTACAAGTTTTCTTCTATTTCGAACCAGATCTTTGCTTTTCGTATAATATTTTTGTAACCATAACTTTGTTTTCCATTTATACATTTTTTATATTTTATATCTTAAATTAATTCTTCTTCAAAGCCAAAAATCGTAAATAGCTGCATAGATAAAGAAAATAAAAATTCAGTTAAACTGTCAGAAAACGTTGATTGCACTCAGACAAAAGTAGAAAACAAAAAAAAAAACAACTTTGTCGCTGATGAGTTCGGTTCAGCAACAACAAATTTCAATCAATCTTCATTTTGATAATTTGTTAGATTAAATCAAGCTGAATCTAGTAAACCTTAATTTTGCGGGTGAACATTAAGCAATTTGTTATGTCACATCTATAAAAAGGCACTGCGGTACGTAGAAAACTTTAGAATGCCTATAATAAAATTATAAATAATGCTGGTTTCCTAAATCTTGAAAATAAGGACATATTGGCAGTAGTAAGAATGCTTAAGAACCATCTTAATATTCCGAGGAATGATACCATGCCCTAGCGGGTCGTAGTCTAGAGAAGAAGAAGAATTCAGGTCACATTACAAAATTAGGTAGGTCGTATACATATACATTGAAAATACGCCTTGAGTCATATCAATTACCCCTCTTACTCTTCAGAATTCTATATTATTGTGCGTTAGTAAGAAAAAAAAAGTTAGTTAATATTTGCAAGCAAAGAATGTTGGTAATTAATTAAAGTGAGTGACCATAATGGAAAAAAAGACAAGCTCCCACACCCAGGGGCTAATCCAGTATCTACACGTTATAAAATTCAATTCCACTAAAGGAAACCCACTCTCTCTCTCTCTACATTTTTGTCTTTTATGTGGGAGTCTATTCATTTCTGATGTACTTTGTAAAGTATAGGGACGGCGGTGAATGCTTTTTTCAGTTGGATACTTTGATTACAGGCGAAAGGCGCATCCCTGAAAGTCCTTTGCAGTCTCTTGGCTATGGAAATGAAAGGAGAAACCATTTGATGGTGTGCTTGTGCTGCGATTACCAAAATAAAAAGAAAAAAAAACAGAAAATATATAAAAAGTTCACCGGGAATCATTAAATAAATGTAAGGGGGACTCGGGACCGGGAGCATTCGGCTTTTAACCCTTGAAATCGGTGAAAGAGTTTCCGAGCGTTTTAGCTCGATTGGATCGGAAAATATGCTAATCTGACCTTTTTTTTTTACTCTCATCTTTGGTGTATTAGAATGGGGTGATCCGCTAGATATTGTATAGCTTTCAAATCAGAAAGCGATGCAAAACTGGCAAAATTGCAACTCGAATGGATATTTCATTGGTGGCTCTAATAGAATTTATTGGCTTTGCCAGAATTCGTAACAACAAAGTCAGTTTATCGGGATGAGATGGACATTGGAGATTTAATGGAAATTTTTTACGCCATTTGATCTTTTGTTTTCGGAAGAAAAGAGCTTTAAGTTAATTGGTTGTTGCGAGCAAACTCGAAAATAGATCAAATTCTGTAGAAACTATTTGCTTTTGAGGGTCTCTTATTGCCTTTGAATTAATTTCAATTTAAGCGAACATTTGGCGTACTTTCATGTAAACCTAAGCAGTTATTTTTTTTTTTTTTGTTCGATTACTTGATAACGTAAAAATAGAAGATTTCCCTTTCGAAATTTTGAAAATTCTCATCATTTCAAACGTCCGATAAACTCCAAACTCTCTAAGTCGCCTTACCAATGAATTTTAGTTTTGAATTTGAAGCAATATGCGATCTGCCATCACCTATATAACGAATACTGACTAGAATTTGATTTTAACTTTAAAAGTGATGCAAAATCAAAACTTAAAATTAAAAATTAAATTAAAGGCCGAATGATCTTTGATTTCGGTCGTGTATCTCATTAGTGTATACTTTTAAAAGAAAATTTGACAGTATTTCTTTTTAAAGACAAAGGCATCCTCACATACCTAATGGACTTAGAAATTTACGAGGGCAATGTACGCAAAGGGTTTTAAAAAGTGTGGTTTTAATTCGAACATTGATTTTGAACACGAATTTTGGGATTAGAAAATATCAAGGCCGCACGCACACTAAACAACGAAAATTTACTTGCAAATTGTTGTTTTAAGCTGTTGTCAGGAATTTTTTTCTATATCGATCCTGTCATGCCTTGATAGCATTCAAGATTCTTCATTTAAGACTTGATATCTCCAGTGGATTGCAAGGATTTGTTGAAGGCAGCCATTACCAGTTGTATATATCACGTCCTTGTTATAGTACTGCTTTCACGTTGAAGTTGTACAACCTTGGCATAATTAAAATTAAAATCTCACAGGAGATATATATCTGAAATAGCCACGACTTCTTGATAGCGGAATTAATGTCTTCTTCTTTACCACCACATCCGGTGGTTATATTATGATATTTATAAAAGATTTTCACTTCCTGCACTCTTTAGATATAAATGAAGTTTCAGTAAGTCTGTGTACTTGAGAGATGCTAATTGGATCTTCAGTCGACTTGTGCTGTTTTTGGTCTACCAGCTCTAGAGAACTGAGCACTCGGAGTGAGAGGACAGTCCTGGAGGACTGACTGCTCATTGGAAAGTTCCGGAATAGCCAAGATTATGGCAAAAATTATTTTCTCCACTTGCTGATATAGATTTCCCGTCTACACAAAAATACGTTTCTAAATTATTAATTTCTTCGATTGTGTTTTCCTTGTATGAATCCAGTAACGACTTTAAGGATTTTTCAACCCCAAAAAGAAGATACTGACCATTTGGCAAATCTTTGATCAGAGCTGGGCAAATACTAAAGAAAAATTACTTAAGTACAAGTACAAGTACCGAAGTCCTGAGTACTTTAGCGTAAGTACAAGTACCGCATGTATGAAAAGTACTTGTAACTAAGTAGTAAGTCTATAAAAAGCACTGAGTACTTTTTGAAGTACTTTTCTAGAATCTTTATACGTTGGCTGTAATATAATGAAGTTTATAGAGTTCAGTTAATAGATATTAATAAATAAATACATTTTGAAAACTATAATATGTATAGTAACCAGTGGCTACTATTTATAGTTTTTTATAAATTTTGGCGCTCCACGTAGAGTAAAACTTTCACCTCTCATTGCTATACTCATAAAAAATACTAGAGATCCGCCCAAGCACTCGTTGTCGCCTCCAATAATACATAAAAATTCTAAGGAAAAAATTGAAGCCTTTCTCACATCAGGTCAAGGCATCGTTGATTTTATATTGGAGGGAGGCACTGCTTTCTTACCACTGACTTATATATAACTATGAACTGAGCGTAATGTAATTTTCCTATAGGAAAGAATGCCACAAGTTTTATAGTTTTCTCTTTCGCGCTATGGCAGAGTTGGAGCTAGCAACACAAAATATCGCTTACTGAAAGTTTTCTTATGCCATTTGATGTTTTTATGTTGGTTGCAGAAGCAATCACCGAGGGAAGAATAAGGTAAAGATAGTGTTTACCATGCGCCGTCTCTCTTGCCCATACGCAGGATTCAGGTAAAAGTAACCTTTTGAAAATTAAAGTCGGAATGAATTTAATTCCTTATAAACGATTAAAATATCACTTGGACACAAGAAAAGATATTTTTTTAATTTAATTCGATTTTCGGGTGTAAAATTTCGTCTGATTGGTTGAGTTTTACATGTTTTTATGTAGTAAACGTTTTAAGGGGTGCTCTAACGGTGATATACAGAAACATAACATGGTTATGTCATCAAGTCAAGGCATCGTCGATTTTATATTCGACCGAGATGTTACTCGTTTTTGTTCTACTTGCCCAGTCTTTTTGGTATGTTATTAGTTTGTCCAAGATTCTGCTTTGACGCGTGAGTGCAGCACATGCTTTGACTGTTCTTTGCGTGCTTTAAAACTCAACAAAAAAAGAGTTGCGATAGAGATTGTGTTTGCTTTTATACGAAGAGTTAGATATTTGTAGGTACTTAATAGACTCAGAAATACTTAAGTAAAATTCTTGGTACTTAAGTACAAAACTAAGTCTTAAGTACAAGTAAATAGAAGCAAGTACTTATGTTCTAGCATTAATTACGGCATTTCAAAAGAATTGAGTAATAAGTCTTAAGTAACGAAAATGTACTTTAAGTAGTACTTAAGTCTTTTTTTACTTAAGTATTGCCCAGCTCTGTCTTTGATGTATTTGGTGTTAGACGAAGCATGTGAATTATATTATATGAAGTAGTCCACGTTTGAATTTTATGCAAAACCGAGCTTTCGAGTATATAGTGGTCATCTTGCTGAATTATTTCTTCGTTATAAGTCTCCACAAGTATTTTTGTCTTCATATGGCTTTAGTTCCTCAATCGCTTCAACACATTGATCTTGAATCACTTCCAGCAATTTTAATTAAATCATTTGCAGAACATAAACTTCACGACTAAAACTTTTGACAAACAGAGGACATTTTGATCAATATTCGTAAAGTACTGAAATTAGGCACTCTAAGCTCGTAATATATAAAACAATATTCCTTGCCATAGCCGGATGAAGATTCAAATCCAAGTGATATACAGAATGGTTTGTTAATGTTCTCATATAGAGGGTTTATAAATGTAATACTATGAAAAGGATGACATATGCAAATAATGAGACGTATAATCATAGATAGTTATATACCGGCATTGTAAACAATGTGCAAAATTTATTTTTTACTATATAGCCTAGTACTAGATTTTTACTCATACTCAGTACTGTTTCCATACTCAAATAAAGTGCAGAATCTATACTTATCTGCAGTAACGATTCAGTAACTAATGTCAGTATCTATCAATTACAATAAACGATACTGAACAGTATTAAAATCAATTATGCCTGCGATTTCTAATTACTGCAGAAATATGTGTCTCATTAGGAACTTGTGAGTATCCGAACTGTTCAGCTTGAATTCTCCATGTTTCAGTATTGGGATGATAAATGAGTTCCGATAGACTCCCGCTGGAATTCAGATTTGTTATAAGAAAGTAAATTGGGTGATGATGTAAATGAGTGAAAAAGTGGCCAATCAAAGCTATCGAAACTCAGAGTCGATCACTTTCTATCAGGCACAGAGAAACCTATCAACTAACAATGAAACTTGATTAGCAAGCTGCGCTTTTTAAATAAAAAAAAAAATATTTTATCACAATATCGTTGACGCGAGGATTATAGACATATTTGGCGTTTTCCGTTTACGAGCTAGGCTATGACCATCATTTGTTGTACTAAAATTTGATATTTAGTGCACTACAGTCCTAGAATTTTTTTTAGATATTAGTATCAGCTATCTGTAACAACAATAGTAATCTTGTAACAGGTGAACTATCAAATTAAATTCCATACTAAAGTGTTAAATCTTTTTTATTAAACTCATAGGTTTGAGCACAGACAAGAAATATTTCCAAAGCAATTAAATAAAATATGCTCCAAGTACATAACTACAGAGTTTCCAGTTTTCATTATCAAAAATCACTCTTTAGTACAGCGGTGGATTCAGCTAGGGGCTCGGGGCGCACCCAACCCCACCCCTGAAGACCTCAAAACAAAAAGTTTCATCATTTTATATTTTTGTAGTGCGCTATTACATTTAAAGTAAAACATTTATATTAGAAAAAAATGTTTTATTATTTCGTAAAATACAATAGTAGAATACTTAGCTAAAACGTTAAATAAAAAAAAATCTAAATACTGATTTGGAAATTCTCAATCAGTATCTTAGAGAAATTGATTGGTCGGTCTGTTTTTTCGAGGGCTGTTGATGAATGGTCATTACAACTTAGTAACATTCTAAGTCTTGCCATGCATGAGTACATGCTTTATCCCTACAGCAGGTCTCAACAACAGGAAAATCGCTCTTGGTTTAACGATAAGCTCAACCAAGTAATAAAACGGAAAGAGTATACTTTTCGCGCCTTTTAATTGCATTCATGTCCAGAATTGAAACAAGTCTACAAGACTGCACAGAACACCTGCAAGCCCATTACCCGGAGAGAAAAATTTCCTTTTGATCAGAATGTTACACAAAGAATCTTGGCAGTAGATTCGCTTCAAATTCTCTATATAAGAGCCAACACACATCTGTAAGAGAGATGTGTTCAAGATTCTTAAAGGGATCAACGTCTCCAAATCCGTAGTTCCTGTAGTGCCAGATGGTTTCTCCCCGTCTTAATTAAAAGCTGTGCCTCATCCTTGGTTAAATCTTTGTGCAAACTATTGTACTTTTCTCGTTCGGCAGGAAAATTTTCAACTGGTTGGAAAATAGCTTACGATTAGCCTATTCGCAAGAAAGAAGAGGGTGGCGATCCCTCAAATTATTTACCAACTGCAATCACTTCGATTTTTTCAAAGTTTTTGGAAACTGTTATTAAATCCAAATTAATGAAGACCAAACAACTCATCAATGATCGCCAATATGGCTTACGGACTGGACGGTCGTCTGGAGACTTCTTGGCTTTTCTTACGGAACGTTTGAACCCTAGTCTTCACAATTGCGGTGATCCAAAATCGTTACCCTAGATATTTCAAAGGTCTTTGATAGAGTCTGGCATCCAGCTCTTTTAGTTAAACTTAAAGTACTTGGTCTCTCTTCTACTCTTCTATTATAGATTGAAAATTTTTTACCTGATCGCAGAATACCGGTTGTACTAGATGGAGTTTCACCCGAACCTCACCCTGTAAATGCCGATGTGCCGCAGGGGTCTGTTATCTGTCTTCTGAATTTTCATTAATGATCTGCTTTCCCTTACTTTTAATATCATTCATAGTTTTGCCTATGACAGTAGCCTTGATTTCGCTTACTCCTTTGACACTGTTGGGGATTCCAGACATAATGCAATATCTGTCAAATGAGATTGCATGATTAGATCATTGAATAACGACCTTGATTATATCCTCGCTTGAAGTAAGGCGATTCGCGTCGAATTCAAGGCATCTAAGTCCCAATGCTGTTTCAGCTCATTGAAGCGAAATCATAACTTTTCACTTCCATTTCTTTTGATGGAGCACTGATTAACGGTACACCGTCTTTATACATTCTTGGCATTAATATTTAATTCCTGTAAGCTAAGCTGTACA
Organism: Dioctria rufipes; assembly: GCA_963924295.1. Lineage (NCBI taxonomy): Eukaryota > Metazoa > Arthropoda > Insecta > Diptera > Asilidae > Dioctria > Dioctria rufipes. Next base: position 176,399,170 of record OZ002742.1, on the reverse strand, counting down.
GGTGTAGAAACATTTCAAGCCTATCGAATCTGGCGCTCTTCTACAGGTCCTACACCAGACCTAGAATTAAATACAATTTCCATATATGGCCCGGGACTGGTGCCACAGTCTTACCTTCATTGGATATTGTCCAAAAAATAGTCTTCAAGGTCACTAACGAAGTGGCAATAACTTGTAATATCGACTCACTCGAACACCGCGGCAATGATGGATGCCTTTCACCCCTTAATCGCTATAGCATGGTCAATATTCTGATAAAATGTCTAGTCTGATCCCTAGTAGAATAATTCCTGCACGCAACACTTGCGCAGTAAATCGCAAACATCCTTTTACTCATCAAATTACTTTCGGCCATAAAGCAAAATTCCGTGATCCTTTTTTATCTTGAACTGTGCGAATGTGAAACAGTCTACCATCTTTTGTATTTACTCCGACATACAATCTGCGAAAGTTTAAGGGTGACATACAGCAGCATCTCTACCGCTCTCCTCACGTTCACTAATTCATTTTCCTATCACCTTCTTGCCATGCTGTGCTTTGAATCATAAGGTATCCCTTGAACTTGCCTTAATAATCTAAAAAAAAAAAGTCAAACTTTCATGACTTTAGTAGAGGTAAAGTTCGTAGTTCAAGCGCTTCCTGTATTTTGCAAAGTTATAATTTATCCTGAATTTGTCAATTTGAACCATGTGTTTGCCTATTTTTACTAACTAAAATGGATGATTCGGAAGTTTTACACTTCCATTAATTACAAACCAAAACAAAATAAATAATTTAACGCCTCGTTTGACTTTCGTTAGTGACAAAAGTTGTACTTGAGCAGCTTTTTTCGTTGAGAGTGATAGCCACTCGCTTATCTGTTCGACTCGAATCTTATACATAAATGATATAAATTTTGTGCATTTCACATTTGCAAGTGGTGGCGAGTGTCTTCAAACTTTTGATCTTTTTCCAGTTTATACCGCTTTTAAACCAAAATTGCCCCCCCCCCCCCCCCCGCCCCCTCACAAGAATCCTGAATCTGTACCTGCTTTAGTCCTAAATGCATCTAAAGCTTTCGCTAATATTTGTGCAACACATTACTTCCAGCACAGGGTGTTCTACGAATATTTGGAAATCGACCTGCTGCCAATAGGTCACGGCGATACAAGCAAAAAAATTCTATGCCTGGTTTGGAAGAGCTTCCCAAAACCTTCGTTTTTTCCTTTCACTCTGTTTAAAAATTGTCCCTCAATCAAATAGAAAGTCGGAATTCTAACTCAGTTTTATATTCATTTAGCTACTATTATTTTCAACGACAGTTTTTCATATCGATTTTATCAAGTCTTCAGTTTAAAATGACTCTGACTGCACTCCAGCGAACATGTTGAGATATAACTGTGAACTGAACGGGAGGAGAAGATAAATGATTATGGAGCTCTGAAATGAAAAGAGCAAACAATTATCTACCTAGAAACAAATAAATCATCATCATTAGGTATATCTTTAGAAAATATACGGAAAACTCCCGAACTCACCACCACCACACCATGTCAAATAATTTTTTGCATATCTCACCGAAGCCTATTCACTGCTGGACGGTTGTCAACTATTCAGTTTTCTTGTCAGCATGATTTGCATACGAGCAGACTGTAAGACAAAGACGAGTTTTTAGAGTTACCCGCATTAGCCGCACCGAAGGTAATATTCCATAATTCTGACAATAGTCTTGGAAGCAGACGACTTGAATTGCAAATTCTTGAAATATAATTTCAACCCTAACAACAAAGTGGAAAAGTTAAACCCCATGTTTCTGTAAAACTCATTCAAGTGTCTAAAAGCATGCAAAACTGTGTCAAATTGTAGCACAAAGGATGGAAGAGGACCCGATGTACCACAACTATGAATACCGAAAAGATAAAACAGCAAACTCAATTGAATCGAAAGACTTCTTTGAAAATTATGTAAAGTATCTGTCCTCCATCGTATCATTTTTTGACAGTTTCTGACAAACCACAAAACCCTCGAAACTCATCTTAATCCAATATTTCATGGTATTCTGACGCCAGATATCGACCCCTCGACAAGCGATTGTTTAAAATACGCCTCCTCCCTCTCGGCGTACCATATCCATTGCTATCAACCTAGCAAAAATATATCTATATAGAACTTGGAACGCATTCTGTATTGGAATATGGCGCACTATACTCGGATGTGGAGTATACACCCAGTACAAGCCTGAACTGGGAACCCACCATGCACAAGTACAATTTTTTTTTTTCTTTTTTTTTACTTTCGACGGGTGATCTTGAACAATGAATAATTGAGCTCGTTTTTCACACGTTACAGTGTCAAAATTTGACATTAACATATTCCCATTATTCAAAGGCGAGAAGCCCAAGAGCCCTGGATCTGGATGAAGGAGCTCCACACATGAACTTGCTTCTCCAGTAGTAAGAATGGCAGCAACTTAAGGAGTTCCATCGAATAGCAGTAAGTCTGATACCTTTGCGGATCCGATTGAGAGCCCAAGAGCCGGGGCTTTGTTTGGCGGAGGCTGGAATGGCAAGTGGAAATGACATATCGAGGCGAGATAAATAAATTTATCTTGGGCTCGTTCTTTTGAGTGATGTTTGACTCCTCCGCAAAATTTTTTATCAAAGGTCGTCGGGTCGGAGAGTTGGATAACAGAGGAGGTAACATAAAGATTGAAGAGTGCTTACTCCGTATGTCCATTCAAGTATAGTGGCACAATTGAATTTGAATGCTTGACAATTTTTCAATTCTGTTCAATTCGGCCCCAAATGATGAACTACTCTTAAAAAGTTTTGAATTCAAGAGGACCCGTGCCAGCTTGTTGTGATGCTGCCTATATACATAGCTAGCTGGACCGACGGCTGGATGGATATCCTCTTGACGTTTCTTTAATAACAGACAAGTGGATTTGGATGGGATGACTCGCCTGCTGAATGGGATTGAATTTGGATACAAAACAGAAGTTGAATGAGAAATTTATTTTTGTGCGCCCATCATCATCGGTTGATTCTTTGAAACATTCATGCCATTGCCAAGCACTGCTGTGCGTTGTTTTTATTTTACCGGGGAGACTGATGAGCTTACTGTATAGAGCCTCATTGCCAGAGATTAATCAAATTAACTGCTTTATTCTCTTCAGACTACGGAAAATTAGTCCAATCGAAATGCGAACCCAATCAGAGTCTCATGGCAATTGCTTGTTTGGAAAATTATTTTTGGACACTTTACGGTTGGAGAGCTCCTTGAAGATGTAGCACAAGAGTGTATACGAGATTACCAATAATATACAGCACCCATAGAACTGCTAATTCCTTACAAATCAGCACTTTGTCTATGCAGAAACCATCTTAAGTCCATATGCTATAATGCGATCATTAGCTAATTACGGAGCTTGATAGATGACACTGCCAGGAGTATGGAGCCAGATAACCGTAGTCATAACAATGGGAAATCACTGCGCTCTGATAAACAAACTTCTGGAATGATTGAAGTCCCACTGTAATGCCATAGGCTGCCGCTGCATTAAATATTATAGTATAGGAATGGAGATGGAGGTACACGGATTACGGACTGTGTTAAGGAGTGTGAGTGGAAGAGGTTCATATATATATATATTATCGGACGGCATTAAAATGGTATGCATCCCTTATTGGAGCCAGTTTGTATCCCAAACGCGTAATAATTACACGCCGTATGTGTAATATGTACACAAACAGCATCAGCGCAAAGTGCAAATATAAACAAACAAGCTCGTGTGCCGGCAGATGCAATTTCGTTTAATAAAATTGCGATGGCAAGTAATCGATATCGACGTACTTAGTATGCTAACTCTATGTGGTGATGCCACTATATACAAATTAATTGGCATCAATGCAGCAGGCGGCAATTATATGTGTGGAAGCCTTCAATACGACTCCGCGCAGCCACTCTAATCCGGTGGCATTTCAAATGTGGTGCGGTGTATGGCTTGATTTTACGGATTTCTTCTCGCATTTGTAAATTAATGATTTGTTTTCAATTTTCCTAATCTTATCAGTTTTCAGTCGTTTAATTTGGAAAATGTTTTACGGATTCTAGTGATATGAGGTGAGGTTTAGAAATATAGATGCGAGTGATGTAATTTTTGTACTGATGTATTGTATGTAGGATTATAAGTTTGACCAAAGTATAGGGAATAAAAATTTCTACATAGAAATCTCATTGGCCTTAAGCCAGTCAAAATATTATATATAAACCCGTTGTTCGATATAGGCATATGAGCATTAATCACTTTCATCAGCACTGGTTAAATGCAATCACCTGGAGTTTTCTCCATTTAACGGAGTCATTGAGTTGAAAGTCGAGAACCATATTGCCACCTTTATTTTGGAAAATACTGTTTGAATCAGAATATGCTAGATTATAAAAAAAAAATTAACAATTTGAGAAGTGCCGAAGATTTCATATGTTTGACGAATCATTTATCAAAAATGGAATGAAAAGCTAAGAGATGAGGAAAAACAATCCTATGGTAGACAATAATATCCCAGATAAACATTGCATTACGCATATTACTCCGAAGAACAAGATTTTGTAAGTCAATCAATTGGCCTAACATTTTATGGCAGTAAATTATTACTGGACCAATTTAATTTCCTTGAGGATCATCTAGTGAGCTTCTTTAAGACACTCTGTTAGAATGGACCACATAGAAAGGATGCCACATGACAAAGAAATATTCTAGAATTAGTGTAATCATGCAGAATATAACCTTTTAAAAGTGTAGGGATCAGAAAATTCATAGGTACGTCATTTCAGAAATCGTAAGCGTGGGTTAGGTTTACTGACAATATAGTCAATATTGTTACGATATTGCTTCACATAATCATAATCATCACAACATCACAAAATAATTTAACACCATTTTACTTGTTATGACATAATAAATCTGACGTGCATTAATAACTTTGTAGAATGTAATTCAGATCAAATGTCACAACAATTCGATACCAGAAGTGGTACAACGTCAAATATGGAAAATGGTGATAATTTAATTTTTTTTTTGTTTATTATTATTATAAATTGAAGTAATGAGGTAGAGTTTTCGTAAGTAAGTTAGAAACAAACAATAAAGCAAGTGATAGCGCGGTAGTATCAGTCCGTGCGACAAAATATAAAAAGTTGTTTAACCCTTTCGTACGGCCAGCCTATGGTGTTCCAAATAGAATATTGCCGTACATGTACGCTCTGCCAAGCTTCAACCCATTTTGGCCAGTTTTTGGTTTTACGTAACTCTTATCAATGTTTGTAAGTATATGAATGAATATATGAATATTGGTGAAAAAAAATCTATCTTAATATACTCTATAAGACTCCAGTGTCACTGTGTTTTTACACGCTAATCTCCGAAACCATACCAAACCGAAATTTGGTGAATGTGTTTGGTTGGCTACAGCTTGAAAGATAGGATAGTCTTTGACACGATAGATGGCGTGTCGTCGAGACGTAAAAAACTGCCTGATAACGCGTGGATGTCGAAAGCTGAAATTTTGTATACGGCGTTTTCATAAAAATTGAAAATACATGTTCAAAAATGGACTATATCGCGCAACTCCTTAGTAGGGTTGCCATACAAATATTACGTTTCTTAGTATATATTTGAACACTGCCTGACAACGAGAACACGTAGAGAGCTGAAGTTTGGTGCGTAGTGTTTCCATAGTAATAGTAAATAAAATTTAAAAAATGGGCGAAATCGGGTAACCTCTACATGGTGTTGCCATACAAAATTTTGGTTTTTCACTATATATTTGGAAACTGTCTGAGAACGCGTTGACGTGGAGAGCTGAAATTTTAAGCACGGCGTTTTCATGAAAATTGTAAATACATGTTCAAATATGGACCAAATCGGGTGACCACTTTTGGTGTTGCCACAGAAAACTTTAGGTTTTCAGTATATATTTCTGTCCAGGTTTTCTACGTTTTTCAAACAGACGGCGAAACTTTCTCATCTTCGTAAGGTTGCCATACAAAAAATTTGCTACGTGGAGTTCTCAGCTCAGATTTTGTGCACGGCGTTTTCATAAAAATTTCAAATACAGTTCGAAAATGAGATCAATCGGGCAACTCTTTCATAGGGTTGCCATACCAAAATTTCGTGTATATATTTGGGCACTTCATGAGAATGCGTCGACATAGAGAGCTGCAATCTCCCACACATATGAATATATTTATGCACACTTAGGCACGCACACACAAACACAAACAGACACACAGTGGAACCCTAGAGTACGAAATCGTGCGATCGAGCCAGATAATAACTTAGATATAATTTATCTCTAACTACCCCACCCCCACCCATCGTATCTATATTATCGCCTAGCAACGCCGCCGGGCTCCACCTAGTACATATATACATACATATATATACACGAGTATGTGCAGCCATTTCACATGAAAACGGTCAAAAGTGGTTGTTTTGTTCCCACCATCTCCGATTTCGATGAAACTTTCACAATTTGTAAGGAAAACTAAAATATGTCATCATCTTTTTTTTCCACTTTTCGCTCAAATTCCGTACCAATTTAACCGTAATAACCCCCGCGAAAATTTGAACATTTTCTAAGCCAATTTTTATATTCTTCCGTATCCCGGCATATGGATCTTTTTTGGAAAGGTCACACTATTCGGTCGATTTGGCGCCAAAAACCGTTTTGTTTGAAGCCATATTTTTGCCAACTGATGCCACCTCTCAACCACATTAAACAAAATTAAAATACAATTTATTCATTTGTACTATAGTTACATATTTTTGAACTTTGTTTTAAATATTAAAAAAAAAACTTATCCATAAACAGTCAATAGTTTTTTTTTTACATTATAATACTACATTAAATTGTATTAAAAACGTAATATTTTTAATATAAATATTTATGCGTCACTTCTACTTCTAATAATGACTCAATCTTTGAAGTGTTTGCGACCTTTTAATATTATTATTAATTTCTACCTGGGTAGCTTCCGAATTTTTTTTTATAATGGATTCATAAATTGTATCCTTGACATTAATGGAACTCAGAAAATTTTGATATGTTTTTAATTCCGGCTCAAGGAAATCGCTCAAAAACTTCAAGCATTTCTTAAGAGATGATCCTACACCTTTTCCCCCAACTTGTCGAAATTTTTCAGTCTGAAATAAAATATATTATTATTTTCTATTAATACTTCCGAATTAATTTTAAATTAACATCTGTTTTTTTAAGGAATGCGCTTTCAGCGAAATCCTTTTCAAGCTTATTTATGTCATCTGACATAGCATTAAAGGCAATGTTGGCATCAAATAAAATCAAAAATTGGTCCTTATTGTTGCACTGACGCTTGAGATGTTTCATTTCATTAAAAAAGCCTTGGTCTCCCTCATTCAAAAGCTTAATACTTACTACTTAATAGCTGAAGAGATGGAAAGTCAAGAAGTAAGAACGAAAAAAAAAAAAAAAACACAACTGCTCAATACAAAATTCCAAATGTCAGTGCTTACTGGAATAACACACGAAATCTCTGATTCCACGAAATGCAACTATTTTCTGTCTTAACTGTTTATTTAAACAAAATTCCCATAAATCTTTCCGAAAGACGTTCCAACGCTTTCAAATTGTTAGAAATCTCTCTGTGTGTCTAAATTACGACAAAAATGACGTGAATATGGTGATAATTTGTAGTTCGTCTGAACTTGACTAAATTTTTATCACGATGGTAGAATGAGATAATGAAATAACTTATATAAGATGCCGAAATGACATTTCCGTTTGCAGTCAATTTGAAGTAATATATTGACATTTTATAGACTGACTTGGTCTCAATTTGTCCTAACAATTTAAATAAAATGTCCATAAAATGAACCGAGAGGGAAGTAAATAATACCACAAAAATATAGATTGAGATGTCGTACATAGGAAGAGAAGGACGTTTAATTTTTGAGCCAATTTCAAGTCATTAATTGACGTTCTATGACAGACTTGCTGGGCCCCTTTAATAAAATCCATATATAAAATAATTTTTGATTTCAAAATGTAGATGGTAACCCTACAGAGAGTGTATAACGGTTAGCTGCTAAAAAAAATAATATAATCATTTAGTGAAAATATTCACTACAAAGCTGAAATTCTCTTAAGGGTGCTCGTTACTAGGTACTTTACCCTACCTACTTTGGATTTTATTCAGACATACGCTCCTGGATTTGCTCATACACTGAATGAAAAAGGTACTCAATATTTATGAAAATGTGCGAAAATACAGTGAATTTTTCATAGTTTTTATACCCTAGATGAAATCTGTAGGGTAGGTATACGAAGTTTGTAATTCCGCTTGTAATACCTCGAAGTAATGACCGTAGAGCAAAATGAACTGGACACCCACACATAATATTAGAAGTTATTTTGATTTTTGCATGTCCGTTCGTCTGTCTGCCCGTCTGTCCGTCTGTGCGCACGATAACTCGAGAGCGCGTATACTTAGAGAGCTGAAATTTTGTATACAGACTTAAAACAAAAAGTTAAATTAAGTTCGAAAATGAGACAAATCGGGAAACTCCTTCGTGGGGTTGCCATACAAAAATTTCGTTTTCCACTACATATATATTTGGACACTGCCTGAAAACGCGTCGACGTAGAGAGCTAAAATTTGATACATGGTGTTTTCATTGTACTAGCAAAAAAAAATTCAAAAGCATTAATTTGTTAAAAAGTAGATTAAAAAGAAATATTAACTACATTTAATAAAATACAACACTAATATTCAAAAAGCAATAAAAAATTTATTCATTTTTCAAACTAAGCAAACTGTTCATCTTATAAAACTATTTATCTTGTTACGATTGAAGTGGGTTATTATGTTAATGTGCATATCTTTGTATTACAAACATTAGACCGACATACCGACGTATACAACCAGAGTCGTAAAAAAGTTCTAAGAATGATGTTTTTCACATTTTCAAGCTAGAATTACTTTTGCTTCCTTATTTTGGTATAAACTCTTTATTTAATGTACTTATATTTAACACTGTTTCACAATACTTGAATTTATACTTAAATTTGCCCAATCAAACCAATATCAATTACTTAAGAACTAAAAATATACCAGATCTTACTGATAAACTTGTTTCCACTCTTTATTTTTCACAGTTGCTTAAAATAAGGAAAATATTTATGTTGAGGTACCTGATAGTTCCCACAAATTTAACAAAAATGTGATCTAAAAACACTTTTACCAAGATTTCTGAACTTTAACAGCAAGAAGAAACGTCGTATTTCCAGTACACTTGTTCATAACTAACTGTGATTTCTCATGAACGCAAATGAACATTTTTGTAATTCGTTTTTTTTTTTTTTTTTTTTCAAAATGGTGTATACGACTATGAAAGGAATCCAAGTTTAAGTGACTAATACAAGCTCAGATTTAATCAAATGTGCCTACAGTAATCGTAGAATTCATTCAAAAGTAGGGAAAAAGACGACAAACCGACGTAACCAACCAGAGTCGTAAAAGAGTTCTAAGAATAACGATTTTCAGATGGCGTATATGACTATGAAAGCCATCCAAGTCAAGTGACTAATACAAGCTCTAATTTGATCAAGTATATCTAGGCCTATACATAGTACCTAGTCGTAGAATTTTTTAAAATGTTGACAAAAGGACGACAAACCTACGTCAGCAGCCAGAGTCGTAAAAACGCTCTAAAAATGATGTTTTTCAGATTTTGAAACTAAAATTACTCAAGTACATTTTTTCCATAAAGGCGTATGTATGACGTCCAAGTGGAATTGGCTCATGTGAGTCTTTAATTGCTACAGTAGACTTAAAATAATTTAAAATTAATGAAAAAGACGAAAAGGAGACATACTAAGTCAAAGTCATAAAGACGTCGTATAAATGACGTCTAATTGATGAGCAAGATCGCAAATTGTTTGTTGGGTTATAATCATTTTTTCTGTGCGACAAACCGTTCTAGAAATACATGGGACAAACAACTTCAAAAATTCTACTTGCATAGATCGGTGACCTTACGAAATTTTATACAGACATTCATCTAGGGTATCATAAGAATTGGTCCTAGACGAATTCTAGCTTTTTTACTTGTTCAACCTATGAATTTGGTCATTGTATTTTTGAACATCCCCGTTCACTAAGTTCAGTAACCCAAAATTTATGCACATGGTAGTGAACTTATTCACGATATCAGTGAACTATTTCGCAGACGAGATCTCCCACCCTCACTTTCACCTCTCTCCTCCTGTCGTAATTCAAACAATTATTTATGATTTTCTTTTTGTTTTATTTCCATTTTTTTAATGTTTTAGAAGTCTATTAAGTTATTTCACTTTTTCTCTATTTCTATTTCTTACAAATTTACTCTATTTCTTCTTAGTTTACAAAAATAAACTGATTCCGAGAATCATCTTCATCATAAATGTTTTTATATTATAATTTTGTTTTATTAACGCATAAATGAATGGCTAAATTTTCTCACTTTCCGACTGCAAATGACGGATTTCTTCCTCTAATTCGATACAGGACTTACCACAAATGCAAAATGATTACTGTGAGTCGGAAATAGAAAATCTGGTTACGATTTTCTTGCCTTTTATGTCCTTTGATATGATTGTGTTGTTTGATATGGAATTAAATATACGTGCATCGCCTGTAGGAGTGCTGTGCCATTTCTACCTATACAAAATGTGGAAAAAAGAAAAAAGAATCAATTTATCATTGCAACTGAAATGGAATTAAACTTACTTTTAGATATATCAGTATCTGAAAGTTTCTTCAAAACATGTTTGATTTATGTTTATTTGAAATTTTGACTTTCATGATCTGTAGCAATCTTTCTGATATAGCATCGCATTTATCCAGAATATGGAAAGCGTGTTCTTAAACTGCTCTTTGAAGTCCACGTCAATCTATAGAAAACATTAATTATTAATAACAATATATAAAAATAAGATGCTCAGAATGATACGGAAATTGATAGCACAGGGTGATTCCTTGAAGTGTCCCAATTATTGTTTTTTCGGAGATTTTTAATAACGAATTATAAGGATATGCGTCACAAATTTTCAGCCTTTTGCGGGGTAAAAACTGGTTTGATTAGCACGTGAAGATGTCGGAATGTTTGAAATATTTTCGTTCACAAAATATCAATTTCATCGCAGGGCGTTGAGGCACTATGTTTTTTTTTAATAAATTTCATTTAAACACAGAAATATCTAAGAACATTTAAAAACAAGAATTTTTTTCATAGCGATAAGTACTATTGGTTTTCAAACCATGGTAGTCTTTAAAATGACGAAAAAGGCTCCGAATTGAAGGAAAATTAATAAAGCATTTAAAACACTTCATCTTGTACCTATTTCCAGCAAATAAATGTGGGTTCTCAGTTATATTATACCAAGAAAAAAATTAAACAAAAGGCTTTCTATAATTTTCGGTCAGAGTGGAAGAGTTATGTTTTTCACGTATATGTATGAACAGTAGAATATAATTAAATTAATTTTTTATGAACATGTAAGCTTCTTCTGCACACAAATTACTAAGTATTATTATTTAAAATATGATGAAGAACAGCAAAAAAACAAAGAATACTGAACGCACGAAAATTATTTTTAAAGCACTTTTATTATTAATCACCAAAAACTATGAATAATAATTGTATATAAAAAGTTCCTCTTATCTATTTAATGTTTTGTACTCCCTCTGAGGCACTAAGTTGTAAATTTTTCTCACTTTTTCCTATTTAATAACACAAACAATAAAATTTTTACGTGAGTTAATTTAGTCGAGCAAAACCAAAGTGACATACAAAGACGGGAAGATTTGATGGAATCCGTAAAAACTTTTTCGATGGAATCAAAATCCAAAAATAAAACTGAATACTTTTCATTATATCCATGATACCCCAGTAAAATAACCATCCAACCTCGGAATGGAAACGAACAAACTGTAAATTGATATAAATCTTTGTTTGGGTATTTTAAGGACTGGGCAAAAAGTCTCATATAATCTCGTGTCTGCGTCACCAGTTATTCAAGGTCAAAGGTCGCGAAAATCGGGTTTCTTCAATTATTTAGTTTTCTATGGAAAATACGTCATTCAAGGTCGATTATAAAAATATCTACAATTTTCATTTGAAGCATTTTTTTGTATCTACAACCGTTTTCGAGGTACAGCGCGGAGAAAGCAAGTGCGAGTTATGACACTCACAAGGTTGATTATAAAAAAAAAAAATAAAACCCGCTTTTAGATATTAAAGAAAAATGACTTTTATTCACCGCTTACTTCTTACAACTATTTTTGAACTTACTTCTGAAAATCTAAATTCTACTTCTTTAACAATATAGAAAATGCAAGTTTAGTGTTTACCTGTCTATGGAACTTTTGTGGTGTCGGCTTATTTATGTGAGCCGTTCTCAATTATGTCAGCAAAAAGGTTTTATGATGTTTTTGTGAATTAAGTGGGTAATAATTAATTTTTGGTGTTGTTATTTTATGAATACGTTATGCTGTTTCTGTAATTCGCGCATCCGTATACAAGCGTACATAGCGTATTACGCTATGTGAACGCAGGACTAAGAATTAAATTTTTTATTCATTTTTTATTAAGGCGAAGTACAAAATAGCTTATTTAAAATTATTCTTATGCGTGGTAGTCTTAATCATGAGGTTGCCCAAGGTCAATGTCGACATCATTATCATCGTCCTCGATATCCGTTACAGTTGTTCTGCCAAGCTCGAGGACTTCATACACGCAGTCTGCATCGAAATCATTTGGTATTGATGAGCCATCTTGACCGTTACACTGGCCACAAACTATAGAAAATATAGCAACCCTACTTTTCTACATCCACAATTTACAAATTGCAAAAAATCATATTCAACAAATCTTCCGGTGCTGATGTCAATAACGTCGTTATCGGCTGTAAAAATAAAAAATTAGGATTACTCGTTAATACCAAATGATTCCGATGGAGACAGCGTGGATGAAGTCCTTGAACTTAATGAAACAACTGTAACGGATATCAAGGACGATGATGATGATATCGAAAATTGACCTTGGGCAACCTCGTGACGAAAACGACGACGAACAAGAATAATTTTAAATGAGCCATTTTATATTTGGTCTTAATAAAAAATGACTAAAAAATTTTTAATTCTTAGTCCTGCGTTCACATAGCGTAGCACGCTATATATGCCTTTACATGGATGTGCTCTTCATCTCTCCGCGCTGTACCTCAAAAACGGTTGTATATACAAAAAAATGCTTCCAATGAAAATTGTAGATATTTTTATAATCTAAAAGTTTCATAAGGACCTTGAATGACGTATTTTCCATAGAAAACGAGATAATTGAAGAAAATCGATTTTCGCGACCTTTGACCTTGAATATCCCAGTCGCATTATTTGATTAATTTTTTTGTCTATTAATTCCACCCAACAGTTTTGTTGCCTTATCGTCACTAAACATACTAAATCTCTAGATTCTAGACATAAAATTCAATCCTATTTCGAAGTGCTGTGCTGAGATTTCCTTTGGACGTTCCTTAACCCGGTGACCGCTATACTTTCAAGTTAACCAAATAAAATAATGTAGTTAATCAATGGACAATTTTTCAATATAATTTCATCCCTTAACCGTTATCCTTTCATAATAATAATTATTTGATCGCCATTTGAATAAATAAACTTCTTCCGTCTAGTACAAGTTTGAAATTGTTGTACTAATTCCCAAAATCATCCCCAGGATATAATTAGAGATGTCAAAGGACACGATTTCATTTGATTTCCTTCTGTGGGTAAATGTTTGCTCGGAAAATTGTGTTTATTTTGTTCGAGTCCAGATATTACCTAGTATAAAACCAAAATTCTAATGGACGAAATTTATAACCTTCGTAGAAAGGGTTGGCCACAGAAGACAAATTAACTAAGCGACTATATTTCCTAAAGTAAACAAGACAAATTTTATATCTTTGTCATTTCAATTTAACTTTGGATCTCACAATCTTTAGAGTTTTTTTTTTTTTTTTTTGTTATTGCTGAAGTTAATAGCCATCAATGTCCTCAAGCAGGTACTTATAATTGATTCCAAGTAGTGTTAATCGTCCTTTTGTACCAAATCGAATAATTATTTTTTTTTCTCAGCTTACCAATTTCCTTTTTGAAAGTCTAGAAACAGTAGATTCCCCCAATTATACCTGCTCTGCACTGTACCTACTCCACAACAGAATTGCTGTGAATATAGGTGGAGTTTTGATTTTAATACCTGTACAGCACCCATATATAACTGCGTGCATTTCCAGCGTTGTGCTCCACCTCCATTGTCACTCCAGCATGGAGTATCATTTTTGTTAGTTCCATAGAAGCAGGTAAGTGAGGTGAATGGTATGCGGTACACTGGAGGTGGCTGACTTCAGTGTGGTTTACCTGTTTACTATATACTGCCATCTCTTTGTAGCTGCTGCATTCATGCCTTTAAATTGCATTCGTATCTTATCGGTATGCAGTTGGGGACGCATATCCCTTAGCTTTGGATTTCGCAATTTAGCTTGTATCTCCATAGCCATTCCATCACTGTGAGATGTGGTATGGTGAGCTCCTCGCATTATCCACCAGAACAGGTTTCTAATTATGTTTACTCTCTGTAATCCGGAAAACGTCAGCCTTTTGAGTGCTTCACTTCAGACCAGAGCCAACATAGACTAGCATAACACATATACACACGGCGAGCATTAAAGCAAGGACGGCTATAAAGTGGATAACGACTTCGTCGTATAGTCGTCATCTTGCATGAAATGAAACTTGCTTGATTCAAACAATTACTCATGCCACATAGCTATCAGGTTGGGTTCGTTCACATACATACATATAACATAGGAGGACTATTCCATTGGCGTTGGCAGAAACCCGTCAACGTCAGACGTATACTACACTATTTGACATACCTACATAGGTATATACCTAGTGTTGGTGCTTTGAAGTTTTAAAATACCTCCGAGCTAAAGTTAGTTTCAGTAGTGCTTATAGTTTATACCTACAGCGACAGCCTCCTCTTGATATTCTATACTACTATAAGCATCCTCTGAGATTGCATTGTTGACGACAGATGACAAAACGAGCCGAAGTCTTGTTCGGTTGATAATAATCCAGTTTCACCAATCGTCTCTGTAGCTTTGTCTCTGCCACGTAATTACCGTAATCAGATTTCGAAGTTTTAATAACGTAATTGGAATCTTGTTTTGATTATGGTCATATAAACATGTATCTCGGCTCAAGTGGAATATAGCGGGCCGCGGACTAACAATTATACGCCATTAAATTGCATACAATTTGCCCTTGACTGGATTCTGGTTGAATGGAGGAAATGTATGTGATGCTTTTCAAATTCCCTGCGCTGCTGCTGTTAGGGAACCAACTGTCTTTGGGACTCGACGTCACTCGTCCATAAAAATCGGATTAGTTAATGACTATGACTTTTTTGGCAGCAAATTTGCATTTTCTACTTCTGTACATAGCTTAGAGGGAATATGAATTGGCTTGTTTCTTTTTCGTAAACTAAAAATAATTTCCTTGACATCTAGTAAATGACAGGCAGATTTCCAAGTTTTTATGATCATCAGAATCATTGGTTAGAGGATACTAATGTTATCTGCCTGTTAAGCTCTAGTTATTGAAATTTTTATTTATTTCATTGAAGCACACTAAAGATAATTAAAAAAAAAGTGAGAAACTTGGAATTCATAAATATTAAAATAAATGATGACCATAATCATATTCGATCGTGGCATAGCCTTCCGAATCAAAGTGCCCAACAGACTCCCTCCAAAAGTCTCGTTTTCAGAAACGTCTATGGCAGGGGAACTTTATTGTAAAACTAATATTTTTTTAACAAAAGTCTAAAAAACGATTTTGTAATAAAATTAGCGTTCTTTTTGGTCCACTCTTCTTTCATTCAATATCTAATGCCTTAAACAAAGTTGCACAATTACTGGTCCGTTGCGCAAATTAAAGGTCGAATTGCACAACGTTGTTTTTGACGTAAGCCATAAAACTGTAGATGACTTGAAAACCCTTTCTCACCAAGACTTAATGCGTTTCATTAAGACGACAGGAAGGTTTTGGTGAAAGTGCATTTAGCAGGATAGCACGATGGGCCGCTCAACCCTCCGTCCTTGGAATGGAATCTCCTGTCCAACTGCTTTAAAAAAAAAGAAAGTCGTAAAACTTCCTAAACAAAAATGGAAAAGCTTTAGCTGACATCAATTGCATTGAACTCGAACAAATATCTAGAAATTTCGCCGCTAGAAGTGACTAGCCTGCTTCAACTAGACTTAGTGGATTCATTGTGCCCCCCCTTGGCCTCCCTAGATCCATTCAGGAGACATCTGAACTCCTTACGTTGCAGCTCCTTCAGATTTGAAAAGAAGTAGCTAACTAATAGCCTACTTCTTTTATTCATCTGATCGGGGCACTCGAAGAGCACGTGTTGGACAGATTTGATTTCCTCCGAGTCCTTACAGCTCATGCAGAAATCTTTTGCCACTATTTTCAGTCTTCTAGCATTTTCCCTTATAGCTCAGCGACCCGTAATGACCCCTACTAAATTCCAGGTATTTTTTTTTACTGCCATTAAGGAGCTCTGTAGCATCTTCCTGTCATATGCAGGCCACAATTGCCTCGCAATACGGCAGGTTTCCCGGTTGATCCACCGGAGGCTTGCCTTTGATAGGCACCCCAGAGGATCATCCATTATACAGGGTATCCCAGACTAATAGGTTAAGATTTTGCCAAATTATTCCTCTTGTCCAGACATGAAAAAAATTGTACGGCGGTGGGGAGGGGGCTAAATGTCACCCTGTCGAGTTACATGATGATTAGTAAAATATTGTATGATTAGTAAAATATTCCCCGTACGGTATGCAGAACTTCATGGCCTTTCCAACGACTGCTCAACCACCTCAGTATCACGCCCCACTCCAGAATTATGACGTTTCAAATTCAAAATTTCGGTTTTTTTTGTTTTTTTTTCTTAATTTTTCCGTTTTTTTCTTCTTAAATACCCCCACTAACGTACACCGTTTTTACTACAAAAATTTCGAAAGCCCGGATTCACCTACAAACCGCTACGTACTAACTGTAGCCGTTAAAAAGTTTTTAGCTCTCAACCTGTTCAGATCATACCAAAATTAGACGATATTTTTATAAAATGACGTGTTTTGACGTGTTTTCAGTTACTAAGGCAACAAATTATCCGTGACCTGAATAGGTTAAGAGCTAATAACTCCTTAACCGTCACAGATACAACAGGAGTGTACGAGGTTAAATTAAAGAGGAGGCTCTGGGCTTTCGAGATTTCGTAACAAAAATGTATATTAGTGGGAGTAATTAAAAAAAAAATTTAAAACAAAAACAGAAAAAACAGAAATTAATTTTGAGTTTGAAGAGTAATAATTCAGAAGCGGGGAGCGGTACGGGGGTGGATAAGCAGTCGTTGGAAAGGCTATTAGGTTCTGTATACAATGCTGTCTTAAAATAGACCGTACAGGGTGTAGTTTTGAAGATATAGGGTGTTTAATGAAGAAAAAAAAGAATATTTTACTAATCTCCCTGTACCTGGACTTGGCGACAGTTTGCCCCCTCCCGCCATACAATTTTTTTACTTTTCTGAACGAGAGGAAGCATTTGGCAAAATATTGACCTATTAGTCTGGGGCACCCTGTATAGTTAAAACGATGTTCTTCAAAAATTGAATTCCAGACCTCACTGCTACTTACCATTTTGAAGGAAGAAAACAAAATTTTACTAAGAAAAAAAGAAAACAAGATTAAGGAGCTATTAAAGAAGAGTAAAGTGTGATTGATGCCAAATTGAAGAATGATATTGATGAAGGCAGCAACCGGGTGTATAAAAGGCATCCGAAAATCCAATCATATCATAAGTTGTGAGACAGCAACTGCGTACATAATGCATACAGGATAACTGTAAAATATGACCTTCATAGTAAGACATATGACAGCTACAATTCAGCTTTATTGTCCTTCTTCGGCACCTGTTGATTGTAAGGTTGCTCCCTCTTTAATGTAAAGATCCTGAAACATAAATTGCCGAGCACATCCATTAAGAAACCATTAAGAAGCTTATAATGATGACATGGAATCAAAAATTCCATAACTCCTTAAATTCTTAAGTTTTTTTTTTCAGTCGCACAAACTATACCAGCCCGCCTTGTGTGCGGTAACATTATCCACAGTGAGCTTCAGATGTTTTAATCCTCCACCATATTAGCTTTGTTCATAGAGAGCTATGTTCGTCAAAAAGATATTTTAGTGCCCCATTAAAAATTGGAACTGATCATATTTCATGACACTGCAACCATTAAAAAGATGCGATCCAAATTTATCATCATCAACAAGAGAGCTGGGATCAAAACAATTGTAGCCAAATTTCTAACAGAATCCATCAGATCATAGCTTGGGAAAAAAATTGTGATCGTTAATGGTAATGTGGCATTGTAACCCCAGTAACCCGAGATGTACCGCTGTTTTGGCAATTCTTGCGTGATTAACTGTAGATTTATCTGGCGCCAGGATTCTGGCGTATTCTCCAGCAGCATTACACCAAAGGTATGTAACGAATCATATAATTTGATGTCCACGAGAGAAATAATTCTAGAAGGGTTCCGAATTGGTAGTTACGGAAGTTGCATTTGCAACTTATATCTTGACTTCAATTCGTTCAGAGTAGAAACGGTAAGAACACAAGAATATTTTTACGTCAAGGGTAAGAGTATATAGACATGTACGGAGATATTAAATACTGTCGAGTCTTTGGATAAGGGTAGCTTCTGCTAAAAGCCCAAAAGCCACAAGAATGAAACACGTACAATCCAATTATTTTGCATGACATATCGAATGGCTACAGGAAAGACCTGAGAAAAGAGTGATGTTTGTGATATCTAATTCCACTGCGCCTCAGTAGCCAGAAACTCAAAAATAGACAGCAATATCATAGGGTATCTCCTGAGCTTGACGAATAATTAAAAAAAAAAAACATTTTTAATTGGTCATGGGTCCTTGTTGCAAAATTGAATGCTGTCTAGAGTAGGTGATAGAAATTGTGCAATGCCTAAAGAATTTCGACGGAGTTGGGTTTGTAAGATTTATAAATGAGATCGACACACTTATAAGCATGCAGGTTTGAATCACCTTGATATACCACTTGGCACAAAGAGCTAAAGACCTTCACAAAACAAAAAACTCCGAAAATCAAAGTGGAGAATAGCTAGAGTTTGGGAGTTAACAAAACAAATCCCTGAAACATGTTGGTTTATGTTTATCTCTGGAAAGTTATATTCTTCTTGCTTAAATACTTCTCTTCAGCAGCATGGAGAAACACGGTCATCAAATAGGTGGCGGCCTTCGTTTCAGTAAAACCAACCAGCAATAGAGTAAGGCAATTCTGGTCTAATAACCCAATGCAAACGTAACAGCATTTGATGCTAGTATACTTGGTGGACTAAGCTGATTACAAAAGAGGATCTTATCGGGATCGGTTACTAAGAAGAGATTTAGAAGCGACGGGTTAGAGCAGTTATAAAAAGTAGGGACAGAATTCACAATATTCAACTGCAGGTATTGAATTGCAGATAAGAAATTATCAGTCATAGCATTCTGGCGCAGAATATCAACATTTAGATCACCCCCAACTATAACGTCTCCAAATCTGTGCACCATGCGTGATAACGTATTCAAGAATTCGCCAGATTGTTCTTCAATAAAAATACCAGGTGGTCGATACACCGCACACAAAATACATTTACCAGACCCCAGTTCGACCTCAATACATAAGTATTCGGTGACCCCATTCACTGATGATTCCACAATTTTGGCCCTGAAAATGTCTTTTGGTAGTGTGAAAATATTCCAAATTTCAGAATACTTGTTTCTGAACCGGTGTCAATAAGACATTTTAATTGCATTTTGTCAATGGTTAGAGTAACTATTGGCAATTTTCCTCCCGAGGCTGGTTTTGAAAATTTACATCACTACTCACTTCCCCTACTTTGCACCGGATATTTTCTCGGTGTTACAAATACATTATTGAGGTCGAATTGTCATCTGCTCTGTCAAAGTGTACTGTCGCGATTATTTGTGAAATTTTGGAGTTCAATGAATTAAATTTTTTTATTTGGTTAATTGGCTTTAAGTTAAGAAAAAATTTGTTTCTATATATCAATAAACAACATTTATTATGTTTGACAGTTCCGTGTATATAATACGTGCGTCAACAAATACAAGGAATATGACAGAAATATGTTCGATGGACTTCAGTTCTCCCAGTTCTCCGCTGCCAGAAAAAGTGCAAAACTGAAATGGTCCCATCGAAATCGACATAAGCGTATGTCGATTGTTTTTGAAGTTTCTATGTTGCACACTTTTATGTTGCGAATCTCTAACATTCTGGATCACATCACGTTCTTCCAATAAGCCTAAACCGTCAAAAAATATTAAAAGCTTCGTTTAATGTCATTCCGTTCCGTATATTAGCACGATAACTACCTTTTAACATATCTTTTACAATATCTATTAAGTTCCTATCGTTATTTGCGGGACTATAATTTGTCGGTTTACTATCGTCAAACTCATATAATTCATTTAGTTGAGAATTTATTACTCTAATTTTTAAAAACAATTCTCTTAAACTTCCTACCTTTATGTTGCGATTATCATCAAGTAGTTTTTTGTAACTCCTCCTCGGCCTGAATTGTGCTTTGAGTTCTGATTTCACTTCCTCCCAGTCGCTGAATGCATTGCTTGGCTTCTCCTTGGATTTTCTCCTTAAACAACATCTGAAGGCCAAGCTGTAAAAGGGTAATGTTGTTCCCACACAGAGCTCCAACATTCTCCACGGCACTGATGAATTCCTGAACGAGTAGTCTCCTTTTCCATGAAAAGTGTTTATATTTTGGAATTTATTTAAAATTTGGTCCACTGATAGCTGGAACAATTGTCCTGCAGGTTGAGTAATAAGCTGAGCGATTTGTTGCCTGAGGGCGGCAATTTCCCTTTGGTGCTGCTCCCTTAGTTCCTGAACGGCTTGTTGTAGATCCTGGATTTCCTGTTCTGCCATTATGTCTTGACGAATATTTCCCTTGAATCAAAAACTGCTTCTCTGCCGACTTTCATAAAGCTTACACAACCACAAATCTCATTTCTTCGTAGGAACTAATGTTAAAAGTCACTACTTTGTTTTCTGATTTGAGGTCGATAGATTCACTTCGATCACTGGATTCTTTTTCTTTTGAAAAGAATTCTACCGACTGCGCCAGTTATTTATTTACCTTTCTTAAGGAAAAAACAAAAAACAAAGTAAACAAGGTAAAATAAAATTATGCACTAGAACTTCGGTTCGAACACAATTTTATTAAATACTGAATTTTAGATTACACTTAGAACTTTAGTTCTAATACAAATTCATTAAAGAACTAAATTTACAATACACTTAGAACTTTGATTCTAATTCAAAGACAATAGAAAGCAATACAAATACTTGTCCGCGACGTCCACTCTTTAGAGGGATCTCTACTTCTCTACTTCCGGTCTTAAGACTGACTTTCTCTTAACTCTGATATTTTCTTCTAGCTTTTTAAGAATTACATATTTTAAAATAAGAATGCTGATTCGACTGTTCTCATAGTTAATTTCTCCTGCCTTTTGTCTTTTCAGATAAGTTGCGTTAATTTCTGCTGCTTTGTGTCTTTAAGGTAAGTTGCATATCGTATTACTTTTTTTCATTTGTGAGAAAGGAACTGTGTCTAGACGAATCATATTCGTATATTTTTTTTATACATGAATTCTGTGCTTTGCTTTGCTTTGCTTTATTATAATTGTTTTTGGATCAGCATTTTTATTTTCTAAGTTAATTAGGTTTACTAACGTAACTTGCTCGCTAATATTTAAGGCTCATTTGCGCGGGCAAGTAGAAGGACATAGTGGTTTCATATTTCTCTCTGCAACCAAAATATTTTTCCAGTTCGTGTATCCTTTTCCACTGTTTTTAAGAATTTTTATTTTATTTCGTCTCCAATTATTTTCATTCCACTTTCGTTTTCGGGATAGTCGTTGTATTTGAAGATCACTTGAGTTTAATGTGCTCTATGTTGTGGAGATATTTTGTCTTCTGACGATTTCGAGGATGATGATTCTGAATATTCTACAGGCCAAAATTCTGAAGACTCATCCGTTTGAAAGAAATTTTCCTCACTTTCAGTATCCTGATTAGAATCGTATTTTGGGAGATCAGTATACTGCGCAACAGTTGAGCACTATCGATCTATCAAGATTAACAAAAAACAAAAAAACAAAACATTTTACCGAGTAATATAATACTGAATTTGAAGTTACCATTCGCTTTATCATTCCTTTTTTGTTTCGTTATTACTGAAATTCTAGAAGGGTCTTTCTTTACTCCAACAACAGGTCGTAGTTCCTTCCGATTGCCATTTCGATATGTTTTAGTAGACAGACCTTCATTTACATCAATAAGATGAGAATCCTCGGCGTCTTCCATTCTTGGTTTATTCACTTTAATTAATAAAAAAAAGACCTTCTTTTGATCTATATTGTAACATTGCGCAAAGTACAGATTGTATACGAGGTAAGATTGGGTTCACAAAAGGCCTACATGTATGGGAAGTTTATTGGCCATCACGACAGCGGGGGACACATCCGGTTATTGGAGTTGCAACATCAGAAGCACCATTACATTCTGTAGGTTATCAAAGTTTAGTAGGATCAACAGATTAAAGTTGGGGCTGGGACCTGGGTAGGAATAAGCTTTACCATGATTCAAAGAACTGCGCCGGTATTACATATCCGGCAATCCTGAAACAAGATGAAGCGTTCCTAGTACCAGATAAATTCGTTGTAGCACTTGACATGGACGAGGGAACCCTTAGCTTTATTGTAGATGGGCAATATTTGGGTGTAGCATTTAGAGGAATGAAAGGAAAGAAGCTCTACCCTATTGTTTCGGCTGTATGGGGACATTGTGAAATTACAATGAAATATATTGGAGGTCTTGACCCCGAACCTCTACCACTTATGGATCTCTGTCGACGAGTCATACGACAGAAAATAGGTCGACATCGGTTAGAAGAACGCATACAGGATCTGCATCTGCCTCAATCAATAAAAACTTATTTACTGTATAGGGATCGTAGATAATAATTTCTATAATAAGTCGTTAACACTATCTTCCATTCTAAATAATAACAAAAGCTGAATGTGAAATGAGAACACAAAACGAATAGACAACAGAAATTTGAGCATTCTAAGACAAAACTTGAGTTTTATAGTGTGTTTTATGCTAAAAAGGGAAATTTAATCAAAAGATTTTAAGTTGACTTGAATTCTAAAAACCCATTTTTAAAAATATCAAATGTCGTTGGCATTAAATTAATATTAAATTAAATACATTAAATAAATAAATAAAATTAAATTAAATATTGGAACTTATTCTTGAATTAGAATTGAGATCCGCGCGAAAAGTAGAAAATTGCAAAGCAGTCTAGGTAGTACCAAATACAATCGCACGTACACGACGGATTCAAGAATAAAGCCCTTATTCCGATTGATATTAGGAAACTTACTACTTTTTTTTTACTTTTCTGAATGGCCAATTTTACTATCCGTTTCGATCGTATTATATCCACCATCAAGAACGCAACTGACTAGACTAGGGCTGCATTGAGTAAAATGAGAATTGGGAATTTTGGACATAGGGTCTTTCTGATCTTAAGTATAGCAATATGTCAGACTGTATGATAAAAAATGGAATTTAAATCATCAAATAATATACTGGTCATCATTAGAATCATAGTGGACCTAAGTACCGGAATATACAGTACAAAGAAAATTAAATAAATTACAGCGACTGACATGGAATTACAGTGCCATAGGAAACCAAATTGCATTAGTACTGCGCTGTTGGACTACTTCTATTAAAAGTTTTCATCAAATTTAGGCAGCTCTTTTCCCAACAAACATTTTAAGACTTGTCTGATCTATAGAACGTCATTTTTTAACTGGAAATAGATTAGGAATTCCTTACTAATTTCGACGTTATTTAGACGTAAGTTTTCTACGAAACTATAGGACATATTCATTGAATTTCCGTTTACTATTAATTTATTATTGACCCTTTTCCAGCGACGTCCTTTTTATATCAATATTAGATATTTTATGACCATCGACTGGCAGTTTTTTAAGTCGACATATGACGTCCTTCAGGAGTTCAAGTTGGTAATGTAATCGGAATTAGATCACAAAATGACGGACCATGCATGTGTTATACAGAAATATAAGAAAGAACGTAATTTGATGACCTCAAATAGACCCTAGATTTAACAGCGTTTTGCCGTATTTTAGACGTAATCCTAGTTAACCCTCTAGAGAAATTTGTCCATTGTTTTTAACCTCTTTTTGAAATCTTACTTTTGCCGTGTTTTGTCGTCATTTTTGCTATTGCTTAGGCACACGGTTAAAAATCTTGGAATAGTTTCTAATATTTTTAAGGTTGTATATATATGATCACACCAAATTTAGATTATTATATTGTTGTAATCTAGGACAATGTTTAAAAGTATGACATACTTTGAATATATTTTAATATAGACAATATTATAATTTATGAAACTTTGGATTAAATTTTCTAACAATGCGGCAATAATATTTTATGTAATACCAAAAATCTTATAACTTATAAGTTATATGATTTTAGGTAATGCCTTGTTGAATTTCTGTGTACAAGAAAGCAAAGTAAAGCCTTTACTCTTATCTGCCCTGTTGGTACTTCGAGCACATGTTTTTTAATTCCGGCTCTTAAGTGACAAACATTATATTCAGGTATTGAATGTCATCATTATGCTTAAGATCTTTACATTCTCAGTTTTTGAGATTGAGTACTTATTTTACGACTTAAAGAACTATATATAATTGAATTCAGGGTAAGACAGGGATTTTGTTCCAGCAGACTTCTAATTTGCCGACAAAGGGATTCGATCCCGGAAACTCTGGTGGCCAGATTGACTGAATGATAACCCCATTGTACCATCGTGACATCATGTCAGAAAGCAACACCTTAAAAATAAAACAAAAATTTGGAAAGTAATAATTATTTCCTTGGGTTTTTTCCATTTTAATTGATTCTATGGTATAACACTTCTGCGTACTTATCCCATAAGGACAAGAAATTTTTATATTTTTACTCAAATCGTAACTCGAAGTCAAATAATATATTGAAAAAACAAATACAATTAATATTGCGTAATTTTTTAAATAAGTTCCTAACCTAATCGTAGAAGAAAAAAGCAAATTTCCAGATATAGCTGAATACGTTCCTTTAAGGCTTCCTTTAGTTTTTCCCTTAAAAAAGTTTTTTTGTTTCGAAACACAATTACGAAAGAAATCAACATCTTCCTCACTAAAGCGCTGAGAACTTGAATATAAAACACTAATTAATGCTTCTGGGCTATTTTCATGAGATATGACCGGGGAAAAGCGCGATTCCCCTCAATTTTATGTCTTGTATGTATTATTTACTGGGTTATAAAATGAGTCCTATACTGAAAATATTTATTTGCGAAATTAATTTAGAAAATGATTTTTTTTACGGTATGTCTAATGATCCCCTCAAATTTTTCTTCGGTTGTTTTGAAAGACGAAAACAAGGAAATTATTGCTTTTTCTACTGATATATTCTCATTCTTACTTGGATAATATCCAAAATGTTTTCGAAAGAGATTCGCGGCTGTGTTTACCAATCGCCTCTGGCTACTGTCTTTTAGAGAGTTCTTATGAGAATATTCTGTCAAAATATTTGAATACTCAAATTTCCTTAAATAACTTTCCAGAAACAAACAAACAAAATGCGATAAATAAGGAAATCAATTTCTAAAATATTTTAGATATACATACCTCGCTATTTATTATTAAATCTGCTTCAATAATTGCGTTGCACCTTTTTAAACTTGCAACCTAGGAATTTGATGATAAATTGTTGCAATCGTCTATTACCAACATAAAAGTATTTTTCGATCACAGAATTGTCGCAGACCTTGATGACAAACGTCTCAGTAGGCATACTCTCAAACTGTGATAAAACTAAAGGAACTTTGCAATAAAAACTAGAGCTTGAAACTTTTTCAAAAAGTCTCTAGAATACGAGTTATTATTAACTTTTATTCTATAAGAATTAAACAAAATTATGAGAATAGTTTTAAAATATTAAAAATTCGTAACTTTTATTATTAATACTCCCGAAATAACCACTATTTTTAATTGTTTTTTTTAACTGTTATACAAAAAAAACTTTTTGAGAGTATTTCGAGACTTTTATTTCATAAAAATCATTTTAAAAGTCTTTTGAGATTTTTATTTTATAAAAATCTTTTTAAAGGTCTTTCTTTATGCTTATTATTTAAATATTTACAGTATTTACCATCTGATTTAAAAAAAAAAAAAAAGCCTCTTCCGCTGTTTATGATAATATTTCAATTGATTTTATCCATACGGGCATTCATAAAGCGTATCATAAGTATTGGTCTTTTAGACTAATAATTTGTGCTCGTTTTTATTTAATTTAATTTTATTTTTTTTTTTTTTTTTTGTAATTTCCTTTTAATTAAAAGAAAAGCCCTCCTGGAATACGAACGTGTTACAGATTGACAGAGTTCGGCCATTTCTTAAGTTTATATGATATAAACGAATTATGTCAGGTATATGGATCAACTCGATTAAAATGTTATAACCAGCGAGAGATTTTTTTTATTCATATTACACCGTAAATATATTATATATTTAAATAACAAACATAAAGACTTTAAGAAGATTTTTATAAAATTAAAGTCTCAAAACACTTTAAAAATGACTTTTCTAAAATAAAAGTCTCAAAAGACTTAAAAAGATTTTTATAAAATAAAAGTCTCCAAATACTCTCAAAAAGTTTTTTTGTTAGATAAAGGTCTGAAAAGACTTAAAACTTTTATTTCGTACAATAAAAGTTTACTCTTAACTTTTACTTTTAAAAATAAAAGTTAAAAGTATTATTAAAATTGATTTTTTAAATATAAAAATTTCCAGTCGGACCTCACTTAAAAAAAAACTTATTCACTTAATGATAACTAGGCAATCATTCATCACATCGTTCTTTTTTACTTTTATAAATATAGAATTAGAATTTATTAATGAAAAGACGTACACATGATATTACAATATTTTTTATTACATTGTTATTTGGTAAATGAACTAAAAAAATCAAAAACAAAAGCAAATTAAAAAGTTTAACTAATAAAAGAATAATAAAATACTAAAAATGAAAATAATAGAGATACTAATAAATAAATAAAAACATAAATAAAATACTAACTTAAGGTAGAACAAAAAAAGACACACGAAAACTAAATCTTAAACTATAAATGAGTAAAAAAGCTATGTTATACAGGAAATAAGATAAAAAATAAAAAAAGGACACAATAGAATAAATGCAAAAATAGAAAACAGTAATTAAAAACAAGTTAAAAATAATAATAAATAAAGAAATAATAATAAAAATAATTGTTAAGATTTTAAGGAAACAATAAAAGAACGAAAGAATCAAACATCGCAATGGTTGTCAGCGTTCAGAGAGCTTAGATCACTGGGCAACAGCCCTGATAGAAAAATGGCACCTTATTAACCCCTTGAATATGCCGAAGCAACCGGCGTTTTAAATATTAGCTGGTAAATTATTCCATAAACGAAAGATCTGAACATAGTAGGAATCTTCAAAGATGACTCTGCGAAACCGTGGCATAACCAAATTTCCATTTGCTGGCTGATTGAAAGAAGTGAATATTATCAAGCAAATATTTTGGGGTATTCGTGCGTAGTAAATTAAATAAAAAGTCAAGGGCTTTTACGTTGAAATACGTAGACAGTGATCAACCAAGAAGCTGTAATTTATTGGTCGACACATGGTCGAACCTGTGTAGAGCAAATATAAATCTTATGCAGTCATTGAAGGCAACTTCAAGCTTACGTCTACATATGCTGTCAAGCTTAGGAAATACCAAGCTACCAAACGTGAAGTGTGGCAAAAGAAGAATTTTAACAAGCCGTAGTCGCATTTCTTTCCTTAATATATCTGCGGACAGCCAATACTTCCAAAGTCCATAATAAATTTTACGTATAGAAGCATTAACATGATCACAGCACTTCATATTGTAGTTGGTAATTATGCCTAGATTTCTAACTCACTATTCACTAATGTAAGAGTAGTACCGTTGAGCTCAGCTGCTGGAAGTTCATCAGTATGAAGACTATTATTATGGAGTATAATATATTGCGATTTGGATGGATTCAACTCAAACTGATTGTTTACTGACCATTTGTGTATATTTTTGAGATTGTTATTTAAGCGAGCAAAGCAATCCTCTATTAGCCCAATAGACCTGTCTAGGTATTTCTGAACATCGTCAGCATACATATGAATTTTTGCATCCTTTATAACTTCCGGTAGGTCATTAATAAATATACTGAACAAAAGAGGTCCAAGTACTGAACCCTGGAGAACTCCGCAATAAAGCGGTAGAAGACCAGATAAAGTATTTTCCACTTTAATTTGCTGCCACCTATCAGTTAGGTAAATCCGGATTAGTTGAACAGCAGAAGAACAAAAGCCAACATTTGAAGACAACTTATCCAAAAGCATATGATGAATAATACTGTCGAATCCTTTAATTTTTCGGAAGAAATTATTTGATTTCTTACATGTTTCTCGAGAGAATTTCATTGTGAACAAAAATTTAATGAAAACATTGAAAAATGCTTTTCTCGATAAATAACGTAAAAAATTAATAATTTCTTCCGAATAATAAAAAAAATAAGAATTTTCCTACCTTTTAGTTTAAGTTCTATTGGTAAATATTCGTCGTTCCAGGGTGGAAAAGTGAGTTTTTTCATTAAGCGTTTTCATCTTTCGATGTGCCAACGGCCTTATACTAGACGTCATTTCGTTTAATAATTGGCGGCTAATATGGCGAATTTATTTCCTTCTGAAGACGTGTTTCAGGTGGTACATTGTCGACAGGTTGACGTCAAAAAGATATTCGATTTCACCAAATTTTGATTTTGACCACTTTTCAATTTCAGTACATAGTACTATTGACCAGTCAATGTTTGTTGCGTTTAGTGCTAGTCAATTGTTAATTGACAGCACCAGAAAAGCGGGAGATTCATAACGGCTATCAAAATGTTTTTGAAGAGTTTTAAAAGAACTCATAGCCGCTGCTCAGATACAATTCTCAGGATCCTAAAATATCAGCCATGCTTTGAAGAGTTGACCACAGTGCCCACGTTTATAACTCGTATGCTATAGACGGGGCCTAGAAAAGAAAGCTTATGATGGTAGCATACGGACCAAAATGTCAACCACACTAAACTATGGAAGAGATCCAACTGTTTACACTCAGAAATCCGTACCTACTGTAGAAACTTCTTCAAAATTAACCTATAAATTGACACACAGTAAATATATGTACCCCAACTGAGAACCCGTCTTCACCTCAAACTTTTTTATCAAGGGTGGACAAAGTAACCCCTAGTTTAACATGAGAGAGGAAAAATAATGCGACCGTATCCCATCTTTGGACTTGCAAAGGGCACCTAGGAAGATAGATCATGGGTAAAATAGAAAAGGAATACCAGCTTTACTGGGAGTTCCTTCCACATTTAATACATGGGAGAAATTCGTCAACACCTATATGTGGCTATCCTCCGACCGAATGACTGAATGCTTAAACATATGTTCAAGAAAATTGTGAATATGGACGGTAACTGATGATTCAGCTTTAACATTTTAAATCTGCAAATGGCAAGCTAAATTGTGACTTTATGTATGAGTAAGGCCATATGAAAAGGTTTATCCAAGCTAACGCATTGCATAAGTTAATATTTGAATGAAATCGCGCTCCAACGGAATATTCTAGCGAATCTCCTGTAGTCCTGTTCCTACTGTCCTTCACTTCAATTGCGTACGACTCTGATGTTCGTTAAGCTGGTAGATCTATCCCAAAAAAAACAACTTCTATATAAAAGGAAACCTGCCGAAAATATCTGCGACAGCAATAAAACCACCAAATTTTGTTTTGACTCCTTTAAGATTTATTTACTCAACTTAAATCTAAGCGACTTCTGTCTTACCTAGCTATCCAGGAAGCTTAATTGGCACGTAACACTAGTTCTGTACAAAAAGCTAAGACTTAAAGCGTAAAGATGACCTTGTTCTACGCACATACACAAAATAGGAAACAACTAAGAACCTTAAACTTAATATAAAATTGCAAGAGAGGCGATCTAGATTGCACTTATTTGCTAGCACTAATTACATACATATAGCTCTATACGTCTTCTAGTAGAGAAAGCACTTTCAGACGGATATCGTCTTCGTCTGGATTTCACTGTACTGCGCCTTCAGACTGTTGTTCATTAACATCGATCTATATACTTCCGAGAGGATGTTCCACATTGCTCCACTGCCATTCGTCAAGGTTCCAGGATGTGTATTTGACAAAAGTGCATTCAAATTTCGTGACTGATGAATTTCATCTTCGATGACGGCATCCCTTCTGTCAGACTTTTTAGATAAGTCAAGAAGTTCTTCATTTTCGGTGAACTGTCGTTTCTGTGGAGTCTTAATCCCCAGTAAACAATCCATTGAAAAACGTCCACCCGGTGAATTTCTGCGTTTTCCATTAGATGAATTCGATTCGCTAGTATCTGTCGAATCACAGTCACTTCCGGATAGTCCAAGTCGATCATCGATTTTCTTTTTCATACTAAAATCCAGGGGTTGATTGTAGTCATCAGATATCATCCGCCTCGAATCTCTGTAGTCATCCTCAACATCACTAATGGAATTTCCATCATCACTTGAGCTTTCGTTGTCATCAGGTTTTTGTATGTCCCCACCACCTGTACTAATTGGCATTGGACAACCAAGGCCGATGTCAAACATCGCTGTATGCGAATTGTGGTGAGGATGAGGATGATGATGATGATGATGTGGGTAGCCTCCGATTAATGGTGGGAATCTATCGAAAGGATAAACTGAATTTAGAGCATTTGAAGGCATTAGGGCGGCAGGTGATTGAAACAACAGTGGTGGATACGGTTGAGATGTACGTCCATCATGAGGGGAGATTTTCCGTCTGATATGTGGCGAATGTAATTTTGGATTTGGATTCGCGCTGTGACGATTACGTGAACGCCTCGAGCTGAACATCATGTTGCAACCCTCCACGGTACACTTGTGCATCTCCCTTAAATGGACCGCAGAAAAATGAATTTTTAATGCGCCCTTGTCACAGAACGTTTTAAAGCAAATACTGCACTGGACACGCTTTTTCCCTGTGGCCGGATTGATGAATTGTCCGGCCATATTAATTGGCGGTGAGCCCCAACGTTTCGGTTTCATTGATTGCTGTAGGGTTGGGGTAGCTGTTGGTGGCTTTTTGATTAGAAATGGTGTGGCGATTGGTATAGGGTTATTCTCTAGAGATTGAAACCTTGTCATTATGTGTTCCATGCTTTTCAGACTGCTGTTGTTGGTGATGTTGTCGTATTTGGTGTTGTTGTTGTTGTTATTATTGTAACAGGAAAATGTAAAGTTATCAGGTTTCATTTCTTTCTTGTAGTCACTGGTAAACACGTAAATCTGAAATTTGAGAGAAATAATATTATAACCGGGGTTATTCAAAGACAAGCCTTATTACCTACACCCACTTTACATGCACGACTTATATAAAAAATAATAAAAACACGCTGCTAATATTACAAATAATTTTATAAAAGGCCTTTAGCAGCCAAGTTCGATTGGTCATTTTCTCCGGTGCAATATTCTCGTGTAAAATAATATTTTCAATTAAATAAAACACTTGAGAAAATTAACGACTTTCTGTAAAAATAGTTAACTTAAAAAAATAAATTTAGCAATAAGAAAAATCGTGTTTTTTTTTTTAGTTTTTCATAATTATACAAATGCAAAACTGATCCCCTTCTGCTCCATATCCAAAGAAGCTTTAAAATTCTTCTTTATATACACAAATACTAATTTTTTCGGTGGAATACTCATCCTTAAGATAACTGTCTTCAATTAAGTATTCAAAAGAACACAAAATATAGTTAACGGATGAAGGTTTAAGATTGCAAATCACTCGAGGAACACTTATTTCACCAATTAAGGTTTTCAATCAATCTAACCCCAATCCAAGGGCAGGGCAACAATCGCGCTTGTAAAAAGACTAGATGTTACCTAACCACTTCAGGGGAAGCCAGAATAGATCAACTCTGATCGTGGTATCCGCGTGACCCTTTAGTGACCTAGTCGCCCCTACTCTTAACCCTAACCCCACATAATTGTATAATTCATGCTTGACCTTCTGGCCATAATTTTTTCTCTATAGCTCACTGAGGCTTTTTTCTTATGAAATCACTGAGCCTCACAAAAGACTACTTCGAAACCACAACAACGTAACATAACCGTAAATTCCCAGAAGACGTGGTACCAAAATATATTCCCTTTCCGTCAATTATTTTTAAGGCTAACTCTTTAGAAACCCCCCCCCCCCCACACACAGGAGCGGTGTTGTAAAAATCCCCAAACTTGTTGCTCATTTATAGAATATGAATCGCTCAGGATCTTTTAGTTGCTACGGTTTCTGTCAAAATTATTTAATTATTTTTCACCTCCGGATTCTCTGTGGGTTCTAGTCGAAAGACTGTTTCGCAATGTTGTGGTTGTTATTGTCGCGTCAATCAAGTGTCAATCAAGTTGAATTTTCTTAATTTTTTTTTATGGTCAATCTCGCTCTGATCGTCTCCACAATTCTAAGATTGGAACCCTGTCTAGCCAGTAAATTTTTAGGATCTATGTAGACGCAAATACAAACACTGCGGTTGTTACGTCACGTCTCACAACTATAGAGGAACACCGATATAATATTGGAGCTAAACAAATGTAGTTCTGTTCTTACTGAGATTTTACCCTGAGTTCCATATCCAGAACCTTTGGGAAAAATCTCACTCCTTGATTTTTTTTCTGCCAGATTCGGTAATTATGCTACCGAGATAATAGAAGCTGTTCACTACTTGCAATCTGTCATTATTTACGCAAGTTTCAGATATGCAGCTAGCGTCAGTTCGCATTTTCTTCGCCGAGATGCATGCACTAAGTAATTCTGATGTGAGATTTTAAATCTTGATGTTTAGGTCTGAACTAACAAGTAGACGACAACAATATAATCCAAATCTTCGAGATGACTCCGCTATCCCATTCTATTCCGCGTGGATTATTATGGAGTCCATGTAATTTTTTTTTAATAAAAAAAAAAAAAATTAGTGGTGAAAGTATATAGCCTTGTGGAACTCTGGAAATTATGTTAAAGGTATCAAATAATTTCCCCATTGAAAAGACCTACGCTCTTTGAATGGCTGTATAGATGGTATTTGTTTTTTTTTTTAGTTCAATATTATCTTTTGGAGTCAATGAAGCAAGCTTGTTCCAAAATAATCCTGACAACAGAGTCAAAGCTCTGTTCGTAGACGACTAAAGCTAGGTAAAATGGATAATCGACAAGGTGTTCCTTATTTTTCCGGGAGGATTTATTTTCACTACAGTGAACAGAGTTTCTTAGGTCTTCTTTATAGGAATTTTTACTAGGATCCAGGTGTTTCATGTCTTTTAAAGGTATTGTTGAAGAACACCTGTTAATATATTCTTGAATCTATTTTCAGAATCTCAGATGGAATGTTATTTACAATATTTAAAAGATAAGCTCCGAAGTACTGATCAGTGAATGACTTTGTAGCCGAAAAACAAAATTTCACAGAGAAATTTTGAGAGAATGTATTTTTTACAAAACATTTTTTCATTTCACATGAAGATAGAAGGCAAATAAAAATTTAATGGAAATAATTTTTTCGCTGGCTAGATTCATATGAAATTGCAAAATTTTATTAAACTTCGGTCGCTGTAACATTGTACTTGTTGCGTGTGTTTAAAATGGCCGTGTAAAGTCAAAATCCCACCAAGAAAATTCAAACGGCATTCGTCTTACGTTATGAAAATCATGTTTTCAACTTTCTAAACCATGACCATGAACAGGAAAAAACATAACGACCCTTTGCTGGACACAAAGAGGTGATCACGTGTTATCGACTTTCTGCCTTGATGAGGCACTATAAATGCCGCTGTTTACTGTAAGATGTTGAAAATAACTGCATTAAGCGATATAAAACAAAAATTTAGGAATATTAATACCCGCCCGCATACTATTCACTCTCACAGAAGCTATAAGGCTCATTGGCCTATCCATCATACAGACCAGATAAGATCTCACAACGTGCGACTATCACTTCCCTATAGGAGGTTGGTAGATCATCTGGCTGGAAAGACTTTTGATGAGATGGCGAAGATACTCAAATCGGTATTAGGAAAACAAGAGTAAGACTTCTATGATTCCGGAATCAAGAAATCAAATACTCACAGACTCATGAAATGTATTCAGGTCGGTACAGATTAAACATTAAAATTATTTTTTTTAAGCAGATCCAACAGGAAGACAAGTAGTCTTTTTTTGACAAGAAAAAGGAGTAACAAACTTATACATGTTTTTTTTTTAAATACGATCTGTTAATAAGAAGTCGAAAAGCTATTTAGTTTTTATTTGGAAAGATTGAGACATTCACACAATAGACTCACTTCCTTTTCACCGATACAGCTTTCACATAAGTAATTGAGCGAAGCGTCATCTTTCTGACAAAGAAGCAGTGTTCTAAAATGAATGCCGTAATACTAATATTTCTATTTCTATTATATCCTTAGAAAATTGGCTTCCCCCATCAACAGTTAACTAGTAATTCAAAAATTTGTAAATCTAAAACCCTTTAACTGGTTCTAGAGATCTGCTAATGGATCCTTTCACCAAACGCGGATTAATAGGTGAGTCTTCCCTTGTTTCATGATACGTGTCCTACAAACGATAAGACTCCTAAATATTGAGGCAGGTTGAGCATACTCCAACTCCGAAATTAGGTTATGGAATAGTGTATACACGAACTATCCGGTATATTTTTAGGATAATGTTTACACGCCTCTTGACATAGCACTGTAGTCCTCAGAAAGCAGAAGTACCTACAAAGTGACTCAAATCTCCAATGTAGTTCAAATTAAACAAAATATCGCTGATAAAATAAGTATGTTTGTCTTACTCATATCCCACGGTCCTACCCCTCACCCCCTTCATACGAATTAATATAAAACCTTTTAAAGAGATTCCCTTAAAGTATAAAACAGGCAGCGTTTCAATAGAATTTCCAGAAATCTTTCATCAAAACTGAAAGCAGGACTAGAGTGATCTTTTTATATGTATGAAATATCACCCATGACGAGGTTTATGATATGCTGACGAAACGTCATATACATTACCTATGCAAGAAGGAAAAAGAAACTTTTGTTTTCGTTAAACTTTTAGCATAAATAATATAACCTCAACACTTGGAAATGCTGGGGGCAACAACTATAATAACTTTAACACACACACACTATTATACTTTATCCGTGCAAATCAATATCATCCCCTGCCTGACATATTACTGTGAGACAGAAAAGTTCCATAACAATTTTATCTACAAGCCAGATGCCTTTGAAATCGAAAAATCGAAAGAGGACTACTGCAATAAATTGAGATGAGATTATGCCGTCAACTATGGTGCATAGTAGAGAAAATCTTGCACGAGTCTTGATGCTTATTAAATCATAAACAATCAGAAAACGCATTCCATCCATGACTCAATAACACTTAGTAGCGAGATATTTTTATCACAATAGCGGTAAATTTTATAGATTTGTAAGTCAATGTCCACCTACTCTGGTTTACCCCATAGAAAAATATTGAATCGTCCAACAACTCCGTTCCGATGTGGATCCCATATCCGAGGGAGAGCTACTTATATTGAAGCCATCACATCTAAAATTAGAAATTCTTCGCATCAGTTTCACTGGACAGAGGACACAGGATCATGGGATCTGGGTGTAATATGCTTGCGTACATATTCGTACATATATAAATACTTAAGCTACTACACTCCTGCTATAATTTAACTTTAGCGCAGTCGTCGTTGTCGTGATCTTTGCAACGCAACATCATCTTAATGTTTGTACATACATACCTACATATATCGCCCGAGTAGCAATGAACTGCGATTAAGATGCAGTGACTGTGCTACACTTTATCCCCCGATATACTCGCATATTGCGGCTGAAAGTAATTTCACGTTATTTACGTGCCTTCCACTCGACTCTGATGTTTTTCTTAGCAAATCCCAACTACTTTGCTCTGAACAGATCAGCTCAGTTCTGAAGCTTGAGAAACACATGTGCCAGAGCGTAGGCATATAGTTACATATATATATGTATACCTATAAAATGCGCATATACCCAATTCGCAGTGTTGTTCACTGATCGCAAATCGATTCGAAGCACTGAACCAGAAATAAAGGCGATCACGCCGTGATCTGGTCTGGCCGACCGTCCAGCTCGACATATAACAAGATCTCGATGGTCTCCGCTTACTCGGCGGTAATGTGGGCTTCATGGCTATTTAAATTCGATTCTGCGCCACAGATTGCCATAATCGCTCATTTTAAGAAGAAAAACAATAGCAGATTGCACCGCCGCCGCAACGCTAGCTGGATTGATTGCGAGCGCAAAAGAGAAATTGTCAAGCGCGCGCGCGCAATCTTTTTCACCTGAAGGTATCCATTCCATGCCAGTCCATTACACCAGCAGTTTTGAGCAGACGACGACGATGATGACGACGAAGACGCGATGGTGAGTGGAATTTGGAATCTGCGAACAAAGTCAAAGGCCAGATAAGAGACCTCATTCGCGAGTCGAGTGAATCTTGCGCATAGATTTTCCTTGAGGCGCTAATCGCCGTCCATCATTGTGAGTGCATGTATGTATATAATGTATGTAAATCTAGGTATAAGTGCATATGGAGTGACAGTTGGATTTGTCATGCATACCTGGACGATTAGTAACTGTCCATACTTTAATATGTCGCTTGTCAATCCGCTCAAGCCACTGCCAAGATCCTCAGTAATTCTTCAATTTCAGGAGGCAGAGTCAGAGCTTCTTCTAGCGGCTGACGTCCCAGCTATTAAGCTATTTATCACCATCACTAATGGATGCTGTGATTCGTCAACGATCACTAATTGATAATTGCGCCGTCGTCATATCTCACCGATTTGCATAAAATTACACTAAACTGCCGCTGGTGTCACCGTTTGCATTTTTCATTTGCATCGGCTGAGCTGCTGGGATGCTGTAGATGTTGGGCTACGATTGCGATGAACTGACGGAGGAGGAGGTCCGGTTGGTTGGTTGGCTGGTTGATTGCTGGTAATGGTGGAGGTGGTGGTAGTGGTGGTGGTGGTGTCGCTGGTGTGCCTGCCAGGTGTTGTCTGATTTAACTGCCAGAAATTATTTATTCACAATTTTGTTTTATTGTTGGTCCGGTGACTATTCCTCTTGGCTAACCGGATACTCATATACCTTTTTGCCGTTCGCGATACCATCTATCTGAGTGAGAACCCATATGCTTACTCCACATGCATCACAAATTGTGTGAGAAAATTATCGATTATGAAGCTTTTGTCGATTCTCTATCGTCCTCACCACTCACTACACTACCCCATACTACCACAGTAGTACTCCACTATAATGCGCTCCTCCAGTTCGGACAATGTCGATTCCAAAGCATTCGGTTCAACTGCCATGCCATGCATGCCTTTCGTTACCATCGCAATGCATTTTACCTACGGCAATTTGTAATTCGCCTTATTTGTCGGATCATTTTGCACCGGCAGGAAAGACCCGGCATTAGGCCACTTCTACGTATATCGTGTGTGTGCAACTGAAACTCGGAAATTCATTTTTAAATGAATTATCACATTTGAAGCAAATTTATCGGAAAATGCTCGCCTGAATCTGAATATTAAAAGTTTTTCCATTTGTAGTACGGGTACCCCCTATTATAATATATATAACAGCTAGGACTATGCATGTACCTAGATGACTGGGGGACTGTTGAGCGAATTGCTACTTGCTTTGCTGCCGGTGGCTCTAGTCATTGTTAACAAATTTCTGGGTTCATTCTAGGTCTACTAGGTGGAGCATAAAAGGCGCAGATAATGCCGGCCAAACTAGGCACAATTGTGAATTGAACATAAATGGATGGATGTATGCGATTTTAATTGATAAAATTCCACTAGAAATTACCTAAAATGGTATCGGAGCTGTTGTGACCATTGCATTTATATACCGATATCAGTATCCATTATGAACATAAAACTGGATTGCTATCCACATCCAGAGAAAAAAATTTACATCTGAAAAGGCTCAAACATGTCAGGCTTTCCCCTGGACTTGCTATCACTTATGGATTTTTCTTAAATGCTACATCATGTCAACGGCTTAAGTTAAGTGCTTGGTGCGTCTCGTTCGTCATTCCACCAATCCATCAATCACATGATGGCCAAGATATTCCGGCAGCAGCAGACGGCATGATAAGGCGAATTTTCAACTTCTTCCGAATTGTTGAGCCCCAAAGAGAAGGGAAGAAATTTTCACATTAAGAGATTTTCACGATGGTCTTCTTTCACTCACTCCGGCTGAGGCAATGGTGACGTCCTGCATCATTTCTATGTTTCCCTTAGAAATAATCTTTAAAATTGGCTTAGAGGATTCTATCCGTCGGGGTTCTATAAGAAAATTTTAAAAAGAAAAATCATAATTTTCTTCCCTCTGTTATTTTCTTCAAAAAGAAATTTCATATCTAGAGGGGACCGGAAATCCCAAGTGGCCGTCATTTAACGCTGAGACATGTTGAAATCTACACCGTACCGTGGACGGACGAACGGACGGACGGACGACAATATCAACGGAACAATGGGGTCGATTGTTGAAATGTCAGCCAAATCGTATTGCCTTAAGGAAACGAAACGATTGCGATAACATGAAAATGAAGGAATGACCGAACGGCAAGAAAAAGGGATAATTTTCGTGTGATATTTATCTCACGTTATATAGTGCCCGCCTTATATATTTAGTACTTGCTTGCAGTCGGATGTCGGACCAAAGCAGCCGACAAGACCGACGGACCAACAGCCACACCATATGTTTGTATACTGTCGGTTTTTACTTATTGCACAATTGCCTTGAAATTAATGAAATTACTTCCCTCTTGCCTACCAACAACAGGCCAGACCATACTTTTTTGAAGGGA
Organism: Dioctria rufipes; assembly: GCA_963924295.1. Taxonomy (NCBI): domain Eukaryota; kingdom Metazoa; phylum Arthropoda; class Insecta; order Diptera; family Asilidae; genus Dioctria; species Dioctria rufipes. The sequence continues at coordinate 176,359,746 of OZ002742.1, read as the reverse complement.
ATGACAGGAACACAAGTCCAGACAGCAAGAGAAAATTGAAAGGGTTGCAGAGATAAAGATTTGTTACTTAGTATACATCTCAGGAACGTAATATATGGGGGAAAAGTTTTGGGTTAATCTTAAGATGGCAAAGGAATCCTCTTGATTTAAGGAAAATATCAACGAGAGAGTATAATATGGTTTACGTAAAGTGACAGGAATAGTTTTATATGATAAACTTTATTAGAGAAAAATACAAAAGAATTTTCCATGTAAGGGATGTACAAATAAACTGAAGATCCTTATCGAAGGACGGGACTATACCTAGGCATTGGAATTTGAGTTTAAGACTGGGAAAAGAAATCTGTTTACTACTGATATCTCTGCAAAACTGAAATATATCTCATCTCTTTACCACAGCTGTTAATGTGACAGTTTATTCAGTTCTATTTACACACAAAACAACAAAAACATGTAAATCTAGATATCATTCCAGCATTCACCCAGAGAACCGAATTTGAATTTCATGTTTCATACGTGTAGAGATGTCCGTTTTATTATAGTTTTTTATAGATTTTTTTATTCTATAGCATAGATTTTTTTAAAATTGTTTATTAAAGTGTTAAGTTTCATAAAACATTCTGATTGAACATAACGGACAACACCTAGAGACGATACATGTGTTTATAGAGCCTGCCCACACGTACCGCAATTTATAAGGGTACGTGCATGACGAGCCGAGGCTAGGCTAGGCAAGACGAGGCGAAGCAGGAAGAGGCGTGGCAAGACGAGGCGAGGTAAGTTCAGGCGCGGTAAGACGAGGAGAAGCAAGCGAGGCGAGGCAAGACGAGGCGAGACAAAACGAGGCGAGGCAAGTTCAGGCGCGGTAAGACGAGGCGAAGCAAGCTGGGCTAGGCAAGACGAGGCGAGGCAAGACCAGGCGAGACAAGACGAGGCTAGGCAAACCGAGGCGAGACAAGACGAGGCTAGGCAAACCGAGGCGAGACGAGCATATATCAAGAGTTAAGAAATAAAATGACTATATCCTAAACCAGGGGTCTCCAAACTACGGCCCGCGAGCGCCAGCTATCCGACCCGCGGCAACAGGCCGGACATGCCCGATAGCCGGCCCGTCGTAGTTCATTTTGATAAATTTTACAATGTAAATAATTCTACAAAATAAAAATGAATTGTTTTTATTTATCGACCAACTAAGAAACGTATTAACTGACATACTTATATAATGAAATCAGACACTTTAGTTGAGATTTATCCTAATAACTTACAATAAGTTACGTACATAGTAGGTAATTCGACTTGGGTAAGCTACTACAAAAGTTCATCAGTCAATTTGGATCTGTAAATATTGTTTGTATATTTTTCACACAGATAAGTAGTGCCGAAAGCTGAAGAAAAAGTTGCGAGCCAATTTGTGCAACTGATCAAACTCCTATAAAATTCTAGCAATGATGACTTTGAATATTTTTTTTTTAGAAAAAATATCGCTACACAGCAAATCAAACGTTTCCATTTGAATTTCTTGGGCAGACGTTTCTATATCGACGATAAAAGGATTTTGAAAAATCTTGTAATCGTTTGCAATTTCATTAAAATTGAAAAGCGAGACTCGAAACTTATTTCCTGCAACTAAAGTTTCAATTGCTAGATCTACCAGAAATGGAGTCTCAGTTTTCTGACTAAATGTTTGCACGTATTGAAATGCATGAAACATTTTATATTCAATTAAGATTAAAATTAAATAATTCTTTGTCAAAAGGACTTACATAATATGAATGTATAAATCAGACAGAAGCTGGTTATTCGGTCATTCATATGTTTAGTTAAATCTGTATAAAATTATAACTTCCATAACCACTCATCATTTCGTAGTTCAGCCTTTATTTCATTCAGGAAAATTTCAATTAGTTATTATTATCGCGTTAGAACTTTTCCGCAACTAAGCCAGCGTACTGCATCGGAATTGACGAGGATTGAGCTCAAGTGATCTGATATAATTTACAGCTAATATGACTCGCTTTGAAGCTTCTGACATATCCATGCATTTTCCGCATAAATACTATTTATGAATGATACAGTGTGTACGGTTAATGGTTTTTATCCATCGTCATCTTCTACGACCTTTGATATGAGAGCAGCGACACCTTAATTTTGTTCACACATGTCTTTGCCACCACCAGTAGTGGGCACTCTTGGAGGATGACACTCTTGGAGAGTCTACAAGGTAACATTCTTGGAACGCTTGTAGGATAGCCGTAGCAGCCTTGCAGTCTTGGAGCGCTTTTAGGGAATACAGAGGGAATCACGAGTAGGGCTTTATTAATAATTTCAGTTTTATTCTGAATGAGTTTCGTTTTATTTTAAATTAAATTAAATTTCAATTAACCGTAGATTTCAACTGACTACCTTCTACAGAATGAAAATTCTGTTGTGCTTTCAGATGCCTATAAGTCATATTTTCACAACATAAAACGAATAAGCCTAAAATCAGAGAAGAGATCTGCTTCCGCAAAGATTCCTTTGGCTATGGTAAGAGACCGCTTCGGAAAAGACTTTTTCTGGCTATGGTGTGGAAGCGCTTCTCTTTATAAGCGCTTGATATATTTCCCGGTGGGAAACTACCATCCGTACAGGAAAAAAGTCTTCCAGTAATTTTAAGCTTGACTCCTTACCTTCCCAAGGGCTACAGTTACTATAAACCTCACTTAAAAAAATAATAGAATAGTTTTCATTAAAAAGTAACCTTACTATTTTACGCTCAATAACTCTCAGCTGATTAATAGTTGCAATAGTGTATGTGCGGCCGTAGTCCGAATCTGTAGATTGATTCGAATTCATCGGACCACGACACTTTCACATATGCAATTGTTACGCAGTTCAGAGTGTTTGTTTGGGTAATCGTAGTCATTTTGTTAAAATAAGTTTTTTTTTTAAATAAGATAAGAAAACAAGCTTAAGATTATCAGGACACTATTTTTCTGTATGATAAGTAGCTTAGGGCGGAGGAACTATTCAAACTTTGGGCAGTTTTCCAAAAGAACACTCCAGATATTTTAGAATGGTTGAGCTCAGTTGGGGCTCTTTGTGTTTCATGGCATGTGAAGTATTCTCGAGCGCTTTGGTTTACCATGTGGAACCGTTACTGTTCTCACGACGAACGAATTCATGAAGGAAAGTTGCAAAAAGGTTGTTTGACACTGCTGCTATTTATTAGTATCGATAGTTAGGACAAAAATATTCATGAAAATTGATCGATTAAAAGATTCTCGTTGTTATCAAAAGCAAACTAATCTTTGATACCATGAAGTCGTCACAGACAGAGTACACACGGCGATTCGACGAATTCCAGAGCTCACAATAATAAGTGATTGGTGTCTGATTCCAATGGAAAGCAATAAACGGACTTTTGCCGATATTGAGTCCCAAATTATTGCTCTTGCAGCAAATGTAAAATTTTTGAATGTGACCCTGTACCTGTTCACAATCGTTAACAGGTTCAATCTGAGCGACAAGCTTAACATCAAAACCTTACAGTACCTCACAACAGAGACAATGTTGTCAATAGACAGAATAAAGAACAACGGGCCCAAGTGATTCCATTGAGGTATGCCAGACGAAGCCTTCAAGACTCCAGATATGGAATAGCGCAATAAGATATGGTATGTTCTGTTATCTAAATAAGACTCTGTCCATTTTAGAAATGTTTGGAGAAACCCATACTTTCACATTTTAAAGAGTATCACGGAGAGGTGAGATAATTTGTCGAAGGCTTTACTAAAGTCTGTATGAATACAATCTGTCTGATAGCCTTTTATAAACCCGTGAATGGTATCAGAGGCAAATTACAATAAGTTAGTGGTAGTAGACCTGCCCGAAATAAACCCATGTTGGTTTGAAGATAGTAAATTCTTACAGGAAGTAGATAGTTGACAGTAAATGATAGACTCGACTATTTTCGTCATTTTACTATTTTGTTTGTGGATAGGTATGATAAAAGTGTTTTTCAAAAGCTGCGGAAAACAACCACTATCGAGCGATTTTTGGAGAAAAAAAAATCCTCAGCAAGACTTAAAAAGGTTGGGGGGTCCCACCCGGACCCGTTGTGAAGTCATTTGGAAGCCCATTAATATGAACGAGCATATCCTCTTCTGAAATTGAAGGGATAGTGAATGAAACGTTGTGAGAATCTTTCATATGACTGAAGTTGCTATTTTGAGGTTAAAAATTTGACAAAGCAAAGGCATTGTCAAAAAAAAGGAGCAAATTTTAGACGAATCATCACTAGCAAAATCTTTGTGCCTCATGGTATTGGAGTATATATAGTTGTCCGTTGCACATGACCGTGTTATTCTTTATGTTCCAAAAATATATTTATGAAAGTATATGAGTTCTTCTGTTTACAAGGACTATCTTAGCTACATCAATTCGGTTTTTGACATATCGAGTTCAGATGATGGTCTATATGTTGAACTCCATCGCTTGAGGAAGGCTCTTTTATTCCAACAGAGTTTACGTCTGTGCTGGAATACGATACTCTGGATGTGCTATCTTCTTGTGGGCTTAAGGAAGTAAATGGCATTCATAATGCTCGCAACAGGATTTTGGATCTTGTTTTTGTTAATGATGACTTCAATGCTTGTGTTACTCGTTCATTGGATCCTTTGGTGGGTGAGGTTCCTGATCATCCGGCTCTTGTCCTTTATGTCGACGAGGTTTATGGTGACACCCCTACTTATTTTTTAGATTTTGATTTTGCTAGAGAAGATATTGAAAAATTGAATTTGATACTTAGCAATATTGATTGGTCTACCTTGTTTAATGTTTCAGATGTTGATTCTTGTTTGTTAATTTTTTATAAATTAATTTTTAAATGTTTCCTTGACGCTTGATTGTGTACTGTTGCAAAATGATGTATGTGCTTTAAATTTGTAGTGTAACCGTAATAATTTATTTCTTAATATTCTCAAATGTAATGTTATTGTCTTTAGCCGTAAGTTTTCTCCTTTTACGTACCAGTATCACATAGACAATGTTTCTATATATGTGGTAGACTACATTAAGGATCTGGGCATTATCTTTGACCCAAAGCTGACTTTTTCTCGCCATCTTGATTTTATTATTGGTAGAGCCTTTTCAATGCTTGGGTTTGTCAGACGCTTGGCTAAGGAATTTAATGACCCGTAAGCATTGCGTTCCTTGTATGATTCATTCGTGAGGTCTATACTGGAATACGGCTGTCAAGTGTGGAGTTCTTATTACAGTGTACATATTAATAGGATTGAATCTATACACAAAAAGCTTCTACGTTTTGCCTTTCGTCACCTTCCGTGGATTGATAGGTTTGAGCTTCCACCATATTCTGATCGTCTGGTTTTAATTAATATGACGTCGCTCCATAAAAGGCGCGAGTTTTTATTGTGTGTTTTTATTCATAAAGTTTTGACTGGATTAATAGATTCTCCTGAAATTCTTAAATCAATTTCGCTGAATGTTCCTCGTAGAATTTAAGGTACCGCGATATTCTTTTCATTAAGAGTCATCGAACGAATTATGGATTTTATGAGCCCCTCAGTAATATGTGTAGAATTTACAACAAATATTCAAATATCTTAGATTTCAATATTGATTCAAGAGTAATTAGAAATTTGATTCTTTGAAGGGGTCTGTGATTTTATTTTTTATTGATTTATCGTATACAAAAAAAATTTTTTTTTTTTTTTAATATATATACACTATGGTACTTTATATATAAGTCAGATTATATTTATATATATTGGCTAAATAAATAAATAAACAATTTTAAAATAATACTAAAAAACTCATAGATAGGTATTTGTCTGGTTATGCCCCCATGTACGGGGTATAATCGGACAGCCCATGGTGGTATAATGGGGTATTTATTTGTAACATTTACCTAACTGCTTTCGGCGGCATTTTATAACGCCCAAATCTTGCTCAGCGATTTTTTATGTATTTTTTATATTCAGGAACAACGATTGGATTAGATTTTAAAACTTGGCAAGCTCTAACTCATACTAATATCTTTAATAGGAAATCAATTCTATGATTATAAAAAAAAAATCACCTATGGCTACTTATTTAATTCTAAACAGCCTAATCAACAAAATGGCGACTTATCTGATGGTGTGACGGCTCTCCTTAATGTATGCGGCTTTCTGATGTCAGGTCGACCTGAATCTGGCGGCGAATATCCCTCCAAATATTCGTTTCGTTTTCTTTTTCCTTATTCTATGTTGTTGGCTACGGAACGGAATCTCACTGGCCATCGACTCCTCGTGTTCCTTTATGTTTCTGTTTGAACTTATATGGAGTGTCTTTGTTATTCCATTTTGTATTTAAAACAGGATTCTATTTTATTAAATTAAATTTATATCCTATTAGGTTGCCATTTTCCTCCCTGCGTGTGTTCTCCTTTTGGTTTTTGTTTTTTTTTACTTTCCCTTGAATTATTTCTACGTTTAAATCAAACTTTACTATTGAGCTCGGGCTGCTCGCACTTCTCAATTCAGACCGCACCAAATAAATATATGTCCCCCGGAACTTATGCCACACGCTGCCAACTATTTTCGGAGTCCTATTCGGCCATTTTCACACGGCATAACATGATGGTATTCCCTAAAGCCGTTCACACACTACAAGGTTAACTAAATCCTTAACTACACGTATAAGCCTAGCACTTGGTTTCTACCTTAAACTATTATTAATTTCAAAATCATACATATTGTTTTATTTACAGATCGTGGTAAAACTAAATATACAATTAACATTTATAAGCATCATATTACTGCACACAAATTGAAACTATTATTTACTTAATTCGCTACCTGCATCTAAGTTCACTACAAATGAAAATGTACTTCCTTAAAGGTCTCTATCCCACTGCCCTCTGATATATCAGAGGTTGGGTTGACATTTCTGTTTGGACAAATCGAATTGACAGGACAAAATTCATCATCAACATAAACAATATTTCCTCGTTACTATTTTGTTTCTGTAAGCCTGTGTTTATCATTAACTGGTATAAACTAGCGCCAGTGAAGCAACATATAGGAAAGGTGATTTGCATTTCAAATTATCATAATTGCATGTAACTTTCTTAACAAACCGTCAAATTTGGTAATATTCCGTGCCTCCTTGCACTTCCAGTCTCAGGAAGTATTCTAACTTTGTTTACCTACGTTTATATTTAATTATAAATGTTCTCATTTATTTGGCCTATTAACTTATTGACTTTATTGAGTGCATGCGCCTATAAGTGTTTAAAATGGACTTCCCAGATCTCCCTGTTTGTGTGAACCTTTCTGAGCAAGTTTATTTATATTTTATTTCTAATTACATTCTTTTTCTTTAAGTATTTGGGTGTTATTCAAATTCTTATCTTTTAGTAAATAGGTTAGGATCCTGTACAAATGTATTCTGTAACGCCACCGTCCATTACAATTTATCACACTCGAAATTGTCTGAGTCATCTTCATTCCACTTAGTGCAACTCTCGTGCGTCCATCTTCTGCAATTCAAGCATTGAACCCAACCATCACCCTCCGTAAATAGCATAAAATAAGAAAATAAAATAAATAATAAATAATAATAAGTTATTTGCCTTTGGAACACATAGTTTCCATACAAAGAGGTACCATCAATTTACAGCTTTCTATAAATCAAATTTCTAAGATTAACGATATTTAAAACAGCAACCAGATAATGACAAATTTAGTTCAAGATATCCTAATTTCTATGGTTATAAAAGTATCTCTATAACTAGATGTCGTTTAAACACACATTTAACACTATATTCAAATTTAATTTCCTACATAGGATCTATATGACTTGCATACCAGATAAGGAGGGGAAAACGATTTATTATGGCTCATTCATTAGAAATTGCCGGTGACGTACAAAATTAATAGTGAATTGATAAATATTGTTTAGCTGAATAATTGAATTGAAAATAAAGAATTCATAAAAATTTAGAATACAGTGAAAACTCTCTATAACGAAAAACTCTCTATAAAGTAAACACTAGTTGAACTTGGTTGGTTCGCCTACGAATCAATATATTAATTCACTCTCTGTAACGGAAAATCAGCAAAACATTGTTTGTATTAGGTTGCCAGATGCTCAAAAAGGTACCGATATTTTCGGAAGTAAGTATACCTAAAGTACCAGGTATGTCGGTTTTATGAACTTTTTCTTTTATTTATTACGATTATATCTTTATTGACCACTGACACACTCGAGACGTAGGGGATGACTTACATTACAAATCCGCTTATCGTTTTCAACCAATGGAAATGATCCTGCTGCTGCCGTGTCAATGTAATTCGGACCTTAGGTACCACCAAGTCAATCAGAGGTAACCTGATGTCTGGTACCTGTTTATTGTGATTTATTTTGTCCATACATACATATTTTGCTCTAATTTTTTATACATTCCTAATAACGAAAACTCTCTATAACGAAAGAAATTGGTCAGTACCTTGGGTTTCGTTACAGAGAGTTTTCACTGTATTTAAATCTTTAATGTAATTCCCCAAATAAATGTTTCTTAATGATTTATACATGAGGCATTCCATAAAAATATGAAAGATATCTTCTTTTCTGTTCGTATTACACTTCTGACAGTTGGCTAAACAGTCAAATAGTAGTCTTGCGTCCATTCCTGTAAATTAACAGTTCTTCATCTTTATATGTACGTATTTGCGCAATTACTCGAATTTTGTCTATTTTAGTGATAAAAGGAAGATATCCAGCGCCAGCTTGGTTGGGATGAATAATTTTATAAAGACTGCGGTTCTTTAAGGCGTATAATTTAGTAAGATCTTCTTGTCTGATTAATAAGCAGTATTTTTGTAGAATCTCATTAGAAAGGTTTTTTAAAATACTTGGATCCTGCAGATTCCACATTTCTAGAGCATTACAGGATTCGAACATGGTTTTTAATTGACTGACCCAATTATATCTGAGTTCATTATTCCTCGTATTGTCAGCTTTAAGCAGCCTTAAGTAACAAATTTTGGGTAGTCTGTTGTTGGGCATTTCGAGCAGTTTAAGCAGCCAGTTGAGTGCTCTTTGAAATACATAACAAGAGAGTTTATGACGGTGACATTCGGATCGCACTAGGCATCCTGGCTTACGTATAGGAGGTGAGAGGATTGACTTAAAGAAACCGGATTGTATTTTCTCTAAATTATCTTAAATATCTTAAGGCCCATACTTCAGAGGAGTATAATAACGTGGATATGAATAAAGACTCGAATAGCTTTTACATCTGCAATTCCATTTTTAACCTTAGCATTGGTCAAAACTTTCTACGCACTGCCTGATGAGATATTAGCTTTTGAGATCATTTCATTTGTTGCAACTAAGAACAGGCCTGAAGAAGAGAATGCAATGCCAAGGTATATGTACCTATTTACAATTACAATTGGTTCTCCTTTATAATAAAAATCCCGAGTTGATCGTCTTCTACCCTTATAAAAAACCACCAGTTTCAATTTTAGAGTGTTAACTTTTAAATCGTTTAGATCGCACAGTATTCTTCCAACGCTTGCAGTAATCTTCGCATCGACAGCAGAGATTCTGCATATAGGAGCCTTAGTATGTCTATAGATGCATTGATACTAACCCCATCAAACCCTTTTCCCTGAAGAAATTCCGCGATGTCGTTTAAAAAAATCGAAAACAAAATTGGGGCTAATGGATCCAATTGTAACACCCCGACATTAACATTAATGTTTCTAGTCCTATCCTGCCCGACCGATAACGATACAGAAGGTGTGCTATATAAATTTTCAAAAAGTCTCATTAGCTTTCCGCTAACTACCTTGTTACAAAGTTTAGACCATAACTTGTTATGATTCACGGAATCGAAAGCCTGGGCAAAATCAATGAATGGTGCATAGAGTGGTCTATTTTTAATCCTTAAGTTAATGTCAATTTATTACTGATAAGATAAAAATATTGTCCAAGCAACCCCTTTTTGGACGAAAACCCGATTGTGTGTCTCAGCAATGATACCAGCACTCTCTGCCCAAGTAGAAAGATGGGTTAGCCAATATCTGAGTAAACGTCTTCAAGAGTGTATTCAGTAATGCTATACGTCTGTAGTTTTGTGGGTTAGAGGTATCACCTTTTTTAAAAAACATACAAAGCTTCGCGTTTCCCCATACCCTCGGGACGATTTCGCTCTCTAGTAAGAATAGAATACTGAAAAAATAAAAAATAGAAAAGGTTAAACAACTGGAGAAGACGCCAACAACTTTTTTATGATTATTTGAAAGCTTAAAAATACAAATCATACTTAGAGCCGCATTTACAAAGTCATTTAATTGAAATTTAATTTTATTTATGTTTTGTATATTCCTCAATCCTCTCTTTGAGGTCCACTTGAATTAAAATTAAAATTATATGTGCGTTATTATAACATAAAATAACCAAAATTTAATTTTGATTTAATTTTAAGTGTGCCCTAACCCTCTGTTACAGTAGTATTAAAACAGAAATTAAATTAAATTTCAATTAAATGGCTCGGTGAATGCGGCCCTTAGAGTTGCTCTCAGGCCTAAATATTCCATGGGCGGAATTCATGGTGGTTCACGCAATATTTCTACATCCAAAATGACGTATTTTGCACTGCATTTTGTTTTTTTTTCAATGCCAAATATACGAAAGGTTTTTAAATTGTTAATACCCTTGAAACACCACCTAAACCTGAAATTTATAATTTCAACGTTAACTTTGACATACATACTTGGTACGTAGTTTTTGCAATTTGAGATCATAAATTTCAAAAATAAAAGATGCTTTCCTCGTGCATAAAGATGTGATTTTGGCATCAAATTCAATCTGAGTATGTACAAAGAAAAATTACGTTTCCTTATGGGCTGTGATTGAACTAAATGGCATTCACGCCATCTATTTCTCAATAAACATACTTATTTATTTATTTTACCTGAAATTTTCATAAATAAACCAAAAACCAATTTCCGTAATTGAGAGCTGTTTAGATATCCTTTAGGATGGGAAAATGTTCAAGGATGTAACAGACTTGAAGTTGAAAGTAAAATCAAGCAATGAAGCCAAATAATTTGTGTAATTCTCTTTCTTGAGAGCAACTTTGCATTTCTTAATAAAATATATGTTATTTTCCAAAACTATATTCTACATTAAAATCTAATTAACTCGCAACAAAAGGAATACTTCTAAAATAAAAAAATAAATAAAACATAAAAACTATTTCCTGCTACAGTGGTCTAGACAACATCCTCCCACCATTGGAATCTAGAAAGCTTAACCATCAATCGATGACCGATGGGCAATTACAGCCCCACATTATAACTGTGGGAATTCATCTCAAGTGTCTCCATCTGTTCGTATTTTTAATGACATTTCGATAACCTAAAGATGTGGGGGGGGGGGATCAGAGAATCATGTTTAACTGCTTAGAGATCTGAAATTGTTAAGAAACTAAGCGCGATAAGCTTACGACATCGTTAAAACCTTTAATTTCAATTTTATTTGTCATCAAGGTGATTAAGCACAGCCATTAGAAGGTGATGCTGAGGAATGGATTCAACCAAGACGCACATGAAAGTTTAATTATCCCATTTCCCATGACTTCATGAGATTCAAGACAAGCTCTTAAGCCACTACTGGCGAGCTACTGGAATTTTTATTTTTATTTTTTTGATCGAGAGTTTAGTTTTTAATTTCATTACAAATTGACATTTTTTTTTATTAGAGGTCTGATTCTGGTGGGTCTACGTCTAATATTGGCAGTTTCAATTTTTATTACTCGCACATATACTTACATACTTGCCGATGCCGATAGTTCAGGAATCGGTGATCCTGTGACTACAATGACCCCTTTTGGAACCCTTCTTGGAACGATAAAACTCAAACAGTTAATCAATTAAATTCGTTTTAAAGACAACACGACAACTTAGAGCAGTTCACAGAGAACAGGTAAGTACTACATGTGTTATGCTTAAAATAACAAAAGTCAGTGGGTACTCGATGGACCGGTAAGCGGAATCTATCTATGCAAGATAAGCTTTTGAGTAATTATCATTATTGAGAAAACGAAAAAGAAAAAAAAAACTAGATATAAAGCTGGTTAAAGTGGGACCCCCAACTGGAATTCTTGCACAAAATTTCGCACCTCATCGTCACTATCGTCGAGGCAATTTCCGTAGAAGTGAAGACCGATGGAAAGAAAGGTGAACTGAAATGGCAGGCGGCTTAAATAGCGTGACCATCATGGATAGCACATGCAAGATGCAACCACTTCGACAAAGAGTTGCGGCAATGCTGCTGTCTAATAAAACAGGATCAGCACGAAGTGGCAATAAAATCTGTTTTCACACTCTTCCGATGGACGCCGATGACGACGACAACAAATGCAGCAATCAGACTTTGGGTCTATAGGCCGGGATTATGACCGCGCTCTGTATATGATTGTCGGATCTAGAGGTGGTATAATCAAAGAACAATCATAAATGTGGAAGAAGAGGTCCCCGACTTTCGATTACATCGGCATGCATAAAAGTCACTGTCCGAGTTGTTATCGCTGTCCGAGAAACAAAACGGTGTCACCGATAATCCCGCCGTTCATCTTAAAAGCGCAGAGTAAAAGAACCGGCGCGACCGCATTTGGAAGCACCCACAAAGTCTCAGCACCGCGTCCATCACACACACAAAAAAAAAATGACAGAGGTAAGAGAGAAAAACACCTGAAGATCGGTTCGGAATTGCTTTTCCTCAGAATGTTCATAAATTTTTGATCTGTCATTTGGCTGTCATTTAATTTCGGCTGGTTTTGATGATTTTTTATTCTGCTGATGGCTTTTTTGCTGCTGCTGATGGTGCGGCTCATGTTTATTGTGTGTCGTTCTCTGCGGTCGTTGTGGCCAACAACGAATATACAACCCAGGGAGCCCCAAAACGATTTCCCAAACTCTGTCTGCCGGTTCGGTCGACCCCAGGCCGTGAACTCTCTCTGCCAGTGGGATGGAATGGATGGATGGATGGATGGTGACTGGTAAGTTGGACACTGTGTGACTGCGGCTGGCATGTGTGTGACATTTCTCATTTAAGTCCGTGGCAATTTCCGAACCTTTGTTATATTGGAGGAGCCATCAAATAACAGCCGGACAACTCCTCTTCACATCCATTAACTGAGGTGACCAAGAGCCATTTTGCTACATTATTAGAAGTGCACGGTTTATTTTTAGTTTTTTTTTTATTTTCGTATTCCACTTAATTCGTTTTTGTCTCCACATCAGGGGGACTAGATGGAAAAATTCGACTGGGTCTGTCGTTTTCGTAGTGGTGATCGCGCGGCAGTGATTCGTTTTTGTCCGATCAACTGAATCACCGTGCGAGCAGATTGATAGATGCCAACGGGATAAAGAAGAAAAAAAAAGTTCACAAAAGTTACAAAGGAGGTGAAAAAATGCTGAGACGTAGAATAATCGGAGCCCCAGAGAAGGTCACATGACGCGGACAACATAATTGCGTTCGTTTTTCCATCGTAGCGGCCATCAGACATCGAAGCAATTTGGTCAATCAATCATTGGGAAATTAAGGTTGCGCGGGCCTGTTCACTCGGTGCCCCAGAGTTTTTGTAAAGTGTCAGCTCGAGGAGGGGAGCACAATTTCTGTGTGTACTCTCCGAATGTCTTTTGTTTTGATGAACGTTACGTTATGTGGCCAAATATCTGTAAAGTTCCGGGTATAGAAAATCATCTTCATTAGGAGATCGAATTTGGTTTTTTGTGTAGCATAAATCGGTACGAATCTATCGATGATCAGTTAAAATTTATTCGATTTACATCGAACCTTTTTTATTGTATCGACTACGTCACATACTTTGATTATCAGCACATTTATGGGAATACCAAGGAAGGATCACATCTGTGATCTTTCTGCGGATCGTATAGAGTTCAAATCTTTTCTGATGTCATATGATGCCAATGTGTACCTAAATGGGTGTCTTGAACTGAAAACACTAATGTGGTACTATTATTACCAACTTGAGCTAACGCACTTCTTATTGTATCGGCTTTCTTCGCGTATTATTTTATTGTCATTATCCCACCAAGTAGGAGTGAATCATCAGATTGATAGTTTCGTTGCAGGTGATACTCATTAAATGGTCTATAAATGCTCTAAAGACAGCTAGTCATATTAGTTGACTATTGGATCTTATTACAAAATGCATAGAAACGGCTATCCTCTATTAGTGCTTCTCAATTTTAAGCTATCAACGCTGATAGTTTTCATTGATGTAGAAAGCGGGAAAGCGACGTTAATTATATCCTTCAAGAAGTGAGATCATGTATATATTAAAATTTTTACTGATCTTGGTGGGAAAAGCAAAGTGAGAAGAGCCCAGAGGAACATCTAAAACAGTGTCCCATCACCTATATATTTCGGGTGCTCATTTTGAATCTCCTGCTAACGCTAAGCCGGATGATAGAGTCTGATAGCAATGGGAAAGAAATGTGGCTTCAATTTTCGGATAATTAGTGAATATGCACAAATATCACTCAACCCCTGTAGATTTGGTCAAACATTGCAAGCTACTGGACTTCTAATATTCGGACGCTTTAGGGCATCTTTAGCATACAACCAGTACAAATTCAAATTAAGAAAAAGGTCACGAGATAAAATTTTTAATCAGAGCTAAACAAATTTTGTAATAAGAAGTCTACATGAGTTCATTATTGAATTTGTATAGTCTGTCACACCTGATGTTACCACACAAACAGTGATCACACACACTTGAGACTACGATTATGTAAACCGTCAACTTGAAAATGACCATCCCACCGCGGGTAGAGATTGAAATCACAAACTGACTTCACAAATTTTACCCTTTAAATATGGATCCAGAACGGAGGATAAGACTTAAACAGGCCTTTTCTAGTAGGATCTTGTATGGAATGGTCACATTTGACAACGTAATAAGGTTCTTGTTATGTGGATGGTAGATCACAATAAGATCTTGAGAAATGAACTGAAATATGATTTGGATAAAACAGCATCCAGTATTGTGGTTTGGACCGACAAGAAGCACGATCGACTTTGGCTCAATATAGACCCATCGACAGAGCAACGAAAATGAATTTTAAGGGAAATCTAACCCAAACTCAACGCGGAAACTATTGAAGCTAAATAAATCATCCTTAAGATTCCTAGATCAATATCCACCGGACAGATAAAAATACAGACATGCACTAAGCTGAATTGAATCCACACACTTAGTCGGCTTGGCCGCTATTCTTCAAACTCTTCACTTGATGCATTTGACGAAAAAATATTCAAAACCAAATTAAAATTTGTTTGACAGCATCAAAGACCTCTTCATTAGAAAGTTGGTCAAGAAAATAGTCAAAACCAACGGAAATCAACGATGCATGTCACCCAAGGGCTTCGGTTCTTGCTAAATGAGCTGTGAACTGTTTTCATTGCTAATCACTCGCAAGCACAGCTCTCTTTCGAGATTTAGAGAGTCACGCTCCTAACAGCAATTAATTAAAATCGAAAAATTATTATTTAACCAAAATATATTCAGCGCGGTAACCGTGACGAATGCCCGAACGATTGTGGTGCTGCAAAACTGCCCAATGGCACTGTAATCCTCCCTCTTTTAGTGTGAATCTTTGTAGTAATCAAATGCCTCCACAACAGGCAGCGGCAGCAACAACAATAACAATACCACCAACAATTGGAGGCTAATTTAATTATGCAATTTGATTGCTCACGATAAATAGCTTTAGCAAGATTAGCCGCGATTGTAATTGCTTAATGCTAAATAGCAACAAAAGTTAATTAGTTGACACCAGAATTTTTTAGCGAGAGGGAGGATTGCTGTGGTGACGACGACGAAGATGATGATAACGACGACAATTACAACGACCGGCAGGCGGCGACAGACTCGCTGAATATACAGCAGACACTTGCGGGGGGAGTCAAATCTTTTTAACATTATCACCTGAGAAGCATCTTCTGGTAAAGCAAGTGGACATGCAAATGATCTCATTGTTCGACTAATTACCCTCTATATTCACGGGCGATCTTCAGTCAAGGACTATCTCATGTGAAACTAGAATTATATTGGTGCCACGATGAAAACTGTTTGGTTTGAAAATATTTTTGCGTTTTTCATTAATTAATTATTTTTAAACAATTGCAATCAAGCTTAACACAATTTTTGTTTCAATTGATTGATGCCGCATTCGATTTTATTTCGTACTTTTAATGTCTTATAATTTAAACAATTTTTTTTTTTCATATTATGTCTAGGTTCTTTACTCAAGAAAGGCAGATCAAAAATTTTTAAGATTTAATTTAATCACCAGATATTAGAATTGACGATAACTCATTCCCCAAGGATCTATTTTGGAACCGTTACTATTTCCTATGTTTTTCAAGAACTTGATTTAAATAAAAAAAAAAATGACTGAAATTTTCTTGTATACTACAATTTTATCCCAAATGAGAGCGCCGGAAATAAAACCATGGGAATAAGCCACCTAAATGTCGTAGAATAGAATAGTGCAAATCGTAGTGGCCTACTTCCAAATAGCTCCGCAATAAACAAAATTTTGACAATGTTAAATGGCCAAAATGATGAAAAGCAAAGATGTGGAAGGTGGTCAGGAGAGCTTTTGCAATCGAAAAATCTTTACAAAAAAAAGAAAGTTCTATGTAAAAGCAGGCGTTTCGAAATAGCAAGAACCGTATTACTCATCAGTATGGCGTGGTTCGTGCCTGCCATATACGCCAAAATGCACAGCGAATAACTTTTAAGTGCGAATTATATACGAGGCGAAATATTACGTATTTACTTGAATGCCTAGCAAGATTAGCCCTATTCGGGACTAGCATTTCAGAGAAATTTCCTTTTTTTAAAGATTTATCGATTGTAAAAGTATTTTTTGCACTCAATTCTCGAGTTGCGGATTTGGTAGCAAATTCGGTCAATTTCGTATTGACTAAATTCGCTATGTATTTATTTCATAGCAAAACTTCCTATGAAACGCTAGTTCCACATAGGGCTAATCTTGCTAGGCATACAAGTAAATACATAGTGTATCGCCTCGTATATTTTATATATATATAAATTATTTTAAGTGTACATATGAGGTCAGCTTGGCTGTGCATTTTGGCGTATACGGCTAGCAGGAGCCAAGCCGTACTGATGAGTAATACGGTTCCTGCTATTAAGAAACTCCTACTTTTACATTGAAATTTCTTTTTTTAAGATTCTTCGATTGTAAAGGTATGTTTTCCGCTCAGGAGAGCACTGGAGTAACCCAATTTTAACTATTAATAGACCATAGTTCGATAAGAATTAGAACAATGGGCCCTGGTTTGGCTTACATTCAGGGGATACCTCGGGATCCCAAACCTCTGTTTCAATCAATAAATACCTCGACAAGAGGTAGATTCGATATCTATACGATAAGTAAGTTGGCTTTAAACACGTGTAAACGTAATAAACCTGTGTCCAGCAACTTTTGTTTTGTAATATAATATTATTTAAGATCCACAATTTCAAATTATCATAATAGGACTAGGCTAATTGTGCAATCGGTAAATTCAACTAAGCTCGAAAAACCGCGTCCATAAACGGCATAATAAAAGCAACAAAGGCTGGAACTAAAAAAAAAATCAGGAACCCAGGTGATGCCTACAAAAAGTGTTGCTCATACAAGAAACCTTCTCTGTACAATCCTACCGTCAAACAAAACAGTACCATAGTACCATGTGCCTAACCCAAGAAATGGTCAAAATGTGATAGATTAGTTAGCAGCAAGTCAAGACAGAAGCGACACTATATGAAACCCGACCCGAGAAAAGCCCCCCAAACTTTCAAAATATATTCTACAGCCAAAGGCGGCGCATCAATAGAACAGGAAAAAAGGAAAGGCTGAGAAAAGGCTGCAAACGACATTTAAAATCGCATGGAAAAGTGAAATTCTTAAAAATTCGTAGATAACAGCATCTGTTAGAAGCAAGTCCAATTATCAAAGCATAAAATGGCCGCCAAACTAAACTCATATGACATTCGGACGGATTTAAAAGATTCGCTAATTTATCCTGAGATAGATTAGGATGCTGACCCCCAAATCCTTAGAAAAAAGCAGCTGGCTGCTACTTATACCTCCCTGGGGAACTATTGATCGGCATCCAGAAAATTCGGAATTAATGAATTTATATCGCCCCAATTCAACCCTTTTTGGAGACTTTTGCACTTTTTTATTTTAAATGATCTTGTTAAGCCGTTTTCTCTGATTATGGTTAAGAAAAGGTGGAAAAAATAACACAAAGGATTGCGAATTGATTACAGAATGCGACAGGTCATTCTAAACTGACAACTTTGGGCTTCTGTCTCTTCTGATTCGGCAGCAAATTCCTGTCATAAGTAACCGTAGTGGGTGCCAGGCGGATGTTCCAGCTATCAGCAAAGCAGCATGGCTGCTGGCAGCAACATATGATGTACCCAGTGATCGTATTATCAGGATTTGTATTGATAGCCAAGCTGCATTTACCTCGAACACCATTAGATCGCGCCTTGTGCAACGGTATCGCTGTGAGCTTGGGATAGTGGGTTCTAACCACAGGGTTATGCTCTGCTGGGTGCCTGGTCACAGCGACATACCTGGAAAGGAGGCATCTGATTCTCTGGCCAAAACGGGCTCCATTATGACTAATTGCCTAGGGAGGAACCCATAGATCGACCCCTAGAATCAGTGAAGAGGATTCTAAACGAAAAGGCCTGTAAGCTGGAAAATCGCAGATGGGGAGAATTGACCACATGCGCGATATTTCAAGACAGCTGTGACCCGAGGTTTGGCCTAGGAGGACTGAATCTCTGCTGAAGAGGAGCCGTAATGATGTGTGTAACCTTATCGCAGTTATTACGGGGCACCGTCTTCATAACCTTGCCAATCGCAGGAGTATTGCGCTCTGCAGCTACTTTTTCGACGAATTGAGGAACCTATCAAGCAAGAAGCTGGTGGAGCTGGTAAGGCTCATTAAATCTTTTGACTGGTTTTAGCACTCCCCCTAATCTGAGGTATCCTTCCCAGGTAGAGTGCAATTAAGGTGGTATCACAATGGATCGCAAATGGCCTAATTGAAGCTGATCGCAGATGCAATGGCCACCACTCTAACCCAACCTAGCCTAATCCTTGAAATGGTAGCTTCTCCACCTGCTGCGGAAAAAAAATAAGTCGGTCGTGCTGTGATTTTTTTTATATAATATTCTGAAGCTTTAGCGTAATGATATGACTATGCCCAGGCATTTTATTTTAGATATGTAGGGAAATGTCGCAAGCGCGACAAAGCACGCTCAGTCGAACTTTTCGTGACATTACAAATTTGGAGCGTGAAAGCAAAACATGTGTTTGCATCCAGTGGCTTGCAAATTAAAAAAAAAATGTTTTTTTATCATCAGTGAATACGATTAGAAAGTAAGGCGAAAACATGGAAGCCGCAAGGTAAGCTTGGTGAAAGCGTTGTGTGGTCAATGCGTTAAAACAAACTAAAAGAAAAATTCAATTATGTTTGGCTGGACCATTTGCGTAGTCAGAGTTGGTCCACTGTGGTTTTGTGCTTCGACGACGTTCAGATATTACACCACTTACGTGACAGACACCTTGTAGAATTGAACTAAAAAGTCAGCATAAAAGTCGTTGTGTGTAGGTTCAAAAGTTTACATCCGATTTTGTCTAGTTCAATTTTATTGCAAAGTCGTACACAATAGTTTCGACCGATTTCATTCATGCCATGCTTCAGTCTCAACTCAAGTTCCGACTTTCGCTACATACGCTTATTGAAAATCGTACGATTAGGCCATGCACAAATCGTACGATTTGCTTCAGCGTGTATATCAGCCTGAAGACAATCAATACCTAACTACCTTTTAGCACCCGCCAATGGATGTCATTTATGAAATATTTTATCCAGTGAAGTTGATACAGGTAAGAAAAGAGGAACAAGTGGATTTGCCGGGAATTGCTTTTAAACCCATACTATACTGCCATAGTTAAGGGTTTTTCCAAGGCCAGACACAGGGCTCTATACTCTGTCCGAGAAACAATTGAAGTACATGCTTTATGTGCAGTGTTTTAATAAAGATACCACCTTCACATAACCGACTTGAAACCGGGTTGAACCTGGGTTCAACAACTCAATGTATGTACGCAGGTTTGAATTGCAGATTAGTTGATTCAATTCGACTGCTGAGGAGTTGCTTATTTTTCCTGATGAAATTCGTTTTGGTTTTTCAGATCTTTATGGCCCGTGATTAATTTGTATACCGACTTTTAACCTAAATTACTCGGAGTGGCGCTCGGATAACATCATCTAAGTTACTGGGGGATTGCAGGACGTCTTTGGATAAGCTGCGTATCCCTACAGTAGGTACCCGGGCACATGGAGACTTGTGGAATGAGATGGCTGATCCACTAGCCAGGTCCAGATCTAGTTCTCCCTTCCTTGGACCAAAACCCACTGCGGGAGTTGCCACCACGGTGATCAAGTCTGTACCAAACATTTTCTTAATGGGCCTATTAGGAATTCGTTTGACTTTCTCTTGGCGTTCGGAAGAAAACAATGCAAAACTGTGGTTGGCATTATCACCGGCCACAGCTCGCTTCACGCTCATCTAACAAAGATGATAATTGCTGACAATCCTGAGTACCCGTCCTGCCTAATGGAAGGAGAGCTTGAGACAACCGCACACTATTTGTCCGTTTTTTTCTTCTTTGCTCGGAGCAGATTTGATACGCTTGCATCTGCCCTCCTTACCTCACCTAGACCTAATGAGCTTTATAAGAGGATAGGAAGGTTTTGATGAGAGTTGTTTCCGTTTTTTTAGCAGATTAGCACAATATGCCGCCTTGGCCTCCGTGCTAGCATCTTTCGTCACTCTGAACTTAAAAAAACAAAAAGCTAAGTAATGGCGAAAGGAGATGTAATGAGTCTGTTCAGACGGGCCAGTCTGAGGTGTGCTTAGAAGTATATCTCAAAATTGCCTTCTTGATTATATCACTGAATTTGCTGTACAGTCAGTTTGAACAAATAAAAACTTTAATAGGAAATGAAATCACCATCATGTAACTCAAAACAACCCCGATGAAAAATGTGCTGCCCTTATATTTCAGGTTACGTTGATTTCGTACATCTTCAAGCACCTTCCTGCTCATAAGTTCCATGAAGAAGTTGCCGTAAACAGGATCTATGAGAATACAAGGGAAGAAGGGAAAAGCAATGTTAATTCGGAGTTTAATTCTTCAAATACGCGAGTGGAAATACTGCATTTAATTTCAACTCTAAATATGCGCGTAAGTTAACATCGATTCTGCAAAATCCATCGATTCTGCAAAATCGAATTACGACTGCGGATTTACCTATATGACTTAAGAAGATATTTACAATTTCTATTCATTTGCAGTTTGAAAAAAAAAAATTAATCAAATTCCAAGAATTTCCAAAGTTCTAAATTTAAATCTGCACAAAATCTTAGAATAAGCTCAACGTCGATAGGTTTGCTTGCATCAGCGCACGGTTGATTTGAAAGCTTTTTTGAATGACGGTGATCTGCACAGCTCAAAGGAATTAACTGAACAGTTATAGATAATCCTGCCAAGGAAATGTACTTTCTGATTCTTTTTTTTATTTTGAAAATAATAATTTTATGAAGTCTCGCAGTCTCCTAGTTTCCATAAAGTCTTGTAATAGCTTGAAATTGAAACTGACATGAATTGCCAAGTTACACGTTTTCGTTGCAAACATAGTTCCATATCGACTCAACATGCGTATAAGATTGCTATCAACCTTAGACTTAATTGCATAAGTAGTCTTTTCGGTACAACTACGATTCTTTATCATCTTGAATATTTCATTTACGCAAACATATTTCTGTGAATTTACACCTTCTGAAGCTTTCAAGCATGAAAAATACTTAGAGCGGTCGATCGGAAAAGTGTATCGGATCAATTTTCCGTTGATCTCACAACAGCGAGACTGCCGTACATTAAACGTGACTAATGATATAAATAAGAGCAGATTTGGACCTGAGTAATCCTAACATTTCAGTTCAAAGGCATTCATTAGTGTTAACCACAGCATTTTACTGCATAAGCTATCGAATTTTCTTGGCTTTGCGGCTTATGCTTCAGCTCTTATTGGGAGCTTCTTGTCAGAACGCCACCAACGGGTTGATGTGGATGATAAATTATTTGATTCACTTCATCTGTCGACTGGTGTACCTCAGGGCTCAATCTTGGGACCACTGCTATTTATTCCATTTGTGAATGACCTTCCTCAAGTTGGTCGCGTTTTTAGGATTCATTTACATATATACAAATGATGTACAGCTAGTTATATCTGAATAATTAAAGCTGAACCTATTGGCTTGTTCGAAGACACTACATCACACGTATTAATGACGATTTGAGCAAAATCAACACATGTTCTAAGATTAATGCATTGAAATTGAATCCGAATAAGTCTCAATATATATTATTTTTCACAATACAACTATCTGAAATGCAACCCGTAATTCTTTGAGGATGAAGCGCTTACATACCATTTTTTCTACCCTAATATCGAACAGTCCTTGGCATGCTTCAAACCTTAACAGTGACGTGACGTATCATTTTAGGCAAAACTTAAGGCCCCACAAATTGGGTGGATTTAAAGAAATCTTATATTTGAATTAGATTTTGGAATTCAGTGAGTCATCAATTTTCAATCAGCAAATTCTCAAGTATCACGGTTTAAGCATGTAGTAGCGATGCAGCATTAGGATTGTGGCGTTGAAACCCGGAGTGCAATGAAAAGGCCTATATGATTGACTTGGTAGGTATCCACAATATCAATTCAAAATCGAAAGATCCTTCAGTCCTTGTGGTTTCGGTATACAGTACCCCTGCATCATCACGATTGAGGAATTGTAACCCGGAGTTCATATTGTTGTTGTATTATCATGGGAACAGAATTCATGTAAGAAGTTCCATGAGAATCGGTTAAGTAGAAGTACCCAGTTGAAACGCCCGTCGCAAATTTTGGAATGAACAAAAACAAAAGTGCACCTAAATGAAACTAATAAATAAAAATGACTATTTCGGTATTCTCTTTTTTTTTAACTATTATTAGATGAAAATATTTGTTTTATTTTTATAGGTACTAATTTGCACTTTGAAAAAATAAGAAAATTAAATAAATTGTATTGTTGTCACATAAATCCTAAAGCCAAAATCTTTTCCCATTTTCTCTCTATTATAATCAAAGTTACCATTTTACCCCACCTTCCTCTACAGAAAATCTATAATTAGAATCTTAAGTTGAAAAAAGGAGATTGATGAAAATCTTTTTATAGCCGTAAGAAAAGAGAGGAATGGATGCGTGCTCAATGTGCTCACTCATGTTGCTGGCGAATAGCTGCACCACTAGGTATTCGTCATTTAGAAAGAAAAAGAAGAAAAGCCCCAAAATTTTTATAAGGAATTACCTACGAACAATTCTAAATATTATAAATGCCCAAATTTTGTCATACGCATGCGTGGCTCAATTTAGAGTGCGTGCCGCACATTTTATTCTCCCTATGATGCTTAATAGTGTTACCCCCTCTTATGTGAAAGCCTCCAGGTATTTTTCAGGTATTTTTTTTTTTAAACAGCTGTTTTCATATTCGAAATGCCAACGAGGCTGTTTTTAGTTGCTTGTTCTAATAAGCTGATCTACTATAGATACTACAGGGATAGGTGCTTGGTATAATTCTACAATAATTTCATAGGGTGATTATAATATAGGTGTCGATAAGAGGAACAAAAAATTCGTATGGCAGGGGTGGGTGGTGCTAAATGAAGATTTTGTGATTTTGGGTACTTTTTCACCTGTATAACTTTGCTGTTATAGGTAGGTACACCATATGAGAAGATAACTTTTAACTAACATAATAGTAAACCGTGTAAGCTTTCCAACAAATGTCGAACAATTACTCCATCCCCCTTAAGCCGTTATAGGACGTCAAATTAAAAAAGAAAATGGAAAAAATTCCTGTTTTTTTGTTTTGTTTTTTTTTATGATTTTTCCATCAAAATTCCTAACAAGCTTTACATTTGCTTGTAAGATTTGGAAACTTCAAAATCTTACTTTTCATTTGATCCTACGGCATACATGCAACCGTGCTTCAGATAAACCAGTTTCTATCATTTTTTATTTCATTAATTTTTGTTGACATTGACAGTGACGCACGTAATTTTTTTTTTTTAATATGTCCATTTCTTCCAAAAGTTTCAACCTATCTAGATATGCCATTGCCTCATACCTCTTAAATTACACTCGAAATACAATTTTTTTTCTTGCCAGTTTTAAAAATGGCAAAATTTAATTATGATTTTCTCATTAAAAGCAAAGCGATTTAGCATAAAGTGGACAAGTTTTAGAATTCCAAGGACATCGCGGTATGTCTAGCAAGTCGATTACTTTATTTTTTTTAAG
The DNA here is from genome assembly GCA_963924295.1 of Dioctria rufipes. Classification (NCBI taxonomy): domain Eukaryota; kingdom Metazoa; phylum Arthropoda; class Insecta; order Diptera; family Asilidae; genus Dioctria; species Dioctria rufipes. The sequence continues at coordinate 176,335,206 of OZ002742.1, read as the reverse complement.
TCAGTATTAATTTGCGGATTTAGTAGATAGGTTATATCCTCGTACCTAGGTTAGGTAACATGAGTGCAGCTAGGCAACTAGCCTACGTCATTTAGACCTCTAGTGGGTCCATTGTGCCCCTAGGACCATGGGATAACCTTCTAAGCATTGCCAGATCCATCCTTCTTCCCTTAGGAAACTCAGGATATCTCTAAGACTCTTTACCTAAATCTATCCTGCTTCTCTCAGAAAATCTCTCAGAGAACCCCAGACTTAAAAAGAAGTAGCTACCCAAAGCCCACTTCTTTTATTCATCAAGGCAGGGCACTCGCAAAGCACGTGTTGGACGGATACGATTTCCTCCGAGTCCATACAGCTCTTGCAGAAATCGTTTAGCGCTATACTTCAAGCATAGTCCCTATGGCCCATTGTGACCCGTAATGACCCCTAATAGATTCCTGATATTTGTTCTGTTGCCATTAAGCAAGCAGCTCCCTTGTCCTATTTCTATCATATGCAGGCTTCAGTTGGCTCTTTTAATAGGCGTTCCTTATGATTTCCTCTTTTATTGCTCCTATTGGAATTCTCACATAAGCTATTCAATTCAGAGCCCTTTTTGGCCAACTCATTAGCCATCTCGTCGCCTGAGATATCCTTATAGCCAGGTACCCAGCATAGGGTAACCTTGTACCTTATAGTCAATTCGTGAAGGCTGGTCTTGCATAATTGCACCAATTTTGATTTTACCAGCACAACATCCAGCTGCCTGGCTATCAGAATATATGCAGATGTGCCATGAGGGCTCTCTGCACATGGATACTAATGATGCAGCCTGATAAGTTGCAGCGAGTTCTGCCTGAAAAACATCGCATTTCGTACCTAAATACACAATTTAAAAATTCAACCCAATTTTGCTATTCGTAATTTTTACGGCTATTTTCACGCACGACAACCGAACCGGTGCCACGCCGTTACAATTTCTAGGTATATTTCTGAGCGGCTGCCGTCATGTGTTCAATCGGCTGTTCCCAAAATATTTTACACGCACGACAAAGGCATCGCTGCCGTATGCGCAAACGGCCTACCTAACTAGCGGCTATCATTTAATATTATCATAAAAAATTGTAGTCGGTACCTACCTACATTTATATATTACGAAATTGTCAAGAATCTAGTACTACATTTTACATAAACCATGCTAAATTGGAAATTATGTATATAAAATGATAATTTCGGTAACAAAACTAACAATTTACTGGATCGGGTGAGCGTAATAATTAGGTACAGATTTAACAAATGCCACCCCAATTGACCGTTAGTTGATATCAATGTTATCAAGCACAGGAAGTAAGCATTGCCTACGATCCTCGCTTTAAAAAAAAAAAAAAAACACTAACTTTTACCGCTTACAGAATCCAAAACAGATTTTATTTTAAAAGTGACAGAATTATGCTTCCACGGTGTCATCACCTCTGTTTTCTAGTCCCGTTTAAAGAAAAGAATTTTGGACATAAACGCGCAACGTGTAGTTAATTGGCTCTAATTGAATTTTATCTCACCCAGTTTGAGATTTTAATTAAAAAAAAAAAAATATCTAATTGTAACAAATTTCTGTAGGTATTTCTCCTCCTTACTTTGCTTTGTCTTCTGTAGAATAACTGTCAAATTCCAATGACCCTATAGAAAATTTCTTTTCCAACGTGCATAAATTTAGCAGCACCACAACTTCGCCTGATTTAGTTCGGAACTAATTTCATAATTTGTCGTTAAATTGTCGTGAAAACCATAAAATTTGTCGTGTCCTGTAAAATTTTCCAATCCGATAAGATTTTACCGAGTTCTAGTAAGTTGCGATGGCATCAACTTAGCACCACGTCCATATCCTCCAGATTCTTTTAGAAAAAAGGCACAACAAATTTATGCTTTTTACGACAATTTAACGACAAATTATGAGTAAGTCCGAACTAAATCAGACAAAGTTGTGGTGCTAAACTTTACGCACATCGTTTTGCAAGAATCTGTACTTTTACTACTAACTAGATTTAAATAACAACAACAACAATAACCATTGCACTTATACTAATTACCGCTAAAAAAAAAAACAAAACAAAAAAAAAAGCATGACAAAAAACAATTTTACAAATGCGCACCTACCTTTAAAAACAAAAGAAATTCTTCTTCTTGTTCCTCCAGGTGTTGTTCAGTCTCTTCAGCAGCAAGCACACTCCTTGACAAGTTTCTCAACACAAAAATAGAAAAACCAACACAAATTTGCTCGGTTGTCAAAAACGAAAACAAAAAAACAAACAAAAATTCGCAAAATGTCACAAAACCGTTACAAAAGTACAATAATAAAATTGAAACACATTTTCCTCTGCCTAATTAATTTCAAACAACTCTGCAAGAAAATTGAAAATTTCGCAACTGTACGCGGCTCTCACGACACACCCACCCAACCACCCACTACGAAAGTACTACCTCAAGTCGCGAATATAAAAAGTCTCTGCAAGCACAGTTAGATAACTCCTCCACCATCGAATTATATTCGCTGTTTGGCTTCACTTTGGTGTGTGGTGTGTTGACAAAATTGGCGACAAAAAACACGACGAAACTATCAGTACGACAAGTCTAATGAAACTGCCCACGATGTCGCGATGCGATGGCACTTTGTGTGATGACAAAAAGTAAACATACAAATGAAGCAAGCGCACGCGCTCGCGCACCGCAACACACTCATACACAGTTGAAAGCAAAACAAACTCTTTGCTGAATGATTCTCACTCAAACTGGATTCGTTCTATATACGCCGCCGTATACCCAACCCAAAATAAGGTTTTCAATAGAAGTTGGAATGGAAGTGTTTGCGGAGGAGGCGGCAGTTGGTTATTTATCAAGTGTCACATAGGAGGAGGAAGGGATTCTCAAAGTCACACAAATTCAACACATTCGCAAATAAAACAGAATTTTTACTTGCGTTTGCGATGAAGAGAAAATAATTCCAACCTTTATATCAAACCGCCGGTAATGCAGTTCTTTATCACTCAGCATTAAAAAGAGAAAACTAGCCAAGCATCGTTCTCTTTATATTTTTAAACGTACAAATTCCCTGGCCGTTCTTTCATTTTATTATACACACACAACACACTATAGCAAAACTGTTTTATAAGGATTAGTGAGAACGATTCCAGAGAAAATCATTTGGAAGAGCGAATATTGGCCGGGTAAATAAAAATAAAAAAAAAAAAACAACAACAATTTTATATACGGAATTTAGTCATACTTGCACAAAAGCATTTCTCACCATACGAATATGCATACATACCGTAGCGATAGAGAGAGCCGTGCCGTCAGCGTGTTGAATAAAGTCAAGAAGCAAGATAAAGTGGTGTGTTGGTTGCAAAATTTTATAGCTGCGATCGTATGCGTTACATTTGATAGCCGGTCTCACTCCAATGAGTTTGAGGGGACGACACTTTACTTGCTGTGTGGTGACATGCGACTTGTGAGCTTGCGACGACCAGTTAGGATAGGAATTGGCTGATTTTCGTCGCAGCGAATATTTCCCACCAACACTGTTCTGTACTTTTGATCGTGTATGATAGAAAGAGACACCGATTGTAGTGCCATTTCAGTCGTTTTTTTTAAAATCCAATCACCACCGTGATGGTAGGTTTGGCCTACAATAAAAAGTGCCAGTGACAAAGTTTTTTTTTTGTTTTTTTTTTTTTTCATTAAATGTTTTTAATTTTTTTCTTTCTGTTTTGTATGGCTGTCACCAAAAATTACAGCAGCAATAGAAACAACCGCAACGTAACCATGATTGGCATCGCTGAAATAAAGTTTATAAATTGATTCGTTACATCTAATCCCCCCTTCTGGCTGCTCTACTACAATCAACAACAACAACGCGTGGTAATCAAAACACTTGAAATTTTATTGATGGAAATCTTATTTTAGCGAGTATTTTTATGCGAGTTGCAAATTTGACCGAGTCATCTGAATTGCGGATAAATTCAATAGAATCTCTACTGTATAGGTTTGTAGAGATGTGCATACATATGTGTGTGTGTGTGTGTGTTTCAAGGATTCGGTTAGGCTAAAGTGGCTTCTGGAATTTTTTTTTTTTTTTGCTAGAGAAGAGGCCAGGACGAGAATTCGCCACGGCCACCAACAAACCAAATCGATCGATACTAATTGGCTGGCGAACACCTTAAGCTTAAAGTTTTTGGGAAATTTCTTAAAGGATTCCCCCTTGCCGCCGGCAAGCGGGTTGCTCATTAGTTTTAGTTTGATGCAATTTATCATAAAAATCGAGATCGAGCTGGAAGGATTAAGAGGAATTCTATTTTTGGAAATTTATTTTTAAAAATGAATTTTACAGTTATAACTTGGAAAAGTAAAAATAGAAATTTCACGCAGCTACAGTGTGAGTGGGTTGGGTGGCGAAATTATTAGAGCGATTCTTCAATAAAATTTGTTTTTGTATTTAATTTGAAATGAAGCGAAATGTGCAAGCCACTTATGGACTTAATGGAAATTTTATTTATTAGCAAAATCTTATGCTATTTAGCATCATTTTACATAAGAATAAGCTAAAAAAAGATACATCCTTATGATTTCAAGATCTTCAAGTGGTATCCGAACGTGATTGTGGGTGGCATATGGGTAGGGTGAAACTAGCGATTACGTGGCGGCCAACTAACACACTTTTTGTAATTGATCCTTTATCCCTTTCAGACCCAATGTCCATTCCAATGGACATAAAAACATGTGAGTCTTGCAGGTAGGATTTTGATTAAGCCTACTTTTTTGGGAGCATAAAATTATTTTTTAATTCCTCTTACATAAGTTTTAGGCGTCAAACTTAACTAAAGGAGTTTATTTTTCATCTATTCTAGTGATAATTCTAGAAAGTGAGTGTTTTTGCGTAATAATTTAGTGGTGAAATAATTGAAAAGAAGATATTCATTAAAAACCGGTTTTCTAAGAATTAAACAGTGGTTTTATAACGGAATAACCTCTCCAAAATTTACGTCAATTAAGTTCGGACCACCATTTCATGGTAAAAAAAAAACTATTGAATACGTCAAAATTTAGGTCTCAATTAGGGTTAATTTAATGCCACTTCCCCGAATTTAATGCTTTAGTACTTTTTAAAAAAATTCATGGATAATCCAGCTTTATCAAAAGTTAGGACCACCTCACTAATTAAGTTAGGTTAAATAGTATTGTCACAATAGCTCGTGCACTGCATAATATTTTAGGACTCAATTGGGGCTAACTTATTGCCTCTATGTGCAAAGACTGGCATAGGAAACCTCTCCTATCTCCCTCTCTTGCACCTACGCCGAAGATAACATACCTCCACCAGCCAAGAAGAAGCACCTACATTTGATTCTGAAGACCCACGAGAATATCCGAAAGCGCAACCACCGCAAAAATGAGCTCAGCCAATTACCTTCTACTCTTGATGCCTCCAAATTGAGTGACAGAATAGCAACTATGGTGGTGACATCTACTTTGAAAAGTGCGAAATGTGAACCATCAGAGTTGAATGTCAATAGATCCATTCCATTCGTTCGTCGGCACCGTTTAAAAATGCATTTTTGGATGGCAAATTAATTGAACTCTGGGCATAAAACTGTAAATCGATTGCCAATTTTGGTATCATCGACATGGGATTGATCAACTTCTAGCAGTTCCAAAATTAGAAACGTGGAACAAGTGAAGCGTATGCGTCAGCTGTCTACGAAACAATCTGTTCAAGCATAAAAAAAAAACAGAAATAATCATAATTTGATATAAGACATCATAATTCACGAGCAGTTGGTCGGTCAGTCACCTAATCACACCTAATTAACGTAATTTCACCTTTGTGTTTTGCTTACGAAGCAATTGCACTTGTTATTGAATTTAATATTTTTTTGTAGTACGGTGACCCGACTGTTGTTGCTTGTTGCAATATTGAATGAAGGTAAAAAATTATGTGTAAGTCAGCAGTTATTGCTGACTATGAATATTGATTATTTGTTTCAGTTTTACTTTTATTAATTTGTTGTATATATATATATAGGGAACATTTGTTGTAATAAAGTAGTCAGTTTTTATTATAATCTAATCGGCTGTAGTTGTCTTCTATCCTCTATCCAATCCTATCCCAGTACTGGAATCAGTGAAACCTCATTTCAGTACGAGTGATTTTTACATACTTGACTTAGCGTTTTCTAAGTTCAAGTAATCCTAAATACAGAATTAGTGTTTTCTAATTTTCTGAACACAATCAATTCGTGGAATTTGAGTGATAAAGTAAGTTGTTTATGTTTTGATACGACTTCTGTAAACACCTGTTTAAGAAATTGAGTTTGTATTGTTTTGGAGTGAAAAATGGAGAAAGATATGTTTTGGCCTGATTTGTCGACATCACATAATGTGAAAATTATGTTATCAGCTGTAGTAGATTAATCACTCGGTGGGTCTAGTGGCTCTGATATACAATTATTCAAAAAGTTTAAGAACAACTAGGACAACATTGACCAAAGCGACTACAATACAATAATTGATAACGCCGAGTCATGCGTCCTAGTAGTTTCGGAGAAAGGTATTTCATTTAGGAGACCTGCTGGTGTACATTGAGCTAGATATGGATGGCAAAAGTCTTGTACTGCCTGAAAATTTTCCTGTTTAAAAATCAGTTTAAACTAAACTAACAAAAAAGAAAGAGAAAGCTGTGAGAGAATGAGAAATATGCATTTTCACAATGTAATGATAGAAAAACAATTGATATCAAACATATCCAAGAAAAAAACATTGATGACTTCGAGACTAGCAACTCTTTTTGATTTTTCCTGATCCTGGGTATCTCATCAAGGTTTTTGAATAAAAACGTGGAAACTTGAAACGATGACTCTGTGCGAGTAGTGAACGATACAGCTGTGCGTGGTGTTGCCCGAATGGAGGAATATAATAAACTGATTACAACTAATGAAGAAGAAAAGCAATATTTGCTTTTTTTGGTAAAAGAATATAGGAAAAAGTACATTAATACTAATAAATCAACCCGTGTTTCTTAAGAATAAATTAGTTCCATATTTGCATTTTTAATATTCTTACTAATGAATAAAAAATGTCAACTAATTTAGTGATTTTGAGTTTTTATTTAAAATTTAAACCTTGGTAGCAACCCTTAAATATTACTTAAAAGTTCTGTGAAACAGTTCCTTAAGTAAGGTACATAATCAAATTATGTAGTGCCCCATAAAAAACAATATTTTTTTGTCTTAATAATAAGGACCACCCTAATAAGTAGTCGAACTTGAAGTAATATTTTCGTTTAAACTAGAATTTTTGTTAGAATATTTTACAAGCCTAAAATAATTTACACGGCTCTTCACTATTTGAAATTATTTTACGTTTATGTAGGTATTTTTTTTTTTTTTTTGTTCTTAAGAATCACTTTAACTAACGCCTGTTAAATGTTTGTCGATTTAAAAGTCTGCGTCTTATTATAACTTTTCTCATTTCTTTTTTTCACCGAACAAATGACATTAATTTAGTTCATTTAATGTTTTTCCTGTGGATTTTTTATTTATTATATTATTTTAACACTATTTTACTCAATTTAGCACTATTTATTTAAGGGGTAACGCCACTGTAACGAATTTTTTTCTCGCGAAATTAAAGGTCTTTGAAAAAACCTTTCAAGAATATTATCGGGCATACATTGAACTTTATTGATAAATTTTTTGACAGCGAAAAAAAAACAAAATGACGGCTCCACAGTCATCTTCTCGGGACATGTTTTGCTTGCAGGGCTCTGCGGCACGCAGCACCACTGGTGCACATTTGAATCTAAACCAAAACAACAAAAAACCATTAATATAGTGGCTTATAGCTAAAGAATGCCGTGCGGATTTTTAAAAATACTAATTTTTGTAGATTTGGCGCGCGTTTGAAAAAAAAAGTTTGATTTTTGACGAAAAAAATGGCAGGTTTTTTGTTAATAAAAAATTAACAAATAAAGTTATTGAAAATCTCGTACGGCATTCTCTAGATAATGTTAATTTTCACATCTGGTCAAAATTTCAAGTCGAAAATATGAAAATTGTTGGAATTATGATGCCATTTTGAAAAACCGTGTTTCGAGAAAGACGCGTTTAAAATTTTGAGAATAGTTTTTTATTGGAAAAAATAAAAAAATTAAGGTAAAAAATAAAAGTTTTCCGATAAACAAATTAAAGTTGCAAATGTTAAAAAGGTCAGTTGTGTTCAATTCGGCTTTTTTAGTCAGTTAGAAGAAACCTGGCGATAAAGCTGGCTGAAAAGCTACAATTGTGTTTCAGGCTTTAGGTAGTTTCAAGTTTCGGAGCAAGTTTGACCCGCTTGGTAGCTGGCGACCTCCATTTTCAAAGGAAAACATTTTTTTTTTCTGGCACGGGACCCTTTTTTCTTATTCTAGAAGGTTTAAACTATTTTTTAAGCCAATAAAAATAAAATCGATTTTTCAAAAAATTTGCAGTGGCGTTACCCCTTAATTAATCACATTATTTGAAAAACTAAATTTCAGTTTATTTTTCTTGCACAGAGTTTTCCTATACATGCAGCACTACCGGTACCGTCTGCAGTTAAATATACATTATGCGTCCTTTATTTGCATGTTTCCGCTAGTTTTGTTGCTGTGAGGTCAATATGGAAATTAAAATTCACCAACAGTGTTTTCTTGGAAACAGTAAGGTCTTTTTTCAATTTTAAAAATTCATTTTTTTTTAATTTGGTGTAAATATGGGAAAAATATGACTGAATTTCGCAATATCATTTCTTCAAGCTACACAGTAAAAAATAATTCCCCAAAGTGAGTGGCAAAACATTGTGCCAGACAGGTTAGGAATTTGTCGATATGATTAGGGAAAGCTCCACCTTGAAAAACTAAGATTAGGTTTTTATCCCTAAAATTTAGGTAGGTTTTCTCCCTCAAATGTAGGGAATTTTAGTGCTTAGTCGTAGGAATAAAACTTGTGCAATCAACACCATCCGAATGAAAACTGGATCTAATCGTACACATTTGTAAACAAACATTCTTCACCCATCCGATTTCTTTTTTTTTGGGGTTTATATCCGTCGCTAAAGAAAATATTCTTTCCGCCTCAGCATTTGAATGTGGGAAAGTCAATGCGTATTTTGTCATCCTCAATAAATTCGGAAACTGTGCGGAGCCATCTATTTTTTTTCAATTCTGAAATTCTCTTCCAAAATTCTTCGACGTCCATATTTCTAAAATTTTCCTTTTTCGCGGGTGATAAGGATAACGGGCAAGCTCCGCCATTCAGTGTCTACTTCATGTATGTTACAATTCAGAACTCTGCTCGAAATTAACTTTAAATCATCATAATTTAATCTTTTCGAAATATCAAGGCACTCATGGAATTTAATAACTGTATTTGTTTAATAAATGGATCTGTTAACGGAAATCGTTTTACTATATTTCATCCATGGCCTTTATGTAGAATTTTCTGCAGTTTTCAGTCACTTCAAGAATATCCTTTTTGGATAAGTTCTGTTGATTAAATTCAAAGAACTCCGAGCCCAAATACGTTTCTTCAGTACACGGTTAAAAAAATTGGTACAAACGGTGCATATTTTTTATACTTTCGATCTTATTAGTTCCACGAATACAATTTTTCATGTAAAAACTAATAAATATACAGATATCGGCATCTCTAATACCAAAAAAGTCTGATTTCTTATCTGAATTTAGTACAAAAGCATAATGTAAACGATTAAAAGATAAACTGTATCCATTTAAATGTAAGGATCAATTACGTTCAGTATAAAACTAATACATTAAATTGATATTTGAGTACCTCATACCATTTTCGTGTAAACTCTATTCCTTCAGTAATATTATCAATAGAAATACTTAGAAATATGTAATACGAACAGAAGAATCAATCGGCACACTTACGCAGTATGTAGTTTTGCTTCGTGCGACGATGGCAAATAGTCCTATATCTATGGACGTTCTTGGATAAGACTATGGCTGAGGACTGTTAGTGTAGGGCAATATAATATATTAAAGTACAGTTTGTTGATTCAAATTATGATATTTTTCTTAAATAAATATTTAGATTATTTCATATAATTAACATTTGGTTTTTTCTTTAAAAATGTTTTAATTTTTATGTGAGCAGGTGGTCTCATGTTTTAATACGTTTGACAAAATGCAAATGGGTAATCATAACTTTCTGTCTAATAGAGTACCAAGCATCCCAAGATACATACAAAAAGCTACAATTCCCAGTTTGAATTCGAATCAATTCGATCGATCGAATTCACCAATAAGGTCTAAACGGTGTATGGTGTATACTGCATTTGTATAGAATAGTATGCCATCAGTATAAAGGTTTATTTACGAAATGAGATAAACTTAATATAACATAGATATAAAAATTATATCTTTTATTTATTTATTTTATTTAAGATAGTTATAAATACATTTTATACGAGAGGTTGATTGAATTATATATAGAATTCATATAAAACAGTTTTATATCCAGCTGTATTATATTAATAAAAGTTATTATTAAATTTTATAAATTGAGGAAGTATACAATTTATTCAAACTTTATACTATATGTATATTATTTGTTTATAATATTTACACCTAAATTTTTAGGCATACAATAATTCAGATACTGCTGATTTTTGAAAATATTAGGATCATCAATTTTATCGGATTGAATAAAATTTTGTGCTAAATTCTCTCTGACTCATGACTTGAAATGTGAATTAAAACTTTTTTTCCTTGAAAAAGAGCGTTAAATTCATTAAAAAACAGCAGCACGTATTTTAAGAAATAAAAGTATGACTTCATTTTCATTGACAGTAGTTGATCTGAAAAAATTCTTGGCTTTGCCTTTCTTGTTTCATTAGATGCCAACAAAAAAAAAAGTATTGAAGTGCTGTCCAATTCTTTAGTATTCTAGATACGCATGGCTATAAAGTAAGGACAACCATCTCGTAGTGGCTGGTTTTAATATTTTTTTTTTTTTTTATTTGCACTTGGAAGTATTCCTGTATTTCTTTAAGGACAGCAGATGCAGAACATTTAGGACTCTCCGAAATATATGATGAAATATGCCTTATCAATTCTTCGCATTGATTTGAAAGTTCTTCGCAACAATGCGACACCACAAGTGCCGCAGAATGAAAAATGCATGGAAAAAGCACAAATTTTGGTAATTGTGCATTAAGTCGGGCGAAAAATGAATTGTGCGCTCCAACCATTACCGCAGCGCCATCACTAGCTAAGCCAGTGATATTTTTTAATGGAATTTGCTTCTTTTCCAACATGTATTTGAATGTACGAGTACGAAAGAAAACTTCTGAAATACAATCACTAGTATCCAATTGCACCAAATCAAAAAGCTATGTCTTTACAAAAAACTCTTCACTAGTATAACGCACCAATATGCAAAAATTTTTTTCGTTACTTATATCAGTACTTTCATCAATAAGCACAGAAAAAATGTTCTTCTTAAAAGACTTTATTAGCTTGTCTTTTTCAACATTGCTTATTACGTTTGCAATAATTTTCGAGGTTTTTTTTTCTGCTTAAAGAAATATCTTTTATAATTTTTGAATCTGGTGCAATTTTTTTCAAAACAGGAACCAACTGATCGATTGCATTCAACGCAACATTATGTTCTGCAAAAAATGCAGAAAGATGAATTTCGGCATTTTGTATCTCCAGATTGTGTGAGGAACTTTTAAAAATGTTGGAAACTGATGGTACAATGCGCATTGATTTCCGGTCTTCTATGTGTTTTGCCGACTTGCTATGTTTTTCCAGTTCACTTTTTCCACATAAAATGTTCACATTGCATGCCGTACAGTGACACTCACAATTATCGTCTTTTATCTCTCTAAGCCAATCTTTAAACTCTGGAGCTTTCAGCCAAGTTTGCTGAAATAATTTTCTTCTTTTTGTGGGAGGTTTTGAAGTAGTTGGAGAACTCATTATTCTATTAAAGATTGAAAGATTGTAAAGATTATCGAACTATTCGAAAATTCGAAAAAATCATTCTTACCGTAGATGCCCTGTAACCAAAAAACTATTTTTATAAATTAAAATATAATTCAAACACAATTAATTACTATTTTCACTTCTCAAACAAAAGTCTGTCCTGCGACCAGTTACAGCTGCAAATGACTAATAAATTTCAAATTCCTGCACATTTTGCATAAAACGTAAGCACATTGCCCAACATACTTAAAAATTAAGCGGAATTTCTTTTGTTCATTTATATATTTACCCAAAGCAGTGTTAGTTGGAAATTTCTATGGTGTGAAAATATGCAATACCAGGAATGTACAAGCAAAAGATCTCGCATCAAACTATACGTGTCCGTCCACAAATCGATAAAACTCTTCTCAGAATTTCTAAAAATCCAACGGACCAACCGTTGCCAACTACTCAGTTTTTGCTGAGAAACTCAGTTTTTTTTTATCTGGAACTCATTTTTTCAGTTTTTACCTTGAAATTCTCAGATTACATTTTCTTTGTTTTTCAGTTTTTCTTATGTTTTCCTTTAAAGCTTTTACTAAAATTGTAAATGAATGAACCAATTATTGAACACCCTCATATTCTCACCAAACTCAGTGTGGTACACTCTGATGTAGCCACAAAATGAAAAAATCATGGAAATACTTGAATTAAGCAATATAAATATTACATCCTTGTGTAACACGATGGTTAGTTTTAGAATTAGTTGTTAACCGCTTAATACTTTTAATAGAGCCATTACGAATATATTTTGCACATCTGTTTGTAAAATAAAATCAACAGAAAAACTATTACGATTATACGTATCTAATCCCATTTATGAAGCATATCTTCATTTTATGTCGTATAATTTAAAACATATCACAATACTTTGAATAAATTATATCAAAGTGAGTCGCCAAACTATTAAAACTATACGGTGATATAGAAAGACTTTTACGACTCATTTTGGACAACTATATATGTTTTGATCACGTAAAAAGTACAGACTTATTTGAAATAGAATATAAAACTCCGCAAGTTTTTAAAAGCAGCATTTATTTACCTCCAAGTGTGCAATCTATTTTAAATAAAAAGATTACTCTTTTGGACTTTTTACCGGGTTAAACTTAATTTTGTTCAAGAAAGAATTTTTTGGGATTCTCCGGTATATAGCAAAAGCTAAAAAATGTTCTAATTTGTTATTTCATCACACAACCCATTAATTTTTGGTGACAAGTTTCAAGTCTTGGTTTGACTCATCAACAGGTCCCAAATAGCGAAATTGGGTGATTTGAAAAACAAATGAAAAAAATGAAAAAGGGATTGTGAACAGTCGAATTTGAGATTTCATCGAGGTTGTATACATTTTCTGGTGTGAATGGATGCTTCAAATAACATTTTTTTAGGTTAGGTTATGAAAGAACGCTTCCACATTTTGTTTATTGAAGCTTCTTGCTCTGGACAAACTAGTGGCCTCAGGTTTCCTCAGAGTTAAACATTTTCGTATTTTGAGAAAGTCTTTCATCCATCATTCTCCTGCCATTTGACAATTTTCCCAATTTTCTGGGGGATAGTTGCAACAGGGGCAACTTGAAACAGTCCAATTTTACCTCCTTGGAAACAATTTCAACCAAAAGTCGTACGCAGCACGTCTCTTAGATATTTCATTCAATGTGATTATTTAGTCTCTCACAGACCGTGGCACCGAGCAGTGTTGAAAAGCTTGGTAGTGAAATACATTTGTAAAAATTTTCTAGCGTGGGGGTTATCTTAGCAAGTAAGTATTTATTATTTCTTGGTAAGCTCTTGCTATGAATTACTACACTTTAATATGTATTTTATGCATTGCTGTTGCGAAAGACTGAATAGATGCAGTGATTCATTCTTTTACAGAGAATTTTTTTCTGGAGTGTGGTGTAAGGCAAGTTGCAACAAACAGCGTGGGGATAATTGCAACATGTTGCAAGTTACCCCATACCGCTTCTTTTGATAAAAAGACGGGTTGAAACTCGTCAACACCACAATTATTTTTATCACATCACATTTATCCCTTATTATATTACTTGAACAGCTTTTATACGTTTAGAAATCTTAACTTAATTACACACGAGCGAAATGAGAGTGTATAAAAAGAAAACAGATCGCGGATCCACTCCAAAGGATGTTTTTGAAACGACTGCTGATCTCGTATTACAAAACTGTCATAATAAAAATTACAGTATAAGACAAATAGCGAAGCAGTACAAAATTCACTATTCTACTTTGTCAAGATACATTAAAAAAAAAGAAGAGGATTATAAACAATGGTATGTTATTCATTTTCACACGAATTTATAAAATTAGTTATAAATAAATTTTGTACAGAAACTGGATCAAATACACTTCTGCTAACCTTTGGATACCAAAAGCCTCGTAGAGTTTTTACCGAGGATCAAGAAACAAAAATGTGCGAATACATCATACGTACCAGTGATATTATGTTTGGTCTGACAACCAAAGAAATTCGTCACTTAGCCTATCAGTGTGCAACAGAATTTGGAATTGCTTGTCCCTCTTCTTGGAAAAACAATGAATGCGCTGGAATTGATTGGTTCCAGGGATTTCTTAAACGACATCCTTCGCTTGGCATACGACAACCGGAAGCAACAAGTATTGGTAGGGCTACCAGCTTTAATAAAACCAATGTGAGTTCTTTTTTTGAAAAGTTGGATCAAGTTTATGGGCGAACAAATTTTACGGCTGGTAACATTTATAATATGGATGAAACATGTTTACACACGGTTTTAAAGCCTAAAAAAATCGTGACAAAAAAAGGTGTAAAACAAGTTGGGATAATTACATCAGCTGAACGAGGGGAAATGATAACTATGGCCGTTGCAGTGAACGCAATCGGAAATGCGATTCCTCCTATGTTCCTTTATCCAAGGAAAAAAATTCATGACCATTTCATAAGAGATGGCCCTACTGGATGCATAGGAACTGCTAATGGATCTGGGTGGATGACTGAGGCAGAGTTTCTTGTGTTTATGAAACACTTTATAAAGTTCGCAAAGCCCAGCAAAGAGAATCCAGTTTTACTTCTACTAGATAATCACTCATCACATTTAAGTATACCTGGCTTGGATCTATGCCGCGAGAGTAATGTGGTGTTGTTGTCATTTCCCCCACACTGTTCTCATAAATTACAACCGCTCGACTTAACAGTTTTTGGACCATTTAAAAAATTATGCATCTCTGCCTTGAATTCTTGGCTTAAGACTCATCCTGGAAAGACCATTTCCATACATGATTTGGCCGGAATTTCCGTGAGTCCTTTCTTAGGTGCACTGACACCTCCAAATATAATTTCGGGATTCGCTGCAGCTGGAATTTTTCCATATAATCCGGACAAATTTACCGACGCAGATTTCATGTCAGCATATGTTACTGATCGACTTTTGGTGGAGCAGGAAGATTCTGTTCAAACAGCCAGCACATCTCAGTCCAATCGAAATCTTTTGACAGAACAGCAGAATGTGGTTAGCGCCAGTACATCACAATCTAATAAAGCTCCGGTAAATACTCCTTTGCCTTCTCCCGAAATGGATTTCTCACCGGAATTTATTCGACCATTTCCTAAAGCTGGCCCTCGGAAAGTTTCTCTTAAAGAAAGAAAGAAGAGACGATCAGCTATTTTAACGGACACTGAAGAGAGGAACAAAATTAATGAGGAAAAATTAGTAACAAAGCGAAAAATTCTTGCTAAAAACAGGAGTAACTCTCTGCGTATCAACTCAAAAACCAAGCAGAAGGACTATTTTTGTCTAGTTTGTAAGAAAAAATATCAAACAGAAGAGGAATGGGTGCAATGCACTCAGTGCAAACAATGGGCACATTTTGTCCAATGTGCTAACGGAGATGCATGTTATGTGTGCCATCTCTGTAAAATGTAAAAAATACATAAAACGACTGAAGACTAAAGTATAAATTATTTTTTTATTTTTTTCTATTTTTATTTTTTGTATCGTTGAAATACTGTTAAGTTTCGTTTATTGTTTTTCTGTAATATATATAGGTACCTATGTTCCTATTGAAAATAAAGATGGCTAAGTGCTTTCATATTTGGCCAAGATTAAATTTTGTTTTGATATTAACCTTCAAGGTAATACAATGTACCTGAAAACAACTTATAGAACTATTTACATAACTTCTGACTGTAAATAAAAATGAATTTCCGTTATGAAATCCACGTTTAATTAAGTAGATTCGATTTACATAACATTACACCTGGTAGTTTCAATTTGCCCCATCTAATGTTGCAAGTAACCCCTATGATGGGGTACTTTGCAACATGGGAAGTTCATCAGTAAAATGTCCTACTTTGCGAAAACTAAACGTAAGTTCTAAAGTTTCTTAATTTTTATTACTTCCCAACATATTAAGCTTCTTCTAAAATTAAATATTTTTGTTCTTATGACCTAAAATTCGAAGTTATTAACAGAAATAGTAAATTTGTTGCAACTATCCCCCATCTCCCCTATTTTCTTTCCATTTACCTTAGCATATTTATATGCCAATATCATCGTGTCTTTCTTCGTCAAGCTAAAATGAAGGCGGCCTGCTTTCTGTAAATAAGTTTCCAGCAGTGCTTCTTCATTATCTGAAAATACGTGCCAGACATCGTTACCGTATGTAGGTTCATATTAGAGGGACTGACTATCAGATTTGCGGCAAATTGCTAAATGTGTAAGCAATGTTGTCTTCGAAATTTTATTTTGTTTAGCCGCAAAACGAACAGAAACATTGTGTACGAGGACTTCATTCAAGGCGACCTTTATCCGTATTAATGGGAGTGCGTTTTACTCCTGTTTTACTTTGCGGCATTATGATATTTAAAACCTGGAAAAGTTCTTTATAGGTAACACTAATACTTACAAGCGTATAAGAAAACTGTATCATACTTCATAGACATTTTCTTGGACCGGTTCGAGGTACATCAAGGGACTCGGTCCAAGGTACAACACAGGCAACGTTTATAAGAATGTTAAATTTTCATATAGCAAGAATGTACGAATAAATATAATTGTTGCACAACAATTTACAATGCTAAATATTGTATAGGTTTTAATATAGGAACTGGTAAAAATGTGCTTACCCTGAGTATAGAGAACTTTTAATGTTAACTACTAAAAAATAAAATTATAGCCCGCCAAGTTTTCCTTAGTAATTTACCACACAGTGTTCACAGTTTGACAGTTTATCATAAACTTTTTAGTTTTTGGTAGAAGCGTATTTCAGTGATAGTTTTCCTATCAGCTAAATGTCCTGTTTCGTGATTGAAAGCAGATTTATATTAGCCAAATCTCTATTTTCTCTGTATTAATGTTTAATGATGCTGTCCATTGTAAACTGCTTTCAGGATTTTTTTCTGTTTTTTTTTTTTTTTTTTTTAAGGAAAAGACTTCTTAAATATATTTTTTGACAAGATTGACAATTTTTATATCCTTTGTAATACCTAGACACACTTTGGAATTCATCAAGCAGTTTTCTTTTTTCGTTCACACTACTTCACTGTGAAATTTTTTTTACTTGCATTGCTTTGAGTTCAGCACAAGTTTTTTTAAATATCCATCAAACTTAGGATATTTATCGTCTTTCAGTTCTCGTCTTAAGTTAAAATTAATAAAAATTGTGTTTGCTTTAGTCAGACCAAGGTGAGCTGATTTAAAATTAAATAAAATGAAAATTCTTTCACAAAATGGTACCTATAGAAAATGTAATTCCAAATAATTTGTCGGCACCTAATTATATGGAAGATATTGACAATTTCTAATAATTTAACTGTTTTCCTATTACACACCCTAAAGGCACATCTTCGCATAAAAAATAAATTCCCCAAATATTTGACAAACATTTGACAAAATTTTGTCAAAACTTTTGTCAAACATTTGTCAAGCATTTGTGAAATGTTTGATGAGTGTGGACGGAAATTTTATAGTTATGGATTCTTAAAAATGTTCCAATTTAATCCAAATGAATTTCAAAATATTAAATGTTTGTTAAAGTTTGTGCAGTATTTTCGGTCAATTTTGAACAGCTGTGGCTAGTGAAAGTTCATTTTGGAATATTTTAATAATAAAGTTTTTATCATGAATGAGAAATGGGACATGATAGATATAGTCAAATTAATAGAATTATTGAATTCGTGATAAAAATTTTCAATATCGGAAAGATCGTCAATTTATCATTCAATAAATCACGACCAATGTACTATGTAATCTTCTGTCTAAAAATTTTCTGTTCAACCAACTCCTTTTTGAGAATTTTCCTCAAAGGTTAAGGCAAGTACGACGAAAGATGTCGCAATGCACGTTACTTCACTCGAAGAATACACGTCTAAAACTGAACATTTTGAAAATATTTTTCACAAATGTATGACAAACATTTGACAAACATACGACAAAATTTATCAAATATTTGTTAAATACCTACCTACCTATAAATTGTTTGTCAAATGTTTGACAAATGTTTTTTTTGTCAATGTTTGAATGAACCTTAACATTTCCATTAAAAAAAAACTCCTCAACTCATAAAATTCCATACACACTTAAAATTGATTTCAACCAATTACATATTTTTTTGGGAAGACAGCTACAGATAAAAACATTAATTCAGTAACATTTTTGTGAATACTCTCTTTCAGCTAATCATTTTAGGGAATAAAAAAAAATCACTCGGTATACTTTGGGTAAATACGGTAAAAGCATAACCAGTGATCACAACAGATTTAGAAAAATCAAACTCGGTATATATGTACGTAAGTCACACCAAAGTGAAATGATAACGTTCTGAGGTTATGGATATGCAACGGCAATTGTTAATTGATAATGAAATACAAACCGCACAAATTCATAAATCACTGCCGAATAACAATTAATAATGGCAGTAATTCAGAGCAAAATAACTGCAGAAGAAGCGATCCGTTGGGGTTAAGTAATTCAACTGATTTTGACATTAGCATTACATCAGAAGAGAGAAATCGCTGTTTGTAACGGAATCAGGTAATCCGCTTCAGTTGCTCATAATCGCATAAATCATATTCACGTATTCACACCTGAAAGTGGTTGCTGGCTAATCAGAAGCTAACTAACCGCGCACTCTCAACCGTAAGAGACGCGCGATATGTTGGCTCAACATACTAAATTTGACCGATATGAAACTGGGAATTGAGGAATCTCTTCAAAACTGGGGGGTGCGGGCATACAAAAGAAAAATAAAAAAAAAAAAAAAAAAAAAACAGAAGAAAATCAAGGAAAAATTTACCCAAAAATAACGCGGCACACGCTCTTCTCAGGCTGCCGTTTCATCTTCAGTGCAGGGCCATCGTTAATTTCGCCAGTAAATCACTTAATGATTGGCTTTAGCGCGTAATTAATTTGTTGAAAATTAATTGGCCTAAGTAGCTGGAGTTTGTGTTTATCTCAGACAAAAGCCATCAGCGGAATTAATTTGTGATTCGTGTTTAATTGAGCTGAACCAGGCAACACCAACAAAACAAGAGCGGCGCGGTAGTAGGTAGTATAGTGGACGCTTCGCTTTCCTTTCCGTGTTTGGTCCGGCAGTGGCACATACAAAACAAAATAAAACAAAACAAAAAAAAGTCTTCCGCAACGGAATGGCGCTTCTCCAGAGATATTATATTTTTTTCTTGTGCGGTCTCGACGAAGCGTACCAAACAACACGGTATCACCATCATCGCACAAGAAAAAGCAGACAAGCAGTTAGGTATAGGTACCCCCTACCTTACATATATTAGGTATCAAGTAGGCTGCGCAAGCGCGCACCAGTTTACTTTGCTTATTACATGGTGCCTGCGCATAATTGAAATCTATCGCTACGGCTACCCACCGGACATCAGGTGTTTCGAGAGTGTAGAGAATTATGGAAAACTTAGGAGCAATCAAAATCAGATGCGAACCATTACCGTTAGCTTATATTAGTGGAAAGTTGACCATACCAAGATGAATCATTAGCACCATCAGTGCATCGCGTTAGTCTCTAACAACGCCGTCTGTTATAGTTTCGAGTCATCATTGCTTGTCATCATTTCTCTCTGCCATACTAGGAAATGGACACCTGTTTTTTTGATGTGATTTGATGCCTGATCTTTGGGTGAACTGGAAAATTTTCTTCTTTTCCTATAACTGACATTTTCTCTTCGCTCTCAATTGACGACTACAGTTGGCAGAAGGAGAACATTTATTATAGTTGGGAATGGAATTGAATTATAAGTGACGCATTTCAATTATATAAACGAGACTCCAAAATATTTAAATCTATGGTTGGTGGGTTCACAACCCGTGTCCTGTACAGGAGACATATTTCTAAAACTTTCAATTTTAATGCATTTTTCCGAGA
This sequence comes from Dioctria rufipes, assembly GCA_963924295.1. Taxonomy (NCBI): domain Eukaryota; kingdom Metazoa; phylum Arthropoda; class Insecta; order Diptera; family Asilidae; genus Dioctria; species Dioctria rufipes. The sequence continues at coordinate 176,314,790 of OZ002742.1, read as the reverse complement.
TTACTTTTATGTATCAGAACGGTAGCAGTAGAAAACATTTGTAGTCATTGTTACTGATAACATTTTAGCATAGATGGCATATAAGAACTAGATGTCGCATGTCATACTAGAGCATTCTGGAATGGACCATAAAATGATTTAGAACGTGCCGAAAGCAAATGTTTTTTATAATAGCAGTTTTGTATACATTTGATCGATTCCCTCAACACTGCAGATACGAAAAAATATGAATTATCACTCAACGTATACATCATTTCAAATGTTTTGGTCCATTCCGGAATGGAATTGCTCAGCGTTGGAGGAATGCGCTATACAGCTATTTCTTCGGCGAATTGGGAGAGCTGGCAGACAAGGAGTTAGGAGACCTGGTAAGGTTCATTAACTCATGTGGGTGGTTTCAGTGCACTCCCCAAATCTGAGGTATCTTTCCCAGGTAGGGTCCCAATAATGGACCACATACATATAGTCGAGGTGAGGATGATCGGAGTAGTTCGTGCGATGGCCACCACTCTAACCTGACCTAACCTGGCAGTATATTAAAGGAAAGCCATACCCCTGGGGAATTAAAGTTTATGTAATTTGTGGACAAAGTGGAATACCTTATGTTTTTGTTGCATATAAAGGAACATCATCTGAAATTAGTGAGATCACTTTCAAAACCCGGGGAATCTCAGCTGCAATAGTTCTTAAGCTTGCTTAGTGACAGTTGTTTCTCATTTACACATGTCAGATGTTACAATTTTTAAAAATTTAATGTTAATTTTGTTAAATTTCCAATATTCATTTAAATTTAGTAATTGTAAAATACTGGTCCGTTATAATTTGTCCCAGTTTGCTTTGCAATATTTATTGCATATATATTAGTTTTGTTAACTTTGTCGAATTGGCATCAAGAACACAAAGAATTTGGACTAGAAGATCTTTGAAAAGTGTAAGGGGAAATTACATGGATGAATGGGCTGAAGAACAATTTAGTAGATTTACCAGAATGGGAGTCACCGAAGATTTCACCGTGTAACTAATTAGCGCTGAATACCAATGCCGACTAGTATTGACATTAATGTAAGTACAGAACGCTGCTACTAGGAAGCATTAATAATTTTATGAAAAACATTAGATATTAATCAAAAGGATCATCCAGACAAATGCTATCTTGGGTGTTTAGAATTGGTGCGATACCATTTGGAAAGGACTCTCAGGAATTTACTTGGCTGCACCAAATGAAGATGAATGGCGAAAAATTGTCACATTGTCGAGAATGCCAAATTCAGTAGGAGCTATTGATGGGAAGCATGGGAAAATTGTCTATTCACCGAATTCAGGATCATTATATAATTATTAAAAGCACTATCACATCATCATCCTTCTTGCAGTATGCGACAGCATCTACTGTTTCACTGTTGTTGATATCTGTGTTTATGTCAGCCAGAGCGATAGCGGAATATTTGCCAGAAATAAATATATTTAGCATAAAATTATTGGTCTATTGGTTATTATAGTCTTCAGAGATGCCAGCAAAGTCGGAATTGCCAAAATTAAGCATAAAAATTTTATTTATTTTGTAGCTGATGTCGTCTTCCCTCTAAAAAAAAAACAAAAATGAGGCCTTCCAGATAAAACACTCCCGGCAGAAAAAGAGAGTTTTGATAAAACTCTTTCAGTGTATGTAGGATGATAGAAAATATATTTGGAATATTAGCTCCAAAGTGGAGGGTGTTATTCACAACAATTAACTGTTTCCCAGAGATTATGTTAATCACTTCGAAAGAGGAAACATAGTCGAAGGACTTTGGTGTCGTGACAGAATAACTTTACAGCAAAGCAGACATTTTACAAGTTTAAGTGCCCCACGTACAGCCCTCAATTTCAGAAATATATACTTTGAAAGATATACATATTTAATTAACGGACCATATAGTCCAGTCAATAGGGACTAAATAAGGCCTTTGCCCTACAAAAGTTGGGGTAGTTAAGATATTTATATATGTTATTTAGTTCTAGGGCCCGAGGAATAATCCAAGTTTAGACCCTTGAGAGGATTCCGGACGGATTAAAGGTACCAAAAATTGTTTTTTTTTTTTTCAAAATAATTCATCAACGGTTGATCCTCTAACAAAAATGTAAAAATATAAATTTTAAGAACACTAAATCATTTACATTTTTTGTATAAACCCTTTTTATGTAAGTCTGATGTGTAACGAGTTACAGAGGCGGAAACGTGAACATTCTTCCAAAAAATGTATGCATATACATAGTACCACTTATACAGGGTGTGTCGTCCATGGTGTTCCATAGGACAGGAGGTGATAGTAGTCACCTAGTCAAACAAAATATTATATGGTAAAGGAGGAGCGGCATCTCAACCGTTTCGGAGTTACAGGCTGATTAAGAAAATTCGGTAGTCTTTCATAAAATACCTTGCATTTGATAAAGTACAGAGTGTATGTCCACTTACAGAGCTCATTGTATACAGAATTTCATGACCTTTCCAACGACTATTCGACCAGCCCCGTATTCCTCTCCCCTAAGGAGTTATGGTGGGTGTATACAGTTTTTTTTGGAAGAATGTTCACGTTTCAGCCTCTGTAACTCGTTACATATCAGACTTACATAAAAAGTATTTTTACAAAAAATGTAAGTGATTTAGTCTTCTTAAAATTTATGTTTTTACATTTTTGTCAGAGGATTAACCGTTGAGGAATTATTTTGAGAAAACCTATTTTTGATACATTTAATCCAAGATGACGGACCCTCTCAAGGGTCTAAACTTGTATCTTTCATCGAGTCCCGGAACTGAATAACATATACAAATGTCACAACTACCCCACCATTTGTAGGGCAAATATCCCTACTGACTGGAGTAAGAGATATACAGATTTATGTGTTTGATTATTAAATTTATTTATCCAGAAGAATAATCAAAAAAAAACTTGAACTGACCTGAAAGTTTTAGTTCATTTCTTGTCATTTCTTTTCTTTATCGTCAGAGTAGCAGTTATTTCTAACAAAATTATTTAATTTTTCCTCCATAGACGTCGAATCATAATCCTAACCTCTTTGACAGTTCTAAAAGGAAAGAAGGGACGCCAACAATGTAATAAAAGTTTTAGCTTTCTTTATATTGGCAGTACTGAGCAGAAGCAGAATTTTTGCGATTTGATCAACTTTCTGTTTCTGTAGCTGTCGCAACCTCTGCTTTTATTTTTTTATGCTTGAATAGGTGACGTATAAAAGCAAATCCAGCCTACTCCACTTTTAACTCAAACTGAGGCACATACATATATCAAAATGTAGCTAGCTCTTGATTAGTTCTTTACAACGTATTTAAAAATTTCGCTTCAAACTTTGCTCAGTTTCATACAAAAGTGTACTGAAATCTACTACTAATTGCAGAATCCACTTATTCCATATGGGTTTTTATCGCATTTGAAGCCTTTTCCATACTAACTGAAATGTGTTGCAAATTAAGCTTTCTCCAGTACAATATAAAGTGGAAAGATTTCCTTCATACTGGAAAAGCCATCTTTTCAGGTAATACAGTACGGATAGTCACTTCTTTGGAAACTTTAGTGGCGTTAAGTTAAATTTTACCCGTGGTATTTTAATAAAAGGCGTAAATTTGCAAGCGATTCGTTAAACAATGGAAGTGAATTTGTGAATGAAAATTTGGAAAAACCAAAGAAGAAAATTCTAAATAAAGCTAATTGGAAACGGGAAAAAGAAAATAGAGATAGTTACGTTTCTAAAAATTACAGGGGTGAAAAGATAAGTAATAGAAAAAGTTACTCTTTTCATGTTTACTGCTTTTATTGTAAATTTATTTTCTGTTTCTGTAATGCTTGCTTATAGGTTTAAGACTGCATAAATTTGCAAGCATTTTGTTTCTCCTTTCTTATTTTCCACAATTTTTACGATTTTGATTTGAAACCTTCGGCAAAATATGAGAATCTATTCAGTTCAAATGCTACCGGGCTTAGATTTTTGAAAAAGATGTTTTTTTTTTTAGAAAATCAAAAACCTCAAAAAACCGTGTTATTTTTCTCTCCCCCCTAATTACTTTTTCATGTACACACCAAATTTTATTATTTTTCATACATAGGTTTTCCAAAGATATTTGTAAATGCTACCGGAGCTGTTTTTCCAAATTTGTTAATATTTGTCATGTTACAAAAACTTTTATAACATTAAAATTGCAACCCCTGTAACTTGAATAGAATTTATTGCTATACGTTTACATTAACATGAGAATGAAGATTGAGTTAATTTTATTCAATAGCTCAAAAACCGGATAAATCCCGTAAGTAGTTTTGTTTTATAAAAAGCAATTTGTAAACTTCTTGATAAAAAGTGAATGATTTATTTATTTCAATTCCCAAAAGCTTCTCGTAGTGACGACACGATCCAGTTCTACAAGCAAATTCTGGGTTTTGTTTATATGTATGTAATTTTGAATAGCACTTTATAGGAATTGCATTGGTAATATGATTAGAACGGAAGCTCATGTTACTACTACATAGTCAAAATTTTGGAAGCTCGGAACCGAGAGCTTTATTTTCTGGCATTCAGCCTTAAATACGGAAACAAAGAAATAAATTTACAAGAACAGAGAAAATTACATCGGCTTATAATAGACTTTTCAAACGACATATCATACTTCAATAAACTTTCTTAAGTGTAGACACATTTCGACACATTCTTCTTTGTGCTGTTTAGATATACACATTGAAAGACTTACCTCTTTTGTTCTCTTGAATGTTACGGGTATAGTTTTCGTCAAGAGTAATGTTAAAATTGGCTTTTTTTTTTTTAGACTTTGTCAAAAACTCCTTCCGAAGAAAGAGATTTGTCGACATGGACCTAAAACGTTTCAGCCTCACAAATTGCTATCACGAGAACTGTTTAATTTTTCAAAAAACTTTTACAAGTCATCTCAGAAAGTAGATCGAGATACATTTATTTTTGCTTACACGAACACCACAAACCCTGAAAGGACAAATAGAGGAAAGGGAGGTCCATCTAAAAACTATTCCTCTACTTATTTTATTAAAAGAGATAATGGATCTTTAGTGTGAGTTTTAAAAGTGGATCAATACCACAAGAGAATCGTGGAGGTGATCACGTAACGGAAAAGTATGCCAATAAAAAGAGTGCCATTGTAGATTTCGTAAAAAGTTTCAAGGTTGTAGAAGTATATTACTGCAGATCGATAGTTAAAGCAAGGCAGTAGGTACCTTCAATCTGAGCTTTCCATTAATGAAATGTACAAAATGTTCTGTAAAAAGCACCCTGATCTAGGGGTTATGAATGGATACTTTTGTAAAATTTTGAACTCTACGTTTAACATTGGCTTCAAAACTCCTTCTCAAGACGTTTGTTCGACGTGCTTAATGCAGATTAAATTCCACAGAAGGACACACAATTAAAAGAAAGCAAACAAACTACAAATTTTGGAATGGATCCATAAAAAACGTGTATCTGCTTTCTTTAGTTTAGGAAGAGAGGAAAAGGAAGACATTCAAATTATGTCATTTGATTGTCAAAAAAATATAATAGTCCCGAAAGTTCAGGATCAGGCGGCATACTATAGCCGACAACTATATTTATTTAACTTCGTTGTTGTACAAGGTTCGTCTAAATCATCTTTAACAAAATATATTGTATTCTTATATGTCTGGACTGAAAATCAATACGCTAAAGGGTTTTAATCAGATTGCCTCAGCAGTACATCATCGCCTTAAAAATATAGAAATATCTGCGTCTACCAGAACTCTGAGATTAATTTGCGATGGGTGTGCAGCCCAGAATAAGAATACCACGATGATCGGTATGTGCAGTTATTGATTATGTTTTGAAGCATTTAAAAACATTTCAAAGATGGAATTAATTTTCCCGGTACCAGGTCACTCTTATATACCATCCGACAGGGTATTTGCACAGATTGAAAAGAAGGTTAAAAGGAAGGAGGACATAATGGCATCCGAAGAATATTTAAGCAAGGAACATGGTAAGGTAATTCAACTTGGAGATCAAGATTGTTATGTTCTAGATTGAAAAAAAGAATCGAGTCGTATATTGAAGCCTCCAGGCCAGTGGCACTTTCAGTTTAGTAATAGCCGACGATTTGTTTTAACCCGAACAAAGAACAGAGGCATTTTAGTTAAGGGAGAGATATCATATATGTAAGTCAGATTGTGGTGTTGGGAAGCAAGTGACGAAACCAAAAATGAAAATAGCGCAGTTTCACCCAGACAAAATTTCGGTGGGCGTTCGAATTAAGCAAGAAAAGCTGAAAGATGTTATTGAGTCTCTTTTAATTAAACATTACGGAGCAAATTGGAGAGATTTTCAAGAACTTAAATTCTACGACAATATCAATCAAAATGAAAAGTCTCTCACGGATTTCAATACCCGATACTATTCAGAATTTCTTCTATCTGACTTGAAGAAATGGATGTGGAAGTATCCATCCTTCTGTCAGACATAAGTAAACTTATTCTGAATAGCATCGAGTTGTCTGAAAGTCTAGTTTATTAAGCTTCATCGACACTTCTTCACGGCGTTCTTTTCTTGGTCACTCCTTTCACACGACAATAATTAAACTGTTCATCATAAAAACCGTTGTTTTCAAGGATAATTTAGGTGAAGAGTAAAATTGACAGAACTTCTTTCATTCCGTCTGAGTAATTACAAATATTGGTGTAAAATGCAATCATCTGGAGATAATGAAAAAATCTGTGCATAAACAGTCTTTTCCATGTCAGTTTGTTGCAAATTCGGCCTTTTCCAACGTTTCCTTGGAAAGTCAGCATATTCCATAATATAGTTTGTATTTTTCAATAATTGGGCTATGTGGGCTCTAATATTTATTTGTTATAGTTGCATCTTTGCAGAAAATATTCAGCCTCTGTCCCTGTTTTCTGCTTTTAATGTCTCACGGCCTTTAGGCCGATTGCTTTGAAAATGGAATATTAGAAAAGGACAAAATGGATTTGATGATAGCTTTCATAATGGATTTGTGCACCACTTTGGTGTCGATCCTTAAAATTGCTAAGAAACAACTTCTTAAATCTCTATAGAAAAAACAGGAACTCCACCTAATATAAAGCACTTTAACCATCTTGGTGATGTTTGATGGGATCAAGTAAGTTATTTTCCTGTATTTGTCGAAGCAGTCAATTGTGGTAGTTGTAAGTATCCTGATTGCAACAAACTTCCATAATGTATAAAAAACGTAAAGACTTTCTTTGTATAAAGCGGGGAATCAAGTGTTTCTATAATTATCATAAAAATAAATCTATTTGTTAATTATTTTTTCAATCACTTGTACCCGAAAGTATTTTATTTCAATTTTACTCAGAGGAAACCCTTAAGCACTTTAACATACTAAAAATATATAAAGTGGGTAGTGAAATCGTTAAAGAGTTATAAAGTTTATCCAAATTTCCAGCAACAACACAAATATTTCCTTGTTTAGTTGAGGTACTGATTACAAGTCCTTTCTTGCAATTACTAAATACATATATCTATGAAAACTTGTTGCTTGCTGTTCATTCCAGTTTTCATTTGTTACAATCCAAAAAAGGACAACAACAAAGAGGATCTGTTCATTAAAATGTATTTCTTCTCTTCTTGGTATCTATTGTTAGCCAATTATTTCAGGATGCAAATCCTTTTTACTTTTTTCGTCCATCCATCCATGGTGGTGGTGCCCTGTTCTCAAGGATGATGAGAAATTCTGTAACAAAATGTTGTGTAGGGGTATAGCGCCATGCGCTTATAGATTACATAGATTTCATGGTCTAGAAAATTTGTAACAATCGAAAATATAAAAACACAAAAATAATAATAAGAAAAATCTGAGAAGAGCCTGAGGAGAGGCCATAAGGACGAAGGGAAAAATAATAACTCAGTTTTGAACCTCTTTCTTATTCCCTTGTATTATGGCAATTTATCTTGACCAAGTCATACCTACAAAAGGGAAAAAATTGAGCTGCTCAAGATTTTATGGTGCCTCTGTCATCTGATCTCATCCATAACTACCTACCTGAACTAAAATGGCTTAAAATTAATCATACTTTGCCGTCATTTTATAATAAGTAAAGCGCGTACCTACCTGTTTTCAATTTGTGGATAAGGATGAGGAGTTGATGTCCTTTACCAGTCTTGTTGACAGTTTGAAACAGAAAAAGATGAGAAGGGATAGGTGAAAAAACAATGGAATCAAAAATCGGGTAATAATAATACTAAGGAGGCAATCCAAATTTTCGTCCTTTGTCGGTAACAAGATTTGTAATTTTCCACTGTGACTATACATATTGAGAAGGAGATTCCCTTAGAAGTCATTCTAATGACAGTCGAATTCGGCGGCCCACCCATGGTGCAAAGTTCAATTTATAAAAATGACAACTTTTCGTCGTATCTATGAGGCGGATCAGGATTTGCTTTGTAATTGGAAGGTTAATGCGGCAAAGAATAAAGATCGACTCTATTCGTTATATTCATTCTCTATTTAGACCTGAATCTATTATAAACAGGATCTTAATGAGGTCGACAATGATAGGCAACTTTTGATTCTCTCTGTCTGCCTGTATATAGATACTTCCGTACCGTGGAAAATTTTAAGAGGACGTGAATCAAGAACTGTTGTTGTTGTTGGAATATAACAAATGAAAGTCTCCTGCTGCTTAATATGAAAAAAATGTATACAAGAGGTTTTTATGGAAGCATTGCCTTAAACTTAAAAATTGAAAGAGTATAAAGTACGAATTCGATATCGTAAAAACTACTTAGGTACTTACCCTTAATTCCGTAGTCCAAGATCTTTTTTTTTTTGTTTTTTTCCAATTAGAACAAATTAATCATTTGTCTTATATGATAAAAATCTGTAGAACAAAGGCGAAGAAGAAAAAAACGGAGGGCAACACTTGCTCACCTCATCATCGTAGTGACAAAATCTTGTGTACCTGTTACCGATGTCTACACATTAATCTTCCAAACTCATCCGCACATAAATGGATAGAAGCCCTCGAGAATCTTTTGTTGCGGCTTTCGAAAAAGGGACAATGCTAGAGTCAAGCGGCTCGGATACACATGTCGAATCGGTAAATGACACAATTCCTGGATGTTAATGGATTCCACTTTGACAGATTTTTGAGTCTTCGTTCTCTTGCTCGATAATGTGCTTGACTCTTGCCTGTCACGGACTATTTCCTTGTTGTTCTTGTTGTTTTTTTTTATCAAAGGACCCCTTAATCGTGTGACCCGACATAATCACACACCGGGAGGGATTTTCCTAATAATTTTCGATGGGACACAGATCAACGTTGTATGATGATTGTCCTTTGTCCGATGATTATAGATCAGAAAAATGTCGATCTTTTTGAGGAGGTCATCAATGATTGACGCCGTATTACATGATGTGTGTCAATGCCAAATGATAGTTTTTTTTTTTATATTATATTGTGGAAAATTGAAGATGTTCGTTCTGTTCTAAATTGATGACATGCCGTAATTGAGCTAAGGGAGGTATGAGAGGAGTTTTTAAATATGATGAAATTGAGAGTAATTTAAAAGGTCTTGGAGTGACGTTATTAATGTTAGATTTACGGACAAAATTGCATACGTATTTTTACTGGACCCCATAATATTGACGGATAGATTAAAATGCGTTATTTGAACAAAATTAATCGAAAATTAAAAAATAAATTCTCCAAAAATTATTTATAATTGAAAACACATAGATTAATATACATATTTCCTAATTCTTCATTCGTTTTTATAAAAAAAAACATATTGACGACATTTTTTACACACAAACATCTTTTCACATTTCGGACAAGTAGGCATTAGGTAGGAGTTCTTTTTTTCTTACAATATCCCATTGGGTAGGATTTACGTATATTGGACTTATTATTTATTGACAATAACGGACTGTAAATGTTCCTGGATTCACTTTGATATTCGTCAGCAAGTTATTCAGCCAACTGAAAAGCACATTTTTTTTTCTGGTTACGTTTTTCTGCCTACCATAGACCCATAAAGAAACGCACGTTATGAAACAAAGATGTTCTGAAGTTATCTATGTTACGCAAATGGGACAACGCAGTTTGGAAATTTTGTGGGCATAATGTCTAAAGTGTTACTATACAGGATGTTTCCCCTTAAGAGGTCAATAGAGCAGGAGGTGATAGTATTCACCTAGGCAAACAAAAAATTGTATGGCAGGAGTCCCCCCCCCACACTCCTGTTTAGGAGTAACAGAGTGATTAAGAAAAAAGCTAGATTTTCACAAAACATCCTGTATCTTAAAAAGTATAAGGCGTCCGGTCACCATATAAAGCTTATTGTATGCAGAACTTCATGGCCTTTCCAACGATCGCTCAATCACTGTAATACCCCTCTCCTTGCAGAAGTTCCGGGGATCTAAACAAAATATTTCAGATTTTTTAACTTTTTTTTTAATTTAACCTCTATTTTTTTTTTTTTTGCAAAACGTAACTTGTTTTTATAAAAACTTTAAACTGTGGACTCCCCTCTTTAATTTGGCCTATTATACAATATGTACTATCTGCAGCCGTTAAAGAGTTATTAGTTCAAAACTTATTCACTTTTAAAATTAAAGCATTATAGTTTAGACAGAAACCATTCCAAGGCAGTTCAACTGACCGATTTCGTCCAAATTCACAGTATATGTTGGGCTTGACTAGAAATGAAAGTGACGCAAGTGGGAACTCCAGATGGCCAAACGAAACCGAAATAATGCATAATGCAGGTGAACCCGGGGTTAAAATTAACACATTTCGGAAAAATTTGATAATTATCATCTTGCAGGTATATTCGCAACATTTAAGCCACTTTCTTTTCGTTACAATTATCTATAATCTGTTATCTTTCATATACAAAAAAAAACCAGAAGTCATTATCCCCATTAGTTTAGTAGCATTTTCCAAAATAAGATTGCGAGGTTTGCTAATTACTTTCAACTTACATTAATTAGCGCATATACTGTACAGCTGCCATCTTTATCTTTCGGAAAAATTCCAACCGAATTTCAAAATTCTTTTTGCTAAATTCATTTTCATTTTATGATTTTTTGAAACTATTACGATATTCGTTTAGCAGCGGGTTATAGAGTGGTAACTCGTGGTAAGTTACTTACATATATATTATAATATTAAAACAAATTATTTTCCAGGTGTAGGGGTATTTATTTTATATTCTACCATCTGTGCAGGATATTCGTAGACAATCTCATCAAAATCTGATAAAAATTTCAATGTCAAAAGGTCATTCATATACACCAATGGAAAAAAGTTTCTTATTTCCCGAATTCGGGTGTTCTGAGGGAGGTGGGGGTAAATATTATCTGATTTGCAAAATTCTTTTTGCTAGGATTTGGTGATTCTTTTTCTGATTTTTTGAACATATTTTCCTTCCACTTCTGATTAACTTAATAACGAAATTTAATTTTTGACGGCCAAAATTGTGTCTGAAAAATTCATTTCGAAATGTTTTTCTACAACTTATCGATTAATCCAATGTTTTGTTTTTTGTTGATGGGCTTTTACTAAGAGATTATCTGGACGGAAGATCGGATATCATTTACATATTTAAAAAAAAATTAAATCTATAGAAATTTTGCATACCCACTTTTCGCCATCTATCGGCGATCTTTGAAAACGCACGGAAAAGTCACTTATAGAATTGAAATTCTACATACCTCCTCTGTGGTTGGCATTTTACCCGAATGAATTTGGCAGTTTCGTTCAAATTCTGTTGCAATTTTACCGCGACAACTTTCACGAAATTTTTCAAATTTGAGCATTTCCCCAAAACCCCGGACTCCCCTACTTTGAGCATTATTACGGTTTCGTTTGGTCATCTGGAGCTCCCACTTGCGTAAGTTTCATTTCTAGTCAAGCCCTACTTTTACTGTGAATTTGGACGAAATCGGTAATGACGAGTAGGGACCCTCTAGTTTTGAGACTCATTAAGCATTTTATTTCAGACATAAGCCAGAAACCATTCTGTTGCCGCATTAAAATAATTTATTTCAATTTTGGTTGTATTAAATTAGAATTACAAATTACTTTTAGAAGTTCTGTGACGAAATTTATTTATAATAATTAAAATTTTTACAAAACTGAAGGAAAAGATTAAAATTATGTAGTCACAAATATTTAGTTAAATTACAAGAACAATATTAATTCAAGTATATCAAAATTTAATTTTTTTTATGGCAATTCCCTTCGATAGCTCCTTCACCATTTGGAATATAGGCGAATTTCGCCAGAGTTGGCCGGTCATCTAGATCGACGCACTGCGATTTTTTTTAATTTTGACCACTAGCGTCACCGGTTTGCGAGCGCGGCAAAGCTTCTCTCATTGAAGCCTAGTGCGCAGATCGAGCGAAAATTTCACTTGCATTGTGGGCATATAATTCTACACGGAAAAGAGTTGTGGAGAAAATGTAAACTAGAAGTGGAAAGTGAATAATTGAGAAATTAATTGTGAAGCAAATTTATTGTCAAAACGTTTTAAAAAATGTTGTGATGAATAATAATTTAAGCATCTCTTGTTTTGCATAATTAGTAAAAAAATCATCTAAAAGGCCGCCGTCAATAAAATCACAAATTGGTTATATGTGCCAAAGCGCCAAACATCAAACGGTATCAAATAATCAATCTGTCAACTTTTCGGTACGAAATGAATGTGTAGATATAAAAATCTCTGCGGAAAAATGTCTCTACTTCATATTAGCGCAATCTGCATTTCATCACCTAAACCACATTTTTATACCCTAGATGAAGTCTATAGGAAGGGTATGTACTAAGTTTGTCAATACGTTTGTAACACGTAAAAATAATTATGGTAAAATGGAGTAGATACCAATGCATAAAATTAAAAGTTATTTTGATTTTTGCATGTCCGTCTCGAGAACGCGTATCTCTAGAGTGCTGAAATTTGGCATATGACATTTAAAAAAAAAAGTAAGACTATGTTCGAAAATGGGACAAATTGGGCAACACCTTCGTACGGTTGCCATACAAAAATTTCGTTTTTCACTACATATTTGGACACTACCTAACTGAGACCGCGTCAACGTCGAGAGCTAAGATTTTGTACATTGTTCTTATTTGCATAAATAGAGTAAATGTATTTTCCAAAATGGGTTAAATCGGGCAACCCTTTCTTGGTGTTGCCATATAAAAATTTAGGATTTTTACGTATACTGTGAAAATGGAAAATCCTGTACGGTTTCAATGTACTGAAAAGTTCTTCAGAATATAAAATCCTATAAAATTATTTATAATTATTTTTTCTGTCCGACGAACCATTCCAAAAATTTATGCGAAAAACCACTTCAAAAATCAAACTTGCACAGATGGGTGACCATACGGAATGACATAGTCACAGTCATTTAGGGTATCATAAGAATTGGTTCTTAGACCAATTCTAGCTTTTTTACTTGCTTTTACGTAGATTTTGCATAGGAAACGAAATTTTCGCTTGATCAGCCTACTAAGCGTGATAGCTAACTTTTCGTAATATCACAAATTTGGACCGTGAATGCAAAGCATGTGTTGTGCATACAGTAGCTTGCCAATTTCAAAACAGTTTTTTCATCATCAGTGAATACGATCAAAAAGTGAAGCGAAACCATCGTTAAGGTAGGCATTGTGGATGTGTTATGTAGTTCATGCTTGAAAACAAAACAAGAGGAAAATTGAGTCCTGTAACATGTTTGGTTGTGGTGTAAGCCAATGCGGCAATGGAACTTGTTGTCTAAGTTGGACCATTTGTGTAGTCAGGGTTGGGCCACCGTGATTCTCTGCCTTAAAAAGCGCAGAAAAGGCTCTCTTCAGACAAAAATGATGCCTCGTCTATTCAGAAACAATGCCCCTACGGTTGCATGCTTTTAATGTAAAAGAAAAGGGCATTTGAAGTATGCCAATATAACGACGAGCTGTTTACATTTTCTGAAACTGCGATTCCGAATAATGTGCCATCAAATTTAGCTAAATCGAATATAAGACAGAAAAGTGCAACAAATTTGGCATTTTATTTCATTCAATTAATATTTCCATGACATTTTCAATCATTTCAGCACATATTTCGCCGATGTTCAGCGATAAGCCAACCTAGATAGCACGGTCCGTGACCTTGACAGCATTTCACTTTTGCCTAAACGCCTATATATATTTTTTTTATTTTTCACTCAATCAATTTGGGATGTTCAGCAAAAATGTTCCTTTTTCCCAAACCTTTCCAAAGATTGGATTGACCAAATTCTTCTGGCAATAATCTAAAGGATGACCTACCCTGACGACATTACCCTACACAATGATGAACTTAAAAATCTCCTTGAGAGCTCACTTTTAAAACGCGAACTATAATATTACGGCTTGGGACAACTGCATCCACAGTCGTCTTTGAGCAGATGAATCTCGTGTAGAACAAAAAATTAACTGGAGGGTAAACCCCAGCCAAATTTAACGAAAATAAAATATCGAGAGTTAGCGAACTAACCCTGAGGATTCAATTCTTACTGGACACTCATTTCTCAGGGGTCACCTAAACAGAATTGGGTTTGTGCCCACCCTCCATACAGATGATGCGAAGAGGATTCTTAAACGGTGACTAAATTTTTCTGTAATTGTCCGGCTCTCTCCGGTAAACAGATTCCTTGGTTTAGATAGGACCACCTAGATGAACTACATGAAGCGGGTAGGATAACTAAATGGATCAAGCAGACCAGGAAGAAGTGATTAGGAACTAGGGAAAGTAAAATCCTCTTCTCCATTTAGGTAAAATTTTCTGCACTTACAGGCACAGCACTACTTCCACTATTCTCAGCGACTTCGCGAAGAATTTAATTGAGGTAAGTTAAACAGCCTTACATACTACATTTTTTTTATACACTTTTATGGGACCCATATCTCGAATATCACAGACCATTACCCACCGAATCCTACCAACAACTAGGTAAGTCAGAAGTGATCATCTTTTTCCAATAACTTCTTCATCCTAGGGTTATATTTACGGCATAATTTTTTTATATGCCGTGATGACAGATTTTTGGCTTGAATGAAAATATAATTAATTAAAAATTTGAACGAATAGAGCCTCCACAAAGTTGAGCTCATTATTTTGCAATAAAGGGAACAAATTAATTACTTAGAATGAAAATAAATTCAAAAACAGCGAACGACGCAGCTGAACTGGATAACGAACGCGTTCCATTTAACAGTCATTTAGAAATCCTCCTTCCATCCTCATCTTTTCATTTGATATTGCCGAAGATTTGCAGAAAAGTGCAGTTTTGCATTATCTCGGTAACTAGAATCTAAATTTTCTTCCGATTTCCTCACATCAAATTCCATTCCAACACAATTGGGAAAGCATATTGCATAATGAAAATAAAAATTTATAATGAATGCCGACATGCCTGCTGCCGTCAGTATATACAATAAGATGTCGCACGATCTGCGCAATGCGTCAATCGTTCGAAAATGTCAATTACCTGATTGCCAGCCAGAGCTAGGAGATATTACCTTTCCCGCTTAGCAACTTTTAGCAAGAGAGCGTATAATTGCATAACGACTTTTCCACATTTGAAATGCCATCTCTGCGTGACTTGATTTTCATGTGGCTGTCCCCAGCACCCCAGCAGAGTCCAGTCCAGACCCCGTAGTCATAATCAGGTGCGGTATACGTAAACCTGACGCCATGTCGTCGGTCTTCGTGGTCGGGCTACTTTGAATGAATGCGTTTCCTTCCTCTTTCTCCCTGTGGATATCGAATCCCGTTTAATTGGTGTCCAAGAAATACAACTATATCAAGAAATGGCATGGATGTCATTAGGTCCAGGCACAGAGATCCGCAGCATTTTACCTATTAAGTGACAATGTGAAATGTTGTTTGTGTCTAGGTTTTCAAATTGCATGCCTGGCTGATTCCGAAATCTGACAGCTATGATAGCAGCAGCTGAGATTGCGAAATTATAGTTCGCAGTGCAGTCATATAATGACTTTGGACTGGTCCAGGTAATAATTATGATATGCGGATCTAATAAGTAACAACTATGAAAACAAGAGTGGGAAGTTGACACATGGACAGGACACATGGCGCTTGACAATTTTTCCATGTATTTATGTAAATTAAAGGAGTTCAAAGTCATCAGATAAATGGTTTTAATAAGAGAAGATTTTAATCATTTGAAAAGAAAATTGCTATCGTGTCTCTGGTAAAAACAGTTTAACAGTTAACCTTGGCCTATTTATAATATTACTGCGTGAATTTTAACTGCTTTGGCTTAATAATATTTTAATAGCGCCATAGCACAGCTGATGTTGGTAATTATTTTATTTTAAGGGTGATGTGACTTGTCTCGACTGTCGTTGGCTTTTTTAGCTGCGATGCTGACTGTTGGACTCTTTGCGATTTAGATAGGCTTGAATCTGTGGAAGAAGATTAGCATCATTTATAAGTGGTGATCTTTTCTCCAGTGAGATATCATTCCAAAACCAGCCATAATTGAGGCAAAAAAAAAAAATAGTATAAGTAGGAGCAAGAACTATAATTGGTCTTGTGAGATGTAGATATTTTTAAGCAACCATCCAAAGGATTTGGTAAACAGCACCTGCTGCTTGGAATGGAACTTCAGGTTATTTTCATATTCAGAGAAAGATTATCGCCACTTGACTGTTGGGTCTTCATTGCATTTGTGTATAGTACTCGTGAATTTCTTCATGTACAGATGGATCAGGTCGCCGGAATCTAAAAAGATATCGTTTGCGGGTATAAAGTTCTTTTTGAATAGTGATTGCGATTATTTTTAGAATCATGAAAACAGTCATATGATAGGTGTCCACCAGTTTCAATTTTAGCAACGCAATATTCAGCACGTTCCGTCCGGCTGACAGGCTATACTTATGCAGATGTCCAAATTGGTACCATAGATACTATCAGTACAGACTGCTAGTTATGCTTGAAAGGCACTGTATTTTGTCTGGCAGTCTTTAAGATTCGCGCCACTGTCAATCGTTGGAGTACATACATACATACATACACTAAAACTCTATGGCACAATCTTCGTAGTGCCAACGTTTATGGAAAAGACAAATCTGAAATTCACATAAATCCGAATGAACTCAATTCACGTTTTGTTGAAAGCCCTCTACCGCGTGGTGACATACTAGCACCTGAAACCTTGCCTCTAGCTCCAGTGTTTTCCCCTGGATTCTGTTTTCGTGGGGTTGATTGCATCGAAGTATATAATGCCATTTATTCCATTAAATCGGAGGCTGTTGGCTCTGATGCTATGTCAACAAAATTTATCAAATTTATTGCTCCGTGCATTATCAGTCCACTACTACATCTTTTTAACACTTGTATTACTAAGTCCATATTTCTCAGTGTATGGAAAATTGCAAACGTGGTGTCCCAATACAAAAAAAAAACCTACTGCTGTACCCCCCTCCGACTTCAGACCTATTAGCTTGTTGTGTTTTCTTTCGAAGGTATTTGAAAAACTTTTATGTTATCAAATCCAGAAGCACTTACCTGAATATGAACTTTTGAGCAATCTCCAGTCAGGCTTTCGGCCTGAATATAGCTGTGAAACGGCTCTCTTAAAGATGTCTTCCGATATTCGCTCTTCACTCGATAAGCGAGAGGTAGCTATATTGTTACTTCTGGACTTTTCTAAAGCATTCGATAGTGTTTGTCACAGCAAGCTTCTAAATAAACTATCCAGCCGTTATAATTTCTCGTATAGTGCTGTTAACTTAATGAAGAGTTTTCTTACACAGAGAGCTCAAAAGGTTATTCTCGAGAATGGTAACCATTCTGACCTCCTTTATCTCACCTGTGGAGTTCCACAGGGATCTATCCTAGGTCCGCTGTGTTTCAGTCTGTACATTAACGACTTACTTTCTGTGATCCGTGATGCTAACATACACATGTATGCAGATGATGGCGCAAATTTATCTTTCTCGTCCTATCGGACTCATTGAAGGCTGTGTTGCCCGCGTTAATGATGACTTCAGTGAAATATGTAAATGGGCTTTAAATAACAATCTCAATCTTAACCCTGCGAAGTCTGAATGCATTGCTATCTCTCACTTGACACTTTGTCGTTACCACATATCAAAATAAATGGCGTAACTATCTCATATGAATCAAGAATCCGTAATTTGGACGTTATTTTAAATTCTAGCATGAAATGTTGCGACCATGTCGATTTAACTCTATCCAAAATCTACTCCACCTTTCGTCGTCTTTGTCTCTCTGCTAGAATTCTTTCTCCCAAGTTACGTTGCCATCTAGTCAAATCACTGATCTTGCCATATTAGATTTATCTTTGGACTACGAAGGTATGATCATATCGCTCATCGTAGTTTTTCGTTGCTAGGGTGCTCGCTGAAGACTTAATTTGAGCGACGAATTTTAATGTTTCTGTACAAACTAGCTTTATCTTCACAGGTTTCTTATTTGTGCAATATGATTCATCCTTTAAATACAAGTAGGGGATATAAATTTCAACTGCCCAAATTTTACACCACTATGTTTGAAGGATCTTACATTGTTCAGGCCATTCGAATCTGGAACGTTTTGCTCAATAGTCTGCAGATGGCGGGCTCATTCGGCACTTTCAGAAGACTGCTTATTTCTTATTAGACTCACTTCACCTAGTCTATGTTGTAGATTTGATTTTAGATTTTATGTATGCATATTTACCTTATTTATCTTTTTACTTATCCCATAGATCTATTTAATTTTCTTACTTTTCTTATCAACATTTTCTCTTTCTTTTTCAAATAATGGATCAAATATCGTTGTTATTTTTGCTTTATTTGTTTTTGTTATACTTGGGTTCTCGTACTCTGTTCTCTTATTTTTAGTTTTAGTTCTTAGATAAACTTGGTTTTTTATGTGTCCAATTTTTCCCCCTATTACATAAATACTTACTATAAGATTGTAAATCTTGAAGTGTTTTTTACATCTTAAATAAATAATAATAATAAAAAAAAAATAATAATATCTCTGCTCCTGCGCCCACACTTGTATTAGAGCCATCCGTGAAAATAAGGATATCGACTGCTATCATTATTTCATTTCCATCTCAATTACTTCTGGCAGACAGCATTATAATACTGAAAGTTATGTAGAGAGATACCTGAAAGCCATTCAACAGACTACGGAGCCTTAGCAGAGGATTGGTCGCACTATTGCAGTGAACATCCATCGTACCACCCCCTGGGTATTAGTTGTCTGTTACCGTCAACGTTTTTTTTTTTTTCTAAAACTCTTGTTTCTTTTTTCTCTCATCCTTCTATATTAGCAATCCATACTTTGTATCGCTGGAGAGAATAAGTTTCTTTTCCTCCAGCATTTTCAGTCTACTTTATATATTTTTCTCAGCAATGTTTTATTGATAAAAAATCAAAGAGTATTATGGAGTGTACTTATTTTACGTTTAGAGTATGTCGTAGGGCAATATACTTGTCTAAATACACGTTCACCTCTAAACTGCTTGGAAGGACGATTTTCTTGACGTTATTTTACGCTACTTTTTGAAAAATGATCTTGATAATTTACTTACACTATGATCATACTCAGAATATACACTACTAACAATTCACCGTTAACTATTATATTGTTTTATAATTTTGTACTGTTTTAGGTAAAATTAAATAATTCATAATTGCCAAAATATTTTCCTTCGAAAGAAAAAAGTAAGATATTAGATTTAGAGCTCCAGCTCCTGTAGTGGGCTCATATTTTGTATATATTGACGGATTAAGGAAGGATATATAACAGGCGCAAGGGTGTTGTGTCCAGAAATGAAACTGTATATTTCGTTTGGTGTCCCATCTTCCAGATGATAGTGTATGCTATAGAGGTTGCAACTCAGGAAAACCTAAACAAGGATTGCAAATTCGCCAACATATATATTAGCTCATATAGCCTAGCTGAGTTTGAGACTCCGACTCAATTCTCAAAACTCTGTCCTAACAAGACTCTAAGTCAAAACTAGTCTGGAGCAGCCACCGCAAAACTCCATGATTTCTAGAGACAAGTAAGTAAACTTGTTTTGGGTCTTGGACCCGAAGGAGAGAAGGAAAATGAAAAAGTAAACGATCTGGCCCTATCCTACCCGTACTCAACATTTGTCTAACCAAAAATACATTTTAGTAGGGAGATACAAATATGAAAAAAGAGGTCGTATATTAATATAGACATGTCACTGAATATGTCACTGGATATGTCGCCTTACGAGTAAGATTCGCAAATCAAAGAGAACTGTGCCGACTGTGCGAAGAGGAAGACGAAACCTTGAAATATTTCATATGGGAGTGCCCAGCTCTTGCAGTTTCAAAATTTGTAAATCACTAGAAAAGGATTTATATAACTCCAAGTAGGGCTTGAAACCCGACCCAGTCAAGCTTGTAAAAAGGCTAGATTTGACCTAACCACCCTGGGAGATTAACTTTGGTCGCGGTGTGCTTAAGGTCCTAATGGCCTAGTTGCCTCTACTCTTAACCTTAACCTTAAATGATTCTTTTGCGGATTCGGTTTGAAGCCATTGACTATAGGCTCTTCATTTGTAAATACAAGAATTATTCGCACAGTTGTCTCTTTCTACTTGATACACTGTAAATGTTCAATCCTTGTGAAAGGTCTAATTTCAAACATTGAAAAATATTCAAAACTTACCCAAATGTCGATAGCGCAGTAATTTTAATTGTGGTGGGGGGCAGTTTTAGATATTTCCATCAAAAATTTTCGTTATTAGGAGTACAAAGAAAGCAAGAAGGATGCGTTTGGTAAATTGCGATAAACTATGAAAAAACCACAAAATATCTAGGGGATAGCTTTCGAATTAGCAAAACTATAATTATTTGGAAAATGACTTTTCCGGCCAGCGCTTCCAATGTTAAATCACTCTTTTAGATAGTGGCTATCAAAAGTAGGTTGACAAGAGTTACAACGGAAAATAATCACAAATTTAAATGAGTATTCCATATATAAATTTATGATGTTATATATTATTATAAATAAGAAACAAAGTATT
This sequence comes from Dioctria rufipes, assembly GCA_963924295.1. Lineage (NCBI taxonomy): Eukaryota > Metazoa > Arthropoda > Insecta > Diptera > Asilidae > Dioctria > Dioctria rufipes. The sequence goes on along the minus strand of OZ002742.1, from coordinate 176,293,711 downwards.
TGGCTTCATTTTGTGAAGAAAACTTGAGACAATAAAATCAAAGACACGAATAAAAAATTGGTGGTCAAAAATTAGTTGAAAAAATCTAATAGCCCGCAATTCTTCCATTATTATTAGACATTCCACCTATTCGATCTGTAATGGATAAAATATACTGTCGACAATCTTCTGTTCAATTTCAATATAATCCTTTAGTTCGTTCAAATTTTTTCGATTCCTCTACGCGGTTTTCTGTTTAAGCCATAACCATACATTTTCAATTGGTAACAAGTCAGGACTCTAAAGTAACCACTCTAGAACATTGATATTTTCGTTTCTTAGATAAACTCGAACTATTTTCGCCGTATGGAATATTGGCATCGTCTAGGTATAAAATGAAATTGCCCCATCTTTCCTCTTCGGGTAAATATAATAACTCAGTTTAGTAGATCCGAATAGACTTTAGAGGAACTTTTCCTTGTAGACACTCTTTTTTATCTATTCCGTAGCCTGAAATTCATCCCCATACCATAATGCCTTCATCTTGTAATTTTACGGTATATTGAGTACATTCGTACCAAAATTCATCACCTCTTAATCTCCATATGTAGATTCTTCCATGACTATATCGCATTCTGATTAGACTTTCATCAGTCTAAAGATGCTCTACCAAAAATTATTATCTCTCAAAGGATGTTTTGAATAAAATTTCAATCATTTTTCCCTGTTGATCTACTCTAGGGTTCCATTTTTCCGCCTTCATAAAGCCGCGTCCGTATAGTACAAATTGAAGGTATAAATTTGTCTTTTGAAGCCAATTTCCTGCGAATTTTCACAGCTAACGTGCATATGTCGGCTTTAGGAAGGCACCTTATTCTTTCATTTGTTCTTTTATCTGTCACTTTTGGTTGGGCCGATCTTATAGCTTCTGTTACACAACTCTCCCTATTAAAGACTCCCAACACTTAATGCATAGCTTGCCGGTGGCTTTCTTCGAAAACCTTACCAACTTCTTCATAAGTTTTTCCTTCTTTTATTAATTTAACAATAATTTTACTATTTTCTGTTGTTAGGGGCAAAAAACTCCACATATTCCTCCATAAAACATTTTAAAATGTAATTCACATAGAACACAAACTAGTGTACGGTACACAAAATTCCATAAACTCCACCCAATCCCTATTTCTATTAATACTCTTATTAAAAACTTAAACCCCTGTCCACCTTTCAAAAACCTTTATTCAGCAAATTTTATAGTGAAACTGTTCAAACACGACTGACTAGCAGCTTGTCAATTTACTCCTATAAATAGGAGCTCTCACTTTTATACTGTTAAAAATATAGTGACTCCTCCACACAAAAAAACATTTGTTTTTCTTTCCAATGAAGTTCTTAGAATAAATTATAAACACTTCAGTTCGATTTCTTATTGTGTGTAAAGGTGAAGCTATACTCGGCGAGAGACTTTGTCCTCCAGAGACCCAGAAACCCGTGTATACATTTCGGAGACGCAAAAAATCTAAGAGACCTAATCTCTATAGACTTTTTTGGTTTCCGGCCTCTCGTCGTGTATTTTAAAACAATCAGGTCTCCAGGTTCGGTCTCTGAAGTTTCTTCATTTGTCGTCTTCAAGGGGGTCCAATTCTTGAATTACGAATGGTTTTTACGAATTCGTTATATAACGAATGGTTGAACCCCATTCGTTATGTAAAGAATGATTTGCATAAGAAAATAACGAAGACGGATTTTAAGAATACCACATGCACATTCATTTCGAATGGTTTTGACATCTTAACGTATACGGAATCTTCCTTCGTTATTTAAAAATACGGCCCCAGATCTTCTGAGACTATTTGTGTCTTCTGGTCAGTTAAGTACAGGTCTACTCGGAAAAGAATAAAGTGGAGTAAGTTTGACAAATTGTTATAAAAAAATAAATTAATAAAAAAATGTATAATTAATATAATGGATTAGGTCATAAATTTCGCTTAAGATTTTAATCTCTCTAAACCGAAGACTCTATTTCAAAAGTCTCCTACCATGAATCTTTACCTTAATATTCGAACAACTTATGATTTTTACGCTTGTCAATTTATTTTTGGCTGCCACTGTATATCTAAATAGGTTGGTGAATGTGAGATGATATGCCTAATCTACAATGCATAGTAAAACCACGTCGTCAAAACGACATGGATTTTTGGGTTTGCTTCCCACTCATGCATTTGAAAATTCATGCTTGCAAAAATTTCTCTTCTCTTTCACTCATTTGACGAGCTTATGTGTAGTAGTTAATCAGCAAAAACGATGTAATAATACCTCAGGTCTATTCAGCACAATTTAGAACAAAACAGCTGTAAACCGGGACTTGTACTTTCAGTCTTTAAAGCAATATTTTTTATTATTTGACTTTACTAAGTTTACTATAAGTATTGTAGTATATATTATTGTAATTGTGCAATGAAATCGAGGACGCAATTACATTTATGATAATTGGCAGGTCAACAGCTGTTTAATTTTTGCAGGTTACCACTACTTGCATATTTCGTGTAAGCATTGTTCACCAAACGACATCGTTTTGACGACGTGGATTTACCATGCATTGTAGATTAAAATCTAAAGAAACACACACACACACACACCCACACATGCAGGAAGGTAGGCAGGCACACGCACACATACACACAAACACAGGCAGGCTGGCAGGAGCACACACACACGCGCGCGCGGTAAAAGTTTTTCTATTCCATTCTAAGTAAATGCTGCTACTACACATCAATTGAATATTTGTAATGAATAAAAAAACGCAATGCTGGTAACCCGAATGTTCGGAAGGTATGTTTACACTACTTGTATACTTGTTACTAAAAAGAAGAAGAAGAGTTAATTAATTATGAGAATGTCAAATTGTGTTGTGAATTGCAGTACAAAGTTCGGGAATTTTAAAGTCGATTATCTTTGAACCTATAACTTTCCGTTAAATTTTGTTTTCATATTTGTGAGTAAAATGGAACTAGTGAGCAAAGTTTAAAGAAATTCGGTGCCGTTTCCCAATGTTGACAAGTTCTAAAATTTATGATGGTTATGTCGCCCATTTGATATGGATTGAACCATACACCTCCGGCGACGTCGCGGCACGTCCATATTGCGTCCACTTTCTGCCGCCGATTCCTACGGCACCGCATCGGTGTCGTAATTGTAAACTACCATAGATGGCACAAGAACTAGATGTCGCATTCAGTACTACAAAAGTATACAAGATTTATATGGCTGGGTGGTCCATTTCGGAATGGACCACAACATTTGAAATGATTTATACGTCGAGTAATTCATATTTTTTCGTACCTGAAGTGCTGTTGAGGTCGATCAAATGTATTCAAAACTGCTATTATAAAAACATTTGCTTTCGGCACGCTCTAAAATATTCCAGAATGCACTACCCAATTCACAATCTGTATACTCTGCTCTAGTAGGCCATGCGACATCTAGTTCTGGTCCCATCTATGGTACTACTGACACATTGGGAATATAATAAAAATAATTTCAAATGTATTTGGATGGGATTTGGGTGTATTGGGTTTTCGCTTGCCGCTATGTCACTGCAACCACACCTCACGTTCAGAACACTGATGTGTGCATCGGCCTTAGGTTTATTTTCAAAATTATGCAAAACCGGCACAAATAGCGTGGATTTTAATAAGTAAATAAATATGTTTCATTGATTATGAAATTATGATTAATCTATTGAAGATAAAGAAAACAGCGGCTTTATGGTCCATGGGGAGATTTTAGCAAATAAAATTTAAAATTTAATATCCTCAAAAAAGAAGTTCTTAAGTGTTCAGTTGGGCACAGGACGTAAATTTAGAGCCCAATTTTTTCGGCCCCTCTTGGACTGGGAACACATATGCCCCCCACCATACACCAATCGTGGGTCCGCTAATGATCATTCTTAGAAATCCTGATTTCTACAGGGCATCAGAAAACATGCGCCATAATTCATAACATTGCATGGAACCACAAATTCTTTATAAAATGTTTACCATCGGCACTGATTTTATAAACTCAATTGAAAAACTTCTTCTTGTAGGGGTACTCTTGGCTCAGTAAGTCATGAAAACAAATTTGATAATTTTGGAGGTAACGATTGTCCCGCTTTTTTCAATATAAACCAAAATTTATGATAAAAGATATTATCTGGATAGTAAAAATTTTATTTCTGTTTGACAGTTTTTCCTCATTAATCTGTTAATCTCACCTCTTTAGAGCATTACGAATATTGGTTGAAGCAAATCTAATTTTAGTTATGCTGATTACATATTACGCGCTCATAATCCCTTTTCAAATTATAAAATTCTTAATTGAATATTAATGTTGACCACTGGGTTATTAAGCAGACCCTTAGATCAAAGCTTCATAAAAACATAAAAATGGTAAGTAAAAATTAAATAAAAAAAAAAATAAAGGGCCTCACAGTTCAATTGGCACATTCATTTACCACATTGAAATGGCCAACATCATCATCATCATCATTATCGTCGTCGTCGTCGTCGACATCCTCCACCGCATAGGATTCATAACAAAAGAGACACACGTTGTTATGTTTGGCACTGATTGATAGCCACCCCAAAAAAACCAATCACAGAAGCACGCAATAACAGAAAAATAAGGGCGGGAGTTTGCCGCATACATCACCCCTTGCATTCTATACCCATGAGTGCTTAACATAAAAATTAATACGCCATCGTCATAAGTACTTGTTTCATTCCATAGTCATCGTTAACCCACCAGGCATATATCCAGGGTCTAGATCCATCAGGATAAGTAGTATACTACATCGCTCGACGAATAGGGTTATGTTGTCATTTAGAAGCTCGACAACGTACTCTCATGTTTCGTCAAAACATGTCAAGGGGTTATTAGAAGGGGTTTGTGTAACCCTTAATATTCTGCAGTCTAATATTGAATTCTCTGCTCCTCCCCTGGAACGGTATTGAAACACACTCGACTTTATGTAATTAAATAGTGGACGCCATTCATTTTAAAGACTGAGAAAACCTTCTTTGTCCGGAATCCGGTGATGATTGCACCAAGTATAAGCCAAAGAAACAGGGAGGGGTTCTGATATTAATTTTTTGGCATTGCTTTTTCATCCTAAGGGTTTACAAATCCTCCAGGTCCATTATACACTCGAATTTTAACTGAGAGGGTTGATTGTCCTATGTATGTCGTACATATAGGTACCATTGAATCATTTTCATAAATGTACTTTGGGCAGTTTAATCTTCGTCAGCAACCCTTTTAGCAGTTGCAGAGTTGGAATAGTCTGTGTAAGCAAATCTGAAGATGAAATTATAGGTAATATTATGGTTTTTGATAGAGATTGTGTAACGGAAATTAATAATTGTTCTAAGATTAAATTAAATACCCTCACTCCAAGAAATATATTTAAATTAGCCATATTCACTAAGGCGTCATAACTTGTGAGTCTCATACAGTTAAAGGCAAGTTAGATTGTGATGGTTGGCATTTTCCAGTGAGTTACGACAGTAAATCTTATCGGAAAATTTATTTATGATGGACGAGAGAAGCAAACGATTTCTGCATTCTTGCAGGCTGCATTATTTCAATAGGTGCGTGTCCGGAAAATTTTACTCCCATAAAAAGTTTTCAAGCACAGTAAGTTTTTATAGGTGTTGTAACAAAAATATTGTTACTGACAACCCTGCGTCATTCCACGGAAAATCGACCAATTTTATGTAAATTTCTGAATCAACCAACTTAGATTTTGATAAAGTTTCACAGAAAGGTTATCTTTTATTAGAAAAACATTTTTGTGAATTATTTTCTATTGTGACACATTTTTGGTGGATATAACGGTATTTGAATTTTTAAGAAAATGGTAAAATTTACTTGGTGGAGGGAATTTCAAAAATTCATATAGGTTGTACTCATCACTGCTCCATGAAATAAGTTTTATTGTTTTACGGTATTTGTGAAAAATAAAACCAGGTTCGTTGTTATAATTTCTTATTTAAGGATAAAACATATATCCTTTATCTTTGAATTTGTATAGTTTTTTATGTCAATCCTTTATAGAAATTGAAGTAACTGTAAAAAGCAGAAATTGGAATTTCTTACTGTTTAAATTGAATTAATTTTTAAATATTCGTACTACAAGAATTTTTAGTATATATATGTAAAGAAAAAAAAAACAAAAAAACTTTTACAAAATGCATTAAAAAAAAATGATAACTAACACTGCAATGCCTGCAGTTAGCGCAGATAGCAATGTGTATAAGGCGTTTCGTATCAGCAGAAACCAATACTCAGTACGGCCAGTTCCGCCTGCCGCAGACGCCAGAAGAAAATGCTAAGCAGTCTCGGTATAAATTCTGAGTATGAATCATATGAGGCAAAATACTACGTATTTACTTTACAGCCCTTTAGGCGAGACTCAAAATTCATACTGGGACTATGTATGAGCATTTTCTTCTGGCGGCTGCAGTAGGCAGGAACTGGCCGTACTGAAGAGTATTTTCCTGCTGATATGAAACGCCTTATACACATTGCTATACAGGGTGTTTCCCCTTAGGAGGTCCATAGAGCGGGAGGTGATAGTACTCACCTAGATGAACCAAAAATTGTATGGCAGGTGGGGGGGCAATATCAACCGTTTAGGAGTTACAGGGTGATTCATAAAAAATGCTAGGTTTTTACAAAACACCCTGTATCTTAAAAACTACAGGGCGTATGGTCACAGTTAAGAGCTCATGGTATGCAGAACTTCATGGCCTTTCCAACGACAGCTCAACCAGCCCCGTAACCCTCTCCCCTCAGAAGTTATGAAGGTCTAAACTAAAAATTTCGGATTTTCTTTCCTTTTTTTTTACTTTGACTTCTATTATTTTTGCAAAACGGTCGTTAACATAACTTTTTTTTAAAAAAACTGTAAACTGTGGAGTCTCCTCTTTAATTTGACCTATTACACCCTATGTGTTAACTGTAGCCGTTAAACAGTTATTAACTCATAACCTATTCCGGTCACACCGAAATTAGCCGATATTTTTTAAAATGACGTACTAAGGGAACAAATTATCGTTGAGGATAGGTTTGAAAATAGGTTTGAGAATAAGTTTAGAGCTAATAACTCTTTAAGGGATACAGATAGCACATAGGGTGTAATAGGTCAAATTAAAGAGAAGGCTCCACAGTTTACAGTTTTTATAAAAAAAAGTTATGTTAACGACCGTTTTGCAAAAATAATAGAGGTCAAAGTAAAAAAAAAGGAAAGAAAATCCGAAATTTTTAGTTTAGACCTTCATAACTTCTGAGGGGAGAGGGGTACGGGGCTGGTTGAGCTGTCGTTGGAAAGGCCATGAAGTTCTGCATACAATGAGCCCTTAACTGTGACCATACGCCCTGTAGTTTTTAAGATACAGGGTGTTTTGTAAAAACCTAGCATTTTTTATGAATCACCCTGTAACTCCTAAACGGTTGATATTGCCCCCCCCACCTGCCATACAATTTTTGGTTCGTCTAGGTGAGTACTATCACCTCCCGCTCTATGGACCTCCTAAGGGGAAACACCCTGTATAAATGTGTTTTGAAAGATTTTTGCTGGACGTGAGTTTTATAAAATTTAAAGATTTGTTAGAAAAGGAAGCAGGAATACAAGTATAAAACCAAATAAGAACCATAAAATATTTGTTTTTGAGAACAACGATGAAATCCTTTATTCTAACACTCTCTAATACTCTAGATGAAATCACACGTTTTACACTTTATAAGCTCGTTTGTGAAAAAAAAAAATTATCTGTGGTTTCTTTTTAATTTTAGTAGAAAGAGTTTATTTGGTTTGTGGAAATACAAGTAACTATACTTGTTAAAAATTGGAGGGTCGTTTCAGAAGTTGGATATATTTTAACTCATACTGCAGAAATTTGAGGGGCGTTATTTCGTGGATGGTGAAAAGTATTCCATCGTTACAATTGGGATCAAAAATCTTCCCGCTTTGTAGGTTGCGCGTACACGGTTTCTCTAGTGCATCCACTTCTGACGACTTCGAGCAAGCACAAGAAATATAGAATATGGAGATGGTTGACGAGGACTTTTCCGACAGGGAGGCAGCACTTAATTTCTTACAGGAATGTATCAGTTTCTTGGGAGAACCAAAAATTGATCCAAAGCGGATGTCTGATACAGGCTATATTTAGAAAGATTAAAGAAGATAATGGGATTAATATCTCAAAAACTTTTTGGTATACTGTGGCGCAACAGGAGACAGAAGGATATGATATTGACTCTATTGCAAAAGCTAATAAAAAATAAGCCCAAACTACAAAGAAAAACACTGAATGTATGATTTTGGCAATGCTTCCAGAAGAATGAAGCAGCTAGAATGTAATAGGGGAATTTCCCGCTACTTCGATATCTATGGCGAAAAAAAAGTAAGCAACTTGCAAAAAAACATGGAATATTGTCCTCCAGTCCGCGCAAGGGAAAATATTTTGACGGAAACTTTATGACGATATTAGCAGAATTATGATTGGAAACAAGATTTCGTAGCAGTCAAAGTCGACGGCCAAAAGAAATATTTTCAAAAAGGACTTATACTAAGTGATCTTAAGGAAATATATTCTAGTTTCAAGGATACACATCCGGATGTAAAATTAGGGTTTGTTGAAATTCGCATCTCCTTCATCCTAAGAACTGCGTACTAGCAGGAGCTTTTGGTACACATTCTGTTCATCCACAATCACCCACCAGAATTTGACATTGATGATAGAAGGAATGAAAAAATTACATTTATTTTTCGAAGATAGACGTAGCATCCTTTATTATAAATGTTGTCTGTGAAAAATAATGTGTTGTCAGTCTTGCAGCTGTCGATTGCTTTATTGACATTTGCACGAATTGTACGGCACATATTCCTCTAAGAATAATATCACAAGAGATTTTTGACGAAAATTTTGTCGAAACAGCAGAGTTTCTGAAATGGACATTTCAGACATTTTTCAGAAAACTTTTTGTGCTAAAGATGCATTCGCTCATTTCAGAATGTCAAAATACATATTTTCAGGAAGCTAGAAATACACTTAAACCAGGAGAGTTTTTAGTGATACTCAATTTTTCTAAAATTTGCATTTCAAAATGCTGTGCCAAGTTTGCATTGGAAGCACTCCCATTCTTCCCATTCTTTCGGAATATACTAAATATAAAAATAGTAGTGGTCGAATAGGACATACAAATTTAATTATAATTTCCGATTGTTTTGAAACATAATACTATTTTATTACATACTTTCCAGCGATATTTGATAAGGCTCCATCAAAGCAAGTATGGGTGAAAAAGATAATTTATTTTTCTGATGGATCGGCGGCGCAATATAAAAATACGAAGAACTTCATCAATATAATCCAGGCATTAATCAGATTTCGGTTGAGAGGCAAATTGGCATTTCTTTGCCACTTCGATTGGAAAAAATATATGTGATGGGCCCTTATGTGTAGAACCCTTAAACGTTTGCTTGCAAAAGTGAGATTTTAGCGTCCCTACAATGATCAAATTATGACTCCACCTCAACTTTACGAATGAGCTATTCAAAACCTCGGCAACATAAATTTCGATTTTATGTCAACAGAAGAATATCCCCAACAATGAGCTGTTTTAAAGCAACGAGTTTTTGATGGCTCAAAAATTACAAAAAGCAGGACTCCGTAATACCATTCGGGGCTGGAGTGACATATTTTAAAATTTTTTATCTGCGGGTGAAGGGACATATTATAATATTTTAAAAATAGGAAGATTAAAGTTCATCGAGGACACCGCAGGATTTTTTACGCATAAGGAAATTATCACGTGATGGTGGTTGGGTTGTTTAATTTTTAGCAACGAGGTAATTGGAGTAAATAAAATACGACTTAAGCCATCAGGACAAGCCACGACATTTACCTATCCCAATACTCCTATTGTCGAAATCACTCCGCAGTCTTCAGTGCTTTATAAAGTAACTCTGCTATTAGAGAGCGGAAATATTTACATTTTAGAAGCAAAATATATTAATCTAATAAATGAACAACTACAGATGCATGGCTTTTAAACATATACGGACATAAGGGCATGTAAGAACAAATTATCCTTTTTAGGGCAGCCAAACTTTGAAGAGTAAAATTAACAGTAATTATGGACTCGAGTTTTCATTCTTTACAAAAGCTAAATGTGCAGTTAAGGATTTAAATTTGATATAAATAAGAAAGAAAAAAGCTAGAGTCACATTTAGAGGATAAAGGATATTGTCGTTAATCTGAACAGAGAAACAAATAATATTTCGATCCTTGTTTCGTTTTATACTTGTATTCCTGCTTCATTTTCTAACAAATCTTTAAATTTTATGAAACGCACGTCCAGCAAAAATTTTTCAAAACACATGTATATAGCAATGTGTATAAGGCGTTTCGTATCAGCAGGAAAATACTCTTCAGTACGGCCAGTTCCTGCCTGCTGCAGCCGCCAGAAGAAAATGCTAAGCAGACCTCATACATAGTCTCAGTATGAATTCTGAGTCTCGCCTAAAGGGCTGTAAAGTAAATACGTAGTATTTTGCCTCATATGATTCATACTCAGAATTTATACCGAGACTGCTTAGCATTTTCTTCTGGCGTCTGCGGCAGGCGGAACTGGCCGTACTGAGTATTGGTTTCTGCTGATACGAAACGCCTTATACACATTGCTATCTGCGCTAACTGCAGGCATTGCAGTGTTAGTTATCATTTTTTTTCTAATGCATTTTGTAAAAGTCTTTTTTTTCTTTATATATATGTATATACTAAAAATTCTTGTAGTACGAATCTTTAAAAATTAATTCAATTTAAACAGTAAGAAATTCCAATTTCTGCTTTTTACAGTTACTTCAATTTCTATAAAGGATTACAATAAAAAAATATAAAAAAAATGAATATTCGCTTTTCCAGATATCAACGGTAAAGGATATATTTTTCATCCTTAAATATGAAATTTTAATTAGTAACCTGCTTTTATTAAAACAATAAAACTTATTTCATGGAGCTGTAATCAGTACAACCTGAGATATAAATATTTGAAATTACCTCTACCAAGTAAACTTTACCATATTCTTGAAAATTCTAATACCGTTATCTCCACCGAAAATGTGTCACGATAGAAAATAATTCACAAAAATGCTTTTCAAATAAAAGACAACCTTTATCAAAATCTGAGATAGCTCAGAACCTTGTTCGATTTTCTGTGGAATTTAGTCCAGTCATTTTAGCCAAAATACAAGCAAAATCTCGGAATTCAAAACCTACCGACTGTAGGGTGTCCGCAATTATAAAATCCTAGGGGTCAAAGGTAAAAAAATTGACTTTTTGCATGTTTTTCGCAAATATCTCGGTTCCTATCAGGTTTTCACTATTTTTATCTATTATTAATATTGTAGAGGAATAAATTCGCTACAACTTTTGTTTTGAAACTTTTTCTGTACGTTGAACTGTTTTTCAGATAGAGGGCAGTGAGCGCGCAGTGTTTTTCTATGTCGAGTATTATTCAAGCTCAATCGGTAGTCTCGATCAAATATGTGTCCTTTAATGTTTAAAAATTGTTAATAAATATATAATTATAAATCATTTTTATTTTTTATTAACTTTTTTTTTAAATGTTATTTATAATTGTATCTTATACTTTTAGCTTACAAGGATTATTTTGCTTAGTTTTTCTTAAATAAAAAAATAATCATAAGCTAAATTGTACATACTACATATAATGGATACAATGAAAACAATTATTATTTCTAAATGTGCAAAAAATCTTCTCTCAAATTATTCTTAAAGTACACATCTTTATAAAGTATTTCCTAGTTTGCTTTAAAGTGATTATTTAAGTCATTTTATAAGTAATTATTTATAATCTTGGAAAAAAATATTTTTTTTTAATTTTCAGACGATCTTTATTATTATTACTTTTTTTAAAAATCAATATTCAACAAACTCCGTAATTAAATAACTCTTGACAATAAGTATCATCAGTCTTTTTTTTTCTTTTTTTGTTATAATAAGGAAAAAGTTTTATAAAGCATGAATTATAAAATCTTTTTAAGAATTAATTTATTGTTTAGCATCGTATCTTGTGAGCAACGGACGTACGACAAAAGTTATGGCTGATTTTTGTTTTATATGTAATAAATCTCGTTCGGAATATGAACCATTAGTTAATGTAGTACGTGGTTTAAAAACTTTAAAAAACAGCTCACCAACACTTCAATCGTGTTTATTATCAAGTTCGTACTTGGTTGGGGCATGATTTGAAACCTCAGGACTGGGGCTGGGTAATGCGTAATGAATACCTGGAGCCAATTACAACAATTTTACCACCAGCTCCAGAGGAATTGCTTAACACTATCTTTTGCAACTGTAAGAGTGGTTGTGGTTCGCGATGTGGATGCAGGAAAGCGGGGTTACAGTGCTCTCTAGCTTGTGGCCAGTGTAATGGGCAAGCTTGTCTCAATGCTTCACCATATCAAAGTGATGTCAATGAAGATGGTATATTTGATCCCGAAATTATGGAGGACCTGGAAACAAATGTCATTGAAGACGAAAATGGAAATTTTACAGCAACCAGAAGACGAAGAAGAAGAAGATGAAGAAAATTAAAATTAGAAGTTGTAGCTCTCGTGATCAATCTATTTCTTTAACTTCAACGATCGTAAATTAAATGTGTAGAACGATATTTTCAAATAAAAACAGGTATTAAAAATAAATTTTTGTTCTTTTTGTTATTTAGGAAGTAATTAGTATAAATTTGACTAAAATTAAAATATAATGAATATGTTTATTTCCCTCAATCATTTTTTACTTACACCAGCAGGTAAGTGTAATAAAATTAATAGAAACTTAATTAATGAGAAAAGTTATAAAATATAATGAAAAAGTTAATAAAAAATAAAAATGATTTATAATTATATATTTATTAACAATTTTTAAACATTAAAGGACACATATTTGATCGAGACTACCGATTGAGCTTGAATAATACTCGACATAGAAATACACTGCGCGCTCACTGCCCTCTATCTGAAAAACAGTTCAACGTACAGAAAAAGTTTCAAAACAAAAGTTGTAGAGAATTTATTCCTCTACAATATTTATAATAGATAAAAATAGCGAAAACCTGATAGGAACCGAGATATTTGCGAAAAACATGCAAAAAGTCAATTTTTTGACCTTTGACCCCTAGGATTTTATAGTTGCGGACACCCTACAGTCGGTAGGTTTTGAGACAATTTTTAGGATGTCAAAATAAAAGTTTTTACGAACTTACAGCTTATTATGTTGAATTCCGAGGTTAAACCCCTAAAATGACTGGACTAATTACCCACCTGATCTGTCCATTTCGACTACTAACAACACGTTTTACTATTATTTTATAGCAACTATTTATTAAATTACCTACCTACCTATGTGGAAGAAAATAAAAGTAAGTTTTTAATTTGTAATTGTTGTTGTTGTTATTATTTATTATTGTTGTTATATATAGAACGGATTGAAGTTACTTCGGAGGTAGTCCTTCGTCCAGAAGTAGGAAGCAGTGCATCCACAGATTCGCTGCACTTTAGTGGTCATCCATTGGAGATGGTTTGAAAGTAGATGTATGTACCAATTTGACTATTTGAGGGTTTGCGATATTTTCCGTATAAACTAGAGGGAAGTGTACGTGTGAGATATTGCAGTGATTTCTTCGGTAACTTTTAAATTTCAATAAGCTATCTCTATCGCAATATCTGGATAAAAAAATATGTCATTCTTTAGTTAATTTGCAATTTTATAAATAAGTATATAAAAAACATTGGTTCGGATTTAGATTTCTTGTGTGCGCGCGGAATGATGAAATGATGTAAATAAGGGAAAATAATATATTTCTTAAAATATGAAAAGCTGCTCGAATGTCAATGAAATGTATGCTCGAAAATTCACTTTTAACAAGACTCAAACCCTTCGAAAAATGAATTATAAATTAAGAACAAGAAAACGTGCGCAAAACATAAATACGTGACTTCGAGTCTGTGCCGAGTCTTGCATTTCCAAACACTTTACCACCCACTTTTCAAATCTAGCAAAATTAATTTTCAAATTCGCGTCTAGTAACACTTTGCTGAATGTAAAAAATCTTAGCTAGATAGGCTTTTGCTTATATGAAAATAGAAGAAAAAAAAAACCAAAAACTTGTCAGTCTGATGTCCACTGAAAATTTAGCCACACTGTAGAGAAATTAAAAAAAAAAAAAAAACAAGAGAAAAAGTTATAACGTCTAATTGTAAGAACAATAAGATTATACCCTAGATGAAAATAAAAGTTAAATAAAGTGAAAACCAAAAGTTTTGTATGGAAACACCAAGAAGGGGTTGCCTGATTTAGTCATTTTTTAAAATTTGATTTACTATTTCTATGAAAACACCATGTACCAAATTTTAGCTCTGTACGTTGATGCGATAGGCAGTACCCAAATATACAGTGAAATACGAGATTTTTGTATGACAACCCCGTGAAGGAGTTGCCCGATTGGTTCCATTTTCAAACATGAATTTACGTTTTTTTTTAAAGAAACTGTTTGAGCAAAATTTAATCTCTCTAAGTGAACGGGCTCTCAATTTATCATGACGACGGGCAAGCGACGATCGGACAGACCGGCCACAGTGCTTCGTCATCATACCTGCGGCTGCTCCAAATTCAAATAAGGGTAGGTAAACAAATTACTAGTTTATACCTGCAACTTAAATCTATATGAACTGAACCTTCCTATTCTGTTATTACTTTTTCCTAACTATCTTACGATAACCTTTAAGGCGAGACTAAAGATAAATATAAATTGGTACAGTCGAAATGCATCATGATCAGTTGCAATTTTATGCTTGTGAAAAAGTTTAATATTTTCTGCGCTTTTTAAAATATTTATTTAAAAATATCGAAGAGTTTAAATGAAGATACATTTTATAATATGTTTTTATAGCGCTGTTATATTATTTTTATATTTTATATGGGCTTAACTTGCACCATATGCTTTTTAAAAATTGTTTTATTAAGGGTAGCTTTGACAAAGCTTAAAAAAAATTGACAGTTGCGCACTCAACCATTTTTTTATATGTTAATGAGATTTTAATATAAAATCTAGGCATAGTAAATAATAACTAAATTTAGGTTCGGAGCATACTTGAAAAAATTTTCAGGTCCAGGTCACACGATGATCAATGCGAGTTGTTTTCGGGTATGGCGAGAAAGCCCTCAAGGGAACAAAATTAATTTCGTTAGAGCTTATTTATCTCATTTCTTTGATTTGTACAATTGCTCTAATGAAGACAAGTTTATTGTTATTGAGAAGATTCTGATATTTTCTATGATAGCCTCCAAAAAATGGCTATCTGCAAGAAAAAATATGGATAGTTTTCATACCCTAGAAGAAATCTATAGCGCAGGTATACTAAGTTTTTCATTCCATTTCTAACACCTCGAAATAATGATGGTAGAGCAAAATGGATTGGACACCCACGCATAATATTAAAAGTTATTTTGATTTTTGCATGTCCGTCTGTCTGTCCGTCCGTCCGTGTGTGCGCACGATAACTTGAGAACGCGTATACTTAGAAAGTTGAAATTTTGTGGACTGACTTTAAAAAAAAGTAAAAGTAAGGTCGAAAATGAGACAAATCGGGCAACTCCTTCGTGGGGTTGCCATACAAAACTTTCGTTTTCCACTATATATTTGGACACTGCCTGAGAACGCGTCGACTTAGAGAGCTGAAATTCGGTACATGGTGTTTTCATTGTACTAGCAAATAAAATTTCAAAAATGCACTAAATCAGCCAACTCCTTCTCAGTGTTGCCATTTAAAAATTTAGGTTTTTTACGTATACTGTGAAAACGATCATTTCAAGACATTGGTATTGTACTAAAAACTTCTTCAGAATACGAAATCCTATAAAATTGGTTATAATAATTTTTTCTGTTCGACAAACCGTTATAGAAATATATGCGAGAAATCTCCTCACAAATCAAATTTCCACAGAATGGTGACAATACGAAATTTCATAAGGGCATTCATCTAGGGTATCATAAGAATTGGTCTTAGACCATTCTAGCTTTTTTACTTGTTTAAAATGTAATGGAACTGGGATTTCGAGCCTGTTAGAAGAGGCTATCAGAAAACCAGGTACAACCTGGAGTTAGTGGCATAAGAGGAAGATATCCCAAAGCATTCGAAGAATGTGCATCTTTAACTAAGAGAAAAAAGGTTCATGATCTGTTCGAAACTCATTCTACGTCGAAATTGCCTATAGCAAGTTCTTTTTCGTTGCGGGTCGGAGGTCATACAACTGCTGCAACCTTTGTAAATGACGTGTCAACATCACCAGTGACTTCAAGGAATTTGAAAAGCATCAAGGAGAGAGAGGAGGAAACAAATAAAGATTTATCTGTATAGCAATCTTTAGCACTATATTTAGAATTAAATCTCTCTGAACTTCGATCTATTGTCAACAGCTTGCGACTGACTTTAACGGTAGGTATTGTTGAGCAATTAAGTCTGCAATTGTAAAGACGAGTTCCGATGTAGTAAGAAGTGAATCCACAAGATTTCGGACGCTAGTTTCGGATTTATCTTCATCTATCCATTTCAAATTTGGATATAGTTATATCTCATGATTTACACTTAACAATAGTATATGCAATATTGTTTTAGTCAGACTCATATATTAGCTCAAAATGTTTTATATGTGGCGCAAAACTATAAATAGTTTTCTAGAAAGAGTAAGTACCTAATGTTGAAAATTATAAACTTTCCATACTTCATGTTTGGATTCGTTGTTTCGAATATCTTCTACATATAGCATAAAAGTTGCCTATAAAATCTGGGCAGGCTAAAATAGATGAAAATAAAATAATTGTACAAAATAATAAACAACGAATCCAAGCTGAATACAAAGATAAACTGAGCTTAATTGTCGGTAAGCCGAAGCCAGATTTTGGGTTAACAAACGACGCAAACACCGCTAGGCGATTTTTCATGAATACTTCAACTAAGCCGGAAACAACTGGCATAAATGAACAAACAATAAGAAAAATTTCAATTATTTTAAACGTAATATCCAGCGGTTATAACATTGAATTAGTTGTGTGATTTCTGTCTTAAATTTGAGTAAAAGAAGCTCGCACCTATTTCGTCAAAAGCCGACAAATGTACCTGAGATTCCCTGATCGGAAAATTTTTTTAAAAAATATTGTCATTTCTCAATCCAAGACGTTTTAAAATTTCGCCTTTCTCTTAACCACTAAAATTATTAGAGAAGCCATTTTGATAGAAATAAAAATTTTAACAGTAAACTACTTTAATGAACCAGTAAATAAAGAAGAACAACGAACATGAAATACAGTTTCAGATAAATCCGAAATTTGATCTTCTTAATTGCCCCCAATTCGTAGATAACAATGGCGTAATTGAATGCCCACCATAATCAATCGGGCCCAGAGTTCATGTGTCAGTTAAGAATCTTAAATGATGTGTACACTTAAAAATGACGGGTACACTTGCATAGAGGCGTGTACGAAATACTTTTCCCACAATTTTTCTAGAGATTTCAAAAAGAAACGAAAACGATTCATCATTACCCAATTTTCCGGTGACTCTTGTTGACTAGTCATCTCCGTTGAAATGTTACTCAAGCTCTCAAGTTCTTTCATCCACAGTATACTAGAGGGACCACAAATGGTATATACACAGTCACTAGTCATCGTAATCATATCTGGCAAAGCATTATTATGAGAAAGGAGCTAACAAAAAATCCTTACAAGTATTATTACGCCGGCCATGAATCTAGAGCATCTGCCCATATTCGCATCCCAGTCGCCCGGGTAGATCGGTGGACGGTTGGTACATTGAGATTAAAAATTTCTATTTGGATTAATCCCCTGTAGTTAGTGTTTGCTCATCACAGACCATAAGAGATCATAACTGCGCGCACAAACTGATGAATGCATCTGCACAATATTGTATGTACTCTCGTATAATACAACTCACTCGAAGGATTGAGGCACCAGGGATCAGGAGGACCGACCAATCCAGTCTTTCTCCTCAGCCGATGCTTTGATGGTTGCATAAAAGGACTACATAAGGACTTGTTCCCGTCTTCTATTGTTCGGTGAAGTTTTTTATTTACCCAACGTCGCTGCTATTATCATTCGCCTTCTCTTGTCCCAGGGATAAGGTAAAGGCAATAGGGCGCTCTTGGGTGCTTCCATAAATCACGACCCTCAATCATCTTCAATAAATATTGTGTTTCCGCTGTGGGCGAGTATTTGGAACAGGCCGTCTGTGAAAAGTGGTTCCCAGGTTTATTGTAAATGCGTTCGGTGAGTCTTTTTTTTTTCTTAATTTTAAATCCATTTATTTGTGACAACGGTGTTGGTGGATATCCTTCACAAATTTCTGTGTGAATAGAGCGGTTGACAGTAGTAGGATGGATTCGGTGACAATCATGTTTTGTCACAGAGATTTAAGAATTTTGATTGGTCCGGTGTTTTGAGTAGGTGTCACTGTCTGATGAGGTTAATGGAAAATGGCGCAGTGTAGTTTTACACCCTCCGATATTTGGTGACATATTGGTTTTTATGCTCTTATAAATCGGAAAAGTTTGGTATTTCAAGGAGATGTTTATGCAATTGAGATAGTTTGGGGTGTTTACACCTTTTCTTGAAAAGCCCTAGAGTCCCATAGAGACTACATTAATTAGTTATTGATGCGGTCAACTTCTATGATCTGATTTAAGATCGGCAATTTAAAAGAGCACGTCAGTTCATCTAAAGCTGATGTTGAAGTGTACACAATGCACATTTCACAGCCTGAGCATGATTGATTAAATGAACTTTGATGATATAAAGTTCTCCAAATATTCGCGTATATTTATTTAGTTATTTATTTATTCAAAATTTATCTAGTTGATTACTACAATATTACTACAATAGTTATTACAAAAGAAATTATTCCATGCAAAAAAAAGAGAAAAACGAAATGCAAAACAATAAAAACAAAAGAAGAAAGCCAAAACAATTAACTTAACTAATATCATAGATAGATGGCACACGAACTAGATGTCACATGCGGTACCAAAAAAGTATACAAAATTTATATGGCTGGGTGGTCCATTCCGGAATGGACCACACCATTTGAAATGATGTATACGTCGAGTGATTCATATTTTTTCGTATCTGAAGTATTCAGGAAGTCGATCAAATGTATACAAAACTGCTATTATAAAAACATTTGCTTTCGGCACGCTCTAAAATATTCCAGAATGCACTACCCAATTCACAATCTGTATACTCTGCTCTAGTATGGCATGCGACATCTAGTTCTTGTGTCATCTATGCTAATATCCGATTTGAGCTGATTTTTCAGTTACAGTCTTGAAAAATTTAAATTAATACTGTCGAAATGCTCATTAGAGAGGCGGGACATGGCAGTTAAAGGTTCGTTCGCACTGTAGGTGGTTCGATGGTAACCAAGGTGGAGAAAGTATGTGGCTTCTGAGCGAACGGGTCGGAGCTGATATACCAATTGAGCTTAACAAAAGTGGGGAATTCATTGTTCCCTTCAAAATATCAAAACTAAGGACAATTCTAGAGATATTATGTCTAGTTTCCAGCGTCTGCACGGATAACAAGTTTAAGCGATCTATATAGGCAGGTAAAATTACTCTGTTACTCTACGGAAGGCCACGGAGTGCGAATCGGAAGAATCTGCATTGAACAGCTTCAATGCAAATAATCTGCACTTGGTAATAAAGAGACCAGACAGGGCTGGCATGTTCTAGTATCTACCTGACAAAGGTGCAGTAAAGTAGTTTGGTAATGTAAGGGTCGCCAAATTTCTTAGACCATCTCTTAACAAATGGCCCTACTGATTCTGTAATCAATGATGATTCTCAAAAGATAGGAGAGAATTGAGAATCACACCTAGATCTTTGGTTTTGTCAAGCCTAGATAATGAACCCCCTTCAAGGACATAATTGTAGTAAATAGGGGACCTAATGCGAGCGAAGGTCATAGTTGTGCATTTATCAACGTTTAGAGGAAGACAATTATTTGACCCCCACTATTCATGGCTACGTCAACGTTTAAAAGAGCGCAGTCATAATTAAAACTAACAACACGAAATATTTTGACTTCGTCCACATAACAAAGTATTCTGGAATTAGGTCAACGCAAGGATACATCATTGATGTATATAATAAATAGTAATGGGCCAAGAATACTACCTTGGGGCACACTAGAGGTATTAGATATCTCAGCAGAAAGTGCTCCGTGAAATATAGCTAGCTGCATACAGTTAGACAGATAAGAAAGCAACCACTGAACAAAAAGCGTGGGGCGGTGGGGGGGGGGGGGGGTGGACCAGAGTCTGTGGATTAGAATTCGATGATTAATTTTACCGAAGGCCTTCCTTACCGGACTGAATGGCTGGTATACAGTAGTGAACAAACAATAATAGATTAGTCGTGGTTGATTTACCTTTTAAGAAACCAAGCTGGAAAGATCCCAAGGATGGTTTGCAGTGAAAGTGGACCACATCACTGACCAAGGCTTAACAATTTTTAACAATATCGCACAAGTTAGCAAAGGGCCTATAATTTTAAACATCCTATTCATTTCCCTTCTTATGTATCTATAGAGGAATAATCACAGAGTACTTTCATGACTTTGTGAAGGACCCAGAGGACAAGAACAAATTAAATAGATAACACAGGAAATGGAACAAGAACGAGCCGCATTTTGTTGAGAAGTAATTCGGGAACACAATCAGGAACAATTGCAAACTATCAAGCAAATTAAAAATATGAACTGTAACAATTACTTCATCAAATATAACATCTTCGGCTTCAAGGGAAGTTGGCAGAAGCCTTATTAAATGAGAGGAGTCAGTACTAGTAATATCACAGTTGGAATCACAGAAGGCGGTACTAAAGAATTCAGAGAAAAAATTTGCAACCGTTCACGAGTCACTACTTTCAGAGCCACCAATATTCAGAGATGCTGGGTACGCATCACAATTACGTTTAGATTTGATAAATTTCCAAAATTCTTTAGGACAATTACGAAGCGTTAGTTTTATAGTAGCAATATGAAGCTACGAACTGAACTAATTCCAGACACTGCAGTAATCCGAGTAATGTGCAACACTTCCTGAGGCACAAAACCTCCTCCACGTTTTATTTTTAAGGTTTTTTAAGTGTCGTAAGGAGCTGTTCAGCCAAGGCTGAGTTGCATGAGAATATTTAGATGCACAATTCGGTACACATCGAACAAAACAAATATAGAGAGTGTTATAAAAAGCATCAACAGATCTGTCAATTTTCCGCTTGTTAAGAACATTCGTCCAGTCACAATGTTGGAGCTAGTCGTCAAGCATTGAAAAATCAGCTTTTTTGAAATTAATAAAATTACTACTTAAATTATAGGAATCTACATTAACATAGCCGAAGCACATAGAAACCTGAAAAGCCGGATGATGATAGGATGAGCTGTTAGAAACATCACTGCATTGCGCCAAATCTATAGCAGCGACTATTTCAAGGAAGGCTAAACATGTCGAGGTGCAGCTGAAATACAGGGCAGCAGTTCACCAATGTCGAAAGAAGGTTCCCAGCTAACGCCTGGCATATTAAAATCGCCAGAAATAATTATATGATCCGAGAGCGAAAGCTCATTAAGGAGACCGTCAACTGTCGTGGCAAGCAACTCATAGATAGTCGAGGGCCAGCTAGGAGCAACGTAGACTGTAATGATGTATAAGTTTCAACAAGGAAGCGTCTTAAC
Source organism: Dioctria rufipes (assembly GCA_963924295.1). Taxonomy (NCBI): domain Eukaryota; kingdom Metazoa; phylum Arthropoda; class Insecta; order Diptera; family Asilidae; genus Dioctria; species Dioctria rufipes. The sequence goes on along the minus strand of OZ002742.1, from coordinate 176,271,859 downwards.
TACGCAAACAAGTTCCAGAACCTCACAACCTACAACGTCGACCACGGAACATGGGATATCAGCTCCGACAGCACACTGCAGTCCACCGCCAACTGGAGCGATCAATTCAGAAAGACGATCACGACGGAGGACCTGAAGTCTAAAGCAAAAAAGTTGCTCAGAATCAAGAATACCACGACAGTGCCAAGTTTATGTGAGGCAGATCACGTTGAAGTTAGCATTACTAGAAGCAGTCCAGTTACGTTGGCGTAATAAAAGGAAATTTCGCTGATGAGGTTTTTGAAGTAGACGATGGCCCGGAGCGTGTTTTAGGAATAAACTCACGAACAACAGATACCTAGTTACACAATCGTATAGATTGAATTATAAAGGAATCTGTATATCGGCTGCAGGTAGAGTAGGTATGTACTGATAGCAGTAGAGATAAATTATAGAAAAGCGATCAACGTTATTTCACTCCTCCTTGGCATGAATCCCTGTCATCAGCGACTCGTCCTTATTTCAGGTTTTCCTATTCATCATTGTATGGAACATCCAAATCTTTCAATTCAATTTTTGTTTAAATCATACGGATTCTCCAATCCCAGGCAAAAGTATTTAGTTTCTTGCTTCTTGTGAAAGATCAGAGTGGTAGGCATGGAATCAAGCTAGTCTAGGTATGGAGTCAAGTGTATCATGGCCACGACAGCACGAGATGTTGTTTTTCATTGAATTTTACCAGTTTAGGTTGACACAAATGGAACTCTATTTTGAAAACGCATTTAATTACCATGTTCAAAGATATCTAACAGCTGCCTTGACGCTCATTCTATCGACTAATATCACGGAGTTTCACATCTTAAGTCTCAAGCATAATTGCGACGATTAGAATAAACAAAGGTCGTTCGCAAAGATAAGCTAATGGGATCAATACGCGTGGTAAAATAAAGGGCATAAGCATCTTAGATAAGATCAAAGGTTCGTGAACACAGAGCTTTGATTAATTACGCACCAGTCATCAATAACAATTCAAACGACGAAAATTTAAATGGATAAGTCACACAAAGAATCGCCCGACTTGAATTAGAGTGAAATATACCAGGAAAGAGAGTACCGGATAGAACACGAACAATATGGACGGGGTAAATTAATACAAGTATAAAAGAATGTTTGCTGCGAAATTTTTCTTATTACCTTCTTTGCAAGCTCTATCTTCTGCACCAAAAAGCAATTACAGTTAAAGACCGTTACATTTCCGTACAAGGGATAGTGCTAGCGAATATTAAAGTGTCTAATGCTACTAGGACTGATGGTATTTCACCAATGGTACTCAAGCTCTGCACTTGTTCTTTAGGTAAACCTCTATGCAAACTATTTCACGTATCCTATTCGACAGAAGTCTATTCTTCGACATGCACATATTCAGCCAACACCCAAAAAGGAGAGACAAGCGATCCCTCTAATTATAGACCAATTACCCTTACTTCGATTCTGTCGAAGGTTTTCGAAACACTCATCAACACCCAATTGATAAAATATGTAGAATCTAATCACCTTATTAATGATCGCCAATACGGTTTTCATGTTGGCCGCTCCAATGGAGATTTACTAACATTCCTTACCGAGCGTTGGAATAAATGTTTCCATAATTTTGATGAAACTGAAATAATTGCATTAGATATCTCGAAGGTTTTCCATAGAGTCTGGTATCCTGCTCTCTCAGCCTTTAGGTCTAGACCCTCTTTTCTTAAAATGGATTGAAAGTTTTCTCTCCCGCTGTTCAATTTAAGTTATATTGGACGGAGTTACTTCTAACCGTTTTATACTTCATATCGATATACCACATGATTTTGTTATCTCTCCTACTTTCTTCCTCATTTTTATTAATGATCTAACTTTCAATCCTATTCATAGTTTTGCAGATCACAGCACTCTTGATTTCGTGTACTCGTTCGACTTTATTACTGTTTTCCGTGAGAATGTTATATGACAAACGAAGCCACATGTTTGGTTCACTAAACTATGACCTTACAACAATACTCGCTTGAGGCAGAGCGAATTGGATCTTCTCTAATGTCTGTTATCACTTAAACATACCCCCAACACCCGCTAAAACTATTTATGTTGATCGAGTAGATATCTCGAACTCACCATCCCTAAACATCTTAGGCATTGAAATATCAAACGATCTTAGTTCCTCCGATCAAATTTCAGGATATTGCCAAAAATGCAATGAAATGCCTGGACTTCTTGTAAAGACGCAAGAAATATTTTACTCCTTCAGGCAGGAAGCACACACAAGTGTCATTTATAATATAGCATGGAAATGGCATATGCACTACAAATATTATATAATAATTTAGCCACACACACATATTTATGTATGTCAATGTTGTGAAGTTAGTCTGATCAGTTTTCAAAATGACTTCGTCTGATTCAGATGATGATGTGATTATCGCCGCGATCACCTTAAAAAATATCAAAAGAAGCCTCAAGAACGGATTCCTTATAATTTAAAAAATAATCCTTTTAGTTCATTTAACATAAGATAGACTTTTAAAGATAGAAAAATAGAATGTGCTTTTGGAATGTTTGTTTCTAAATATCGAATGCTTGAAGTACCAATATCATGCCATCCTGATCAAGTTGATATTATCGTGAAATCGACGTATACATACTTCATAACTTCATAACATATTCGGTAAAAACAAGGAATAATTTCATCTGGACACAACTAACTGGGGAAAGGATTTGAATAAAACAATCGAATTAAAAACTGATAGTCCTCTAAGAACATATCGTCAAATAATGTAAAAAGTCCTCTAAGAACATATCGTCAAATAATGTAAAAAGGAAAATAGATCAGGCAATCATTAATGTTGTAATTCAAACGCTGGCAATTATACTTTTTACTAAAAAAATTTGAATAAACATTTATTGGTTATTTTATTAAACATTTCCGCTATTTCCTCCCAAGATTTTTTTGTTGAATTTTAATTATAACATTCAATCCGCTTTCTACGATTTGATAAAAATTTGATCTTATTTTATTTTTATTTTTTACACTTCAAATAAACAGACTAGAAGCTTAAGGTACATCTGACACGCGCAACAAAATCTACATCAAGTGACCTTCACAATACATGCCATGTGCGGGTTATTTGGCATGTCATTCGTCGCGCCAGATTTGTGTGCGGCGCACCATTAAAAAACACGCAACTAGCTTTTGCTAGATATACCATTGTCATGTAATGTGGCAAATGCCACTTGTGTGTGTGGCCTGCTTTAGACTTGGCGCAAGTCTACAAGTCTCATATCAGACTTAGACTAGAATATAATTCCAATATTTTGACAGGAGCTGGACGCACTGCATTGTTCGTGTTAGGTAAAGTCCAAATGAATGTTTTCCGGCTTATTAACGATGACATTGACATTCCATTGAGCAACGACATAATGTCGGATGTCTATCTCTTTTTTATCGCTACTTATATGGTCATTGTTCTGACAAAATCTATAGCCTGATCTCTTTTTGAATTCTTCCTATGTACACTACACGAGCTGTAACCCGAGCACCCTTACTCAATTGAAGTAACATTCGGCCGTACTGAGAAATTTCGTGAATCCTTCATAAGCAGAGCAGTGCGAATGTGGAACAGTTTTCCATCTTCTGTTTTCCCCCTCAACCCCTTTTCAAACATAATGCGCACCGTCATGTTACCTCTATGACTCAACCCTGTAATTCTCAATTCTCTACCCCTTTTTCCTTTCATACCAAGGCTGTGCTACCGCATCATAGAATAACCCCTGATCCTTGGCAATATAACAAACAAAAAAACATGTCGAATAGTAGCTAATTGGGGTACGACTTTAGTCCTCATATTTAAAATGAATAAAATTCGGCTTAATATCCGCTGTGCAAATGAGAATTTTAAAAATTTCTTCGATATTGATGCAATGTTACAGAAGCACATCATAAGTACAGTTGGATTCTAAGATTATGCGTCACTCCAATCAATGCAATCCTGTCAAAATTCATTTTGTCGGTGAATATCAAAACAATACCAGCACGCAAATTTACACATATCACCAACAGCAGGAGCTGGAGATCAATATTAGTATTATTCATGAAAATCCACAAATAAACAAAATACTTTCACCCATATTCCATTGTGTGTGGTGATGATAACAGAAGTGCCGTACGAAATGCCGATAACGGAAGCTCCATATGCTTACTTTGAACTAGAATCTTCAGAAAAGTCTAATTGTATCGCTTAAGTTTGTTTTTAATTGCTTTTTCGCGGAAAATGGTGTGTCGGTGACAGTTGCGATAAATCGAGCGATTAAATTTGAAGCAGCCTTGTAGATTTAACGACATTTAGCCCTTTCTGTGTGATAATCTTTGTGACCCCAAGCCAGTGACACTTAATTATTATCACAGTAAACACAGTGATTAGCAATAAAAATAATTTGCTTGAATGCTTAGTCGTGTAATTAACGAAAACAGTTATTAGGCAATCGATTTTCATGGAAATAATCGCTTTTTTTTGTTTTGATATTTTTTTTATATTTTGCTTGTTTGTCATTTCAGTTTGATTTATTTTATGATTTTTTTTATAAATTTTACTTCACTTTTTTCACTAGTTCTTGTGCGTTTTATGTATTGAAATTTAATAGGCCTAAAAAGTATACAAATGATAGAGGCGAATTTTTGCGTTCTAAATGAAGAGGAACATATTACAACTATATTTTTCTTATGTTTGGGTTGTTGTCTTCTCAAATTATATGTAGACTGCTATCACCCCAGAAATCAGTTTTATCATTTGTTTTTAAATTATAAAATCGAGCTTAATGAAATACATGCGCAGAAATTCAACAGAGAAAAATCAGCAGGGTTTTTGCTAAATTCTAAACATGTAAGCCAAGTAGTTTAGGTGTCACCTTGGTCCACACTAACTAGATGAAAAGTTGTATTCATAGATATTTATCTTATTTAAAAAATAAGATTTATGTTAACGTGAGAAAAGGTAGTTATTAAAAAATATCAATATCCATTTCACCAAAATAGAATAATTACTTAAAAATCTTCTCTTTGGCTGTCCTAAAATTCAATTCTAACCAAGCTGGAGCGTTGTTAGATGGTTAGTATTAGAGTTTTTGTTTTATTATTTACATAATTATTATTAAATTTCTATTATAGATATTGTTATTCAACTATTTTATTATATTTTTTTATGTGTAATTACGTAGCTGTAATTCATTTCACATGCACGGAAACCTCCCGATCGTCCTTCAGGCTCGCAAAGATATTGTTTCTCCTTCTTTTCTCCAAGATTAAACCGAAACAAAGAAAAACTCAATAGCTCAACGCGGCTGGACTTTTCCGATTTATATATATTTTTTAAGAACTCTTCTTCTTCGTTTGTGTACCTACCTATCATCCTCTGTGCCGTCCCACTTTTCAAAATTGTTTCTCATATTTTATTGTTGGACTTTTAGATGTTCCACATTTGTACAGTTTTAGATAATAATCTTATATATGACCCAGATAGGTTGTTTAATTTGTTTCGTCGAGTTAAATATTTCATTTTTAGTTTATGTCATAACCACAAGGATCAGCAATTTTATGTAAATTTAATAACGTATTTAAATTATTCAGTATTTATTTCAAAAATTTTGTTTGTAATTCAGCCTTTTAATGTAATTGAGTTTATAATGTTTATTTAATGCAATTTACTAATTATTCTTACTAAGTATAAGAAATCTTGTAGAATTTTAGCTAACATGTGGATTTTTGAATATATAACTAAAGAAAGCAAAATATCGTGTAAATATCCTATCGCTGAGAGGAATCTCGATTCTTCGGTGAAGGGATCGAATGATAAGATGAATTTAACTAACCTTAACTTTCTAATTTCAATTAGCTCTTAAGTGTCTTAGTGACAGCTTTTTCACTTTGTATATTAAATAATTAACCCCCCTACAAAAATATTTCAGATTTACAATTTCCATGAGGGTTCATGGACCCTCTGGGCCTTAAGCCCAGAACTTAAGTCTACTTGGTTTTACAATACTCAGTAAGCTGAGGCTTAGTTAAGCTGCAAATGAAAAGCGAAAAAAACAAGAACTTTTCATTTACCAGTTCGTTGTGGTTTTTATCTGGAAGGATATCAAATCCAAAAACATTTTTGCAGAATGTTTCGACAACATCATAGCCGAATGTTTCTACAGTCGGAACCGAGAATACAAATCAACGTCATAGAATTTCGCGAAATGTTGCGGGCGCCTTCTTATAATTTTTTCACTAGTCACACTTTTCGATTTTGTACATTTCTTCGTCGCTTATATCCTCTGCATCAGATAAATAATTCATTTTTATCTTAAACTGTTTGGTTTCTTCCTAAAACGTCAAATTGAATGCTGAGACAGTACTCAAAGTTAGGTCTGTCTGTTAACTTTAAAGCTTTTACTCGGTGTAAAACCTTTTACGCATTTTGACACACAAACCGTCTGTTAATTTTTGAGCTCGTAAAAATCGTGTAAATTTATACGTTTCCCCTCTTGCACAAAGTTGCACATTTTTACTCATGATCAAGAGGATGTGCAATTTCGATATACAATCAGCTGACTGTCAAAAAGTATTAAATTTGAGGTTAAGCCGGTTGTTGTATTATCGAATGAATGTAAAATTGATAATCTAAAGAGTTGAGATTTAAAAATAAATATTAAAGAGAGGGAGTTCTAAAACGTATTTCAAATTAATTAATTGTTTTCTGTTTCACACAGATAACGTAGCAGCCAAATTTTTGACACATGGCAAGCTCAACAAAATTTAATCGAGTAGTGTCTGGTAACTTTTGTTGAGTTATGCGCTCTTCCGCATAAAAGTTTTTACTTGATTTTTACGCAAAGATTTTTGCTCTAAATTACCAGACAGACCTACTGCTAACTAGATAACTATTTTTCGCTTGAAAAGTTTCAATTTAGTTTTAAAATATAACTTTTGAAATATGTACGTTCGTTTAATAACAAAAATTATAATATAGGGTCTTCCAATAAGAGGTGTTATTTTGATATTCAAAGAAAAATGCCACTTTTTGAGATAAATGATCGGATCTTTATTTCATTATAAAGAGGAAGGTATGCCGTTAATAATGGAAAATAACGTCAGCCAAATGACCACCACTACCACGCCTACAGGACCATATCCTTTTCATGAAATTTTCCATAACCAAATCGCAAAGTGGCTGCCCTATGTCCTCGATAACCTCACGAATTCCATCTTTGAGGTCTTAAATCGACGCTGAGCTGTTGACGTAGACCTTCTCTTTCACGTGGCCCCAAAGACTCGACGTTGTTGATGATAGCCCGCTTGAGTTCTTGTGTTAACTGAACTTTATAAGCCTTAAGACCCAAATCTTTATGCAAAATACGGTGTAATGACGTTTGTGGAATGCCTAATTCCAAAGAACGACGAGGAATGGACAAACCTGGGTTTTCTTCAACACTTTCGGCTACAGCAGCAATATTCTCGGCTGTTCTTGAGCGACGTGCACGGCTTTTATTCTTCACATCACTAACTTGTCCCGACAGCTCGAATTTTTCTACCAATTTCTGTATTGCGGTCCGACAAGGTGCTTCACGACGACCCAAAAATGTTCGAGTTTTACGAACCGTCTCTGCCACATTTTCACCATTTTTATAGTGAATTTTAATAATTTCAATGCGTTGTTGAATCGTGTATCGTTCCATTTTTATTAATGGCGTAGTTTCTACTTGTCAAATGTCAAAAAATGACAGCTCCAAAAGTAACATCTACCGAAATAGCGGGCTAATTATAATAACACCTCTTATTGGAAAACCCTTTATTTAGGCAAAATATATAGTTAGCAATAATTTCCTATGTGTTTCACAGCAACATCTAAGGCTTAAGCCTTCGGGATGACGCGCTTAAGTTAAGCTTGCCTTAAGCCAGTGATATCACTCAGGCCTTGATTGTGAAACCGAAAAATTTATTATGCCTTGGCCTAAACCATCTCACTGTGGCTTAAGCCTTGACAGTGAAACCGGCCATAATAGTCTGTATTCCAATAGGCATACTAGGATTAATGCTTTTCGTGAAATTGCGAACAGTCTTAAGAATATATTGCCCCTCATACAAGAAATAAAAACAAAAATAACGTATATTAGCCGTGCTGGAAGTGATGAAATACATCACTCTAAAATATATTGGTTTGAAAATTTAATGTTTATGGAGTCCTACATTAAACCTCGTAAGAGCAAGTCCTGTCATAAACCGGTAAGGTGGCGATTGTCATAGTAAATTGAATTCAAGTAAAATTGAATTCTTTAAATTAGGAACCAGAAGAAATTAGTTAGACATACGACATGAACGACATTATTACTCATTCTAGTAGAGCCTTCTATGGAAATAAATAAGCCTACATCAAAAAGAAAAGGATACGGACTTTCGCAAGATCGTTTTTTTTTTTTTTTTTTAACTTTACATACAATTAACAATAATTTTTCAAAAGATGTTGGTGACATGCGAACAAGGTAATCAAAGCCTTTTTCATCTCCATGTTTAGCTCATAGTTGACTAAATTGGTTAAATCACATCCTGAATATCTTTTTAATATCCACGGCCGTGACAACAGAAGCTGTTTTTTTTTTAATTCGGCTCTTGAATAGCCCATCAAAATGCTGATATAAATTTTTAATTTTTGTCGAGTTTTCTATTTTTTTTTCATGACAGTTGACAGTTAACTCATGATTATTACTGCTTGAAGTATAAAGATGTACACAAAGCATTCATTTGAGTTTGACATCTAATGAGTTTTCATAGGTATTGTTCTGCCCGTAGTTAGAGCGAACACGCAAATAATGAAGAAATATGATGAAAGTTATAACCCTGGTTCAAAGTTAGTGATTTCGTAGCTTAATTTTTCCGTTCACCAAGCTTACTACACTGTAACTCGCACTCCAACTAGATTTTTTAAAATTTAATAAATGCTATAATTTGTAATTAATACATAATATATATGCCTGGTAATATTATTTCAAAACCACAATTATAATTTAAATTTATCTGTAAAGTTAAATTTAATATTGAATAAATGTGAAAGAATAAGTAAGATTAAATTAAATTTATGTTTAGACAATTTTATTGTATCTGACAATGTACTCACCAGCTCAGTATTAGGCACTCGATCAAATTGGTTTTCTAATTTATTGAGGTTTGGAATTGGACTATTCTTTATTCTAGTGGATATACAGAATAAAGTGAGGTTAGTAATTCTGACTGCAGTCGATACCCACAGAAAGAATCTTTATTCGGTCGAGACCCGTAATAAAGTGGTTTATATTAGTAAATTTCTTATTCGGTCGATACCCGCAATAAGAATCTTTATTCGGTCGAGACCCGTAATAAAGTGGTTTATATTAGTAAATTTCTTATTCGGTCGATACCCGCAATAAGAATCTTTATTCGGTCGAGACCCGTAATAAAGTGGTTTATGTTAGTAAATTTCTTATTCGGTCGATACCCGCAATAAGAATCTTTATTCGGTCGAGACCCGTAATAAAGTGATTTATGTTAGTAAATTTCTTATTCGGTCGATACCCGCAATAAGAATCTTTATTCGGTCGAGACCCGTAATAAAGTGATTTGTGTTAGTAAATTTCTTATTCGGTCGATACCCGCAATAAGAATCTTTATTCGGTCGAGACCCGTAATAAAGTGATTTATGTTAGTAAATTTCTTATTCGGTCGATACCCGCAATAAGAATCTTTATTCGGTCGAGACCCGTAATAAAGTGATTTATGTTAGTAAATTTCTTATTCGGTCGATACCCGCAATAAGAATCTTTATTCGGTCGAGACCCGTAATAAAGTGATTTATGTTAGTAAATTTCTTATTCGGTCGATACCCGCAATAAGAATCTTTATTCGGTCGAGACCCGTAATAAAGTGATTTATGTTAGTAAATTTCTTATTCGGTCGATACCCGCAATAAGAATCTTTATTCCGTCGAGACCCGTAATAAAGTGATTTATGTTAGTAAATTTCTTATTCGGTCGATACCCGCAATAAGAATCTTTAATTTAATCGCTATTCAAAATAAAATCTTTAATCTAGTCGATACTAAGAATAAAAATAATTATTTGAACTGTCAATTAAATAAAGTATTTAAACTGTTAGTAAAATTTATAGCACTTGGGAATAACACTGGGAAATGTTAATAAAATTTAGAGCACTTGGAAATAACACTAGGAACTAGAATACCAACTTGATCACTGCACTGCCAAACTGCAAAAGAGGACGAGTCAAGTCAGATTCCGATTTATATAGCCATGGGTTGCTCATAGCACCAAAGAACGGCATTCAAAGGCGCATGGCAAATTGGCATAGCAGCTGCACTTCGTTTTCTATTGTTTAAAATGCAACAAAAGAACAAAAAAAAAATAATAAAAAAAAAAAAAAAAAAAAACCTTTTTGTAAATTCTATTCAGTCAGAAATATTCGTTGCCTACTGAATTTTTTCTAAATAGATTTTTATTTTCAACTTACCAAGTGCAAATCCATTGTACTACCAATGTACAGTTCTTTCTCGCTGGCTCACTTCACTGCAGCGTTGATAATTTGAACTTCTGATGATAATTTACAGAAAAAATTATCATGCGTGAATGCAATGTACTGCCCGTGGACAGTTATCTGGCTCATCTCTCTGCGAAATTAGTACAATTGAGACCTAAAAATTTTTATTTCTTTAGGTCGGTATATACATGTGTCGACATGTAAATTTTCTGGTTTTAATGATATCAGAATTGTGATGAATTCTGAACATACTGCCCCCCGTTGAAAGGATACAATGCCTTTCAAATATACAAAATACTATGCGATCTGTTGACAACTCCGATGATTCTGAGAAACCTAAGAATGCGGCAGAAGGTATGTAGAGCAATTTCAATGGAAAGAATAATAACTGAGCCCTTGTTAGAACCACGCAGAATATAAGCTGAAAGGAGTTCAGTTGAGAGAGAAGAGAGAATGAAAAGAAACAACAAACTTTGTTATTATATTTTTTATTTTAGCACTTTAATCGTGCCGTCCTTAAACAGTCTTACATTATAGCGTGCTCCACCTTTGGTCTTGAAGCGCTGCTTATGTCTTTTAGACCTTTTAAGTGCCTCCAAAGACACGATAAAGGATTCGGTGTCTCCCGTTTCGTGATCCGTTATTGTTAGCTTGAAATCATTGCTATCCATTGCAACAGGTAGCAGAGTTACGTCCTCTAAAATGTTTACCTTAAGTGCTGGAGTCTCTGATAAAGCTCCTGATGTCGATGTTCCTGGCACTATTGGTGATTGGAGTGAAACCTCTTGCGAGACGTCCATCTTAGGGGGTGGAACCTCTTGCGAAACGTTCATCCCAGGGGCTGGAACCTCCGCCATAGTCTCCAACTTGGATGTTCCTGGCACGGCTGATGGTTGATGATTTGGAGACTGTGGTGGTGAATCGATCACTTCAATGGTGTCCAACTCTTCCAATTGCGGATAGCGAAGACGGCTGGCGAATTTACTTCTTCGTGACAATGCTCTTAACCTTTTTTCTTTTAATTTGTTGAGCTGCTTTTGTAGCTTCCATACCTCCTTGACCTCCTGTTCAATGGTTTTGCCTGGAGTCGGAGGCAATTCAACCTCAATAATTTTTTCTTCCTTTGGTGATTCCATCTTACAACTTATCAAATTGAAATTTAACTGTGGCTTGAATTGCGATGTGATCAATATTTAAAGAGGACTAACGGGTCCTTTTATCTTGCAAAACAAATTTTTTATAGGCGAAAATTTTGTTATCAGTTGTATCAATCTATCATGCCACTTTGTTGCAACAATGCACGCTTGTTCAATTGTGTGAAAAATGTGAATTTTGGTTAGTTAGTTTTTTTTTTTTTTTTTTTGTTTATTAGGCAGATGTGCTTGAATACTTATTTGACATGCAATTGTCTTAAGGTTGGATTGGGAGTATGAATTTTGAAATTTTGCTAGGAAGATAGAGTTTTATTATTTGGTGTAGCGGTACTTATGACCACTTTGTATCAAGAATGCACCTTTGATAATTTTCTGAGGAATTATATATTTTGTATTTTGTTTTTGCGTTTTAGATGTGTGCAGTTGTAAGCATGCACTCTCGATTTTGGATACCAAATTTTGTGAACTCTATTGAAATTTCTTCTTGAGAACAAAGAGAAAGAAAAAAAAAATTTATATCTACAAATTAACCTTTAGGTTAGTTCATAAATGTATGACGATGAAATAAATTAAAAGAATTACTTTCAGACTAAGAATAAATGTTCTATTTTTGCAAGACAAAAAAAAACAACTAAAATTTTGGAATGTCATTTAGCTTAAAGGAAGGATGGCTAGTTTTGTAATAGGTCTTTTCAGCACTCCATTCAGCGTTTTCATACTTACAACTCTGACCATCTTATCCACGCCTGGATGAAGTTCAATAATTCGTCCTAATACCCAACGACAGGCTGGCAAATTAGGTTCCTTGATAACAACTAGATCTCCAATTTTAGGATTGGAGATTGGGTTTTTCCATTTTGGTCGATTCTGCAAGGAATTTAGATAATCGTTGGACCATTTGTTCCAGAACTGTTGTTGTAGTAATTGTATGTGATTCCATCTTGTTATTGATGAAGTGTTTGTCTCAAATATTGGTTCTGGTGGAGTTATTAATGAACTGCCGATTAAAAAATGCCCCGGTGTTAATATATCTAGATCTTCTGGATTATCCGAAATAGAACATAATGGCCTGGAGTTCAAGCAGGCTTCAATTTGAGCCAAAACGGTTGCGAATTCTTCGAACGTCAGTGAAGAATTTCCTAATATGCGCTTTAAATGGAATTTGATCGATTTTACTCCTGCTTCCCATAGTCCTCCAAAATGTGGTGCTGAGGGTGGATTGAAATGCCAACGTGTTCCATCCTGTGCTACCTTTGCTGCCATTTCTTCACTAGCTTGTTTTATGGCATTCTTGAGATCCTTTTGCAGGACTTTGTCCGCTCCAACGAAGTTGGTGCCGCAGTCGGAATATATGTCCGTGCAAAGTCCTCGTCGACTAGAAAAGCGTCGAAAAGCTGCGATAAAGGCTGCTGTGGTTAGATCGGATACCGGCTCTATATGTATGGCCTTGGTGGCCATGCAAACAAAAATGCATATATAGCCCTTGTAAAAACGATTTCCTCTGTGTTTGGACATTTTCAGATTGATAGGACCAGCGTAATCCACCCCGGTTTGTTGAAAGGGTCTTGACATATTTACCCTTGAAGCAGGTAGGTTCCCCATGATTTGGTTTCTATTTGAAGCGGATTGTTTGAAGCAAGTAACACATTTGTGCAAAATATTTTTGACGGTTTTTCGTCCTTGTGGAATCCAGAATTCGTTTCTTAAAGTTGACAGAACTAATTGCAAACCTCCATGCAATGTTTTCATGTGAAAGTGATTGATTATTAATGTTGTCAAGTTGCTTTCTTTCGGCAATATTATAGGATGTTTTTGATTAAAGGGGATATTGGCGTTTTGAAGTCGGCCACCCACACGCAATAACTCGTCCGGGTCTAAGAATGGGTTTAGAGACAAGATGTTGCTTTTGGTAGGTAGTGAAATGCCTGCCTTCAGTTGCTTAATTTCTTTTTCGAATGCAGTCCTTTGAGCTAACTTGATTAACAAATATTTTGCTTGAATCATTTCGGATGGTTTTAGAAGCAATGAACTGTTACGATGAGTGTTGGTAATAGTCTTCCGGCTGTGGTTAATAAATCTGAAGCAGTAAGCAATGACACGTTGCAGCTTGACAAATGTTGAGAATTTACAAAACAACTCACTGATGTCTGAGTGAGTTGTAGTTAAACAGCTTACTTGCTTTAGCTCAGATTCGATAATATTGTCTGCCAAGGGTTTTGACTGAGGCCAATTTTCTTCAGAGCTCAATAGCCACTGAGGACCGTGCCACCATATTTTGTGGGAACTTAAAGATGTAGGTTCAATGCCCCTGGAGTTACAATCGGCCGGGTTGTCAACAGACCGCACATGATGCCATGACGGAATATCAATTAGGTTTTGAATTTCAGCAATCCTGTTTGCTACATATGTTTTGTATTTGTTCGGATGATTGCGAATCCAAGCTAGGACTATAGATGAATCTGTCCAAGCAAATATGGGAACTTTGTTAAATTCGAGGTCTGTTTTAACACGATTAATAAGCCTAGCTAAAAGTACAGCGCCACATAACTCAAGGCGAGGAAGTGTGACAGGTTTAACAGGTGCTATTTTGGATTTTGCTATCAGTAAGTTTACATGGACGTTTCCTTCGTGATCTATGGCACGGATGTAAACGGCCGCCGAATAGGCTTGATTGGACGCATCGGAAAATCCATGTATTTGACATGTAGATAAGTCACTGGTGGTGCATATCCACCGTGGTATGTGTATTGTGCTGATCGTACTTAATTTTGCCTTAAATTGTCGCCAGTGCTGGTCAATGTGCGCAGGAATTTTATCATCCCATGAGCATCCAGAAAGCCATAAGGCTTGCATCAGAATTTTGGCTGTAACTACGATTGGAGATATCCAACCAAGTGGATCAAAGAGTGAAGCAATTTCTGACAAAACCGAACGCTTTGTAGAAATTCGATCTACAAACTGTTTGTTTTGCAAAGTGAAGTGATCAGTTCCCTGGTGCCAATGGATGCCCAAAGTTTTTACAGATTCATCACTTGCGAACCGTAAAGGAAGTTGCACTTCCCTATGTTCTTCTGGGATGCTTGATAAGAGATCCGATGAATTGCTGACCCACTTCCTTAAATTGAATCCTGCTGACGATAAGAGGTTAATAAGCTGCTTTTGTATTTCCAACGCTTCCACGATGGAATCTGCACCAGTGAGCAAATCATCAACATAAAAATCCCGTGGTATAATTCTGGCAGCTATAGGATATTTAGCAGATTCATCGGTGGCTACCTGATGTAAGGTTTTAATTGCTAAATATGGAGCTGGAGTTGTGCCGAATGTAACAGTGGTTAACTTAAAATCTTTGATGACTTCATTGGGGTTGTTTCTCCAAACAATCCTTTGGTAATTTTGATCTGGAGATTGAACGTTTATCATTCGGTACATTTTTTCTATGTCGGCTGACATAGCAAATTTGTACTTTCGCCATCTAAGTAACGTTGAGAAGAGTTCGGATTGCAGTACTGGGCCTGTATGCAACTGTTCATTTAGACTTTTCCCATTAGAGGACTTAGCCGAAGCATCGAATACAACTCGTACTTTGGTAGTTGTACTGTCTTTAATAACGGCGTGGTGAGGAAGATAATAGCATTTATCTTTATTAACTTCCTTGTCAACTGCTGTCATGTGTCCTAATGATTGATACTCATTAATACAAGCTTTATATTCCTGACTAAGCTCAGGATTTTGCTGTAGTTTACGCTCTAAACTATGAAATCTTCGTACGGCCATGCCACGAGAGTCTCCTAAGCTAGGACTTTCATTGATGAAGGGTAATCGGACTTCATAGCGACCGTTTGTGTCTCGATGGTGAGTTTTCTTGTAGAATTCTTCACAATCACGGTCTGCTCTAGATAGCTGTCTTCCTGAGATAAATTCTTCGGCTTCCCAAAACCGTCGCAGAAGTTTGTCCAATGAAGACTCTTCCTCGTAATACGCGTTTGCTGTTAACGCAGACGCTTTAGAGATTGTGGAAGTGCTGTTTAGGTTCCCGAAAAGAATCCAACCGAGCGTGCTATTTTGCGCGATTGGTGTTCCTGTAGGACCTTTTCGTAATCCTTCTAAGAGGATTTCTCCGTATACGTCCGCTCCTAATAGCAGGTCGATTTTTCCTGATTTGAAAAAATATGGATCGGCGAGTTGCAGATCACGTACATGGGTCCATTCCTTGTTTGGAATGGTGGACGGAGGTAATATGTCTGTGATAGTGTTCACGACAAGAGCATCAATCGTGCTCACCTTATTCGAGGTTGAATAAGGATGTATATCAATTGTTACTTGTTTTTTGACATACATAGCTTCTGACTTTCCTAAGCCAGTGATTTGTATGGATGTGTTCATAATAGCCAACTGCAGCTTGCGTGCGGCGGCTTGTGTTATGAACGAGACTTGGGAACCTGAGTCAATCAACGCTCGCAGAGTAAACATGGTACCCTTTCTTGACGGAACTTTAAGCAATGCTGTGGCAAGCAAGGCTTGTGTAGTTCTTACTGATTGACTTGCATGAAGCGAGTGAATATTAGACGTGGAAGGTGAATTACAAGGCTGAACTCGTTCCAGTGAATTTGGTGTGGCCTTGTGTGAGCTCTGTGTATTTGTGCTATTCCTATGAAGTAAGGAATGATGCTTCCTTCCACATCGTTGGCATGTAAATTTGCTTGAGCAAAACTTTGAATTGTGACCTTTTGAAAGGCAGTTTATACACAAGCTATTTGATGTGACGATTTTAAATTTAGCATCTACATCCAATTTTACAAATTTTGGGCATTTGTATAAACGATGTTGCTCTTTACAAAGTGTACATCTGTCACCAGATGACGTAAAGTGAGTTGATACTTTTGAAATCTGAGCTGGTTTATTCATTACATATGGTTTTGTGTCTGCGATTGCTTCTAAGGTTCGGAATCTTTTCCCTAGAAATTTCTTTAAAGATTCAAGGGTGGGAAGTTCGTTTACGCTATTCACTTCTTGCTCCCATAAACGATGTGTCTCTGCTGGTAAACATTGCACTAGCATGTAAATCAGGATTGTATCCCAGTGTTTAGTGGGAACTTCTAATGCTTCGAGTTCATAAATGCATTCGGAAGATTTGTCTAGCACAGTTTTTATTGCCTTGGCTGACTCTTGTGTTGCTTTAGGTAGATTGAACAGGATTTTTAATTGAGCATTTATTAATACTCGCTTATTGTCATACCTATTAAGCAATATCTTATATGCGTTGTGGTAACTCGCGTTGGTCATTGGAAGCTGACGCAACAAATGTTCTGCTTCTCCAGAAATATTTGATTTTAAATAATGCAATTTTTGTACTGGAGATAACGCAGAATTTGTATGCACCAGGGATTGGAATAGATCACGAAACGACCTCCATGACTCATATGACCCTGAGAATCTTGGGATTGTGATGCTAGGCAATCTCAAAAACGAAGATTCATTCTCCGTGTTCGGTTTTGATTCCACTTTTGTTTCGAATGCATCTAGTGCATCTCTGAGAATACCTCGAAACGTGTAATATTTATTTTCCATGCTTGAGAACTGATCGTTTGCAAAATATTCGTATTTTTGCAGTTCGCTAGCCTCTAAAGGCTGAGTAGCTTGGAGAATTGTATAATGCGTATTCTTATAGTCGGACCAAATTTCGCTTAGGGCGTTTAACCGCTCAGAAATAAGTCCTTTCGTTCGTTTTTCTATCTCAGTTTTGTTGTAGTTATTGAACGATTTTTCGAAGATTAGAGCTGAGGTGGTTTGATTAGCGAGAAGTTTTTGCAGTGTAGCCATGATTGAAAGACTGAGAATATATACCACTAGACTTTAAATTTGGCTGCGAAGGACCATAAAATGTTCTGCCCGTAGTTAGAGCGAACACGCAAATAATGAAGAAATATGATGAAAGTTATAACCCTGGTTCAAAGTTAGTGATTTCGTAGCTTAATTTTTCCGTTCACCAAGCTTACTACACTGTAACTCGCACTCCAACTAGATTTTTTAAAATTTAATAAATGCTATAATTTGTAATTAATACATAATATATATGCCTGGTAATATTATTTCAAAACCACAATTATAATTTAAATTTATCTGTAAAGTTAAATTTAATATTGAATAAATGTGAAAGAATAAGTAAGATTAAATTAAATTTATGTTTAGACAATTTTATTGTATCTGACAATGTACTCACCAGCTCAGTATTAGGCACTCGATCAAATTGGTTTTCTAATTTATTGAGGTTTGGAATTGGACTATTCTTTATTCTAGTGGATATACAGAATAAAGTGAGGTTAGTAATTCTGACTGCAGTCGATACCCACAGAAAGAATCTTTATTCGGTCGAGACCCGTAATAAAGTGGTTTATATTAGTAAATTTCTTATTCGGTCGATACCCGCAATAAGAATCTTTATTCGGTCGAGACCCGTAATAAAGTGGTTTATATTAGTAAATTTCTTATTCGGTCGATACCCGCAATAAGAATCTTTATTCGGTCGAGACCCGTAATAAAGTGGTTTATGTTAGTAAATTTCTTATTCGGTCGATACCCGCAATAAGAATCTTTATTCGGTCGAGACCCGTAATAAAGTGATTTATGTTAGTAAATTTCTTATTCGGTCGATACCCGCAATAAGAATCTTTATTCGGTCGAGACCCGTAATAAAGTGATTTGTGTTAGTAAATTTCTTATTCGGTCGATACCCGCAATAAGAATCTTTATTCGGTCGAGACCCGTAATAAAGTGATTTATGTTAGTAAATTTCTTATTCGGTCGATACCCGCAATAAGAATCTTTATTCGGTCGAGACCCGTAATAAAGTGATTTATGTTAGTAAATTTCTTATTCGGTCGATACCCGCAATAAGAATCTTTATTCGGTCGAGACCCGTAATAAAGTGATTTATGTTAGTAAATTTCTTATTCGGTCGATACCCGCAATAAGAATCTTTATTCGGTCGAGACCCGTAATAAAGTGATTTATGTTAGTAAATTTCTTATTCGGTCGATACCCGCAATAAGAATCTTTATTCGGTCGAGACCCGTAATAAAGTGATTTATGTTAGTAAATTTCTTATTCAGTCGATACCCGCAATAAGAATCTTTAATTTAATCGCTATTCAAAATAAAATCTTTAATCTAGTCGATACCCAGAATAAAAATAATTATTTGAACTGTCAATTAAATAAAGTATTTAAACTGTTAGTAAAATTTATAGCACTTGGGAATAACACTGGGAAATGTTAATAAAATTTAGAGCACTTGGAAATAACACTAGGAACTAGAATACCAACTTGATCACTGCACTGCCAAACTGCAAAAGAGGACGAGTCAAGTCAGATTCCGATTTATATAGCCATGGGTTGCTCATAGCACCAAAGAACGGCATTCAAAGGCGCATGGCAAATTGGCATAGCAGCTGCACTTCGTTTTCTATTGTTTAAAATGCAACAAAAGAACAAAAAAAAAATAATAAAAAAAAAAAAAAAAAAAAACCTTTTTGTAAATTCTATTCAGTCAGAAATATTCGTTGCCTACTGAATTTTTTCTAAATAGATTTTTATTTTCAACTTACCAAGTGCAAATCCATTGTACTACCAATGTACAGTTCTTTCTCGCTGGCTCACTTCACTGCAGCGTTGATAATTTGAACTTCTGATGATAATTTACAGAAAAAATTATCATGCGTGAATGCAATGTACTGCCCGTGGACAGTTATCTGGCTCATCTCTCTGCGAAATTAGTACAATTGAGACCTAAAAATTGTTATTTCTTTAGGTCGGTATATACATGTGTCGACATGTAAATTTTCTGGTTTTAATGATATCAGAATTGTGATGAATTCTGAACAGGTATATTTCATAAGAGAACTCACGTGAGCAACACTCATAGTGTAATAACGTGGATTGAAGCATTTCAAATATTTTACTCTAAATTAATGAAGTATTTTAGCTTACTTTCAATTTTTATCGTTGGTGTATAACTTGTCCTCCAAATAGGAATTTACTTGCAAAATTTAATAGCAAACATATGTACAAAAAAGTACGCAAGCTAGTAAAAATGGTAATAACCAATTTCATAGGATTTCATATTCTGAAGAACTTTTCAGTACATTAAAACTGTCTAGGACTGATCGCTTTCACAGTAAAAAATCCAAAAATTTTATATGGCAACACCAGGAAGGGGTTGCCCGCTTTAGTTCATTTTCTAAATTTTATTGACTGTTGCTATAAAAATACCATGTACTAGATTTCGGCTCTCTACTGTGACGCGTTCTCAGGCACTACAGTTAAAAACGAGTTTTTTGTATGGCACCCCTACGAAGGAGCTGCTCGATTCGGCCCATCACGTTTTTTTTAAAGAGCCCGTGTGCAAAGTTTCAGTCTGTGGACACGTTGTCGAGTTATCGTAAGGACGGACGAACGGACGGGCGGACGGACATGCTAAATCAAAATAACTTTTAATATTATGCATGGATGTCCAATCCATTTTACTCTACCATAATTATTTCTAGGTATTACAAGCGGAATGACAAACTTATACCCTAGGCACAGGACGTTAAGGAATGATAATTGAAGCAAGAATGATCATTGCTCACATCGTGCGTCTCTACATAATCATTCCTTTCATCATAGTTTCATCATTGATTTGAATAATGGAATCAGAAGCTCATACGTTCGTATATATAAAGTTTATGTCGGCAGAGGCGCTCACGGTGGTAAGATATCAAATATTTTGGAATAATTTTTAATTCTTGAAAAATTTGACAGAAATAAGCTGATTCCATTCGTGTACAGAAAAGAGAGAATTGTGTAGCGTACTGTTTTTTCAATGTACCAACCGGTTTTAATGCCTGCAACTTGTACAAATTCTTTTGTACACTGTGATCTGTCAAATCGATTTATCGTCAAAATATCATGTGTTTGCCTTACCAAGGTATGAACATTGGTAACTATTACGTAATTGAATCAATGATCATAGTTGGCCATCGTGTGCCTAGGGTATAATTATACCCTATAGATTTCATCTAGGGTATAGAAATGCACCCTGGTTCGGATTTTATAGTACGGAGAATTGTGGAATTTGGGAGATGAAAGTTGATTTGGCAGTTAATTCTCCACTTGAAATTCTGTAACTTGGCGAATTTGTTTTGAGAATTACCAAGCTCTCTACTCCCCTCGTTAAAATTCTCCGATGTTTTGCAAGTAGAAAAGTAAGAAGAAGAATTGCCAACTGATAGAATTATGGTCTATTTTTGTTGTATTTTGAGGAGTAGCACACATACAAATTTTCAAATTAACCAGTGGGAATGGCAATCTCTCTCTTCGAATTTCTTTCACGTTTTCCCTAATTTCTAAATATGTTGGTCAATTGGGAATGGAGAATTTGGGAGTTTTATTCGGAGAAAACGAAGATTCTCATTTCCCAAATTGCCAAATTCACCGTGTTACAGAAACCGGCCCCTGGCATGGGCGGATCCAGCTAGGGCGGGCCCCCCTGAACACCACAGAAAAAAATTGCAGGCAATCTTCTGAATTTTTCCTTACAAAATGATTCCCTGAGAAGTAAATCTATTCTACTACACCTTTTGTAAAAAACGTAACAATTTCTGGAAGGGTTCAATTTAGTACATTTAGGAATGCAGGCCCTAGCTAGCACCTTGGCCTTCGCTCCAATTTAGGTCGTGGTTGTTGAGGCCTATAGAGAAAACAGGAAGCACGGATACCTGTACCTGATCGTCGCCTTGCTGGGGGTGTTTGAAACAGCACAGAGCCTATTCATGTAAACACGATGGAAGGTTTGTTTTAATTGAAAACAGCTGCCAAAGGGTCTTTGATAAGCATTCCATGTAAAGACGGCTTCTTAGAACATTATCGGCATGGCGTGGTAAAACAAACATTTAAAGAGACAATTATAACTCGTAATTGGAGAAATTCAGTGAAACTATAGATAACGACGAAGAAGTCATTGTAAATTGTTGTAGTTAGTGTTAATACATTTAAAGCAGGAGATTAATTTTTAAATAATTTTTTTTATTATTTCGTAAAATCTCATAGTTTTTATATAATACTTAGCCCAAACGTTAAATAAAAACAAAATAAATCTGCCGATTGGGAAAGTTTCATTGAGTATCCTAGAGAATTTGATTGGTCGGTCTGTTTTACTTCAAGGGATGTTGATGAATGCACATTTGAATTTAGTACAATTCTAAGTCTTGGGCATGCGTGAATACATTCGGTATTTACACAGCCGATCTTAACAACAGCAAAATCGCAAATTAATGAAGTATATAGAAACTAACCAAACCTTCAACAATCGTCAATATTTTTATTTTTCTGACTTTTCTTATGGAACGTTGAGACCGTAGTGAATCAAAAATCGTTGCTCTAGATATTTCATATTTTGGTAGTGTCTGGCATTCAGCCCTTTTAGCCAAACTTAAAGCGCATGACCTCTCCCGTCCTCTGGCGTCACATCTGAGTCTCAGCCAATAAATACCGGAGTGCCTCAGGGCTCTGTTATCTCTCCATCTCTCTTCTCAAGTCTCATTAATTATCTGCTTTCCCGTACTTTAAATCCCATCCATTGTTTTATGGATGGCAATACCCTTGATTTCGCTTACTCCTTTGACACTCTTGCGGACTATAGAGGAAATTCCATATTTGTCAAACCAGATTGCATGATTAGATCCTTAAATAACCACCTTGATAATGTCCTCGCTTGGATCAAACCAAATCCCATCGAATTCATTGCATATTAGTTCCAAAGCTATCCCATCTCTTTAACACAAAATCATAATTTTTCCATTCCCGTTTCTTTTGATGGAGCACTGCTTGACGATACACCGTCTTTATGCATTCTTGAAATTAATATTTGCAGTAAGTTAAGCTGAACAGATCACATCTTCTCTGTTGCCAAAGAAGCATCGAAATATCTTGGATTTCTGAAAAGTTGTAAGAAATATTTCAGCCCATCGATTCTACCGCTCCTCTCCAAGTCCTACATCAGACTTAGAATGGAATACAATTTCCATAGGTTGGCCGAGGCTGGTCGCGGAGCCCTAGCTTGGATATTGTCAGTCTTCAGTCGCCCGCTTTTATGTTAACTAACATAACTTTCTAGTCAAATGAAAATATATTATGTGGTTCTGCGACAAGTAACTTTTTTACTGAGCGCCTCGATAAGTTTCTTCACCAACTCATCTATCACAACTCATCAATAAATCAATAATGTACGGGTGAATAAATAATGGTACGGAGAGATAAATGTTGTGCAATCATTTGAATTATGAAGTATGTAAATGAGTTTAGTAGTCCCAGTGCTAGAACGGCTCGCTTCTTGTAAGGAAATTATTTTCGAATAATAAAATATGAAAATCAACGAACTTCTTATTCATTGTATATTTATTAATTTTAGTTTCAATTAAAGATACTTCAAATAAAATTTTTTATGTTTTAGAAGTGAAGTATTTAATCTAATGTATGCCAACTATATTTCCAATCCATATCCATATATTTCAATAACTTTCAAAACAACTTGAATTTATGTAAATAAACAAAACTTTAATCAAGAAAAGATAAAACTGAAAAGTAAAACATACTCATGGGAATAAAAGTCAGTTGAATTGCTAAAATCAGCGGATATTATCCCCCCCATCTTTATAAAATAAAATGAAAAAAAAAAAAAATACCCAAAAAGAAATGTAAAAAAAAACACGAATCAAACGTGAAAGCTTAAATCCTGCCGCTCCTCTTGTTATGATCCGTTTATACTACGCTGACAGCTTTATCGAAGGACTTTTCCGCACTTTGTGCATACTTTATTGTTTCGCGTTATATATATTTTTTTTTTGTGTATGTACATACATTACGTACATATTATGCGCGGGTATATATTTTCCGTAAAAAAATGTATGTAGCGAAATACTCACATATGTACATACTCATTTATGGCAAAATGTATAGAGATATACGTTATATGTTTTCCCGCAAATGCCTCCCCAGAGTGCGTACGAACAATCTGATAGATCTGGGCTAACAAATTTACTGCCCTTTAATGGGCTTTCGTGTAAAAAATCCATCTATTGAGCCCAATCCCGCCAGGTGTCGAAAGACTTGTTCTACAACACAATTTTACTGTCGATGGCTCTGTTAAGAAGAGAATGCTTTTGTGCACGGATAAAACACGCTTGTTGATGTTCGTGAGTGGTGAGTTTTTTCCCGTTTTTTTTTCTTTTAAAGATTTCAATTATCACCTCATGCATAGGTGCATTTTAATATCTGGAGAGGGGATAATTAGTGTTTGTTTTTTTTTCATGATTTTTAAATGATTGTAAAATTAACGGAGTTGAAAGCGTTTTCTACACTACATTTGATTATAATATGCTCGATATATCTATAAAAATTGTTCGCACACAATGTGTACTTTCAGAATTAAAATTATTTTATACCTAGCCTATATTCTACGAAGGAGCTACCAGATTTTGTTTATTTTCTTCTAAAAATTTTTGTTTTATAGAAATGGTAATAGCGTTTTCTCCAATTATCGTATGGACAGACGGACTGGACTTACAAAAATCAAAATGCATTTTAAGACTGAATGTCCAAAAATAAAGCTTTTGAATTCAAACTTTCAAATCTTTTCATGTATTGAAAGTAGAAAGTGAAGACTTTAGAGCTTTACTTACATAGAGATTAGGATTAAGCTGAGAGAGTGGCTTTGTATTGCAGTCATTCCTTGGCTTATTTTACATATGTATATGTACCGCTTTTTTTACAGTTATTCCAGCAATCCCACTCTTCCTAGAAAAAACAGTATTTTTTAAGATGAAGTTTCTTCAAAGTCAGAAGGCTTTAGGAAGTATGAGCCAAAGTCATGAAATATACAGTGTGTAATGGCCTCGAATTCGCATAAGACGTGCTTCGATGTTTCCTCAGTGGGGATATACCTATCCAATTCATGTGTTTGTTAAGTTTTCAGTGTTGACTTAGGACTCTTGTAATGATTCTGACTTAAATCCAAGATAGCATTAAAAGATGTAGGCTCTACTTTGACGAAGGTCTTTTAATGAATATTTTGGCTTATATGGAGTTTATCATAGAAGGTCATCTCTGGTCCATTTGGTTCTGGATCCAGTTTTACATGGTTAGCTTCACGGTGTTGTTCCAGTCATATGAGAGGCATGGATGCTCCTTTTTGTGGCCAAACGTTCATTATCATTCCCATCAACTGCTGAGTGTCCTAGAATCCACTTTTTTTTTAAGTTGTTGCCAAAGCTTAGGGGATACCCTATGATACCGTAGAACAGCCTTGGCAGGAAGGAATAAGGGGTAGGGAATTGAGGATTATTAGATTGAGACAGGTAGGTGACTGTGTGTATTCCACTTAAATGTTTGTGGCTCATAGCTTGAGGGGGTAGCAGGGGATCGCAAACTGTTTTACATTCGTACTGTTCTGCTTATGAAGGATTCACGAAATCTCGCGGTACGGCCGTATTTGACTTCAAGGGTGTGAAAGTGAGCTCGAGTTATAGCTCGTATGGTAGGATAGGCTAGAAATTTTGTCAGAGCAATGACCATAGAAGTAGCGATAAAAGAGTGACAGACATCCAACATAACGCCGGTGCTCTAGGGAATTTATAATTTCTATTGTTATGTCATCGTTAACAATCCGGAAGGCCTTTTTTGGATTTTGTCTAATGCAGATAATGTAATGCGTACAGCCTCTGCCTAAATATGGGAGCTTTATTTTAATCTGGGACTGCTATGAGACTTGTATGTTTGCGCCAAGTCGAATGGAGCAAAATACTTCTTGCATCTTTTCACGAAGCCCAGGATCGCGATTTTGCCAATACCAAAACTGTGATCGGGCCAACTAAGATTGTTGAATATTTCATTGCCTAAGATGTTAAGAGATGGTGTGTTCGAAATATCTCCTCCATCGACGAAAATGGGTTGAGTGGGAGCGAGTATTGTTATTAGGTCATTGTTTCGTGAACTGAACATGTGGCTTCATTTGTCAAGTATAACATTCCCCCGGGAATCACCTACAATTACACGAAATCAAGGATGCTGTTGTCGACAAAAGTGTGAGCTAGCAGGTCATTAATAAAAATGCGGAAGAGAGTAGGAGAAAACACAGAGCCTTATGGTATATCGGCATGGGTTATAAAACGGTCAAAAGCAACTCCGTCCAATATAACTAGAATTGAATGGCTGGAGAGAAAACGTTCAATCCATTTAAAAAAAAGGGGATCTACACCTAATGCCTGAAGTTAGGCTAAAAGAGCAGGAGCCAGACTCTATCGAAGTATTAGGTGATTTTAAGTAGCAAGGTGTGTTAATGCCTGAACGCATTTCCACATTAACTTCGTTTTGACCTCAGTTGATGAGATGGCTTTCAATGCAGCTTGGCGATTTGTATAGATATATATTCAGTTATTAGTATAGGATCGGCTGAGGTTTTCGTATGCCCATTAGTAATGGCATATACCTCTGCCTAGATTATTTAGACTTATTTTCCTAGGCTTTGATAAATATGAAATCTTGGATTTACATCGTATATTCCAGATCCTTTCTCGATTTCAGAACCGTCCTCGGTGTATCAGATTATGGCTGCATTCCCTATATTTTTATATACTTATTTCCTTCCTATTTGGTATTGTTTTTTAAGAGGCAGAGAGAGGTTGTCTGTCTGATATCATATCCAGTATTAGATTTGATTCTAGTCGTTCAATTATAGTATGTAGGCTTTTGAAATCCAGTTTACTATAACCATTTGTTCGGCCTCTATACATCATTAGTCGAGCCACTTTTTCGATAACATACTGTTGGTAGATGCTTTGCGCATGGCACCAGTTACATTTAGAAAGGCCATCCTTTGGAGCTTGTTAATCTTCCTGATGGTTGGCTTTTGCAAACATCTGTTCCACCATGTTGCCACAGCATAGGTGCTACGGCGTCTGACTACTGATTTGTACAGCTAAATCATTATGTTTTTCTTGATATTGAGCGAGCCAATTTTTTACAGTTCAACGGACTTAGTATACTTTTCTGGACTGTCTTGTCGATATGTTTATTCCAATTGAGCTTATCATCGAGAGTTATTTAGCATCTTTGGACATTAGGATCTCCTTTCCTGATTTTTGTTCTTTTGGTAAAGGGTATAATTGTTTTTTTGTTGGGGTTGACTGATACCTTGTGTCCAGCACACCAGGCTTGAAAAAAACTTAAACCTTGCAGTCCACTACCTTGGTTGCTTTGTTGAACCAAATGGTCGTCAACTGTCATGGACTACAAGAGTGGAGACACAACTCCTTCTGGGGGCAATATCTGATAATGTCAACCTCCAGTGTCTCACAAAAGAGTATTGCCTGAATCCATTATGTTGGTTTCACTCCAAGTTCCCATCACTTATATATCTCTGATCGGAAAGTACAAAACAATTAAAAACAATAACAAGAACTAAACAGAAAAATGTTTAGCTCAACAAAGCAATCCATCGCAGTGGAGCTTGTTGTTGGACAGATTCTAAATAAACTTTACGAGAATATTCATAAGAAAAGGAAAAATTTAAAGCCGCATATGTAGGCACCCGAATCAATCCAAAACCTAATCCAAACAAAGATTTATAAAACTATCTAGATTGGGTCAAAATACATTTAAGATAAATAGATTTCAAGGACATCTTTAACGGGGTACATATATTTTGAGGGCTCCGTACAATAAAATAAATAAATAAAATAAATAAAACTACGCGATATAAAAATTTGAGATTTAGCAGAATATTTGGTCTTCATGACGCGCACATATTTCGACAGTCAAAGATTATTAAATATTTTTATGTTTATTTTTAATGGGGTATCTTTGGGCCATTGTTTGAAAGAAATACTTTCAAGGATTAACAAAAAAAATTAAAATTTGTGGTAAATTAGATATTAAGATATAGCCAGTATGCCCGAAAAAACTACCCCAACCGCTCACCTAATCCTTAATCATCTTGGTGTCTGATACTGAAATTTTAATATTATCAGGCTTAGTAGGCATTGAGTCAAAGATAACAGAAAAAGTCCCGATTCTTTTTTCGTCAGTCGCCTATTTGCTGGAAAAACAATTTTTTTTTTGTGTTAACTTACAAAGCAACTCTTATTAAGACCAACTATTAGAAAATTACCTTTGCGAACATCTGTTATCATAAGAAAATTTTTTTTATAATAATTCTTTTAAAAGCACTTCTTCGTTAGGACAGGAACGGTTTAAAATAAACAGTCTTTATGTAAGTTGTGACAAATTAATTACGGAGTTATCAGGAAGAAAAGTGTTGTATACAACTCCGTAAATAATATTTTTAATATATTTTATGCAAATACTTGTGATGAAAGCTTGAATATAAATTTAAAACATCTTGAGAAATTTTATAATGAGAAGTTGATGCTAATGATATCGCCGATGAAATATACAGGCTCTGTAGATCCAGGTTTTATTCAACAAAAACCTGATCAATACTGATTAGTAAGCATCTGGTAAAAGACCGCTTTTCACATTAAAATTAAATAAGTCTTATTGAAAAATATAGATACAAATAGAATCTTCAATGCAGAGCCAAACACGCAACATTACAAAATATTTCTTTTTTTTTTAATTAACTTTTATCCACTCACTCACCCTTGACTAAATAACTTTCTGTCAAAGAGTGACGTTCGTGACGAAAGTGTGAAACTTTGGGAATAGTTTTAGGTTAGTAAACGTGGATGGATTTCTATGGTTTTTTTTTTGTTTATAAAAAATGAATGGGGAGCTTTTCGATGAAATAAAAAAAACCTCCATTTTTGTGGGTTTTTAGGTGGTGGCGGTGGTAGCGGAGGGTCGGTATTTGCCCCCCTTGAAGTTGTCCACTTTGGTACGCGTTTGATATCAAATTAAAGCTCATGCTGAGTGCTACTAAATGACATATTGTGTTTTCATCTGTAAGAAACTTTATAACAGACTTTTTCACCCGAATATTATTAAAATGCGAATTTGTGTACAGAGAGGGTGTAGGTTAATGCAGGAGTGGGTGGGGGCTGATTTCTTTTTAACGCTTTAGCATAATGTTTTTAAATATTTTATGGGAAAATTTTAATCTTCTAATTTTAACCGTTATATGGATTTTGATGTGAAATAAATTTTTCCAGTTATTTTATGTAAATTTTTTTTACGTGGAAGTACTTACATTAAAGTGCGATAATCTTCTAACCTACTTACCATAGAGAACAAAAATATTACACCACAAATTTCCCAAGAGAACGCAAATGCGAATTAATATGCATATGTCAGATAGATTATATACCGTTATATGAGTTTTTAGCGAAAATGTAATGACTAAAAAGTATATAGTAAAATATATATAAAAAAAAAAAACTTTTCAATAAAAAAACTTTTATCAGTGATATACACAAGAAAAGTTTCATTATAAAATAAGAAACTCAGATTAAATCTTAAAATTGAATGCATTAACAATATTTAAAATTATATTATCTCGTTTGATTTCAAATGTTTGAACTCTTATCAATGAATTTCGTAAACTTACAGTCTTTCAAGTGCAATATTAAAATTTTGAGCATCCAACTATAATCACAATTATCTACAGTACCGTGCCATATTATTAGATCCATTCGAATTTTCAATTTTAAATTATGATAACTTGAAATGTTTGCAATATTTCGCCGTATTTTTTAATTAATCACTTTCCCTGTCTCTTAGGAAATAAAATACAAGTCTTTAAGTATTTATTAGACTAAAACAAAATACGAGGCATGCTGACACAATTTTTTCTTTTATTACGAAGATGAGCATTATTAGCTTAAATTAAAATTTTTTTGATTATATTTTTTTGGTTTTTAGGTAATACATAACAGTTATAACACGCGATATATGACTCCACTTCACAGGATTTTTTTTTTTTTTCGTTATTCGAGGTGCTATGCAACAATGTTAGCATTAAAGTATTGCCAACACAATAAAGAATGAAAAAAAAAACAAATAAATCATTAAAGCAGTTGTAAGATATCAAATCGGAAGTAAAACTAATGATTTGTTGACAATGGGTCTAATAATTAACTGTCAACTAATTGTCAGGTCATACCCAAACTTTTATTAATGCTATAAAGTTACACACATAGTCATTTGTAAAACTGTTATAATATATATTATTTTTTCGTTAGCTTTTCAGAAAAACAAAAATGGAACATGTTCAGAAAAGATACTTTTTGGACACAGACGATCGCCCGCAGATTGGTCAACTTCATTTACTTTCGGTAAAAGTATTCCACTGGAGGTGAATAGAATATATTTTTAACATCCATTTTGGAAAATCGGGTTTTGGTTCCCGTCTTGATACAGCAGCTTTCGGGTTTGCATATCCTCGTACCCGCTTACCCTGATAAAATGTAAGTACCTACTTGAATTACTTTACTGAGTTAGATTTCATTTTATAGGCCTTATTTTTTGTTAAATGATTTTTTTTATTTAATTACTTTTCGTTTATTGAATAAATTTTTATTTTATATAAACCAGTAAAGTACCTAATATTTCTCATTTTATGTTTTTTTCAATTTTGTATCCCTTTGAAAACGATACGAATAAATGCAGAAACACTTCCAAGCAAGTCAACACCTCCAGGAATCCTCGAGGCCTGGATGTGTTTCTGCCATAAGTGTTTCAATCATATCTAAATTAAACTGGGTACGGCTGTAACGGAAGGTCGGTTGTAACATCGCAAATGACACGACAACTGCACAAGATTGTGTAATTCACTGTATGGGTGGGGTGTAGTGATGTCTACTTAGGGATTTGATCCCTAGATATAGGGATAATTTTCGGTTTTAGGGATTTAGGGATAAAAGTTTCAAAAATGACGATATCTAGGAATATTTTATGCTCTTAAAATTTCGGTTAACTTACTTGCTCCAAGCTATAGAGAACCTCTGCAAATTGAAGAAACAATAAGTAAGTAAGTAAGTAAATGAATTTATTTAGCATTTTTTGCTATTCATTACAAAAGCCATATAATTATAATATAAGTTTAGCTCTCTTTCCTCCTTTTCCTTATCTTCTACATTAGTTTACGAATTTAACAAGTGTTTTTAACAAATTCAAGAACTTTTCTCTTAAATATCCTAAAATTATTCTCAAGTTTTACATCTAAAGGTAATTTATTAAATATTTGAAAGTCCTTATATACTAAACTATTCTGGGATGAATTATTTCTATACAGTGGCAGCCTAAAATCATTAACATTTCTTAATCCGTAAGGTTGTA
The DNA here is from genome assembly GCA_963924295.1 of Dioctria rufipes. Classification (NCBI taxonomy): domain Eukaryota; kingdom Metazoa; phylum Arthropoda; class Insecta; order Diptera; family Asilidae; genus Dioctria; species Dioctria rufipes. The sequence continues at coordinate 176,240,805 of OZ002742.1, read as the reverse complement.
AGTCTCCAACATAATTCATTAATTTACTTAAATAACTCGGCACATCACCTGACTTAATTCTAAATATAAAAATTAATAAATTCATAATAATTCGTTGCTTTACACTCAACCAACAACACAAAGAATTTAACATAAATATGATAGATGTGTATCTATTGTAATTTAAGATGGCTCTCATTGCTCTATTTTGAAGTTCTGTAGTCTTACAAAAGAATTATTGTCACACATAAACATGACTGTCGAACAATATTCAAAATGGGCCTTAATTAGTATGTTATATACATTAATTGAACTTAGTAAGTCTATTCTATTTCTTATTCTTCTTAAGTATCCTGTTTTCTTCGAAATTTTCTTTGCTATGTAATCTATATGTTTTCTAAATTTCAGTTTCTTATCAACAATAATTCCTAAATACTTAATTTCATTAACTTCTTCAATTTGTCCATTATCTATTCTTAAATCCACGTCAAAATAATACTCAAATATCATACACTTAGTTTTACACACATTAACTTTTAATTTGTTTGATTTAAACCAATATTCTAGTCTCTTTAAATCTTCTTGTATTTCGTACCGACATTGTTCTTTATCTTTCCCTGTCACATATATGAGTGCATCATCCGCAAAAAGAACAATTTTTGAATTTCTTAATACTTTGGCTATGTCGTTAATATATGTATATTATAAACAGAAGAGGCCCAAGAATAGTTCCTTGTGGAACACCAAACGATATCATTGTAGAATTAGATAATACATTATTCACTGAAGTCCTTTGTGTCCTATTTTCCAAATATGATTTAAACCACTTCAATTCTGTATTTCGATTCGGTTTCAAATGCTCTTTTTAGATCCAAGAAGACTGCAATGACCCTATTTTTCCAGCAAACTATTCTTTCCAGTTCACTATTACTTGGTTTAATGCAGTTTCACATGAGTGTCGCTTTCTAAACCCTGACTGATTCTCTAAAAAAAGATCATTTTTATCGAAATAGCTTTCAAGTTGTTTATGCACTATTTTTTCCAATACGTTCTCGCAAGTAGGTAATGCATTTATTGGTCTATAATCTGCACAGTTTTCAGACCCTCTAACCTTTTCGATTGGCATGACACAAGACTCCTTCCAAATATTAGGAAAACATCCAGTACTTAATGAACGATTTATGAGACGCTCGAAGATTGGACCTAGTACTTCAAATGCGTCTAGTAGCATTTTTGCACTTATAAAATTAAAATCCCGTTTTTGATTAATTGTTTTTAGAATTTCTCTAATTTCACACTGATTCACTGATTTAAATTCAAATTGAGAGTCTTTTTCTTGTACTAAATTCACAAAGGGAACATTGTCTATGGACAAATTAATCTCCTTAATACTATTAACAAAATATCTATTAAATTCATTTGCAATAACTCTTTCATCAGTCACACATACATTATTAAAGTTGATACTCCTTTTTATAGCATTTCTATTATCACAAAACGAGAATCATTGGAGTACACTATTAATTTTGATGTCAATATCATGTACTTACATTTGCTTTTAATACCAACCTCCACTCTACTCTTCTGTTGTATAATGAAAATCTACAGTTTGGAAAAATGCATAGTTCAGATTATTCGGTTTCAGAATTTTTTTTTTTAAATGGTGTTATGGCTAATATAGCTATCTAATGTAGCTATCTATTTCTAGTGTATCAAGTTCAGTAACTACGACAGCAAGATACACTAAAAAAAGAAACGAAAAATTAGAACTGATATTTGCGAAAAGCTTTGTGATCTATTCAAAGGTTTTTAATATTTTTATTGTACTTTAACTTTCATTTTTTTATAAAAGTCCAGTTCAAGATTGGAATTAATTGCAGAGATACGCTGCTACTAAAAAGCATCGGATATATATTGGTAGAATTCAGAATGTTAAACCAATATCACAGTATTTTTCTGGTGCTCATCAGCATAATGCACAAGTAGCTGAAACTAAAATAAAATTGGTTAACGTTTTCGCGCAGGATAATGTGGCATTTTCAATTGTTGATCATTTGTCAGCCTTATCAAAGGAAATATTCCTTGATTCTCGTAAAAAATATGCAGTTGGAAAATGTCAATCTTTGACTTTTAATTAAGTAGTATTGCTAATTAAATTAGTTTAGTACAAGGAAAATTTTTGCATTAAATTTTTATGCTCATCTGTTATGGTGAAATTATTGCAACAATTATTACTTGAATATCTACAACCCTCAAAGTTTGTGACCCTATTTTATTTTTATTTTCTGTCTCTATATCAGTTAAATAGAAAATATATCTACGCTTCGATTAAGCATTTGAATGAGGTAGACTTAAGCAAAGTCTGGCTAAGTTCCGGATATATTTGAATTTGTATTGCCCCTAGCAAAGTATTTACATTCTATAAAAAAGTACCAAAATTCCATATGTCCATATTTTCTAAATTTTTTCGTTGTACTGTATGCACTGGAGATGGTTTATTTGTTTATGTTTGAAGATCCTTGTTACTTTTAAATAATAAATAAATAAACAAAATTTATTTACAAGAACACAAAATAATTCTGTGTTGCTTTGTTTTAGAGTTAACCCTATTATTTAGGGAATTCTATGGACTTTTTCTACCGAAACTTAGGGATTTTCTCAAGGGTTTTGTTGGCAACACTAGTGGGGTGATGCTCGTGCATATACGAACTTTTTCACTAATCATTCGTGTCGTGCTGCGTGTATTGGATGAATCTAGGAGGAATGTTTGTTTTTTAAGACTACAAGTAAATATTTGATCTTGCACTACTTTTTTTCTTCTCTTTCTGCACCTTGTACAGATATGTGCGTTACTTTCTAATAATAATTGGACATTAGAGAATAATATAATTAACGTATAATTTGGCTAGCAATATCCATGTAAAAAAAATATAATAATATCGGGAAACAATAATTTGGGACGGTTGCACCACTTCTTGTATCTTGTAAAAACTGGGCTCTTGAAGACTGCACTACTGGAGATCGGTATTATGTGTGCCACAATTGTGATACCGACTAATTATAGTTATCAAGTTTTTTGTTTAGTTTCGAAAATGTTATTTTTTTGTTTTTATTGTATTCTATTAAAGTTGAAGAGTCTATTTTTAGTTATCTATGTTACAAAGGTCCTAAAGTGTAGTTCCTAATAGCTCTTTGCTAATAAACATGATTTTTCTACTAATTTTGACGTTTTTTTTATGGTGTTACATTCGGCCCGATCCCATGTTACAACCGTCCTGATGATGGGGTCAGCTATTACATTTTACCTTTTATACCTCTCTTGTGAAGCCTAATCGTAGTTATAAGGAATATAAGTATTGCCAATTTTTAACCAAAAAAATACGATTTATGAAAGAGTAATCAGTTTTGATCTATCTGTCATATCAAGGTTACAACCGTACTCAGTCTAGCCTATTTTATATTATTTCGAAAACGTTCTGAATATGGTCTTTCAAATACACACTATTACCACCAATTATCACACCATCATTTTTGCCCGACGTCCGAAGATCACTCGGCAGGGCGGACATGAATCTTATAAAAATCGTATGGAAAGAACATGTTATCTTGATATTAATTCGTGTAGTCAGAAAACATGTTCTCTCATATTCTGTGGAACATATAGGAAGATGGTTAAAACCCGTTCTGTGTTATCTGGGTTGTACCAGTTTTTTTTTTAATTATTTGGCGCTATGTGGGGGAAACAATACCTAAAAAATATTATTCATAATCAATAATTTGTTGCTTATTATTAAAAAAAAAACAAAACTTCATATGATCCGGAATTATATTTAAGGATTTAGGTCATGCGCTGAATGAAAATAGGTACCAATGTTCAATCAACTTTATTCTATCAACGTAATATAAACCTATTCAGTTGGCTGTATAGGGTTTTCCGAAAATCGCAATACTGAAAATAGTGACAGCAGGGGTAATTTGCAATCGAACACCTTGTACGAAATTAAATTTAAATTAAAAAATCTAAGTAAAACCGAAAAATAATTTCCTGGAAACGGGCTCCTGTTAATTCAATGATCTGTTCTAGTTCCTTTGCAGTATTTTTTTCAACGTCTCACTTCATAATACATACACACATTCACACACACATACAAACATATTTAAAATTCTAAATCCCATAGACCTTGTAAGCCGTATCCTTTTACTATTTATTTTGACACATTTATGTAGCTTAATAATACGAATTGAAGGTTTCAAGTTTAGCTTTCTCTAAATTAAAATCAATATTAAACAAGTTTTAGTGAAATTTACTATTTTTTCGCCTAATTAATGTATGACCTAAAAATGTAACTAATTTCATCAGCCATTGAATTTAGTAAAAAAAAAAACGACAAATCCTTGTTTTTCGAAGGAAACTTTAAAATGAATCTCGGCCGGCTTTCATGGTCACCGCCCCTTAAACATCGACTAGATTCTAAAAAGGGTGATCTCTCTCAACCCTTTTCTATAAATTTCAATAAAACCCTTCAAACTTTGGGTAGGGTGTAGGCAGGGGGTAATACGTGCATAAATATGGAGAAAAACAATAAGTTGCTCCCTGAGTGCCCTATACACAAGTTGTGTATACATGCAAAGTTACGTAGACTCTATGGGTACGCGTTTTCTATTCCTTATGCCACACAATATAGAGAGCGTATCAGATCCTGTCATAATGAGCAAAAGAGGAAAAGGGTAAAATGCGGCGTTTATTATTTATAATTATGTAAATGTATACACGATGATACGTAAAGGGTTCACCTCTTCGGTTCAAGTTGCAACGCGCAAATCTATATGTATTACAACTGTGTGTGTGTGTGTGTGTGTGGCTGCGCGCCAATATTGAGATACAAAAACTAAAGATACTGCCTTCGGCTAACCCCATATGCTTCATATTTCTTACCGGTATCAGCTTTAAATACGGCAGCGATGAATACTTGCGGTCTTCCATGTCTTTCTATACGTCAAGCTCATAGATGATTCGCATCCGTCCGTATTATAAAGTTACCTCCTCCCCCTCCCTCTAACCGGCAAACAGCCCTTCATTGATTTTCATAACTTCATCCTTTGGTTGCCATTAGAGGGTTTTTGTATTGTAATTGTCGTGAAATTAGGAAGTCCCATGGGGACTTAATTAGGATGACTCGTCGTACTTTTTGCCTTTTGTTAGAACGGGGTTTATGTTTTCCGGTATTGCCAAAAACCCTTTGTGACCTTTCGTTGCAAAATAATTAGGTGAGAGCATAGAAACTTTTGACTAATTTATTTCAATTAATGATGTTGGTGAATTTAAAGGGTTTTAATATCCCACCCACAAGTGTTTGTGATAGAAAAATCGACATTTTATAACAGACATAAACATAATCAAAGAACATCATTTTAATGAGTTTTTGTATACTATGACCAGTAGGAATTGTATTCGAAGAGTGAGCTAATGATTCTATAGGTCTGATACGAGCCCCAATATATCAATACATTCTGTAAACAATAGAATCCCCAATACTATGATATTGAGTTTTCTTAAATATGCTTATGATATTTGCTGTTAAGCTCAACGACATCACGACCTCAAAAACATGATTAAAATACATACAGCAGGAATTAGTACAGCTGTTACCAGTAATTATTTAAATATTTATTTTTTTTTTTAAATTTTCTAACTTATTATAGTCATGGAAGAAACTTTTGGTCGACGACAGTAACTCAGTAACTCACTTCATCATGAAATAGCTAAAAAGAAACCTTTTAGTTATTTCTGTGATATTTCTTAACTTTCTGGTAATGAAAATATTATTTATAATTGAAGCAGTTTCCAAGGGTTACCAAGCATCAGGAAGTGTTACTCTTTTAGCTCTACACGGTAAAAAATTCGTGGCTTAAATTAAGACTTTTGGGTTTGTATATAATTCGATTCCGAAAAAGTTTAACATTAAAGCTTACATAAAGTCTTAAAATTATTAAGACGAATCTTTTTTTTAGTCTGAAATTAAAAATTGTAACTGTCTTAGTTTTAAGCCGGCAAGTTTCAACTTAAATAAATTATTTGGGTTTAAATTGAAACTAAAAATTTTCTGAATTTGAAGAAGTCGAGTTTAAATTTTAGAGAAAATTTGGTTTGAATCTAAACCAAAGTTTTCCAATTTGAGGCAGTGAAGTTTGAATTTTGGAGAATATTTTTTTCAATGGTTTTCATTGTGGTAGAATTCTACTTGAAATATTACATGGGAGTTTAAAAAAAAAAAAAATGAAAATTTATGTGGTTTCAATTTTATTATTTATTTTTTTTTTTTTTTTAGCTTTAAATTCATGTATGTATACATATTAATTTGACATCTCTAGGTACCATTGCTTATATTATGTAAATTCAAAATAAATGTTTCTTTCATTGTTTTCAATTTTGTTTTGTAAACTCATTAGTTGGACTTTTATTTGCCACTGAAATTTGTTCAGACAAGTGCATTTTCGATACGCAAAAATTGTTTTATTTTTATTCGGTATTATTAAAATATTTTGAATTTCAATTATTTGCGTGGTTACTTGAGGTAGCTCAATTTTGTATATAAAAACTTGTAAAAATATAAAATATTTTCTCAAATATACTTCATATGTAAGATTAAATACAAAAAATAATTTTAAAAACAAGTTCATTGTTTCAATAATATTAAAATTATTTGGTACCTTTATAAATTGTTTGTCAACATAAATTAAATAGTAGGAAATAATTGCCAATATAACAAGCTGCTCTTTGGTATTTTTAACGATTTCTTCTTTGGGAGTGTTAATCTAGATATATGGAAATATTTATCGTTATGAACAAAATTAGCATTTTATTATTCTTTAAATTACTTACATCTCCAAATTTAATTAATTTGTGCTTGGCTTGAGAAAAAGATTTTCTAGATTTAGATTTATTTCCCATAGAAGCTGGAGGTAATAATAACTTCAGAAGTGCTATAAATGATTTTGTTGAATTATTCCATTTTAAAACATTGAAAAGAAATAGATTTATAGCAACCATATTTATTGTGATAACATTTTTATATACTTCCGCTATCCTGTAAAGACATTTTGGGGTCATCTAAAATTTTGAAAATAATATGTTCATATCTTCCCCATTTTAAAATCATTTTTTCACTATTATCTGGACACATTAGCTTAAAATAAAACCAAATAATATCTAGAAAGTAATATGAATAAAAAAAATTATTATTTCATATGACATATGTACTAAATATCTATTCACATAAATTTTAATAGCTATTTGCCATTTGTGGATAATAGTAATAAAATGGAAAATTTAAAATCACTTTTTTTCCTTTAAGCTTTTACGATATTTGACGGTTTTTCTTAAATTGTCTTTAATTTCAATACTTTGTTCAAACGAGACTGCATTTTGTAAGAAATGTATTTTATTTTTCATTTCTTCATTACTATTTTCTGATAATGATATTACTGTTTCCGTTCGGGTGCTGGCAAATTTTATTCTTTTATAATTCATATTTTTCATTTGGGATAATTGTTTGAAAGCAAAATTTTTTAAATAATTCTCATTACATTTATGACTTTCTTGAAAACACATATATTTGAAAGAAATGTTTTTAAATACAAATTTCAATTTCAATAATTGAGTCATATTGAATATTAGATGGAATAACCTCTTCAATGTATATATTTTTTTTTATTGTATTTTTTATCCCATCGAAATTCGAGGAATTATGTTTTTATTTCTTTTAAAACCAGTTATCAAATTCATTTAAAACATCAAAAACAACGTACTGAAATCTTTTTATAATTTCATAAGGTGTAGGTGATTCATTTAAATTATTAATTATAAAAAAAAAAAATTGGAAAAAATGTTTCTTATAATTTCACTTGATTTTTGATTGATTATATTATATATACGTGAAGAGCAAAAGTGGAAAGATGATCCACAGTTTTGCTTTTAAACATCTATTACGCACTAACTGAAAGGCTGAAGAAAATGAAAAGAATGTCATTACTTACACTTAAGGTTGTATATTCAGAATATGTTGCTTTTAATTTTTATTTCATCTAAATATTAAGAAAAAATTACAGTTATGTGGAAAAAGACCACTTTTACACTTTTGCACCACACATGGCGTACGTGACCATTTCGTATTTACCGCTATTTTAGAAAGTTCTTTGCAATGCAATTGAATAGTCTTTCAAAGAACGTTAAACAAAATTGCGAAAACTTACACTTTATTAAGTGTATTAATTCAAAAGTAATCATGAAGCCAATTGCAGTGCACATTAAGGAAAAGGTCCTTGAACTTTCTCGCAAAGGAAAATCTTCAAGAGATATTGCTGAGAAATGTAAAGTATCCCATACAACAGTTCAGAAAATTCAAAAATGTGCGAGCGAGGAATTTCTAAAACCAAAATTTGGTATCTGGATTCTGACTCTTTCAGGTTTTGTCACTTTTGGATTATGTTTTTTCTGGATTTTGTCTTTCTGGATTTCGTACCCAACCCGTATAATTTAGTTTCCAGTCCATGGCCTGTTTTCAAGCTGTAATTTCTTCTTCTGTCGACTATGCTATAAATGGATAAAGAAGAATTTTAAGAACTTTTATTTTTAACGATTCTAAATCAAATTTATAAATAAGAAGAAAAAACAACCGCCTCGTCCGGGGTTTGAAACCGGGACCTTCCGCTTGCCGGGCGACTGAGCTAACGAGACAGATGATTTTCCCTCTTGCATTTATCAATTTGTTACTAGCCTACTAAACCACGATGTTCCAAACGCCGGACGAGGCGGTTGTTTTTTCTTTTGTATTTATAAATTTGATTTAGAATCGTTAAAAATAAAAGTTCTTAAAATAACTAACAAGTGTAGGTTCGATTCCCATCCGGGAAAAAATAAATAAAAATTTAATTTAAAATTTATTTGTGCGCTTTCATCGTCACTGGTTAATGCCAGCTGAAAGCAAATCGTGGCTTAGTAGGCTAGTAACAAATTGATAAATGCAAGAGCGAAAATCATCTGTCTCGTTAGCTCAGTGGCCCGGCAAGCGGAAGGTCCCGGTTTCAAACCCCGGACGAGGCGGTTGTTTTTTCTTCTTGTATTTATTAATTTGATTTAGAATCGTTAAAAATAAAAGTTCTTAAAATTCTTCTTTATCCATCATTGACTGATTCTAACAAGTGTAGGTTCGAATCCCGTCCGGGAAAAAATAAATATGCTATAAAGTTATGCAAGTCATACCTCATATGGATCTAGCAACTAGTAAAATAATTAACATGGAATTTATAACGAATCTACATGGAGGAAATGTCAACTTAAGTCTAGCATTGAAAATGGGTGGAATTTTGTAGGTATTGGAAGCATTCCGGAAGTTATTGACATATCCTAAAACTTAATCTAGAAATAATGGCAGTTCAGCTGTATATGCGACGCCGTTGAAAAAAATGGTATTTTCCATTCTTGTCAAGGTTATTTGCTCAAATTTAACTCCGGACCCGAAATTTCGTATAAAACATGTAAAAGAAATGGTAGCCCTCCAACATAAATATTTTCACGGAAATAAATTAAAAATAAAACAATTGATAAGAGCTAAATGAATCGCTTGAACAACACAAAATCTAAATGAAAATAAAACTTTGTACAGCGGTAGGTAGGTACACATCGTTAGCACATATGTAAATATAGTAGGTAGTAGGTATCTGGAATAATTCTAATTTATATCCACAGATCAGATCCACAGATGGCACATAAGATATTTTGGAAAGAAAATTTAAAAAAAAATTATTATTTTAGTATTATTAGAAATTGATTATTGCTCCCAATTAATTTTTTTTCTTTGGGGCAGAGTATAGATATATAAAATAAAATAGGTACAAGGTCACGTAAAAACCTAGAACGAAACATGGTTTTCACCCTATTTATCCGACGAGAAATTTTAGACGAATAGTAAGACATATGATTTTCATGTACCTACACAATATATTTTGTATTTATCAAGCTGGTTATGACCAAACACTCCTCCATTAAAAACTACCGCGTGAGAACTAAAACACCAGGAAAACTAAGCAATTCTACCTCTAGGAAAATTGTAACCATGAAATTGCAGCCAGCCACCATTATGCATAATACAGTGAGGACGTCTTTCTAGATCGCGCATATCTGTCATAACTTGATTCTTTCTCTATAGGTAGGTACATAGCTCGTCGGCTGAAATATTTCCACATAAAAGACTGATCTCTAGATCAAATGTATACTAAAATTAAAAAAAAAACCTATTCCTACTCGAAATTTCAGCAAAAATCTGTTCCCTTGACTGCCTGATTGTAACTATTAAGGCCTAAGCATAATTGCGACGGCAGACGGAGAACGACGACGAAATTCCGCTGTCAAACTTCTTAAAGCACAGCAGCATAGACAAATTATAACATACAAAGACTGGACACGTAGAACAAAAATATGCAACGCTTTTCTAGAATATAAAAATTAACGATGCCTCGACGATGCCTCGACTTGGCACTTGATGACGTGCACAAAGGGTAAGCCACCAATGCCTCGCTCCATACAAAATCACAGTTGCCTCGATTCGATGAAGAGAAGGCCATAAGTTTTTCTTAGAAATTTACTGGAAATTTCTTCCTTGTAATTTTTATGCATTGGCCGGGCCGAGAGCTGTGCCTTGCTCGAATATAAAATCTAACAACGATGCCTCGACCTGATTTAAGGAAGGCCGCAATTTTTTCTTAGTAATTTACTGGAAATTTTTTCCTTAGAATTCATACGCACTTTTAGAGGGCGACAACAATTTTTATGAGCGTAGATGCTAGACAAGCAATAAGCAATTGTTTTTTTTTTAGAAATTTACACAAAGTGTTTCGGTAGAATTTTTATTCATTTTGGTGGCCCACTAGACTTATTTTCAGATACAGTATGTACATCGTTGTTAGATTTTATATTCGATCTAGGCACTGCTCTCGGCCTGGCCAATGCATAAAAATTCGAAGGAAGAAATTTACAGCAAATTTCTAAGAAAAACTTATGGCCTTCTCTTCATCGGATCGAGGCAAGTGTGATTTTGTATGGAGCGGGGCATTAGTGGCTTACCCTTTGTGCACGTCATCAAGTGCCAAATCGAGGCATCGTTAATTTTTATATTCTAGAAAAGCGTTGCATATTTTTGTTCTACGTGTCCAGTCTTTGTATGTTATTAATGACTATGACAGCAGCGTCTTATCCGAATGCACCAAATTAAGGCGAACGACGGTAAGCCGGCAACGATGTTGCCGTCGAGATTGATCAAATTCTAATTTTGCCGTCGTCGCTGCAGTGTTACCAACAAAATTAATCGAATGAAATTGTTTTGGCATTCAGTTTTGTCTTTTTGAGGTGGTAGCATGCCGCGGTAAATTTCAAATAATGAGCTTTGAGGAAAAATTTATTGAGGAAGTACGAAATCATAGAATAATTTATGATTTGTAAGACAAGCAAGACTGGTGGACGAAAAAGACGTGGTTTGGATTGATATTGCGAGGCGCTTAATTTAGTTAATTTCTGTATTTTCAGTTTTTTTTTCACACTTTGGTTCATTGCATTCCTTTCAATATAATATAAAATACTTTTATTAAAAATCTCCTTTTAAAACGCTCGAATCATTGAATAAATGAAATTTCAGTATCTTCTTTCACAATCGTCGCTCACCGCCTGTCGTTGCATTGTGCTCCCAATCTTTCGACGCCTGTTTTGACAACCGAATTTCCCGCTGCCGTCTGCCGTTTTACGCTCTGCCGTCGCAATTGTGTTTAGGCCTTTAAAAAGAAAAAACGAAAGTTGGTTGCATTTATTTTACCTACTTCTTCTTTCATTTTTATCCTCTTTACAATTCCATAATTATTCGTTTATCTCTTTTACACATCGTTATTTTAGCTATAAGTGAGAGACAGAAATAAAGATAATTGTCACATTGCCTTCTCCTCTTCCAAAAGTTAAAATTAGTGCTTCTTGTCACTGGTTCAGAAGTGCATGCACACACGCATAGTACTTCACTTAACGAACCTGACGAATATTTCGGTCATGCGCTGTAGAATAAAATTTTACATTTTTGTGATCTGAAATTTGCTGATCGCCTGGTATTCGCTGTTTCTTTAAAATATACAAGAGTGAATGGGACCGACAATAACTTAACATGCACATTTGGACTGCATGGTGTTATTTTTGTAAACTAGTGATATTCTGCCAATAGATGGCTCCGGGGGTATCGAAATGACAAATTTTTTAACTTGTGAAATCAATTTTTGTGTAATTTAGTAGCTTGAAAAGATTTTCAATTTCATGGTATAATTTAAATTTAACTTGGTTTTTAAGTTCTGCGTAGACATTGAAATAACAATAAAAAAGATGTAAGTACATATATCAAATAAGAAAATTTTTAACTGTTCGTTTTTTCCTTACGCGATGAGAACGCGTTTGTCTTTCAAGATAGAACCTTCAATTAAAAATTTTTATAGAAACCAGAAAATTGTTTAAACTTTTTAAAATGAAAAATTACAGTTGGTGCTGCTGGAATACTTTTTCTACTTACTTACTGTTGCCTTGAATATGGCTTAATACTATTGAAGGAAGGCCAAAGGTGTGCAAGGTCATCTTCAATTTAAGACTGCGGCTGTTGATGCATAGTTGTTCCTATAAATGCCGTCGTCTTATATGCGAATTTTATTCGAATGCCCTATTTTGCTAGTGTCTCTCGAGGAGCTTACCTTTACCAAATCGCTCTTTCATGTTGCTCTACATAATAACGATCATCATTACGAGCTCGATATGCCTAGAACGTTTACATTACTTCATTCAAGCTGGTACCTACCTACCTACTTATTACATTTTCCTATCCTGCTGTGAAGGAGTAAATCTTTATTCGATAATTAAGTTGCGCGCATCTCAATCAGATTCCAAAAAATTTTCTGAAGGCACGAGATATTTCATTTAATTTGTTGGAAAGCGTGATTCTTCAGGAATTTCGGAAATTTAATTGATTGACTTTCTCATATCCTTCATTCTCTAATTATTACATATTTTCATTGTTTCTTGGAGAGTTGAGGGTTCCAATCTACCGGAAAATCTCATGTGGTCCGTGGTCGGGATGATTTTCCATCCTCCTTCAGCCACTCCATATATGTACAGAAGCTTTATGAAATCTTTAAAATCTTATGTCACTAAGGGTTTTTTACTATTTATAATTAAATTCAATTTATTTGTTTATTTTTGAGATCTCTTTAGCGCATTAGGAAAAGTGTATCAATCCAAATGTCGCTACTAGCAAATCCTACAGATTTTTTAATGTCCCAAATTTAGCTTAAGCTGACGGTCATTCTACTTGTTTTTCGCACGGTATTAAAATTAAAATGCAAAGAATTCACCCGAGTTCTATTAGAGATTATTGCATAATGATCATTCTGCTCTTCTTCTGTTATCTTTAACCTATATTACGACCTAATTTCCCTTGACCCCATTGTGGATGCAACAAAATTTATTTTCACACTAATTTTTTCAATTGTTGTACTTATGAATGCCAGTAATCCACAAGATAGTTACAGTCGTATGAAGATGCAATTCGGTTCACCATTTAAAGCACCCACACTACCAAAATTCACTTGAATGCGATTTATCAATTTCTGGATTTAAAGTGCATTTTGAATGCATTTAACATGGCTTTGGTTCATACAAATGTGAACGACTATTTCTTCAAGAGTTGACAATGATAAGCAATTTACGCTAAATTTAATTTACTTTTTTACAAGGTAGTTGAGAAATATTTTAAGTAGAATTTCTAACTGCCTGTTAATGAGTGGAAGAGAGACTTAGCTGAGCATAAACTCGTTAGCCCTATTGTTCTAAATTTAGTATAGATGTTGAGGGATGGGTTGATGATGATTGAGATCCTTTGAAAACTATGTGATACTTCATGCTGTTGATATGCGGCTAAATTGCTAATACAGATTGTCATTTATGTACAACATATTCGTGGACTATCCGATGTTCTGGTTAACGTGTTCCCCCAATGATGAAATTGCTGCCATGGAGAAAAATTATAGGCTTAATACCCTCGCCATTAAAACTTTAAGAATTTTAAATAAAAAATTCAAAATGAAAATAAGTTTCAAATGTAAATGAACTTTTTCTTTTAAGTTGTAGGCGTTCTGGAATTATTACGGGTCTGGTGTTGCTCAAAATAGTAGCGTGAGGCAATATTCTACAGTTGATCAACTAGATTAGTCTATTCTATCGAAGAATTATAAAAAGCCTTGATTCGTTCTTTGAATCCCTATGCGCTCAAATTCAGAATTAAGAATATAAGTATGAACAGTTTTGCCGATCTTGATGTACTCGCTGTCGAAGAGAGGATTCTTTTGTGAAGGTTTTTAGAGCACTCCCACTCAATTAGAGTCGTCATTTTCATTATAACTTTCATATTCTGAATAGGATCTTCTATCTACACCGTAAGTGCGCTGTTGCGACTTTTGATTAAGATTATCATAGGTTTTTTCATTTTTTTTTTCTGTTACCAGTAACCTCTTGGTGACGTTATGAATATGTCTTTTGAAGAATATTAGGATTCACCAACTCTATCAAATGACCCTTCACAAACATGTATACACCTCTGTCTGATCTTCAGTCTACACGGGTTTGCCTTTGCATAGTAACATGACATTTATTCGCCTCTAAAGACCAAGTAACTAGTTAGATATACTATGGGTATTTCAACCCGCCCCACACCTTTGCATTCTCAAAATCATTCCAGTCACAACCTTTCTTAATTAGACCACGTCACCAAAATAATTCTCGTTTTGCTTGTTCATGTGTCTGCGCATGATACATTCATGAGGCTAGCTAGGTACATCCTAGTGATCCCTTGAAACTCTTACCAGTAGTGACGATCTGAAAATTTTGCAATGAAATTTTCTTTTTAAATCGCAATTAATCTTGTATTCTTGCATCTACTCTATGAAATTTAATCAGATACTCCTTCCTCATAAGGAATTTATACACATCGACTTTCTCCGCAAAAGCCATAATGTGCAGAAAAATGTTTTTTTTTAACCCTGCTTCAAAAATTCAACCGATATCGTTATTGGCTTTAGTCCTAACAATTCGCGCCTTGAGTTATTTGTTTTTCTGGCAGAAAGGTCCATAGACTATAGCCAGAAGTCAGCATTGCTCTCATTGTTTTCTCGTTGGCTTTAGTAAGCTTTGATAACAACCCCCCATCAAAGTGTTTTCCTCACTTATCAAAAAACAAAAGGGATTTCTTCGGAAAAATTGAAAGTTTTCCAATTGTACAAGTCACAGTTATTGAATAGAAAAGTGATAGAAAAATCTTATGGTGGGATTGAAATCATAAAAGATTTCTTTTTTATGAAACAAAATTAATTGTTTAGACTAGAAAATCATCGATGGTGTAGTATAGTAGTGGCTCTTCTAAGAGATGTCTAAAGCCGCCCTTCCAACACGGATCGATGGTTGATCTGGGTGCATACGGCCCCATATGCCGTATATCAAAGGCCCTGAGCTCTACCCCTACCGTATTTCAAACCGAGGTAGTGGCTATATGTGCTTCAACCATTAATATCCGCCATTAATATCCTTCCGTAGAGTCAAGCCGCTTTCCACGCCTTAAAAGCCTTTACTATTAAGTTAAGTATAGGCTGGAACTATCTGCAAACTCTTAAAAATTTATCAAAGAGAAACAAAGTTATCCTTGTGTGGGTGTCTGGACATGAGGGCCATAAAGGTAATGATATTGCAGACCGTCTAGCCAAAAGAGGTGCGGATACTCCATTTGTCGGACCACTCCAAAGTGCTACCTCAGAGCTACCCCAATTACCTGGGAGAATATCAAATATTTATTGGAAAGGATACAAGGACTCTGTCAGGCAAAAAATGTATTGACACGTCTGGCGCATAAACAAAGGAGTTCCTACTCCTTAGGCTACCAGAGTTTACTTTACCAGGTCGCACCTTACAAGATGGGCTTTGCCGAGCCTTCATCTTGCCACTTCTGTTAGGATGCGGCGTGAGCGTGCGCGAGGTGACCCATGACGGCGCGAGCGTAATTTTTCATTCAAAAGCGGGGCCTCACCCGTCGGGATGCGAACTGGCGCGAGCTCGTCCGAACTAAATGGCTTGACTCGTGCAACCACAAGCCATGGGAACCAAGCTTAAAATGCCGCCTGAACAAATTATCACTATTATTACTGCAGCCGACTTGCATGTAGAAATGACATCCTTAATCGTGCCGGCCATGGGCCTCCTCTCGCACGCTCGCGCTTTATACTTAATTTAGTAGCGTCGCCAAGTCGTTCCTGCGGAAAATATAGGTTCTGTTTCGGTTATGACGAAATAGATATTTGTTTTCTCTAGGTACTTAGTACTTAACTAGGTATGAGAAATTACCTGATTGACACTATCAGTGATTTAGTATATTTATGCTTAAATTCATACCATCGTTCGCTACGCGATGCAGGACTGATTTTCATCGTCAGAGTCATTATGAAATTTACAGCAACTTTAGCATTTATCTCTCGAACGCTACTTTCTATAACAGATGTATCTGCTCCTTTAATCTTTTAAAATGATTGTTCTATAGGATTGAGAATAAATGAATATGGTGGAAGAAATTGAAGTCGTTGGTGCAACAACCTCTCGAACATCATTTGCCTCGTGTATGGTGGCATTATCGAAAATTAACCATGCATTATCTATATGCGAAATTTTAGCTATAAGCTCTTTAAGAAATAAATACGAAAATCATTGGTTTAATTGTTTATGAATTTAGGTTTCTTGTTTGTGGATTTTGTTTAAATCTTTATCCTTCTCCATAAATTAAATCTGCAAATGCTCTATGAGGTCCAGAAAATTATCAAACTAGACGCTTTATTGCATCACGGATCATAGATAATATGAAAGGATTATTATGTAGCATGGAACAAAGCACTTTTTCACTTTGAAATCGAATATGAACCGTACGTTGATATGACACAATACAATAATTCCTTGGCCTCTATGAAAACTGTAGGAAATTAGAAAAGCAAGTCCTTGACGAATCTTCTTCAGGCATTTAAGCGCAAAATTTCAAGTCACCTGCCACATTGAGCACATGATATCTTTAAGAAAGTTCCTCAACAAGCAAAATTATTTATTATGGGCTTTTAAAAGAGGTAATGGCATGAAAAGTGAAATATGTAGGTATACTCTTAGCGAAACATAGGTGTAAACTGCAAAGTCAAGTATAAATTAAAACTTAGCTATATTGGAGAGTAATAACCTCAAGTAGGTGAGCTATGTGCGCAAAAAGCTGCTGTTGAAAAGTAATTTGTTAGGTTGAAAGTACAGTATGCGTACTAAAATTAAAATTTTATATGGCAACACCAAGAGGGGTTGCCCGATTTAGTCCATTTTGACATTCGAATTTTATTTACTATTCTTATGAAAACACCACATACCAAATTTCGGCTCTCTACGTTGACGCGTTGTCAGACAGTGTCCAAATATATAGTGAAAAACGAAATTTTTTATGGTCACCTTCAAGGAGTTGCCCGATTGGTCCCGTGTTCGAATTTTTTTTTTTTAGATAAAAGTCCATAGGTAAAATTTGAGCTCTCTAAATGCACGCGTTCTCCAGTTATCGTGCGGACGGACAGACAAGCTAAAATCAAAATAACTTTTAATATTATGCGTGCTTGGGTGTCCAATTCATTTCGGTCTGTCATCATTATTTCTATGCGTTACGAAGGGAACGACAGACTTAGTATACCCTTTAGATTTCATTCAGGTTATAAAACCGTCATTGTTATTGAATACTTAGTGTTTGCAGCCCCAGTAATTTTTAAAGTTTCCGCTTTTTTTGATGGTACGCTTTCAGTAGCCAAACTTTATTTGTTATCAGAGAAATTATTTGAAATCACTTTATTACAAAACAAGTAAACCAACTCGCACGATCGGGACATTCGGATGGGGACTCCCCTTATCGCCACTTTACATTATCCTTCTTCTCGAGAGTGAAAATCACTCGCCTTTGGTGTGCTTCCCATGTTGTTGTTTGCGATTATATTTTACGTTATTGTTCCTGTTTCAATCCTAATTAGTTTAATGTACTTTCTGTTAGAGGGCCCCTATATTCTAAAATAATCTAGGCCCTCATTTGGCTAAAGACGGTCATGGCCCTAGCCCAAACCCTGAAATAAAAAAAAAACAATGAAATCGGAGGTGTGTACATTTATATACACATACATACACTTGTGGTCCGGTTGGCCGCTTTGCTTATAAAAATTATGTAGGAATTTTGAATAGGTGCGCTACTACAGCTAAAACTGGCGCTCCTACACAAAAATGTGATTTCTTTTACAAATTTAGGTTCAAAAGATTTTCTTTCTTCTGATGTTTGAATGACAGAAATCCAAGCTACTTTTAGCTATATCGCAGCAGAGAATCAAAGCAAGAATCGAAACAAGAAGTTTGTTTTGTGTTCAGTGATATTTCTTGGAAATTAATAATTAATGGATTTTCCCAAATATTTTCTACGTATTTGCTACACTTTTTAAATAAATTTCTTATCTACTCACTAACCCTTGACTAAATAACTTAATAACTTCGTGCGTAAAGCGCGCCGTTTGTGACGAAAATGTGAAATTTTAGGAATAGTTTTAGGGTAAAAAACGTGGATGGATCCACTTGGGGTGTTTTTTTTTTTATATATTTAGAATGAATAATGGAGAGCTCGTGGGAAGTAAACAAATTTAATTTTGTGTGGTGGGGGTCGTAACTACCCATTGGGTTTGCCAATATTGTCCGTGTGCATGGTCGTATATATGGGGTGGGTTTGAGGGGTTGAAACCGCTTCCATCGTTGTAGCCTATACATTTGTTAATCTGTCAGATTTTACCCAGAATTCTTTATATGTATCGGCTCGCAACAATTAGTATTGTCATTTTATATCTTTCCTCAGGTAAAGCATCTTTAGGAAAAACGTATGCAAAGTAGAGAAAAAACAATAAGCATTACAGTTTATGTATATACATATATATAATGTATCAGTAGATGGTATCTTCACTGGTAGACATATCATGATGACCTCATCAATGAGCTCCTCATGAGCAATCAGATAAACGAACTGATGAAATTTATTCGCGTTTGAATTGAAATCGGGAAAAAATCATTTATTTACTTATTCACAGATAGTGTGCATGAGATACTGCATCTCTTTCACTTATTTAGAAATTTATACTTTGCTTCTCTTTTGTGTGTATTTTATAAGATTAGATGAGCTCTTCGATGAGTACATTATGAGCAGGGCCGCATTTATACTTTTGGAGGCCCTAGGCGCAAAATCATTTTGAGGTCCAAAAAAGTAAGTCTGTTTCAATTAACAAAATATATATAGGACCTACATATTCATTTTTTTAGTTTATTGAAAACGAAAGTCGACATTTCCATAATAACGCATTTTAATAACATAAAAACAACACTACATTGGCATTTAAAAAACATTTTTTTTCTGGCTTATGTTTTAGAAAATATGTCTATAATATCCTCATCGAGTCCATTACATTTGATTCAATCGCTGACATATATAATTTTTGGGCTATATATTAACATACCCTTATTAATATAGTATAGATTTTTTGATGGCATTTACATCTGAAGGAAACCTAACTATCATTCATGATAAATAATACACGATAGTATCTAACTATCAATCTTGAGCCATCATTCAAGAAGAACGATAAAATCCAACCAGCACTTATGATAAGCCCAACGCCTCCTGGAAGGTGGGTTATATGGAGTTATATGGGTTATATGGGTTATATGGAGGAAAGAAACTATGCTAATGACGATTGTCAATTGCAAATTTGAACTTCTAAAATGGATTGGAAGAAGCGTTTCGTATTGGCAGAAACCTTAATAATCTTCAGAACAGTTACGTTTCTACCTACTATTCTATGAATTTTCCGCTGTTGTGTATTATGGCTGCTGTTACTCCTTAGCAAAAATATTTCATAATCTTTAAGTGTCGAAATATGTGTGCATCACGAAGATCTGCCATTCTGCCTTTTCAGACGTCACATCTTTTTCGAGAAAAAACGTCTGTGAGATGCAGACAAACGGACGCAAGAGCGCTTTTATAAGGGTTCCGTTTTTTTCCCTTTTCGTTGTACGAAACTCTATAAATTACGAAATTACGATAATTTGTGTAAAAAGCTCGCTCACCCGACACTCACACTAGTGAATAGGTAGGTAGGTAATTGCCATGTCAGTACGGTTCGTGAGTTGTGATAGTTCGCGGTGCACCAGACGATTTCCATGAAGAATTCATTTAGAAGCAGGAAAACGTAAGCGAAAAAGAAAATCAATACAAAAAAATTTATTAATTTTTACAACGCATTTTTGTTATTATAGTAACAATTTTAATTGCTTAAGTAAAATAATAACAAAATCCAAAATGTAATAACTTAAATTTTTAATTGTAACGATAAAGTTGTCCCTTCGAGCCGAATGGGCAAAGTGAGTGCCTTGACTCACTGCCAAAATTAAGATACTAAAAGAGGTATGGAGCTCCTGGTTCTTGTTGTGTTATTTAGTGTTAAGTTAGGTTTGGTATCAATAAGTCAATCCTTAATAAATATGCGCCGGGAGCAATTATATAAATGCCAATGTAAAAGTTTAAGCTATGATTGATTAAGGGAAGATAATGATAGGTGTCATTAACGGCCATGTGAATTAAAAAAAAAAAATATTAGCCAGGCAGTTAGAATAGAATAATAGAATAAGTTTATTCGTGGTAAAGTACAATAAGAATACAAATTTCTTTTTTTAGTACAAAAGCAAAGCGGGAAAAAGAATAAATAAAAACAAGTAAATATTAATATAAAAGTACGAGAAATGAAATTAAAATATAAAAAAAACACAGTTTAAATAAATTAGAAATTCAAAAATTAAAATATAAATTCGAAAAAATATGTGCTACTATCAACGCAAAATAACATACTAAAATATTACCCTAAAACGTCAGATTATAAATACAAATTTGTAACAACTAATAACTAGAAAACACAGAGCCAAGACCACCTAAAACACACCCAAAAGTCTATCCCACGACGGTGCTGCAGCGCGTTATTCGCTCCATAAACCCTCGAGTCGAGCTCGTACGCTGAATTTCGGATGGTAAATTATTCCAAGCTCGAACAGCACGAACAAAGTAAGAATTCTCCATTACTGAATATTG
This sequence comes from Dioctria rufipes, assembly GCA_963924295.1. Classification (NCBI taxonomy): domain Eukaryota; kingdom Metazoa; phylum Arthropoda; class Insecta; order Diptera; family Asilidae; genus Dioctria; species Dioctria rufipes. The sequence continues at coordinate 176,219,536 of OZ002742.1, read as the reverse complement.
AAAATTTGGTATCAGCAAGTCAAACCGCCTTGAGGAGTTTCAAAATGCCAAATTATTAAACAAATAGCTTGGCTCTTTAGAGTAGATGAGCTTATGAAGAGATGCCAGAAGCCTACGTAAAAGATATAGATTTAAGGAGCAACCAAGTAGATGATTACGATGTTGTGAGATATGATCGAATCTCCTTAAGCAGAAGACGAATCTTGTGCAGTCGTTGAACGCCACATTTAGCTTAGTGGAACAGGATGAACACAAGTGAGGGAAAAGGAGACTGCCATAGGAAAAGTACGGGAGAATCAAAGATTTGATTAGCATCGAACGTGTGTTCGTAGACAAGGTTCCCGAAGACAACCACAGCCGACGAAGCCCACCATAAATCCTACCAGTCATATTATTGACATGATCACAGCATTGCATTCTGGAATTGAGGAGGATTACAAGATTTTTTACACGACTCGAAAATGGTAAAACTGTGTTATTTAAAAATACAGGTGGAAGATCAGATACCTCAACTACTCTGCGATAGAAGGCAATGCACTGCGACTTTCCAGCATTAAGCAATAAAAGATTGTTATCAGCCCAGTGTGCAATACTGCGCAAGTCAGAATTCAGTCTATCAATGCAATCCTCCGCCAGTCCTATTGGTCGACTGAGATCTGAGACTGCACATCATCGGCATACAATTGAATTTTACAGTCCACTACAACATTGGGGACGTCATTTATATACAGGCTGAAGAGCAAAGGGCCGAGAATAGTGCCTTGAGGGACACCACAATTTAGAGGCAAAACACCGGACACACAATCCTTTACCTTAACCCGCTGCAATCGTTTGGAGAGAAAGCTGCGGATTAAGCACACAGCAGAGGGATGAAAAAGGAAGTTTGAGGTTAAATCAATGCTACAAATAAGAAGTCATGTAAAACAACCAAACACCTGTAACTATAAGGTGAGTAGGCTTAATAAAATACTTTGACTTTGACTTTTTATTTAGTCATGATATCCGTCCAAGATGACATTAGCAGAAATGTTCATCTTGCAAGAGGAGGGTAATTTGTGTTTTGTAAATTAAAATTTACAATTTTCACCTAACATAAAAATATTAAATAGCTTTTGAACTGAAGTAGCAATTGTTTTCCCAAAAAGTATGTGACCTCTATTGAAGAAAAAATATCTCTTCTCTAATTGCGATCCCAACTTAAGATTAACTAACAACGGACTTATGAGCATTCATTTAAAAATAAAATAGAAAAAAGAATTAATGGGATGCATTTTGAGATATTCAAGGATAAAGGCTATTTTTGTTGTCCATAATTTTGTTCTAATAAAAGGCAACTTGCTTTTGTGATAATTAGAACCAAGGTTATAATTTTTTGAATGTAGCTCAATGGGCTATACAAATCGGAAAATTTTCATGATCTCGAAGTCTCAGTCCGCATGCATCACAGGTAAAAAAAACATGGAATCACGATTTTCTTGCATTACACCAAATCTAACTTAAGTATAAAAAAAATTGGTTATGGAAAATGTTTCATGTGCGAAGATAAGTCCAGTAATTATGTAACCAACATATTCGAACGCTGATTAGTTCATTTTTATACTCATCCCGCCATCTGTTGAGCCCTGCATAGAACCTATTTGTTATATATGAACATCGAGAGAATATCATGTTCGTTCAATTGAAAAACTCTTAAGCAAAAATCAAGGAACTGCAAGCAATTGCTTGGTGTTGCTGTTTTCTTTGGCTAATAAGAGATAAATATTCGCACGCATACAGACACATAATATCTAACCTAATGAAGTCAATAATAATAAACCCTGTGCATTGTCAGTGTGTGTTGAGCATTTTGCCGATGGCGTTTTCATGAGCGGCTTGATGAATTTATTATTTCCAAACTGTGGCTCGATTGTGTTTCTGTGAGCATTTTTAGTAGAGACTACTGTCCTACTCTGTTCTCCATCTAACTAGGGCCAGAAAGAGAACGAATCATTATAGAAAAGTAGCGAATATGGGAGACATTCTAATTTTTTTTCTCAATTTCTGTTTTTTGTTTTCAGATGAGAGACGTAGAATTATTTTTGATTTTTTGTTTGCGGCGCAATATAGGATATTACTTGAAAATAGGACGACTTTCTCTTCATTTTATTTTAAATTAATTTTTTTGCTTGTTAAATGTTATTGCTCTTGATTTTTTTGATTCACGGAGAAGTCAAATTTTATTTGGCCTCATTAATTTGCAGGGAGCAGAGTAAACCAATAAAACGAGCCGGCTAGAATGAAAGAATAAAAGTTCTATTCTACCAAGAATACAGTTTTAGCACACTAAGAATATGCAATCTATATCTACATACATATATGGATGTATATACATAGTTAGTTCATAACATTTTTGTTATTGCATAAGATCCACAAGAAAAAAATCCAAACTCCCTACCATCCAAACGACGCATATTGCATCCTTACCTCACCTCCGATACAATTTTTTGTACATCTCAACCCGATGTAGAAAATAAAAAGTTAAAATTTTTTTATTCAAATTGAAAGAATCCAAAACGAGAAATTATGTTAATATTAAAAGTAGGGGGCGACTAGACCTCTAGGACCATGCGGACACCGTGATAAGAGTTGATTCATTGTGCCTTCCCATAAGTTGACAAATTATAGTTTTTTACTAAAAACTGGGTTAGTGCAAAAATAACTAAATTGCTTGCATGATCCTGAATATCTAGAAGTGGAAACTAAAGGTTTTTAATTAAAGGATATGCTTTAGACTTTAGTTTTGACTAAAGAACTACAGGTCAGACACAAATCAAAAGTGGCATCCCTATTTTGAAGTTATATTAACTCAAAATCAATAAACATAAAATGGCAAAGTAAAACATTTTTTTTTTTTCAATTTGAATTAAACGGATTTAAAACGAGAAATTCAAAGGCAGAATTTTTTGCGCTGATATATTTCGTTATTTAAATATATTTCAATATATTTTAAATAACAAAAAAAACAATCAGATAATTTTCTTTACAAATCACAATACGATTGCAAACAGAAGATTTCCAATAATATTTTACAGAATATCGCAATCTTTTTGGATTTAAGTAAATAATTTATCCACAAAAATCAAAAAAAAAAATGTTAAATGTGTCGTTTGGAGAATAAAGAACAATGCGAGTTTAATAAATCCACAGGAATACACCACACAGATCTGGAAAAGGAAAATAAAAAAAAACTTGTTCATCTATACGTAGGCTACTGAGGTCTTGCACGATATTTCCTCAGCTTTTAGTTCTTTCCTCGTATAGGACTCAAAATACAAAGCTACCGATTTTTAGAGATATTATCTGCGCAAGAGCAAGACTTATTTTTACAAATATATATTAGCAGTAAAAATAAGTAATTTAATTCAAGCTTAAGATAGTACGGAAAATTCAGACACAGGCATTAAAAATAAACCCGGAATTGTAGTAAGAAATAATACAGGTGTGTAAATTGATGAAATTGCAATTTTGTCCTTGATAAATCATTAGTTCTTATCAATATAAAAAAATATATTCCGGAAGAAAAACGATCAAAGAGCATGTGACTCACATTTCCAATTTTTACTAATTCATCTATGGGCACGCACAAGCTCAAATTCATCTCATTAGGAAAAGATTAAAGAATCCTCGTTATTTTAACATACGGTTTTCCGGATCACGTACAATAAAATTACGTTTTTTGGAGTTTTAATATGACTATAAGGGTGGGATGCGGGAAACGTAAAAATATGGCTTATTTTAGCTAACTACACAGTGCGATATATGTTTACATGGCTTCCTTATTACTTGGGATATGTAGGTAGGTATGTGCAGCACCACCACACCATCACCACACACAATAAATGATGATGATGATGAGTTGCCCAGTACCTCGATTTTTTCGAATTATTTATTCTGACTCTGACATTAAAATGGTTTCTGATAGCAAAGCTCGAAAATTAATGCTTCTGACAATGTTCCAGAGACTGTAAGCGACGTAATAATAACAGAAACGACAGTTCGATTATTTTGTGTAGAAGTTAATAGTTTAGACACCTATGCAGGTACTAATGAAATAGAATTTAGTTTGAATTAATTTTACTAGATCTTTCATTATTTGCCTACTTTGGGTATTCTTCCCTAGGTACCTACATTTAAAGTAATAGTAATTTGTATGTATAATTATTATTTTCGCGGATATTTTTTATAAAATTGATTGCTTCCATATTTTATTCGTGCAGCGAAGCAAGGCAATCGATTACAATACGTTTATAATGTAGGCACAAGTATATAACTCTCAGTGGAGTAGTAAGTCTTCTAGGATTTTCTCATTTGAATTTAAAATGAAATGTTACCTACCTACATAAATACCTAAATATTTACTTTTATAATTACACCCTACCTATTGAAATTTTGGAATCAATTTTCAATGGCCTCCATGTGATAATATTAAAAAAAAAAAAAAAAAAAACATGGAAAAATTCATTAGCCCATTTGCCACACGATGAGTAAAGAAAGATTTTCAACTTAAATAATTACTGATTTTAATACTCCTACAACCATCTCCTGATAGAACTCAAAGAATGCATGCTGACTGTATTTGTGTTTGTGTGTGAACACAATTTAAATCCATAAAGCCGACAATGTACAAAGCCAAAAATTTATATTTTGCTCTTCTTATTTTAAATTTGGTGATGAGATCTGAACCAATCAAAAATAATACGCCATCTTGAACTTGTTATAAGAAGGGATAAAGTTTCAAGGTGATATTGCATTTGCATTATTCAGACGCATTGACATTGTCCAAATGAATGATCAGCTTTCACTTTTCTATCCAAAATAATTAATGGCTGACACGATTCTTCTTTGATCCGAGTCATGGCATGCTGATGCTGGTCGGACGAATAATCTATTAGCCCCCCCCCCTCAAAACAAAAACTTTCTTGTTTATAAACTTTCGTTCAAATTTGCCGTGTTGCCTAGTTTCATCAATCAATTCTACAAACCCCTTTATAGAATTTGTATAGGTTGGTAGTATAGAATGCAATTCTGGGTAATACATACCTACATACTCTTCACTCATTCACTTTTTCTACAATAAAAGCATTTTCGTCAAGTTTGCGTTGTTGCCTATTTTATCACAATTCTGCAAACTGAATTGCAAAATTTGTATGGGCCAACTGTTGCGCCTGGTAGAAAAGAAATCAAATCTATTGCCAATACACATTCAGGCTACAATTTTTTCAACTTTTTTTTTTTCTTTTTTTTTTTAAATGCAAATGGCGGAACTTTTATAATTTTGGGAAACTGGTATCTCTCTGCATAAAAAAATAATAAAATTTCTGTTAGGTGCTATTTGGACAGGACAGAAATTAACTTCAATTGAAAGCGCAATCTATTGACTTGCATAGCAAAACTAAACAAACGCAAAATATTTATCGTTCTGGTCTTGCTAACCAAATATAGGTAATTATCGTGTTTCCTTGAGGGATAAAAATGTGTTGTAAGAATACGTAAGTCGATGAAATCATAAATAAAATGGGCCAAAAATTCACTCTCTTGGTTTGCTTTCGATTTCAAACTCTAAGAATAGACATTAAGGATGGCATTGAATTGCAATAAAATTTTATAGAATATGGATGCAATTGTGGTGTCCGAATAACCCGCTCAAAATATTATTAATGGCTAGATATATAAAATTAAAGCGATAGTAGCTTACGCAACTATACTTTCGTTAAAGCACTTTATGCAAAACTGTTTTATACAAGTTTTTAAAGAGAAGAAAATTAATTTGGTATAAAATTGAAATGGTTAAAAAGAGCAAAGGCGCAGGCCACTTTTACCACGCAGCCAAACTTTCGCTTATAGCAATTTTCTTCAAGACTGATTATGATGACCGCTTCCGATATTTGGCATTTATTCTTTCTATTTTTGAAGTTGCATCGCTGTTTATAATGATAATTTTATATTCTTGGCAATTCTCCACATAATTAATTTAACAAGGAATCTATATTATCAGCATGTTTTAATTAAAACCAATCAGATCATCTGGCGACTAGATCATTGGATATATGCTAGCTACTAACACGTTCGCGGACGGTCTAAATTCGCACGGAGTGGTAATATTATCACTCTCCAAAAACTTTATTGCAATGTTTGTTGAGTCAAGTCAAACAATAGAACGACTGCAGTCGGATTCTTGCATGTATGATGAACGTATATTACACTGCCAATTTTACCTATAACTTTTCCATCATTTTGAATATTGAATACCTGAAAATATTTTAAGAAGGTGAAGGGAAATACCGTGGATACCTGGCATACGGGAATTATGGGGAATAATAGAAGAGGTTACTCTCAAACAAAGCCGGTTTTAGCACTTCTCTTTCTAGGATCACAACCTACTGATACCATTTCCAGGTCTCTGATCAAAACATATTCGTATAAATGATTATGAGCGATAGACAAATCTGAGCGCTTCCGTACAAAATTGTTTCTTGATAGGTCAAAAAAGAAGTTGTCATGGACTTTCTCTTGAGCCGTTCGGAGTACAACAATGTAGAACCATGATCGCTATGGTAAGTGGCTACAATTCGCTTCACGCTCACCTATCAAAAATGGGTGTAATTGACGAATTCTCCCGAATAGCCAAATTAATATAATGGCACCGACATACTTATGTTTGTTGACATATCAAGATATGTAGGTGGTAAAATTATTTGTTGAAATTTATTAGTAATATGAGAAAGATATAAAAAACAACAGTAATCAGAAATGATTAACGCTGAGTTTCTGTGGGTTACAAAATATCACTTACCTCTTAATTTTCACTTCTCTCTAATTTCTTCCTTTTTTTTCTTTTATTTCCCTCACTAAATTAATTAATTGCTCCTCAAAAGGAATGTTTGCTCATTACTTTGAGCCGTCAAAACCAAATTACGACGACAACGACGACAAAAGTTGAATTATTCCCAACTTTGGTTACGGCGACAAATACGGTCGGCGCCATTAGCTACATGGTATTGCCAATAGGTCAACATTTAATTTGTCGTCGTAAATGTCGTGTCGGCATCATTGTATTTCGGCCTTATCTGTCCTACCTGGAAGGAGAGGACAATCGAACATTTCCTGTTGTGCGCTTACTTGGCCTGTACCAGCTGGGTACTGGATGGGTACTATTGACTCTCCTATCTGTAGGATACTTAGGATAGCATACTTCACCTTATACATGCTGTGGTTCATTATTAAATTTACAGGAAGGTTTTTGTGAGCGATTTTGTTAAGCAGGACAACACCACCTTACTTTTGATTTTTTCGTTCCTACTGTCTTCTATAAAAAAAAGTAGATAATAAAGAATGGATCTTTTCTTGACTTATGTAAGAAATAATCACACACAAAAAACATATCCAAAATGATAAATTATTTGTCAGTTGCAATGTAATGAATAAAATACTATATAAAGCCGCTGGGCTTGGTTAAATCAATATAAGGCAATTTAAATTTAGTATTGCAGGGGTCTCTTAAGAACGGAAATTTACAATTTTCGTAATCGGTTACACGTCTCTTTTTCGACAGAACAATGATGAGTGCTTAGGGGTTGTAGAGAAGGAGGACAATAATGAAATATTTGACAAAATGGAAAAATGCCAATCCTGGAATATAGCAGACACCAAAATAGAAGAAGTCGTAGACGAAGACGAAATAACTACCACTACCAACACCAAAACAAATCTGAAATGCGTCTGGATTAGCTTTCAGGATTATAGAAGTAGTTACTTCGAACAATCCACTTATTTTCCTATAAGAGGAAATGAATGAAGTTGCCGTAATTCAAGAGCCATGACTTATCCGTAAAAATATCCAGGTCGAGTTGTACAATTTTCTCTTCAACCATAAAAACCATAAAAGAATATAGAGGAAGCTTTAATATTTAAAAAAGATGTCCTAGATTTGACAAACAACAAATTAGAGAATGCAGAGGCAAGGATTATCAATTTATTTCCTTTGTATATAAATGGACTGCTTGTTGAACCAAAAATGCATGAAAGAAATGGCATCACTTTCATATTGCTGTCTCTTTCCGTGAGAGCATACTTTCCCATTGAACTGTAATGATTGGGTACGAGAAATTGCTTGAGGCCCAGTGGTATTTCCAACCAAAGCAGCCTTGTGAAAAACACTTCCTTCGGCTCATAATTAAAATTTAACATGAAAAATAATCCGAAAACTTATGTGGTAAATTCGGGAAATCCCAAATGCATATAAGTACATTCGCAAATAATTTAAATATAGCGCCAGTTTACGACAGTTGTTAGCATTGACAGTGAGAGCATACTTTCTGAAATCGAAACTGGTGCCATATGAAACCGGGGATATATATATAATATCTACTACACTTACTTGGATATCATGTCATGCCTGTAAGTATCCATAATTTGATTAAAAAACAATCTTGCATGAACCTCTGACCATCAGGAATATTTGTTCCATCGAAAATAAATAAGTGGTGCTCAAAAGAAGAATCGAGGTGATTAGAGATAACAAATGCTCAAAAGATTCAAACCGAATTGAGCAATGTTCGACCTTATGACAGTGACGACACTTGAATTTACTAATATGAGCCAGAAGCCAAGTTTCAATCACAGCAGCGGATCCTCATAAGCGACGGTAAATCAATCAAGGCTAAGCGTGCATGGAGCATTGATACAAAAAACAATGATTGCCTCATTCTTTGCACCAAGGATTGAAATATTGCTTCTACCCGTACGTGTTGCTCTGAAAATATAGCTCTTTCGGAGCCGTATATTTTAAGACCCTTATTGGTTAAACTCCTTATATGTTACTCAAGAAGGGTAAAATTTTACCTGATTTAAAGTAAGTTAATCACACTGGAACTTTACTCTGCCTTGGTTTTTATAATTTGGAGCTAAATTTTTTATTAACAAATAATATATCTCCTTAAAAAAGCTAAAATAAGGACTTACGGAGACCTAGTGGACAGTAAGGAGAGATGGCTCTGACTTCCCGTTCCTCAGAACGAAACCCATCGTAGGCGTTGCCACCTCGACTATGGGGTCTCTCATCATGTTCATAGGAAGCATCAGAAGAAATGGGCGAACCTGAGTACTTGCACAAAACTTTTGTTTTGTGGGCTCAATAGGAAAATCTCTGATTATCTCATGTGGCTCGGAAGGAAAAAATATGGAACTTTGGTTAGCATCATCACCAGCCACAGATCGCTTCACGCTTATCTAACATGGATGGGAGTTGTTGACAGCCCTGAATCCCTGAGCGTGTCCTGCCTAGAAGGGAAGCCTGAGTCAACGGAACAACACTTTATGGCTGGATACTATAGGCTGTGCTTTTTTATCTGTAGATGAGCTGAAAATCCTTCCTCACTAGAACATGATGTTCTTCATTAAGAGGACAGGAAGGTTTTGGTGATAGGGCTTCTACCAGGACAGCACAATGGGCTGCACTGGCCTCCGTACTTGAGATCTCTTATCCCTATGCCTTAAAAAAAGGGGGGAAATGTATATTGACGCAAGAAATTATTTCCGACATATTTTATTTCTGGATAAATCTTAAAGCTTTGAATTAAAGATTTATTAAATTTCACGTATTTCTGACTTAAGGTGCTTTATGTTTTTTCCCGTATATCTGGGGCAACTTAGTGGAGCTAAAAAATATTTTGCTCTTCAAAAAGCTCCGCTCTAGAGTTTTGCCTTAAACTGACAAGATGTTTTGCTCCAGTTAGTGCATATGCAATTGTTTTTTTTTTTTTTTCTTACTCGGAACAGAGCTCAATGCATCACTAGTTTTGGAACAATATTTCAAACCATACTTTGCATATTGCAACATCTCCGCTACATGGTCCACCATAATTTTTCGCCGGGCGTTTTTCAAAATTTTGTGCAAAACGATCAAGATGGTGAACTCTTCTCTATCACAAAAATGCGCGCACCACTACAAACAGGATCTTAGACTTTCGAGCTCCTGACCATTTGTAAGAAAGACAAAATAAGAATAATCACTCCTTAAAGGAAAAAGTAGAACATATAAATAAATTTTTATACATTTCTTGTGAAAAAAAAAAATACTTTTATTCAACGGCCATCAAAATTGTTGTCAAGAGAAACTATACATTAACAGACAGAACGATTAGGAGTCGAATCTTTCAGGTTAAACTGCCAATTAGATGACAAACAAAGTAGCCAACAAGAAAGAACAATATTTGTGGAAAAGATATGGGCACTGCACTGAACATTGAGTAATAATGGCAAACTGTGTATTATTTTCTGTTGAATTCCAAACCAAAAATGGAGAAGAAGCTTCCTTTGGTGTGGGGTATACTTCTCCTGGCCAGGACCCAGCGGCGTTATGAACATAAAAATGGTTAGGTTTTAATAGATATGATTCCTGTAAAAGATTGAAGTTTTTAACAGAACCGAACTCCCAGGCATCCCTCAAAAATTGTGACTAATTACAGCTTGACTAGAACCACAATGAAAGGATCGATTAGGCTGTGTATAATCATCGGATTTGAATCCGATTGAAAATTTGTGGGGAAATAGTTAAAAGGTAGTTAAGAAGAACATAGATTTTCCAACTAGACGCAGCTCTATGAGTGGTTGAAAATCCAAAACCAAACCATGATCAAATCGATGCCAAACAAGTAAAAAAGCTAGAATTGGTCTAAGACCAATTCTTATGATACCCTAGATGAATGCCCGTATTAAATTTCGTATGGTCACCGATCTATTCAAGTATTGATTTTGAAGTTGTTTTTCGCATATATTTCTAGAACAGTTTGTCGCACAGAAAAAATGGTAATAACCAATTTTATAGGATTTCGTATTCTGCAGAAGTTTTTAGTACAATAAAAATGTCTTGGACTGATCGTTTTCAAAGTATACGTAAAAAACCGAAATTTTTATATGGCAACACCAAGAAGGAGTTGCCCGATTTAGTCTATTTTTGACATTTCATTTGCTAATGTAGGAAAAACATCATATACGAAATTTCAGCTCTCTACGTCGATGCGTTCTCAGGCAGTGTCCAAATATATAGCGGAAAACGAAATTTTTATATGGCAACCCCACGAAGGAGTTGCCCGATTTGTCTCATTTTCGAACTTAATTTTACTTTTTTTTTAAAGTGCGTGTACAAAATTTCAGCTCTTTAAGTATACGCGTTCTCGAGTTATCGTGCGCACAGACTGACAGACGGGCGGACGGACGGACGGACGGACGGACATACAAAAATCGAAATAACTTTTAATATTATGAATGGGTGTCCAATCCATTTTGCTCTACCATCATTATTTCGAGGTGTTACAAACGGAATGACAAACTTAGTATACCCCTATGATTTCATCTAGGGTATAAAAAGGGTGGTGGGTAGATGTAAATTGAAGTTTGCTGCAGCCTCAGCGTTGCCCGCCATTTTGAAAAAGGGTCATATTTTTTAAGTTCTCGCTTCCCGGTTTAGAATTAAATCTAAAGAAGACCAAATGTAGAAAAATGTGCGGTTGTTGAAAATCAGGAATCCAGTGCGCTACCGTCGCGGACATCAATGAAAATGACGAAATTTTCAACGACTGAAGCAACCAAAAAGAATGAATATAAAGAAGTTATAAAATCGAATAATAACATTCCCCACGACCACTCAAAAAATTGGCAACTCTGGATCCCTTACAAGGTTTCAGTAGGTACTAAAAATCCTCTACAGACTAGACTACATTGAAAATAACTTCCTACTGAGTGGTTCCTTCCATCTAATTTTCATTTGTTTTAATTCTTTTTTTATTAGTGCTAAGTTTTATAATTCTCACAATTTCTTTTCCGTTTCATATATAAAATGACGATGGAACTTAAATCCTAGTTCAGAAATACTAATATCTTCATGTCCCAAAAATATAACTAAATAAATGAATTCAATAAAAATTACAAACAATCGAAAAAGATTATTATTTTTTGTGTAGGTGTACATCGCAATGTAATAGGACTTTCCTTATAATTTCATATTCCATTAACAAAAAAAACATCTAATGCGCAGTCAAATTCTATCTGATCATAACTCATATTTGGACGCATATAAAGATTTATAATTTATGTTCTTTAGAGCTAAATTGGCAATATTTTGAGTAGACTGTAATATTACATATATACGAATACGGTATAGTGAATATAATAGAATTTTCTTTATAGTGAAACTCCATGAGGGAATGTAAAGTACCTATGTGGATATACATAGCGCGTATTTAAAACTTTATTTTTAAAATAAATAATTATATTTTCATAAATGATTAGGTATTAAAGTCTACTTATTTTCAGGACACTGGATAAAAAGGAGATCCAACTATTTCGTGGCACCAAAATTTACAATGATTCATTTTATACTGAAAATTTCATTTTTATGTACAAATGTCTCTCTACCTGCCCATTAATTTCAGCCTATTCGTTAATGTTGTTAAAATCTGGATTTTGTAAAAATATTTCCACCTTGCGAGAATCTGAATTATGATAATTGCAGATAAATAAATTATACCTATGACCAATTTTGAAGGATGCTTTTATGGATTGATTTATAAATCAAACTTGCATTAGTAACTATTTGAAATTCAGCCGTTAAAATTCATATTGGTTCTGGTGACAAATACGCTCCACCTTAGATTAGTCAATCGCTCCACGATCAAAAACTTAAAAAATTAAAAATAATTTCAATTTTAACTAAAGTAGTGAGAGTTTTGAAAATAACTTAAGAAAAACGCGCAACTTGCACTTTCACATTTTTTATCATTATTCAAAAAAGTTTTAAAGAGAATTTGATTTTTCTTTGATTTTTTTCTTTCTTTCTTTCTTCCTTTTCTTGCCGTGCATTTGAAATGTAAAACACTCAGAAATGTCGCCTGCTTCTTGCCATGACAATGATTCCTATCACGTCGTTTGCCTTCTCTTCTTTCAAAAGTTGAAAATGCTGCTTCATCTGGATTGGTGAAAGACTCATATAGACACGGTACCTGATTTAACGAAAGTTGGTTGCATTTATTTTAAACCTACTTCTTCGTTCATTTTTATCCTCTTTACAATTCCATTATTCTTCGTTTATCTGTTCTACAATTCGTTATTTTGACTATAAGAGAGAGACAGAAATAAAGCTAATTGCCACATTGCCTTCTCCTCTTCCGAAAGTTAAAATTACTGCTTCTTGTCATTGGTTGAAAAGTGCATGCACACACGCATAGTACTTCACTTAACGAACCTAACGAATATTTCGGTCATGAGCAGTAGAATAAAATTTTACTTTTTTGTGATCTGAAATTTGCTGATCGCCTGGTATTCGCTGTTTTCTACTTACTTACTGTTGCCTTGAATATGGCTTAATACTATTGAAAGAAGGCCAAAGGTATGCAAAGTCATCTTCAATTTAAGACTGCGTCTGTTGATGCATAGTTAGCCCTTCTGTCGATTTTCTCTGTTCTTTTAAATGCCGTCGTCTTATGCGAATTTTATTTTCCTAGTGTCTCTCGAGGAACTTACCTTTACCAAATCGCTCTTTCATGTTGCTCTACATAATAGCGATCATCATTACGAGCTCGATATACCTAGAACGTTTACATTAATTCATTCTAGCTGGTACATACCTACCTACTTATTACATTTTCCTATCCTGCTGTGAAGGAGTAAATCTTTAGTCGATAATTAAGTTGCGCGCATCTCAATCAGATTCCAACAATTTTTCTGAAGGCACAAAATATTTCATTTAATTTGTTGGAAAGCGTGATTCTTCAGGAATTTCGGAAATTTAACTGATTGCCTTTCTCATATCCTTTATTCTCTAATTATTACATATTTTCATTGTTTGTTGGAGAGTTGGGGGCTCCAATCTACCGGAAAATCTCATGTGGTCCGTGGTCGGGATGAATTTCCATCCTCTTTCAGCCACTCCATTTATGTGCAGAAGCTTTTTGAAATCTTTGAAACCTTATGTCACTAATGCTTTTTTACTATTTAAACTTAAATTCAATTCGTTTGTTTATTTTTGAGATCGATTTAGCGCATTAGGAAAAGTGTATCAATCCAATTGTCGTTACTAGCAAATCCTGCAGATCTTTGAATGTCCCAAATTTAGCTTAAGCTGACGGTCATTCTACTATTTTTTCACGGTAGTAAACTTAAAATGCAAAGAATTCACCCGAGTTCTATTAGAGATTATTGCATAATCATCATTCTGCTCTTCTTCTGTTATTTTTTACCTATATTACGACCTAATTAACGCTAAATTTAAATTATTTTTTTACTAAGTAATATTTTAAGTAGAATTTCTAACTGAAGGGAAACTTAGCTGAACCCATAACTAACATAAAATCCTTGGCCTTATTACGCTAAATTTAGTATAGATGTTGAGGGATAGGTTGATGATGGTGGGAGCCCCATAACTAACATAAAATCCTTGGCCTTATTACGCTAAATTTAGTATAGATGTTGAGGGATAGGTTGATGATGGTGGGAGCCCTTTGAAAACTATTGGATACTTCATGCTGTTCGGTATTTTTATACAATTCCAGCGCACACGGCTACTTTGATAATACAAATTGTCACTTAGAACGTAAGTGAGAGACTATACGATGTTGTGGTTAACGTGCTCCCCCATGATGAAATTCTTGCCATAGAGAAAAATTATACCCTCGCCATTAAAACTTTAAAAATTTTGAGTGGGTGGCTGTATTCTGCAGTTGATCAACTAGATTGGTCTATTCCATCTAAGGATTATAAAAAGCCTTAATTCGTCCTTTGAATGGAAATTAGGAATATAAGTTCATCAACAGTTTTGTCGATATTCATATACTTGTTATCAAAATTGAAAAGATTCTTTTGCGGAAATTTGTAAAGCCCCCTCTCTCTCCCCCACGCACAATTAAAGACGCCTTTTTATTCCCGTTGAATAACTTTCGCATATATCCTGAACAGGATCTTCGATCTAAACGACTTTTGATTTAGATAATGATAGTTTTTTCGGCTCTTTCATTTCTGTTATCAGTCGTAACTTCTTGGTGACGTTATGCATATGTGACTTGAAGAATAGTAGGCTACTAACTTTTAGGTTTCTCCAACTCTTTAAATAACCCTTCACAAACCTTTACCTTTGCTGCACATGTTTGCCTATATATACATAGTAGTTAATATGACATTTAGTCCAACAGAATTTTTATTCAGTCTGGTGGTCGACTGAAGTTATTTTCAGATACCATGTGTGCCGTTGTCGGCCTCCAAAAGTGCATATGAATTCTAAAGAAAAAATTTCCACTAAATTTCTAGGAAAAAATTGAAGCCTTCCCTACATAAGATCGAGGCATCCTTGATTTTATATTGGAGTGAGGCATTGCTGGTTTAAGTGGGAAACTCAATTGCAGCGTTTCGATCCAATTCGTAAAAATGTCAAAGCTTATATCTATGAGAGGTACATGCAATTGGACACATTACACCGAATGGGTTGAAATGAATCGAATCGAAATGGAGAAGTTGAGCAAATTTAACTTAAATAAAACCATCTGTAATAATTTGTTTATACTTAAAGATGGATGAAGATGCTTTTGTTGAGGAAATAAAAAAGACATGAATTAAACAACAAAAAAAGAATGTTTTTATGGATGTTTGTAAAGCGAAAAGACAAAATCTGGCAACATTTTAAAGTTGTACCGAATCGATTGGGAACGTCGGCATTATGTTTGGCATTTTACGCTTTGGTTACGTCTGGAGTAGTAGCGCCTCTACAATACAACAAGTAATAATTCAGATTTCGTTTTGTAATCACTATAAGTATAAGCTGTAAAAAGCAATTTGTTTTTGTCGATTTTAGGGAGTTTTATTCAAAGCCGATTACCTGTAATGACTTTGATTCCATGCTTACAAACATTCTTCGAGGTTCTCATGAAAGTAGCTTTTTTTACAACTGTTACCCTACTCGTCTGTGAGCGGGTGAAGCACGTTAATAAAAGTCACACTACACACGTAATAATGTAAATCGTACGATTTAATGCTGAACCATAATAGCCGTAAAGGACTTTACGAATTTCAAGAGACTGAGGTTTACTTACGAATTTTTGACATTTTTTTTCTAGATCGATATCACTTTCCGCAAGGGTTATTATCTTGAAATTTAATGTGTTCAATTTTAAAAAGTGGTAAAAGTGAAAAAGTTAAGAAATGGAAGTTGACTTAATTGAAAATGTGTGCCTGCTATTAATTCGCAGTACCATTCTTGTTCCATTTCAGTTTTATATTGCACTTTTAATTAATAATAATTTAATTGTATGACACATCGCGAATTATAGCGCACTATACTTACGGAAAAACGAGTCAAAGTTGATTTGGGTACATCTGTTTAATTTAAACGGCGCGTTCGACACACTTAACTCTCTTTACGGCTATTGTGGTTCAGTCTTTAGCCACTTTCATCCTTTTCCAATTTCAGTATCAACTCCGACTTTCACTATACACAGTCATGTATGTAAGTCTGTAGACTTAGCTCTTTGCATTCCAAGTCGTACGATTTGCATCATAAACATGTGTAGCGGCTGTAGGATATTAAGCCCCACACACACATGTTTGGAATTGGAATTCACAGGCCAAGTCGTACGATTTGCATAAGCGTTTGTAGCTAAAGTCGGACCTTGAGTTGAGACTGAAGTCTGAGCATGAATAAAATCGATCGAAACTATTGCGTACAAGCAAACATGACGACTTTGCTACAGAATTGAAGTAGAGTCTGCATAAAAGTAGTCGCGTGTGCAGATAAAGCTAACATCCGATTTTGTCCGGTTCAATCACAAATAAGTAAATGTACAAATGAAGAACGCATATCAGAAAAATGAAAACCTTTTCAAAATTTCTGGTAATCAAGTTAGTTAGCTACAACGAAAACTGTAACTAAGAAATGTTGTTATTAACAGAAAATGTTCCTAATGTTCAGGCACACACTTTACCAGAGCAATACAATGCCTCGCTCCAATATAAAATCAATGATGCCTCAACCTGATGTAGGGAAGCTCTCAACTTTTTCGTAGAATTTATAGTCATTTTTGAATGCCGACAGCAATTCAATTATTATGAGCGTAGCAGACGGGTAAATATATGTACAATAAGAATTTTTTGAATTTTTTAGAAATTTACAGAAAATTTTTCGGTAGAATTTTTATTCACTTTGGTGGCCGGGCAATTCAAGTTATTAATAATTTCATTTGTGCCTTTGTCGGCCTCCAGATGCCAAAAGCATTCATTTCTTCAGCCGTTGTCAGCATTCAATAATGCATAAAAGTTCTAACAAACAAATTTCCAGTAAATTTCTAAGAAAGAATTGAGGCGTTACTACATCAGGTCGAGCCATCGTCGATTTTATATTCACGTGAGACGTTGCAAATTTTTTTAATTGACTAGCAGCATGAATCTGACATTTAGTTTTCAATTTTCCTATTCGATTCGTTAGCTGTATATTTACTTATTTGTGGTTCAATATAGCAAAGTCGTCAGATTTGCTTGTATGCAATAGTTTCGGGCGATTTTATTCATGCCAGATTTCAGTCTTAACTCAAGTTCCGACTTTCCATAAACACTCTCAGTCTAATCATACAACTTGGTCATTAATATTTCGTACGATTTGCTTGAGCATGTTTAGTGAACTTAGATTGAACCCTAGCGTACTTCTGATACAGATACAGTCACCTTTTGCATCCAGCACGGTATTCTATTCGGAGTATGTTTCCTAACGCGTTGGCAGTGTTGGGACGTGGTTGCAATGAAAATTCCCTCTAAATTGGGAATTTCTGGGCACTTTTCCCACAGATTATGATGCAATTTCCCACATTTTTTCCCTGGGACGAAAAGCCATAGAAATGCATAGAAGGAATAACTAAAGTAATATTTCAAAACAAATTCTTTTTTACTGATAACATTTTCAAATAAACTACATATCTAACAGTTAAGCAAAAAGCTGACTTATGAGAAAGCCTTCTTCTTCTCTAAAAGTATGTTCATGTTCTTATTATTCTTCTTTATGACATTATGTTACTTACATATATGTAGTACATATTCTGGAGGGTCCCTTTAGGAAAAAGAGCATTATAAAAAACTTCCTAAAATGCTTTCCTAGAAGCTCGCACCGCTTCCTCCCTTCTCTATCCAAGTTCATTAGTGTTTTACTACACACAAGCATGCATTTCACTATTCTAAAGACAATTTGATTAATCAGAAATTAAATATAATTCAAAATACAAGTAAGTCTATTTCCGATATTAACATCTTATTAGCTTTATACCAGCAGTAGACCAAGAGTATTATAGAGCTCTTTTACAAATAAATTAAATACATCGCCATCTTTAACTAATTTCAACAAATTTAATGTACACAAACTAGAGTTAAGTTTATTATTTTTCTTGTTTCGTGCTTCGTAACGAATTTGTTTTAGTTATGTTTTCATCATAAATCAATTTCTTCATTTGATCCTTATTATTAGTATCTGGCAATGATTATTACAAAGTACAAAATGTATTACAAAATAAATTAAACTAATTCCACTTAAACAAAAATAATAAGGTCTGATATGTTTTGACGAATTTTTATTCCCTAGGGTGTCTCTCATTGCGATTGGAATGTACAGAAATAATAGCAACGCAAAATAGAGTGGACACTAATACATATAGAAAAGTAGCGAATAGAGCAGACATTCTATTTTTGTTTTCTTAATTTCTGTTTTTTTTGTTTTGAGGTGAGAGACGTAGAATTATTTTTGATTTTTTGTTTGCGGCCCAATATAGGATATTACTTGAAATCAGAACTATATCCGAATTTCACTTCATTTTATTTTCAATTAATTTTTTTTTGCTTGTTAAATGTTATTGCTCTTGATTTTTTTGATTCACGGAGAAGTCAAATTTTATTTGGCCTCGTTAATTAGCGGGGAGCAGAGTAAATCAATAAAACGAGCCGACTAGAATGAAAGAATAAAAGTTCTATTCTACCAAGAATACAGTTTTAGCACACTAAGAATATGCAGTCTATACCTACATACATATAATGCATCTATATAGCTATTTGTTATTGCATAAGATCCACAAGGAAAAAAATTCCATAATCAGAAATTCCCTACCGTCCAAACGACGCATATTGCATCCTTACCTCACCTCCGATTCAATTTTTTGTACATCTCAACCCGATGTGGGAAAGAAAGAAGTGAAAATAAAAAGTTAAAATTTTTTTATTCAAATTGAAATCATCTAAAATGAGAAATTATGTTCATGTTAAAAGTAGGGGCGACTAGACCTCTAGGACCATGCGGACACCGTGACAAGAGTTGATTCATTGTGCCTTCCCATAAGTTGACAAATTATAGTTTTTTACTAAAAACTGGGTTAGTGAAAAAAAGCTAAATTGCTTGCATTATCCTGAATATCTAGAAATGGAAACTAAAGGTTTTTAAATTAAAGGATATGCTTTAGACTTTGGTTTTGACTAAAGAACTACAGGTCGGACACAAATCAAAAGTGGCATCCCTAATTTGAAGTTATATTAACTCAAAATCAATAAAAAAAAAAAAATGGCAAAGTCAAAACAATTTTTTTTTTTCAATTTGAATTAAACGGATTTAAAACGAGAAATTCAAAGGCATAATTTTTTGCGCTGATACATTTCGTTATTTAAATATATTTCAATATATTTTAAATAAAAAAAAAACAATCAGATAATTTTCTTTACAAATCACAATACGATTGCAAACAGAAGATTTCCAATAATATTTTAAAGAATATCGCAATGTTTTTGGATTTAAGTAAATAATTTATTCACAAAAATCAAAATAAAAAATGTTAAATGTGTCGTTTGGAGAATAAAGAACAATGCGAGTTTAATAAATCCACAGGAATACACCACACAGATCTGGAAAAGGAAAATAAAAAAAAACTTGTTCATCTTATACTTATACGTAGGCTACTGAGGTCTTGCACGATATTTCCTCAGCTTTTAGTTCTTTCCTCGTATAGGACTCAAAATACAAAGCTACCGATTTTTAGAGATATTATATGCGCAAGAGCAAGGCTTATTTTTACAAATTTATATTAGCAGTAAAAATAAGTAATTTAATTCAAGCTTAAGATAGTACGAAAAATTCAGACACAGGCAGGAAATCGGACTGCTGATCCTTTTAAAAATAAACCCGGAATTGTAGTAAGAAATGATACAGGCTTGTAAATTGATGAAATTGCAATTTTGTCCTTGATAAATCCTTAGTTCGTATATCAATGCAAAAAAATATATTCCGGAAGAAAAACGATCAAAGAGCATGTGAGTCATATTTCCAATTTTTACTAATTCATCTATGGGCACGCACCTTATTAGGAAAAGATTAAAGAATCCTAGTTATTTTAACATATGGTTTTGTAGATCACGTACAATAAAATTACGTTTTTTGGAGTTTTAATTTGACTATAAGGGTGGGATGCGGGAAACGTAAAAATATGGCTTATTTTAGCTAACTACACAGTGCGATATATGTTTACATCGCTTCCTTATTACTTGGGATATGTAGGTAGGTATGTACATGATGATGATGATGAGAATATACTGTGCAACCTCGCAATTTTCGAGTTATTTATTCTGACCCTGACATTAAAAATGGTTTCTGATAGCAAAGCCCGAAGTCCAGAGACTGTAAGTGACGTAATAATAACAGAGATGACAGTTCGATTATTTTGTGTAGAAATTAGAGCTTGAAACTTTTATGACTTTTTTCAAAAAGTCTCTAGAATACGAGTTATTATTAACTTTTATTCCATAAGAATTAAACATTTTATAACAAGTAAGAGTTTTAAAATAATAAAAATTAGTAATTTTTTTTATTGAGACTCCCAAAATAACCATTATTTTTAATTGTTAATTTTAACTGTTATACAAAATAAAAACTTTTTAATAGTATTTCGAGACTTTTATTTCATAAAAGTCTTTTTAAGAGTCTTTGGAGACATTTATTTTATAAAAATCTTCTTAAAAGTCTTTTGAGACTTTTATTTTATAAAAATCATCTTAAAAGTCTTTTGAGACATTTATTTTATAAAAATCTGTTTAAAATTCTTTCTTTATGCTTATTATTTAAATATTTACAGTATTTACGGTCTGATTTAAAAAAAAAAACCTCTTCCGCTGTTTATGATAATGTTTCATTCGATTTTATCCATACGGACATTCATATAGGGTATCATAAATATTAGTGTTTGAGACTAATTCTAGCCTTCTTACTTGTTTTTATTTATTTTATTTTTTTTGTTATTGTTTGTTTTAATTTCCTTTTAATTCAAAGAAAAGCCATCCTGGAATTCGAACGCGTTACAGACAGGCAGAGCCTAGACTTTTCTTAAGTTTATATGATATAAACAAATTATGTTATGTATATGGATCAAATCGATTAAAATGCTATAAACAGCGGCAGAGGGTTTTTTTTTTTACCTTAGACCGTAAATACTTTATATATTTAAATAAAAACATAAAGAAAGACTTTTAAAAAATTTTTATAAAATAAAAGTCTCAAAAGACTTTAAAAATGACTTTTATAAAATAAAAGTCTCAAAAGACTCTTAAAAAGACGTTTATAAAATAAAAGTCTCGAAATACTGTCAAAAAGTTTTTTTGTTAGATAAAGGTCTGAAAAGACTTAAAACTACTACGTACAATAAAAGCTTACTCTTAACTTTTACTTTTAAAAATAAAAGTTAAAAGTGTTATTAAAATTGATTTTTTAAATATAAAAGTTTCCAGTCGGACCTCACTTAAAAAACGACTTAATGGAGAGTTATTTTCAGGCTCTGGTAGAAATATCAGAAGTTAATAGTTTAGACACCTATGCAGGTACTAATGAAATAGCATTCAGTTTGAATTAATTTTACTAGATCTTTTATTATTTGCCTGCTTTGGGTATTCCTCCCTAGGTACCTACTTTTAAAGTCGTAGTAATTTTTATGTATAATTATTATTTTCGCGCATATTTTTTTATAAAATTGATTGCTTCCATATTTTATTCGTGCAGCGAAGCGAAGCACTCGATTACAATACGATTAAAATGTAGGCACAAGTATATAACTCTCAGTGGAGTAGTAAGTCTTCTAGGATTTTCTCATTTGAATTTAAAATGCAATGTTACCTACCTACATAAATACCTAGATATTTACTTTTATAATTACACCCTACCTATTGAAATTTTGGAATCAATTTTCAATGGCCTCCATGTGATAATATTAGAAAAAAAAAAAAAAAAAAAACATGGAAAAATTCATTAGCCCATTTGCCACACGATGAGTAAAGAAAGATTTTCAACTTAAATAATTACTGATTTTAATACTCCTACAACCATCTCCTGATAGAACTCAAACAATGCATGCTGGCTGTATTTGTGTTTGTGTGTGAACACAATTTAAATCCATAAAGCCGACAATGTACAAAGCCAAAAATTTATATTTTGCTCTTCTTATTTTAAATTTGGTGATGAGATCTGAACCAATCAAAAATAATACGCCATCTTGAACTTGTTATAAGAAGGGATAAAGTTTCAAGGTGATATTGCATTTGCATTATTCAGACGCATTGACATTGTCCAAATGAATGATCAGCTCTCACTTTTCTATCCGAAATTATTAATGGTTGTCACGAATCTTGATTGATCGGAGTCATGCCATGCTCATGCTGGTCGGACGAATAATCTATCCCCCGCCCCTCCCACCATCCACATAAAAAAAAAAAAACCAAAATCTTTCCTGTTTATAAACTTTCGTTCAAATTTGCCGTGTTGCCTAGTTTCATCAATCAATTCTACAAACCCCATTATAGAATATGTACAGGTTGGTAGAATAGAATGCCATTCTGACATACTCTTCACTCATTCACTTTTTCTACATTAAAGCATTTTCGTCAAGTTTGCCTTGTTGCCCATTTTATCACATTTCTGCAAACTGAATTGCAAAATTTGTATGGGCCAACTGTTGCGCCTGGTAGAAAAGAAATCAAATCTATTGCCAATACACATTCAGGCTACAATTTTTTCAACTTTTTTTTTTTCTTTTTTTTTTTAAATGCAAATGGCGGAACTTTTATAATTTTGGGAAACTGGTATCTCTCTACATGGACAGGACAGAAATTAACTTCAATTGAAAGCGCAATCTATTGACTTGCATAGCAAAACTAAACAAACGCAAAATATTTATCGTTCTGGTCTTGCTAACCAAATATAGGTAATTATCGTGTTTCCTTGAGGGATAAAAATGTGTTGTAAGAATACGTAAGTCGATGAAATCATAAATAAAATGGGCCAAAAATTCACTCTCTTGGTTTGCTTTCGATTTCAAACTCTAAGAATAGACATTAAGGATGGCATTGAATTGTAATAAAATCTTATAGAATATGGATGCAATTGTGGTGTCCGAATGACCCGCTCAAATTATTATTAATGGCTAGGCATATAAAATTAAAGCGTTTTTAAAGAGAAGGAAATTAATATGGTTAAAAAGAGCAAAGGAGCAGGCCGCTTTTACCACGCAACCATACTTCCGCTTATAGCTTATATTTTCTTCAAGATTGACTATGATGCCCGCTTCCGATATTTGGCATTTATTCTTTCTATTATTGGTTAACATGTATTAAGTTCCATCGCTGTTTATAATGATAATTTTATATTCTCCACATAATTAATTTAACAAGGAGTCTATATTATCAGCATGTTCTAATTAAAACCATTCATCATCTGGCGACTAGATCATTGAATAAATGCCAGCTACTAACATGTTCGCGGACGGTCTAAATTCGCACGGAGTGTAAATATGATCACTCTCCAGAAGCCTTATTTCAATGTTTGTTGAGTCAAGTCAGACAATAGAACGACTGCAGTCGGATTCTTGTATGTATGATGAACGTATATTACACTGCCAATTTTACCTATAAGTTTTCCGTCATTTTGAATATTGAATACCTGAAAATATTTTAAGAAGGTGAAGGGAAATACCGTGGGTACCTGACATATGGGAATTATGGGGAATAAAAGAAGAGGTGACTTTTTTTCTTTTAGGTATGTATTTCGATATTGGGGATTTCTTTTGGCATAAAAATACTTCATTTCCCTCACTAAATTAATTAATTGCTCCTCAAACTGAGTTTTTGCTCATTACTTTGAGCTGTCAAAATCAAATTACGACGTCAACGACGACAAAAGTTGAATTATTCCCAACTTTGGTTACGGCGACAAATTCGGTCGGCGCGATTAGCAACATGGTATTGCCAATAGGTCAACATTTACTTTGTCGTCGTAAGGTCGTGTCGGCATAATTGTATTTCGGCCTTAGCTGTCTGTACCTGGAAGGACAGGACAATCGAACATTTCCTGTGCGCTTACCTGGCCTGTACCAGTTAGGTACTGGATGGGTACTATTGGCTCTCCTATCTGTAGGATACATAGGATAGCATACTTCACCTTACACATGCTGTGCTTCATTATTAAATTTACAGGAAGGTTTTTGTGAGCTATTTTGTTAAACAGGACAAGACCACCCTGCTTTGGATTTTTTCGTTCCTTGTATAATTATTTGTCAGTTGCAATGTAATGAACAAAATACTATATACAGCCGCTGGGCTTGATTAAATCAATAAAGGTAATCTAAATTTAGTATTGCAGGGATCTCTTAAGAACGAAAATTTACAATTTTGGTAATCGGTTACACGTCTCTCTTTCGACAGAACAATGATTAGTGCTTAGGGGTTGTAGAGAAGGCGGACAATAATGAAATATTTGACAAAATGTTAATATGCCAATCCTGGAATACAGCAGACACCAATATAGAAGAGGTCGTAGTCGAAGACGAAATAACTACCACTACCAACACCAAAACAAATCTGAAATGCGTCTGGATTAGCTTTCAGGACTATAGAAGTACTTACTTCGAAGAATCTACTTATTTTCCTATGAGAGGAAATAAACGAAGTTGCCATAATTCAAGAGCCATGACTTATCCGTAAAAGATATCCAGGTCGAGTTGTTCAATTTTCTCTACAACCATAAAAACCCAAATAAGGAAACTTAGACTATACAGGAAGTTTTAATATTTAAAAAAAGATGTCCTAGATTTGACAGACATCATATTAGAGAATGCACAGGAAAGGAAGATCAATTTATTTCCTTTGTATATAAATGGAGCCTGAGTCAATGGAACTAGACTTTATGGCTGGATACTCCAGGTTCTGCTATTTTATCTGTAGATGAGCTGCAAATCCTTCCTCGCCAAAACCTGATGCACTTCATTAAGAGGACAGGATGGTTTTGGTGATAGGGCTTCTACCAGGACAGCACAATGGGCCGCTCTGGTCTGCGTACTTGAGATCTCTTGTCCCTTTGCTCCGCTCTAGAGTTTTGCCTTCAATTGGCAAGATTTTTTGCTCCAGATAGTGCATATACATTTGTTTTTGTTGTTTTTTATTTTTCTTACGCGGAACAGAGCTCAATGCATCACTAGTTTTGGAGGAATATTTCAAACCATACTTTGAATATTGCAACATCTCCGCTACATGGTCCACCATAATTTTTCGTCGGGCGTTTTTCAAAATTGAGTGCAAAACGATCAAGATGGTGAACTCTTCTCCATCACAAAAATACACGAACAGATCTCAGACTTTCGAGCTCCTTACCATTTTTAAGAAAGAAAAAATAAGAATAATCACTCCATAAAGGAAAAATTAGAAAATATCAATAAATTTTTATACATTTCTTGTGAAAAAAAAATACTTTTATTCAACTGCCATCAAAATTGTTGTCATGAGAAACTATACATTAACAGACAGATAATAAATTCCTTATAAATTCAATGGGTGATATGGAAAAATAAAAATTCATTTTCAAGTAGTTCAGTCAGAAGCGTTTGTAAGATCGAACAGTACACTAAGGGCCGTTAAAATTTTATTGTCCGGAGTTGGGCAAATATCGATAGAGTCATGTATAGCGAGACCGATACACAAGTACGACCGCAACATATTGTAGTAATTTTAAGATTTC
Source organism: Dioctria rufipes (assembly GCA_963924295.1). Lineage (NCBI taxonomy): Eukaryota > Metazoa > Arthropoda > Insecta > Diptera > Asilidae > Dioctria > Dioctria rufipes. Next base: position 176,193,447 of record OZ002742.1, on the reverse strand, counting down.
TTGCTGTTAGATATTCAGAATTACTTGGAAAAATCGAGAAGAAAAATGCACACAAACTGACTATGTTATTATCAAACGACGAAATTTTTAGCATTTTATCATCAACAATATGAAACTATAATTCCGTAACTTCAATACAAGGAACAGTAAACCTATACGAAATTAGATATTAAATATATTGCGGATCGAATAGTGTTTAAAATGCAATGTACGAAGGTATGCACTTCTTATATGTGTAATTCTGTCTCAAATAGCTTAACAGCGACAGCATTCTCAGTGATTACTGAAGACAAACACCAGGCTCCGCATGAAGCTTTACACCATAGCTAAGCGAAGAAAAATCTTGCTAAAACTTAATGCGTCCTTAGCAGTGGAAGATCTACAACCGACAGGAGTTCTACAACATACACTACGTAATTCAGAAATTTTGGAAGTACTAAATCAATAACCATTAGAGCTTCTCCAAAATTTTAAAAATATTATCCACGATAATAAGTACACCCGCGAACTTTGAAATCAATCACAAAAAGATCTTCGGTAGGAAAAATGTTATAATGTGACTGTAATAGTATACGCGATAATAATGAAAACTTGGACGTTGTAATAAAGTTGAATGATAGCGCTCTAAATAAAAATTGCAAAATACTTGAATCTGCCTCGAGTGAACCATTGCCGATTCCAAAATAATGGAAAATTCGATGATAGCAAAAAGAAAATTTTTGACATGTAGACTTTTAAAGGTTGACGGAGACCTATGGATATAAGGAAATCCGTATAACGATTGGAAATGATTGAAAATCTCATCCAATCATAGTGATGACGATGATGCTAGATGCTAAGTAGCTATTGAGATGGGTGTTGGAAGTATTTTAAATTTTGCCATGGTAACATTTTGTACATATTTATGATTCATATCCTTTTGGAGTCGTTTTTGTTCCTAATCAGTAATATTACAAAAGACGACAATTACATACATACATTACGAATACGGTATCGTGAATAGAATAAATTTTCTTTAAAGTGAAACTTCATGAGGGAATGTAATGTACCTATGTAGATATAAATAGCGCGTATTTAAAACTTTATTTTTAAAATAAATAATTATGTTTTCATAAATGATTAGGTATTAAAGTCTTCTTATTTTCAGGATACTGGATAAAAAAAGATCCAACTATTTAGTGGCACCAATCAATCATTCATTTTATACTGAAAATTTCATTTTTATGTACAAATGTCTCTCTACCTGCCCATTAATTTCAGCCTATTCGTTAATGTTGTTAAAATCTGGATTTTGTAAAAATATTTCCACCTTGCGAGAATCTGAATTATGATAATTGCAGATAAATAAATTATACCTATGACCAATTTTGAAGGATGCTTTTATGGATTGATTTATAAATCAAACTTGCATTAGTAACTATTTGAAATTCAGCCGTTAAAATTCATATTGGTTCTGGTGACAAATACGCTCCACCTTAGATTAGTCAATCGCTCCACGATCAAAAACTTAAAAAATTAAAAATAATTTCAATTTTAACTAAAGTAGTGAGAGTTTTGAAAATAACTTAAGAAAAACGCGCAACTTGCACTTTCACATTTTTTATCATTATTCAAAAAAGTTTTAAAGAGAATTTGATTTTTCTTTGATTTTTTTCTTTCTTTCTTTCTTCCTTTTCTTGCCGTGCATTTGAAATGTAAAACACTCAGAAATGTCGCCTGCTTCTTGCCATGACAATGATTCCTATCACGTCGTTTGCCTTCTCCTCTTTCAAAAGTTGAAAATGCTGCTTCATCTGGATTGGTGAAAGACTCATATAGATACGGTACCTGATTTAACGAAAGTTGGTTGCATTTATTTTAAACCTACTTCTTCGTTCAATTTTATCCTCTTTACAATTCCATAATTGTTCGTTTATCTGTTCTACAATTCGTTATTTTGACTATAAGAGAGAGACAGAAATAAAGCTAATTGCCACATTGCCTTCTCCTCTTCCGAAAGTTAAAATTACTGCTTCTTGTCATTGGTTGAAAAGTGCATGCACACACGCATAGTACTTCACTTAACGAACCTAACGAATATTTCGGTCATGAGCAGTAGAATAAAATTTTACTTTTTTGTGATCTGAAATTTGCTGATCGCCTGGTATTCGCTGTTTCTTTAAAATATACAAGAGTGAGTGGGACCGACAATATTATAATCTTAACATGCACATTTGGACTGCATGGTGTTATTTTTCGAAACTAGTGATACTCTGCCAATAGATGGCTCCGGGGGTATCGAAATGAAAAATTTTTTAAATTGTGAAATCAATTTTTGTGTAGTTTAGTAGCTTTAAAATTGTTTTTCAATTTCATGGTATAATTTAAATTTAACTTGGTTTTTAAGTTCTGCGTAGACATTGAAATAACAATAAAAAAGATGTAAGTACATATATCAAATAAGAAAATTTTTAACAGTTCGTTTTTTCCTTACGCGATGAGTACGCGTTTGTCTTTCAAGATAAAATCTTCAATTAAAATTTTTTAAAGCAAACAGAAAATTGTTTAAACTTTTTAAAATGAAAAATTACTACTGCTGCTACCGGAATACTTTTTCTACTTACTTACTGTTGCCTTGAATATGGCTTAATACTATTGAAAGAAGACCAAAGGTATGCAAAGTCATCTTCAATTTAAGACTGCGTCTGTTGATGCATAGTTAGCCCTTCTGTCGATTTTCTCTGTTCTTTTAAATGCCGTCGTCTTATGCGAATTTTATTTTCCTAGTGTCTCTCGAGGAACTTACCTTTACCAAATCGCTCTTTCATGTTGCTCTACATAATAGCGATCATCATTACGAGCTCGATATACCTAGAACGTTTACATTAATTCATTCTAGCTGGTACATACCTACCTACTTATTACATTTTCCTATCCTGCTGTGAAGGAGTAAATCTTTAGTCGATAATTAAGTTGCGCGCATCTCAATCAGATTCCAACAATTTTTCTGAAGGCACGAGATATTTCATTTAATTTGTTGGAAAGCGTGATTCTTCAGGAATTTCGGAAATTTAACTGATTGCCTTTCTCATATCCTTTATTCTCTAATTATTACATATTTTCATTGTTTGTTGGAGAGTTGAAGGCTCCAATCTACCGGAAAATCTCATGTGGTCCGTGCTCGGGATGAATTTCCATCCTCTTTCAGCCACTCCATTTATGTACAAAACCTTTTTGAAATCTTTAAAACCTTATGTCACTAAGGGTTTTTTACTATTTATAACTAAATTCAATTTGCTTGTTTATTTTTGAGATCGATTTAGCGCATTAGGGAAAGTGTATCAATCCAAATGTCGTTACTCGCAAATCCTACAGATCTTTTAATGTCCCAAACTTACCTTAAGCTGATGCTCATTCTACTTTTTTTTTTACGGTAGTAAAATTAAAATGCAAAGAATTCATCTGAGTTCTATTAGAGATTATTACATAATCATCATAATGCTGTTGTACTTATCAATGCGAGTAGTCCACTCGATAGTTATGGTTGTATGAAAATGCAATTCAGTTCACCATTTAAAGCACCCCCACACTACCAAAAATCACTTGAATGAGTTTTATCAATTTCTGGATTTAAAGCGCATTTTGAATGCATTTAACATGGCTTTGGTTCATAAAAATGTGAATGACTATTTCTTCAAGAGTTGGCAAGGATTATAATAAGCAACTACATTAACGCTAAATTTAAATTATTTTTTTACTAAGAAATATTTTAAGTAGAATTTCTAACCGAAGGGAAACTAACGTAAAATCCTTGGCCTTATTACGCTAAATTTAGTATAGATGTTGAGGGATGGGTTGATAATGGTGGGAGTCCTTTGAAAACTATTTGATACTTCATTTTGTTCAAATTGTCACTTAGAACGTAGGTGAGAGGCTATACGATATTGTGGTTAACGTGTTCGTCCATGATGAAATTGTTGCCATAGAGAAAGATTATACCCTCGCCGTTAAAACTTTAAAAATTTTGAGCGTGTGACAGTATTCTACAGTTGATCAACTAGATTGGTCTATTCCATCTAAGAATTATAAAAAGCGTTGATTCGGCCTTTGAATGGAAATTAGGAATATAAGTTCATCATCAGTTTTGTCGATCTTCATATACTCGTTATCAATATTTAGAGGATTATTTTGCGGAGATTTGTAAAGCACAATTAAAGACGCATTATTATTTCCGTTGAATAACTTTCGCATATATCCTGAACAGGATCTTCGATCTAAACTACATTTGATTTAGATAATGATAGTTTTTTCGGCTCTTTCTTTTCTGTTATCAGTCGTAACTTCTTGGAGACGTTATGCATATGTGACTTGAAGAATAGTAGGCTACTAACTTTTAGGTTTCTCCAACTCTTTAACCCTTCACAAACCTTCACCTTCCTTGCACATATTTGCCTATGCATACATAGTACTTAATATGACATTTAGTCGCCCCTAACGACCAGTTGCTTCTTCTTATTTTCTATTACACCTTTTGTAGTAGTTGTGTAGATTTTGGGGAAGTTGTTTCTAGATGATGCCGACTGAATTCAAATTTCGAGGACTCATTAGGGATTGCTTCATAAATAAAAGTTTGCGAGATATTTAGTAATAGTCCCTCTCCAGGTTGATCACCATTTTAGGGAACGTTGCATTTTATAACTCTTTGAGGGTTATTCTGGTAGTGTCCCGTAATAAAGGAATACCTTAAAGTTGGGGGTGATGAAGGATGGAACTGAATTGTCAGTTTTTCCAGTGATCATCTTTATATTTTGTTGATATATTACGCTGGATATATACCTACACATACATATATTACAAATCTTGTAGGCCTCTCCTATTTAGTACCATACCAGTATATTCTGGAACCTTGGTGAAGTTGAGCGCATTCAAATCGTGCTCAGAATTATCTTGTGTTTTTTTTCACTAAATTTTTTGCTATTGCTGACTGCGTACTATTACATTTTTGGAAGAGTAAAGTTTTTCGGTGCTAAACTTGTGCATTATGGACGTAAAAATACGTTCGCCGAATTGGGAACTACGAGCGCTATGGGCCGTATATACACGTCGGTCGTGGAGCTTTTGTATTTGTTGAATGTGAACTGATAACGTCCGATTTGGATGAAACTTTCAGAGTTTGTATGGAATACAAAAATAGCTCACACGTTTTTTTTTTGTTTTCCCTACAACGCCCCCCCCCCCCCCCCAGGGGGTTAGAAAAAATAACTGCGTTGGAGTGCCGTACAGTAATGCCGTTTTTTAGTTGTATTTGTGGTATTCGGAAGAAAACGATAGGTGAAAAAATATATGAGTCGCTCAGAAGCCAATGCGGTTAAGTCCAGAAAAGAAAAATTGAAAAAATTTATGTTTTTTAATACATTAATTTTTAAAATTTTTGGTATATTAATTTGATCACAAAAGCATACAAACTTTTTTTTCTAAGGGTAGGCTCTGCAACAAAACAATATATGTACAGGTTGTGTAAATAAAAACATAAGTATTTATTGGGACAATGGAAGCATCTTCAAAACTTTGGGACTTATACCTCTTGCAGCTGAAAGAATAAGAAATACTCGTATATGTAAAAATAATACAATAACATTTGTTGTCATAAATTTTATGTTTATTCATCATAACGAACATCTTCTTCTTCCGAGTTATCAAAATCTAAATTTTGGTCTCCACGTGTTGTTCTTAATTAATTAATTACATGAAAGGTGTCATCCTCGTCAAAATTATATTTGAATTTAATGCAGCTTGGGCTTGATCTTTCTAGTTTTATCCACCGCATATTAAGCCAATTGACTGTTAGTCCACTTGTTGATGTTTTTCTGTTGGTAATAGCATCTTCTAATGGTTTTGTGGAAAGGAAATCTTGGTGATTCATTTCGACAACGGTGAAAGGTTTTTTTCTTTTACTATTTCGAATTATGTGATACTAGTCGCTAGGATTATAAATATGGTGATTTTTTTTTTTTTGTATGAGCTTCTATAACTGCAAAATCAGCGTCATTGGGCAAATAACTGTGCCCACTTAATAAAAATTTAAGTTCAATTGATTCAGCTTTTATGTCTTCACTCTGAATTAATTTCAGTAAACTTAATACAGTTTTTATATTTCGATTCTGTCCTGTACACGAATCTGAATACATTATAATTTTTAGAAAATCCTTTGCATATAATTTAATGTGTTTAGTTAAACACGATGACACTTCTTGTGAACCCCGAGATCCCTGGGTTATAGGCCAAACATACATGTAGCCCTCGCTAGTCTTTAAATCATGACCGATGTGGAGATGTTTGGAAATGCTAATGCTTTTTCTAAATCAAAACTAAACACGTACTTTTCGTCTGAAGCTCTTAATCGATCATTAGCCATACTATTAAGGGCAATTTCTGCATTTCGTAAGTGTTCGTCGTGTTCAACTTCAGCAGCATGTTTTTCTGCATTTGTTGTAGATTATTTTTTTATTACCAAATAATCAGATATTTGGCAAGTATCTTTTGAAGGTTGCTTAAAGTGTAAGTTAAATTTTGTCGAAAATATATGGTAATAAAACTTTTCCTTTACTGGTACAATTTCCTCTTCCTTACATTGTTCGACATATAGTTTAAACATTTTTGCAGTAGAAAGGTCTGAATCCAAATATCGGCGTCTGGAATTATGAACTCTTGTATAATGACTCGAAATCGCAGGAAATGAACTTATATGTTTTATTACATGAGAATCATCTATTTTGTTACCTGGAATATGCTGCCCACGGTGGTCCTTCAGATCAACAGAACAACAATTATATAGTCGCCCGTTACTTATTTGGTATGTTTCTTTAAAATATTTTTTGCAAACACCAACATCTTTGCCGTTAAGTCTAATAAAATATATGTATACCATTAAAATTTACAAAAATCAGAAAATATTAAAAAATGGACTTAACCACATTGGCTTCTGAGCGACTCATATATCGCTTGTGGAAGTGGGGTGTACTATTCCCATAGGGGTTGTCCAAAATAAGGCATATGGAATACCAAATTAAAGAGGGAAGAGAGTGTGACACAGTTGCGGTGTTCCTTTTTGATCCTGTAAACTTCAAACAGACGTTTTTACAATTAGAAAAGCATTTTTGGAGCGTGGGTCATAAACACTCCCTTTCCTTCATTTGGCATATATTTATTTCGTATATGCATTAGCGGTATGTTGTGAACGTATTTGTTAGGGTGGCAAATTTGTTCACTAAAAAAGGGCCATTTTCATCTTGAAAAAGTGCTGCGGTTTCCTTCCTTTTCGAGTTATCTTTGAAACTAATTATCGAACGTAAAAACTAATTAGATATGTGATTAGAGGACAAAGTGTAAATGGAATTTCATTCTGCAAAAATGCTTACACGTTTATATTTAAAACTTTTATAGAGTGTCTTCTCTGCTGGAAGAGGATCAAATTGAACTTTTTTCGAGTAACCTCAAATTATCTTGATACACACCAAAATCGATATTCAATGTAAATATTAGATGGATTTCAATAAATCTTTTTTCAAAATATAGCTAAGATATGCCAGAATACTAGGGGTGTAAATCTATTTCTGGGGCTTGTCCAGAAGGGGGGGGGGGGAGGTGGCGTTAAAAATGGTAAAATTTTCGTATGTTTAAAAAAATAATTTTGTAAATCAATTTTTAGCTCGGAAATTACCTACGAGGGCTAAGTAGCAGCAATTATTTACAACCCCTATTTGTCCTAAAAATAATAATTTTCAGTAAACCTCGATATGATTCTAATTACCGCATCTAGGATGATATTACGATTCATCTGTCGTACATTACTTTCAACGCCATCTTTCTGCTAAATTTTGCAGCATTCAAATCCCTTTTTTCTCTTAAAATTATGTATAATCTGTCATCTTTCATTAAATAGACAGATAAGGCATATAGCTTCAAAATAAAAAAATAAAAAAAAACCAAAAATAAATAAATAAAACAAGGAAAAAGCTAGAAAGCTAGACCAATTCTTATGATACCCTAGATGACTGCCCGTATGTAATTTCGTATGGTCACCCATCTGTGCAAGTTTGATTTTTCGTCTATATTTCTAGAACGGTTCGCCGGACAGAAGAAATGATTATAACACAATTTCATAGGATTTCATATTCTGAAGAACTTTTCAGTACAATAGAAACGTCTAGGACTAATCGTTTTCAAAATATACCTAAAAATTCTAAATTTTTATATGGCAACACCAAGAAAGGCTTGCACGATTTAGTCTACTTTTGGAAATTTTATTTGCTATTACATTACTATGGGAGCACCATGTACCAATTTCAGCTCTCTATGTTAACACGTTCTCAGAGAGTGTCCAAATATATAGTGGAAAACGAATTTTTTACCCGTGTGCAAACTGTCAGTTCCCTAAGTGAACGTGTTCTCGAGTTATCGTGAGGACGGACATGCAAAAATCAAAATAAATTTTAATATTATCCGTAGGTGTCCAATCCATTTTGCTCTACCGTCATAATTTCTGTGCGTTACAAACAGAATGACAAACTAAGATTTTATCTAGGGTTTTAAAACTGCTAGAAGTCCTCAATAGTATAATACTATTTGAAAAAAAAAAAACTGTTGTAAAATAAAACTCTTTATCAATCTCCTTTTTTTATTTGAGCACTCCAATATTCCTTCCTTCTTCCTTGAAAACTATTTTTTCAATTCCTCACGATTTATATTTCATAACCAGCTTTCCCCGATCACACCATTCAAATTTTTTTGGGAAATGTTCACAGGATCCGACAACATATCGTACCGTCTCCCTTCTCGTTTCACACTTCTCTTTATATTTCCTGGTAGTAAATACCTTCAAACCTTTTAAGGATCATAAACTTAATGCGTCGTTTTCTACATTCTAGATATATTTTTTTTTTTTTTACATCTTAAAGGTTTAGGTAATCAGTTTAGTTACTGATTATCTAATGTTGTATGCGGGATCGTGTCTTGACCTCACTAATTGTTATCAATGGAATGAGTGGATTGATGAATCTGCAACTTGTGTATAAGGCAGCTAGCGGCTGATATTGTTTGTCTTCAATTAGGCAAGCTGAAAAAGGATTCTTCAATGTTGCTTGTAGACGGTTAGTTAACGATACCAAAAACCAGCAATGAAATAGGCCGCCCAGAGAATGTTTAAGCTTGAACTGTGCTAGAGAGTTGACGTTACCTCCAATGAAGTAAGTAGGTAATTACCCTGCACTGTGAATTTAAAATATGCTGACGGTCCGCCGGCAACGGGGGTGAATACCAGTCGCTTCCGATAACGAATATGAAAGACTGTCCCTATGACAGCCAACATGAGTTGTCCTTGAGAAGTACAACTGTTCAGTTGAGATGTCGCTAGCGTATCCAGGATACTACGTTGGATCCTACTGTCTCTATGAAAATACTAACTGGTGCTGAAGAAAGTTTCGTTATTTTTCGACACACTGCGAGTCGGCCTCCAACTTGATTTTAAAAAACGACTGAAAAATACTGCTTAATATTTTCCAATCACAGATATGATCAGTTCGAAATGACTCTTCGTTAGTTAGAACCAGTGTAGCTGGATGGTCTCATAGTCCCTATGACAGTCAAGACACAAGCCGATATATCCGCGTTCGCACTGGAGCTCTGTATCAGCGCCAGCTCTTGCTTGTTAAACGCACCCTTTGAGAGTTATCCACGGAATGTGGATCCTGTTCATTCTGGAGATGTTCCTAAAAAAATAAGAAGCATATGGGGAATACAAATAATTGAAAATCCTTTTGTTGTTCTGCCTCAATTTTCCGGGGAATATATTTATTTAAAGTTTGAATATATTTCTTTGTTCCTTTTTCTTACTTAATCTCAGTTGTGTTAACAGAAGACTTATGAACAAAAACATATTTTTTACCTAGCTAAGGCTGTTTAGGTTCGGCAAGGTATTACTAGCCCGAATAAAAAAAAAATGATTTACCTAGTTTACATGATGACTTGACCAGAATTTGGAAATACTAGGAACAGGTCAGTCGCGTCACCACACACGAATCTTAATGGCTATGCTTAATTACCTTAAATGAATGGTTTTGTCTACATGAACATGATAGATCCAACAGCACACTCATCTTCCACTATTATTAAAAATTTTTTGTTTTCGTTCGGTGCTGCTATATTTCTTTTAGAAAAAATATAAAGCAAAGCTTCACTTATCATCGTAAAATCACTAAATTTCTAACCCACCTAGCGGTTTGGTGTTTCATACAAACTGTGAAAGTGTCAGTCAAAATGGAGATAGTCGGATTGTTAGTATTTAGCACTGGGGTGTGCTTGCCCATATAGAGTGGTTGATTCCATCCATGCAGAAAACATTCGCAAAAACTATTTAGCACCGAAACGGTTTTAAAGACATTTACTTTATTATAGCTTGCTTTGTGGACGTTAGGTACTTATGCAATATTCAGCAATAGAGCGCCAATAACCGCTAATATATTCTGCATGATCACACCCAGCCTAGTGTTCGTGTGAATTTGCAAGCTAGGTACTATCGTTGTTCCAGGCATATAATCTTCCTTTACTATGTTTTTATCGCTGTCGACATAAGTAACTTTGTAGAATTTCATCGTACTCATTTCCCTCAATGCCCTAAGCTAAGTTCTTTCACCGGTGGTGGAGGTTTTCTTGTTCCGTAATTCTAACTTCTATTGGAAATGATGGTTTTTTTTCAATCTTAAGGAGCTTAATATTACTAGAAAGGACTAGGGGGGGGGCACTATATATAGGTATTTTTGGGCAAAATTCAAATTTATTTTTATTTAAGGGAATTCATTTACTTTTTCATTATCGTGGACAAAAATTGGACATATATTAGGGAAAAAACGTGTTCTAAATGTTGGGAAATGTACATCTTGTTTTCGCTGTTAACTTTCTGCCATTTTAGAATTCAAACAGTGAGTGTGATTATGAATTTAGTATTTTATTTTATACAAATGTATTAGTAATTTTCGGAGTGCCACAAGGTTCACATTTAGAACCACTTCTTTACATTAATTAGGTATGTTTTTTCAATAAACACATTTTTGACCGTTTTAAGCACAATCCTTAATTCCTTAATTCTTTTGCTTATAAGCTATGTAAATTTTTCAAATTATTTGAAGTTGAGATATTCTTCTTCCTAAAACCGACAACACTTTTTATATTATGATATGAAAACAGATTTCAGTTAGCAATTCAAAGCTGAGGGGCCGGTGAGAATCAGAATGGCGTAAATCAAGTTTTCATAGTTTATAGCAAATTGATGTTTCGCATCTCGGTCCATAAAAAGTAAGGACATCTTTTGTTGATAATGACAATGACTCACAAACTTATTTCACGATGGTGCTTAGCAGGGTGATGGTTAAAAAGTAAGAATTTGGTCTTGGAAATTATTGACATACGCCACGATGGTTCTTAGCGGCTCATATATGAATGATGTGATGATGATTGAAGCGACTCAGTTTGCTTTAAAATTATGAAATGAAAAACATTGTAATTATTGAAGCAATGTCTGAAATCCAGAAATCATAAGTTATCCGTTATATGCATATCTGCATTTCTTTCTTTTAGTTATATATATAAAGCATATCATGTTTTGCGCTTATCCAGCAAGTTTAAGACATAAAAGTAGGACTGGGAAAATCATTCTCTCTGTAGATAGTTGAATTTTCTCACAGAAAATCTTCTATCGTCTTAACGTCTTTCTAGAAAAAAAAAACATATTTCTAATAACTAATAAAAAGCACAGTCCATAGATATGTGAGAAGTTATATATATGTTGTCATCCTAATGATGATATCGACTATAACAGCTCTGCATCCTCTAGTACTATTGAGAACAAACGAATGTCAGTAAGCTATGGTCTGAAATATCGCTCCCACTCGGACGTGTGTTGTTCTGAAAATAAAACTCGTTCTGGAGATCCTAGACCATAGATTAGATTTGTGGGGGATGTGTAGGCATTAGCCTCGCATTCACTGCGACCTGAAATATCTATTGTGAGTCCCCATTCAATTTATTCCATTTCTAGTTTTAGACAGTTAATAAACTCTAAAACCATTCTTTGATTGAGATTCCAATCGCAGTTTGAAGCTAGCAAAAACATGTTCGAGAGCAGGTTCTCTGAAGTTACTTGAGCACATGACAGGGGTGGCAGGATGAAGTCTCAGCAAAAATCATCTTATTTATGTGATACAGCAAGGAGCAATGGCCTAAGAAGAGCTCTGTAATAATTTTAAGCTCTGATCTCTTAAGGAGTAGGAAGGAGTTCTTTTGTTTTTCCTTGTAGCCTTTGCCAATAAAGGGATTTTTGTTTGTTCTCCCAGTTATTCAGGGTAGATCTGATGAGGTAACATTTTGAAGAAAAAGGAAGTTTGGACTAGGCCATCATTGGCTTTATTGGCCTCATGTCCAGGTACCCACATGAGGATAACTTTTTTCTCTCTCTACTCCTAGGCTATCCTTGACTTGATAGTGTAGAACTTTAAGGCCTTGAGAATGGCTCTACTGTCCGAGAGGATATTAATGGTTGAGCCATTTATTGATCTTTTAATGCTGGTATTAGCAAATTCTTCTATGATTAATACGTCAGCCTGGAACCTAGGGCATTTGACATATTACACCTGGTCCGACTCCACTGTTCGTTTCTGAATCGTCTGTAAACCACACCATCGATCCTCTCTATCAGATATTGTTGATTTCAGGTGACCCATCATGGGCAGAGACTTTTTGGCCTACTTTAAAAACTAGGGAATAATTTTCAAAAATTCCTTTACACATCATTTTCTATTACTTTTTTTTTAAGTTAAAATAAGCCCTTCCTTGTCAAGATTGGCGAGATGTTGTTTACAGAGAACCCATCCAATATCTTAATTCAGTTTCATCTTCAGGGTGTTATTGCAGGATTCGTAAAAGCGACACTAACAACTCTCCTGAACTGAAAGCTAAAATATAACAGTTTATTTTATATGAATTTCTATAAAAAAAAATAATGCTCGTAGAAAATATGGATGGCCAAATCGTAATCTAATAAAATATCTAGCTGAAGGATTATGTTCTGCGCAATTTTACAAGTTAAGAAGCTATCTGTGACGGGCTCTCCCTCTTAGTTACTATAATTACAATATTAATTAAATTCATCTTAGAATTAGGAGATGTCCCTATCAAGATAGCTTTCCTATAATCTAATCGTTTATGGCACTGTCCTTGCCTTGGTTCCAGTTAATTATTTGCAACTGAATCAAATTTTAACTGCTGGCGCTCCAATTTAACGTGTTAAGTAAATAATGCAAGTCCTCTGACCTACCGTAGTTTATATATATATATATGCAGCTTTTGCAATCTATACATACATAAAATTTAATATACTTTTAACTAATTTGTTTTCATTGAAACTAAAACTTATTTTTCTGTTTTTATCTTTTTAGCACAAAAATCATCGTCAAGGAAGATTTAGCTAAAATCAAATGATGGCGGACATCCTAAGATGTATTCACAACAGATCGACCACCAGCTCAACTATACTGTGAAGAACTAAACGAGATTAAATTAGATGCTAATAATTTTAAAATTAAAGATAAGAAATGCAATATAATCGATGTATAAATTTTAATTTATGAATACTTATCTCATAATTCTAGGCTTTAATTTAAAAATACATTTTATACATAGCTTAAGATATGGTTATTAAAAGAAATTTAAAAAAATATTGTTAAATTCCTAATTTTTCAGAATTCGTTTTACTCCTTTCTGTCCCGATTATCCTTGTCCATTTGATCTCTTGTCTCAAAACCACAGGCAGCTTTGTGCTACACTAGTTCAGGAAAAAAGCAGTACAAAAATGGACCATTTTTTATTTAAAAAATCGAGAAAAACCCCTTCTTTAATTATATTCAAGTTTCAGAAAAAATTCCCTTCTTTTAGGATCAGGAATTTAATAAATTGGGCTATTATGTGTCTTCGTTTCGGTTTGTGTACAATCTTTCGTTAAGTTTTTACTGACGATTGGCTCGATTTAATGAAAATTTTCAGATTTACACCAGGGTCTCATGAACCGTAGCAAGGTTGTTTTGTTCAAATTTTTCTGAATTTAGGCGGGCGGATTGAGGCTTGATTTCGTCTGAATTCATATAAAATTTTCAGATTTATACCAGGGTATCAGGAACCATAGCAAGCTCATATTTCCAGATTTTTTCGAACAAATGAGAAAACAAAAAAAACAAATGTGGTGAATATGGTGAATAGATCTGTGAATGTATAGAGCACCATTTCTTTGCGAATGTGTAGAAGAGAATTCTTTGGGAATGCATGTGCAGATTTTGTGTAAAATATTTTTGAGAAGGGATTGATTGGAAATGAAAAAACAATTTCTGGATGTTTTTGTTATGAAAAAAATTTTATTTACAATTTACAATTTCATATATTTATTTAATGTTTTATCCATTAAAAGCAGCTATAATTCAGCATTCAGTAATCTGAAAGAATAAAAGAAAAAGAATATCGTCAGTAAAACAAATAATTCAATAAAGAAACTTAATTATTAAACAATTTTTGATAAATTTTCATAAATTAGCTACATGCTGAGTGATAAAATGGCGGCATTGTGATGACAGCAGCCAAACTGATTTAGTGTTAGTGTGTTCTTATCTTCATTTCTCTTTATCCGATCATTCTTAAACTGATAATGGCAGGGTAGCCATTATAAATGAATAGAGCAGAGCTATTGATATACTGTGAATTGCATTAGAAAGAATAAATCAGATCAGTAGCTTACTTTCGTTAAGTTTATAGGTTGACATGCGCAGAACGAATTTAATCATTTCACACAATATTGATTCTATAAAGGTAGGGGTAATATGCTTAGTGATGGTGTTTGTTTTTTTTTGTTTTTTTTTTTTACAGAATAGAGTGTTTATTATACCATGGAAAGACTTGAGTTCTGTTGAGAAAGGGGCGTAGTTTAACAAATCAAACAACTTAATGAAATTTTTGAAACTACTTTTTAATAGTTATAATCAGGCATCAAGGGAACAGATTTTTTCTGAAATTTCTAGTAGAAATAGGTTTTTTAAATACATTTTATCTGGAGATCAGCGATTTTTGTAGAAATATAGAGAAAGAATCAAGTTATGGCAGTTATGCGCGATCTAGAAAGACGTCCTCACTGTATTATGCATAATGGTGGCTGGCTGCAATTTCAAGGTTACAATTTTCCTAGAGGTAGAATTGCTTAGTTTTCCTGGTTTTTAGTGCTCTCTCGGTAGTTTTTAATGGAGTTGTGTTTGGTCATCATCAGTTTGATAAATGTAAAATATATTGTTTAGGTACATGAAAATCATATGTTTTGATATTCGTCTTAAATTTCTCGTCGGATCAAATAGGGCGAAAACCATGTTTCGTGCTAGGATTTTACGTGACCTTGTACCTATTAAAATATATCTATACTCTGCCCCAAAAATAAGGAAAAAAATTAATGGGCAGCAATAATCAATTTATAATAATAAAATTATAATTTTTTTTTTTAATTTTTTCCAAAATATCTTATGTGCCATAGTTTCCCTATTCATCTGTGGATATAAATTAGAATTATTCCAGATACCTACTACCTACTATATGTACATATGTGCAAACTATGTTGGAGGGCTGCCATTTCTTTCACATGTTTCATAGGGAATTTCGCGTCCGGAGTTAAATGTGAGCAAATAACCTTGACAAGAATGGAAAATACCATTTTTTTCAACGGCGTCGCATATACAGCTGAACTGCCATTATTTCTAGATTAAGTTTTATGTCAATAACTTCCGGAATACTTACAATACCTACACCCATTTTCGATGCTAGACTTAGCGACAAAATTCAGAGGAAAAAAAAGCGAATATCCTTTCTATATTTCCTTTTAGTTTGAATTTTTCATGTAGTTTGGTTCGTACATTGAGATTTCGTGATGAGATAGATTTACCTCTGATGGAAACCTGTGCCATCCAGGATGATGTTCTGGTGCAACCCAAACCCAACTGTACCCAGTTTATATATATGAGGAAATACGCGGGTCAAGGACTCGCTTAAATGTATCCGTGATTACATTCGATTTCATCAGGCCACGGAATCCCACGATCGTACATCGCCATATACAATGGCTACTCAGCTGAGAGTTTTTGTTTAAGGAATCGTAGTCATTTGATTAAGATAAATTTTTTAAATAATTTTGTTAGGAAAGATATAAAAATTATATTTCGGTCCGGAAGATAAGAAGGCAAACTTAAGATTATTAATATTTCGGTGTTTTTCAATAGGTTTAAAATCTGTAATCAACAAATAATACTGGAAAGGAATTGAATACTCTAAACCTTTCCTCATTAATACATGGTAGTAAGGCTTTATCCACAAAAATTTACAGGAAATATTATTTATTTGACTGTATTTCTATAGTATTATGCCTAATCTCCAACAAATCATGAATCAACGGTGAACTTGGATGGATTATCCATGTGTTTTTTAAAAAATACTAGAGCATTAAATTCGGGAAAGATGCATTAAATTGGCCTCAATAGGGGCCCTAAGTTTTGACGTTCCAGCTTAATTAAAATTTAGTAGACAACTGTTGTGGAAAGAGCCGTAGTATGTAATAGAGACGTCCTGATGTTAGTTGAATGTTTAAAAGTTACCTTGCATAAAATAAGATGCAACAGGGAGCAAATTACCTCTATAAATAATAATCATTGAAATGATGATCTTTCGTTTGCCCGACGCGCAGTTTAGGGAGATTGAGGGAATTCTCTCATATTGTGGGAATTTTTTTTAATTGTAAAAGGGAAACGGAATAATCGCGTATCCTAGAACAAAATCATGGAAAAATTATAATATTGTCTTAAATTTTACACAAAAAATTTAATTTTTCTTCATAATTAAGACAATATTAATTGAGCAGGGAATATTACTAAAATAAGAAAATTTGAGACAATTCATAGCTACATATTTATTGAAATGGCACGTTCAAAACCATGAAATTAAAATATCAAGCACTTCTGAAATAAAATCTTTGAGAACTTGAATGATAAGCATATCCCATTGAGACAAGAAACCAGCGATTCTGAAAGAAGTACAATTTAAGTATAATTTGGAAGCTTTATTCAGAACAATTACGAACTAACTCAAGAGCTTCTACAGCCATCACTTGAAGGTTCTATAGAAGATTAGTCCATTGAAGCGCTTCTTTGGAAGCATGCACCGCTACCTTTCTCCATACCCATGTCCTGGTCCCATCAGCATGCTTACAGTTGCAAGTGTCTTACTAGGGAAGCAGTTTTGAAGGCCCCTTATGAGATTAAGGAAGAAGCACTGTGATGATTATTCAAAAAAGCTTTTCCAAAGACATCTTCAAAAGTCTTCTTCATCCCATAATTTAGCATACCTCCTGATGTGCTTCTTTAGAATAGTGAAATGCATGCCTCTGCATAGTAAAACACTAATGAACTGGGATAGAGAAGGGAGGAAGCGTTATGAGCTTCTATGAAAGCGTTTCAGGAAGTTTTTAATAATGCTCTTTTTCCTAAAGGGACCCTCCATAATATGTACTACATATATGTAAGTAACATAATGTCATAAAGAAGAATAATAAGAACATGAACATACTTTTAGAGAAGAAGAAGGCTTTCTCATAAGTCAGCTTTTTGCTTAACTCTTAAATATATAGTTTATTTGAAATTGTTATCAGTAAAAATGCATTTGTTTTGAAATATTACTTTAGTTATTCCTTCTAGTGCATTTCTATGGCTTTTCGTCCAAGGGAAAAAATGTGGGAAATTGCATCATAATCTGTGGGAAAAGTGCCCAGAAATTCCCAATTTAGAGGGAATTTTCATTGCAACCACCTCCCAACGCTGCCGACGCGTTAGGGAACATAATACGAATATATTACCGTGATAGATGCAAAAGGCGACTGCATCTGTATCAGAAGTAGGCTAGGGTTCAATCAAAAGGTCACTACACACACTCAAGCAAATCGTACGACATATTAATGACCAAATTGTATGATTAGAATGAGAGTGTTTACGGAAAGTCGGCACTTGAGTTAAGACTGAAATCTGGCATGAATGAAATCGCCCGAAACTATTGCGTACAAGCAAATCTGACGACTTTGCTATATTGAACCACAAATAAGTAAATATACCTACAGCTAACAAATCGAATAGGAAAATTGAAAACCAAAAGTCAGAGTCATGCTGCGAGTCAATTAAAAGAATTTGCAACGTCTCACGTGAATATAAAATCGACGATGGCTCGACCTGATGTAGTAACGCCTCAATTCTTTCTTAGAAATTTACTGGAAATTTGTTCGTTAGAAGTTTTATGCATTATTGGAGGCTGACAACTGCGAAGAATTAAATGCTTTAGGCATTTGGAGGCCGACAAAGGCACAAATGAAATTATTGTATTTGAAAATAACTCGAATCGCCTGGCCACCAAGTGAATAAAAATTCTACCGAAACATTTTCTGTAAATTTCTAAAAATTACTTATTGCATATTTATACGCGTCTACTACGCTCATAATAATTGAATTGCTATCGGCCTTCAAAAATGACTATAAATTCTACGAAAAAGTTGAGAGCTTCCCTACATCAGGTTGAGGCATCGTTGATTTTATATTGAACGAGGCATTGCATTTCTCTGGTAAAAGATAGAAACTTGGGTGTATGCCTGAACATTTTGAACATTTTCTGTTAATAACAACATTTCTTAGTAACAGTTTTCATTGTAGCTAACTAACTTGGTTACCAGAAATGTTGATAAGGTGTGTGTGTGGGATTTAATATCCTACAGCCGCTACACATGTTTATGATGCAAATCGTACGACTTGCAATGCAAAAGTTAAGTCTACAGACTTACATACATGATTGTGTATAGTGAAAGTCGGAGTTGATACTGAAATTGGACAGGAATTAAATCGGCTAAAGGCTGAACCACAAAAGCCGTAAAGAGACTTAAGTGTGTCGAACGCGCCGTTTAAATTAAACACACGTACCGAAATTAACTTTTTTTCCGTAAGTATAGTGCGCTAAGAGTCGCTCATTACTTACAGACGCGATGTGTCATACAATTAAATTATTATTAAATGAATTAAAAGTGCAATATAAAACTGAAATGGAACAAGAATTGTACTGCGAATTAATAGCAGGCACACATTTTCAATTAAGTCAACTTCCATTTGTCAACTTTTTCACTTTTACCACTTTTTAAAATTGAACACATTAAATTTCAAGATAGTAACCCTTGCGGAAAGTGATATCGAAATTCGTATAGTCTTTTACGGCTATTGTGGTTCAGCATTAAGTCGTACGATTTACATTATTACGTGTGTAGTGTGACCTTTGAATCACTTTTATTAACGTGCTTCACCCGCTCACAGACGAGTAGGGTAACAGTTGTAAAAAAAGCTACTTTCATGAGAACCTCGAAGAATGTTTGTAAGCATGGAATCAAAGTCATTACAGGTAATCGGCTTTGAATAAAACTCCCTAAAATCGACAAAAATAAATTGCTGCAAATTACTACAGACGTAACCAATGGGTAAAATGCCAAACATAATTCCGACGTTCCTAATCGATTCGATACAACTTTAAAATGTTGCCAGATTTTGTCTTTTCGCTTTACATCCATCCATGAAAACATTCTTTTTTTGTTGTTTAATTCATGACTTTTTTTATTTCCTCAACAAAAGCATCTTCATCCATCTTTAAGTATAAACAAATTTTTACAGATGGTTTTATTTATGTCATCCGTAAAAGTTAAATTTGCTCAACTTCTCCATTTCGACTCGATCCATTTCAATCCATTCGGTGTAAAGTGTCCAATTGCATGTACCTCTCATTTGTATAAGCGTTGACCTTTTTACGAATTGGATCGAAAGACTGCAATTGCGTTTCCCACTTAAGCCAGTAATGCCTCACTCCAATATAAAATCAAGGATGCCTCGATCTTATGTAGGGAAGGCTTCAATTTTTTCCTAGAAATTTAGTGGAAATTTCTTCTTTAGAATTCATATGCACTTTTGGAGGCCGACAACGGACATTTCTATTGAAAATATTATTCCAACAGCTAGCTTAGTCCAATATGGAAACCAGGTTGTGGCAATAGTAGACAATTTTGAGGTTGATTCCTCACCAGCTCTACTATACCATTACCATGTTGAGAAAAGGAAAAAAAAACCTTTTAAGTGTATCTTCAAAGATTCATGCGAAGGACAAAGTTACAAAAAAGGATCTTGTTACAATTCAAGCATCCAAGGCATTTTTCAAGAGTGGTGTGCATATTTTAAAAGTGGACCCACTCTTTTCATAATACATACCCAAACATAAGACTTTGAGGAATACATGGCCTGTTCACAAAAATTAAGAGGCCATAAAACTCCTAGAGCTGGCACCATTTCCATTAAACTAATTATGTGCAAAGACCTGGTCCATTGAAATAGGTATAGTCGCGGAATAAATCTTGGCGGTATGATTCCATCTTCAGATGCCAAAGATCAACTAAGATAACAGATCTGCACTATGCCACCTCTAAATAATGCAGAAAAAATAAATCACAATTATAAGTTTCGAATTTTAAAGAATTCTGCGTTGTCAAATATCGGAACACTGCGGAAAATTGTGAATCTTTATCGGTGATCAATTCGCTAAGATAAAATTTCGTATCATGCACCTCTAACGTTCAGTCCTTGAAAGATCTGGGAACACTTAATTAAACCAACTAGGTACATAGATAACATGTGATACCTCGGTATACCTATTGCCTCGATGAGACAAGCTCGTCCGTTTGGTCATAAAATTTAAAGGAGTGTAAATGTAATTATCGAGCAATCATAAGAGCTCAGGTGACAAATGTTTGTATATATCACGTGTAGGCCTTAATAAAAGACAATTATACCGTTAAGAATTTTCGAAGGGAGAGATTTACTAGCTAGTCGATTTGCTGACGTAACCAAACAGTAAGCCAGCAATGCATGCTTCTTGCTCTTCTACGCGTCTACGCTAATAAAAATTGTTAGCGCCTAGCCGCCAAGCACCCGTTGTCGCCCTCCAATAATATATACAAATTCTAGAAAAAAAAATTTCCAGTCAATTTCTTAGAAAAAATTGATGGTTTCCTTACATCACTTCGAGGCATCGTTGATTGGAGCGAGGCAATACTGGCTTAACCTTTGGTTACGTCAGTCAAGGAATCGTCGATTTTATGTTCGAGCGAGGCGTTGCAGATTTGTATTCTACTTGCCCAGTCCTTGTATGTTATTAGTTTGTTTATATCCATAGTATATCTACCTTATAACTGGTCGTTAGGGGCGACTAAATGTTATATTAAGTACTATGTATGCATAGGTAAATATGTGCAGGGAAGGTGAAGGCTTGTGAAGGGTTATTTAAAGAGTTGGAGAAACCTAAAAGTTAGTAGCCTACTATTTTTCAAGTCACATATGCATAACGTCTCCAAGAAGTTACGACTGATAACAGAAAAGAAAGAGCCGAAAAAACTATCATTATCTAAATCAAATGTCGTTTAGATCGAAGATCCTGTTCAGGATATATCCGAAAGTATTCAATGGGAATAAAAAGGCGTCCTTAATTATGCATGGGGAGAGAAAGGAAGGCTTTACAAATCTCCGGAAAAGAATACTCTCAATTTTGATAACAAGTATATGAAGATCGACAAAACTGTTGATGAACTTATTTTCCTAATTTCCATTCAAAGGACGAATTAAGGCTTTTTATAATTCTTAGATGGAATAGACCAATCTAGTTGATCAACTGCAGAATACAGCCACACGCTCAAAATTTTTAACGTTTTAATGGCGAGGGTATAATTTTTTTCTATGGGAACAATTTCATCATTGGGGAACACGTTAACCACAACATCGTATAGCCTCCCACCTACGTTGTAAGCTTCAATTTGTATTATCAAAGTAGCCGCGTGCGCTGGATTTGAATAACGATACCGAACAACATGAAGTATCAAATAGTTTTCAAAGGACTCCCTCAACATCTATACTAAATTTAGCGTAATAAGGCCAAGGATTTTATGTTAGTTATGGGTTCAGCTAAGTTTCCCTTCAGTTAGAAATACTACTTAAAATATTTCTTAGTAAAAAAATAATTTAAATCTATCTAGCGTTAATTAGGTCGTAATATAGGTAAAAAATAACGGAAGAAGAGCAGAATGATGATTATGCAATAATCTCTAATAGAACTCGGGTGAAGTCTTTCCATTTTAATTTTACTACCGTGAAAAAAAAAGTAGAATGACCGTCAGCTTAAGCTAAATTTGAGACATTAAAAAAACCTGTAAGATTTGCTAGTAACGACATTTGGATTGATACACTTTTCCTAATGCGATAAATCTTAAAAATCATAAAAATAAACAAACAAATTGAATTTAGTTATAAATAGTAAAAAACCCTTAGTGACATAAGGTTTTAAAGATTTCAAAAAGGTTTTGTACATAAATGGAGTGGCTGAAAGAGGATGGAAATACATCCCGAGCACGGACCACATGAGATTTTCCGGTAGATTGGAGCCTTCAACTCTCCAACAAACAATGAAAATATGTAATAATTAGAGAATAAAGGATATGAGAAAGTCAATCAGTTAAATTTCCGAAATTCTTGAAGAAACACGCTTTCCAACAAATTAAATGAAATATTTTGTGCCTTCAGAAAAATTGTTGGAATCTAATTGAGATGCGCGCAACTTAATTATCGACTAAAGATTTACTCCTTCACATTAGGATAGGAAAATGTAATAAGTAGGTAGGTAGGTACCAGCTTGAATGAAGTGATGTAAACGTTCTAGGTATATCGAGCTTGTAATGATGATCGTTATTATGTAGAGCAACATGAAAGAGCAATTTGGTAAAGGTAAGCTCCTCGAGAGACACTAGCAAAATAGGGCATGCAAATAAAATTCTCATATAAGACGACGGCATTTAAAAGAACAAAGAAAATCGACAGAAGGGCTAACTATGCATCAACAGCCGCAGTCTTAAACAGAAAATGAACTTGCACATCTTTGGCCTTCCTTCAATAGTATTAAGCCATATTCAAGGCAACAGTAAGTAAGTAGGAAAAGTATTCCAGTAGCAGCAGCAGAAATTTTTCATTTTAAAAAGTTTAAACAATTTTCTGGTTTCTATAAAAATTTCTAATTTAAGATTTTATCTTGAAAGACAAACGCGTTCTCATCGCGTAAGGAAAAAACGAACAGTTAAAAATTTTCTTATTTGATAAATGTACTTACATTTATTTTATTATTTCTATGGCTACGTAAAACTTAAAAACCAAGTTAAATTTAAATTATACCATGAAATTGAAAAACTTTTCAAGCTACTAATCTACGCAAAAATTGATTTCACAAGTTAAAATATTTCTCATTTCGATACCCCCGGAGCCATCTATTGGCAGAGTATCAGTACTTTAGAAAAATAACACAATGCAGTCCAAATGCGAATTTTAAGATTATAATATTCTCGGTCCCACTCACTCTTGTATGTTTTAAAGAAACAGCGAATACCAGGCGATCAGCAAATTTCAGATCACAAAAATTTTAATTTTATTCTACTGCGCATGACCGAAATATTCGTTAGGTTCGTTAAGTGAAGTACTATGCGTGTGTGCATGCACTTTTCAACCAATGACAAGAAGCAGTAATTATAACTTTTGGAAGAGGAGAAGGCAATGTGACAATTAGCTTTTTTTCTGTCTCTCTGTTATGGTCAAAATAACGAATTGTAAAAGAGATAAACGAAGAAGCGAAAAATTGTTGCTTGCTTTTTTTCTGTTTTTCTTAAGTTATTTTCAAAACTCTCACTACTTTAGTTAAAATTGAAATTATTTTTAATTTTTTAAGTTTTTGATCGTGGAGCGATTGAATAATCTAAGATGGAGCATATTTGTCACGAGAACCAATATGAATTTTAACGGCTGAATTTCAAATAATTACTAATGCAAGTTTGATTTATAAATCAATCCATAAAAGCATCCTTCAAAATTGGTCATAGGTATAATTTATTTATCTGCAATTATCATAATTCAGATTCTCGCAAGGTGGAAATATTTTTACAAAATCTAGATTTTAACAACATTAACGAGTAGGTTGAACTTAATGGGCAGTTAGAGAGACATTTGTACATAAAAATGAAATTTACATTATAAAATGAATGATTGTAAATTTTGGTGCCACTAAATAATTGGATCTCCTTTTTATCCAGTGTCCTGAAAATAAGAAGTCTTTAACACCTAATAGTTTGTGAAAACATAATTATCTATTTTCATAATAAAGTTTTAAATACGCGCTATGTAGGTATATCTACATAGGTAGATTACATTACCTCATGAAGTTTCATTTTAAAGACAATTTACTCTATTCACGATACCGTATTCGTATATATGTATGTATGTAAATGTCGTCTTTTGTAATATTACAGATTAGGAACAAAAACGACTCCAACAGGATATGAATCATAAATATCTACAAAATGTTACCAATTGGCAAAATTTAAAATATTTCCAATACCCATCTCAATAGCTACTTAGCACCTATCATCATCGTCATCACTATGATTGGATGGGATTTTTAATAATTTCCAATTGGTAGACGCATATCCTTATATACATAGGTCTCCGTCAACCTTTAACAGTCTACATGTAAAAAATTTTCTTTTTGCTATCATCGAATTTTCCATTATTTTGGAAACGGCAATGGTTCACTCGAGGCATATTCAAGTATTTTGCAATTTTTATTTAGAGAGCTATCATTCAACTTTATTACAACGTCCACTATTACATCGTTCTTCTGAATTTTTTCGCATAGTTCTGAGTATCTGACAGTAAGAAATCTTAAAATTACTACAATATGTTGCAGTCGAACTTGTGTATCGGTCTCGCTATACATGACTCTACCGATATTTGCCAAACTCCGGACAATAACATTTTAACGGCCCTTAGTGTACTGTTCGATCTTACAAACGCTTCTGACTGAACTACTTTAAAATAAATTTTTGTTTGTCCAAATCACCCATTGAATTTATAAGGAATTTCTTAACCAAGCCTATACTCAGCAGATCTAATGTTGACAACACTTGATGTAGTTAAATATCTATTAGTAGTAGTATGTCACAAGAATCTTTTTTGGGGCCCTTATTATTTTGCTTTCTTATTAATGATCTTCCTGGTATTCATTCTGAAAGACATTTATGTATATCTATGTTTATGCCGAGACAATGTTGAAATTTATTTATCCAGACAAATTAAGTTAGCACTAATAAAAAAATGAAAATTAGATGGAAGGAACCATTCAATAGGAAGTTGTTTTCAATATAGTCTAGTCTGTAGGGGATTTTTAGTACCTACTGAGACCTTGTAAGGAATCCAGAGTTGGCAATTTTTTGAGTGGTCGTTGGGAATGTTATTATTTGATTTTATAACTTCTTTATGTTCATTCTTTTTGTTTGCTTCAGTCATTGCAAATTTTGTCATTTTCAAGTAGAGTATTGATGTCCGGGACGGTAACGCAATGCTCCAACACTTTTCAGCAACCGCACATTTTTCTACATTTGGTCTTCTTTAGATTTTAAACCGGAAGCGAGAACTTAAAAAAAATCACCCTTTTACAAAATGGCGGGCAACGCTGCGGCTGCTGCAAACTTCAATTTAGATCTCCCCACGACCCTTTTCTGGCATCGATTTGATTACGGTTTGGTTTTGGATTTTCAACCACTCAATTTTGATTGTTCATAGAGCTGCGTCTAGTTGGAAAATCTATGTTCTTCTTAACTATCTTTTAACTATTTCCGCACAAATTTTCAATCGGATTCAAATTCGATGATTATACACAGCCTAATCGATCCTTTCATTGTGGTTCTATTCAAGCTGTAATTAGCCACAATTTTTGAGGGATGCCTGGGAGTTCGGTTCTGTTAAAAACTTCTATCTTCATATGGAATCATATCTATTATTTTCTAGGATATTTTTGCATTAAAACCGATCCATTTGGATGTTCATAATGCCGCTGGGTCCTGGCCAGGAGAAGTATACTCCACACCAAAGTAAGCTTCTTCTACATGTTTTGTTTGGAATTCATTAGACAATATCACACAGTTTGCCATTATTACTTAATGCTCAGTGTAGTGATCTTTCCCACATATATTATTCTTTCTTGTTGGCTACTTTGTTTGTCATCTATTTGGCAGTTTAACCTGAAAGATTCGACTCCTAATCTTTGTGTCTGTTAATGTATAGTTTCTCATGACAACAATTTTGATGGCCGTTGAATAAAAGTATTTTTTTTTTTTTTTACAAGAAATGTATAAAAATTTATTGATATTTTCTACTTTTTCCTTTATGGAGTGATTATTCTCATTTTTTCATTCTTAAAAATGGTCAGGAGCTCGAAAGTCTAAGATCCTGTTTGTAATGGTGCGTGCATTTTTACGATGGAGAAGAGTTCACCATCTTGATCGTTTTGCACAAAATTTTGAAAAACGCCCGCCGAAAAATTATGGTGGACCATGTAGCGGAGATGTTGCAATATGCAAAGTATGGTTTGAAATATTCCTCCAAAGCTAGTGATGCATTGAGCTCCGTTCCGAGTGCACTATCTGGAGTAAAAAATCTTGCCAGTTGAAGCCAAAGCTCCAGAGCGGAGCTTTTTGAAGAGCAAAATATTTTTTAGCTCCACGAAGATGCCCCAGATATACGGGAAAAAATATTAAGCACCCTACGTCATAAGTACGCGGAATTTAATAAATCTTTAATTCAAAGCTTTAAGATTTATCCAGAAAAAAATATATGTCGGAAATAATTTCTTACGTCAATATACATTTCCCCCCTTTTTTAATGCATAGGGACAAGAGATCTCAAGTACGGAGGCCAGAGCGGCCCATTGTGCTGTCCTGGTAGAAGCCCTATCACCAAAACTTTCCTGTCCTCTTAATGAAGTGCATCAGCTTTTGGTGAGGAAGGATTTTCAGTTAATCTACAGAAGAAAAAGCAGAGCCTAGAGTATCCAGTCATAAAGTGGAGTTCCGTTGAATCAGGCTCCCCTTCTAGGCAGGACACGCTCAGGGATTCAGGGCTGTCAGCAACCCTCATCCTTGTTAGATAAGCGTGAAGCGATCTGTGGCTGGTGATGATGCTAACCAGAGTTCTATATTTTTTCCTTCCGAGCCACATAAAATCAAGAGATTTTCCTATTGAGCCCACAAAAAAAAAGTTTTGTGCAAGTACTCAGGTTCGCCCATCTCTGCTGATGCTTCCCATGAACATGATGAGAGACCCCATAGTCAAGGTGGCAACGCCTACGATGGGTATCGGTCCAAGGAACGGAGAATCAGAGCCATCTCCCCTTACTGTCCACTAGGTCTCCGTAAGTCCTTATTTTAATTGCCTTTCTAAGGAGATATATTATTTGTGAATAAAAAATTTAGCTCCTAATTATACTTTGTTGTCGCATTTCTAAAAACCTAGGCAGAATAAAGTTCCAGTGTGTTTAATTTACTTTAAATTAGGTAAAATTTTACCCTTCTTGAGTAACATATAAGGAGTTTAACCAATAACGGGCTTAAAATTTAAGGCTCCGGAAGGAGCTATATTTTCAGAGCAACACGTCCGGGTAGAAGCGATATCTCAATCCTTGGTGCAAAGAATGAGGCAATCATTGTTTTTTGTATCAATGCTCCATGAACGCTTAGCCTTGATTGATTTATCGTCGCTTGTAAGGATCCGCTGCTGTGATCGATACTTCGCTTCTGGCTCATATTAGTAAATTCAAGTGTCGTCATCTGTTATAAGGTCGAACATTGCTCCATTTTGTTTGAATCTTTTCAGCATTTGTTATCTCTAATCACCTCGATTCTTCTTTTGAGCATCACTCATTTATGTTCGATGGAACAAATCTTCCTGATGATCATAGGATTATGCGGGATTGTTTCTTAATCAGATTATGGATATTTACAGGCATGACTCGATACCCAAGTAAATGTAGGTTAGGTTTAAGCAGCATACGAAGCATGCGCCGTCAATATTTTCTTGGGCGACTAAAATAATTATATAATCCTCCGCATGCCTTGTTCTTAAGTGAATTACTCCCACGTTGGAATTTATTATTTATTATTGTTTATTATTTATTCTATATAGTGTGGTGAAAGCTGATGCTTCATTATGTAATAACCATTTTAGTTTTTGGGAGCATTGTTGGTGAGGTAATCAGTTTGTAAAACCCATACAAAGTTATGGCTCAAAAATTTTCCCTTGTTAATTCTACTTTTAACGTACTAATGCCATTTTTTTTGTCGCCCTGAATGACAACGATGACAACAACAAATTTTGTTGATTTGCGTAAACTGTAAGAAAAACTGGTAAGAAATGGAAAATAATCTGCAAATGCTGAGAAATAGCCCAACCACAAGACTTACGCAGCGACCATGCATTTTTTTTTAATCCTGCCAAATTTAGTCTAAAAGTAGATGTACTACTACGGCGGCGTTCATCCAATAAACTAACTTCGTTTGAATTGCATATTTTTGGCTAAATGTTGTTTTATATGCAACTAATGGTTTCTTCATATTTTCTTTGATATTTCATTTTAAATACAATTTTAGGTCCACAATTATACTCAAGTTGTGTAATGAGGGTATTTTTATACGTCCAATACAGTCTTTGTATTTGTAGTGAAAAGTATTTTTCCACTTTTACCTGAATTCAGATTTAGCACGTAAGTCCTAGACGTCTGAGGTTAATTAATTCAAGGCATCTTCATAATTACGGCAGGAAACGTTCCTAACATCACTTTCACTATATCATCAACTGTTCAGCCTGTCTCAGTCTAGCTTTTTTTAAGTATTTCTCTTGGTCATGCCAACGATTTGTCGGTTTTTAATAAAAACAAAAAACTACCTTAATTCGCCTTGAAGTCTACTACGGTTATGGAATTACTCTTGTTTGCAATCTCTGTCAAGAATCGTCGAACTTACATTCCACCTCCGTAGAATCGTCAATATAATTTGTAAGCGATATTAATTGCCTGAAAACATTCTATGTCTGAAAGTGTAACTTAAATCGCTTGAATGGATTACTTCCATAGTCTATCAGCTTTTAGGATTCTTACATGGTTGCAGAGTCTCGATCTTAAGGTTCTAATTGACGATTATCCAATGATTAATGCCTTATGCCTTAAATGTAAACTAATTCTAAAGACTTGAGCAATGACAATGAAGTCGTCCGCCCAGTTGGTACTCATCTAGATCAAAACACTTCACATAAAAGATAAACGATCATCTAACTTGTAAAGGAATTACTTAATACAATATGACCTTTGAATTTGAATACTGCATACAATGCCATCAAAAAGAACTGCTAATCAAAAGTATTACTTACATTCCATATACAAATTTAATATCCGCTTGATCTATGTACGTTAATCTAAATTGGCTATCCTATACTTATATACTTCTATACGCCAGTGCATGTCTTGAGTACTCTGCAATTGCCAAGAGATTATCACCATTGAGGATGTTTATGATTTGTGTCCTGGATAAAAGATTTTCTCCAAAGTAAAGGCGCCTAAATTCTGCAAGCAAAGGACAAATAGCTAGGAAATGAAATATATCCTCTTCTTCCTCTCTGTTACAGAGAGAACATAAAGCTGTGCCTTCTCTCCGCCATGGACTTGCATTGAGAGTGAATAAGCTACCCCTTGCCATGAATATTAATTTTATTTGCTTTAACGTGTGGTTTTCATTGAAATAGGCTCTGCCGGCTTCGTATTCGAGAAGTGGGTAAAGACCGTGCCTTATCCCTGTTCTTGCGAGCTCTTTAGCTTTCCCATATCTGAACTCCTTTTCTTTTAGCAACATATTTGTAATTGTTCCATTCAGATTATTCATATCTATTACTAGATTATGCCCTTCTGCTATTTCATCCCAAATAGCAAAGCAAAATAGCCGTTTTTCAAGCAACTTTGTCGCTAACTTACGTGGACGACGTTGTTCAGGGTATTTTTCCAGAATTTTTTGAATATAATTTGGATGGCATTCTAGAGTATATAGATAGATAAAGTCTATTCCTGTTTCGAGGTGAAACATATAGTTAGGAGTATGTTTGGGAAGGTTCAGCACTCTTTTTAGAAAACTTCTTTGAACTTTCTCTACTTCATCATTGTCTAAGAAGCCCCATATCTGGGCTCC
This sequence comes from Dioctria rufipes, assembly GCA_963924295.1. NCBI lineage: Eukaryota > Metazoa > Arthropoda > Insecta > Diptera > Asilidae > Dioctria > Dioctria rufipes. The sequence continues at coordinate 176,163,182 of OZ002742.1, read as the reverse complement.
GTAACATAAAATTGCTCTCGTTACACTTTGAAAGAGACTCCATTTCGGACCAAAATTAATATTTTTGTTGTTAATAAATTTATTCCAGACTGAATTCATACTAGAGATTGCCGTAATGCTCCTATTGTGACAATGTTGGCTAAAGCTCAATTTTGGAGTTAAGACTACTCCTAAGTAGACATACGAGGAGACTATATCAATTGGAGTTTCCTTGAAAACCCATTGTTCATCCGCTCTTCTTCTACCTCCACCTTTATTAAAAATCATAATTTTCGATTTATCCAAATTTACTGAGAGGCCCCAAAGATCGCAATATATTTCCAATTTATGGATCATCTCTTGCATTGTTTTGGGATTATCTGAAAACAGGACGATATCATCAGCATATAATAACACCCGGATAAACTGACCGTCGATTTCGACACCACCCACCAAATGATTATGGTGAATTGAAAATGATCTTAAGTTTGATATTCTCTAGTTTTCAACCTTAAAGGTATTGTTGTCAGTGGGTGATGAGCTGAGAGTGATAATATCCAAAATCTCTTCCCAGCCTTTGAAATGTTCCAGTTACCGGTTACATAATACGAATACAAATACTCATCACATCCCTTGTTATCCTTGATGCTTTCTGAACTACCCAATAATGTGCAGTCCAAGTTTCAACTTTATAGTGGATATTATAGGTCGTGAAACAGTTATGGCGGTGTGAGTTTTCTGTCATGAGCTACATATTTATACTACTGACATGTATATAAATGGACTGACTGATCTCCTGTTTCATGTGGCACCAGTTTCGATTTCAGAAAGTATGCTCCCACTGTCAATGCTACCAACTGTCGTAAACTGGCGCTATATTTAAATTACTTGCGAATGTACTTATATGCATTTGGGATTTCCCGAATTTACCACAAAAGTATTTGGGAAGGAAGTGTTTTTTACAAGGCTGTTTTGGTTGGAAATACCGCTGAGCCTCAAGCAATTTCTCGTTCACAATCATTACAGTTCAGTGGGAAAGTATGCTCTCACGGAAACAGACAGGAATATGAAAGTGGTGCCATTTGCTTTCAGGCATTTTTGGTTCAACAAGCAGTCCATTTATATACAAAGGAAATAAATTGATCCTCCTTGCCTCTGCATTCTCTAATTTGTTGTCTGTCAACTCTAGGACATCTTTTTTAAATATTAAAGCTTCCTCTATATTCTAAGTACCCTTATTTAGGTTTTTATGGTTGAAGAGAAAATTGTACAACTCGACCTGGATATCTTTTGCGGATAAGTCATGGGTCTTGAATTATGGATAAGTGGATTCTTCGAAGTAACTACTTCTATAGTCCTGAAAGCTAATCCACACGCATTTCGGATATGTTTTGGTGTTGGTAGTTGTGGTTATTTCGTCTTCGTCTACGACCTCTTCTATATTGGTATCTGCTCTATTCCAGGATTGGCATATTTCCATTTTGTCAAATATTTCATTATTGTCCGCCTTCTGTACAACCCCTAAGGACTCATCATTGTTCTGTCGAAAGAGAGACGTGTAACCGATTACGAAAATTAAGAGACCCCTGCATTATTAAATTTAGATAACCTTTTTTTATTTAACCAAGCCCAGCGGCTGTATATAGTATTTTATTCATTACATTGCAACTGACAAATAATTTATCATCTTGGATATATTTTTTGTATGTGATTATTTCTTACATAAGTCAAGCAAAGATCCATTCTTTATTATCTACTTTTTTTTTTTATAGAAGATAGAAGGAACGAAAAAATCCAAAGCAAGGTAGTGTTGTCCTATTTAACAAACTCGCTCACAAAAACCTTCCTGTAAATTTAATAATGAAGCACAGCATGTGTATGGTGAAGTATGCCATCCTAAGTATCCTTAGGAGAGCCAATAGTACCCATCCAGTACCTAACTGCTACAGGCATAGTAAGCGCACAACAGGAAATGTTCGATTGTCCTCTCCTTCCAGGTAGGACAGATAAGGCCGAAATACAATGATGCCGACACGACATTTACGACGACAAATTAAATGTTGACCTATTGGCAATGCTAATGGCACCGACTGAATTTGTCGCCGTAACCAAAGTTGGGAATAATTCAACTTTTGTCGTCGTTGTCGTCGTAATTTGATTTTAACAGCTCAAAGTAATGAGCGAAAAATCCTTTTGAGGAGCAATTAATTAATTTGGTGAGGGAAATGACGTATTTTTATGCCAAAAGAAATCTTCAATATCGAAATACTTAATACTTAAAAGAAAAAAAAAAGAAAGAAATTAGAGAGAAGTTAAAAATAAGTGGTAGGTGATATTTTGTAACCCACAGAAACTCAGCGTTAATCATAGCTGATTACACTTACACAACTTTTTTTTGTATCTTTCCCATATTGCTAGTAAATTTCAACAAATAATTTTACCACCTACATATCTAGATATGTCAACAAACATAAGAATGTCGGTGCCATTGTGTTAATTTGGCTATTCGGGAGAATTCGTCAATGACTCTCATGCTTAATAGGTGAGCGTGAAGCGAATTGTAGCCAGTTACAATACCGACCATGGTTCTACTTTGTTGTACTCCGAACGGCCCAAGAGAAAGTCCATGATAACTTCTTATTTGGCCTATCAAGAAACAATTTTGTACGGAAGCGCTCAGATTTGTCTATCGCTCATAATCATTTATACGAATATGTTTTGATCAGAGACCTGGAAATGGTATCAGTAGGTTGTGATCCTAGAAAAGGAAGTGCTAAACCGGCTTTGTTTGAGAGTCACCTCTTCATTTATTCTCCATAATTTCCGTATGCCAGGTACCCACGGTATTTCCCTTCACCTTCTTAAAATATTTTCAGGTATTCAATATTCATAATGATGGAAAACTTATAGGTAAAATTGGCAGTGAAATATACGTTCATCATACTTACAATTATCTGACTGCAGTTGTTCTATTGTCTGACTTGACTCAACAAACATTGAAATAAAGCTTCTGGAGAGTGATCATATTAACACTCCGTGCAAATTTAGACCATCAGCGAACATGTTAGTAGCTGGCATTTATTCAATGATCTAGTCGCCAGATGATCTGATCGGTTTTAATTAAAACATGCTGCTAATATAGATTCCTGTTAAATTAATTATGTGGAGAATTGCCTGCTCATGATCACGTTCAAGAATATAAAATTATCATTATAAACAGCGATGGAACTGAGTTCATGTTAACCAATAATAGAAAGAATAAATGCCAAATATCGGAAGCGGACATCATAATCAGTCTTGAAGAAAATTGCTATAAGCGAAAGTTTGGTTGCGTGGTAAAAGTGGCCTGCTCCTTTGCTCTTTTTAACCATTTCAATTTCATACCAAATTAATTTCCTTCTCTTTAAAAACTTGTATCAAACAGTTTTGCATAAAGTGCTTTAACGAAAGTATAGTTGCGTAAGCTACTATCGCTTTAATTTTATATGTCTAGCCATTAATAATAATTTGAGCGGGTCATTCGGACACCACAATTGCATCCATATTCTATAAGATTTTATTACAATTGAATGCCATCCTTAATGTCTATTCTTAGAGTTTGAAATCGAAAGCAAACTAAGAGAGGGCAGGTCCACTTTATTTATGATTTCATCGACTTACATATTCTTACACACTTTTTTATCCCTCAAGGAAACACGATAATTAGCTATATTTGGTTAGCCTGACCAGAACGATAAATATTTGGCGTTTGTTTAATTTTGCTATGCAAGTCAATAGATTTCGCTTTAAATTGAAGTTAATTTCTGTCTTGTCCAAATAGCACCTAACAAGAATTTTATAATTTTTTTATGTAGAGAGATATCAGTTTCCCAATATTACCAAAGTTCCCCCATTTGCATTTAAAAAAAAAAGAAAAAAAAAGTTGAAAAAATTGTAGCCTGAATGTGTATTGGCAATAGATTTGATTTCTTTTCTACCAGGCGCAACAGTTGGCCCATACAAATTTTGCAATTCAGTTTGCAGAATTGTGATAAAATAGGCAACAAGGCAAACTTGACGAAAATGCTTTAATGAGGTTTGTAGAATTGATTGATGAAACTAGGCAACACGGCAAAGTTGAACGAAAGTTTATAAAAAGGAAAGATTTTGGTTTTCTTTTTTTTTGCGGGATTGGGGGTGGGGGGGGGGGGGGGGTAATAGATTATTCGTCCGACCAGCATGAGCATGGCATGACTCGGATCAATCAAGATTCGTGTCAGCCATTAATAATTTCGGATAGAAAAGTGAGAGCTGATCATTCATTTGGACAATGTCAATGCGTCTGAATAATGCAAATGCAATATCACCTTGAAACTATATCCCTTCTTATAACAAGTTCAAGATGGCTTATTATTTGTGATTGGTTCAGATCACATCACCACATTTAAAATAAGAAGAGCAAAATATAAATTTTTGGCTTTGTACATTGTCGGCTTTATGGATTTAAATTGTGTTCACACACAAACATAAATACAGCCAGCATGCATTCTTTGAGTTCTATTAGTAGAGGGTTGTAGGAGTATTAAAATCATTTTTTACTCATCGTGTGGCAAATGGGCTATTGAATTTTTCCACGTTATTTTTTTTTTTGTAATATTATCGCATGGAGGCCATTGAAAATTGATTCCAAAATTTCAATAGGTAGGGTGTAATTATAAAAGTAAATATCTAGGTATTTATGTAAGTAGGTAACATTTCATTTTAAATTCAAATGAGAAAATCCTAGAAGACTTACTACTCCACTGAGAGTTATATACTTGTGCCTACATTATAAACGTATTGTAATCGATTGCCTTGCTTCGCTGCACGAATAAAATATGGAAGCAATCAATTTTATAAAAAATATCCGCGAAAGTAATAATTATACATACAAATTACTATTACTTTAAATGTAGGTACCTAGGGAAGAATACCCAAAGTAGGCAAATAATGAAAGATCTAGTAAAATTAATTCAAACTAAATTCTATTTCATTAGTACCTGCACCTGCATAGGTGCCTAAACTATTAACTTCTGCTATTCTACACAAAATAATCGAACTGCCATCTCTGTCATTATTACGTCGTTTACAGTCTCTGGAACATTGTCAGAAGAATTATTCTTCGAGCTTTGCTATCAGAAATCATTTTAATGTCAGAGTCAGAATAAATAATTCGAAAATTTCGAGGTTGCCCAGTATATTCTTATTATCATCATCATCATTTATTGTGTGTGGTGATGGTGGTGGTGCTGTACATACCTACCTACATATCCCAAGTAATAAGGAAGCGATGTAAACATATATCGCACTGTGTAGTTAGCTAAAATAAGCCATATATTTACGTTTCCCGCATCCCACCCTTATAGTCATATTAAAACTCCAAAAAACGTAATTTTATTGTACGTGATCCGCAAAACCATATGTTAAAATAACTAGGATTCTTTAATCTTTTCCTAATGAGATGAATTTGAGCTTGTGCGTGCCCATAGATGAATTAGTAAAAATTGGAAATGTGACTCACATGCTCTTTGATCGTTTTTCTTCCGGAATATATGTTTTTGCATTGATATACGAACTAAGGATTTATCAGGGACAAAATTGCAATTTTATCAATTTACACACCTGTATTATTTCTTACTACAATTCCCGGTTTATTTTTAAAAGGACCAGCGGTCCGATTTCCTGCCTATGTCTGAATTTTTCGTACTATCTTAAGATTGAATTAAATTACCCATTTTTACTGCTAATATAAATTTCGGCAGATAATATCTCTAAAAATCGGTAGCTTTCTACTTTAAGTCCTATACCAGGAAAGAGCTAAAAGCTGAGGAAATATCGTGCAAGATCTTAATAGTCAACGTAAGCATAAGATGAACAAGTTTTTTTTTATTTTCCTTTTCCAGCTCTGTGTGGTGTATTCCTGTGGATTTATGAAACTCGCATTGTCCTTTATTCTCCAAACAGAACATTTAACATTTTTTTTTTTTGATTTTTGTGATGCCCACTTTCGTTTTGAACAAACTAAAAAATGCATATGTAGGTCCTATAGATATTTTGTTAATTGAAACAAACTTTTTTTTTTTGGGCCTCATAATGATTTTGACCCCAGGGACTGCAAAGTGTAAATGCGGCCCTGCTCATAATGTACTCATCGAAGAGCTCATCTAATCTTTTAAAATGCACAAAAGAGAAGCAAAGTATAAATTTCTAAATAAGTGAAAGAAATGCAATATCTGTGAATAAGTAACTAAATGATTTTTTCCGGGTTTGATTCAAACGCGAATAAATTTCATCAGTTCGTTTATCCGATTGCTCATTAATGAGCTCATTGAAGAGGTCATCACGATATGTCTACCAGTGAAGATACCATCTAGTGATGTATTATATATATATGTATGTACATAAACTGTACTGCTTATTGTTTTTACACTACTTTGCATACGTTTTTCCTAAAGATGCTTTACCTGAGGAAAGATATAAAATGAAAATACCCATTATTGCGAGCCCATACATATAAATAATTGTGGGTAAAAATCTGACTTATCAGATTAACAAATGTATAGGGTTCAACGATGGAAGCGGTTTCAACCCCTCAAACCCACTCCATATATAAGACAATGCACACTGCCCATATTGGCAAACCCAAGGGGTAGTTACCACCCCCACCCCAAAAGTCGAAAAAAGTAAATTTGATTACTTTCTCCAAGCTCTCCATTAATTCATTCTAAATATAAAAAAACCCCACGTGGATCCATCCACGTTATCTACCCTCACATTTTCGTTACAAACCGCGCACTTTACGCAAGTTATTAACTTATTTAGTCAAAGGTTAGCAAGTAGATAAAAAAGTTATTTAAAAAGTGTAGCAAATAAGTAGAAAATATTTTGGAAAATCCATTAATTATTTATTAATTTCCAAGAAAATTCACTGAACACAAAACAAACTTCTTGCTTTGATTCGCTGCTGCAATATACCTAAAAGTAGCTTGGATTTCTGTCATTCAAACATCAGAAGAAGAAAATCTTTTGAAGCAGGATTTGTAAAAGAAACCAAACTTTTGTGTAGGAGCGCCAGTTTTAGCTGTAGTAGCGCACCTATTCAAAATTCCTACATAATTTTTATAAGCAAAACGGCCAATCGGCCGACTTGTGTATGTATCTATATATAAACGTATTAGTGACACCTCCGACTTCATTGCTTTTTTTCTATTTCAGGGTATGAGCTAGGGCCAAATGACGGCCCGGACTATTTTAGAATATAGGGGCCCTCTAACAGAAAATATATTCTAAATTAATTTGGATTGAAACAGGAACAATAACGTAAAATATAATCGCAAGCAACAACATGGGAAACACACCAGAGGCGAGTGATTTTCAGTCTCGAGAAGAAGGATAATGTAAAGTGGCCCTAAGGGGAGTCCCCATCCGAATGTCTCGATCGTGCGAGTTAGTTTACTTGTTTTGTAATAAAGTGATTTCTGCTAATTTCTCTGATAACAAATAAAGTTTGGCTACTGAAAGTGTACCATCAAAAAAATGTGGAAACTTTAAAAATTACTGGGGCTGCAAACACTAAGTATTCAATAACAATGACGGTTTTATAACCTATAGGGTATACTAAGTCCGCCCTTGCATTTGTAACGCGTAGAAATAATGATGACAGAGCGAAATGAATTGGACACCTAAGCACGCATAATATTAAAAGTTATTTTGATTTTAGCCTGTCTGTCTGTCCGCACGATAACTTGAGAACGCGTGCACTTAGAGAGCTCAAAATTTACCTACGGACCTTTATCTAATAAAAAAAGATCCAGCACCAATCGGGCAACTCCTTGTAGGGTTACCATAAAAAATTTCGTTTTTCACTATATATTTGGACACTGTCTGACAACGCGTCAACGTAGAGAGCCGAAATTTGGTACGTGGTGTTTTCATAAGAATAGTAAATAAAATTCGAATGTGAAAATGGACTAAATCGGTGTTGCCATATAAAATTTTAATTTTTATACGCCTTTACAGCGATGAGTCCTAAACGTTTCTATTGTACTGAAAATTTCTTCAGAATATGAGATCCTATGAAATTGGTTAGAATCAATTTTACTGTCCAACGAACCTTCTAGAAATAGATGCCATTAATTACTTTAAGAAGTGACCATACGAAATTACATACGGGCATTTATCTAGGCTATCCTAAGAACTAGTATCCTAGAATTGTACTTGTTTTTGAGCTAATTAATATCACATTTGAACTCAAAAGTCAGTTTTGAGCTCAAAACTCACAATGAAGCTTAGGGTTCCTTTTTGTGTTCGATAGCTTGCTTTCAATCTAACAAGTTACTTTTCAACACCACCTTTTTGCGCTCATAGCTCACCTACTTGAGATTATTACTCTCCAATATACCTAGCTCAATTTTAATTTATAGTTGATTTTCCAGTTTTCACCCATGTTTCGCTAATACATTTTTAACTTTTCATCCCATACCCTCTATTAAAAGCCCATAATAAATAATTTTACTTGTTGAGGAACTTTCTTCAAGTTATCATTTGCTCAACGTTGCAAGTGACTTGAAATTTTGTGCTTAAATGCCTGAAGAAGATTCGTCAAGGATTTGCTTTTCTAATTTCCTACAGTTTTCTTAGAGGCCAAGGAATTATTGTACTGTGTCATATCAACGTACGGTTCATATTCGATTTCAAAGTTAAAAAGTGTTTTGTTCCATGATACATAACATTCCTTTCATATTATCTATGATCAGTGATGCAATCAAGCGTCTAAAACCTTCTATCAAAAATTGCATATCGTAGATTTACTTTGATAATTTTCGTGACCTCATATAGCATTTTCAGATAAAATTAAACCATCTCCAAAATCCAAAAACAATAAAACTAAATTCATAAACAATTAAACGAATGATTTTCGTATTTATTTTGTTCAATTTTTAAAGAGCTTATAGCTAAGATTTCGCATATAGAAAATGCATGGTTAATTTTCGATAATGCCACCACACACGAGACAAATGATGTTCGAGAGGTTGCTGCACCAACGACTTCAATTTCTTCCACCATATTCATTTATTCTCAATCCTATAGAACATTCATTTTAAAAGATTAAAGGAGCAGATGCATCTGTTATAGAAAGTAGCGTTCGAGAGATAAATGCTAAAGTTGCTGTAAATTTCATAATGACTCTGACGATGAAAATCAGTCCTGCATCGCGTGGCGAACGATTGTATGAATTTAAGCATAAATATACTGAATCCCTGATTTTAGTGTCAATCAGGTAATTTCTCATACTTATTTAAGTACTAAGTAGGTACCTAGAGAAAACAAATATCTATTTCGTCATAACCGAAACAGAACCTATATTTTCCGCAGGAACGACTTGGCGACGCTACTAAATTAAGTATTAAGCGCGAGCGTGCGCGAGGAGGCCCGTGGCCGGCGCGAGCAAGCATGTCATTACTACATGCAAGTGCGCCTAATAATAGTGATAATTTGTTCAGGCGGCATTTTAAGCTTGGTTCCCATGGCGCGTGGTTGAACGAGTCCAGCCATTTAGTTCGGATGAGCTCACGCCAGTTCGCATCCCGTCCGGTGTTGGCCCGAGCTGATTTGCAGCATGGTGCCATTTTTTTATTAAATATCCATTCTAAGAGGCCGTGTGAAGCCATTATCGAAGTTTTTGCAGCCGCTTTTGAATGAAAAATGACGCTCGCGCCGTCACGGTCCACCTCTCATACGCTGACGCCGCATCCTAATAGAAGCGGCAAGTTGAAGGCTCAGAAAAGCACATCTTGTATAGGTGCTATCTCAGAACTCTGTTCGCCAAAGGAGTAGGAACTCCTTTGTTTAAGCGCCAGACGTGTCAATAAATTTTTTGCCTGACAGAGTCCTTCTATCCTTTCCACTAAATATTTGATATTCTCTCAGTTAATTGGGGTAGCTCTGAGGTCGCACCTTGAAGTGTCACAAAATGGTTCTGGTCCGACAAATGGAGTATCCGCTCCTCTTTTGGCTAGACGGGTAGCAATGTCATTGTCTTTATAGCCCTAATGTCCAGACACCCACACAAGGATAACTTTGTTTCTCTTTGATAAATTTTTAAGGGTTTGCAGACAGTTCCAGCCTATAGATAACATTCTTCTATGGCCACTACCTCGGTTTGAGATACGGTAGGGGTAGAGCTCAGGGCCTTAGATATATGGCATCTGGGACCGTATGCACCCAGTGCAACCATAGATCCTTGTTGGAAGAGCGGCTTTAGACATCTCATAGAAGAGCCACTACTATAGTACACCATCGATGATTTTCTAGTCTAAACCCTTAATTTTGTTTCATAAGAAAGAAATTTTTTACGAGTTCAATCCCACCATAAGATTTTTCTATCACTTTTCTATTCAATATCTGTGACTTGTGCAATTGAAGAACTTTCAAGTTTTCAGAAGAAATCCCTTTTGTTTTTTGGTAAGTGAGGAAAACACTTTGATGGGGAGTTGCTAACAAAGCTTACGAAAGCCAACGGGAAAACAATGACAGGCTGATTTCTGGCTATAGTCTACGGACCTTTCTGCCAGAAATACAAATAACTCAATGGGTATCTGATTAAATATCGTAGAGTAGATACAGGAATACAGGAATAATTGCTATTTAAAAAGAAAATTTCATTGCAAAATTTTCAGATCATAACTACGGGTTAAGAGTTTCGAGGGATCACTACGATGTACCTAGCTAGCCTCATGAATGTATCATGCGCGGAAACATGACCAAGCAAAACGAGAATTATTTTGGTGACGTGGTCTAATTAGGAAAGGTTGTGACTGGAATGATTTGAGAATGCAAAGGTGTGGGGCGGTTTGATATACCCATAGTATATCTAACTACTTACTTGGCCTTTAGAGGCGACTAAATGTCATGTTACTATGCAAAGGCAAACCCGTTTATCAAAAGCCGCAATAGCACACTAATGGTGTAGATAGAAGATCCTGTTCAGATAATATGAAAGTTGTAATGAAAATGACGACTCTAATTGAGTGGAAGTGGTCTAAAAACCTGCCCAAAAGAATTGTCTCACGTTTAACACCAAGTACATCAAGATCAGCAAAACTGATCATACTTATATTCTTAATTCTGAAGTTGAGCGCATAGGGATTCAAAGGACGAATCAAGGCTTTTTATATTTCCTCGATAGAATAGACTAATCTAGTTGATCATCTGTAGAATATTGCCACACGGTACTATTTTGAGCAACACCAGAACCGTAATAATTCCAGAACGCCTACAACTTAAAAGAAAAAGTTCATTTACATTTGAAACTTATTTTCATTTTGAATTTTTTATTCAAAATTCTTAAAGTTTTAATGGCGAGGGTATTAAGCCTATAGTTTTTCTCCATGGCAACAATTTCATCATTGGGGGAACACGTTAACCAGAAGATCGGATAGTCCACGAATATGTTGTACATAAATGAAAATTTGTATTATCAAATTAGCCGCATGTCAACAGCATGAAGTATCACATAGTTTTCAAAGGATCTCAATCATCATCAACCCATCCCTCCACATCTATACTAAATTTAGGGCAATAAGGCTAAGGACTTTATTTTCAGCTAAGTTTCTCTTCCACTCACTAACAGGCAGTTAGAAATTCTGCTTAAAATATTTCTCAACTTCCTTGTAAAAAAGTAAATTAAATTTAGCGTAAATTGCTTGTAGATGCTAATTATAATCCTTGTCAACTCTTGAACAAATACTCATGCACATTTTGATGAACCAAGGCCATGTTAAATGCATTCAAAATGCGCTTTAAATCCAGAAATTGATACATCGCATTCAAGTGATTTTTGGTAGTGTGGGTACTTTAAATGGTGAACTGAATTGTATCTTCGTACGACTATAACTATCTTGTGGATTACTGATATTGATAAGTAGAACAATTGAAAAAAATTAGTGTGGAAATAAATTTTGTTGCAACCACAATGGGGTCAAGGGAAATTAAATCGTAATACATGGAAAAAATAACAGAAGAAGAGCAGAATGATAATTATGCAATAATCTCTAATAGAACTGGGGTGAATTCAATGCTTTTTAATTTTACTACGGTGAAAAAAAGTAGAATGACCGTCAGCTTAAGCTAAATTTGGGACATTAAAAAACCTGTGATTTGCTAGTAACGACATTTGGATTTATACACTTTTCCTAATGCAATGCGTTAAAGCTTAAAAATCTTAAAGATAAATAAACATATTGAATTTAAGGATAAATAGTAAAAAACCCTTAGTAACATAAGGTTTTAAAGATTTCAAAAAGCTTCTGTACATAAATGGAGTGGTTGAAAGAGAATGGAAATTCCTCCCGACCACGGACCACATGAGATCTTTCGGTACATTGGAAGCCTCAACTCTCCAACAAACAATGAAAATACGTAATAATTAAAGAACGAAGGATATGAGAAAGTTAATCAGTTAAATTTCCGAAATTCCTGAAGAATCACGCTTTCCAACAAATTAAATGAAATATTTCGTGCCTTCAGAAAAATTGTTGGAATCTGATTGAGATACGCGCAGCTTAATTATCGACTAAGGATTTACTCCTTCAGATCAATATAGGAAAATGTTATAAGTAGGTAGGCAGGTACCAGCTTGAATGAAGTAATGTAAACGCTCTAGGTATATCGAACTCGTAATGATGATCGTTTTATGTAGAGCAACGCGAGAGCGATTTGGTGAAGGTAAGATCCTCGAGAGACGTTAGCAAAATAGGGCATGCAAATAAAATTCGCATAAGACGACGGCAATTAAAAGAACAAATAAAACCGATAGAAGGGCTAACTATGCATCAACAGCCGCAGTCTTAAATTGAAGATGACCTTGCACACCGTTGGCGTTCCTTCAATAGTATTAAGCCATATTCAAGGCAACAGTAAGTAAGTAGAAAAAGTATTCCAGTAGCAGCAGCAGTAATTTTCCATTTTAAAAAGTTTAAACAATTTGCTGGTTTCTATAAAAATTTCTAATTGAAGATTTTATCTTGAAAGACAAACGCGTTCTCATCGCGTAAGGAAAAAACGAACAGTTAAAAATTTTCTTATTTGATATATGTACTTAGATTTTTTTTATTGTTATTTCAATGGGTACGCAGAACTTAAAAAGCAAGTTAAATTTAAATTATCCATGAAATTGAAAAACTTTTCAAGTTACTAAACTACGCAAAAATTGATTTCACAAGTTAAAAAATTTCTCATTTCGATACCCCCGGAGCCATCTATTGGCAGAGTATCACTAGTTTAGAAACATAACACCATGCAGTCCAAATGTGCATGTTCAGATTATAATATCGTCGGTCCCATTCACTCTTGTATATTTTAAAGAGACAGCGAATACCAGGCGATCAGCAAATTTCCGATCACAAAAATGTAAAATTTTATTCTACTGCGCATGACCGAAATATTCGCTAGGTTCGTTAAGTGAAGTACTATGCGTGTGTGCATGCACTTTTCAACCAATGACAAGAAGCAGTAATTATAACTTTTGGAAGAGGAGAAGGCAATGTGTAAAAGAGATAAACGAAGAATTATGGAATTGTAAAGAGGATAAAAATGAACGAAGCAGTAGGTCTAACATAAATGCAACCAACTGATTCTGAAATGTAATCTTCGTGAAATTGTCAGCGATACATACGAGAAATATTCACAATTTTCCGCAGTGTTCCGATATTTAACAACGCAGAATTCTTTAAAATTCAAAAATTATAATTGTGAATTATTTTTTCTGCATTATTTAGAGGTGGCATAGCGAAGATCTGTTGTCTGAGTTGATCTTTGGCATCTGAAGTCTATACCTATTTCAATGGACCAGGTCTTCGAACATAATTAGTTTAATGGAAATGGTACTAGGAGTTTTATGGCCTCTTAATTTCTGTGAACAGGCCATGTATTCGTCAAAGTCTTATGTTGGGGTGCGTATTATGAAAAGAATGGGTCCACTTTTAAAATATGCACACCACTCTTGAAAAATGCCTTTGATGGTTGAATTGTAAGATCCTCTCTTGTAATTTTGTACTTCGCGTGGACCTTTGAAGATACAATTAAAAAGGTTTTTTTTGTTTTTTTCCTTTTCCCAACTTGGTAATAGTATAGCAGAGCTGGTAAGGAATCAGCCTCAAAATTGGCTACTATTGCCACAACCTGGTTTCCATATTGGATTAAGCTAGCTGAATGGGCTTTTCTGTATTCTTCCACCTTTCGTTTTTTTCAGCCAAAGTCATCTTTATGCATCAAAGGTAGGTACTTGACTGGTACTTTGACCATCTTTTCTTTTATACAAGGAAAAATCGACACCCGGTTTAGCTAAACTGAAGATTGAATTTTACAGAGTTCTGTGATTTCAAATATCAGAATACTACGAGGCCTTTTGAATCTTTACCGTATAACGGTAACGGATTCACGAAGATAAGATCTCAACAAAATTCTAAATGCCAAAGGCGAGACGTTTCTGATATTTTATTTAATCTGGCATCCGAAACTTCATATTCTAAAATCGTCGGAACATTTTCGTCAGGTAACTGTACTATAAAAAACTGCTTGGACGCGACCTCAACGATAAAAATTCTTCTGAAATTATACAAACGGTAGTAAATCTTGATGACGACTCGTATTATGTACCTCTAACGCTGAGTCCTGAAAAGATCTAGGAACACATTAACTAGGTTCATAGGTAACGTTTGATACCTAGTTAAACCTGTACATTACAGAGCCGTATTGTATCACAAACGATTGCTGTAAATGTATTTAATGAGAAATCATAAGACCTCAGGTGACATATGTTGGTATATATATGACTCACACGAGTCGGCTATAATGAAAGACAATCAGACCGTTGGACATTTTCGAAGGGAGAGTTCTATGCTTCTGGGGGTTTTGATAGAGATGGTGCTCGGCAAAAGTAAAGCTACATATAAGCCACCCAGATTTCATTTCTTAGTATGACTGGATTGATCATGTAAGTTTACCGAGCTTATTTAGGAGATCGAGAGGACAAAATGCAGAGCTATTGCACAATATCAAGAGGACAGCAACCAGGACAGTATAGATATTATGGGTAGTCGTAACCTGTATAGGTTTACGTACCTACTCGGAATTTTGTTACCGCCGTTACCATTGATTCACATGTGTGTTGTGGTTGGGAAGCAGATTATATTGGGAATAAATATTTCACTTTTCGGAAGAATTGCTGAACTCGTTAGGTTTTCATGCATTCTTTTACTTAAAAGTAAAGCAACACTAATGACATTATTACAGCACTTGATTTTAGGCCAATACCTTCGAAGTTGGGAGTATGTTCCGAATGGAAGGAGAAAAATGTGTTATTTCTATTAATTAATAATTTTCAGGAATAGTCAGTTATGTTAGTAAGAGGATTCGGGCTGATATTTGACATGCAGACTGGTTTGTATAATGACATCGGTAACGGAATGGCGACGGCTATTAATCTCAATTATTGGCTAGTTAATCGTCGGTCAATTGGATTTCAAGTGCTAAGCCACCATAAAGATAAACCAATTGTAATGCAGTAGTCATATGCATTTTTGTGAATGAGTATTATTGTTTCGACTATAACTTTTAATGAAGCCTAGGAATGTTCCAGTAGACTGCATAGCTTCTAAGAGCGAATTATGGAAACCTTTGTTGATCAAATGATCCGCAATTGCAAAATATATGATCCCACATTTAATTTGTTTTTATAGAGAATAGTTCGCTTTCAGTTTTACTATAGTCACAAAAAAATAAATTAAGTTGTCTTTACCGATTGAAAACCCGTAAAAATTTTCAAAACCCATCTTTCTGATTCAGAGTAAGACAACTGTTTGTCTTACTCTGAATCAAATCACTCGTTTTGTATTTAATTAATTAATTTACTTATAAGAAATATCCAGTCAATTTTAAATATGAAAATTCATCTGAATTTGATTTTTATAAAAAAAAAATCTTTTCCATGTTTTATGTTTTATTCCTTACCAAGCGTTGGAATCAATGTCTCCATAATTTTGGTGAATCTGAGATCATCGCATAAGATATCTGGCATCCCGCTCATTTAGCTAAGCTTCAGGCATTAGGTCTGGACGGACCCTCTTTTCTTTAAATGGATTCAAAGTTCTCTCTCCAGGCGTTCAGTTCAAGTTATCGTGGACGGAGTTACTTCTGACCATTTTATTAACCATGTCGGTGTACCGCTTGGCTCGGTGCTCTCTCCTACTCTCTTCCTCATTTTTGTTAATGACGACACCACCCTTGATTTCGTGTATTCGTTCGACTCTATAGCTGAGTCCCGTGGGAATTAGTTCACTAAACAATGACCTCACAACAATACTCGTTTGGGGCAGAGCGAATCGGGTCTTGTTTAATGTTTCCAAAATATAATATTGTCTCTTATCACTCAAACGTACTCCAACTCCACTCAACCCATTTCCGTCTATGGAGAAGATATCTCGAACTCACCATCTCTTAGCATTTTAGGCATTGAAATATCCAACAATCCAACAATCTTAATTGGTCACATCACATTTTTGGTATCACCAAAAACGCGACGAAATGCCTGGGCTTCTTGCAAAGACACATGAAAGATTTACTCCACCAGACTTGGCGGAAATCTACAAGTCTCATATCAGGCCTAAATTAGAATATAACTCCCATATTTGGACAGGGGCTAGACGCTCTGCATTGTCCGCGTTAGACAAATTCCAAAAGAAGGCTTTCCGGCTTATTAGTGATGACATATCAATAGCAACTATTGATTCCCTAGAGTATCGGCGTAATGTCCGATGTCTGTCTTTCTTTTATCGCGACTTCTATGGCAATTGCTCTGACGAAATTTCTAGCCTGATGCTTTGTAGAATTGTTGCTATATGTACCACACGCGCTATAAAGTAACTCGAGCTCACGCTCACACCCTTGAAATCAAATTCGGCCGTACCGTGAAATTCCGTGAATCCTTAAAAAGCAGAACAGTACGAATGTAGAACAGTTTGCCATCCTCTGGTTTTCCTCCCCAGCTATGAGCTACAAATCTTCAAGCCTAATGCGCGCTGTCACCTCCTGATCTCAAACAAATAATCCTCAATTCCCTATTCCTTCATCCTTTCCTGCCAAGGCTGTGCTACGGCTTGAGCGATGAAAAAAAAGTCGATAATCGTTTGTACATGAACGAATGAAAGAAAAACCTTCGAAAAATACCTGAAGGTAAAGACTTTTTACAAACTTAGTTTTTGTATGACTTTGTACGTACATTTTTCTACTATCGGATAGATAAAAAAATTAAATTTGCAAAATATTTGTGGAAGAACGTGTTGAAGATAATATTTATTCATAATGATTGAAACAGTAAGCGTCGTCATCAAGTTTCCAAGATATCTACAAGTTTTTCTTAAGCAATTGCTTGGAGTTTCATATAAAACTGTGCACCTTCCTTCGGCATCTAATTTCTATTTGAAACGATTCTGATAATGATTTTTGTTGTGAAAATTTCTAGATATCCCGGAAACGTTTAGGTTTTCAAAAAAGTATACCTTTTTCGTCTACTTGAGTTGTAATGATAAAAGAAGGAGCTTAATGTTCCAAAATATACAAATAAAGTAAAAATAAAGTTTTAAAGAAGATAATTAGAACGAAACATAGTCTCATGTAGTTAAATATACAAGGTAAAGGTGGAAAAACCTTGAATTTCATACGTAGAACATTGAGAGCAATAGGATTGTGGACCGACTTGCCAAGGAAAAAGCCAGATCTATAGTTATCGGCCTGAGCCTGTTTTAGGCCACCCAAATAGCCGTCTTTCTGCACAAGTCAGGCTTTAGGAGGACATAGCTAAATTGGCACACTGAGAAAACACCTGAGAACTGAGAGAAGCGAAGAAATTCATAACGTAAGCACTTCGGTTAAAAGTTTTACAAGTTTTACAAAGGGTAATGACCATTTTAGGCCCTACATGAACAGACATGAGAGATGTCTTAAACGATGCATTATGATACTCTGAACATATTTTATTAACAATATTTGTTTCAATTAAGCGGGGGAAAGCTTTTGGAAGGTCAAAGTTTGATCTAGTACATTCGGATAAATCTAGTACAGAATCGAATTTCTGCAACGAATCTCTGGATGCTCTGCTTCCTGCTTCTAGTCGTGGGGAGGGACTACCTCCGAAATAATTTGAATCTTTTCCATAAAAAATATTTAAAAACTTTCACTTTCACAATATTTAATTACAAATTTAAAGCGTGTTTTACTTTTTCTATTTTGAAAGATAATTTGGAAAATATTTAATATAAAGTTATAGTAAAACGTGTTGCCAGTAGGCAAAATGGACAGATTAGTGTTTGTCATCAGTAACAATGTTTTAGTTCCAGCCTCATAAAATATTTGTATGCTTAAGAACTTTTTATGGAAATAAGGTTTTCCGGACACGCATACATTGAAAAAACGAGGTCTGGAAAAAATGCAGAAGGCGTTTGATTCTTTCGTCATTCATAAATAAATTTCCGTATACAATGTACCCTTTTAATATTTGAAAAAAATGCATGCCATCATAATGTAAATCCACCATTAGATTTAATATTCCGTTTAAAATGTAATCAAAATTCAAAATACCACTGCGATTAAGGTAGTAGAAATTGCTTACAGTTTTACCTTGTCTCTTGCCCCGCAGAGGTCAGTTATTATGTAAACCAATACTAATTTGATTGAAAAGCATTAAGGTGTTTGCAATTTATGAAGAAACATCTAGAAAATTAGTCCCGATGAGCCTCCTGATGAGCATTCATTAAATCTCATCGAAAGGCTCATTGGAACTCATGAAACTACTCCATATATACTAAACCAGCAATCAGATTACATTTCTACTAGGAAAATTCATTTCTGTCATTTATTTATGTAAATTTTTAAATTACACTATGTGACAGCGAAAATATACTTCTGACGAGACATAGTGTAGGTTGTAGGTCTAGTGGAACTAAAAGTATTGGCATACTAGAAATTTCTCATATACCCTCACAATCTCATTTTAGACCAAAAAAACCGTTATTCGGTAGGTCTATGCATATACTAACTTATAACTTCGCCATTTCGATGTCGGTATTAGCGATATGAACAGAAAAAAAATATTGTAGAGCAAAATAAGCCATCAAATTGTTCTCAAAATTGAAAAATTTTTAAAAATCGTAAATTTCGAAATGTTTTCGACTGTAACTTCGTGACTTTTCATCGGACCGAAATAAGAAATATATGGTTAGCATAGCCTATCTCTCTGCTTGCAAATAACATAAAAAAAACTTTGATATCGAATAATAAATGGCGAAGTTATAAGTTAGTATATTACATGGACCTACCGAATAACGGTTTTTTTGGTCTAAAATGAGATTTTGAGGGTGTATGAGAAATTTCTAGTGTGCCACTACTTTTATTTCCACTAGACATACAACCTACACTATGTCTCGTCAAAAGTATATGAAGTTTATCATTTTTTATAACACAGTGTTATTTATTTTAAATTAATTTTTTTATTTGGTTTTCCGCAGAAGGATTGTTGCCCATATGCTAAACAAGACGTTATGTCCATGTCCGTACGCCACAGCGTAGAATTCGGAAAAATATATGAAATCAATCGTAAAATCAGATTCTCATTTAGGAAGACATTATGACACTCATTGATATGCTCATTAACTAGCTCACCGTGGCTCTCATAATCAGGGCCGCGTTTACCATAAGGCGCACTAGAAGCAAGCCGGGGCCTCATTATCACAAACAACAACATAAAAAAACGGTGTCGTTATTGTTGCAAAATAAGAAACTTTTAAATGCTAAAATCATAATTTATAAAATAGAGCCTGCTGAAAAATTTGACTCCATTTAAAATACACTTTCTATTAGACGTAATCGACTGTAGTACTGCACCTTCATGAGTTCTGCTAGCATTTTATTTATTTATTTGTTGCAAGCTAATAATTTGTAACAGTCTTTAGTTGGTTTCATTTTAAATACTTATAAGAAATAGTTTTGCTGCTTTAAATGAAGAAGCGAGTTTATGAACAGATGAAAAAAAATTTAATGAAGAGAAGAAAAGATTCAGAAAATGAAAAATATGTCTGACGAAGTTCAAAATCTAACGATGAGATTATATTACATGGCAAGGAAAATTTCATTGTTAATACTTTTAATGTGATTTGCGACAAGTTAATTTTGGAAATAAATGAAAGAGCGAAAAGCTATTCAGACATATTAGATTCGTATGAACTTTGTTTTTTTGGAAAAACATATAACTCAAAACAAGTAAGTACCTAGTGTTATGAAAATTTTACTTAACTTATGGTACTGATATTGGCTCAGAAAAATTTATTGAAGAAAATTTTTTAATTAAAAATATGTATAAATTTATAAAGGATGGGTTAAGGGCTACTTTTCCGAACGTAGAAACAATTTTAAAGATATTTTTTCGGTGTTGAAAAGAATAAAAAATTATTTACAAAACAACTTGTTTGTATGGGGAAATGTGAACGATATTGGTAACGGTATAAGTGACCATACAAGCGATAGTAGGACTAACACTGCCAATAGTGACCGTACAAGTGCCAGCAGAAATAGTAACGGCAGCAGGACTTTATTAGTTATAATGTCAACTAAACTAGCTGTGGAACTCCAAGTATTGCTAATATTGCTCAGGCGTAACAGCAGCTATAATACACTGCTTGTTTTGGAACAATCTGTGTGCCACACCATCGATCTTTGTTGGAAGGGCGGCTTTAGACTTCGCTTAGAAGATTTTCTAGTCTAAACTCTTAATTTTGTTTCATACGAAAGATATCTTTTATGATTCCAATCCTCATTTTCTATCAGTTTTCTGTTCAATAAGTGTGACTTGTACAATTTTAAAACGTTCAATTTTTCGGAAGAAATCCCTGTTTTTTATAAGTGAGGAAAACACTTTGATGAGGAGTGTTATCAAAGCTTACGAAAGCCAACGAGAAAACAATGCGAGCAATGCTGATTTCTGGCTATGGTCTACGGACCTTTCTGCCACAAAGACAAACAACTCAAGGCGCGAATTGTTAGGACTAAAGCCAATAACAATATCGGTTGATTTTTTGAAGCAGGGTTTAAAAAACATTTTTCTATACATTATGCATTTTGCGGAGAAAGTCGATGTGTATAAATTCCTTATGAGCTAGGAGTATCTGATTAAATTTCGTAGAGTAGATAGAAGAATACAAGAATAATTTCGATTTAAAAAGATAATTTCATTGCTAAGTTTTCAGATCATCACTAATGGTAAGAGTTTTGAGGGATCACTAGGATGAAGCTAGCTAGCCTCCTGAATGTATCATGCGCAGACACATGACCAAGCAAAACGAGAATTATTTTGGTGACGTGGTCTAATTAAGAAAGGTTGTGCAAAGTTGTGGGGCGGTTTGATACACCCATAGTATATCTAACTAGATACTTGGTCTTTAGAGGCGACTAAATGTCACTTTACTATGCAAAGGCAAACCCGTGTGAACGGAAGATCAGACAGAGGTCTATACATGATTGTGAAGGGTCATTTGATAGAGTTGGTGAAGCCTAATATTCTTCAAGAGACATATTCATAACGTCACCAAGAAGTTACTGATAACAGAAAAAACAACGAAAAAAAACTATGATAATCTTAATCAAAAGTCGCAATAGCGCACTTACGGTATAGATAGAAGATCCTGTTCAGAATATGAAAGTTATAATGAAAATGACGACCCTAATTGAGTGGGAGTGCTCTATAAACCTCTCACTTTCTACACCGAGTACATCAAGATCGGCAAAACTGATCATACTTATATTCTTAATTCTGAATCAAGGCTTTTTATAATTCTTCGATAGAATAGACCAATCTAGTTAATATTGCCACATGCTACTATTTTGAGCAACACCAGACCCGTAATAATTCTAAAACGCTTACAACTTAAAAAAAAAAGTTCATTTACATTTGAAACTTATTTTCATTTTGAAATTTTCGTTCCAAATTTTTAAAGTTTTAAAGGCGAGGGTATATTTTTCTCTATGGAAACAATTTCATCATTGGGGAACACGTTAACCACAATATCGTATAGCCTCTTACCTACATTGTAAGTAACAATTTGTATTATCAAAGTAGCCGCGTGCGCTGGATTTGTATAATAATACCGAACAGCATGAAGTATCAAATAGCTTTCAAAGGATCACAATCATCATCAACCTATCCCTCAACATCTATACTAAACTTAGGGCAATAAGGCTAAGGACTTTATGTTCAGCTAAGTTTCTCTTCCACTCATTAACAGGCAGTTAGAAATTCTACTTAAAATATTTCTCAACTTCCTTGTAAAAAAGTAAATTAAATTTAGCGTAAATTGCTTGTAGATGATAATTATAATCCTTGCCAACTCTTGAGCAAATAGTCATTCACATTTCTATGAACCAAGGCCATGTTAAATGTATTCAAAATGCGCTTTAAATCCAGAAATTGATAAAATGCATTCAAGTGATTTTTGGTAGTGTGCGGGTGCTGTAAAAGGTGAACTGAATTGCATCTTCATACGACCATAGCTATCTTGTGGATTACTGACATTGTTAAGTAGAACAATTGAAAAAAAATAGTGTGAAAATAAATTTTGTTGCAACCACAATGGGGTCAAGGGAAATTAAATCGTAATACATGGAAAAAATAACAGAAGAAGAGCAGAATGATAATTATGCAATAATCTCTAATAGAACTCGGGTGAATTCTTTACATTTTAAAAGAAAGTAGAACGACCGTCAGCTTAACCTAATTTGGATTGATACACTTTTCCTAATGCGCTAAATCGATCTCAAAAATAAACAAACAAATTGAATTTATGGATAAATAGTAAAAAACTCTTACAAAGACATAAGGTTTTAAAGATTTCAAAAAGCTTCTGTACATAAATGGAGTGGCTGAAAGAGGATGGAAATTCATCCCGACCACGGACCACATGAGATTTTCCGGTAGATTGGAACACTCAACTCTCCAACAAACAATGAAAATATATAATAATTAAAAAATGAAGGATATGAGAAAGTCAACCAGTTAAATTTCCGAAATTCCTGAAGAATCACGCTTTCCAACAAATTAAATGAAATATTTTGTGCCTTCAGAGAAATTGTTGGAATCTGATTGAGATGCGCGCAACTTAATTATCGACTAAAGATTTACTCCTTCACAGCGGAATAGGTAAATGTAATAAGTAGGTAGGTAGGTAGGTACCAGCTTGAATGAAGTGATGTAAACGCTCTAGGTATATCGAGCTCGTAATGATGATCGTTGTTATGTAGAGCAACATGAAAGAGCGATTTGGTAAAGGTAAGTTCCTCGAGAGACACTAGCAAAATAGGGCATGCAAATAAAATTCGCATAAACGACGGCATATAAAAGAACAAAAAAAAAATCGACAGAAGGGGGTAACTATGCATCAATAGCCGCAGTCTTAAACATAAGATGACCTTGCATACCTTTGGCCTTCTTTCAATAGTAAGCCATATTCAAGGCAACATAAGTAAGAAGGAAAAGCATTCCAGTGGCAGCAGCAGTAATTTTCCATTTTAAAAAGTTTAAACAATTTTCTGGTTTCTATAAAAATTTCTAATTGAGTATTTTATCTCATCTCGTAAGGAAAATATATATGTAGGTACTTAGATTTACTTTTTATTGTTGTTTCAATGTCTACGCAAAACTTAAAAGCCAAGTTAAATATAAATTATACCATGAAATTGAAAAACTTTTCAAGCAAAAATTGATTTCACAAGTTAAAAAATTTCTCATTTCGATACCCCCGGTGCCATCTATTGGCAGAGAATCACTAGTTTAGAAAAATAACACCAAGCAGTCCAAATGTGCATGATAAGATTATAATATTGTCGGTCCCACTCACTCTTGTATATTTTAAAGAAACAGCGAATACCAGGCGATCAGCAAATTTCAGATCACAAAAATGTAAAATTTTATTCTACTGCGCATGACCGAAATATTCGTTAGGTTCGTTAAGTGAAGTACTATGCGTGTGCGCATGCACTTTTCAACCAATGACAAGAAGCAGTAATTTTAACTTTTGGAAGAGGAGAAGGCAATGTGACAATTATCTTTATTTCTGTCTCTCTCTTATAGCCAAAATAACGAATTGTAAAAGAGATAAACGAAGAAGCCAAAAATTGTTGCTTGCTTTTTTTCTGTTTTTCTTCAGTTATTTTCAAAACTGTCACTACTTTAGTTAAAATTGAAATTATTTTTAATTTTTTAAGTTTATGATCGTGGAGCGATTGATTAATCTAAAGAGGACTGTATTTGTCACCAGAACTAATATGAATATTAACGGCTGAATTTCAAATAGTTACTAATGCAAGTTTGATTTATAAATCAATCCATAGAAGCATCCTTCAAAATTCATCATAGGTATAATTTACTTATCTGCAATTGTCATAATTCAGATTCTCGCAAGGTGGAAATATTTTTACAAAATCCAGATTTTAATAACATTAACGAATAGGCTGAAATTAATGGGCAGGTAGAGAGACATTTGTACATAAAAACAAAATTTTCAGTATAAAATGAATCATTGTAAATTTTGGTGCCACGAAAGTTTTAAATACGCGCTGTACATATACATACATAGGCAGATTACATTCCCTCATGAAGTTTCACTTTAAATAAAATTTTATTGTATTCGCGATACCGTACTCGTATATATGTATGTAGGTTATTGTCGTCTTTTGTAAGATTAGGAACAAAAGGATATGTATCATAAATATCTACAAAATGTTACCATGGCAAAATTTCAAAATACTTCCAATACCCATCTCAATCGCTACTTAGCACCTAGCATCATCGTCATCACGATGATTGAATGGGATTTCAATCATTTCCAATCGTTATACGCATTTCCTTATATACATAGGTCTCCGCCAACTTTGAACAGTCTACATGTAAAAAATTTTCTTTTTGCAATCATCGAATTTTCCATTATTTTGGAATCGGTAATGGTTAACTCGAGCCAGATTCATGTATTTTGCAATTTTTATTTAGAGCGCTATCATTCAACTTTATTACAACGTCCAAGTTTTCATTATTATCACAACGTCCAAGTTTTTATTATTATCACGTATACTATTACAGTCACATTATAACATTTTTCCTACCTAAGATCTTTTTGTTATTTCAAAGTTCGCGGATGTACATATTATCGTGGATAATATTTTTAAAATTTTGGAGAAACTCTAATGGTTATTGATTTAGTACTCCCAAAATTTCTGAATTTCTTGGTGTATGTTGAAGAGCTCCCGTCGGTTGTAGATCTTCCACTGCTAAGGACGCATTAAGTTTTAGCAAGATTTTTTTCGCTTACCTATGGTTTAAAGCTTCATGCGGAGCCAGGTGTTTGTCTTCAGTTATAATCACTGAGAACGCTGTCGCTGTTAAGCTATTGGAGACAGAATTACACATATAAGAAGTGCATACCTTCGTACAGTGCATTTTAAACACTATTCGATCCGCAATATATTTAATATCTAATGTCGTATAGGTTTACTGTTCCTTGTATTGAAGGCACAGAATTATAGTTTCATCTTGTTGATGATAAAATGCTAAAAACTTCGTCGTTTGATAGTAACATAGTCAGTTTGTGTGCATTTTTCTTCTCGATTTTTCCAAGTAGTTCTGAATATCTAACAGCAAGAAATCTTAACATTACTACAATATGTTGCGGTCGTACTTGTGTATCGGTCTCGCTATACATGACTCTATCGATATTTGCCCAACTCCGGACAATAAAATTTTAACGGCCCTTAGTGTACTGTTCGATCTTGCAAACGCTTCTGACTTAACTACTTGAAAATGAATTTTTATTTTTCCAAATCACCCATTGAATTTATAAGGAATTTCTTAACCAAGCCTATACTCAGCAGATCTAATGGTGACAACACTTGATGTAGTTAAATATTAGTAGTAGTATGTCTCAAGAATCTTTTTTTGGGCCCTCATTATTTTGCTTTCTTATTAATGATCTTCCTGGAATTCATTCTCAAAGACATGTATGTATATTTATGCTTATGCCGAGACAATGTTGAAATTTATTTATCCACACAAATTTATTTAATAGAAGATTCCATCCATAGAGAGAGCATATATAGACCTGAGCAATATCGTCGTATTTGCTGCTACTTAATCCAAAAATTAAAAAAAAAATTCTCGCTGATATTTCGCCCATATGATCTTAATCTTCCTTGTTTTATGAATTTATGCTGACGTATAATGTATAAGTAAGTATATGAATCCTTTGATAAATTTTACCAGTATTTTGCGAAGCTGACTTAAGAAGTATTAATGCCAATTGAATAACACCAACAAATTCGCTATGTCTACTCAAAATATTGACAATTTTGCTCTAAAAAACATAAATTTTAAGACTTTATATGCGTCCAAATATAAGTGATGATCAGATAGAATTTGACTGCGCATTACATTTTTGTTTTTTTTTAATGGAATATAAAATTATAAGGAAAATCCTATTACATTGCAATGTATACCTACACAAAAAATAATAATCTTTTTCGATTGTTTGTAATTTTTATTGAATTCATTTATTTAGTTATTTTTTTGTGACATAGAGTGAGAAAGCATTAGTATTTTGGAATTAGGATTTAAGTTCCATCGTCATTTTATATATGAAACGGAAAAGAAATTGTAAGAATTATAAAAGATAGCACTAATAAAAAAAAATGAATACAAATGAAAATTAGATGGAAGGAACCACTCAATAGGAAGTTATTTTCAATATAGTCTAGTCTGTAACGAATTTTTATTACCTACTGAGACCTAGTAAGGGATTCAGAGTTGGCAATTTTTTGAGTGGTCGTCGGGAATGTTATTATTCGATTTTATAACTTCTTTATGTTCATCCTTTTTGCTTGCTTCAGTCGTTGCAAATTTCGTCATTTTCAAGTAGAGTATTAATGGCCGGGACGGTAACGCAATGCTCCAACACTGCATTCCTGATTTTCAGCAACCACACATTTTTCACATTTGGTCTTCTTTAGATTTTATTCTAAACCGGGAAGCGAGAACTTAAAAACAAACCACCCTTTTTCAAGATGACGGGCAACGCTGAGGCTGCAGCAAACTTCAATTTAGATCTCCCAACGACTCTTTTTTGGCATCGATTTGATCATGGTTTGGTTTTGGATCTTCAACCACTCAATTTTGATTTTTCATAGAACTGCGTCTAGTTGGAAAATCTATGTTCTTCTTAGCTACTTTTTAACTATTTCCCCATAAATTTTCAATCAGATTCAAATCCGATGAATATACACAGCCTAATCGATCCTTTCATTTTGGTTCTATTCAAGCTGTAATTAGTCACAATTTTTGAGGGATGCCTGGGAGTTCGGTTCTGTTAAAAACTTCTATCTTCATATGGAATTATATCTATTATTTTCTAGGATATTTTTGCATTAAAACCTATGCATTTGGATGTTCATAATGGCGCTGCGTCCTGGCCAGGAGAAGTATACTCCACACCAAAGGAAGTTTCTTCTCCATCTTTTGTCTGAAATTCATTAGAGAATATCTCACAGTTTGCCATTATTACTCAATGCTCAGTGCAGTGCCCATATCTTTTCCAGAAATATTATTCTTTCTTGTTGGCTACTTTGTTTGTCATCTACTTGGCAGTTTAACCTGAAAGATTCGACTCCTAATAATTCTGTTTGTTAATGTATAGTTTCTCATGACAACAATTTTGATGGCCGTTGAATAAGAAATGTATAAAAATTTATTAATATTTTCTACGTTTTGCTTTATGGAGTGATTATTCTCATTTTTTCTTTCTTAAAAATGGTCAGGAGCTCGAAAGTCTAAGATCCTGTTTGTAGTGGTGCGCGCATTTTTGTGATAGAGAAGAGTTCACCATCTTGATCGTTTTGCACAAAATTTTGAAAAACGCCCGGCAAAAATTATGGTTGACCATGTAGCGGAGATGTTCCAATATGCAAAGTATGGTTTGAAATATTCTTCCAAAACTAGTGATGCATTGAGCTCTGCTCCGAGTAAGAAAAATAAAAAAACAAAAAACAAAAAACAATTGCATATGCACTAACTGGAGCAAGAAATCTCGTCAGTTTAAGGCAAAACTCTAGAGCGGAGCATTTTGAAGAGCAAAATATTTTTTAGGTCTACTAAGATGCCCCAGATATACGGGAAAAAATATAAAGCACCCTAAGTCAGAAATACGTGAAATTTAATAAATCTTTTATTCAAACCTTTAAGATTTATCCAGAAAAAAACTATGTCGGAAATAATTTCTATCAATATACATTTCCCCCCCTTTTTTAAGGCATAGGGATAAGAGATCTCAAGTACCGAGGCCAGAGCGGCCTATTGTGCTGTCTTGGTAGAAGACCTATCACCAAAAACCATCCTGTCCTCTTAATGAAGTGAATTAGGTTTTGGTGAGGAAGGATTTTCAGCTCATCTACAGATAAAAAAGCAGAGCCTAGAGTATCCAGCCATAAAGTGTTGTTCCGTTGACTCAGGCTCCCCCTCTAGGCAGAACACGCTCAGGGATACAGGGCTGTCAACAACTCTCATCCTTATTAGATAAGCGTGTAGCGATCTGTGGCCGCTAACCAAAGTTCTATAATGTTTCTTTCCGAGCCCCAAGAGAAAATCAGTGATTTTCCTATTGAGCCCACAAAACAAAAGTTTTGTGCAAGTGGGTACTCAGGTTCGCCCATCTCTGCTGATGCTTCCTATGAACATGATGAGAGACCCCATAGTCGAGGTAGCAACGCCTACGATGGGTTTCGTTCTGAGGAACGGGAAGTCAGAGCCATCTCTCCTTACTGTCCACTAGGTAGCCGTAAGTCCTTATTTTAATTGCCTTTCTAAGGAGATATATTATTTGTGAATAAAAATTTTAGCTCCAAATTATACTTTTTTGGCGCATTTCAAAAAAGAAGGCAGAGTAAAGTTCGAGTGTGATTAATTTACTTAAAATTAGGTAAAATTTTACCCTTCTTGAGTAACATATAAGGAGTTTAACCAATAAGGGTCTTAAGATTTAAGGCTTCGAAAGGAGCTATATTTTCAGAGCAACACGTCCGGGTAGAAGCGATATCTCAATCCTTGGTGCAAAGAATGAGGCAATCATTGTTTTTTGTATCAATGCTCCATGAACGCTTAGCCTTGATTGATTTATCGTCGCTTGTGAGGATCCGCTGCTGTGATTGAAACTTGGCTTCTGGCTCATATTAGTAAATTCAAGTGTCGTCACTGTCATAAGGTCGAACATTGCTCAATTTGGTTTGAATCTTTTGAGCATTTGTTATCTCTAATCACCTCGATTCTTCTTTTGAGCACCACTCATTTATGTTCGATGGAACCAATCTTCCTGATGGTCAGAGGTTCATGCAGGATTGTTTTTTAATCAGATTATGGATATTTACAGGCATGACACGATACCCAAGTAAATGTAGGTTAGGTTTAAGCAGCATACGAAGCATGCGCCGTCAATATTTTCTTGGACTACTAAAATAATTTTATAATCCTCCGCATGGCTTGTTCTTAAGTGAATTCTTCCCACGTTGAAATTTATTATTATTTATTATTTATTCTATACAGTGTGGTGAAAGCTGATGCTTCATTATGTAAGAAGCATTTTAGTTTTTGGGAGCATTGTTGGTGAGGTAATCAGTTTGTAAAACCCATAAAAAGTTATGGCTCGAAAATCTTCCCTTGTTAGTTCTACTTTTTTAACGTACTAATGCCTTTTTTTGGTCGGTCTGAATGAAAACGATGACAACAACAAATTTTGTTGATTTTGTAAACTGTAAAAAAAAAACTGGTAAGGAATGGAAAATAATCTGAAAATGCTGGGAAATAGTCCAACCACAAGACTTACGCAGCGACCATGCAGTTTTTTTAATCCTGCCAAATTTAATCTAATAGTAGTTGTACTACTACGGCGGCGTTCATCCAATAAACTAACTTCGTTTGAATTGCATATTCTTGGCTAAATGTTCTTTTATATGCAACTAATGGTTTCTTCATATTTTCTTTGATATTTCTGTTAAATCGTGCATGTTCATAACAGATGAATCTAATTTTATCTTAATTCTTATATAAAGAAATTTAATTAGAATTGTAAGAAAACAAGAGATATATATGTATATACCATTATTTCATATGTAGGTCAGGCATGAATAAAGGTTCATGTTATCATTGTAATAGGAAACCTAATTTCATTCACCTGGCGCGAATTTCATTCACCTCGCTTCATGCAAAAATAAATTCTTCGTCATTATAATCTAAAAGAAAGTTGACACTCAGCAATAACTGAGGAATTTATTTTGCATGAAACTTGCAATTTCGCTAGATAAGCAGTATCGGAAATTCTTAATTGAATATTGCTTTCTTTTGTAGAATAAGTGGTAATGTTAGCAAAATTTTAATATAAATTCACTGCGAGTAATGAATAAATTATCAGTTGTTAATAAAATTTAGAGCGTTTTATTCAGTATCGCGTAACCATTCTAGTTTTTTCAGGCTTTTGGTATTCGGTTAAGGTGCCGTTTATACCATCATCAATAACACCTAGCAAGCCAGGCAACTGTATTTAGCCTTGGTATATCGGTTCAAGTGCCGTTTATACCATCTGCGTTTTAAGGCTAAGGAAATATAGGCAAGACAAAAGAGCCTTGTCTCAACATTTGGTGACCCCGACGTGATACAAGTGAAACATTTGTATCACGTATTGAATCAAGTGGAATTAAATCAAATAAAAATGGCAAACGTATTTGAAAAATTAGCAGCGGAACAAACCTTCAATGGAAAAGAGATCCAAAGAATCATCGCAAACTACAGAAAGGACTCGATTGACAGAAAGGTCACTAAAGAGTATTATGCAGATCGCCTTCACCTATTGGAGGAGGCATGGGCACTATTTGAAACAACGGATAATAAGATGAGAATGATTCCTGATCTTCCTCGGAGTCATTCTTACTTTACGACAGATTACTACAATACAATCATGGCACTGTATAGCCAATATCAGGTTTATTTTGCTGAGAAGGTAGAGCACTTCACTCATCAAGAGGCAGAGACATCCTCCAAGGCTTCAACTGTTGAAAGCGAAGGCACTGAAGGACCTGGTCCAAAATCACCAGACATAATGAAACAAGCTAGTGCTACAGGAGCAGTACCAAGGGCACCCAAAATTCCTAAATTCGAAGAGAAAAATGGTCATCTACCTCCTTCTGAAACTCAGCTACGACAATTAGCTGGAATCATAAGAAGACAAAGACGAATTATTGGTGTGCTAAGGAATGTACTTTACGTAATCGAGACTGATGGTGAAGATCATTCAAGACAATACTACGAACTAAAACTGAGGTCAATTAATCAGTACTGGTCACAAATCGAAGAGTGTGATCATAAAATATGGGAACTGACTGAGGACCCAATCAAGGAGGGCTATGATGCAGAAGAATTCATGAAGATGCAAAAGGAAGTGGATAACTGCTTAATATTATTAGCAACCAAACGTGACAGCCTTAATGCAACAACAATACAGTCATCCCAGTTCTCAAACGTCGACTCAAGTGCAATACTAAAACTGCCCAAGTTAACACTCCCACGATTCGATGGTGATTACTTGAAGTGGACCCAGTTTCACGACTTGTTCACTCATATGGTGCACAATCAACCAATGCCAAATTGTCAGAAGTTATGGTATCTCAAGGCCAACTTAGCTGGAGAAGCAGAAAGATTAATAAGGCACTTTACGGCCTCAGAAGAAAACTATACAGCTGCTTGGCAGACCTTAAAGGATCGTTATGACAATCGCAGACTGTTGGTAACAGCACTCATTAACAAGTTATCATCTCAGTCAGCACATGTGAACGATAACCCTTCAGCTGCTACAATAAAATCGCTACATGATACTACACAAGAGTGTCTGTTAGGATTGCAGAATTTAGGCGTTTCAACGGCAGATT
Organism: Dioctria rufipes; assembly: GCA_963924295.1. NCBI lineage: Eukaryota > Metazoa > Arthropoda > Insecta > Diptera > Asilidae > Dioctria > Dioctria rufipes. The sequence goes on along the minus strand of OZ002742.1, from coordinate 176,131,133 downwards.
GGGATCCACTCTTGCTTCATATCTTAACAAAGAAGCTTGACAGAAGCACGTACACTCTATATGAGCAATCACTATCAAAGCCTAGAGAAATACAGAGTATAAAGGTATTTCTATCATTTCTGGAAACCAGATTTCAAGCACTCGAAGCACTCGGCACTAAGTATAAAATTGACGATTACCAAAGAAGACATGGCAGCTCCAAGGCACTAACTTCGATAATATCATCCACTTCAAATCGGGCATCATGTATGTCATGTAAAGGGAACCATCCTCTTTTTGCATGCCCCCAGTTTTTGAAATTGACACCAGCCAGTCGACTGAGCTTTGTACGCAGTCATAACTTGTGTTTTAATTGCCTCAAGCCTGGTCACAGCAGCAACCAGTGCATACTTCGAGGATGTACAAAATGCACCAAAAAACACAACACGCTTGTACATCTAGAACCATCAGGGAAGGTAGAAAAATCTGATGTCAAATCACCAAGAAGCTCATCTTCAGTAGATGTACTGTTACAAAAGGCTGATACACCAGGTTATCAACCAGCCATAGTAGCAACACTCACAAACCAAAAACCAAGAGGTTATGTTCTCCTGGGCACAGCCATTGTCAAACTCATATCTGACAAGGGAGACACAATAGAATGTAGAGCCATTCTTGATTCAGGCTCTCAAGTTAATATAATAACAGAAAGGGTTATGAAGAAACTAAACTTGACACCAAATTCAGAAAGAATTACCATACATGGTGTCGGAAATAAGAAAGGAAGAATCCAACATAAGGTTAATTTGCGGTTAGAGTCCACAATGAACAAATATGCAACAAGAGTAGAAGCCTTTGTGCTGCCAAAAATAATCGCGCCACAACCAACGCAGTCATTTGACATCTCTGAGTGGGACATACCTAAAAATATCAGACTTGCCGATTCTAAATTCAACATAACCGACTCAATTGATTTGCTTTTGGGAGCAGAGTTTTATTACAACCTACTGTCCATTGGACAAATCAAGTTAGCAAATAATCTTCCTATGCTACAAAATACTGTTCTTGGATGGGTATTGACAGGCAAGATCGATCAGATTGAAACATCTGCCGCTACATGTGGCATATGTTCAGAGGACGAACAAACAGATCAACTTGTTCAAAGATTTTGGAAACTTGAAGAAGTTGCTGCAGCAAAGGACAAATTCACTCAAGAAGAAAGGCGATGTGAAACCCACTTCACGCAAACAGTCCGTAGAGATGACAGCGGACGATTTATAGTTAATTTACCATTTCGTGAGGAATCAACAAAATTGGGCGAGTCCAGAAGCATGGCATTGAACAGATTTCTCGCTTTAGAAAGAAGATTGGCCAAAGATGCTGCCTTAAGGTCTCAGTATGTGGAATTCATAACAGAGTATATTGATCTCGGACACATGAAGGAAATAAATGGAGTTAGCATCCAATCGCCCCATTACTTCCTTCCGCACCATTGTGTTCTAAAACCCGATAGTAGCACCACTAAATTAAGAGTGGTGTTCGATGCATCGATGAAGACGTCATCTCAATTGTCTTTAAATGATATCTTGTGCGCAGGACCAACAGTTCAAAGTGACTTATTTTCACTACTGCTGCGGTTTCGGCTACCACGATTCGTATTCACTGCAGACATTCAAAAGATGTACCGCCAGATACTGCTGGACGAAGCCGACCAGAAATATCAGCTAATTTTCTGGAGAAATGACCCAAGAGAATCATTAAAAATTTACCGACTATGTACAGTCACATATGGTACTCGACCGGCACCTTATCTGGCAACAAAATGCCTTCAGAAATTGGCTCAAGAAAATACCGTTAGATATCCATATGGTGCCGAGATCCTGAAAAATGACTTCTATGTGGATGATTGCATTACAGGATCAGACAGTTTGCCGACAGCCATAATAATGCAGAAGGAACTTACAAAACTTCTACAAGGCGCAGGTTTTCGATTGAGAAAATGGTGTGCCAATCACGCCCAATTGTTGCAAGGCGTTCCACCAGAGGATCAAGAAATAGACCTTGACTTCGAAAACAGCACAGAAGAAAAGATAAAGACGTTAGGACTAACATGGCTGCCCAAGTCAGATCAATTCAGAATTAAAGCATTCTCTAACCAAGGATCCAGGATTACTAAAAGAATAGTCACTTCTGACATCGCCAAACTTTTCGACCCTTTAGGTGTATTGGCACCAGTAGTCGTCACCGCTAAGATCTTCACCCAACAACTTTGGCAACTAAAAATTGACTGGGATGCAGCCTTACCAATGGAACTTCATACAAGATGGCTTAATTTCAGGACCACTCTGTCAACCTTAAACAACGTCACATTTCCCAGGCACGTATTTGCAAAGGAAGTTCCAAGGCATATGCAAGTCCATGTGTTCTCAGATGCCTCCGAAAAGGCCTATGGCGCTGCACTTTATATCCGATCGATCAGTAAAGATGGCAGAATTATTGTGAGACTATTATGCGCTAAATCTCGCGTAGCACCACTACAAAAACAAACTGTTCCTCGTTTGGAACTATGTGCAGCTCTAGTAGCAGCCGAACTTGCAAACCATGTAAGGAAGGAGCTGAAGTGGGAAGAAGTACCAACCTATTTCTGGTCAGATTCGGAAATAGTGTTATCATGGATAACTTCATCATCCACATCATATCAAACATTTGTTGCTAATCGGATTGGTGCAATTCAAGAATTAACCATAGCGGCACAATGGCATCATGTGAGATCAAAGGATAATCCAGCCGATGTACTCTCCAGAGGGCTGGAGCCAGACAAATTAGAAACATGTCATCTTTGGTTCTACGGGCCAACATTCCTGCACGGAAGTGAAACCGTATGGCCTACAGCTTATCAAACCAAGATTGAGTGTCAGTTAGAAAGAAAGCGTACAGCCTTGCCCGCAATAACTACAGCAGAAGATATATCTAGTGTGATATACAAAATCAATCATGAGGGATCATTTCGGAAGCTTCAACGCATCATTGCTTATATGATTCGATTTGTAAGGAATGCCAAAATTCCAGTCAAATCACGGCCAAACCATCGCTTCATCACTTGTCGAGAATTAAATGAAGCCTTGTACATCATAATAAGAACCGTACAAGAAGATGAGTTCAAGGAAGAAATAAAACAATTAAAGAAAGATCATGAATTAAACAAGGCAAGTTGTCTAAAAGGTCTTACACCATTTGTCGATGACAAAGGCATCATCAGAGTGGGCGGTCGTTTAAAGGAATCAGTACTAGAATATGATGCAAAATATCCTATGATTTTGCCCTATTCAGATCCGTTAACAAAACTATTGATGTTAACAATTCATAAGGAGAATCTGCACTCTGGCCCGCAAGCCTTGCTGGCCGATACAAGACAACGCTTCTGGCCAATAAAGGGAAAGTCAATCGCGAGATCAATTGTTCAGCATTGTGTAACATGTGCAAGAGCCAAACCAAAAATGTTGACACAGATCATGGGCAATTTGCCTCCCGCAAGAGTTCAACCAGCACGACCATTCGTTAACTCCGGTGTTGACTTTTGTGGGCCAACCTGGGTGCATTACAAAATTCGAGGAAAGAGACCCTACAAGGCATACATCGCTGTTTTCTGCTGTTTTGCAACAAAGGCCGTCCACTTAGAAATAGTCAGCGACTTGTCAACAGAAGCCTTTATTGGGGCATTAAGGCGATTTATGGGCCGCAGAGGAAATTGTAGGAACTTATACTGCGACAACGCAACCAATTTCGTTGGCGCAAGAAACCAACTACGCGAATTGTCTGAGGCCATCCATTCTGAAGCAGCGAGGGAAACCATAGCAGGAACTTGCAGTAAAAGAGGAATCGATTTCCACTTCATTCCTCCGAGGGCACCACACTTCGGTGGGCTATGGGAAGCTGCTGTAAAATCCGCAAAGCATTTACTTATAAAGACAACTTCAGCCGGATCTCTAACTTATGAGGAGCTGGAGACACTAATGATCGAAATAGAAGCAATTTTGAACTCTAGGCCACTAACACAGATGTCAAATGACCCTAATGATCTGACTGCTATCACTCCTGGTCATTTCCTGGTAGGTGAACCATTAACGGCACCCATAGATGCAAGTGCCAAGCAATTGAAAACTAGTCTGCTAGCTAGATGGAGGCTAGTGTCTGATATGAAACACGAATTTTGGAGACGATGGTCCCGAGAATATTTAAATGAACTGCAATATCGACTCAAGTGGAAAGAGCGCTGCCAGAACATAGATCCTGGCACTATAGTGGTTATACAAGATGATAATCTTCCAGTCATGAAATGGCCACTAGGGAGAATTCTTCAAACACATAAGGGAAACGATGGTTATGTTAGAGTTGCTGACGTAAAAACAGCTAAAGGTATACTTCGCAGACCTATTCACAAGCTGTCACCATTGCCGTGTGAGGAGGTAGATCATAACGAGACTCCAATGAACAATAATGATATGGCCGAAGAAATTACAGGAACAGAAGAGTCGCCTCAAGGGACAAGCAATGTCGACAAGGATCAAGTGCCCAAGAAACGACGACGACAGTCTTATGGCACTGCAATTGCAACACTATTATTGGCTTGTTTGGTTCTACCGCCCGGACTTGGAGCAAACATCGATATCGAGAGCTTCGATCCTAAACCGGGGATATATTTCGAAAATATCGGCAAAATAAATTTCATATCAACCGAATGGAATTTAATAGTTTATTACGATTTGAAACCATATTGGATGGAGCTTTCGGTATTATCAAATGGGACGAGGGCATTACATAACTTGTGCCAGCAGAGTAAAACAAGGAGCACATGCATCCAGATAGTGACACAACTTCAGCAGATTGAAGAAGAGTTACATGCCGACAACATACTCCTGTCCACCAGAAGACAAAAACGAGGTGCTATTGACATTGTCGGAAGCCTGGCCAATTCACTTTTTGGGGTCCTTGACTCTGAATATGCAAAAAAAATGTCTGAAACCATAGATACCATCAATGAAAATGAAGAACATCTTCTAACGCTACTGAAAAATCAGACGTCAATAATTGACGCAACGGTTAACGTCTTGAAAAAGGATCAACTAGCTGCAGAAAAGAAATTTAAGGAATTAGACGTCCAAATCACCCACTTGATAAACCACATAAACCACACCGGAGAAGAAACGTATGAGCTAAAAATCAGCCAATTATTTACAACCCTATCCATCCAAATGATGTTCATAGTATCCCATCTTCAGAGAATGCAGTCTTCAATAATCGACGTGTTAACAGACATACACCACGGCAGAATCAGTCCATTACTTGTGACGCCCCAACAATTACGTAACGAACTCATCATGGTCAAGAATCACCTACCACCAGGATTGCAATTACCCGCAGATCAGAATGATATTGTGGAACTATACAAAACCATGTCCGCAGAATCAGGAGTAACCAACAACCACGTAATAGTTAAAATCAGAATGCCGCTGGTCACTCTGGAAAGGTTTGACTTGTTCCAGATGATACCGATACCTGTATCAACTAATGAAGTGCTTGTAGCTGTACGGCCTTGCGCTACATACATCGCTCTCAGTCCACACAGAGATCAATATTACCCAATGACAAAACAGGAACTGTCATCCTGTATGTCGACGGAGGAGCTCAATCATGTATGCCCTCTGAACCATCCTATATATCACAAGGGGGCGGCCGCTTGCTCCTGCGAAGTGAATCTGTTTAACAATTCAACATATAGAAAATGTGAAATGGAAAAAATAGAGAACAGTCCTGCTTGGATTCAGCTCAATAATCCAAACCAATGGATCTACGCAGTCAAGGAACCCACCACTGCAAATGCTTGGTGTAACGAGGAAACCATCCCGCTGACTTTAACAGGTTCTGGTCTTTTAAAGATGATGCCAGATTGCGTCATCAAGCATGACTTACTGACAATTCGAGGAATACATACATATCCTAGCAGCATTAGAACATCCTACAAGAGGTTAAGTGAGTTAAGCAAAATCACCACACCAGAACAGCTACATCCAGTCATCGGTAACCTAACTCCCTACGAAGCCCAAGAAGAACAACTGGAAGAAGTGATGAGATTGGTCTCATCACAGCTCCAAGAGGAAACAATGAAGAAGACTCATTCCCACAATATCCATCAATTTACCATTGGATATCTTTCGCTCGGACTAATTTTATTCTTCATCGCCATCCTGATATTCAAGAATCGAGATGATTGTAGGCACAAATCGAAACGGCCTAAGCCCGCACCCAGGCAATCTACGGAATGTGACTTCAGTATCAACGTATAGTCATTTGAATCTTCGAACGAAGGTTCAACGCGGGGAGAATGTTAAATCGTGCATGTTCATAACAGATGAATCTAATTTTATCTTAATTCTTATATAAAGAAATTTAATTAGAATTGTAAGAAAACAAGAGATATATATGTATATACCATTATTTCATATGTAGGTCAGGCATGAATAAAGGTTCATGTTATCATTGTAATAGGAAACCTAATTTCATTCACCTGGCGCGAATTTCATTCACCTCGCTTCATGCAAAAATAAATTCTTCGTCATTATAATCTAAAAGAAAGTTGACACTCAGCAATAACTGTGGAATTTATTTTGCATGAAACTTGCAATTTCGCTAGATAAGCAGTATCGGAAATTCTTAATTGAATATTGCTTTCTTTTGTAGAATAAGTGGTTATGTTAGCAAAATTTTAATATAAATTCACTGCGAGTAATGAATAAATTATCAGTTGTTAATAAAATTTAGAGCGTTTTATTCAGTATCGCGTAACCATTCTAGTTTTTTCAGGCTTTTGGTATTCGGTTAAAGTGCCGTTTATACCATCATCAATAACACCTAGCAAGCCAGGCAACTGTATTTAGCCTTGGTATATCGGTTCAAGTGCCGTTTATACCATCTGCGTTTTAAGGCTAAGGAAATATAGGCAAGACAAAAGAGCCTTGTCTCAACAATTTCATTTCCAACACAATTTTAGGTCCACAATTATACTCAAGTTGTGTAATGAGGGCAGTTTTGTACGTCCAATACAGTCTTTGTATTTGTAGTGAAAAGTATTTTTCCACTCTTACCTGAATTCAGATTTAGCACGTAAGTCCTGGACGTCTGAGGTTAATTAATTCAAGGCATCTTCATAATTACGGTACGAAACGTTCCTAATATAACTATCACTATATCATCTGCGTACGGAACCTCTCTCAGTCTAGATTTTTTTAAGTATTTCTCTTGGTCATGCCAACAATTTGTCGGTTTTTAATAAAAACAAAAAACTACATTAATTCGCCTTGAAGTCTACTACTGGTTATGGAATTACTCTTGTTTGTAATCTCTGTCAAGAATCGTCGAACTTACATTCCACCTCGGTAGAATCGTCAATATAATTTATAAGCGATATTAATTACCTGCAAAAATTCTATGTCTGAAAGTGTAACTTAAATCGCTTGAACGGATTACTTCCATAGTCTATCAGCTTTTAGGATTCCTACATGGTTGCAGAGTCTCGATCTTAAGGTTCTAATTGAAGATTATCCAATGATTATGGTGAATTGAAAATGATCTTAAGTTTGATATTCTCTAGTTTTCAACCTTAATGGTATTGTTGTCAGTGGGTGATGAGCTGAGAGTGATAATATCCAAAATCTCTTCCCAGCCTTTGAAATGTTCCAGTTACCTTGGTTACATAATACGAATACAAATACTCATCACATCCCTTGTTATCCTTGATGCTTTCTGAACTACCCAATAATGTGCAGTCCAAGTTTCAACTTTATAGTGGATATTATAGGTCGTGAAACAGTTATGGCGGTGTGAGTTTTCTGTCATGAGCTACATATTTATACTACTGACATGTATATAAATGGACTGACTGATCTCCTGTTTCATGTGGCACCAGTTCCGATTTCAGAAAGTATGATCTCACTGTCAATGCTACCAACTGTCGCTATATTTGAATTATTTGCGAATTTACTTATATGCATTTGGGATTTCCCGAATTTACCACAAAAGTATTTGGGAAGGAAGTGTTTTTTACAAGGCTGTTTTGGTTGGAAATACCGCTCTAATTTGTTGTCTGTCAACTCTAGGACATCTTTTTTTAAATATTAAAGCTTCCTCTATATTTTAAGTACCCGTATTTAGGTTTTTGTGGTTGAAGAGAAAATTGTACAACTCGACCTGGATATCTTTTGCGGATAAGTCATGGGTCTTGAATTATGGATAAGTGGATTCTTCGAAGTAACTACTTCTATAGTCCTGAAAGCTAATCCACACGCATTTCGGATATGTTTTGGTGTTGGTAGTTGTGGTTATTTCGTCTTCGTCTACGACCTCTTCTATATTGGTATCTGCTCTATTCCAGGATTGGCATATTTCCATTTTGTCAAATATTTCATTATTGTCCGCCTTCTCTACAACCCCTAAGGACTCATCATTGTTCTGTCGAAAGAGAGACGTGTAACCGATTACGAAAATTGTAAATTTTCGTTCTTAAGAGACCCCTGCGTTATTAAATTTAGATAACCTTTTTTGATTTAACCAAGCCCAGCGGCTGTATATAGTATTTTATTCATTACATTGCAACTGACAAATAATTTATCATCTTGGATATATTTTTTGTATGTGATTATTTCTTACATAAGTCAAGCAAAGATCCATTCTTTATTATCTACTTTTTTTTTTATAGAAGATAGAAGGAACGAAAAAATCCAAAGCAAGGTAGTGTTGTCCTATTTAACAAACTCGCTCACAAAAACCTTCCTGTAAATTTAATAATGAAGCACAGCATGTGTATGGTGAAGTATGCTATCCTAAGTATCATTAGGAGAGCCAATAGTACCCATCCAGTACCTAACTGCTACAGGCATAGTAAGCGCACAACAGGAAATGTTCGATTGTCCTCTCCTTCCAGGTAGGACAGATAAGGCCGAAATACAATGATGCCAACACGAGATTTACGACGACAAATTAAATGTTGACCTATTGGCAATGCTAATGGCACCGACTGAATTTGTCGCCGTAACCAAAGTTTTGAATAATTCAACTTTTGTCGTCGTTGTCGTCGTAATTTGATTTTAACAGCTCAAAGTAATGAGCGAAAACTCCTTTTGAGGAGCAATTAACTAATTTGGTGAGGGAAATGACGTATTTTTATGCCAAAAGAAATCCTCAATATCGAAATACATACTTAAAAGAAAAAAAAAACAAGAAATTAGAGAGAAGTTAAAAATAAGTGGTAGGTGATTTTTTGTAACCCACAGAAACTCAGCGTTAATCATTGCTGATTACACTTAGACAACTTTTATTTTATATCTTTGCCATATTGCTAGTAAATTTCAACAATTAATTTTACCACCTACCTACATATCTTGATATGCCAACAAACATAAGAATGTCGGTGCCATTGTGTTAATTTGGCTATTCGGGAGAATTCGTCAATGACTCTCATGCTTAATAGGTGAGCGTGAAGCTAATTGTAGCCAGTTACCATACCGACCATGGTTCAATATTGTTGTACTCCGAACGGCCCAAGAGAAAGTCCATGACAACTTCTTATTTGGACCGTCAAGAAACAATTTTGTACGCAAGCGCTCAGATTTGTCTATCGCTCATAATCATTTGTACGAATATGTTTTGATCAGAGACCTGGAAATGGCAACAGTAGATTGTGATCCGGGAAAGGAAGTGCTAAAACGGGCTTTGTTTGAGAGTCACCTCTTCTTTTATTCCCCCATAATTCCCGTATGCCAGGTACCCACGGTATTTCCCTTCACCTTCTTAAAATATTTTCAGGTATTCAATATTCAAAATGATGGAAAACTTATAGGTAAAATTGGCAGTGAAATATACGTTCATCATACTTACAATTATCTGACTGCAGTTGTTCCATTGTCTGACTTGACTCAACAAACATTGAAATAAAGCTTCTGGAGAGTGATCATATTAACACTCCGTGAGAATTTAGACCGTCCGCGAACGTGTTAGTAGCTGGCATTTATTCAATGATCTAGTCGCCAGATGATCTGATTGGATTTAATAGAACATGCTGATAATATAGCCTCCTTGTTAAATTAATTATGTGGAGAATTGCCTGATCATGATCACGTTCAAAAATATAAAATTATCATGAAAAACAGCGATGGAACTTAATTCATGTGAACCAATAATAGAAAGAATAAATGCCAAATATCGGTAGCGGACATCATAATCAGTCTTGAAGAAAATTGCTATAAGCGAAAGTTTGGTTGCGTGGTAAAAGTGGCCTGCTCCTTTGCTCTATTTCATACCAAATTAATTTCCTTCCATTTAAAAACTTGTATAAAACAGTTTTGCATAAAGTGCTTTAACGAAAGTATAGTTGCGTAAGCTACTATCGCTTTAATTTTATATGTCTAGCCATTAATAATAATTTGAGCGGGTCATTCGGACACCACAATTCCATCCATATTCTATGAGATTTTATTACAATTCAATGCGATCCTTAATGTCCATTCTTAGAGTTTGAAATCGAAAGCAAACCAAGAGAGTGAATTTTTGGTCCATTTTATTTATGATTTCATCGCCTTACGTATTCTTACAACACATTTTTATCCCTGGTTGGTTAGCAAGACCAGAACGATAAATATTTTGCGTTTGTTTAATTTTGCTATGCAAGTCAATAGATTTCGCTTTCAATTGAAGTTAATTTCTGTCTTGTCCAAATAGCACCTAACAAGAATTTTATAATTTTTTTATGTAGAGAGATATCAGTTTCCCAATATTACCAAAGTTCCGCCATTTGCATTTAAAAAAAACAAAAACAAAAAAAAAGTTGAAAAAATTGTAGCCTAAATGTGGATTGGCAATAGATTTGATTTCTTTTCTACCAGGCGCAACAGTTGGCCCATACAAATTTTGCAATTCAGTTTGCAGAATTGTGATAAAATAGGCAACAAGGCAAACTTGACGAAAATGCTTTAATGTAGAAAAAGTGAATGAGTGAAGAGTATGTCGGCATGGCATTCTATTCTACCAACCTATATCTATTCTATAATGGGGTTTGTAGAATTGATTGATGAAACTAGGCAACACGGCAAAGTTGAACGAAAGTTTATAAAAAGGAAAGATTTTGGTTTTCTTTTTTTTTGGGGGGGGGGGGGCTAATAGATTATTCGTCCGACCGGCATGAGCATGGCATGACTCGGATCAATCAAGATTCGTGTCAGCCATTAATAATTTCGGATAGAAAAGTGAGAGCTGATCATTCATTTGGATAATGTCAATGCGTCTGAATAATGCAAATGCAATATCACCTTGAAACTATATCCCTTCTTATAACAAGTTCAAGATGGCTTATTATTTGTGATTGGTTCAGATCACATCACCACATTTAAAATAAGAAGAGCAAAATATAAATTTTTGGCTTTGTACATTGTCGGCTTTATGGATTTAAATTGTGTTCACACACAAACATAAATACAGCCAGCATGCATTCTTTGAGTTCTATTAGTAGAGGGTTGTAGGAGTATTAAAATCATTTTTTACTCATCGTGTGGCAAATGGGCTATTGAATTTTTCCACGTTATTTTTTTTTTTGTAATATTATCGCATGGAGGCCATTGAAAATTGATTCCAAAATTTCAATAGGTAGGGTGTAATTCTAAAAGTAAATATCTAGGTATTTATGTAGGTAGGTAACATTGCATTTTAAATTCAAATGAGAAAATCCTAGAAGACTTACTACTCCACTGAGAGTTATATACTTGTGCCTACATTTTAATCGTATTGTAATCGAGTGCCTCGCTTCGTTAGATGAATAAAATATGCGCGAAAATAATAATTATACATAAAAATCACTATTACTTTAAAAGTTGGTACCTAGAGAGGAATACCCAAAGTAGGCAAATAATGAAAGATCTAGTAAAATTAATTCAAACTAAATTCTATTTCATTAGTACCTGCACCTGCATAGGTGCCTAAACTATTAACTTCTGCTATTCTACACAAAATAATCGAACTGCCATCTCTGTCATTATTACGTCGTTTACAGTCTCTGGAACATTGTCAGAAGAATTATTCTTCGAGCTTTGCTATCAGAAATCATTTTAATGTCAGAGTCAGAATAAATAATTCGAAAATTTCGAGGTTGCCCAGTATATTCTTATTATCATCATCATCATTTATTGTGTGTGGTGATGGTGGTGGTGCTGTACATACCTACCTACATATCCCAAGTAATAAGGAAGCGATGTAAACATATATCGCACTGTGTAGTTAGCTAAAATAAGCCATATATTTACGTTTCCCGCATCCCACCCTTATAGTCATATTAAAACTCCAAAAAACGTAATTTTATTGTACGTGATCCGCAAAACCATATGTTAAAATAACGAGGATTCTTTAATCTTTTCCTAATAAGATGAATTTGAGCTTGTGCGTGCCCATAGATGAATTAGTAAAAATTGGAAATGTGAGTCACATGCTCTTTGATCGTTTTTCTTCCGGAATATATGTTTTTGCATTGATATACGAACTGAGGATTTATCAGGGACAAAATTGCAATTTCATCAATTTACACACCTGTATTATTTCTTCTGATTTATTTTTAAAAGGATCAGCAGTCCGATTTACTGCCTGTGTCTGAATTTTTCGTACTATCTTAAGCTTGAATTAAATTACCCATTTTTACTGCTAATATAAATTTCGGCAGATAATATCTCTAAAAATCGGTAGCTTTCTACTTTAAGTCCTATACCAGGAAAGAATTAAAAGCTGAGGAAATATCGTGCAAGATCTCAGTAGTCTACGTAAGCATAAGATGAACAAGTTTTTTTTTTTTTTTTTCCTTTTCCAGCTCTGTGTGGTGTATTCCTGTGGATTTATGAAACTCGCATTGTCCTTTATTCTCCAAACAGAACATTTAACATTATTTTTTTTTGATTTTTGTGAATAAATTATTTACTTAAATCCAAAAACATTGCGATATTCTTTAAAATATTATTGGAAATCTTCTGTTTGCAATCGTATTGTGATTTGTAAAGAAAATTATCTATGTTTTTTTTTATTTGAAATATATTTAAATAACGAAATGTATCAGCGCAAAGAATTCTGCCTTTGAATTTCTCGTTTTAAATCCGTTTAATTCAAGTTAAAAAAAAAAAACTTTTACTTTGCCATTTTATTTTTATTGATTTTGAATTAATATAACTTCAAAATAGGGATGCCACTTTTGATTTGTGTCCGACCTGTAGTTCTTTAGTCAAAACCAAAGTCTAAAGCATATCCTTTAATTAAAAACCTTTAGTTTCCACTTCTAGATATTCAGGATCATGCAGGGAATTTAGTTTTTTTTTCCATTAACCCAATTTTTAGTAAAAAACTATAATTTGTCAACTTATGGGAAGGCACAATGAATCAACTCTTGTCACGGTGTCGGCATGGTCCTAGAGGTCTAGTCGCCCCCTACTTTTAACATTAACATAATTTGTCATTTTGGATTATTTCAATTTCAAAAAAAAAATTCTTGCTTTTTATTTTCTATCTGGGTTGATATATACAAAAAATTGTGTCGGAGGTGAGGTAACGTTGCAATATGCGTAGTTTGGCCGGTAGGGTGTTTGGATTTTTTTCTTGTGGATCTTATGCAATAACAAAAATGTCATGAACTACCTATATAGATGCATATATGTGTGTAGATATAGATTGCATATTCTTAGTGTGCTAAAACTGTATTCTTGGTAGAATAGAACTTTTATTCTTTCATTCTAGTCGGCTCGTTTTACTGGTTTACTCTGCTCCCTGCCAATTAACGAGGCCAAATAAAATTTGATTTCTCCGTGAATCAAAAAAATCAAGAGCAATAATATTTAACAAGCAAAAACAAATTAATTGAAAATAAAATGAAGCTAAATTCGGATATAGTTCTGCTTTCAACTAATATCCTATATTGGGCCGCAAACAAAAAATCAAAAATAATTCTACGTCTCTCATCTGAAAACAAAAAACAGAAATTGAGAAGAAAAATTAGAATGTCTCCCATATTCGCTAATTCGTTCTCTTTCTGGCCCTAGTTAGATGGAGAACAGAGTAGGACAGTAGTCCCTACTAGAAATGCTCACAGAAACACAATCGAGCCACAGTTTGGAAATAATAAATTCATCAAGCCGCTTATGAAAACGCCATCGGTAAAATGCTGAACACAGACTGACAATGCACAGGGTTTATTATTATTAACTTCATTAGGTTAGATAGTATGTGTCTGTATGCGTGCGAATATATATCTCTTATTAGCCAACGAAAACAGCAACACCAAGCTTGCAGTTCCTTGATTTTTGCTTAAGAGTTTTTCAATTGAACGAACATGATATTCTCTTGATGTTCATATATAACAAATGGGTTCTATGCAGGGCTCAACAGATGGCGAGATGAGTATCAAAATGAGCGTCCGAATATGTTGGTTACATAATTACTGGTCTTATCTTCGCACAGGAAACATACGTGAAACATGTTCGGTAACAATTTTTTTTTATACTTAAGTTAGACTTTTTGTAATGCCAGAAAATCGGAAAATAGTCTATTTCTTTTCCTTTAACTTTATAAATTGCTAAATTAATTTGAAGATGACAGAATTAAAGCACCAAAGATCATTGGCTGACTTAATTACGGGCGGAAGTCTTTTAAACCGAATGTAAAGTCGTTGATGAATCACGAGGAGATTTAATACAACTTCAGCAGTGTCTTACAAGAAATTATAAGATATTGAAAGAATTTAAAAAGTATATAACTGAAATATTCTCATTTTGTACCGTTTCAAATATATTTTAATATTTCTTATAATCAGGGTTCCATTGTTATCCTTCTCTCCAAAATATTCAGCATCCTATGTTATCTTCGGTCTTCTAGACCTATTATGTAATTTCTTCTTTTACAAAAAGAAACTGGTATTTCAACCAGAATTTTAATTAGAACCTCGTAAAGGAACAATGAAAGGTAAATGGTAAATGCATCCTAATAATTCTTTTATCTATTTTATTTTTAAATGAATGCTCATAAGACTGTTGCTAGTTAAATTCTTAAGTTGGGATCGCAGTTAGGGAAGAGATACTTTTTCTTCAATAGAGGTCACGTTATTTTGGGAAAAAAATTTATAGAAATTTATTGTGTTATGCTTTATTCCATAAAATTGTTACACCAATGATATGATTTTTTGTTTGCTCCTAAAATGTGATCTGTTAACAGTCCTTTAAACAATTGCTACTTCAGTTCAAAAGCTATTTAATATTTTAATGTTAGGTGAAAAATGTAAATTTTAATTTACAAAACACAAAATACCCTCCTCTTGCAAAATGAACATTTCTGCTAATGTCATCTTGGATGGAAATCATGACTAAATAAAAAGTCAAAGTCAAAGTATTTTATTAAGCTTATTCACCTTATAGTTACAGGTGTTTGGTTGTTTTACAAGACTTTTTATTTGTAGAATTGATTTAACTGCCTGGCTAATAATATTTTTTTTTTTTTAATTCACATGGCCGTTAATGACACCTATCATTATCTTCCCTTTATCAATCATAGCTTAAACTTTTACATTGGCATTTATATACTTGCTCCCGGCCCATATTTATTAGGGATTGTCTTATTGATACCATACCTAACTTAACACTAAATAACACAACAAGAAACAGCGGCTCCATACCTCTCTTAGTATCTTAATTTTGGCAGTGAGTCAAGGCACTCACTTTGCCCATTCGGCTCGAAGGGACAACCTTACCGTTGCCATTAAAAATTTAAGTTACTTCATTTTGGATTTTGCTATTATTTTACTTACACAATTAAAATTGTTACTATAATAACAAAAATGCGTTGTGAAAATTAATAAATTTTTTGTATTGTTTTTCTCTTTCGCTTACGTTTTCCTGCTTCTAAATTAATTCTTCATGGAAATCGTCTGGTGCACCGCGAATTATCACAACTCACGAACCGTACTGACATGGCAATTACCTACCTACCTATTTACTAGTGTGAGTGTCGGGTGACCGAGCTTTTTACAAAAACTGTTCTAATTTTTAGGGTTTCGTACAATGTCTGCCTGTCACAGACGTTTTTTCTCGAAAAATATGTGACGTCTGAAATGGCAGAATGGCAGATCTTCGTGATGCACAAAATATTTCGACAATCAAAGATTATGAAATATTTTTGCTCAGGAGTACCAGCAGCTATAATGCACAACAGCGGAAAATTCATAGAACAGTACGTTGAAACTTAGCTGTACTGAAGAGTATTAAGGTTTCTGCCAATACGAAAGGATTCTTCCAATCCATTTTAGAAGTTCAAATTTGCAATTGACAATCGTGATTAGCATAGTTTCTTTCCTCCATAGACGGAATATAATTCATCTTTCAGGAGGCGTTGGGCTTCCTGGATTTTATAACTTACCATAAGTGCTGGTTGGATTTTATCGTTCTTCTTGAATGATGGCTCAAGTTTATTATTGTTCACGATTGATAGTTAGATACAGGGTGGGCTAAAAGTCAGCATGGGGTTTAAAAATTAAATTGGTAACATATGGTAGGATGAAAAAAAGGAGGGGTAAGGTGGGGTGGGGAAACATGCTTACCTATGAAGAACAGACAGTTGGCTATCATGTACAAAAGGAATGAAGAGAAACGGTCAACAGGGTGTGGAGCAATGTACAAACGAAAAAGTTAGTTATTTTTAAACCCCATGGTGACTTTTGGCCCACCCTGTATTATCCTGTATCATTTATCATGAATGATAGTTAGGTTTCCTCCAGTTGTAAATGCCATCAAAAAATCTCAACTATATTAATAAGTGTATGTTTATATATAGCCCAAAAATTATATATGTCAGTGATTGAATCAGATGTAATAGAATCGATTAATTATGATGATATTATAGACATATTTTCTAAAACAAATACCAATGTAGTGTTTTTTTTATGTTATTAAAATGCGTTATTATGCACGATATACAGAGTAACAAGGTATGATTGTCCAGGCTGTCAAGTGCGTGTGACGTCAGACGAATCGACTCTTAAAACGGGAAAAATAAAGTGATAATATTTATGTAAATTTATTCCACTGGATCCATTGAAAATGTTTTACTAAATATAATATGAGTTTGTTAACAAAAATGTACATTGAATTTGTTAGTTTAAATCTCATTTCAGGGAAATAAGTTCGGATCAACACAAAGTGCCACAAAAGTTTTATCGATAAAAAATGCAAAATAAGACTGAAATACTTGTGATTTGCACTCCTAATTGATTATTTAAGATCTTTTTATTATTTCTATAGTGAAATTAGTTAGTGGTAATCGTAATTTTCTCAAATAGAAGGCAAATTTGCAATACATCATATCGAAGTGTAAAAAGTGGGGTTAGTGGCAAATTAAAATGTGGAATACAATTCTAATAATCTTCCTTCAATTTATCTTTCTGTTTAGAAGATAAAATGGAACTTATTTTAAGATTTTAAATGGATCCAGTTGAATAAATTTACATAAATATTAACCTTTATATTTTTCACTTTTTAAGAAACGCGTCATGCGAATCGATTAACAGAGAAAATGGCGAATCTATGGCGCCGGATAGTCATACCTTGTTAGTATGTATACCGTGGTTATTATGGAAATGTCGACTTTCGTTTTCCATAAACTAAAAAAATGCATATGTATGTAGGTCCCTATATATATTTTGTTAATTGAAACAGACTTATTTTTTTTTGGGTCTCATATGGATTTTGCGCCCAGGGCCTCCAAAAGTATAATTGCGGCTCATACTGTACTCATCGAAGAGCTCATCTAATCTTGTGAAATGCACAAAAGAGAAGCAAAGTATAAATTTCTAAATAAGTGAAAGAGATGCAATATCTCATGCACACTATCTGTGAATAAGTAACTAAATGATTTTTCCCAGTTTTGACTCAAACGCGAATAAATTTCATCAGTTCGTTTATCTGATTGCTCATTAATGAGCTCATTGATGAGGTCATCACGATATGTCTACCAGTGAAGATACCATCTACTGATGCATTATTTATACGTATGTACATAAACTGTACTGCTTATTGTTTTTTCTCAACTTTGCATAGGTTTTTCCTTAAGATGCTTTACCTGAGGAAAGATATAAAATGACAATACCAATTGTTGCGAGCCGATACATATAAAGAATTGTGGGTAAAAATCTGACTTATCAGATTAACAAATGTATAGGCTACAACGATGGAAGCGGCTTCAACCCCGCAAATCCACCCCATATATACGACCATCCGCACGGCCCATATTGGCAAACCCAAGGGGTAGTTATGACCCCCACCACAAAGATCCGAAAAATTAAATTTGTTTACTTCCCTCAAGCTGTCCATTAATTCATTCTAAATATATAAAAAAATAAACCCACGTGGATCCATCCACGGTTTCTACCCTAAAACTATTCCTAAAATTTCACATTTTCGTCACAAACGGCGCGCTTTACGCACGAAGTTATTAAGTTATTTAGTCAAGGGTTAGTGAGTAGATAAAAAATTTATTTAAAAAGTGTAGCAAATACGTAGAAAATATTTGGGAAAATCCATTAATTATTAATTTCCAAGAAAAATAATTGAACACAAAACAAACTTCTTGCTTTGATTCTCTGCTGCGATATAGCTAAAAGTAGCTTGGATTTCTGTCATTCAAACATCAGAAGAAAGAAACCACATTTTTGTGTAGGAGCGCCAGTTTTAGCTGTAGTAGCGCACCTATTCAAAATTTTTACATAATTTTTATAAGCAAAACGGCCAATCGGCCCACTAGTGTATGTATCTATATATAAATGTATTAGTGACACCTCCGATTTCATTGCTTTTTTTCTATTTCAGGGTTTGGGCTAGGGCCATAACCGTCTTTAGACAAATGAGGGCCCAGACTATTATAGAATATAGAAGCCCTCTAACAGAAAGAATATGCTAAACTAATTTGGATTGAAACAGGAACAGTAACGTAAAATATAATCGCAAACAACAACATGGGAAACAAACCAGAGGCGTGTGATTTTCAGTCTCGAGAAGAAGGATAATGTAAAGTGGCGCTAAGGAGAGTCCCCATCCGAATGTCCCGATCGTGCGAGTTTGTTTACTTGTTTTGTAATAAAGTGATTTCAACTCATTTCTCTGATAACAAATAAAGTTTGGCTACTGAAAGTGTACCATCAAAAAATGTGGAAACTTTAAAAATTACTGGGGCTGCAAACACTAAGTATTCCATAACAATGACGTTTTTATAACCTAGATGAAATCTAAAGGATATACTAAGTCTGTCGTTCCCTTCGTAATGCATAGAAATAATGATGACAGAGCGAAATGAATTGGACACCCAAGCACGCATAATATTAAAAGTTATTTTGATTTTAGCCTGTCTGTCCGTCCGCACGATAACTTCAGAACGCGTGCACTTAGAGAACTGAAATTTTACCTACGGACTTTTATCTAAAAAAAAAAAGTTCGAAAAAGTTCCTTGTAACCCTATTTCGTTTTTCACTATATATTTGGACACTGTTTGAGAACGCGTCAACGTAGAGAGCCGAAATTTGGTACGTGGTGTTTTCATAAGAATAGTAAACAAAATTCGAATGTGAAAATGGACTAAATCGGTGTTGCCATATAAAATTTTAATTTTTGTACGCCTTTACAGCGATCAGTCCTAATCGTTTCTATTGTACTGAAAATTTCTTCAGAATATGAAATCTTATGAAATTGGTTATAATCATTTTTACTGTCCAACAAACCGTTCTAGAAATAGATGCTATTAATTACTTTATGAAGCGACCGAAATTACATACCGTCATTTATCTAGGCTATCCTAAGAATTAATATCCTAGAATTGTACTTGTTTTGAGCTAATTAATATCACATTTGAACTCAAAACTCAGTTTTGAGCTCAAAACTCACAATGAAGCTTAGGGTTCCTTTTTGTGTTCGATAGCTTCCTTTCAACCTAACAAGTTACTTTTCAACAGCAGCTTTTTGCGCTCATAGTTCACCTACTTTTACTGGTTGAGGAACTTTCTTAAAGTTATCATTTACTCAACGTGGCAGGTGCGCTTAAATGCCTGAAGAAGATTCGTCAAGGATTTGCTTTTCTAATTTACTACAGTTTTCTTAGAGGCCAAGGAATTATTGTACTGTGTCATATCAACGTACGGTTCATATTCGATTTCAAAGTTAAAAAGTGCTTTGTTCCATGCTACATAATAATCCTTTCATATTATTTATGAACCGTGATGCCATCAAGCGTATAAAACCTTCTATCAAAAATTGCATATCGTAGATTTACTGTGATAATTTTCTTGACCTCATATAGCATTTTCAGATTAAATTAAACCATCTCCAAAATCCAAAAACAATAAAACTAAATTCATAAACAATTAAACGAATGATTTTCGTATTTATTTTGTTGATTCCTTAAAGAGCTTATAGCTAAAATATCGCATATAGAAAATGCAAGGTTAATTTTCGATAATGCCACCATACACGAGACAAATGATGTTGGAGAGGTTGTTGCACCAACGACTTCAATTTCTTGCACCATATTCATTTATTCTCAATCCTATAGAACAATCATTTAAAAGATTAAAGGAGAAGATACCTACATCTGTTATAGAAAGTAGCGTTCGAGAGATAAATGCTAAAGTTGCTGTAAATTTCATAATGTCTCTGACGATGAAAATCAGTCGTGCTTCGCGTGACGAACGATGGTATGAATTTAAGCATAAATATACTGAATACCTGATTTTAGTGTCAATCAGGTAATTTCTCATACTTATTTAAGTACTAAGTACCTAGAGAAAACAAATATTTATTTACCTATATTTTCCGCAGGAACGACTTGGCGACGCTACTAAATTAAGTATTAAGCGCGAGCGTGCGCGAGGAGGCCCATGGCCGGCGCGAGCAAGCCTGTCATTTCAACATGCAAGTCCGAATAGTGATAATTTCTGCATGCGGCATTTTAAGCTTGGTTCCCATGGTGCGTGGTTGCACGAGTCAAGCCATTTAGTTCGGACGAGCTAGCGCCAGTTCGCATCCTGACTGGTGTTGGCCCGAACTGCTTTGTTACACGGTGCCATTTTTTTTATTAAATATCCATTCCAAAAGGCCGCGTGAAGCCATTATCGAAGTTTTTGCAGCCGCTTTTGAATGAAAAATTACGCTCGCGACGTTACGGGCCACCTCGCGTACGCTCACCCCGCATCCTAACTGAAGCTGCAAGATGAAGGCTCGGCAAAGCCCATCTTGTATAGGTGCTACCTCAGAACTCTGTTCGCATAAGGAGTAAGAACTCCTTTGATTATGCGCCAGACGTGTCAATAAACTTTTTTGCCTGACAGAGTGCTTGTATCATTTCCAATAAATATTTGATATTCTCCTAGTTAATTGGAGTAGCGCTGAGGTAGCACTTTAAAATGCCACAAAATGGTTCTGGTTCGACGCAGGGAGTTGCCGCTCCTCTTTTGGCTAGACGATCAGCAATATTATTGCCTTTATGGCCCTCATGACCAGACACCCACAAAAGGATAACTTTGTTTCTCATTGAATAAATTTTTAAGGGTTTGCAGATAGTTCCAGCCTATACTTAACTTAATAGTAAAGGATTTTAAGGCATGGAGAGCGGCGCGACTCTACGGAAGGATATTAATGGTTGAAGCATTTATGGCTCTATAAAGCAGGTATTGGCGTGTTTTTCTATGGCCACTACCTCGGTTTGAAATACGATAGGGGTAGAGCTCAAAGCCTTTGATATACGCCATCTGGGGCCGTATGCACCCAGTCCAACTCCACTCTTCGTTTTGGAACCATCTGTGTGCCACGCCATCGATCCTTGTTGGAAGGAAGGCTTTAGACATTTTGTTTCATAAGAAAGAAATCTTTTATGATTTCAATCCCACCATACGATTTTTGTATCACTTTTCTGTTCAATAACTGTAACTTGTACAATTGGAAAACTTTCAGTTTTTCAGAAGAGAACCCTTTTGTT
This sequence comes from Dioctria rufipes, assembly GCA_963924295.1. NCBI lineage: Eukaryota > Metazoa > Arthropoda > Insecta > Diptera > Asilidae > Dioctria > Dioctria rufipes. Next base: position 176,109,077 of record OZ002742.1, on the reverse strand, counting down.
TTTTTTATAAGTGAGGAAAACACTTTGATGGGGGGTTGATATCAAAGCTTACGAAAGCCAACGAGAAAGCAATGACAGCAATGCTGACTGCTGGCTATAGTCTATGGACCTTACTGCCAGAAAAACAAATAACTCAAGGCGCGAATAGTTAGGACTAAAGCCTATAACGATATCGGTTGAATTTTTGAAGCAGGTTTAAAAAAAACATTTTCTATACATTATGGCTTTTGCGGAGAAAGTTTGTGTGTATAAATTCCTTATGAGCTAGGAGAAGTTGATTAAATTTCGTAGAGTAGATACAAGAATACAGGAATAATTGCGATTTAAAAAGAAAATTTCATTTCAAAATTTTCAGATCATCACTACGGGTTAAGAGTTTCGAGGGATCACTAGGATGTACCTAGCTAGCCTCATGAATGTATCATGCGCGGAAACATGACCAAACAAAACGAGAATTATTTTGGTGAAGTGCTCTAATTAAGAAAGGTTGTGACTGGAATGATTTGAGAATGCAAACGTGTGGGGCGGTTTGAAATACCCATAGTATATCTAACTAGTTACTTGGTCTTTAGAGGCGAATAAATGTCATGTTACTATGCAAAGGCAAACCCGTGTAGACGGGAGATCAGACAGAGGTGTATACATGTTTGTGAAGGGTCATTTGATAGAGCTGGTGAATCCTAATATTCTTCAAAAGACATATTCATAACGTCACCAAGAGGTTACCGGTAACAGAAAAAAAAAATGAAAAAACCTATGATAATCTTAATCAAAAGTCGCAACAGCGCACTTACGGTGTAGATAGAAGATCCTATTCAGAATATGAAAGTTATAATGAAAATGACGACTCTAATTGAGTGGGAGTACTCTAAAAACCTCCACAAAATAATCCTCTCACTTTCGACAACGAGTACATCAAGATCGGCAAAACTGATCATACTTATATTCTTAATTCTGAAGTTGAGCGCATAGGGATTCAAAGGACGAATCAAGGCTTTTTATAATTCTTCGATAGAATAGACCAATCTAGTTGAATATTGCCACACGCTACTATTTTGAGCAACACCAGACCCGTAATAATTCTAAAATGCTTACAATTTAAAAGAAAAAAAGTTTATTTACATTTGAAACTTATTCTCATTTTGAATTTTTCATTCAAAATTTTTAAAGTTTTAAAGGCGAGGGTATGTTTTTCTCTATGGAAACAATTTCATCATTGGGGAATACGTTAACCACAACATCGTATAGCCTCTCACCTACATTGTAAGTGACAATTTGTATTATCAAAGTAGCCGCGTGCGCTGGATTTGTATACTACGAACAGCATGAAGTATCAAATAGTTTTCAAAGGATCTCAATCATCATCAACCCATCCCTCAAGATCTATACTAAATTTACGGCAATAAGGCTAAGGACTTTATGTTCAGCTAAGTTTCTCTTCCACTCATTAACAGGCAGTTAGGAATTCTACTTAAAATATTTCTCAACTTCCTTGTAAAAAAGTAAATTAAATTTAGTGTAAATTGCTAGTAAATGCTAATTATAATCCTTGTCAACTCTTGAACAAATACTCATTCACATTTTGATGAACCAAGGCCAAGTTAAATGCATTCAAAATGCGCTTTAAGTCCAGAAATTGATAAATCGCATTCAAGTGATTTGTGGTAGTGTGCGGATGCTTTAAATGGTGAACTGAATTGTAAATTCATACGACCAGAACTATCTTGTGGATTACTGGCATTGATAAGTACAACAATTTAAAAAAATTAGCGTGAAAATAAATTTTGATGGAACCAAAATATGGTCAAGGGAAATTAGGTCCTAATATAGGTAAAAAAATAACAGAAGAAGAGAAGAATGATGAGTAATGCAATAATCTCTAAAAGAACTCGGGTGAATTCTTTGCATTTTAATTTTACTACCGTGAAAAAAAAAAGTAGAATGACCGTCAGCTAAAGCTAAATTTGGGACATTAAAAGATCTGTATTATTTGCTAGTAGCGACATTTGGATTGATACACTTTTTCTAATGCGCTAAATCACTCTCAAAAATAAACACACAAATTAAATTTAAGGATAAATAGTAAAAAACCCTTAGTGAAATAAGTTTTTAAAGATTTCAAAAAGCTGGCTGAAAGAGGATGGAAATTCATCCCGACCACGGACCACATGAGATTTTCCGGTGGATTGGAACCCTCAACTCTCCAACAAACAACTAAAATTGGTAATAATTAGAGAATGAAGGATATGAGAAAGTCAACCAGTTAAATTTCCGAAATTCCTGAAGAATCACAACAACAAATTAAATGAAATATTTCGACCCTTCAGAAAAATTGTTGGAATCTGATTGAGATGCACGCAACTTAATTATTGACTAAAGATTTACTCCTTCACAGCAGCACAGGAAAATATATTAAGTAGGTAGGCAGGTAGGTACCACCTAGAATGAAGTAATGTAAACGCTCTAGACATATCGAGCTCGTAATGATGATCGTTATTGCAACATGAGAGCGATTTGGTAAAGGTAAGCTCCTCGAGAGACACTAGCAAAATAGGGCATGCAAATAAAATTCGCATATAAGATGACCTTGCCCACCTTTGGCCTTCCTTCAATAGTATTAAGTCAAATTCAAGGCAACAGTAAGTAAGTAGAAAAAGTATTCCAGTAGCAGCAACAGTAATTTTCCATTTTAATAAGTTTAAAGAATTTTCTGGTTGCTATAAAAATTTCTAATTGAAGATTTTATCTTGAAAGACAAACGAGTTCTCATCGCGTAAGGAAAAAAAGAAACAGTTAAAAATTGTCTTATTTGATAAATGTACTTACATTTTTTTTTATTGTTATTTCAATGTCTACGCAGAACTTAAAAACCAAGTTAAATTTAAATTATACCATGAAATTGAAAAACTTTTCAAGCTACTAAACTACGCAAAAATTGATTTCACAAGTTAAAAAATTTCTCATTTCGATACTCCCGGAGCCATCTATTGGCAGAGTATCACTAGTTTAGCAAAATATCACCATGCAGTCCAAATGTGCATGTTAAGATTATAATATCGTCGGTCCCATTCACTCTTGTATATTTTAAAGAAACAGCGAATACCAGGCGATCAGCAAAATTCAGATCACAAAAATGTAAAATTTTATTCTACTGCGCATGACCGAAATATTCGTTAGGTTCGTTAAGTAAAGTCATTTTAACTTTTGGAAGAGGAGAAGGCAATGTGGCAATTAGCTTTTTTTCTGTCTCTCTCTTATAGTCAAAATAACGAATTGTAAAAGAGATAAACGAAGAAGCGAAAAATTGCTGCTTGCTTTTTTTCTGTTTTTCTAAAGTTATTTTCAAAACTCTCACTACTTTAGTTAAAATTGAAATTATTTTTACTTTTTTAAGTTTTTGATCGTGGACGTATTTGTCACAAGGTATAATTTAGTTATCTGCAATTATCATATTTCAGATTCTCGCAAGGTGGAAATATTTTTACAAAATCCAGATTTTAATAACATTAACGAATAGGCTGAACTTAATGGGCAGGTAGAGAGACATTTGTACATAATAATGAAATTTTCAGTATAAAATGAATGATTGTAAATTTTGGTGCCACTAAATAGTTGGATCTCCTTTTTATCCAGTGTCCTGAAAATAGGAAGACTTTAATACCTAATCATTTATGAAAATATAATTATTTATTTTAAAAATGAAGTTTTAAATACGCGCTATATCTACATAGGTACATTACATTCCCTCATGAAGTTTCACTTTAAAGAAAATTCTATTGTATTCGCGATACCGTACTCGTATATATGTATGTATGTATGTCTCAAGAATCTTTTTTGGGGCCCTTATTATTTTGCTTTCTAATTAATGATCTTCCTGGAATTCAGTCTCAAAGACATGTATGTATATTTATGCTCATGCCGAGACAATGTTGAAATTTATTTATCCACACAAATTTATTTAATAGAAGATTCCATCCATAGAGAGAGCATATATAGACCTGAGCAATATCGTCGTATTTGCTGCTACTTAATCCAAAAATAAAATAAAAAAATCTTCTCGCTGATATAAAAAATAATAATCTTTTTCGATTGTTTGTAATTTTTATTGAAATCATTTATTTAGTTTTTTTTTTGTGACATGGAGAGGGTGAGAGAGCATTAGTATTTCTGAACTGGGATTTAAGTTCCATCGTCATTTTATATATGAAACGGAAAAGAAATTGTAAGAATTATAAAAGTTAGCACTAATAAAAAAAAAAATGAAAACAAATGAAAATTAGAGGGAAGGAACCATTCAATAGGAAGTTATTTTCAATATAGTCTAGTCTGTAACGACTTTTTATTACCTACTGAGACCTTGTAAGGGATTCAGAGTTGGCAATATTTTGAGTAGTCGTCGGGAATGTTATTATTCGATTTTATAACTTCTTTATGTTCATCCTTTTTGATTGCTTCAGTCGTTGCAAATTTCGTCATTTTCAAGTAGAGTATTAATGGCCGGGACGGTAACGCAATGCTCCAACACTGCATTCCTGATTTTCAGCAACCACACATTTTTCACATTTGGTCTTCTTTGGATTTTATTCTAAACCGGGAAGCGAGAACTTAAAAACAAACCACCCTTTTTCAAGATGGCGGGCAACGCTGAGGCTGCAGCAAACTTCAATTTAGATCTCCCCACGACCCTTTTTTGGCATCGATTTGATCATGGTTTGGTTTTGGATTTTCAACCACTCAATTTTGATTTTTCATAGAGCTGCGTCTAGTTGGAAAATCTATGTTCTTCTTAACTATCTTTTAACTATTTCCGCACAAATTTTCAATCGGATTCAAATTCGATGATTATACACAGCCTAATCGATCCTTTTATTGTGGTTCTATTCAAACTGTAATTAGTCACAATTTTTGAGGGATGCCTGGGAGTTCGGGTCTGTTAAATCTTCTATCTTCATATGGAATCGTATCTATTATTTTCTAGGATATTTTTGCATTAAAACCGATCCATTTGGATGTTCATAATGCCGCTGGGTCCTGGTCAGGAGAAGTATACTCCGCACCAAAGGAAGCTTCTTCTCCATGTTTAGTTTGAAATTCATTAGAGAATATCACACAGTTTGCCATTATTACTCAATGCTCAGTGCAGTGCCTATATCTTTTCCACAAATATTATTCTTTCTTGTTGGCTACTTTGTTTGTCATCTACTTGGCAGTTTAACCTGAAACATTCGACTCCTAATCGTTCTGCCTGTTAATGTATAGTTTCTCATGACAAAAATTTTGATGGCCGTTGAATAAAAGTTTTTTTTTTCACAAGAAATGTATAAAAATTTATTTATATTTTCTACTTTTTCCTTTATGGAGTAATTATTCTCATTTTTCATTCTTGAAAATGGTCAGGAGCTCGAAAGTCTGAGATCTCTGCGTGAATTTTTGTGATGGAGTTCACCATCTTGATCGTTTCGCACAAAATTTTGAAAAACACCCGCCGAAAAATTATGGTGGACCATGTAGCGGAGATGTTGCAATATGCAAAGTATGGTTTGAAATATTCCTCTAAAACTAGTGATGCATTGAGCTCCGTTCCGAGTAAGAAAAAAAAAACAATTGCATATGCACTATCTGGAGCAAAAAATCTTGCCACTTGAAGCCAAAGCTCTAGAGCGGAGCTTTTTGAAGAGAAAAATATTTTTTAGCTCCACGAAGATGCCCCAGATATACGGGAAAAAATATTAAGCACCCTACGTCATAAGTACGCGAAATTTAATAAATCTTTAATTCAAAGCTTTAAGATTTATCCAGAAAAAAACATTTGTCGTAAATAATTTCTTACGTCAATATACATTTCCCCCTTTTTCTAAGGCATAGGGACAAGAGATCTCAAGTACGGAGGCCAGAGCGGCCCATTGTGCTGTCCTGGTAGAAGCCCTATCACCAAAGCTTTCCTGTCCTCTTAATGAAGTGCATCAGCTTTTGGTGAGGAAGGATTTTCAGCTAATCTACAGAAGAAAAGGGCGAGGCTAGAGTATCCAGTCATAAAGTGGAGTTCCGTTGAATCAGGCTCCCCTTCTAGGCAGGACACGCTCAGGGATTCAGGGCTGTCAGCAACCCTCATCCTTGTTAGATAAGCGTGAAGCGATCTGTGGCTGGGGATGATGCTAACCAGAGTTCTATATTTTTTCCTTCCGAGCCACATAAAATCAAGAGATTTTCCTATTGAGCCTACAAAAAAAAAGTTTTGTGCAAGTACTCAGGTTCGCCCATCTCTGCTGATGCTTCCCATGAACATGATGAGAGACGCCATAGTCGAAGTGGCAACGCCTACGATGGGTATCGGTCCGAGGAACGGAGAATCAGAGCCATCTCCCATTACTGTCCACTAGGTCTCCGTAAGTCCTTATTTTAATTGCCTTTCTAAGGAGATATATTATTTGTGAATAAAAAATTTAGCTCCAAATTATACTTTGTTGTCGCATTTCTAAAAACCTAGGCAGAGTAAAATTCCAGTGTGTTTAATTTACTTTAAAATAGGTACCCATCTTGAGTAACATATAAGGAGTTTAACCAATAAGGGGCTTAAAATTAAAGGCTCCGGAAGGAGCTATATTTTCAGAGCAACACGTCCGGGTAGAAGCGATATCTCAATCCTTGGTGCAAAGAATGAGGCAATCATTGTTTTTTTGTATCAATGCTCCATGAACGCTTAGCCTTGATTGATTTATCGTCGCTTGTGAGGATCCGCTGCTGTGAATGAAACTTGGCTTCTGGTTCATATTAGGAAATTCAAATGTCGTCATCTGTCATAAGGTCGAACATTGCTCAATTTGGTTTGAATCTTTTGAGCATTTGTTATCTCTAATCACCTCGATTCTTCTTTTGAGCACCACTCATTTATGTTCGATGGAACCAATCTTCCTGATGGTCATAGGTTCATGCAGGATTGTTTTTTAATCAGATATTTACAGGGAAGACTCTATATCCGAGTAAGTGTAGGTTTAAGCAGCATACGAAGCATGCGCCGTCAATATTTTCTTGGGCGACTAAAATAATTATATAATCCTCCGCATGCCTTGTTCTTAAGTGAATTCTTCCCACGTTGAAATTTATTATTATTTATTATTTATTCTATACAGTGTGGTGAAAGCTGATGCTTCATTATGTAAGAAGCATTTTAGTTTTTGGGAGCATTGTTGGTGAGGTAATCAGTTTGTAAAACCCATAAAAAGTTATGGCTCGAAAATCTTCCCTTGTTAGTTCTACTTTTTTAACGTACTAATGCCTTTTTTTGGTCGGTCTGAATGAAAACGATGACAACAACAAATTTTGTTGATTTGTGTAAACTGTAAAAAAAAAACTGGTAAGGAATGGAAAATAATCTGAAAATGCTGAGAAATAGCCCAACCACAAGACTTACGCAGCAACCATGCAATTTTTTTTAATCCTGCCAAATTTAGTCTAATAGTAGATGTACTACTACGGTGGCGTACATCCAATAAACTAACTTCGTTTGAATTGCATATTTTTGGCTAAATGTTCTTTTATATGCAACTAATGGTTTCTTCATATTTTCTTTGATATTTCATTTCCAACACAATTTTAGGTCCACAATTATACTCAAGTTGTGTAATGAGGGTATTTTTGTACGTCCAATACAGTCTTTGTATTTGTAGTGAAAAGTATTTTTCCACTCTTACCTGAATTCAGATTTAGCACGTAAGTCCTGGACGTCTGAGGTTAATTAATTCAAGGCATCTTCATAATTACGGCAGGAAACGTTCCTAACATCACTTTCACTATATCATCTGCGTACGGAACTGTTCAGCCTCTCTCAGTCTAGCTTTTTTTAAGTATTTCTCTTGGTCATGCCAACATTTTTTCGGTTTTTATTAAAAAGAGAAAACTACTTTAATTCGCCTTGAAGTCTACTACTGGTCATGGAATTACTCTTGTTTGTAATCTCTGGAGAATAATAGACAGTATGTCATCATTGTCTAGAATTAGTAGGGGACAAAGCTGTTTACTACCCAAGAGATATTTTTTTGTCTCTGTAATTATAGAGCTGATTTCAACCTATGAGTTGTTTGTTCCGAACTCCACACTATACTGGTGTCTTTATATCCTAGACAAAGAGTGATTATCAAAATAAGGAAGGATTCAGAAGAAGATTGCGTCCAAGTCTCATTTGAATTCTTCTACAAATTGACGTCTTTTTTTGATGATATTGAGAAGTTCTTTGTGCGCATTCATCTACGTCGCCTTCTGTAAACTTTTGAAGCCGTCCTTGTAGGATGCTAATACTTATACGTTTATATTATATATTAAGAACATCCTCGGGAATCGTCGAACTTACATTCCACCTTGGTAAAATCGACAATATAATTTGTAAGCGATATTAATTGCCTGCAAAAATTCTATGTCTGAAAGTGTAACTTAAATCGCTTGGGTGGATTACTTCCATAGTCTGTCAGCTTTCAGGATTCCTACATGGTTGCAGAGTATCGATCTTAAGGCTCTAATTGAAGATTTTCCAATGATTATGATGAATTGAAATGATCTTTAGTTTGATATTCTCTAGTTTTCAACCTTAGGTATTGTTGTCAGTGGGTGATAAGCTGAGAGTGATAATATCCAAAATCTGTTCCCAGCCTTTGAAATGTTCCAGTTACCTTGGTTACATAATACGAATACAAATTTAATGAAAGACTCATCACATCGCTTGTTGTCCTTGATGCTTTCTGAACTACCCAATAATGTGCTGGATATTATAGGTCCTGAAACTGTTTAGGCGGTGTGAGTTTTCTGTCATAAGATACATATTTTTACTACTGACATGTATATAAATGGACTGACTGATCTCCTGTTTCATGTGGCACCAGTTTCGATTTCAGAAAGTATGCTCTCACTGTCAATGCTACCAACTGTCGTAAACTGGCGTTATATTTAAATTATTTGCGAATTTACTTATATGCATTTGGGATTTCCCGAATTTACCACAAAGGTATTTGGGAAGGAAGTGTTTTTTACAAGGCTGTTTTGGTTGGAAATACCGCTGAGCCTCAAGCAATTTCTCGTTCCCAATCATTACAGTTCAGTGGGAAAGTATGCTCTCACGGAAAGATACAGCAATATGAAAGTGGTGCCATTTGCTTTCATGCATTTTTGGTTCAACAAGCAGTCCATTTATATACAAAGGAAATAAATTGATAATCCTTGCCTGTGCATTCTCTAATTTGATGTCTGTCAAATCTAGGACATCTTTTTTTAAATATTAAAGCTTCCTCTATATTTTGAGCTCCCTTATTTAGGTTTTTATGGTTGAAGAGAAAATTGTACAACTCGACCTGGATATCTTTTACGGATAAGTCATGGCTCTTGAATTATGGCAACTTCGTTTATTTCCTCTTATAGGAAAATAAGTGGACTCTTCGAAGTAACTACTTCTATAGTCCTGAAAGCGAATCCACACGCATTTAAGATTTGTTTTGGTGTTGGTAGTGGTGGTTATTTCGTCTTCGTCTACGACCTCTTCTATATTGGTGTCTGCTGTATTCCAGGATTGGCATTTTTTTTGTCAAATATTTCATTATTGTCCACCTTCTCTACAACCCCTAAGTACTCATCATTGTTCTGTAGAAAGAGAGACGTGTAACCGATTACCAAATTTGTAAATTTTCGTTCTTGAGAGACCCCTGCAATACTAAATTTTGATTGCCTTTATTGATTTAACCAAGCCCAGCGGCTTTATATAGTATTTTATTCATTACATTGCAACTGGCAAAGAATTTATCATCTTGGATATATTTTTTGTATGTGATTATTTCTTACATCAGTCAATAAAAGATCCATTCTTTATTATCTACTCTTTTTTTTTATAGAAGATATAAAGAACGAAAAAATCCAAAGCAAGATGATGTTGTCCTGTTTAACAAAATCGCTCACAAAAACCTTCCTGTAAATTTAATAATGAAGCACAGCATGTGTACGGTGAAGTATGCTATCCCAAGATAGGAGAGCCAATAGTACCCATCCAGTACCTAACTGGTATAGGCCAAGTAAGCGCACAACAGGAAACGTTCGATTGTCCTCTCCTTCCAGGTAGGACAGATGAGGCCGAAATATAATGATGCCGACACGACATTTACGACGACAAATTAAATGTTGACCTATTGGCAATACCATGTTGTTAATGGCGCCATTTGACGTCGTAACCAAATTTGGGAATAATTCAACTTTTGTCGTCGTTATCGTCGTAATTTGATTTTGACAGCTCAAAGTAATGAGCAAACAATCCTTTTGAGGAGCAATTAATTAATTTAGTGGGGAAAATGAAGTATTTTTATGCCAAAAGAAATCCTCAATATCGAAATACTTAATTAAAAGAAAAACAAAGAAAGAAATTAGAGAGAAATTAGAAATAAGTGGTAGGTGATATTTTGTAACCCACAGAAACTCAGCGTTAATCATAGCTGATTACACTTACACAACTTTTTTTATATCTTTCCCATATTGCTAGTAAATTTCAACAAATAATTTTACCACCTACATATCTTGATATGTCAACAAACATAAGAATGTCGGTGCCATTGTGTTAATTTGCCTACTCGGGAGGATTCGTCAATTTTGTACGCAAGCGCTCAGATTTGTCTATCGCTCATAATCATTTATACGAATATGTTTTGATCAGAGACCTGGAAATGGTAACAGTAGGTTGTGATCCTAGAAAAGGAAGTGCTAAAACCGGCTTTGTTTGAGAGTCACCTCTTCTTTTATTCCCCATAATTCCCGTATGCCAGGTACCCACGGTATTTCCCTTCACCTTCTTAAAATATTTTCAGGTATTCAATATTCAAAATGATGGCAAACTTATAGGTAAAATTGGCGGTGTAATATACGTTTATCATACTTACAAGAATCTGACTGCAGTCTTTCTATTGTCTGACTTGGCTCAATAAACATTGAAATAAGGCTTCTGGAGAGTGATCATATTAACACTCCGTGCGAATTTAGACCGTCCGCGAACATGTTAGTAGCTGGCATTTATTCAATGACCTATTCACCAGATGATCTGATTGGTTTTAGTTAGAACTTGTTGATAATATAGACTCCTTGTTATATTAATTATGTGGAGAATTGCCTGCTCATGATCACGTTCAAGAATATAAAATTATCATTATAAAGTGACAGAAGCTATAGTTTCCAAAGGCCTTATAGTCTAACAGCGATGGAACTGAATTCATCTTAACCAATAAAAGAAAGAATAAATTCCAAATATCGGAAGCGGACATCATAATCAGTCTTTAAGAAAATTGCTATAAGCGAAAGTATGGTTGCGTGGTAAAAGTGGCCTGCTCTTTGCTCTTTTTAACCATATTAATTTCCTTCTCTTTAAAAACTTGTATAAAACAGTTTTGCATAAAGTGCTTTAACGAAAGTATAGTTGCGTAAACTACTATCGCTTTAATTTTGTATGTCTAGCCATTAATAATAATTTGAGCGGGTCATTCGGACACCACAATTGCATCCATATTCTATAAGATTTTATTACAATCCAATGCCATCCTTAATGTCTATTCTTAGAGTTTGAAATCGAAAGCAAACCAAGAGAGTGAGTTTTTGGTCCATTTTGTTTATGATTTCATTGACTTACGTATTCTTACAAAACATTTTTATCCCTCAAGGAAACACGATAACTACCTATATTTGGTTAGCAAGACCAGAACGATAAATATTTTGCGTTTGTTTAATTTTGCTATGCAAGTCAATAGATTGCGCTTTCAATTGAAGTTAATTTCTGTCCTGTCCAAATAGCACCTAACAGATATTTTATAATTTTTTTATGTTGAGAGATATCAGTTTCCCAAAATTACGAAAGTTCCGCCATTTTCATTTAAAAAAACAAAAGAAAAAGAAAACGTTAAAAAAATTGTAGCCTAAATGTGGATTGGCAATAGATTTGATTTCTTTTCTACCAGGCGCAACAGTTGGCCAATACAAATTTTGCAATTCAGTTTGCAGAATTGTGATAAAATAGGCAACAACGCAAACTTGACGAAAATGCTTTTATTTTAGAAAAAGTGAATGAGTGAAGAGTATGTAAGTATTACCCAGAATTGCATTCTATTCTACCAACCTATACAAATTCTATAAAGGGATTTGTAGAATTGATTGATGAAACTAGGCAACACGGCAAATTTGAACGAAAGTTTATAAACATGGAAGACTTTTTGTAGGGGGGGGGGGCTAATAGATTATCCGACCGACCTGAATGACATGACTTGGATCAAACAAGATTCGTGTCAGCCATTAATAATTTCGGATAGAAAAGTGAAAGCTGATCATTCATTTGGACAATGTCAATGCGTCTGAATAATGCAAATGCAATATCACCTTGCAACTATATCCCTTCTTATAGCAAGTTCAAGATGGCGTATTATTTTGGATTGGTTCAGATCTCATCACCACATTTAAAATAAGAAGAGCAAAATATAAATTTTTGGCTTTGGACATTGTCGGCTTTATGGATTTAAATTGTGTTCACACACAAACACAAATACAGCCAGCATGCATTCTTTGAGTTCTATCAGGAGATGGTTGTAGGAGTATTAAAATCAGTAATTATTTAAATTGAAAAGCTTGTTTTACTCATCGTGTGGCAAATGGGCTATTGAATTTTTCCATGTTTTTTTTTTTTTTTTTTTTTGTAATATTATCACATGGAGGCCATTGAAAATTGATTCCAAAATTTCAATAGGTAGGGTGTAATTGTAAAAGTAAATATCTAGGTATTTATGTAGGTAGGTAACATTTCATTTTAAATTCAAATGAGAAAATCCTAGAAGACTTACTAGTCCACTGAGAGTTATATACTTGTGCCTACATTTTAATCGTATTGTAATTGAGTGCCTCACTTCGCTGCACGAATAATATCTGGAAGCAATCAATTTTATCAAAAATATGCGCGAAAATAATAATTATACATAAAAATTACTATTACTCTAAATGTTGGTGTCTAGGGAGGAATACCCAAAGTAGGCAAATAATGAAAGATCTAGTAAACTTAATTCAAACTAAATTCTATTTCATTAGTACCTGCACAGGTGTCTAAACTATTAACTTCTGCTATTCTACACAAAATAATCGAACTGCCATCTCTGTCATTATTACGTCGCTTACAGTCTCTGGAACATTGTCAGAAGCATTATTCTTCGAGCTTTGCTATCAGAAACCATTTTAATGTCAGAGTCAGAATAAATAATTCGAAAATTTCGAGGTTGCCCAGTATATTCTCATCATCATCATCATTTATTGTGTGTGGAGATGTTGGTGGTGCTGTACATACCTACCTACATATCCCAAGTAATACGGAAGCCATGTAAATATATATCGCACTGTGTAGTTAGCTTAAATAAGCCATATATTTACGTTTCCCGCATCCCACCCTTATAGTCATATTAAAACTCCAAAAAACCTAATTTTATTGTACGTGATCCGCAAAACCATATGTTAAAATAACGAGGATTCTTTAATCTTTTCCTAATGAGATGTATTTGAGCTTGTGCGTGCCCATAGATGAATTAGTAAAAATTGGAAATGTGACTCACATGCTCTTTGATCGTTTTTCCTCCGGAATATATTTTTTTGCATTGACAAGAACTAATGATTTATCAAAGACAAAATTGCAATTTCATCAATTTACACACCTGTATTATTTCTTACTACAATTCCGGGTTTATTTTTAAAAGGATCAGCAGTCCGATTTACTGCCTGTGTCTGAATTTTTCGTACTATCTTAAGCTTGAATTTAATTACTTATTTTTACTGGTAATATAAATTTGTAAAAATAAGCCTTGCTCTCGCGCACATAATATCACTAATAATCGGTAGCTTTCTACTTCTAGTCCTATACGAGGAAAGAGCTAAAAGCTGAGGAAATATCGTGCAAGACCTCAGTAGTCTACGTAAGCATAAGATGAACAAGTTTTTTTTTATTTTCCTTTTCCAGCTCTGTCTGGTGTATTCCTGTGGATTTATTAAACTCACATTGTTCTTTAATCTCCAAACGACTTATTTAACATTTTTTTTTTTGATTTTTGTGAATAAATTATTTACTTAAATCCAAAAACATTGCGATATTCTTTAAAATATTATTGGAAATCTTCTGTTTGCAATCGTATTGTGATTTGTAAAGAAAATCAGAGGTTTTTTTTCTTTTTTATTTAAAATATATTTAAATAACCAAATGTATCAGCGCAAAGAATTCTGCCTTTGAATTTCTCGTTTTAAATCCGTTTAATTCAAATTGAAAAAAAAAACTTTTACTTCGCCATTTTATTTTTATTGATTTTGAGTTAATATATCTTCAAAATAGGGATGCCACTTTTGATTTGTGTCTGACCTGTAGTTCTTTAGTCAAAACCAAAGTCTAAAGCATATCCTTTAATTAAAAACCTTTAGTTTGCTTTTCTAGGATCATGCAGGCAATTTAGTTTTTTTTCACTAACCCAGTTTTTAGTAAAAAACTATAATTTGTCAACTTATGGGAAGGCACAATGAATCAACTCTTGTCACGGTGTCCGCATGGTCCTAGAGGTCTAGTCGCCCCCTACTTTTAACATTAACATAATTTCTCATTTTGGATGATTTCAATTTGAATAAAAAAATTTTAACTTTTTATTTTCTCTTCCTTCTTTCCTACATCGGGTTGAGATATACAGAAAATTATCGGAGGTGAGGTAAGGATGCAATATGCGTCGTTTGGACGGTAGGGAGTTTGTGATTATGGATTTTTTCTTGTGGATCTTATGCAATAACAAAAATGTCATGAACTACCTATATAGATGCATATATGTATGTAGGTATAGATTGCATATTCTTAGTGTGCTAAAACTGTATTCTTGGTAGAATAGAACTTTTATTCTTTCATTCTACCCGGCTCGTTTTATTGGTTTACTCTGCTCCCTGCCAATTAACGAGACCAAATAATATTTGACTTCTCCGTGAATCAAAAAAATCAAGAGCAATAATATTTAACAAGCAAAAACAAATTAATTGAAAATAAAATGAAGCTAAATTCGGATATAGTTCTGATTTCAACTAATATCCTATATTGGGCCGCAAACAAAAAATCAAAAATAATTCTACGTCTCTCATCTGAAAACAAAAAACAAAAAATTGAGAAAAAAAATTAGAATGTCGCTACTTTTCTATAATGATTCGTTCTCTTTCTGGCCCTAGTTAGATGGAGAACAGAGTAGGACAGTAGTCCCTACTAAAAATGCTCACAGAAACATAATCCAGCCACAGTTTGGAAATAATAGACGCTCATGAAAACGCCACCGGCAAAATGCTTAACACACACTGACAATGCACAGGGTTTATTATTATTATCTTCATTAGGTTAGATATTATGTGTCTGTATGCGTGCGAATATATATCTCTTATTAGCCAACGAAAACAGCAACACCAAGCTTGCAGTTCCTTGATTTTTGCTTAAGAGTTTTTCAATTGAACGAACATGATATTCTCGTGATGCTCATATATAACAAATGGGTTCAATGCAGGGCTCAACAGATGGCGAGATGGCGTATCAAAATGAGCGTCCGAATATGTTGGTTACATAATTACTGGTCTTATCTTCGCACATGAAACATACGTGAAACATGTTCCATAAACAATTTTTCTTATACTTAAGTTAGAATTGGTGTGTTGCAAGAAAATCGGAAAATAGTCTCTTTCTCTTCCTTTAACTTTAGAAATAGCTAAATTAATTTGAAGATGAGAGCATTAAAACACCAAAGATCATCCATCACCTTCATTGGCTGATTTAATTACGGGCGGAAGTCTTTTACAGCGAATGTAAAGTTGTTGATGAATCACGACGAGATTTAATACAACTTCAGCAGTGTCATATAAGAAATTATAATATATTGAAAGAATTTAAAAAGTATATAACTAAAATATTCTCATTTTGTACCGATTTCAAATATATGTTAATATTTCTTATAATCAGGGTTCCATTGTTATTCTTCTCTCCAAATATTCAGGATTCTATGTTGTCTTCGGTCTTCTGTAATTTCTTCTTTTGCAAAAAAAACTGTTCTTTCAACAAGAATTTTAATTAGAACCTCGTAAAGGAACAATGAAAGGTAAATGGCGTTCTTTAACTAAAACAATATAAACTCTCCGATTCTACATACTATTTTATCTCCGAGTATTTTTTGTAGGATTACGTTAATTATGAACTTTCCTCACATGACTTTGCACATTAAAAAAAAGTGTTCTTTTACCTCAGCTAGCTTTCTTAAACTGTCATTGACGGATTTCATATAATTTGTTAATTTCATATACATTCTGTTCCGCTTACAATTTATGATCTCTTATTAGTATAGAAAAGGATACGGGGAAATTTCTATTATCTATTGTCTCGTGCATTCTACGGTGAATTCTGTACTGTGATTCTTTATGGTTATTACTTGTTATAAACTTCAGTGGATTACACAGCGGACAAACTATTTATAGGATCATTCCATAAAAAATCCTTGTTATGAGATCCAATGTTTTTTTACCTGCGATGCATGCGGATTGAGACTTCGAGATCATGAAAATTTGCCGATTTGTATAGTCCATTGAGCTACATTCAAAAAATTATAACCTTGGTTCTAATTATCACAAAGGCAAGTTGCCTTTTAATAAAACAAAATTATGGATAATAAAGGCTTTATCCTTTATCCTTGAATATCTCAAAATGCATCCCATTAATTCTTTTTCCTATTTTATTTTTAAATTAATGCTCATATGTCTGTTATTAGTTAAATTCTGAAGTTGGGATCGCAATTAGAGAAGAGATATTTTTTCTTCAATAGAGCTCACATTATTTTTGGGAAAAAAATTTATACAAATTTATTGTGTTATCCTTTATTCCATAAAATTTTTATACCAATGATATGATTTTTTGTTTGCTCCTAAAATGTGACCTGTTAATAGTCCTTTAAACAATTGCTACTTCAGTTCAAAAGCTATTTAATATTTTAATGTTAGGTGAAAAATGTAAATTTTAATTTACAAAACACAAAATACCCTCCTCTTGCAAGATGAACATTTCTGCTAATGTCATCTTGGACGGATATTATGACTAAATAAAAAGTCAAAGCCAAAGTATTTTATTAAGCCTATTCACCTTATAGTTACAGGTGTTTGGGTGTTTTACAAGACTTCTTATTTGTAGCATTGATTTACCTGCCTGGCTAATAATTTTTTTTAAATTCACATGGCCGTTAATGACACCTATCATTATCTTCCCTTTATCAATCATAGCTTAAACTTTTACATTGGCATTTATATACTTGCTCCCGGCGCATATTTATTAAGGATTGTCTTATTGATACTAAATTTAACTTAACACTAAATAACACAACAAGAACCAGCGGCTCCATACCTCTGTTAGTATCTTAATTTTGGCAGTGAGTCAAGGCACTCACTTTGCCCACCCGGCTCGAAGAGACAACTTTACCGTTGCCATTAAAAATTTAAGTTACTTCATTTTGGATTTTGCTATTATTATACTTACGCAATTAAAATTGTTACTATAATAACAAAAACGCGTTGTGGTGAACCGTACTGGCATGGCAATTACCTACCTACCTATTTACTAGTGTGAGTGTCGGGTGAGCGAGCTTTTTACACAAATTATCGTAATTTCGTAATTTTTAGGGTTTCGTACAACGAAAAGGAAAAAAAAACGGAAACCTTATAAAAGCGCTCGTGCGTCCGTTTGTCTGCCTGTCACATACGTTTTTTCTCGAAAAAGATGTGACGTCTAAAATGGCAGAATGGCAGATCTTCGTGATGCACAAAACATTTCGACACTCGAAGATTATGAAATATTTTTGCTCAGGAGTAATAGCATCTATAATACACAACAGCGGAAAATTCATAGAATAGTAGGTAGAAACTTAACTGTACTGAAGTGTATTAAGGTTTCTGCCAATAAGAAACGATTCTTCCAATCCATTTTGGAAGTTCAAATTTGCCATTGACAATCGTCATTAGCATAGGTTCTTTCCTCCATAGAGGAATATAACCCACCTTCTAGGAGGCGTTGGGCTTCCTGGATTTTATAACTTACCATAAGTGCTGGTTGGATTTTATCGTTCTTCTTGAATGATGGCTCAAGTTTATTATTGTTCACGATTGATAGTTAGATATTATCCTGTATCATGAATGATAGTTAGGTTTCCTTCAGATGTAAATGCCATCAAAAAATCTCAACTATATTAATAAGGGTATGTTAATATATAGCCAAAAAATTATATATGTCAGTGATTGAATCAGATGTAATGGACTCGATTAATTATGATGATATCATAGACATATTTTCTAAAACAAAAGCCAGAAAAAAAATGTTTTTTAAATGACAATGTAGTGTTGTTTTTATGTAAATAAAATGCGTTATTATGGAAATGCCCACTTTCGTTTTCAATAAACTAAAAAAATGCTAAATGTTAACTGAAACAGACTGATTTTTTTGAGGCCTCATAATGATTTTGCGCTCAGGGCCTCCAAAAGTATAAATGCGGCCTTACTCATAATGTACTCATCGAAGAGCTCATCTAATCTTTTAAAATACACAAAAGAGAAGCAAAGTATAAATTTCTAAATAAGTGAAAAAAATGCAATATCTCATGCACACTATCTGTGAACAAGTAACTAAATGATTTTTTTCCGGGTTTGATTCAAACGCGAATAAATTTCATCAGTTCGTTTATCTGATTGCTCATGAGGAGCTCATTGATATATGATATATGTATATACATAAACTGTACTGCTTATTATTTTTTATCTACTTTGCATACGTTTT
This sequence comes from Dioctria rufipes, assembly GCA_963924295.1. NCBI lineage: Eukaryota > Metazoa > Arthropoda > Insecta > Diptera > Asilidae > Dioctria > Dioctria rufipes. Next base: position 176,090,224 of record OZ002742.1, on the reverse strand, counting down.
TCCTGAAGATGCTTTACATGAGGAAAGATATAAAATGACAATACCAATTGTTGCGAGCCGATACATATAAAGAATTGTGGGTAGAAATCTGACCTACAACGATGGAAGCTATTTCAACCCCTCAAACCCACCCCATATATACGACCATGCACACGGCCCATATTGGCAAACCCAAGGGGTAGATACGACCCCCACCACAAAAATCGAAAAAAGTAAATTTGTTTACTTGCTTCAAGGTTCCATTAATTCATTCTAAATATACAAAAAAGAACCCACGTGGATCCATCCAAGTTTTCTACCCTAAAACTATTCCAAAATTTAACATTTTCGTCACAACCGGCGCCCTTTACGCATGAAGTTATTAAGTTATTTAGTCAAGGGTTAGTGAGTAGATAAAAAAGTCATTTTAAAAAGTGTTGCAAGTACGTAGAAAATATTTGGGAAAAACCATTAATTATTAATTTCCAAGAAAAATAATTGAACACAAAATTTCGTTTTCACTATATGTTTGGACATTGTCTCATAACGCGTCAATGTAGAGAGCCGAAATTTGGTACGTGGTCTTTTCATAAGAATAGTAAATAAAATTCGAATGTGAAAATGGACTAAATCGGGCACCCCCTCTTGGTGTTGCCATATAAAATTTAAATTTTTGTACATCTTTACAGCGATCAGTCCTAAACGTTTCTATTGTACTGAACATTTCTTCAGAATATGAAATCCTATGAAATTGGTTTTAAATCATTTTTACTGTCCAACAAACCGTTCTAGAAATAGATGCCATTAATTACTTTAAGAAGTGACCAGACGAAATTACATACGGGCATTTATCTAGGCTATCCTAAGAATTAGTATCTTAGAATTGTACTTGTTTTTGAGCTAATTAATATCACATTTGGAACTCAAAACTCATGGTCTACAGACCTTTCTGCCAGAAAGACATATAACTCAAGGCGCGAATTGTTAGGACTAAAGCCAATAACGATATCGGTTGAATTTTTGAAGCCAGGGTTAGTTAAAAAAAAAACATTTTTCGATGTGTATAAATTCCTTATGAGCTAGGAGTATCTGATTAAATTTCGTAGAGTAGATACAAGAATACAAGAATAATTGCGATTTAAAAAGAAAAATTTAATTGCAAAATTTTCAGATCATCACTACGGGTAAGAGTTTCGAGGGATCACTACGATGTAGCTAGCTAGCCTCATGAATGTATCATGCGCAGACACATGACCAAGCAAAGCATGAATTATTTTGGTCACGTGGTCTAATTAAGAAAGGCTGCCCAAAGGTGTGGGGCGGTTTGAAACACAAATAGTATATCTAACTAGCTATTTGGTCTTTAGAGGCGACTAAATGTCACTTTATTATGCAAAGGCAAACCCGTGTGGACGGAAGATTAGATAGAGGTCTATACATGTTTATGAAGGGTCATTTGATAGAGTTGGTGAAGCCTAATATTCTTCAAGAGACATATTCATAGCGTCACCAAGAGGTTACTGATAACAGAAAAAAAAAAACAAAAAAAAACTATGATAATATTAATCAAAAGTCGCAATAGCGCACTTACGGTATAGATAGAAGATCCTGTTCAGAATATGAAAGTTATAATGAAAATGACGACCCTAATTGAGTGGAAGTGCTCGATAAACCTCTCACTTTCTGCACCGTGTACATCAAGATCGGCAAAACTGATCATACTTATATTCTTAATTCTGAAGTTGAGCGCATAGGGATTTAAAGGACGAGTCAAGGCTTTTTATAATTCTTCGATAGAATAGACTAATTTAGTTGAATATTGCCACACGCTACTATTTTGAGCAACACCAGACCCGTAATAATTCGAAAACGCTTACAAGTTAAAGGAAAAAAGTTTATTTACATTTGAAACTTATTTTAATTTTGAATTTTTTATTCAAAATTTTTAAAGTTTCAAAGGCGAGGGTATAATTGTTCTCTATGGGAACAATTTCATCATTGGGGAACACGTTAACCACAACATCGTATAGCCTCTCACATACATTGTAAGTGACAATTTGTATTATCAAAGTAGCCGCGTGCGCTGGATATGTATACTAATACCGAACAGCATGAAGTATCAAATAGTTTTCAAAGGATCTCAATCATCATCAACCCATCCCTCAAGATCTATACTAAATTTACAGCAATAAGGCTAAGGATTTTATGTTCAACTAAGTTTCTCTTCCACTCATTAGCAGGCAGTTAGAAATTCTACTTAAAATATTTCTCAACTTTCTTGTAAAAAAGTAAATAACTTTAGTGTAAATTACTTGTAAATGCTAATTATAACCCTTGTCAACTCTTGAACAAATACTCATTCACATTTTGATGAACCAAGGCCATATTAAATGCATTCAAAATGCGCTTTAAATCCAGAAATTGATAAATCGCATTCAAGTGATTTTTGGTATTGTGTGGGTGCTTTAAATGGTCAACTGAATTGTATCTTCATACGACTATAACTATCTTGTGGATTACTGGCATTGATAAGTAGAACAATTGAAAAAAATTAGCATGAAAATAAATTTAATTGCAACCAAAATGGGGTCAAGGGAAATTAGGTCGTAATATAGGTAAAAAGTAACAGAAGAATAGCAGAATGCTGATTATGCAATAATCTCTAATAGAACTCGGGTGAATTCCTTGCATTTTAATTTTACTACCATGAAAAAAAAAGTAGAACGACCGTCAACTTAAGCTAAATTTGGGACATTAAAAGATCTGTAGGATGTGCTAGTAATGACATTTGGATTGATACACTTTTCCTAATGCGCTAAATCGATCTCAAAAGTAAACAAACAAATTGAATTTAAGGATAAATAGTAAAAAACTCTTAGTGACATGAGGTTTTAAAAATCTCAAAAAGCTTCTGTACATAAATTGAGTGGCTAAAACAGGCTGGAAATTCATCCCGACCACGGACCACAAGAGATTTTCCGGTAGATTGGAGCCCTTATTTCTCCAACAAACAATGAAAATATGTAATAATTATAGAACGAAGGATATGACAAAGTTAATCAGTTAAATTTCCGAAATTCCTGAAGAATCACGCTTTCCAACAAATTTTTCGTGTCTTTAGAAAAATTGTTAGAATCTGATTGTGATGCGCGCAACTTCATTATCTACTAAAGATTTACTCCTTCACAGCAGCATAGGAAAATGTAATAAGTAGGTAGGTAGTTACCAGCTTGAATGAAGTAATGTAAGCGCTCTAGGTATATCGAGCTCGTAATGATGATAGTTATTATGTAGAGCAACATCAGAGCGATTTGGTAAAGGTAAGCTGCTCGAGAGACACTAGCAAAAGAGGGCATGCAAATAAAATTCGCATAAGACGAAGGAATTTAAAGGAACGAAGCAAATCGACAGAAGGGCTAACTATGCATCAACAGCCGCAGTTTTAAATTGAATATGAACTTGTACACCTTTGGCCTTCCTTCAATAGTATTAAGCCATATTCAAGGCAACAGTAAGTAAGTAGAAAAAGTATTCCAGCAGCACCAGCTGTAATTTTCCATTTTAAAAAGTTTAAACAATTTTCTGGTTTCTATAAAAATTTCTAATTGAAGATTTTATCTTGAAAGACAAACGCGTTCTCATCGCGTAAGGAAAAAACCAACAGTTAAAAATTTTCTTATTTGATATATGTACTTACAATTTTTTTATTGTTATTTCAATGGGTACGCAGAACTTAAAAAGCAAGTTAAATTTAAATTATCCATGAAATTGAAAAACTTTTCAAGTTACTAAACTACGCAAAAATTGATTTCACAAGTTAAAAAATTTCTCATTTCGATACCCCCGGAGCCATCTATTGGCAGAGTATCACTAGTTTAGAAACATAACACCATGCAGTCCAAATGTGCATGTTCAGATTATAATATCGTCGGTCCCATTCACTCTTGTATATTTTAAAGAGACAGCGAATACCAGGCGATCAGCAAATTTCAGAACACAAAAATGTAAAATTTTATTCTACTGCGCATGACAGAAATATTCGTTAGGTTCGTTAAGTGAAGTACTATGCGTGTGTGCATGCACTTTTCAACCATTGACAGATGCAGAAATTTTAACTTTTGGGAGAGGAGAAGGCAATGTGACAAATAGCTTTATTTCTGTCTCTCTCTTATAGCCAAAATAACGATGTGTAAAAGAGATAAACGAAGAATTATGGAATTGTAAAGAGGATAAAAATGAACGAAGAAGTACGTATAAAATAAATGCAAGCAACTTTCGTTAAATTGTTTTTCAATTGTTTTATTCGTTAAATCAGGTATCGTGGGTAGTTTTACAAATCAATCAACTTTATGAAATTTTTGAAACTTCTTTTTAATAGTTATAATCAGGCGTCAAGGGAACAGATTTTTGCTACAAAATTTCGAGTAGGAATAGTTTTTTTAATTTTATTATACATTTTATCTGGAGATCAGTCATTTTTGTGGAAATATTTTAGGCGTCGAGCTATAGAGAAAGAATCAATTTATGACAGTTATGCGCGATCTAGAATGACGTCCTCACTGTATTTTGCATAATGGTGGCTGGCTGCAATTTCAAGGTTACAATTTTTCTAGAGATTGAATTGCTTAGTTTTCCTTGTGATTTAGTTCTCGCGCGGTAGTTTTTAATGGAGTAGTGTTTGGTCATTACCAGTTTGATAAATGCAAAATATATTGTTTAGGTACATGAAAATCGTATGTTTTAATATTCGTTTTAAATTTTTCGTCGGATCAAATATGGCGAAAACAATGTTTCCTGTTAGGTTTTTACGTGACCTGTACCTATTTAAATATATTTATACTCTGCCCCAAAAATAAGGAAAAAAATTAATGGGGAGCAATAATCTATTTCTAATAATAAAATTATAATATTTTTTTTTACATTTTCTTTCCAAAATATCTTATGTGCCATAGTTTCCCTATTCATCTGTGGATCTGATCTGTGGAGATAAATTAGAAGTATTCCAGATACTGCAAACTATGTATACCTACCGATGTACAAAGTTTTATTTTCATTTAGATTTTGTGTTGTTCAAGCGATTCATTTAGCTCTATCCTACCAATTGTTTTATTTTTAATTTGTTTCCGTGAAAATATTTATGTTGCAAATAACCTTGAATGTAAATTGGGTAACATATATACCTACCTAAATACAATTTTTTTTTCAGCGGCGTCGCATATACAGCTGTACTGCCATTATTTCTAGATTAAGTTTTAGGATATGTCAATAACTTCCGGAATACTTACAATACCTACAAAATTCCACCTATTTTCGATGCTAGACTTAAGGTTACATTTCCTCCATGTAGATTCGTTTTAATTCCATGTTAATTATTTTACTGGTAGACCAATATGAGGTATGACTTGCATAACTTTGTAGCATATGTAGTCGACAGAAGAAGAAATTACACCTTGAAAACATACCATGGACTGGAGACTAAATTATACGGGTTGGGTACGAAAACCAGAAAGACAAAATACAGAAAAAACATAATCCAAAGTGACGAAACCTGGAAGAGTCAGAATCCGGAAGACAGAATCCAGAAGCGACAAAAATCAGAGGAAATAAAAAAAAAACCCGAATATCTTTTCTATATTTCCTCTTAGTTTGAATTCCTCATGATAGTTGGGTTGGTACAGTGAGATTTCGTGATGAGATAGATTTACCTCTGATGGAAACCTATGCCATCCAGGATGATGTTCTGGTGCAACCCAAACCCACGGTTACCCAGTTTATATGCATATGAAGAAAGGCGTGGGTCAAGGACTCGCTTATATATATCCGTGACTAACGATTGTTAAATTGTAAAAATTAATTTTTGTGTCACAACTTTCTTCATATGCATATAAACTGGGCACAGTTGGGTTGTACCAGAACTTCATTTTGGATGACATAGGTTTCCATCAAATGGAAATCTCAATGTACCGACCAGTACAAACACTTAACGATTTTATGTCACTAATCTGAGTTTTACATGATTTATATTATATTTGTAGAATACACTTACAACAATTTTTACAATTTTTGGATTTTGTCCCTTCTGAATTTTCTCGTTTCCGGATTTTGTAATATTTTCTAGACTTGTCCCTTCTGAATTTTGTCATGTTCCCAAATTATACTTTCCATAAAAAAAACACTAAGTCCTAATAAATTGAAGATTGGTAAGTTTCCTTTAAATTAATATGAAAATAAAATATATTGAAAAAAAAAAACTTTCATAAATAAATTGCACTAAACCAAATAGAAGAATATTTTTTTCTTTCTCAGTGCTATATGTACACGGGAAAAGTTTCACTGTAAAGAGTTCAAAAATTTAAAGTCATACAAGATAATACAATTTTAAAACATTGTTACTACAAACAATTTTAAGATTTAATCTGAGTTCTAGCATTTCTTATTTTGCAATGAAACTTTTCTTGTGTAGGTATAGCCCTGAGAAAGAAAAAAATTATTTTTCTATTTGTTTTAATGCAATTTATTTATGAAAGTTTTTATCATAGAATTTATTTTCTACTTTTTAGTCATTACATTCCCCTAATAAGGTCACAGAACGGTACATAATAAATCTGACATAGGTACCTATGCACATGCACGTTCTACGTTCTCCTGAAAACATTCAGGTTTAATGTTTTTTTCTTTACTTAAAAAAAACTGGAAAAATTTATTTCACATCGAAACCTATCTAAATGGTGAAAAGTTCCCACGAAATATGTTAAACATTATGTTAAAGCGTTTAAAAGAAAAATCAGCTGCCACACCAGGCTACACTTCTTCTGTACACAAATTCCAAAAACATGCATTTTAACAATATTCGGATGAAAGAAGTCCGTTATAAAGTTGCTTACAGAAGAAAAGAAGATATGTCATTTAATAGGATCACTGACATATATATAAATGGACTGCTTGATCTCCTGTTTCATGTGGCACCAATTTTGATTTCAGAAAGTATGCTCTCACTGTCAATGCTACCAACTGTCGTAAATTGGTGCTATATTTAAATTATTTGGGAATTTACGTATATGCATGTCAGTGGGATTTACCGAATTTACCACAAAGGTATTTGGGACTATTTGTATCGTTAATTTTTAATTATGAGTCGAAGGAAGTGTTTTTAACAAGGATTTTTACAAGCAATTTCTCGTTCCTAATCGTTACAGTTCAGTGGGAAAGTATGCTCTCACGGAAAGAGACAGGAATATGAAAGTGGTGCCATTTGCTTTCATGCATTTTTGGTGCAACAAGCAGTCCATTTATATACATGTCAGTGAATAGGATTCAGCGATCGCCCCACCCCACCACCTAGAACTCTAAATAGAAAATAATTTCTACCCTCACTTAATGAGAACAGCACACAAGTTCTCTAGTGTTACAGTGAATAACAATTTCAGAAATTGAAATTTGGAGCTCCTAATGTTCATCAAAATACTTAATTGAATTACTTTGCTGTGACTTGCTCTCTTTCTGTACCTCGAAAATTTTAAATTTTATACCCAAATGTAATATAATTTCAAAATTTAATTAATTACAAAATGTAGGGAAACTCTAGATAAATTATTCTCAGAAATTTAAAATTGTATAATTAGGAATTTTTTGATGAAAAGTAGTATGTTGGGAAGGCCATCATAGCCGAGGTAATTAATATCAGATTCAGTTTTCTTGTAAATATTTTCTTTTAAAGCAAATAGGGTTATACATATATTAAATTAACCCTACCACTGGCATAGCTTATTTTGAAAGTTTTTTTTTCGACTAGCCAAACGCTTTTGGTTCCTAACACCCGCGAGATTACTATCCGCGACCGAAGAATAAATGCTGTAAAGCTGCAAGCACAATATCCAACCGATATATCGGAACTGTTGTCACTGCAGGTTCTGCTGAGTGTTACGACCAGAGACCGTAACGGTTATTAATGTTTTTAAAAAAAATCATATGTATAAAATTATTTTCGGACTTTCTTTCTAAAAATCAAAAATAAAAATCATAAAATGATTTCCATTTCACAAAATTATTTGTCGGGTGAGACATACTTAAAAAAAATATTAAATATGGTTCGAAATATGCCGAAGATTGTACGTCAGATGGGAGTGGATGGAAATTACATAGATCCTTTCATCTAAGGTATAATAAGAATTGATCTAGATTTTTTGTTGATTTTTATATTTGATTTTTAAAATAAAAATCAGCTTTTAATTGTTAGTTTTGATTTTTAAAATAAAAATCATTTTCTGATTTTTATTTTTGATTTTTAAAATATAAATCCAAAAAAAAAAGTTACTTTTTATAATTTCGAATAAAAAGTAAAAAAGTATAAAAAATTTGTGAAGATTTGGTAATAAGAATCAAAATGCTACATTCCAATCAATCCTCCTATACTTTTTCTAAATGATTTTTTGGTTAGAAATAATGAAAGTAATTGTTATTTTCAGTTCCTGGTTAGGCCACTACGGCCGGAAGTCCGAAGCTCTACTCCTTGTTGCTTCTTTTTGATGATTCCCGTCACCGTTGCATCAGCGGAACTCAAAATAATAAAAAACTATCTTCGAAGTTCTATGGGCCAAGACACCTATCGCAATAGCACTACTGAGTATAGAGGCAAGGCAGCCGACTAGCCGACTAGCCAACTTTTCGACCAATGCTCGGCGGTCTACGTTCGATTTCATAGACCGGGGGGGGGGGGGGCTTCAATCGTTTTTTTCATGCTACGCTGGATTTCATAGGCAGAAGGAGAGGGGGCTTCCATTTTGTTTTGCATTGGGTCTTGCAAATGCGAGTTACGCCACTGAACCCTACCTAATTAGCACTCCTCGGAAATTTCTTTAAGCTTCTGTTTGAAAAGAAATTATTGGAAAGAAAGTTTTTAAAACATTATCTTTAATTTTTACAACAAATTGCAGCCCAACCCAGGAAATTATGGTGTTTGAATGAAATGCAATCTAGCTTTACGTGAAAAACACCAGCAGTAAGACAAGGCAAGAAGTGTATAATGTCTACTTTATGCGGTACCAAATTTTATTATGCTTACAGGATCAAGATATTATATAATATTAATAAAAGAAATCCGGCGATATCTGGATGCTAATGAAACTTTCATGCTGAAATGGAAAGAGAAAGCTATACAGAGCGATCCACAGCTGATGGTTCAAAATTCAGGAAGGAGCCAAGGACATTTATTTATGATAGAGCAAAATGGGTCTTTTAGGAGTCGTTTAGGAGGGAGAGTGAGTTTATGATTTTGGTATATTTCCCCTTAACTTCCTGTAATACTCTTACTTCCCATAAAGGAATGATGGGAAATGATGACTTACTGCCCAAGCTTTCCAAGAAATACTTTATTTCAGTCCTTTTTTTTTCAAGTTTAGTCCCGTTTTCCGCCAAAACATTTTGATGTTTAGAAGCACTGATGACCGTCGAATTGCGTTTCTCGCTTGATGTTCCAAGTGACGATACAGAACCACAGAATTGTGATAAGTAGCTATTTATCTGGCCGATCATTATTTAATGTAAATTGTATATACATCTCATAAGACGTAACAAAATAACACATATATGTATTCATTTATAACTATACCTTCTAGAGAGGCCTTCATTTGTAAGGAATAAAGATGTCTTGCGTCAGAAATGCGGAAAAACGGAAAAAACTAAATATTTGCCAGTGTTAGCAACAAAGTACTGAATGTTTAATCCTACTGAAAATGATATTAAAAATTTCTCCGAAACCAATTGTATATTTCTAAGCTTTCTTCACTCTCGAAAATTATTTTTGATACTTACATCTGTCGAAAAGTCAATTTGCTCCTATAATAATTGAATTGATTAAGGTAAAATAACAAGAAATTTTCGAAGTTTAGTGAGATGGTTTCAGATTACATGATTAGCAGCCGCTATGACTATTTTCTGTGTATTCCATAGTTTTCCTAACTACCCCATATTTAAACAGAAGATTAACTTGAAATAATTATGGTTTCTCTCACTAGAAATTTTTCAAATATAATGGAGTGGAAAAATTTGTATAAGTAGCGAAAATTTAAATTCCATGGCCGCGTTCAAAATGTATACTGTGGAGCTTAGCTATTTGTGCAGGCTGGAGCTTATATGTTTGCAGGCTGCAGCTTATATGTTTGCGTGCGAAATAAGCTAATATCTATACACGAAATAATCTTGAACGACTGAATTAGGTTCTGCAATATAATTTAACTAAATGCGTTAGCAATAAATTTAATTAGGAAGAAGAGGTACAGCGGCAACTTATTTAAAGTAATGAAATCCAATGCAAGTGGCTGCATTCGAATTTTGCATCTTTTACACAAATTTTCCTATAGCTACTTTTAAACTCCAGTGCTCGATCATAGCTTAACCCCAGAAAATAGCTTTTTTATGAAACCTTGAAAGTCAGAGAGCTTAAATAAGCGCAGAGAATATTTAACTTGACTTATAATATAAGCAGCTGATTTCTTTCTTCTTTTCAATTCTAATTTAATTTTTTTTATTTTATCCTTCCAATCGAATAAATACTTCAAAAGTTACAACAGCTTCAGTAAAACGGTTCGTCAGACCGTAAAAATTATTTTGCGCAATTTCATAGGATTTCATATTCTGATATTTCAGTACAATAAAAATGTCTAGGACTGATCGTATAATACTAAGATTTTTATATGGTAGCACCAAGCCCTGTCCAATTTAGACCAATTTTTAAATAGTATTTACCTTCTCTATGAAAACGCTGTGTACAAAATTTCAGCGCTCTACGTTGACGGACGCATTCTCAGGCAGTGTCCAAATGTATTGAGATAAGCGAAATTTGTTTATGGCAACCAAACGAAGTAGTTGCCCGATTTGTCTCATTTTCGAACTTAATGTTTCTTTTCCGTGTACAAAATTTCAGCTTTCTAAGTGAATGCGTTCTCGAGTTATCGTGCGCACGGATAGAAGGACGGACGTGCAATAATCAAAATAACTTTTAATCCATTTTACTCTACCATCATTATTTTTAGGTGTTACAAACGCAATGACAAATTTAGTGTACCTTATGATTTCATCATCTAGAGTATAAAAATTCCGATAGGTTCATTACTCTGTAATTGGTCCGTGGGAAAACTCATTTTTGTACATATCGGGTTCTGCCTTAGTACCATAAAATTAAGTATCTGATATCAGGTGTGAAACTGACATCCTTGTGTGGCACATTCATCTATTTTCCATATTAAAAAATCATAAAAAGATTTTAGAAATTTTCGTTAATATATTCTGGTAGATACATGTTCTTTAAGCTAAATATATTTATTACAACTTAAATTAAAACAAAATATCTGTTATTATTGCTGCGACTTATTGTAAACATAAAACAGATTAGTCAGTGAATGCAAAACAAAAACTGTACGAAAACTCCTCCTAATTTTTTTCCTTATACTGTGCGATTCGGCAATGACAGTATTGGAAATGTACTTGTATGTATACACGAAGCGTTAATAAAAATATCGACTTGCCACAACTTCGCACTTTTTATGACCCTTTTTTTGAACACTTCAAAAAATTCCCAATTATAATTTATCATACAAATTATGCCCACATATTTGTTCACTTTTTGTACCAATTTAATGCCAAATTATTTTCACTATATGTACATATGTGTAAACGGAAGAATCAAAATTGAATTGAATGCCTTAAATTTAAAAGCGTTTAAACACGCGGTAGAAGCTTAGTCAAAGGCTGCAAAGTTTTCTTATATGAATACAACACAAAAATAGTAAAACATAATTTTGCAATAAACGCTGCCATTATTGTCCACTGTGGCACTTTTATTGACTGGGTCATTCAATGTCAAATAGGCAACAGGTGTGACATAACCATCAACAATTTTGTTGAAATTTTACATACCTACTTGGAGGGCTTGAGAAAACAAAAATTCGAATTAACAATTTTCCTTCTATAGTGCGTATTTTGCGAGTTATAGCATTTTCAAAATTTTGCAAAAATGCTGTTCTGGTCTTCTTTAAATATTCATATATATATTTCTATTTATGCTAGGACAGTGAAGTAAGGCTAATTTGAAAGATAGGATTTCAAGATATCTAAGAAAAAATCTTAAAAGTATATGTACGTGAAAAGAACACCAACGATAAAGATTTTATCCTTTATCCTTGAATATCCTGGAAAACGCAACATTGATTTTGTTCATTTTTTTATGTTTTATACATTATATTATCCACTAAAACATATTTAAATTTCAACTTGGGATCTCAACGGGATCAAGGAGTAAAAAATCAAGAAAGTTTCACAAAAATACATTTATAACTACCCAGAAATAAAAAAATATTGTTGCTATACAGGGTGTTCCGTATGTGGTGTTGCTTCTGATTGCTATGGATAGCCCATGCTTAGACAAGCCAAAAACTGTATGGGAGGTGGGGGATCATCCTTAAGGATTTAGTGATAACGGGATTTAAAAATAGTTGGGTATGTTTTTATATTTGTAGCCTATGATGATGATTTAAAATTTTGTAGAGGAATAACCAATAACCGTTGGTACAGAGTGTTATAAATTATTTTAAATGGAAACTTTTGAGCCTCTTAAAATCGATATGAAAAATTCATGTTGTGACATGTTTTTTGATAAATATAGTAGTTAAAAACCAAGTTAAAAATCTGAAAATTTAAATTAACTTCAAAACGGAGAAGTGAATGGGTCCAATTTGTACACCATTGTAGAGTTCCAACGATTATCAATTTACCAAAATTTTAAATCATCATCATAGGCTGCAACGTAAAGAAGTTACAGGGTGATATATAAAAACATACTGAAATATTTGCAAAACCCCTTAACCCTTATTTAAGTAAATCCAAATCCACAAATAATTTAAATTTCGCGCCAGCTTACTACAGTTGGAAGCATTGAAATTGAGTGCATACTTTCTGAAATCAAAACTGGTGCCGCATGAAACAAGAGATCAGTCAGTCCGTTTATATACATGTCAGTGATCAGGCCAGGTGAGCACTACTTCTACTAGAAAATTGTCCGGGCATCCACAGTTGATTTTGTTTATTTCAACGAAAATTATACGTGAAATTATTCAATACCTACTTTAAAGTTTCTCAACATTTTTTTAAAACACTTTTATTTGTTTTCTACTTATTATGAACAAAGAAAAGTAATTAAAACTGAAAAAATTCTGGAACAAAATTTTTTGTAGTTATGACAGGTGTGTAAACCCGCTTGCCCATTGAACTGACTGTCAGAAACAGTTTTATTATGAATGTACGACACGACCAACCCTACCGTTTCGACTTCATGCAAACATAAACTCAAATTTAGTTGCATACAACTTGTTGCGTTGAATTTGATCGTGTCATTGATTATAGACTGAACAGCTGATGTCTCTTGAATACTTATCTGTCACATAATTATTTTAACTTAAATACTTTTAATTAAATTATTTTTGATTATCGGAATTTATTAGTTGTTATAATGTAATTTTGGCAGGGACAATTAAATTGTAAATCACATTTTTGATAAGCAGAGACATTTCTTATGTACTCAGAAATGGAATGCTTTTTCGAGAATGTGAAATACACAATCAGGAAAGAATCATTAAGTCTGTTGATGTTTAATGTATTGTGAGGCATTGGGCATTGTGTGTGTGTGTAATAGTTACAACGTACATTTTGCATTGAAAATTTGTTCTGAGTAGACAGCGGTTTAGCAGTTTTACATTGTTATATTTTGAAATATTGAATAAAATTGAAAATTGATAAGCTTGTCTGAGGGTAATCGACGTGCTTTAGAAACAACTGGTGGTCGTTTAGCTAAAAATTTGGATTTGGAGAAATCATTGTTCACTATAATGGTAGAAAACTCTTGCGGCAATTTTCGAATTTGGGGATTTGCTGAAGATTTACATAATTGAAACTGAAAGAGATGAGTACGTCGTCTTGACCAAACTGCTGGTGTCGTAAAGGAAGTTAGATTGTTACTAAGATGACGCTTCTTAAAGTCGACTATCAGTCCGTATAATGGTTAAGAAAATCCAGAATTAAAATAGGCTTATAAATATTTCCTAAAATGAACTGACATGGGATATTTCGACGAAGTCCAAAATCTAGAGAATTTAGTTTGTTGAGTTGAATCTGCATCAGCCAAACAAAGCCTAGCTCTGGTTGGAAGCAGAAGTCTGAATAACAGAAACATCTGCCCCCGAATCGACAATATGTCGAAAATATAGAGGCCATTCGAATTTTGAGATAAATTACATGGCGCATATGTACATTTATTTGCTTTACCTGACAAGAGGTTGTCTTGTACTTGGAGACATTCCGATCTCTACTTTTCGATCGACGACGCTACATACTTGTGAACGGTTCTTGTAGAGGAATAATCTTCTGATCTATTATGTTGACCAACAAAGCAATACGTTCAACAAGCAGATTGAAAGCTAAATCAGTAGAATTTAGATAGGAGCTTTTAACAGCACTCATTTCCTGAACCGCGTTATCTTTTGCGATTGTGTCGGCGCATGCTAGTTCAATGAAACTGTCAAGGTTGCAGGAATGTATAGTCTGCATATGCGCTGGAAGTCTCTATAACAACATCGACTTCAAGATCTCATCGCTTAAACGGTCTTGATGGATGTCTTGCATTTCACAAAGAAGGTGAGAGAGTAACAATTTTTCCAAGTTTTGGTGACTGATGGTGATGGGTAGTTTTATAAGGGGTATATAATTGTTACTCGGTTATGTAAGAATTTGAATGGTTATATAAGTGTTTTATAATATTACCAATTGGTGACTTAGTTATATTAGAGTTTTTTAAGGTTACTAATGGTTATCGTGGAAGTAAGTTACTAAAGGTCTTAATTTTTGGTGATGGAAATGTTTCAATCACCGGTCTATATAACTTAGAGTAACTATTACTAGAAGGTATATAAGAAAGTTTTATAATTGTTTTCATCACCACGTTATATAACTTATTGGTAATAAGTGTTTATTGCGGTATCCCTGGTTACCCTTATATAACTCGACAACATTCAGTTATTTAGGTGACTTTAATAAAAAATTGAGAATTTTCGGTAATATATATATCCACTATAAAATATCGTAAAATTTGTTTGTGGCGCTTTAGTAACTCCGGTGATCGTTATAAAAACAAATTACTTTTAGTGTCGAATAGAGCCATTATAAAACTATTTTTATTTATTTAACATAATATAACCAAAGGGTATATAAGAACCGTAACGTCTGTTTTTTGTCACTACAAGATATATAACATTACTAAAGTTTACATATTATGACGAAAGGATATATAAGAACCAATTTCGAGGCATGGTAATTCCTTTAGTTTATACAATATTTTATAAGGGTTATTCAGTTTATATATTAGAGCCAGAGTTTATATAAAACTACTTGAACTTTTATAATGGTAATTTGTTCATTTAAGTACAAGCCGCCATTTTTTCATCTGTCCATTGCAGATAAAAAAGAAAATGTCGGTTAAGCCAATTTTTTAAATTGCAGATATATGGCTTCCGTTATGTAAAGAAAATACATCTTTTTAGGTATATAACATTTCTAAATTTTGTTTATTTTTATGAATTATTATCACTTAAGTGAAAATTTTACATTTTGTCATATTCAATTAAAATTATTAAAAATTGCTTATATTTGAAGGGCTCTGTATTTTTTAGAAGTATCTATGATGATATTCACAGTAAAATTTTAATTGCAGCTGAATTTCACCACGTACATGCCGAAAAATTGCAATTCTAAAATGCAAAAATATTAAACCCTTACATTATAAAAATGCAGTACAAAAAAATATCCAAATTTTATTTCAAGATAGGTTGGGTAAATATTTGCCTTATATTGTTTTATAAAGGTAACGAAAAGTAATTTCCCTAACATTTCAATCACAAAAAGTAATCAGTCTGACAAAATTCCAAGCGTTGTGGAAACGTTACCATCACCATTATAAACAAAGTTTATAAAGGTAACCCAAACATTACTGCAACCACTGCTATGACCAAAATAAATTAATTGAGAGCAGCATGAGTTATATAAGGGTTATATAAGGAGTTATATTAAGGTAACCAGAATATTACTCATTTTATAAAACCTTTAGTTATATAACGTTACCTAAATCAAGTCACTGTAACCTTTATATAATCCTCCATTTAAGCTCTATAAGAGGTTTATTATGGTTACAGAGGTTTCGAGTACTAGTCTATATAACTCAAGTTTATATAACTTGGTAATGGAAACCTTTCGGTTACTAATATATAAAAAAAAATGTTTCTTGGGGGGGGGGGGGGGGCTGCATATCTCCCAAGGGCATTTCAGTGAGTGGTTGCCTGATCTTTATGCTCTAGCAACCCTAAAGACAAGAAATTAACAACTCCTAAAGGTGTTTATAAACCTCGTTAACTGTAGGGCCAAGAACCATGTCAAGAACCACCGAAAACCTTTGGTTTTGCCTAGCTCTGTCTATAAATATTGTGCTCCTGGATTTTTTTTTCGAAACACATATATAAGTTTTTTGTTTACTCTAATTATTGTTGCTTATATTGTTTTTACAACAGGCGATATATTAAATAATTATGTGTAGCTTATGGTTAACAACAATTTGATGAAGAAATGCGTGACTTTTCGAATGAAATAACGCCAGCAACATCAGAAGTAAGACATGATTTATGTTATGCCGATGAAGCTGATGTCGAACATGTATAGGACGGTATCTTTTCTGATGTAGACGATGAGCAAACAACAAATGAGCTGCAGTTAGATTTACTTATAGCAAATTTAGATGCAACTATAGAAGCTGAAAATGAAGGTGAAAGTACTAAAACTGATGGTTGAAAAGAAGATTACGTGATAATGTGCCCATTTCATCAAAAGCTGGTTCTCAGAAAGCTGGTTTTCAGTCCTACTATTTTCAATACCAGTAATAATAAATTCATTTAATTTAATTAGTGAAATTGTGTTATAACATTTGGAAGACTTGTTTTATTAAAGGATATTGAAAAACAAAATCAAAATTTAAAAAAATGTGAAGACTTACGTGATTATGGCCCATTTTTATATTTTTTGTCATTCCGTTTCTCACTTTTTTTGTCATATATTGTATGAAATTTCGCAACTGAAAATCTAAAGAAAATATGATATTAGATATTAAAAATTATACTTGAATAATTAATATGGACTTAGTAGGTATAATTATGTATTTATGAGCTTATTTAGTAAAAGCTGATAAATAGAACTTACAAATACCAATTTCTAGATTTGTTTAGTTAAATTTTGTTTAGCAGCACCCCCGAGATTTGAATTTATACTTGTACTTTAGAGTTTTGCTCAAATTATGTCAAATAAAGCAATCTAACAGGAAACATATGAATTAGGAGTTGTGGGCCTCATTATTTAAACGTTTGTTATCCAAGCTTCCTAAAAATATTCCATTCAAAATTTATATATGCAAACAGATACATTTCATTATTGAAAAAAACTAAACTAAGAAACAATAATGGCTAACAGGTTACAAAAGTTTTGTCACATCTGTTAAAGTTATGAAAAACAGAAGAGAGAATGTCGAATGGTTTTCATTCTCGAGAAGACGTACATACGGATAGATGGACAGACGGACAGATGGACGGACAGACAGACGGACGGACAGACAGACGGACGAACGGGCATACAAAACCAAATTACTTTTAATCTATGCGTGGGTGTCTAATCCCTTTTACTCTACCAGCATTATTGCTTTGCGTTACAAATGGAATGACAAACTTAGCATATGTTATGATTTCATCATCTAGGGTATAATAATTGCCTATAAAATAGCCGCACGTGATAGTTTCTTTCCAAAGAGCTGGAAAATTTGTCATACTGGCAAGTTCAATTCTTCAAATTAGATAGCTGAGAAAACTCAATTTTGACTCTTCTTGATTCTTTGAAGGCATTCGACGGCGTTTCACACAGAAAGTGCTAAGCAAACTTAACAATTCTCATTTTAATCTTTTAATCAATAATTTCCTGTCCGATAGATTACAGCGTGTATGCCTGGGTAAGGATAATTTTTCGCGTCTTTTTCCCATAAATTGAACTCTCTGACTTTGACCTTGATTGTGACCTTGCATGTGACCTTGACTTTGACCTTAAATTTAACCTCGAGTCTGGCTTTGACCTTGAATTTGACTTTGACCTTGAATTTGACTTTGACCTTGGCTGTGACCATGGCTTTGACATTGACTTTGAACTTGCCTTTGACCTTGCCTTTGGCCTTGACTTTGGCCTTGACTTTGGCCTTGACTTTGACCTTGACTCTAGCTTTGACCTTGACTTTGTTTTAATTGTGGCTTTGACTTTGACCTTCACTGTGGCTTTGACTTGACCTTGACTTTGACCTTGACTGTGACCTTGAACTTGATTTTGACCTTGACTGTGAACATGGCTTTGACATTGACTTTGACCTTGTATTTAAACTTTGCCTTGACCTTGATGTTGACTTTGGCTTTGATTTTGACCTTGCCCTTGACTTTAACTTTCATCTTAACGTTGACTTTGACCTTGACCTTAACTTTGAGTTTGACCTTGACCTTGATTTTGCTTTTGACTTGGACATTGCCTTTGACCTTGACTTTGACGTTGATTTTGACTTTAACTTTGAATTTCCCTTTGATTTGAATTTTAAAATTAATTATAATTTTAATTTCGTATTTAAGTAATTTTAGTTTTAATTTTAATTTTGATTCTTATCTTCATTTGTATTTTGATTTGCCCATCTTTACAATAGACGCTAATAAAAAAGATTGTCTTATAGTGTTATTCAGCAGGAAATATATAAATTACATATATATTTTACTAGTAATAGACACAATTTTAGTACTTATGTTGTATGGATATCTCGATGACTGCTCAATAATGCAATGCAGCCACAAAAAACCACTATTAATACCATTACTTAAAAATATTGCACAAAACAATCCAGTAACCCAATTCCAAACAATCAGCAATTTAAAAAACACGTCCACAGTGAAAACCTTCAAATTTGAGTCACCCTGTATCAATGACATGAGGTCGGCAGGTTGAACAAAAAAATTTGGGTTGAATATTTGTTAATACTTAATACATTCTAGAAGTTTTATCAATAAGTGGTCGAAGCTGAAAATTGATTACTTTAATCGTTTTGGTATGGAATTGCTGCATAAATAATGTTGATTATAAGACGGAATGTGTGTATGTGCTCTGCTCTGAAAAGAGACAATAACAATAAACTACCACTTCAGGCATGTAGGCATCGAACCTTATTCCATTATATATTTTCGAGCGTTAATCCGTATCCTACATTACGAAATGTTATTTTTCGGGGCTTCCTTCATGTTTTTTCGAACCTTGTTTTATCTACATTGGACTTTATTTCATCTTCCTTTTCAAGCATTATTTTCAAATGAAGAAAGACCAATATTTTCGGGCAATATTTCACTTGTTCCTTAGGATGTCCAAAATTTTGGATTTTTCGAGCCTCAACTTCAGAACGAAAGGGTAAAGTGAAAGAGTAGTAAATTTTATGTGGTATTTGAAAGTTCCAACGATTCATTTAATTTAATAATTACTTAAATCGAAATTATAGGGTGATTCATATAAAACGAAGAAAAGACAGTTTCGCATCTCCCAAAACATCAGAATTTACTCCCATCATCCCTAATGACAAAGACTTATCCACCCCGCATATCAGGTAAGTATAATAACAGTCATCAAAATCATCGATATTGTTATTTGCGTGCGTTCTTTTTTACGGATAATATTGTCACTATTGCCTTAATGGATATACATTCGTCAATCTCTCCCCAATTCTATAGACCAGTAATTTTTTTCTTCTAATATCTGTTTGCTTTTTCTCAGAAAAATCAACCACTTTCGTTTACAATGCCTTAGTATTTTCCCCCCAAGAAACCTTGCGGCGGTAAACTTAAACACAAATTAGGGGAGATTAAACGATCAGAATAAGACTCTTTGACTAAGAAAAGAATAAGAATTTCTGAAATTACAATGATATGGTATGATGTTTGCGAAAGTACTGAAGTGATTGCATGGAATTGAACAGGAAAGTGAAAAACTCTATTAAAAGGAGTTAAAAAGAGTAAAGAAAGACAAGAACAATAGCATCAGCAAAAGAAAAAAGTGAAACAAATTATATGATACCACCCTCACTTCCGTTTGGAGCTTTTTTACTCCCGAAAGAAGTCAAAGACTCTTTAAAGACCGCGAAGCGCAATTCTCAAAGAACCAATAAGCATCGAATTCAAAGCGAACTTCTTGCTACAAAATTTAATTAAAATTCATGTCATTTGTAACAGTTTTCTTTTGGCCTTTGAGCCGCTTAATTAGGTGCTTTGTTGTTTAGTCACCTGTGGATAAGCATGTTAATGTTAAATTAAACAATCAAATCGATGTGTACTCCGGGAGAATTCCTTTGATGTTAATCACAAATTACGTAAAACCAAAAGCGTGCTGCTGCAATCACAACAGTAGGCAGAGAGACAGACTCTGTACAGCAGCAGCAGCAGCAGCAGCAGTAACAGAGTAGATACAGAATGAAATCTAGGTTTGCGTAGGAGGCATTCTTGACGCACACAGGAGCTGGAATTGGAGCTGGAGCACTCTACTTCTGCTTTTGATGAATCCAAACAAAACAAATTTATTCACGTGGAAATTAATTAATACAAAAGTCCGGTGTTCACTGTGTGTATGAAAACACATACAAGAATTCATACATAGTTGGTGAGTTTGTATTTGAGTTTTGCTTTATCATTTATCCATCTCTGGATGCTGCCTGGAAGCTCCTTCTTTTGAATTGTTTCCCTCTGCTGTACAATAGCGGCAAGCGATATGAAGTTAACCCGTCGTGTTCATTTATTTTGTAGATATATATTTACTTGTATATTTGTATACATATCCGTATTATATGCATCTTTGTCTATCCCCTATCAACGTACTTAACCTGGGGTGCATTCTGAATTCCACAGCCTGGAAAATCGTTGAAATATCGAACTGTTGCTCTGCATTCCCATAAACGGGAGAGGGGGTGATGGAGTATTTTTATGTTATTGTGATTGAAGTTTCTAATCAAAATTCCATTCCGATCAGGGCACACTTCACTTGATTGGCCGGCCAAAAATTGTGACTAGCCTTAAGATGTGGTTGCCGGACATGAACAATTTCATAAGAAGTTACTGGCTCTACCCGCATGTGTTCGCAAGTTTCTGATATACCAGTTTCAAGCAAATCGGTTTCACTGCTTACATAAGTAGGTGACATTTAAGCAAATACTGATTCTACTTAGATAAAATTGCTTAAATACTAAATTAGTGAACCACTACCTTCTATGATTAAAACAAATTGCAGGTCGAGTTACTAAAAAAACCAACATACCTCCGTGTGATAGGTAGTATGGAAGTTAGTATGCAATTTTATCATATGGCTTGGGTAAGCCAATTTACCTTTTGTTTTGAATCTACTTCTCCAGGTATTGAGATGCGATTTTTTCTTACGTTTTTGGCAATAAGATTGGATCAGATAGACGAAAAATATTGAGATAAGTAACAATATGTAAAAAAAAACAAAAACCCTTGAAAATATTTGTTCATAACTGAGAGATGCCTATTAGTACACGCATTTGATCCTCAAAACAAGGAAAGTTTTCTTGGAGTTTTGAAAATTCGTATTTTTATATATTTCGATGTGCTCTTTCCACATTTTCGCTTTGCAGCCTCGTATCTTTGCCGTTCACTCATTTTATGATGAAAATAGTTAAGTAATACATTATAAAGTAGAGAAAATTTCCTATAATTTTTGTATTTACCTTTTTTTTTTTTTTGTAAAATTAATAGTTTCCGCCGCAAAGTCTACTCCAACACGCATATTTCGTATGGTATTAGTAGGCCGGCTTTTCAACACATAGTAAAATATTTTTCGTTCAAAATACACGCGTTGGAGTAAACTTTGCGGCGGTCGTACGCTGAAATCCTTTATTTTACAAAAAATAAAAATAAAAGCTGAATAAAAAAATTACAAGAAATTTTCTCTAGTATTTTCATCATAAAATGAGTCAGAAAGGAGATATTGCAAAAAGACTGTTTCTGGGCGCCATTTTTTCAATATGGCGGGGCGAGCGGCAAAGACACGACGCGACGTGGCAAAGTGAAACTTCGGAAAGATCACATCAAAAGATATAAAAATTCCAATTTTCAAACTCCCGGAAAACTTTACTTTACTTTATTACCAAATGACTGTACTATACAGGGTGTTTCATAATTAGTTCACATAACTCAAGGGTTTGATAGCTAAGGTGGAGACAAGCAAAAAATTATAAAATGAAGGGCGGGGGTAAGACGCAGTAGATGGTTTAAGATTTTTAGTACTTCTTCCACTTTACACCCTGCAAATTTCTTGATATTCACTCTATCAAGATGGGATTCACCTCAGATTATAGAATACCGTCTTAACTTTCCGTAGTTCTAGAGGATGAACAATAGGCCTTGCTGTGGCCTAAGCTCTAGAGTCTTCCCTCCGGAGGACTCAACCTCTTTGCAATCCATCCATGCCTGACCATGAATGCCCAATCAGCCTTCTTTTCACCTTTCGTCGGAAGTTGCAGGACATCAAAATCAAAAAATTGAAAAAAATTCGAATTTTTTCAAATTTTAACGCCAAAATGCATGATAATGTTGCAGTTTTTTTACAATGTTTAGAGACCTCGGAATATTACCATTACTTACCTCAAAGCAACCGTTTTTGAGATATTCCCGTTTCTTTAATTCATAATCTCATTAATTTTGCTACTGGCGGTGGTAATTACCCCTACTATTATACAATTCCACGCAAAATTAAGGAAATTATGAAAAATAGAAACAGAAAAAATAAAAAACGGTTGCATTTAGGTAGGTATTTGTGGTTAGTCAAATTAAAGCTAATATTCCCATATATTCTAAATCTTGTAAAAAACTGTACAGTTTCATGCTTTTTGGCGGGAAAATCGTTAACATGTGAAAAAATTAGGAATTTTTTTCAAATTTTTTTTTGATTTTGACGTCCTACAACTTCCGACGAAAGGTGAAATTAAGGCTGATTGGGCATTCATTGGAAAGCTGAAAGGCTTTGCTATCATCTGAGATGAATTACACCTTGATAGAGTATATTTCAAAAAAGTTACAGGATGCAAAGAGAAAGAAGTACTAAAATTCTTCTACCGCGGAAACGACGAGCCCCCCCCCCCCCACTTCACCTTATACATTTTTTCTTGTCTCCACCTCAGCTATCAAACTCTTAAGTTATGTGCACCAATTATGAAACACCCTGTATACAGGAAATACATATAAAAGTAATACCTGATTTGAAAGGTACTTTTGCAAGCTATTAAAAATTCTATGAACTGCCAAAATCCGTGGCATAAAAGTTATACTTGTTTACTCCCACCAATATTTAAGAATATTGGCGAAATTTTAAATACTTATACTTATCGCATGTTGGGAGCTACAGATCCAGTCTCAAAAATCTCCATTTTGGAAGTCGGTGACAGAGGTGCCTTGGCTCACAATTGGTTAACCAGGGTTGGCCAATGGCTGCACCATATCTGACACATGCCAAACGGGGTTATGAATCAGAAGTTTGAGAAAATACAAGGAAAGAAAAAATGAGAATCACACACACTCACGCCTCGTTTAAAATACACATATGCTTGAATTCGTTTCATTCAATTACTGTTCTGTCAAATCAAATGATTTAAATACATATTTAAGTTGAAGAATTTTCCAAAACCATTTGAAATCTTGCGCGTTCATAACTATTTTCAATTCAGCAATTCACTATAAATGAGAAATAATTTATATTGAATATTTTGACGCAGTGGCGGATCCAGAGGGGTCTTGGGACCCTAATTTAAAAAAATATTTAATTAATTTAGTTATTTGAAAAAATATATTTATTATTTTATTTTTTTTTTATTTATATAATTCAGCTTCGAAAAAATTTTTTATTCCAAAACTTAAAAAAATAAAAATTTATTTCAATGAATATTATTGTGTAATGATGTGATGTATGTGTATAGGTTTTTCTCAGAATATGAGTTTGGGTGATCCAAACCACTCGAGAAACACTTCCCAAGCCACAAAACAGACTCCCTCACAATGTTTTCAAATTAATTATTTTGTTTAATTAGTGATAAAAAGTGTTTTACCAAAGGCAATACATTCATAGATACTCAACAGAAATTCGTAAGGTTTTATTAAAATCACTTCTCAACTTCGCGCCAATGGTTTTTTCAATGTTGGCACCGACGTAGGAACTATTTTTGATACACAAAATTGTACATGTATGAAATAGCATCTCAAGCAGTCCATATTATATGTATATGGCAGTGTGTAAAACTGAGAAAACTTTGGTTTGAATGACTCCTGCAGTTTGCACCCTAAACTACTATTCTATTAAAAAAATGACTGGGACTTACCGCTCTGGATGTTTTTGTTTTTTTTATATGTATTTTTTATTTAATTTGTAAGATCACCCCCCCCCCCCCCACTTTCAGTGCTAGATCCGCGCCTGCTTTGACGATCAGTGTGATTGTTAAATACATTCGTTTGAAAGCAAACACCTTTACTTTGTCGTCAACACAGTTTTGTTTTTGTTTTGTTACTATCGCAAACTCACTGTAGTAACACGTTTAATAAATAAACGGTTTTAGGATAAACCAAGCACCGGATAAAATGACATACAATGCAATATAGAACAAAAAGATAAAAAACTAAATTAAATCTAACAAAAAGATTAACTGTAGACGTTTTTTAAAAACATGCTTAGAATCTTCAACAACAAAATATTCAGCTAAATTATTAACCTAAATTATTAACAGCAATGCACATGCGATTAATCATACATGTCAAAGTCAGACCTTGAGGAGTTGACATGCAATAGAGGTAGCATTGTCAAATTATGCTTACTATCACGGCTTTGGTAAGTAGCAGTAGTAGTCTCATAAAGCAAGTGTACAAATGAGAGAACTCTCGGGAGGAGCGTTTGATAAAGCCTAGCATAGAACTACTCTTTGATACCATGTAGTTTATGTGGGAGATAAAATCGCTCTTTTGCCGCAGTTTACTCCCAAGTCATAGACAGAACCCACGCGGTGAATCTAGGACTCCGAAAACTCATAATGATAACTGAATGGTTACGGATTCCAGTGGAAGATCATAGCCTCACATTACTTATTGAGTACCAAATTATTACTTTTCCGCCAATCATAATATTTGTGATGGTCACCCTGTATTTATTCATAATCGTTAAAAGATTTAATCTGAGCGAAAAACTTAATGTTGTCAACATAAAATAAGCCTTCGCAGTACCTCACCACAGAGACAAGTGACTACCTTGAGATACGCCAGACGAAGCCTTCAAGACTCCAGAGATGAAATGGCGTAAATAAGACTCCGTCCACTTTAGAAATGAACCGAGAAACCCATACTTTTCCATTTTAATGAGTATCACGGAGTGAGATAATTTATCGAAGGCTTTACTAAAGCCTGTATAAGTACAATACGTCTGGTAGCTTTTTGCAAGCCCGCCAATGTTATCGGAAACAAATTCCAACAAACTAGTGGTGGTACATCTGTCCGAAATAAACCTATGTTGGTTTGAACAGAGCAAATTTGGGCATGCAAGATAATTTTTCAATAGGCATATAGTGAAAAATTTCACTTCTACTTTTTTGTAAATAGGTATGATAAAAGAATTTTTCTATAGCTGAGGGAAACAACCACTATCAGCGATTTTTGGAAAATAATTCTCAGCGAAGCTGCCAGGACAAGGACAAGACAGCATGACTTAAAGAAGGCTGGAGAGATCCCATCAGGATCTGTTATGAGCTCATTTTGAAGTCCATTAATATGATCAAGAATATCCTTTTCTGCAATTGTAAGCAGAGTGAATGAAACGTTATGGGGAGTCGTTCATATGGCTGAAGTTGTTATTTCGAGGTTCTCAATTTGACTAGGCAAACGCATTTTCAAAAAATGAAGCAGACATAGGGTAGTTAAATTTATTGTTATTTTTTAACTTTGTTTCATTTCTTTTTCACATTTTGTAATTCGCAACTTAATGGTTCTCCTTGTAACTTTTGATGATTTTTCTCTGCCCACTCATTTTAATACCCTTCCAAAAGTTGAATTTAAAATAGAAGAGCTAGATTACATCAATTTTATTACTAAATAGGAATTAAAGCAAATATTTTATCAAAATGGAAGTTGTGGCACAAAGAGCAATTTGGTCCATTATAAGAATGTGACTTAATAGAACATAAATCTTAATATATAAAAATCCTGTGTCACGATGTTTGTACACGCCCAACCAATTCAAATAAAAAATTTGTGAATGTGTTTGGTTGGCTCAAGCTTGAAATATAGGATAGTTTCGGATACGATAGATGGCGCTGTTGCCTAGATCTAAAAAATTGCCTGAAAGCGCGTCGACGCGGAAAGCTGAAATTTCGTACACGGCGTTTTAATAAAATTTGTAAATACAAGTTCAAAAATGGACCAAATTGGGCAATGAGTTTTTGGTATTGCCATACAAAAATTTCGGTTTTCACTCTACATTCAGAGACTGCCTGAGAACGCTTCCACGTGGAGAGCTCAAATTTTGTACACGGCGTTTAAAAAAAAAAATGTAAATTTTAGTCAAAAAATGGGTCAAATCGGGCAACTCTTTCGTAGGGTTGCCATACAAAAACTACGTATTTAACTATAAATTTTGGTACTGCATGAAAAAGCGTCGACGTGCAGAATTAAAATTTGGCACTTGAGGTTTTCATAGCAATAGTAAATAAAATTACAAAAATGGCCTGAGCCGGGGAACATCTTCTTGATGTTGCCATACACTATTTCACTATATATTTGGAAACTGTCCGAGAACATATCGACGTGGAGAGCTCAAATTTTGTACACGACGTTTTCTGCAAATACAAGTTCAAAAATGGACCAAATCGGGCCACCGGTTTTTGTTGTTGCCTTACAAAAATTTAGGTTTTCACTGACATTTTCTACACGGGCTTTTCTTAAAGAAAAATTTAAATTAAGTTCAGAAATGGGACCAATCAGGCAACACCTTCGTAGAATTGCCATGCAAAAAATTTGCTACGTGGTGTTTTCATAGAAATGGTAAATAAAATTTCAAAAATGAGCTGAATTGGTTTACCCCTTCTTAGTGATGCCATACACTACTTTTGTTTTTCACTGTGTACTTGATAGCTGCCTGAGAACGCTTCGAGGTGGAGAGCTCATATTTTTTACACGGAGTTTACTTAGAAATTTCAATAAAGTTCAAAAATAGGAACAATCGGGCAACTCCTTCGTAGGGTTGCTATACCAAAATTTCTATATATTTGAGCACCGCATGAGAACGCGTCGACGTCGAAGGCCACACACACACACACACAGAGTTCGTCGGACAGAAAAAATGATTATAACCAATTTCATAGGATTTCATACTCTAAACAAGTTTTTAGTACAATAAAAATGTCTAGAACAAATCGTTTTCACAGTATTCGTAAAAAACCTAACTTTTTATATGGCAACCCCAAGAAGGGGTTGCCAGATTTAATCTATAACTATAACTATAAAAGCACCATGTACCAAATTTCAGCTCTCTATGTTGTCGCGTTTTCAGGCAATGTCCAAATATATAGTGGAAAACGAAATTTTTGTATGGCAACCCCACAAAGGAATTGCCCGATTTTCTCATTTTCGAACTTAATTTTACTTTTTTTGAAAGTGGATGTACAAAATTTCAGCCTTCGAACTGAACGAGTTCTCGAGTTATCGGGCGCACAGACGGACAGACGGACGGACGGACGGAAATGCAAAAATCAACATAACTTTTAATATTATGCGTGGGTGTCCAATCCATTTTCCTCTACCATCATTATTTCGAGGTGTTACAAACGGAATGACAAACTTAGTATACGAAATTATATAAATAAATCGATTACGTATTTTCGTGTAACGGTCCTATTTGTTTTTTGGTCAACATCAGGACGAGAAGCTCTGATATATTAAATTCCATAATTTTAATACTGCACCATTTTGTAAATTAAAGAGATTCTAAATATTTTTTTCTAACTAAAGTACAGTTTGAGATAGCCGTCCACTAAGGGGTTAAGAATTTACAACTCTTTTATTGTGTTTGAAATGGAAATCCAGTAAATCTTTCCAAACTCTAACTCCCTGCTATTCAAACGAGTCTAAGTTTTTTTTTTTTGGAGCATCATAATTCAAAATATTCTAATTTTCCGGTAACTATAGTGGAACGATCCCGACGTTAGCACTTTCCACATTTTTTGCGTTTTCATTGTCTGTTATATTCTTATTATCACTTGTGCGTTCGATTGATTGATAAGCGAGAAATGTTTTTACCTCACAGTTCCAAGTTGAACTTTATCGCGGTTGGATGTTTTTCTTTAATCGGCTTTCTTCGACTATTGGACCTGACTATTGTGTTTCTCTGAAACGCTTTATTTAGTGATGCTTTCCATGGATATTAGACTTTCAGTCTCTCGGATATATTAATCAGTGTTCAGTTTTTGTTAATACGTTTCGTAAGTTTACTTTTAACTTATCCGTTGACTTCGCCAATTCTAACAGTTAATTAAGCGTGACGTTGGTTAACAGTAGTTTAATTATCATGAAACATATTTGTTTTTCCGTCGACTTAAAAAAATTATATTACAAAATAACTATTATATGTATTAGGTTAGATAAGAGGGGGCCGCTAGACGACTAGCCTGCATCACTTAGACCTCTAGTGGGTACATTGTGCCCCTAGACCTCATAGATTATATGTATTATAAGACTACTTGAATAGTCCCACAACCTACTATTATAATCAACAAACTATTTGGCGTTATACCTCGTGAGATCCAGCCAGGAGAGAAGAAACTCCAGCTCTCATCTAGTGGAGCCTACAGTTTGGACCTTGAACCGCATTGGCTTCTTTTATTGAAGGTTGCGAAGCAGATTTGTTGTAGTAAATTGTACTTTTTCGAAGTAAATCTAGTTTACTTCTATTTTTCATAATTTTTAATTCAGTTAAAAAAATAAAGAACGATCTTTAACAAAACAAAATAATGAAGAAGACCGCTCTACGCACAATCCTGAAGCTCTACGCACAATCCTGAAGCGCTTCGCTAGAAGCTCGTAGCGCTTCTTTTCCCTATCCCAGTTCATTACGTTTTAACATAGGCATGTTCGCATAGGCAAGTACTTCAATGCTGCTCTTTAGAAGCGCTATAAATTATCGCCGTAGAAGTTTTTTGAATGTGTCTTTTCGAAAGCTTTTGGATAATGATCGCAGTGCTTCTTCCTTAATCTTATAAAATTTTAGATTGTATACTTCTAACCACTGTAAACTTCATATTAAAAATAAGAGATCGGTACGTTGTACAATATTGGAAAAATCCTCAGTTTAGATTCGCGGAAAACTAGATGAGATCACCCCTTCTTGCATTTTTTGCACTTCAATCTGCTGGAGCTCATCAAATAATCTTCTATAGAGCTTCCAAGCGATAAATCTAGAAGCATTTGAATTATTTACTTGCCCCTTTGCTTATTTTTCTGGATAGATCAGTGAATATGCTTCTAAAGAGCTGCCAAATGATAGCTAGAGAAGCGTTTAATTTGCGGTCCTTTCAGAAGCGCTGATTTTTCGTTCCAATGGGGTTTTACAGTTTTAATACTTATTTTCACACATCTTAGCTTAAAGATCATTACAGTAAAGGCAGGATGATCAGAATGATCATAATTTGAGTCGAAATCCACTACACAGTAAAAAATGTGTACAATTGTTGCCACAGTGCTTAGGTATTTTTCCCTAAAATGTAGGGAATATTCCCTAAAATGTAAATTGTAGGGAATATTCCTCTAAATTCTAAGGAATATTCCCTAAATTTTAGGAACTATTCCCTTGATATTAGGGAAAAATACCTAAGCTTTGTGGCAACAATTTGTGCATTTTTTACACACTGTAAAAACTATTAGGGCTATTTCCTAAAATGCAGGGAATACTCTCTAAAATTTAAGGAAAAAAACCTACAGTTTAGGGTATATTCCCTACATTTCCATTAAAATGTAAGTAATAGTCCCTACATTTTAAGGAATATTCCTTACATTTTATGGAATATTCCCTAATCTTATCGAAAAATACCTAAGCTCCTTGGCAACAATTTGTACAAATTTTTTTACTGTGCAATGTAGGCTCATCAGCCATCTAAGAGTTACATTTGCATGAACAAATAGAATTTACTTGATATTTAACTATCCACTATTTAACTAAACCATGGCCATTTCTTTAGTCACGTGGGGGCCCAGAGCTGTTTGGGATATGGGGGCCCTTTAGCAAAAATTACCTTCTAAACTACTTTGGGCTATCAATAGGAATAATAATTTAAAATGTAATCGCAAACACCATACGTGCACGTTCAAAAGGGAATAATCAGATTTGTAATTCGCAGAAGTAAGATATCGTAAAGTGGAGCTAAGGAGAATCCCCGCCCAAATGCTGTATTTAAAGTAAAGGCAAAGTACCGATCGTGTGATGCTTTGTAATCCAATGCTCAGGGGAATAACCTTAACTAGAAAGAGCTGCTAGTATTATATTCACACGGACCAACAGTACAACATTTTCTCTGATTACTAGTACAGTTAGGCTACTAAAAATTTTGCAAGATAAAATTTTAGAAATTTAAAAAATACTGGGGCTTCAAACACTGTCACTAACTATACAAGGACAATACCAACATCTAACAGCTAAACTAACTTGTATTAGGTTGTTTTACTAGTTGAAAAATTTGTTATCAGTTGGTGTACTATCGTAAAGGTCAGGGAGCCACAAGATCCGCGAAGCGCGGGCCCAGTCCAAGTAGGTCCGTGGGTAAAGATGTCATTGATGAGAACATATATCTGACTTAATATAACATGTATTATGGAACACTAGGTTAAAATAATATAATATGTCATTTTACCTTGAAGCATGATATGTCACTTTACCCTTAAAACTTATATGCACACACATAGCGTTACGTTTTTATATTTTTACTGCACGGTTTAATAAACACCTTCAGTTTTTTCCTAAAACTTAACTATTAACTTAACCGCCCAAACTAACTGGAACTTTCTCATTTTTACTGTTTATTAAATCTGTAGTTAGTTAGTGGCGTGCTCCACAAAATTGCACTTAATTCAAAATTGAACAAAAGATGATGAGTTTTATTTTATCTTAGTACCTATGTCATTGTAGGACAAGTTCCCGTACTTACTATCTAATTTATTTCTGACAGTATCTTTACGAAAAGACGAAAAGAGGATCGCGGTAGCTGCACAACTATGAGCATAAATTAGTAAAAACAGGCTGTTTCACGTAATTTTTCATTTTCTTTAAATTAGCTATAACTTTACTGGATCAGAATTTTGTAATTGTTTATAGTGCCAATATTAAAGTTCGTCATATATGGGATATGTAAATTCTGTTAAAAAAGTTAATAAAGTTACAATCAATGGATTTTTAGCTTCAGAAGATAGTAAACCGTTTTTCAGCGAATGTTTCACCATCACCCCCCCCCCCCCCATGATGCTTGGACTTCAAGTCAAAAAATTGCAAAACAATCTTAATTCTTTTAAATTATTACGATTTTGCCGCCAAAATGCCTGATAACCGTTTCAAAACTAAAATAGTCATAAAATAATAACTGATTTCATTTGCACAATATTAACAAAAAACCGGGCAAGTGCGAGTGGTACTCACACACGAAGGGTTCCATACCATCATACAAAATTTAACACTATGTATACGCAAAAAAACACGTTTCTTGTATGGGGCCCCTTTAATTTTCAATTTTATTTTAGTTTTATTATTTGTTGTTATAGCGGCAGTTGAACTACACACTCTGTGAAAATTTCAACTGTCTACCTATTACGGTTAATGATACACAGCCCGTGATGGACGGAGGGACATCGGAGGCTTAGAAATAGGGTTCTCGTTTTACCCTTTGGGTACGGAACCCTAAAAAGTTGTATGTTTAAACTGGCACTATTTTTATTTTTTTTTTTTTTCATATTATTAAATCTAGATCAGGGGATACCTTATGATGTAGGTAAAATATGCTATTATAATAGTGGACAGGCCTTGCGACAAGAAGGAACTATGGCTAAAGCTATACCGGGCCCCAATTTAATTGATATTGAAAAAATAATTGAAATTATGTTTACATCAAATAAATCAATCGCCTCATACTGCTTACCCTGCCCCGCCACGAACTGATTTTCTTGTCTTGGCTCCGTTTTTTCCGTAAATTTTGGCAGCTATCAAGTCGAAAGTTAAAGGGGCACATTATTTCCATGCTAATTCATGTGCAAGATGGTAACAGTGAGAAAAGCTTGTTCTCTTTACAGCAATTGCAGTTTTTATAGAACTTAAATGTGTATACAAAAATTTTGGCTAAATCCATTTCTATGCTTAAGAGGAGTCAGTACTCAGCAAAAATTTCAATTTGGATGCCAGCGAGCCGGTAGGCAATAAAACTTACTATACTTAGGTTTGTGTCCTGAAAGTATGAAAATACATATAAAATTAGCCTAGACCTATACCACAAGTCACATTAGAGACATCTAGCGTAAAAGACAGAAACCCAACATGCGACAATTTAAGACGAAAATGAAAATTTGCAGTTCAAAGAAATTGCAAATTTTTAAAGAGAATTAACTCTCCTACATTTTATTTTGCACATAGTTGTTAAATATGCTATTTTGCTTTATATTTCTAAAACTTTCAACGAAATATCGCAATTTCTCGTCGGTGAAATATCGAGAGAAAAAACAGGTACTATTAGAGTTAAACAATTAAAAAATGCCCAACTAAAAATGAAAAAATTCGACGTTATTTGCTAGATCTAGGCTTTATCTTTCTAAAATAGTCACAATATAAAGAAATGAGAATACCTACTAAGAGGAATTTGATTTAAAAGATTTAAATTTTTAACATTTTTTACATTTTTCCGAGCTAATATCTCCATTACAATGCATTTTTTTATTTTTCTCGCCGTTATTTACTAGACCTCTTCATTACCTTTAATTTAAGATATAAATCATTATTCTGCTACAAATATTTTACTAGAAATTCGCATTGAAAAATGTATGAAACTTGCAAATCTTGGTACTGACTCCTCTTAAGAGATGACAATGACATCGACGACCATTTGCACTTTAAGTTTACGTTTTTACATTTATCAAAATAATTTATGTCTTGGTTGATACTTGATGGAACTTGTTTCGTCCTATTTAGGCAATTTCAAGCTCTTATAATGATTGTGAGACAATCTCACAATTATTGCAAGAGATTGAAGATGCTTAAGTAGGGCGAAACGCGTCGCATAACTTCTTAAGAAGAGTCAGTACCACGATTTGCAAGTTTCATATATTTTTCAATGCGAATTTCCTGCAAACTATTAGCAGAATAATGATTTATATCTGAAATTAAAGATAACGACTAGTAAATAACGTTGGCAAAAATTCAAAAAAAAATGAATTGGACTGAAGATATCAGCTCAGAAACTTGTACAAAATGGTAAAAATTGAAGTTTTTCAAATCAAATTCCTCATTTCTTTATATTGTGACTATTTTAAAAAGATAAATCCTACATCTAGCAAATAACGCCGAGTTTTTTTTATTTTTAGTAGCGCTTTTTATAATTATTTAATTAGACTCTAATAGCACTTGTTTTTTCTCTCGATATTTCACCGACGAAAAATTGGAATATTTCATTGAAAGTTGTTGCAATATAAAGCCAAATAGTATATTTAAAAATTATGTAAACAAAAAATTTAGAAAAGTTAATTCTCGTTAAAAATTTTCAATTTAATTGAACAGAAAAAAATTCATTTTTCGTCTTAAATTGTATAATTTTGTCGCATGTTGGGTTTCTGTCTTTTACGCTAGGTGTCTCTAATGTTATCTGTGGTGGTCTAGGTCTAGGCTAATTTTATAAGAACTTTCTCACTTTCAGGACATAAACCTACGTATAGTAAATTTTATTGCCTATACAGGCTCGCTGGTATTTAGATTGAAACTTTTGCTGTGGTACTGACTCCTCTTAATAATTAAAAATAAAATTTTGTGGAGTGAAAACAAATGTTTTTAATTTGAAAATATCTAATACGTTTTTACTTTTCAGCATGCATAAAACATCTCACCAAATTATTTGGACGCCATTTTAAATTCTGCTAAATGTCAAATTTTTGTCTTCTCTCTAGTCGCGACAAAAATCACGACAATGTTGACATGCCCACTAGATTTTATCAGTTTCCATGGGCACATCCGCGCAGACAAGATAACTGAAAAGTCAAGAAAATAATGCGTGCAGACCACTGACATATGTATATAAACTGACTGACTGATCTCCTATTTAATGTCAAACCAGTTTCGATTTCAGAAAATATGCTCTCAATGATAGCGCTATATTTAAATTATTTGGGGATTTACTTATTTACATGCCAGTGGGGTTTACCGAATTTACAACAAAAGCATTTGAGACTATTTTTGTTTTTAAATTTTAATTATACGTCGAAAGAAGGGTTTTTAGCAATCGTTATAATTCAGTGGGAAATACTTCTCTCAAGGAAAGAGACAAAAATATAAAAGTGGTGCCATTTGTTTTCATGTATTTTTGGTTCAACGAGCAGTCCATTTATATACATGGCAGTGATGAAGACACAGGGTTAGTCATTAATAATTTAATCGTTAGTGTTGTCAGTCAATATCGGTTTGTCTATGAGTGAGTGTTTCCTACAAATGAAATGATATGACTTCAATCCCATTAGTTACCTGGGGGCCATTAAACCGTCGAAGATAACGGCCCCCAAAATTTCTGTGATCTCATATAAAAATGCCTTCTCAGAAGACAGTTTTAAACTTCCCACCTATACATACATACATATACCATTTAAATGAGTTAAAATTTTACTAATATACGCACACTAATTGTCTCAGCCAAATTACGAATAGAAGTGAATCATCTTTAAGATAATTGTCATTCTTTCGCAGTCCCTAAGCAATGGGTACATAAATTATGCCTGATTTACATACATATATATCTCAACTCATCCAAATGTGACTTCAGTCGTCGGCCTGGTGAATATGTATGATGCTAAATTATCTACTTTATGACATACCTTCATGGGAATATTATTTAATTGCTATTTATGTGACTTTTCCAGGGCAGAAATGAATTGTAAGGCGATTCAATTCTCGCATGGCAAGGAAATTCCTGCGGTGGAGATAATCATCCAAGTTCATGAATATTCTGATGAAAAAATTTACGAACGTAGGTACAATACATACATACGATACGCAGATATGTATATATATAGCGATTTTTTTTATGTGCGTATAAAAAATTAGATGAAGTTACATCCTTAAGTCTTCCTGATAGAAAATCGTCAACCATAACAACATTATCACCGTCACAACAATCCCAGGACCACACATACTAAGAAAAAAATTTCCTATGTATAACAATAATGAGTCGGGGTCTTGGGGACAATGAACAGGTAAAATGTTAATTAATTTCACTTTCGTCACTCATTAAGTCATCAGTGTGGGAAACGAAGCCATTGAACAAGTTGCTGTTGGTTAGCCAAGAAGCCTTTTATTGTTTCCGTATCTCCGATTCATCAAAATAATAATCCTAGACGTGCGTTCATTCATTCGTTCATTTGTTCCGATCATTTTCGCTTATGCCCAAAACTCAGGAGCAATTTAAATTAATTGGAGACTCTCAAGTGCTGGACGGTCCCAGTCGAGACTACTATGTATACTACCGTGGGGCTATTATCCGTCATAGATATATCTGAAATGTTCAATCAGAGAGGTCCACTTTTCTCGAAATTGCGCACCGACCATAAGTACCGCTCTAATTAAAAAGTTTTCCCCCATTTTAAGAGGGAAACTGTGGTATACATTTTATGTATGTATATATATGGATAACGCCGGCCTTAATTATGAACCACCCCTAAATTTTTTTAGCTGCACTCATATTTCAAATAGCACCCCGGCTATCTACAAAATGAAGGACTTCATATTTTCGATATGCTTTAATTTGACAAATAATATGAATAATAATTTGAATATTGAAATTACATGAATTGTTGAGGAAAATCAGTTGATTTAAATTTATAAAAGAAGAACACTATACTCAAAATTGTAACTCTTTCAAAAATATACTTAATTAACAACAACATAAGCATTCAAACTTGGTTTTCATCGCCATTACCGGTTAGAAAAGTTGGGACAAGTTGACTCCTTAATTCTAGGTCACAGAGCGCATCAGCATAATTACCTTTTTTTTCGTATTAAAGTAAGTGTCAGAGGGTGCCACACCGATTGAAGTGACTTCCCCTTTTGGCAAAGGAGCATAGCTAGTTTCGTATATCCGAACCGAATAAAATTCAACAACCACATTATAAAATCGGCCTACATCTGAAGTACTCGGCGATAGGGTTATTACGATCTCTGCTGCAGAAGGTGACTTTATTGCTACAAGAGTAACAAGAAACCTAAACAATTATTGACACCTGTCCTGCCAAAAATTAACAATCCTCCAAAAGTGGATTCTAATTTTAAAATTTAGCTATAAATAATATCAGCCTTTGTGCTGACAAGTCTGGATATGACCACTCCTTCTAGGCTGTACTTGAAAAATGTACTCTAGCAACTGTTGTGGTGACGGTAAATTATTGTCTATAACAATTGCCAATGTTTTCCCCCAAAACTAATTTCAAGAGGGTGTGTTCTTTTAAATTTTCTAGTAATACTTATTAATACTAACACTATGTCGTACTAGTTGTGGGACACCCTGTGCATATATAGCAAATTACGTAAGAGAAAATAATTTTATTTAAAATGAACAAAAAACCAAGAACAACAACCAACATTCACCAGAGATATTGAACAATTCGACTTGAATTCGTTCCTTTAAAATTTCACAGTAGTAGCACACCCAGAACTCTTTCCTGAATTTATAATCTTGTTAAATCCCCAATCATCATCGTTAGAGACTACTACAACAGGAGTGGAACCACCTTCAGTGGCTGCTTTTCGAAACCAGATCACATTCGGTCTATCAATAACACCGAAAAGGAAACAGAACAGCAAACGACCCATAAAATATGTGACGCTAGCCCTGGTGGGTATAAGCATTCCCTAACTTTTCCGATATAACTACAGATATACATACAGACGTACATATATATATGTACGAATATAAATCCACATTCAGTATAGGGCGGAAGAGGAAAATATCGGAACTTGAGGAGAATTCCCTTCATGTGAACATATTTCCATTAAATTTCCACATTCTATTGATCATGACACCCAAGGGAGAACTGTGTTTTATAGTACACGATACCTGGAACAGCTTGGTTAACCACCACACTGGGTTCGATTCAACCAATGTGCTATCCTCCATTCGAATGGGGCACAAAACGTCCAGTTTTGTGCAGAAACTTCTTTTGTTTTGCAAAAGAAGTGAACTTCGGGCAAGTGCCTGCTGCCTGCTGCTATTTCATTGTGCATTGTTACTCTATGGAGTTGAGAAAATATGTACTAACCATGAATTTTTCATAGTTGGACTCTTTTATACTTGTAAAGAAGGTCGGTTTAAGGCTACCCCCTGTCCTTGCGGTTTTTTTATATGTGCTCCTTGAAATTCTATAAAATAAAATAAAATTTCAAAATATTGTGAAATATTAAGTTCTTATCCATAATCGAAGGATTCATCTTCGTTTTTCTAAAGTATAGTTCGTGACTCAAGCTTAAATATATCTGTTGTCTTGATGATGGTCAAGGATTCACTTATTTTTAGGATAATATCATCAAAAAGCAAGCTATACTATGCGAATTTCGTCACATTACCTTCGTCTTCATTGTACATTTTAATATCTGAGATGTCTTAAGCTAAGGACTATAACGAAACGAGAATAAAAGACAGACAAGATGGATCAGCGGTTATCTATCAAGCTCAGGTCCTGGGTTTAAATCTCGGTAGATAACTTTGACTTAAGGATTACAGATTATCTGCAGGTTCAGACTGTAGATGGCATCTTTTAGCACAAATCTGATTACGTCCATCCACTAGTATCAGATCACATCTGAAGTTTGAAATTTTACAGACAGAAAACTTGAGATAAACTGACGATTATTACATACCTACAGTTGTGTCTTCAGTCCATCCAAATTTGTGTGCTCTCAAGTTTCTTCCTTTTTTTATAATTCCATTATTGTTAATAATACTGTGATCTTAATCTTAAATAATGTTACTTCTTTATTTCAAACAACGTTTCTTCTCACTGATCGGAGATTCCTAAAAAGTTATCATTTCATTATTATACGAATTTTTAAAATGATTTTGTAAAAACAAAACAAAAATTGCTGCTCTAGTACCAGTGAAGAGCAAAAATATTTATGGATGAAAGATTAGTTGTTTCACAGACAAAGCATCTCACATATGAGGTTATTAATTATTTTCCTAACACAATCAGTACTAGATTTATTACGTTCTATTTATTCCTTCTAACTGTCCTCTTTTAACTTTCTGTCCGAATTTGAATCTTATTTTACTGTCCAGGTTTCCTGTATATTTTAGAATTTATCGAATGTTGTACTTCTATCTACTTCTATCTGACGAAAATATCAAACTGATCTGAAAATAATGATTGACGATGAATTCTATACTTTACATGCAGTTTACCAAATCTGCAGTTCCGTTATCTGATGATGAACTGCATATGTGTGGTGTATTTATCTACAGATCTACAGTCTGCAGTTCATGAACTGCCGATCTGTTTAACAACCAAATCGTTCAAATTTTCAACATACATACGCAAATTACCTAATGGGTCCCGGAATTTAAATATATCTACAGTTCAGATCTGAATGGGGGGCTCTAGACAATTTGTTTTGATGCGGTGATTTTATTTAGATCACTTAAAAGATTACTAAAAAGTTAAAGAACTTTAGCAGTGTAGTATCATTGGAAGACTACATCAACAAGTGTTTCAAAATGTTTTACGGATTGGTGTACTCTTGACTTTTGAAAGAATCATCTATATTTGATCATTCAAATATAATGTTACCATTTCTTCCATCAAATCTGCTACCCTTCACCACTGTCCACAATTTATATGAACACACCACTGACAAGAATAATTTTTAAGGCGTAGTATAATTTCTACAAAAAAAAAAAAAACCTTGATTCATCCATGAACATCTCCAGGCCCATTATTGCACCCCATCATCTCTGTGGGTACCCCTAATAGAAAAGTACAGTCGGCACTAAAAACTAAATGCTAAAATCGATAGAATAATAAAATTACAAGAAGCGAGAAGAAAAACACTAATGCTCAACCTTTCCTAACGGTGCCAGTGCCACATCACCTCCCATTGAAAAATATAAAAGCTGTATCTTATCAAAGTTGCAAACCCCAAAATTTATTGAAAAATATGAAAGCTGTATGTTATCAAACTCTAAAACCCGAAAGCTTGAAACTAAATTTTTTATTCTATCCGTGGTGTTATTGCAATTTTACACTTTCGATGTGGTGTTTATGACCTTTAAGTGACTACGATTGCGTAACTGTGGATAAAAGATAAGCAACTGCGATTGTGCGCTACTTTTTCTAAATTTCTGTAATGTTTCATTCCTACATTACTATTATTTAAGAATATTTTTTATTGGTAAAATTAATGGATTTATGGGAGGGATGACGAGATGGCCGGTTACATAAAAAATATTGGTTTAATAGATGGGATGCTTGCGAACCTTGGATGGGATGAATATCTGGTATGATTGGTTGGATGGGATCACTAGGTGGACTGATTGGGATTGATTGAATGGAATAGACAGATATGGATGGATCGATATTATTACGGGGGGGGGGGGGGGACTGGATAAGGATATACCGATGGAATAGATATATGTAATTTCCGCTGCAACAAATGGGGATAATATCCTCTCGGACTGTCAAGCTGATCTCAAGGCCTTAAAGTCCCACACTGTCAAGTCAGGGATACTCTGGGAATGTTTAAAAACCCTCAAAAACCTATCAAGGAGAAACAAAGTTATCCCCATGTGGGTAGCAGGACATGAAGGCCACAATGGCAATGAAATTGCTGGTGGCATAGGCAAAAGAGGAGCGGAAACTAAGTTTGTCGGACCAGAGACATTTTGTTTATCGACACCTCTGGCGGAAAAACAAAAGAACTCGTACTCCTTAGAAGAACAGAGCTCAAAATGATTACTGAGCTCTTCTCAGGCCATTGCC
Source organism: Dioctria rufipes (assembly GCA_963924295.1). Lineage (NCBI taxonomy): Eukaryota > Metazoa > Arthropoda > Insecta > Diptera > Asilidae > Dioctria > Dioctria rufipes. The sequence continues at coordinate 176,049,815 of OZ002742.1, read as the reverse complement.
TTAAGGTATCACCTAAACAAGATGGGCTTGACTGAGACTTCATCTTGCCGTTGCTGTCAGGATGCTCACGAAACCTCGGAGCACTTGCTCTGCAACTGCGAAGCATTGGCTAAGCGGAGACTAGTCTATCTCGAACATGCTTTTCCTCCACCAACCTACGTCCTTCACAAATTTAATCTAATCACTAAGGGAGAATTGACATTCTTGTGAATTTCCGGTAAGATATTTGAATATGTATACTCCATCGTTTTGTCAACGTTCGTCGCGGGCCGATAACCCCTTATTTGTCCGGACGGTAGTCGATTATACACCCGCTTCTGAAAATATAAATGGTACCTTGCTTCCACAGTAACCAAGTCTGTCACATGTCGAATGTGCACTTTTATCCGAGTTCATCACCACGTTCGTTAGCTGCTTTCAAAATCGTATCTTTTCCCACTTATGAGGAGTCAGTACTCAGCAAAAGTTTCAATTTAGATACCAGCGAGCCTGTAGGCAATAAAATTTTCTATATGTAAGTTTGTGTCCTATGGCCACAGACTACATTAGAGACATCTAGCGTAAAAGACAAAAACTCAACATGCGAAAATTTAAGACGAAAAGTGAATATTTGCAGTTCAAAAAAATTGAAAAATTTTAACGGGAATTAGCTCTCCTAAATGTTTTTGCACATAATTTAAAAAAATACAATTTGGCTTTGGATTTCAACAACTTTCAACGAAATATTGCAATTTCTCGTCGGTGAAATAACGGGAGAAATAATAAGTGCTATTACAGGCAAATATTTCAAAAAAGCGCCACTAAAAATGAAAAACTTGACGTTATTTGCTAGATCTAGGCTTTATCTTTCTAAAATAGTCAGATATGAGAATACTTACTAACCGAAATTTGATTTAAAAAACTTCAATTTTTACCATTTTTTTTAAGTTTCCGAGCTAATATCTCTCTTCCAATACATTTTTTTTAATTTTTGCCGACCTTATTTACTAGACTTCTTTATTACCTTTTCATAATTCTGCTACAAATAGTTTGCCTGAAATTCGCATTGAAAAATGTACGAAATTTGCAAATTTTGGTAATGACTCCTCTTAGTAGATCCGATAAACTCTTTTTCTCTATTTATATAAGAAATCGGGGGTAATTTCTTCAGTATACAGGAAACATTGAGATTCGATTCAGTAATTTTACGTAGATACGCAACGATCAATTTTTCGTTATTATAATTCTTCTGACATGCGGCGTGAACAGTTACTGAGGATAAATTTCAACTTGGTCATCTTCTTTTAAACCTTTGTCACAAATGAAATAAGAAGCCATTTCTGGACTCGCCATAGCAACTCAAGATGCAACTACGTACCACCGAACTGCTAGCTAAAAGCTCACTGACTCATTGATCCTTTGTGTTGAGTTAGGACATGTCAGAATTTATATTTAAAAAGGAAAACTCATTTTTACAAAATTTACCATAAAAAAAAGATTAGGTTGGACGATATTTTGTTCACGTTTCCGAATCTGAAATTTATTACACATCACACTTACAAAAGAAGCGTTTATACAAAAATGTAAGGAATTTAGTCTTCTTGCCCTCTCTAGATCGAAGACTTGAGTTTTTCATCGGGCCTGGAACTAAATAACATAGAAAAATCCCCCACCTGTAGGGGAAAGACCTTTTGTATTGCTCATTGAACAGAAGAAGATCAAGAAGCTAAGTAATTTTTGATTAATTCCAAGTGCCCAGAGCAAATTTAATTGTGCATTGTTATGATTTTTACTAAAATGCAACAAAAGAAAAAGTTATAATTAGTCTAAACTAAAATTAGTAACATTATACCCTAGATGAAAATGAAAGTTAAATAAAGTTAAAACCAAAAGTTTTGTATGGCAACACCAAGAATGGGTTCTCAGGCACGCAGTGTCCAAATATATAATGAAAAATCAAAGAAGAGGTTGCCCAATTTAGTCCATTTTTGAAATGTTATTTACTATTGCTATAAAAACGTCATGGACCTAATTTTAACTCTCTACGTCGATGTGCTCTCAGGCAGTGCCGAAATATTTTTTTAGTGAATAACACAATTTTTGTATGGCAACCCAAGGAAGGAGTTAGCCAATTAGATCCATTTTAAAACTTAAATTTACTTTTCTTTTTTTTAAAAAAAAGCTCGTGTATAAAATTTCAGCTCTCTAAGTGAACGCATTCTCGAGTTATAATGAGAGCGGACGGACGGATGGCCAGACGGGCATTCAAAAATTAAAATAACTTTTAATATTATGCATGGGTGTCTACCCATCTGGCTCTACTAGCAATATTTCTGTGCGTTTTAAATGGAATGACAAACTTAGTATACCTATCCTATGATTTCCTCTGGGGTATAAAAATTGAACTTCATTTAAATATGCGTGGGTGTCTAACACATATTGCTTCCAATTCCGTTCCGAAAAAGTTAGGAGAAAGCACATGAAAAGTTTGAACTGCTTCCTCCCTAGGACATCTCTGTACGAATATCCTATGAAGTGCATCATATCTTCCAAGGAAGACATTCGGCTTAAAAGATGGTATGATTGCATTTCCCGCTGGGACATGTCTCACCAATACATATGGAATTATTACCTTAGTTGTATTCTCAGTATATCCGGCTATTCACGGTTGCCGAAATATTGAAAGAAAATCTGGGTAGACGATATCAATCATGTCACAGCGACAAAATGCTCAATCACACCAGTTTTAAGGAATGCCAGTGACACATGTCTCCTCACGATTAGAAAGTGCCTTCCATTCCACATATGTACTTTTCCCCCTTCCCTTCATCATGGCATGTTAATAAACAATCAATATCGGTTCCATTTCGTTGATTAAAAAGGGCGTCCTGAATTAACATTGCGGGTTAGGAGTTTTTGCTCTCCATCAACAAACACAGGAGCCATCGGCCATACGTTCCGGTCCCGTTCTCCATATACATGTATAACCAGCAAGAACAAATAGCGATGTGTTGTCATATCCGGCGTTAATGGAAAATATAATTGATTGATTGATCAAGTCCATACCATCCTTGCCCCGTCCCCCTCCTAACGAAATGCCCTTGCGATAGACGCCATCCATATAGCAAGTTTTATGCTTTGGGTTGGGATTTTGCATTGGAATGCATTTAGTAGGAGAATTTTTCATATTTAGCTGGGATGGAAGGTCACAGTTCATTGCATTTTTATATAAGGACAAAATTTGATTTGGTCAAGGGAAGTTCTCATGAAAGTAATGTTCACGTACCCGCCATTATAAGATGGTTTTCTACAAAAGATTTACAGAGTTTTTTTTTTATTATTTTTTAATTGAACACAGTGAGAAAACATATTAAGTAGTAAGTCTGATTGCGTTATGTAAATAGACTTCAAGGAAATGAAGACTTGAGATTAAAGATTCCATAAAACAAAAAGTCAAGTTTTCTGAAGCAAATAAGTTACACGAACACATGCGTCATTTGCAAGCAGAATTAATTAAGAACTACAATGCTTGGCTGATATTTTGAAAGATGTCAGAGAAATGTCTAAGAATGACAATGGATTTTATAAGGTTTAAGATGAAAGATCTAGAAAGAACTTATCTTTCAAGTGATGGAAAAGAGCTAAATAATCGCTACAATCTGAGTCCAGTGTCCGACGTAATCTGTCCATTAGACTAAACATTTGGCTCTATAAATATCACAAACCTGCTGAACTAACTAGCACTAATCAAACTATAAATACCAATTAGAGTAACAATAATTTTCAGCTTTCAATTCATCATTAACCGCTAAAAGCCAGGAATTTTCAATCTACTCAAACTGCCATTGTCAGCCTAGCTTCCAACAAAACCTACCGAATTTTATGGACTCCAATCCTGACAAACCAGAAATCAGTCTGGATTACAGAAGCAAAGAAGGTGATATTACTATCAGCCTAGTTAGGAGCTTTTTTAATCAGAATCACATACAAATCACATACCTTAGAGTACACTTGAGCTGCCAATACCGGCAACGTTGACTATTCCAGACTTAAAATGGGTATTGTGGAAAATCAACCAACAAGCGAGGTCATGGAAATTGATGCTTGATCTAAGCCGAGATATCTAAGTTAGGCACAACCAAGTTTCGTTAAAACCCTCGGAAAAATGTACCGAAGACCTCAGATGACAAGCGGAAGCTTCTGGAGGAATGATTTGGAGGAGGAGAAGAAACTTCACATGGTTTCAAATTATCAAATTAAAATATATTTTATTAAATAATATATATTAACGCTTATGCCTTGGGCTGGTGACAGTTTGATTTCCGTATTCATCATTTCCGAGCTATGAAGTTCCGGCCGTAATATTCGATGATATTCGTGCGAGGTTAGGAGTGAATACTATGGACAATTTGGATTAGGTAAGTCTACCATTAAGTTTTTTTTTTTGTTTTTTTTTTTTTAACAAATTGTACTGCATAGCATAGATAATAACACCTATATTAATATACCTTTTCTGTTTAGGGTTCATTTTTGCATGCCTCATTTGCCTAACAAATTCTTGACATATGTTTTGCTCTATCAGAAAAAATCCATCCTTACAGCTTGATGAAATGAGCACCAGCGATTAGACCACAAGAACTTGACGGACCGGGCCCCTAACACACTGAAGACAGTATTGCATAAGACTTCCCAGCGAAATTCCGTTAAGTATACTTCTGTTTAATCTCTGCTTGTTGATTTATTTTCCGTTTTCAGGATCAGGCATCAGGAAGCAAAGATGAGGCGTAACAACCTACTCAATAAACTGCATGAAGCAGGTAAAGAAGAATGAGAGTGAACTAGGCGTTTTTAGCGACCTAAGTTAGAGAACCTAACCTCCTTTCAATTCATACATCGAAGCCTTTTCAATTACCCCGCGTAAAGCTACTTTGCTCTGCTATACAAACTTCCTTTGCTTATGTCGCTTATTGATATTTCTGTCTGTTCATATTCAACAAAAAACCTGTTTTTATTATGGGAAAAAATATCTAGTAAAAAGATGACGAAACAAAGTTTCGCGATCAATTACAACTCGCCAACAAACAAAATCAATTAAAACCAAAAAATGCACACCTATGTGACATTTTACTGAATCACTGTTGATCGTGTCAATTTTTTTTATTCAATGCGTCAAAACTCTATGTGAGAACTTCAGATGAGAGACCACAACGGAAGCCTAAAAAAAACAGAGAAATTCATGCCGCCGGCCACCATACCAATCAACTTAAAAAAAATTCTTGTGACATTTCGAAAGACGTCCACAAATTAGTTTTTAAATTTCCGTTGTCAATCAAATCTTGTGGCACATTACTAATGGACGACGTGTTTTTACTCAACCTTGAATGATATTTTTTCAACGTCCATAAAAAGGGGAAATAAAAGCTGATGTGACACTTAGCCAGAGATATTGGAAAATTCGAAGGAAAAAAAATTATGTCTTCATCTTAGCTAGGTTAGCATTTTTCCATTTATTTTAGTCGTTCATCATTTGGTTTTTATTTTTTTTTTATTTTTAGTTTGCGGAATGTGTCGTGGTTAAAAATTTCAAGTCACATTAAGGGAAAAAGCTTGAAAGCTATGACGGAATTTTTTTTCTAAAGTTAATGGGCAAATTTATATGTTTACACTTTTTTCGGATGTTTTCAATATGTCAACAAAGAATTAGACTGAAGAAAGAAAACAGATTTTTTGTTATTTCAAATGTTTACTTTTAACTAAGAATCTAAAAGTTCCCGAATCATGTAATCAGGCTATTTATGACTAGACTGTCCTTGACCACTAGAACGGCTGAACCGAACAAGATCAATGCGATCAATGTGAGATATAAAACTAAATTAGTGAAGCTACCGCTGTTATAACTGATCATCAATGATCAAAACCCAGTTTCAGATTTCGAGAGTATCGTTAAAGTTCATCTGCATGGAATATAGAATATCACAGATTTTGCATCAAAAATCTCTACGCCTGGCTATTTGAATTAGTTTTAATTTTAGTATTTTTCATTTCTTTTTGATAATGTGAACTTTGAATACAAAACTGAAGTCTTTTTTGTCTTTTTCATATACTTAATCTACTAGAGCTCTAAAACTTATAGGCGTTCATCAGTCTATTCTAATATATGTAAGGTAACTATCGATTTGAAAAGTCAAATTATTGTGCCCAGTTCCGTAAAGCTAATACTGCTTTCAGCGATGTGTTATATATCAAGCACTTGCACTTGTTAGAATGCTATTTGCATGAACTTTCAAATCAATTAACGATTTGAAAATGCTCCTCAATAAGAATGTTCACCGCAAATTGCATCAGAAATCTTGGATCCTAGCACTAAGTAAATGGGATTAAGAAACTACTGTAAGCAGCTATGAAGCCAATAATTACTGCCTAAAATCTTATTATTTTCTTGTGTCGCCTTCTTTCTTCTGAAAGGGAACATTTTTTCAAAGGCGAAAGGTGTTGGTCACCTTCGTTCAAATACTTCCTAGTGTTGTCATACAAAAACCAAGTTCTTCACTATATATTGACCATGTTCAAATAGAGAAATTAAATTTTACAAATTTCCCTTCAAACGAATTCTATTCACTATATCTAAGTCTGAAAATAGGTGAAATTTGGCAACTCCTACATAGGACTGCCATACAAAAATTCTGATTCTAAACGTACATTATGTTATGCGTTGACACAAATGCTTTTAAATTCAAAATGCAAAATTTATATTAAACTAATAAAAAATAAAAAAAATAAGACTAAATCTACAAAGCAAAACGGTAAACTAAAAAATGATAAGAAATTGATATTTATGATATTTATACAAAACAACAAAATTTGTATTATAATACGCAAAAGCATGCAAATTGAAAATAAGCAATAGCAAGAACTAGAAGCAATGCTCAATCCATGCACTGCATACAAAACAGGAAGACATAGTTTGATGGAAAAATAATGAAAATAACAATAACAAGTTAAAAATCTAGAATTGAATGCACGTAGACATTTCTCGTATGGTCAACCATTTGAGAAATTTTGATTGTTGCAGTGGTTTTTCGCATAAATTTCTAGAACGGTTTGTCGGAAAGATAAAGTGCGTATAACCAATTTTATAGGATTTCATATTCTAAAGAAGTTTTTAGTACAACAAAAATTTCTAGGACTGATCGTTTTCACAGTATCCGTAAAAAATCAAACGGACGGACGGATAGACGGCAGACGGACATGCAAAAATCAAAATAACTTTTAATTTATGCATGGGTGTCAAATCAAATTTGCTCTACCATCATTATTTCCTTATACCTTACACCTGCCCTATAGATTTCATCTAGGGTATAAAAATAATGTGAAATAAGTAATAAAAACAAAATTATAGTATAGTTTTTTGGGAGTGTAAGCGTAATATCAGCCCGCATGGGCATGACGCTTACCCGAAGCCAAATAATGAGTCAGCAGTATCTTAGATGAAATGATCAAGCTCATACACTGCAATACCGCCGGGATACTGTTCCAAAGGCGAGCAATATGAATAATGTGAGAGCACTTTAAATGATGACCTTTTGAAGAAAAAGTAAAACTATCAGTGTTAGATAAGCATCTAAAGACATACCCAGTAGAGAATTACGGAACATTTCGAAAGCGGGAAATATGATCGTATCTTCTCAATTCACAAATAAAACGGATGCGATCATTGAAAGCGACACCCAGATATCCACTATAGATCGAATCCAAGTAAGGAAAGACAATGTTTTCATTTGTTAAACAGGACAAGAGAAGTGTCTTGACCAGTCTAGAATGAAGAGTAGAAGGCAGAATTCTCACAGAAAAGAAAATCACAACCTACAATAAGTGTATTTTGGAGTCTTACGTTGCGCAGCTTATGTATGTACATACTGAACAATAAAGGACCTAAGGTTGAATCCGGAGGTACCCCACATGTGAAAAACAAGCTTCTTGAAAATAATTCATAGACTTTGACCTGTTGAGTTCGTCCAATAAGAAAGCTTGATGAAAATTTCAGGTGGATTTTCAAAAATGGACTAATCGGGTGGCTCCTTCGAAGGGTTGCCATAACATAATTCCGACTTTTTCGCAGTATATGTACTGGAAACATGAGTATTTCCATCTCAAGTTTCTTTAATGTATATACTGAAGAAAAGATATAAAAAAAAATTTTTTTTATAGTTTTCCTTACGTCTTTTTATGTGTGATACCACTTTAACCAAGCTAAATAGCTCCATGCGTAAAGAAGATTATCTGGCTCCCTGGTCGAGCGGTCTCCAGTGATAGGGTCAGGTTTGGGCGATGCGCCAAGTCCTGTGTAATAAGGGGAAGTATAACCTCGTATGGAATTTCCGGCGGAGCCCGGGTTTACTTCGCGTCGAGTTAGGAAGAAATCTCAACCACTTTTTTTTTTTAAGTTTTTCTTTCCTCATTCCTAATTAATTTTCTTTTCTATTAAAAAACAAAAACAACTATTCTTTGCATGTTTTTTTTCTTTTTCTTTTTCTTTTTTTTGTAAAACACAGACATACAGGTTGACAGCACAAGATCCTTGGAAAGAAGAACAAACTCTGACTTAATATGGCGGACTTACAATTTTTGCACGGAATTTATCTAAGTACCTACTATGGTTCTTTACGGAAAGGTCTACCTTATTCATTACAATTGCAGCCTGTGTTTTCTTGAAGGTGGCCATAAGGCTGATGTGGTGTTTGTCATGGCACAGTTTTGTAATATATTTCAGTGCGTCGTCGCCGCTATATGGTACCATCTTACTGTATCATTTGGGGCTGAGGCATTAATTTCAATAAAGAGAATTCAAGAGTACCTAATGATGGAAGATCACGACAAAAAACTTGTCAAATAAAGAGAATTCAAGAGTACCTAGTGATGGAAGATCATGACAAAAAAAAATGTGGTTTAGCTCCCAAGGACTGATTTCTCAAGCGTAGATCGTAGCTTAAAGGCCTTATTACTCAGAAATGTCTCTGATGATTCACGCAACAGCTGACGTTGTCCTAATTGAGAGATTTAAGGAGAGTGGTGAATATAGTTGTGACATACAAACGCAATTTAATTTCAATCAACCGATGGCACGATATGCTCGTTCACAGGCTCACCTGAATTGAAGAATACCCTAATTCATGGGTTGTGTGTGACATGCAATGAAAATCAGAGGATACGTCACCTTCGCCACTGCATAGTGAAATGGCTGTTCGAAGGGTATGCGCAGGCCCGGCTCGTAGCGTGTTTGAAGCCATAAAGAGCAGATGTCAATTGTTCTGCGTTACGCCCACATCAGATCACATTAAAGAAAGTTTTTTGGGATTTATTAACATTTTCGATACAACCGGAGTGAAGATGACCGAAGAAATTTAAAATTTTTTGAAACAAAGTGGCTTATCTATTAGATATGAATCTTCGCGGACAAGATTAAGACATTGGAGCCAATATGCGTGGTAAATAAAACGATCTTCAGTCTCATATTGCAAATATCAATCCACAGGCTTTCTTCGTTCCATGTGCCTGCCACTCCTTAAATTTAATCATTGTTGATGCATCAAAAGGAACTATTGAAATTATAATTTATTTTCAACCATCCAAAAAATTTACAATTTTTTCTCTATAGATCGCCAAAGCGTTGGCATATTTTCATGTGCATGTGTTGTAAATTAACAGTGAAATCATTAAGCGATACTTGATTGAAAAGCCATGTTAATGCCGTTAATGCTTTGAAAACCGGATTAAAGGGCATTTATTCAGCAGTAAAAGAAGTCGTTCAATTGGAAAAAGATGCACTTACACGTATAACAGCTAAATCAATGGCATCAAAATTAGGCAATTTTGAATTTATTTGTGGTCTAGTAATTTGTCAGGAGGTTCTAACAGATATAAATTGTACGAGCAAATTGTTTACAATCACAGAACAAGAATGTGAAATCAGCAGCTAACGTATTGAAACAAACAACTGAATTTTTGATTTCTCGTAATTCCGAAGATTCTTTCTAGAAATATATTTCTCAAACTATATATAAAGTATGCGCAATAGATGCGGATTTTAGTGACGATTTTAGGCCTGAGTTTGAAAATCGAATCCGAAAAAGAATGCTTTATTTTGGGGTGGAGCCAGAAGTCCCTGAGATCATTAATCCTAAAATGAAATTCAAAAAGAAATTTTTTAACGTATTATTACAATAGCAATTGCTTCAATGACGAGCGTTTTGAATCGTTTTTAAGTATTATGAAACGCTTTGAGCTTTTGAATGATATTAAGATGTATGATGAAATAGAGAACAATGAACTCATAGGCAAATGTAAATTATTAGAAACAGCATTAACTTGTAAAGAAAGCAAAGATCTTGAAGCAAACGAACTACAAATTGAGCTGAAATTGATGTCTCGAAAAATTGAAGATGATACTAAGCCAGAAAACATTTTGAAGTGGATTTATAATAACAACGTTAAAGAACTCTTTCCAAATGCAATGATTGCATTAAAAATGCTATTAACTTTATCCGTTTCAGTTGCTAAAGGTGAGAGAACTTTTTCTAAATTAAAAATTATTAAAAATTACCATCGACGATCAAGTATGGGCAAGAAAATCAAAGCCAGACGAGTCCATTTTAGTAGAAGTAGTGGTATATTAAGTTCTAAAGCAATATTTTTTATTACGTTTTTCTGTCATGTTTTTCTCATTAATTTTGTTTTCGTTTTTATTTTGTTATGAATTTTAATTATTTAATTTTTGTTTAGTTATTTTTACTGATTAATAAATAAATAAGTTTTAATCAAAGCTTTTGTAATTTGTTTAATTTTTTGTCATAAATGAATTTAATTTGCCTTAAAATTTTAATCAAAATATGATAGTTAATAGGCTATAAAACTAATTTTAAAATTAATTGAAGATTATAAACTATCAACCATCAAAATATATTGACAATGGCAAATTTTCAATAGGCACCGAGCATTCAACGCATACACAAAAGAAAAACCACGAGCACGGCCTGGGTATGCGCAAGATTAAGCAAAGTGAGTGGTTTTATAACAATTTATTTATAAATATTCATCGTCCATTTGCAAGTGGTGCAGTGCTATTACGTAGTTTTATAATTATGTATTGTCATGCTAGCTTGCTGTATACTAAATTACTATTAACATAATACTATTGTAACCATAGAAGTATTCGACATTCATAGAGTTTGTGTAGAGCTTTCAAGAAGTAAATACACTCTTGGAATAGTAACAATAGGAAAACTACTAAATTTCTATCCAATTGCTGATATCTTACTATTTCCCTACTATTCTGCTACTTATGCGTAATTCGAATTATAAGCAAATACAAAGTGATTAATGTTATCTTATACTGGAAGCAGTGGTGCCTCCCTTTACTGAAGGTTTCGGAGCAGATTTGTTGGAAAATAGTAGTAGATTGTGCTTTTTCAGTTTTCTTAATTTTCTTTTAACGAAAAAACGAAAAATAAATAATATTCTTTAATAAAACAAAATAGCGAAAATTACATTATATTTAAGGAATAAATTTGTAAAAAAAAAAAAAACAGTCAAAAATGTTAGCCTAAGTTAAGCCTAGTACTAAGGACCGGTGACTAAACTAAATTTTCACACAAAATATAGCGCGCTAGTTAGCGAAAGTTTATCCAGAATTTTAGCGAGACCAGTACTAAGGTAATACGCTAAGTTTAGCTTGTTGTTCTTGAAAAACAGGTGGCACCACCTGTAAGTCTCCAAGCAAGTTAACTTGAATTTATCAGCCCGGGCCGTTCTTTGGCTCGCTAAAAATATTTCTTTTGAGATTTAGAGAAATATCCATAATGACTTAATTATAAATAATGGAAATATTTTTTTTTTATTATATAGATAAGTATTTTATTGTGATTCCATTTTATTAGTACTATTATAAAATCAAAAATGGATTGATATACGCCAATGAAAATGAACAGACAGTTTTTTGCCTCCCCTATAAAATTAGTATTTTTACACATAGAAACTCTTGCAGATCAAACGACGATATTGGAAAAAAATGAGTAAAATAATAAAAATGTTTCTTCTTGTACTTTTTTATATTATATTTCTTATAATGTCGATTTCCATGCATATTTTAAGAAAAGTGCACGTCAATAAATGGAAAACGAGAATATAATGGTAACTCATATCCGTGTAATTTGTCAGATTGAAATTTTCTGGGAAAAACCAACCTCACGAATAATGTAAAAATGATGAAAATTGTATTTTAGAGATTTTGGCATGATTGTGAATAAATTAGGTGAAGCAATAGTTGAACATGGATATGTGATAGATGTGTGCCGCCGATTTTTCGAGTGTAACACCAGGGTCATTTGACGTACACTTTTTGTAGCAGTTCAGGTCAATGAAACTATTTCAGTGTATCACTGCAAGAGAAGTATAAGACTTCTGCTAGAAAACGTGATCAATGAACATCGGTATATGTCACCGCGCGCCGTCATATTTTAACTGCCAAAGAACGGCCCGATAATAAATACTTGCTAAAATTTAGTTTAGCTCTGACCTCAGTACTACGCTTTATGAGAAAAACGATGTATCTATTTTTTTTTTTTTTTTTAATTCAACCCAAAGTTTTCGTTTTCGTGTGGAATGGCTTCTTTCAGAACCTTTTGGTCTTCATTCATACAGTACATAGCCTCAAAAAGTTACTAATGAAAGTCAAATCCATAAAATAACGCCGGGCAAAAAGACGTTAGAGATTCCCTTTTAAGATTTTCTTCGTACATAATTATGAAAGCTTTAATGATCCTAAAAACCAGCAACATCAATGCATTGTCTGTCGCTTGTCCATCTTGCCGACTAATCTTATTCTATGCAAAGTAAGAAATGAAGCCACCCATAAACACAAAACAGCGCCTACTGATACGAGAAGTCAATAACAAATGAGAAAAATATTTATATAAAGAGCTATGCAGCACGAAATAGCAACCACACCACATTAAAATTAATATAAAGAGGTAATTTATTCCTCTCTGTACATCTAGAGCCATCTATTGAGCTGTAAACTCATTGCTTCTGTGTTTATACTTTTATACAAAATGCATGAACTTCTTTACCATAATTGCCTACTTTCAGGCGCACGTATTAACTCATTACACACACCACCCAGTTTGATTTATAAAAAGAAATCTTAGCTAAGTTCTAACTGTTATACACATATATTTATGTAATGATCACGAAAAAGAACTAACTAGAGTGAACTTAATTGTTGAACGTAATGTTTATGAAGATGCAAATCATGTTATTAAGTTTAAACTATAAAATTATACTTGCATATAAATTAGATGTGAGGTGAAGCAGACACTTCCAAGGTGCATCAAGGTGCATTTAATTGTAGTCAATGGTGCGCTACTGCACCGGCGATCTTTCGTGTGGATTATTGGAGATGGAATATCTTGCAGATAATAGTTTTTATTTAACGAATCTACTGAACTAAAATAAAAATACACTGATTATACTACTACGAAATCTGGCAAACTTCATAAATAAAACCATCTCCACAATCCAAATATTCGACGACCGTTATCGACTACTGAAAAGTCTGGTTAAGCGAAAAACAAATTTATGAAGTTCACTTTTACCAGAGTACACTTTTAAAAGATCAGTTTTTAGTTTGAAAAAGCTGTTCTCTCCGTCTCCTTTCATGAAAACTAAAGCCATAAAACCAATATATCTTGAGTTTTTATACCCTCTAGATGAAACCTATTAATTTTGTCATTCCTTTTGTAAATCATAGAAATAATGATGGTAGAGGAACATGGATTGGAAATCCACGACTAATACTAAAAGTTATTTTGATTTTGGAATGACCGTCTGTCCGTCCTCACGATAACTTGAGAGGACGTTCACTTAGAGTGCTGAAATTTTAAATATGGGCTTTTATAAAAAAAAAAGTAAAATTCTTCGTAGGGTTGCCATACAAAAATTTCGTTTACCCCTATATATTTGGAAACTGCCTGAGAACGCGTGGACGTAGAGAACTGAAATTTGGTACATGATGCTTTCATAACAATAGCAAATGAAGTTTCAAAAGTAGACTAAATCAGACAACCCCTTCTTGCTGCCCGACGATCCGTTCCAGAAATATAAACGAAAACTCATTTCAAGAATCAAACTTCCACAGATGAATTTCCATACGGTATCATAAGAATTGGTTCTTATACCAATTCTAGCTTTTTTACTTGTTAAATTGTAGATTTAAGTTCGAATATGGGAAAAATAACGTAAGTTTCCATAAAAAAATTTTGCCTTTTTACATATACAGTGAAAACGATCAGTCCTAGACGTTTTTATTGTACTGAGATTGTTCTTCAGAATATGAAATCCTATGAAATTGGTTAGAATGAGTTTTAATAATCGAATTTTCACAGATAGGTGATCATACAAAATTACATATGGGCATTCATCTACTAGGGTATCGTAAGAACTGGTTCTTAGACCATATCTAGCTTCTTTTTTTTTTTTTATTATTATTATCAATTCAACTTACCAGGCGAGGAGATCCAGAGTTATATTCCGTTCTGAATAACTGCAATAAAAACAAGTACCGATTAGTAAGATTTCATTTTTTTATTTTCGAACTTATTATTTTTATTTTATACCTATAAATAGTAGTATATGTTAGAGTAATAAGCCCACTGTGTATCATCGTCATACCAAAACCCATGTTTTTTTTTTTGTTTTTTTTTGTTTTGCATTGGGACGAAACATTCCAAGCACGGAGGACAAGGCTGCCAATTGTGCGAACCAGCTAAGGAGGAGAAGCTATAAAAGTCGAAAAAAACGAAGTAGACGTGATAGGTATGTTAGGTAGAATCATTCGGCCTACCAACTGAACTACCGAGGCTACTACCAAACCCATACTTTTTATTCTCTTGTAGGTAAGTTATTCCTCTAACGAGTGTAAACACAAAAGAAAAACAGATAAATATTTAAAAAGAGAAAAGTTAAGAAATAAATTATAAAGGCATATGTTTAACACAATTATACATTATTTTCAATAGTTGTGTCTTATTAAAAATAATTTTATTCAGAACAGTCTACCAATAGCGCATACATTTTCAAAAGAAAAAATCCAACTCTTTGTCATCGGCCACTAATTAATAGTGCATACAAATCTAAAGAAAAACTTTCAGCAAATTTATAAGGAAAAGTGAATACTTGTCTATGTTCATTTATGAATGATTTTAGCGGCCCAGTCACCCAAATAATTCTAAACTTTTTTGGAACATTATCTGTTCTATTGCAACTTCAAATCCTCTCGAATAAAATGTCGAAGAAAGCAAGTTTTTTATGATGATATGATATAATATGATCATCTGCTTAAGTTCCCCTAATCTACTTCCAATAACACCTGACTGGCCTGTAGTTCATTTAAAAAAAAAAACAATTACGTAATCGCTGTTATGTACATGAATTGCAGAAAATTATTTTTCAATAATTTTCCGGATGATTTAAGCTCAAATAAAATTTTATTCACTTTTATTGCCAAAATCTGCTGTCAATAAGCGAACCTACCCACCCACCCTGTCTTTAAACTCATGCAAATGAGCTGTGTGTCTACCCACTTAAGTTAATTAATTGCAGAAAATTTACACGACATTTGTAATCAATGAAAAATGAAAACTTACACAAACAAAATTAATTAATATTGCACTTCAGAGTTGGAATTCTAATGGATCCCATTTCAAAACTAGGCTTTATTCTGTAATAAAATTAAATCAATTTTTTTAGAAAAAGTCATTAGTGGAAACTTTTTTCTTGTGTCAATTCGATTACAAGTACCAGCGATTTACACTATTGGAGCCGCAAAAACTCTTCTAAAAATATAACTATCAAAAAGTAATTTGTAATGGAGGGAGATTAATTGTGCAGTTATTGTAGTAAAATTTTTTTTTAGAAGGATGGCCAAAATTGTATTAATTTTGCATTAAAATATTACATACCTACGTGTTTACAACGAATTCTTTAAAGTAATCGCATATATGGTCTAACCGAGAGAACTGTACAAATAATTAAAAATATTTAAAAAAAATCAACATCGGAGGAGGACATATCAATAGCATTACTTAAATATCGTAATACTCACATTAGTACCAAATTTCGTAGAAATAGTTCTGATATAAAACATTCCATAATATAATTAATTGACGTAACAAATATGTAACTATGTAACCAAGTTAGGAAAACTATGAAGATGAAGGAACTAGAATTCATATGAAATATATATGTATATGTCCCGTCGAAATGGTCAAAAACTTTAAGGGTTGAAAGTACAGCCTATTTGCGATCGAAAATGTTAGATAATATGTTTTCGACTTCGCACTATTTCCGAAGTTATAGGCGATTTTCGATTTTTCGAAATTTTGGATCTTAAGTCACCTTTTTGACTGTAACTCAGTTCAGACTGTGTACAGAATGACTATTTTTCTTTCATTTTATTCGCATCAGCTCTCATTCGATGTAACTCAGTTTTGAAAACATTCACACATAATAGAAAAATTGACGATTTGTTGCCGAAACATTTTTTTCATCAGAAAATTCGTCTGCTTTTAAAGACATAAATCTCGAAAACTAGCCATGCCACGATACGGTTCTCATAGAAAACATCCCACATTTATTACCTTTTATAAAAGTCCAACACGAGTAGTCCTCCTTAAGTGTTGCCAGAGTTACAGTAGAAACTTGACTGCAACATACATCTAATAACTTGAGCAAAATTAAATCGAATTGCAAGAAATCTTTTAAGGATGGAAGAACAATGTACCTGAGGCAAAAACACTCACGATTCTTTAATTACATTAAACAAAATTTATTTCTGAGACTGTTGGCAATTTATTTTCCATAAACCAACTAAAAAGAAGAGGTCCCAATATTGATCCTTGTGGTACACCGGCAGTCAAGCGAAGCCTGGTGGAAGCAACTTCATTGACTCTAACCCGCTGCGAGCGATTCTCCAAAAGGCTACTAATTAACTTCAGCGCAGGCGAGTCAAAAGCAAAGAAGCTCCTTAGTGTGGTAAGAAGCATCATGTGATCAATACTATCGAAGGCTTTCGTGAAGTCGAGAAGGACCAAGAGCACAATGCGATCATCGTCCAAAGCCTTTCTAATGTCCGTAGTGATTTTTAGAAGAGCTGTTTCACAACTATGCCCAGAGCGAAAGCCTGACTGCCAACGGGATAAGGAATTTATATGATCTAAGTGTTCAGACATTTGATTTCTCATTAGTTTTTCTAGAGTCTTCGCAAGAAAACGTAGTAGACTTATTGGCCTAAAGTCCTTGACGTCCTTTGGAGAAGGATTTTTAGCAATTGGAACTACTAGCGCTTCCTTCCAAAGTGAGGGAAATTCGTCGAACGTTTAGCAGCTATTGAATATCTTGGTGATAGCGCCAATAATGAAGGGTAAGATAAGCTTCACAAAACGCGGAGGGATTAACGAAGACCTTTGCAATATCAGTGATTGGGCAGTAAGTAACTTGATTCTCTTAAACCCCGGAAGTCGAACTGTATTATAATATACAGGCATGAACTTAATACGTCCTATTTTCCTCCCATGATTCTTGATTCCGTGGTGATACCTTACTGTAGTAAAGTTAGGAACTTAGGTCTGACTTTTAATAAAACACTTACTTGGGATGATCATATTAGTAATGTTGTGGGTAGGATATATGGTGGTCTGCGCAGGTTATGGTTATCAGCTAAGCTAGTTCCACTTGAAACTCGACTGCGGCTCGTCAAAACACTTGTATTACCCTTATTCTTTTTTTCCGATATTATATATTGCTAAGCTAACTCACAGTCCAAGCGCAAACTCAATGTGGCATTTAATTCATGCGTACGTTTCGTCTATTCGTTGCGCAGATACCATCATGTCTCCCCCCACTTGAGTTGCTTAGTTGGGTGTCCCCTTTTTATCTATTATAAGCTTAGAACACTTATCTTTATGTTTAAAGTCATTCATTATAAAGTTCCTGAATACCTCTATCTGACACTTGAATTTAGTTCATCAACTCGTACCAATAACCTCAATATACCAGTTCATATTATCTCCCAAAGAAAAACGTCACTGCTAGTTCACGGAGCTCAAGCTTGGAATTCTCTACCTAATCATGTAAAAAGTATCACATCGCTCGGTCGTTTCAGGCGGGCAGTTTTCGGTTTCCTCAATCCCACAATTTAATTGTTTCAACATTTTACTATACTTTACCCTCTTAAGTAGCTTTTTCGTTGCCTTCTTTACTTAATTTGTGTTGTACATTAATATTAGGTACCTTAAGTACATTATTAAGTTTTTTACTTCATTAGTTCTTTACTTTGTTGCATTCTATACACTCTAGATATTGTTATAAGTTTATTTGATACCGTTGGATTGTGCAAACTTAAAGGGACTTTGTCCTAATTGCACAGTATAAAAATAAATAAAATTGAAATTGAAATACCATCAGATCCAATAGCTTCGTATTGAATAGATACGATAACAGAGGCGGCCTCAGTCTCATCAACGCAATGAAAACAGAATTCTGATCCAGAGTGAGCAATAGGCGTATCCGGGAAGGCAGATTAAGAGCCAGCACTGATTTCGTTTCCATTTCTAGAAATAAAGAAATTGTTTAGCTTATCAGCGTCTAGGTCACATGCAGAGGCATCACCACCACTGACTCCCAAGCCACGCTAGACTCTCCAAAGCTTCCTAGGTGGGACATCACAACCTAACTTGGACGAATAATATAAGGACTTCTCATATCTCACTTTTTTATTGACAAGATTTCGCAATTTTTTAAATACAAATAGACTATTATGAGATTTAAGCCTTCTATACTGATGGCATAGGAAGTCACGCTCAGATATTAATTTCTTTATCTCCGGAGAGAACTGGGGGCAACCTTTTATTGTTATGATTTTAGACTGAAAGGGGGCATAATTATTAAGCAAGTATGAGAGCACTTCATTGAAAGCATGTCCATTTAAATCAAGAGAGTGTGATAGAGAAGCAGCGTTTCGTCCCAATACTATAAGTTCCAGTCTATATTTCTGCACTCCTCGGATAAACAAGTAGTATTAATAGAAGTGAAGTTACGAAATTTAACTAGGCGAGAAGGTGTAGATTTATCTAGAATGGGTACATTATAATTAAGGAATAAGATGTCGTGGTCGAGGTTGGCAGGAGGGGAAAGTTGCGAATAGTGTATTATACGGGAGGGGTCAGTGGTGAGTAGGAGATCTAACTGAAAAGGGGATTCAGTATTGAAATATGTAGGAGAAGAAGTAACTATTCTGAAATGTAAAGATTGCACGAAAGATGGAAATGCATCTGACAGAATATCATTACGAAGGATATTGACATTGAAGTCGCCAGCAACAATAATGTGAGAGTATACTATATATGCGATAAAGCAGACAGAGAATCATCGAAGATGCCTACACGGTCGATGTGAAATAATCTTGGCGGGCAGTAGACAGAGCAAAGAGCGCATTTATCGAGCCTTGTATCAATCTCTACGCAGATGAATTCTGGTGCACTATCGCGGGAGTGGCACAATATCTTAAATTTAAGCTCATTGACAAATTGACAATAACTTGTCATATCGATTCACTCGAGCGCCACCGTAATGTTTGATGCCTTTCACTTCTTTATCTACCGATGAAATATCTAGTCTGATCCCTTATAGAATGATTCATGAACGCAATACTCCCGCTGCAAGTCACGCACATCCTTATACCGTTAAAATTACCCTCGACCAAGTCAAATTCAGTGATGTTTTTTTATCCAGAACTGTGCGAATGTGGAATAGTCTACCATCTTCTGTCTTTCCTACCGCATATAATCTGCGAAAGTTTAAGGGTGACATACTATACATCAGCACCTCCGTCGCGGACCTCCGTCGCGCACCTCCACATTCCCTAATTCCTTTCCTATCTCTTTCCTGTCATGCTGTGCTTTGCATCATAGGGTATCCCCTTGGCTTAATAACATAAAAAACAAGATATACAAATATAAATAAAATTTCACAAGTGGCTGGTACTTACCGAAATACTACTTGGCACTTGATAAGCTAGTGTTAAGCTAATGTTAATATCCTTTGTTCTAAGGACTACTAAGAACAATTCTTTATTCTCGTCGAGACCAAAAATAAAGTGCCAATATTACTTAGATAAGTTTATCTCAGTTGGGACCCGAGATAAGAACCTTTAAATCAGTCGAGACCCGGCTTAAAGTGAATGTTAGTAATTAATTTTAGTCGATACCCGAAGCAAGATTCTTTATTTCCGTCGTAAACCTAAATGATGTGTTCAATATATGTTCTCTTTATCACGTAGAGAAAAAAATCCCATTCATATCGATTGGAAGTTGATCTGCTTGATTTGATTATGTTTGAACAATGCGTTGCATGTTAAATGACAGACACATGGTTTTGTTGGATGGTGTACCTGTTTTTAGATTAACTCTAATTAGATTAGAAAAAATGCAATTCTATGAATTCAGGAATTGTTTGTTAATATGCGTGAGTCGACCTGGTTCGAAGATTATCAATTGATTAAAAAAAGTGACAAAAGAAAGAACGTTCATTGTTCTTAAATACCACATTTTCTGCAAATTGGCCATGAACTGGTTATGAACCATTTCTGTGAATAAGTCAACGATCTAGCGTCTTTAAATAATCCTTATTCCCCCCTTTTTGGAAATTTGCGAATAATGTTAACTGATGTGGACGGAATACCTCCTTGTAGTGTGCAAAACTTGACGATTTTGGTGAAAATAATTAGGGAAAGACACTGTACCTTTGGTACCACTTTTGAAATAGTCTCTTTTTTTCACAAAACTAATAAGACAAATCTTAAGCAAGCGATAATTATAGATTTTCTAACCCGTAACCTTACCAATAATAGTCGAATATGTAGTTAAAAGTTTATATTTCAGGATATTTAATAGGAAACGTGAAGGTCATGCTTGCTGCCCAAGGTACAGCATGCAGCTGTACCCTGGACAGTGGGGTATTGTACCTTGGACACAGAGTTGGGCAATACTTAAGTAAAAAAAGACTTAAGTACTACTAAAAGACTTAAGACTTAGTTCTGTACTTAAGTACCTAGAATTTTGCTTAAGTATTTCTGAGTCTATTAAGTACCTAGAAATATCTAACTCTTCGTAGAAAAGCAAATACAATCTCTAGCGTAACTACTTTTTGGTTGAGTTCTAAAGCACGCAAAGAACTGTCAAAGCATGTGCCGCACTCACACGTCAAGGCAGAACATTAGACAAACTAATAACATACAAACAAGACTGGGCAAGTATGTAGAGCAAAAACCAGTAACATTTCGCTCGAATATAAAATTGATGATGCCTTCACTTGACAACATAACCAAGGGTAAGCAAGCAATGCCTCGCTCCAATATAAAATCAACGATGCCTCAATCTGATGTAGAGAAGGCCTCAATTTTTTCTTAGAAATTTACTGGAACATTTCTCTTAGAATTTTTATGCATTATTGGAGGCGACAATGAGTGCTTGGGCGGACCTCTATTAGTTTTTATGAGTGTTGCAATGAGAGGTGAAAATTTTACTCTACGTGCAGCACCAAAAACTATAAAAAACTATAAATACTAGCCACTGGTTACTATACAAATTATAGTTTTCAAAAGGTATTTATTTATTAATATCTATTAACTGAACTCTATAAACTTCATTATATTACTGCCAACGTACAAAGATTCTAAAAAAGTACTTTAAAATGTACTTCAAAAAGTACTCAGTACTTTTTATAGACTTAGTACTTAGTTACAAGTACTTTTCATACATGCGATACTTGTACTTACGATGAAGTACTCTAGCCTTCCGTACTTGTATTTACTTGTACTTAAGTAATTTTTCTTTCAAATATATATCAATGCGTCTCATTTGACGAGGTGTGTGTAAACGAGACGCATTCCAAGTATTTGACAAGTCCACACATTGTGTGGGACCGGCTTAAGAAGAAATGATGGTATATCAACAGAATTAAATTAAATAACATTCTTTATTCAACCAAGCATAAAAATATTCGCAAAGCAGGTTACTAAACAAAAAATTGCTTTAGCTATTCATATGTATAATGTATTATTTATGTAAAGGTCTGGGCTATAACTTTTTGGAAATGTCCGTGGCAGAAATGTTTAAAGTATCCAAGATACATACCCCTTACAAAAGAAAACATCCTGTGAGTTGTGTTCTCGTTATTGTAATCATCCAGAACCATTATCCTGAAAGTATTACCATTCCCCTTGGAAGTTTTTTCTACATTATTATACCCCAGCCCAGATGGTGAAATCATAGAATATACTAACTTTGTCATTCCGTTCATAACACGTAGAAATAAAGCTCCTAGAGCAAAATGGATTGAACACCCAAGCATGCCATCCAGTCCGTCCCGTCTATCCGTCTATCCTCACGATAACCCGGGAACGCGTGCATTTAGAGAGTTGAAATTTTCCACGCGAGCTTTTAAAACATAAGTAAATATAAGTTCGAAAATGGTACAAATCCAGTAATTCCTTCTTTCGTACACGGCGTTTTTATAAAACTAGTAAATATAATTTCGAAAATAAACTAAATTGGGCAACCTCTCCTTTGTGTTGCCATATAAAAATTTAGGTATTTTACGTATGCTATGAAAATAATCAATCCTAGATATTTTTATTGTACAGAAAAGTTTTTCAGAATATAAAATCCTATGAAATTGCTTATAATCATTTTTCTATTCGACGAACCGTTCTGGAAATAGTTGCCAAAAACCACTTTAACTTGCATAGTTGGACTATAAGAAATTACATACGGGCATCTAGACATCTCGGGTATCGAAGGAATTGGCCCTAGACCAATTCTAACTTTATACTTATTCCTATATGTATAACTTCAGATATCTCGTTGTATTTATTTTTTGAAAGTAGGTATGCATGCTCCAAGGAAACCTTAAGAAGGGCTCTAATTTTAGTGTCGTTATCGTCGGAAGCACACTGAGAAGATTCCGAATGTTTCATTCTTTGTTCGTATAATATTTCTTCATTTCTCCTCACCTTTATTCTAATTTGTTATGTATCAGCTTCCCTCTGCTTTCCACTTTATGATGCGAAAAGGAACAATAACCCACAAAATTAAATCATTTGTTTTTGTAGCATAATCTCAAGCTCATATGAATTTTAAAATTGTATATACTCGTAACTCAAAATCTAAGCCGAATACATCCGCAGTTTTTAGCACATCAATAGCTGCGGTTCAAGGCTTCAAAATAATTATAAAGAAAAATCTGCTAGAGGTCTTTACTAGGCAAAAAAAAAAACTAGATAAAACAACCCTTTATTATACAAATTCGCAAAGGTTTGACTCCTCCTTTTCACGAGGAAGTGGTAAAGTGGCAAAACAAAACGGAATGGGTTGATTATTCTTATATGCTTTATCATTGCTATTTTGCTATCAAAATGGGAGCGATCTGTGTGAAAATTGGCAAAAAAGTTCGATTTGGTATGGAATCGGTAGGTTTATATCGAGACTATGGAATAGAGCATTCCAAACCAAGGGTAGGCGCTATTGCCAAGTTTCCGCGTTTACATAACGTTTGTCTTTATAATATAGACAAACGTGCTGTAAACGCAGAAACGTGATATGCTGCATATTGATGTTTTCAGAAAACCCCGTTTTTTTTGTAATTTTGAAGAGCTTTTTGGTGGATGAACAGATCTTCAAATTGATTTTGCTTGTATTTTATAGCCAAAGGAGCTCGTTTCAAGGCGGCGTTGTTGTAAATTGCACTGTAGGAACTTAGGAACTACATAAATACGTGAATACTACCCGTGCTTACTTTCTTATGGATTCATCAAAATCTCAAATTTTCCAATATAAAAATCAAAAATCGTATTGTGATTTCAACCTGACTAAGAATAAAAGTTCATTAACATTTATGGTCCTCAGTTTCTTTGAAAATATTACTAATTGTATCATCTGCTCAAATTTTAAAGTATCAAAACAGTAATTAAATCTTCGAAAAATTAACTGCTACAAGTACTACAATATATATTTGACAAGCCCCTTCTACCTATTCTCTAACTCCCTTTCTAGCTATATATATATGTTATTTAAAGCTAGAAAGATAGGGGGACCTTCAAACCACCTAAAAGATATCACTTTACAACACAAATGCCAACGCTAAATTGTTAGAAATTTAGCTCCCGACGACGGACGTATCCGTCCAGCCTAATTAATGACATCAATTTGTCTCGTTGTGAATTTGGGGGCAAAATAGCTGCCACAAATTTGGTGCTTAAAATGCCGTCACGTTTCTTTGATGAATGGCGTGTTAACAAGATTTTCCTCAGTCCTATCGCTCTCGATCCCTTTTTCTATGGAAAAACATTCAGTCGTTTCATGTCTTGTTGCTTACTAGACGTTGACAACTGATTTGATAAATCGTTTTGAGTAATTAAAAGTTGCATTCCGAATTCTGACTAAGGTCCTTACATCTGTTTTACGTTGAATTTATTAGTGTAGCTCATTGGAAATGCTTTATATGAGTATAATTCACTTCAAATTTTTGTATACGTTTAATTCTTTACTTTTGTTTTTTTTTTTAAATCGCATTTTCCAATAATTAATCCAAATAAGCTATAATGAGTATCTAAAGTCTACTCTACCCAAACAGGACAATTCTTCAGACTCTGCCTACTTTATACCAGGAATATTTTTAATGTACATTAGAACCCTAAACAAACACCGAAGAAGCATTAACTTTTAAAATTTATTTTCAAAAATAATCCATTAGAGTGAAAAAAATCCTCTTTTCGGCTAACCCACAACCTAAAAGGATTTTTCCTTCTTGCCAACCCTCACTAATTTTTCTTTCTGTGGAAGAAATGTTTAGTGCGCCCAGTGTCATATTTTCATCCCCTCCGCTCAGGCAAGGCGAATCGTTAATGTGAGAATTCCATTAGAAGCCCATAATTAAATGTCGTTTACTTTGCCCGCATTAAAAAGCACATAAATCAGGAAAGGGGGCTTTTATCTGTTTATGAAGTTTTAAAATTTTCCAAAGTTAATTGATTGAAAAATTTGCAACGGGAGTTTATGACTTGTTCTTTGTTCCAAGTGAGTTACAGTGTCATAAGTCGTTATCAACAGAGAGAGAGAATGGAAGCACTCTTCAGGATAATATTTTTGTTGTGGTGTATTCCTACAGAACCGCATATATCCTTATATGAGCGTAGGAAAAGTATGGTAATATGTCAAATAAAAAATATTTTGTAGGCCCAGCTGAAGATAATGACCGGATATAGAGTATTTAAGACAAGGATTAATTAAGCGTGAGATACAATATGGTCTAAAATGACAACATGGAACTTGTTTTGAATATCCAAGGCATTTATTTATTTACTTTCTCAGGTCAAACGATAGCATATAGATAAAATCCAGTTACATAATTACCATTAAATAAACCAAATGTTAATTGAGCATTACCAAAATTATACCAATATAAGAAGAAAAAACTAAAATGTAAGCTCTCATTAATCAACATAGGTATAAATTTAAGTAATAAAATTAAATCAATGGAAAATAGCAATACCTAATAAAAAATTATTATATTAAAAGTAAAGAAAAACGAGAAAAAACCAAAAATTCTAAAAGTAATAAGCAAAAGATTAAAATAAAAAAACAATATGTTTCGACACGTCTCACAGTGGGGCAGGTAAGCTAGAAACCTGGCATTAAATAGAAAAATTCAATTCAAACACACACCCATACCGCTTTAGTAGACCACTTATCAACGCACACTTACACAGAATTCAATTGCTTGGGTTCGTCATTAGAGTAGCATATTGACGCGGCCAATTGGCGCGAACTAATGGCAAGGTAACAAGTGTCGCAGTTCGAGTATTGTTTAAAATTCTTTCCGACTTGAGTTTGTAAAAGAATTTATTAATAATAATATAATAATATATAATAATAATAATTTTGGCCACAGAATCTTCAACTTCAGATATGTAACTATAATTTAGTAACTTTTAATTTATTTTTGACAAAACTGATATACATGAAAATACGCTTAACAAATATCATATATAGTTGAATTTAGTTTAATTATGATAAGGTCTACAAACATTTAAATTGTTAGTTATGTTTCAAATTAGATCGAGTGTCGAATATTTTTTTTTTTCTAACAAGTTTGAGTTACAGAAATGTAAAAACCTTTTGATATTTTGCTACTTTGTGCTACTTTTTTAGATAGTCAATCATTATATAGCTACTCATATTAATGTTTTTTTCTTAGTCAACCTACATATCTCGATTATGTATTATTTTATTTTAGGAAAGAGCTCATCACGAGAAAAGAGCTCCTTGATATCATGAAACGTTCTGGAGCAAGTGCATAAGACAACCAATAAATTTCATGATAGAAGAGCTGAGGAAGCGGACAAATTGTGACAAGAGTAATGTGATTAACTTAAAGCGAAAGCTATCTGATTTGAAAGATTTGAAAGATATATCCACAGCAAGTTTAAATGGCTCTCTATCAAAATGCTTACCAAAAAATCTCTAGAATTACAACAATAATTTTTGTTAGGTGTAGATGCACTAGATGTTCTAATAAACGCTAAATTATCTTTCGAGGGATACGATATTATAAAGAGAAGTGCTCCAGATATTTTCACTTCTTATAAAGCCATGCAAGTAGTGAAGAAATTATGATATCTTAAGGATATCACAGTTACTGAAACTGGTGCCACTGTTAAATTAAAGACTCTGCTAAATCATACAACAGAGGGCTTATGCCTAGCATTAGAACCCGTAATTGATTCTCTTGAAAATAAAGAATTGAATTGATTGTGTCTGATATCAAAGTGCGGTTTTGATGACTCTTCAGGACACAGTTCCTACAAGCAAGTATTCTATGACCTGGAAGCCAGCGATTCGGCCATATTTATTTACATGTGTAGTTCCACTTCATCTAACGTCAGGAGAAGTCAGTATATGGCAAAACCCGCATCCCGCATCAATCAGGTATTGCAGGCCTATTAAAATAGAATTTATAAAGGACTGAAATGAAATGGATGATCAAATAAAAAACATTAAAAAAAAGCAATGTGGTGGTTCAATCGAAGCAAGTGAGAATAATTTATAATTTAGTCTTTGACATGGTGGACGGAAAGTATGTAATGCTCTCACGGGAACATATTTTTATGGAGTTCTGATCCACTGATCAGTAGTAAACAAAAAACAAAAACAAAGAAAAAGTTACAACATCTGCCACGAGAAGCACTGGATTTGTTAAAAGCTCCTTCCGCCAAAGTATAATAAGGTGATAAAGATAATGGGGATGATAACAGTAATGATGACAACTGTGATAAAAGTAATGATCAACACCACCTTAACTGATTACGTTTCCTTATATTTTTTTGTTCAACAAATCTTAAAAAACTGATTAATTATTTAACAACTTACTATACAATCTATTTAAAAGTTTTTATTTATACTACGTATAATTCCAGAATGAAATATTAATGTCAAATTTTGTTTAAGCTTAATTGTATTTATTGCCAGTTTTGAAGGCATCTTGTCCCACTGTGCGTCTGTGTTTGGTCGCACTTTTGAACGCGTAACCAATTACCGTGTAAATCGGGCAACATACGTGTTTTTCGAAGTTCCCAGCTAGTAATACTGAGCGTAGAAAACCGTAGCTACGTTGGCTTGAATTATGAATTATACGTCAGCTTCCAAGAAAGTGTGTTTTGACGTAATATCTACAGAAGCAGACTTATATCATAGAACTAATTAAAAAAAAAAAAACAAAAAAAAGTATAAGAATGGCAAAAGTTCTTCTTCTTGATGGCCTATGTTCATGCTCGTTACCGCTAGCGGTACTGCTATCCTTCCCGTTTTAGATACCTCCTTTTAGGCAGCCATTGGTTCAACAACATATGGAAATAATGCCACTACTGGCTGGTGGACAGTCCGACGCCAACCTAGAAGCTCCAATCTCAACACGTCAGCACCAGGTAATGCATCCATTATCGCAGATCAGTATATCGCTGACTCGTCCTAGGAGTTCCGACTGCCGGATCAACCAAGCACTAGTGTGGTAGTTCTGTTCAGCATGTTTTGGCCTGGCCAAGTAGACATAAGGTCGGCTGGGCCTCCATGATACTTACAGAGGAAGGCAGTGTTTGCTAACACCGTAGTAAATGTCAGTCGAGCAAAGGGAGGAGAGGTTTTCATCTGTAGGGGGCAGCTACAGGTCCCTATCAGGAACCACCATTTCCCGAAATTTGATCAATTATATTTACTTTATTTTGCGTTAAATTTAAGTGCTATTACGTGTACCCAGCCATCATCTGAACACGTCAAGGACCTTCCTTAAACGAGGTACCTAGCCCAGGATCTCTTGGTCCAACCAGTTGTTCGGTGATACAGTTAGTACTCACCAAGCCAAGATGTGGGCAATGAGGGCGTCCATTCGAACTTAAGGTCTTTGGTGAAGCTTATAATGTTCTTGGGGCCCATTTTTCCGACATACTCTGGCAGTGTCAATGCCTTTCCTAGATGTCTTAGCCTTATGTGGCACAGAGTTTTACAGACACACAGGACATATTCAGCGGTTTCATCGTCTTCCATACAGAATCGACGGGTCTCATCATCGACCTTACCCATCTTCTTAAGATGGAATCTAAGTGCACTGTAAAAAGTGCACAAATTGTTGCCACAAAGCTTAGGTACTTTCCCTAAAATCTAGGAAATATTTCCCAAAATTTGGGGAATATTCCCTAGAACTTAGAGGAACATTCTCTACAATTTAGGCAATATTCCCTACAATTTAGGGAATATTCCCTACAATTTAGGGAATATTCCCTACAATTTAAGGAATATTCCCTAAATTGTAGGGAATATTCCCTACATTTTAGGGAAAAATACCTAAGCATTGTGGCAACAATTGTGAAATATTTTTACTGTGTGGGCAGTGCCCAGTAAGTAGGCTCGTTATGAGCCTTAGATCCTTTCTGCTGAGTGTGAGGAATCCTTTCGTCCTTTGTTGCGAATACTTTATAAACTTTTTCGCTTGTCTCAGCCCCGGGGTATTTTCCTAGTTTTCTTCTTAGTTCTGTCCTCCCAAAGCCTGCTTTGAGCTGACAGGTGACTCTTTGGGTGTCCAAAGACAGGCTCAGGGTCAATAAACGGAGATTTAGCTCCTTCCTTTGCATGGGGCCGCAATTTTGTTTCCCTAAATGCATTCATGTCCTGGTATCCAGACCCGTGTCACTCTATTTATATCGGCCAGTTGCTTCAAGACAGTATTTTGGCTCCACGCATATTCTTGCAGGTTATTTCGGGAGCGCAGAGTTCTATGGCGTGTATTTCTGTCTGAAAAATGGTTGCTGAGGCCCCCACCTCAATCTATACTCCAAGCTTCAGTCGTCTAGCGACTAATACAGCAATACATCTAATGTAACCCGTGGGCTCAAGACCCAAGGCGCGTACCAAAAATATAACTAAATAATCCAAAAAAAAGTAAATATTCATATTGTGAGAAGGAGGCAAATAAAAGAATTTATTTAGCAAATCCTGTATAAGACAAATTTTATGTATAATGTACCAAAATTAAAACATAAATTCCAAAAAACCATTAATTTGTAATATTGAAGCGTGTGTGAGTCGTTTAAACTCATGTCGAAGGCATACATTTTATCTCACTCAATATGAAATGTTTAAATTGATAGAGGTTATATCAACTACAGAAAGTACAAAGATATATCATATAGGAAATATGATGGTATTGTAGGGCAAGGTTACCCAATATAGTTATAATACCAATATTCGATATTAGTGAAATATTTGATTCTGCCGTACTGATCCTATGGCAGTCTCTTATGCCCTCACTTGTATTCCTCCTGTTCTATTAAACTAAATATAGCTTTGAACGACTACACATAAGATTCGTCTTCCGCTTAAGGAGATTCTATCATATTTCAAAACATCGTAATCATTTACTTGGTTGCTTCTTAAAGCTATACCATTTTCGTAGGCTTCTGGTATCTCTAAATCAAATGCTTTATACTAAAAAACTAAGCTATATATTTAATAAATTGTGATTTTTAGGCTCCACAAGGCGTTTCGTTTTGCTGATACCAATTTTTCAATATTCAGTAATGGAAAACTCTTACTTTGGTGGTCCTATTCGTGGTATAATTTACCATCAGATATTCAAAATGTGACCTTGACAGTTTACAGAGCGGATATGGCCCAGTAGCACCATTGTAGAAAAGATTTTTGGATGTATTTTATGAGATTTTGGCTTTTTGTTCTCTAGCTCTTAGTTGTTCATATATTTGTATTTCTTTTCATTTAATTGTAATCTTATGTTGTTTTAAATAATATGTTTTAAAAGATTTACAAGTTCTAAAAATGAATCCAAGCAATTCAAAGGAATTATTTACTATGTAATTAATATGGCAAGAAAACAAAAGTTTATCGTCAAAAAACACTCCAAGATCTTTAATTTCAGAAACTCGTTCTACGTAACTTATATGTACTCAAATTTTATAGTGTCCCTTTTACTAAATTCTAGTGATGAGTTTTATTTCAAATTAATTAATTACTCACTAATGGTTTCTACTTTCTTTTTAAAATTCACAGATATCAATAACGTTCCTCCGGCGGAATATCGAAAGTTGCACTTGGATAGCAGGCATACGGAGCACAAAACATTCCGATAAATCCACTAAATTTCTCAACCTTACTTATGTTATCCTGCAGCCTAGTACAATCCTCAAGATTGCTAATAGCAGGACAAATTTTAGTACCGTCTGCGTAGAGTCGGTAATGGAAATTTTGATTTATTGGAAGATGTATGGGGTAAATTGAAAAACCATTAAGCATTTATATATTTATCTAAAAGAAGACTATGTGGATAAATAAATAGAATGTTGATAAAAAAAGAAATAAAAAATCTTTTATTTCAAAGCCACTAACTCATAAAACAGTCCTCATATATTGTGCCACTTTATTTAGAATGCAGGTAACAATTTCGGCACTTCTCTCTAGGCAAACCTCTGCAAATGCAACCTCACCTGTCCCTCACGACAGAAGTTTTCAGATCAGTAGCATAGAAACTTGCTAAACTATACTCAGCCAATATACAAAAGAGAATAAGCAGGTGATCCTACAAATTACAGATCAATTGTTCTTACATCGCTTCTTTAAAAGGTTTCAAAACACTCTTCATTTTATGACACATTTCAAATCTAATCACTTTATCAGCGAAGAATATTATAACTTTCGTGTTAACTGGTTAACCAGAGATTTACTAACATTCCTCATCGAGCGTTCGAAAGAATGTCTTCTACAATTTTTGGTGATTATTAAAACATTACACTATATATTTCGAAAGCCTTCCACACAGTCTGGCATCTTGCTGTTTTAGGAAAACTTCAGACATTATAGATCTGGATACATCTCCTTAAATTATTGGAAAGTTTTGTTTTTGGCCATTCAATTCAAGTGGTATAAAACTAAGTTCAAGATTCAGGCTCCTCATGTTCACTTGTATTGATAATTTTGTAACTGTCACTTTAAATCCTATTTTCAGTTCAGTAAGTGACCATAATACGCACTGTGAGCTTTACTCTCGAGCGTAGCATAGGTGCCGGTAAAAAGGACAACTCAGTTTTAAAAGTTCAAATATAAAATTTAATTCAATACTTAAACTACTATCACAATTCAAGACCTAACCAATATAAGAATCCAATAATACAAAATAAATTAAAGCAAATTCAATTCAATAAAACTAAAAAGAAAACAAATTAAAAAACTCTATTATATTATTCCTTCATTTCATTAGTTCTGGAAAAAAGAAGAAGAAAAACAGAATAAATTGTCTCTCAACAAACAAACTTCTGTAGTAAAACGTTAATGCTTCTACTACGTGTGGGCAGAAGGGTAGCAAAGTGATGCACAGAAGAACTCTCTGCGAATTTATTTTGACGATAGCGGCACCCGTCAGACAGGAAGGCTGAATAAGTAAAAAAATGGGTAGCAGCGTGCTGCAACGTGTGGTACTGAATGGATGTAGCACAATAAAAGTTTCACAGAATTATTCTTCTGCTTAGTGTGGGAATTTAAATGATAGGAATTTTCAGATTGGACTCTAAAAATTAGGCTTGTATATGGAAATTGGAAACAGGATTTTTGTATTGAGATTATAGTCTAAATCAGATGAACTGTGAGCCAAGAATGATTTTCTGTCAAGTCAAGTCAAGAGTTCTTTACACGCGATTTACGAATTAAAACGAATTATGGCGAAATTTTAAACTGAACCGATATCCCGGGATATTTGAATGTTTTTACTTACAGGGTTTTATTTTGTCTTTAATGCACTTTACACTTTAATTGTTCAAATAACAATTAATTTTATATTTCACGATGTCGGGTAATTGGTTGCGCGACGGCAAGCTGTGTTTTTGTTAGAGATTTCTCTACCTTGCTGAGGGTTGAAGACTGGCGTTTCTTCCAGCATGATGAGAAATATCCCGAAAGTCCAGAATGGTCCAGCGTTGATGATTTTCTGCTGTGGATCGTCGGCTTTATATAGCCGCTGTGTTACCTCTTGGTGTTGCCCTAGCAACGCTTGTTGAATTTGCTTTAACTGAGGCGAAAACAAATTATATGACGTACTGTCATTATATGACATTGCAAATGTAAATATACCACAGGGATGTATACTCTTGGTAAATTTGTGATATTTTTTACTTTTTGTATGTTATTAATAATTTTTTAGATAAATGAGTCATGTTAGGAATTGCCTCCAAAGTTTGCGTTATAGTGTATTTAGCGTGGAAATGCATTGTTCAAGTGAATTTATTAGCTTCCAGATAAAAACGCTGCTAGTGGAGATGACAAACAATCGTGCCACAGATTCAGGATTAGATTAGTATCCTCATATTTTTTTCATTCTTGGAAGAATGATTCTTTGTGTTTTGTTTCTATTTGTTTTTGGCTGGAACGAGGGATCAATGTTTTGTTGATGATCTGACTGGGAGATTCAATGACTGATTATGTGATGGAATAGGGCTCTGTCTATATGAGGACTGAACATTTGTGGATATATATGGCAAAGGGAAATTCATCGAATGATCATAGGTATATAGGTGGACTGAACACGCACCACATGAGCCTCAATCCTAGCTCATTCTCACAGCTTGAAGTAAAATTCGGTCACACAATGAAATTTTCTTGAATTCATCGGGCAATCCCAAACTAGTGCCCAATATCACAGATTTGGTGATATGTGATTAATGGGCCATCCCACATGAGCATTCTTGATGCAGTAAGCATGCCTGTTTTCTAGGGAAGAGATGAGAAAAAGCAAAGAGATATCTCTACATTTTGCAGAGATATCTTTTTGCTTCTTTTCACGTCTTCACTCTCTTTTCATCCATCCATCCATTCATGCATTCCTTCGATTTCTTCGATAAAGGATATAGCTATTCACTCCTCCACTAATGGGGCAACTTCCGATAAACTGTCTTCGATAGCTCAGGACAATCCAGTAAAATATTGTATTCAATACACCTGCACATTTACCTGCACACAAGGCTTATAAGTATTCATTTCCAGTGAAACACGATTAACGCCATGTCGTTCTTTTCTAAGCCCTCTTATTCATTTGTATATGAAACCAATCAACATTCCGATAATTTCAATGTCAATCATATGTTTTCCAAAATTAATCACAATTCGATGCAATTTCTTTTTTTTTTCTATCGAATTTGCCATCCATTTCAACAGCAGACAGATGAAACAAGTATACGAAATCTACTGAATGAGCAAATAAAATTTTCTATCAATTTTCTGGACATACCGCGAATTGCGTACTTTAAAATCTAAGGACATTTAAAGCAAACTTTACGGAATAAAATTATTTGTTTGCTACACGTCAACCATTTTTTTTGTTGTCTCATAACTTTCGAGTCCTTTTTCTCTCCAACAAAAGCCAACATATTTTCATCACTTTGTAAAATAGTAGAATATAAAATGTCGTCCCCTCCTCCACATATTTTCGGAAATATTTTTCCACTAAGCGAACTAACAAAAACGCAATGACTTGTGTTATAACTTTTCATTCCACAGAAATGTGGCTTTTCCAAACTTTTGAATGTTTTGATGTTACCATACCACACCACACCACACCGCACCGCATTCATATTTTATCCCTTTTTAAGGAAAAACGCCAGAAACACAAAGTCAACTACATATCCATTGGCATCGGTACGAAAATATCTTCTACACGTGGCGGCACATTTTCCAGAAATTACTCTACTCTTGCACGGGAAAATTTAATAAGTGTAGCGGGGCAGCGATATTAACTTGTCAGACAAATAAAAATTTATCAGCGAAATATTGGCTGCCTCGCCACCGCCACCATAGCCCGCCAGGAATGGAACTGTTTTGAAGAGGAAGCAGCCGCACCTATACATATCTCCAAGGGGTGAAGAGTAGCTAGTAGTGGCCTTGTTCAGTACGCTCAAGGCACCCACCATAAACAAATTATTTAATGCTTTTGATTCCGGGAGATAAGACAAGGAGGATGTCGACAGCGGCCTTATGCATATACCCCCAGGATTGTCCTTTTCTCTGCATGACATCGCTTCTTGGGGAGTCCTTTGCGCTTCCCTCTTTAATTTCAGCATCAAACACAAAAGAAACTTAACAGTCGAGGGATGTTTTTCTATGTTATTACTCTTTTTTTACTTTGTATTATTAGAAGCTAATCCCAACACCAGTTTAGAGGACTTTCGGTGACTTTTGAATAGGGGATATAGCATGCATTTTTTTTTTTTTCAACTTTTGGAGACTGATTTAGAATCTGGAATCGGACCTTGGAATGCAAAGTGATGGCATAAATTTATTGACATACAGGGAATGAACTCTTCAGCATGGACATCTACCAAAACTTTTTCACTTTGCTTTTTTCTTTCCTGAGGAAGACGCTTATTGTAAAACATGTTAAATAACGATAATTAATAATAATTTATTCTTGAATATGTTGAATATCTCCCGTCAGTTGGAGAGATTACCTAACTGTTGGAAGAGATAGATCATTTATAAGCTGTGTTCTTTTGTGGACCTTGTTCTAAAGCTGCCATATTCTGAAGAGAACATCTTGTTATGTCAATTGAGCTAAACTATTTGTTATGATCACTTCATTTAAATCTTCTGTGAAAATGTAGAGGAACCGTTCTCCAATTTCTTAGTTGTAGAAGTTGGTAAAACTCAACTAACTGCTAAAACTATCCTAAACAAAAAAATGTGAGAAAAATGACAAGCAACAAAAAATTTTTTTTTATGATAAGATAACCGAAAAACTATACAAAATTATTTATAGGTTGCAGATTTGTTGGAATCATCAACTTCCTGACATCAACACTTCATCGTCCTGGCCATCTCTGAATTTAGTTGATGAAAATGAAGCAGAAAAAATTCTTCATTTGTAAACAAAAGTAAAAATTTTTCAAATGAATATTTCAGGCATTTGCGCCTAACGAAGGTATCTACGCCGAGTGCGGAAACGCACACTCACGTGCGTACACGCAAGTGAGTAATAAATTGTGTGCGATTAAAGGGCACATACTCATGAATCGTGTGCGATTTTTTTGAGCATTCTACTCACGCACATGAGTGCGTAATTCAATATCAAATAACGCACACTCGCATGCGCACACGATATCTCTCACTGCTCATTACACACGAGTGAGTAATTCAAGGGGAGAAACAGAAAACACACACGAAATTTCTCATTGCTCATTTCCAACTTTTGTACAATTTCATTTATGAAATACCTACATTATGTAGAAAACGTGGATAATTAATATTAAAAGTTTTATTCGCGAATGGGCGCATTCTTCCTTTGAATTACACACCCGTGAGTAATGAGCAGTGAGAAATTTCATGTGTGCACGTAAGTGAGCGCTTTCTTATATTGAATTACTCACTCGTGAGTAATGAGCAATGCTAAATTACGCGAGTGTGCGCTTTCTTATTTTGAATTACTCATTTATGGGCGCGTGCACTAACAACAATGACAACAACTTACGCATACGCTCATGACTTTTTAAAAATGGAGCACACACGTAAGTCGTAAATTACTCATGAGTCATTCGTGTGCGAACGTGAGTGTGCGTTTCCTTATTCTATATCTACGGAAGAGTGAATTAAACAATACCGACGTTTGTATAGAAATAAATTTTATTAAACGTGACCTATACTACGACATCTTCACAGGTAACAAAATAACCAAAAAGCTTGTTTTCAGAAGTAGCACCGAAAGGAGTAAAATTAGGTGGTAAAATTATAGGGGACGAATCAGAAATTTATATATTCTTGTGGTATATAGTAAATACTGTAACGTTTCACCAAAGTGCCATATTTTTTTTTTTTTTGCATAATCAGTTGCGTTTAAAATTGTAAAATTGGCCCATATCAATTGAAGCAGGAATAATGGCAATAAAATTTGAACTATTGAAGGGAATTCCAAATGTCATTGGAGTAATTAATGGCACTCATATTAAAATAAAAGGGCCGAAAGAGAATAGAATAGCGTATTTCAATAAGAAAATTAAGAAAATTATACAGCTTAGCAAAATCTAGCTTAACACAAGCTCGCTATAGTAGAACGTTTAATAAATAAACGGTCAACAATACATGCGTTTCATCACTTAGTCGGTGTTAGTATTAGTATGTTAAACTAAACATAAACCAAACAAAAAAGATTAAATATTATATAGACGATTTTTTTAAAACATGCTTAGAAACGTCAACTACAAAATGCTCAGCCACATTATTAACAGTAATGCATATGCAATTAATAGGTTCATACATGCTAAAGTTAGACCTTGAGAAGTTAACATACAACAGAAGCAGCCTTCTCAAATTGTGCCTACTACTATCACGAAATGAGATTTTGTGAAGTAACAACGGGGAATCAACATTTGCATTTAAGAGTTGGTGAACAAAAGTTACATCGGCAACCATGCGACGTTTCTCAAGCGAGTGCATATTCAAAAGCTGCAAGCGATCCTCATAGATAGAATTATTTCAGGGTATGCCTAAGTGCAAAGCGAAAAAAGTTTCGCAGAAAAGACTCGATACGGACGATGTGTGCAAGGAATGCACACGATGTATCGATACATCGATAACATAGATGTTTCTTAAAAAATATCCTATGTTTTTGCATCGATTTTCGTCTTCAGAAACATCGTCAACAACATCGATATTTTATATTAAATACATCGAGAAATGAGTCTGAACTTAAATTTTTGAACTGACAGTAGCTCGAGGCGAGGGTTAAGAAATTGTGACATCCTGGCTGATCTTCATATGCGATAAACAAAGCCGACATATATGTCCATGTTCAACTTTAAAAGTAAGAGTGAAATTGACAATAATTTTTCCCACTAAGCTTTTCAGTCAATTGCTGAGGGTGGTAAAGGTCCGCAAAAAAAATACGGGAGCAATTTTATACATGATATGCATGGATTTACCACCCTTCGGTTTCATTGAAAATACTGGATTTAAACGGTTGATGAAAGTAGCTATTCCTCGGTACAAAATACCTAGAAGAACAGCTTTTGCACGGCTCTTAGATTCAAAATATCAAGCTGCGTCAAAAATATTTTCAAGTAAATTATCTGCTTCTAAAGCCTCGTTTCCACTAATATAAATTCTGCCAACTTGTTCGGTAACATGTTTTGTACTTGTTGGGAGCCGACATGTTATCTTAAACTTACAAGTGTTTCCATTTAAATAAATTCTCGCCAACTCTACTCCATTTTCTTCCACTAGTTTAGCCAACACAACAAATGAGCGTTTCCACTGAAATGAATAACTTACCCAACAAATTCTGCGAGTTTTTACAGCCGACACCGAACAAGTTGCCAACATGTGTCTGAATTTTCATATAGCGTTTCCACTTATATAAAATGCTGCCAACTTGTTTCAAAACTTGTCGGGTAAGAAAATTTGTATTAGTGGAAACGAGGCTTAAGAACATTACTTTAACTACTGATTGACACAATGCAGTCCCGTAGCTTTCTAGGGCTGACAGTGCATTTAATCGATGGTGTTGATTTGATATCCGGTACTTTAGGAGAAATACAACTAGAGGAGAGACACACGTCACAGTACTTAGCAAATCAACTAACAGAAATATGTGAAATGTGGCAAATTAAATAAAAAAGAAAATATATGTGCTGTTGTGACTGATAGTGAAGCAAATAGTTTAAAGGCCGTTGATCTTGCATTTGGTAAGAAATTCAGTATAGCTTGTTTTGCGCACACAATAAATTTAGTTGCAGAGAAATTTATTGATAAAGTTACTACTTTAACAGTAATCATTTCTAAAATCAAAACTATAACTGTAACTTGGTTTAAACAAAGTGTTATAGCTAGCGATGAGCTCAGGAAAGCAATATCTTCTGGTACCAAATTGATACAGGAAATTAGTACTAGATGGAATTCAAAGTTTTATATGATACAGCGGTTTTTAGAGTTGAGGGCACATATAAATGATTTAGTGAACCGTTATACATCCGCCCCTCCGATGATAACTGCTGTAGAAATAGAGCAAATGACTGAAATCTTAGATCTATTTCATCCTTTAGAAGCGACTACGCGAGAATTGTGTGGTGAAAAGTACGTTACAAGTAGTAAAGTTATACGAATGATTCATTGCTATCAAAAAAAAAAAAAAATTGAAGATGTGAATCCAAAATTGCAAATAGGGATTCAACTAAAGAACTCTTTAGAGAATGAAGTTGATAGACGTTTTGGGGCAATTGAAAATATTCTGCTACTGGCACTATCCACACTACTCGATCCGAGGTTTAAGATCATTCATTTTAAAAATGCTCAAAAGCAGTAAGTTATTTTCCGTAAACAGTACAAGATCTTCCGTCTGCGCTATCATACTCACAGAGGTCTGACAACCAAGAAGAAAATGAAATTTTACAAGTTAGCAAAACAATATTATCTCACACAATTTTACTTTTACTTATTTCGCTACTTTATAGGCAAGGTACAATTCGATCTGTGGAGTGAACATCACCGAATTGTTAAAAACGTTTTAAGTTTTAAAAGTGCAATCACTGGAAACCTGGCAGATAATGCTCTAGTTTGTGGCAAAATTTGAAGGAATCTTATGCTAATTTGGCCAAAATAGCACCAAAATAATTGTCCATCGTAGGAACCTCCATTCTATCAGAAAGACTCTTCTCAAAGGCGGGCCAAATACTTTGACAGCAGAGGAATCGCCTAAAGGGAAAGAAGCTGTCCAAAAGTATTTTTCCGTAGGATCAGCATACTGTTTGATTTTTTCTTCTTCTAGAATTATGTCCTACATATGAACTACGATGTTATTATTACTATAAAGAATTTTAAATTAATTTAGAGTTTTATTTGCAGCAGTTGTAATATTATTTCAACTGAACTTTGCTTTGTCGGAAGGTTATTATTCTTAAATAAATTTATTTGGGAAACATTTTCGCAATTCTGTTGTTGATTAGGAATTATATATTATATATGTCTGCAAAAGTGAAATATTTTCTCATTTTCGAAAATTTTTACTTTCGTTCCATCGATGTATCAAAACATCGATGTTTTAACGACATCCAGGTTTTCCTTTCAATGTATAATTTGATTACTACATCGATGTTTTCAAAATTTTGTGCATCCTAGCTGTGCACCGTGAAAAGTACCCTGTCACCCTGTATCAGTTGACAACCGTTAAAAAATTTAATCTGATCGAAAAATTTAATGTCGTCAGCTCAAATTGAGACTTTGCAGTGCTTCCCAACAGAGATATTGTCATCAATAGATAAAATAAATAGCAATGGGTCCAAATGCGGAGAGCTTGGATCACTTCATAACAATGAATTTTGAGACGCTCGAATATTTTTCGTGAAGTGACGGAAAACCAAGCCATTGTTCTTCCTTGTCAAATGTTTATTTGAGAGATTCAGTATACTCTTTATCTCCATTTATGGAAAATGAAAACTTAATCGATATTAAAAAAAATAGTATTTTGCACTTTTCAACCAGGATAGTTGTCGAAAGTACTTTTAGTTTGCTGAAGGGTAAGCTCAGAGGTTTCCAATTTTTTACAGAAAGTGTAGTTCTAGGTCAGTTTAGGTTAGGTAAGAAGGGTGCCGTTAAAATCGCCTAGCCTGCTTCACTTAGACCACCAATGGGTCCATTGTGTCCCTTGTTCTCATAGAATAATCTTTAAAATCACCCTAAATCCATCCTGCTTCCTTTAGGAAACTCAGGATGCATCAGAACTCTTTTGCTTGCAGCTCCTCCACACTAAAAGAGAAGTAGCCACTTAATAGCCTATCACCCTTTTTTCATCAGAGCGGGGCACTCACAAAGTACGTGTTGGACGGATTCGATTTCCTAGATAGTTCGATTACTAGATAGTAAGGGTCATTATGGGTCATTGCGCCATAGGCGTCCATGTGAGATGACTGAGAATAGTGGGGAACGATTTCTGCACGAGCTGTAAGTTTTCGGAGGAAATCGAAATCGTCCAACACCTGGTATATGTTCTGCTGCAATTTAGTAGCTCCCTTGTCCTCTTCCTGTAATAAGCAGGCCACATTTTCCTCGGGATATGGCAGGTTTCCCTATTGATCCACTGAAGGCTTGCTTTTTGATAGGCACCCATTCTCTTTCAGGGCTCCTATCGGGATCCTCACATAAGCTATTACTGCGGAGCTATCCATTTCAGTGCCCTTTTTGGCCAACTCATCAGCCATCTCGTTACTCAGGATATCCCTGTGGCCAGGTACCCAGCATAGGGTCACCTTATGCCGTGCAATCAATTCCTCAAGGGTGATCTTACATACACACGCACAGCAACCAGCGCTTAATGGCTGTGTAGACCTAACTATCTGTGTTAATTTAATAGTATCGGCATATATATTACACAACATATAGTATGCCTAGAAAATAATGAAACAGAACTAGAGGAAAACTTCAATGATGACCGTGACACTGATGATGGTGAAGTGCAAAATGAAACAATTACTGATGAGATTTTTGACAGTGAACTAGATGGCCCTCAAGTTCAGTCGGCAAGTTATAGAAGGAGTCGTCTCATAACATATTTAATTGAACAAGTTATTTTTTTTTTAAATAGTTTCAGTAAGCTGCTGCCTCTTCAAAATGTTGTTTTTTTCTTCCCACCTTTTTATTTTATTGTGTTTCACTGTGGGTACATAGATAGACCTAATTATTAGAGGAATAACATTAACAAAACAGCAAAATAAGATGAATAGTACCTACATAACTTACAATGTGACAATACTCAAATTACTCAAAG
This sequence comes from Dioctria rufipes, assembly GCA_963924295.1. Lineage (NCBI taxonomy): Eukaryota > Metazoa > Arthropoda > Insecta > Diptera > Asilidae > Dioctria > Dioctria rufipes. The sequence goes on along the minus strand of OZ002742.1, from coordinate 176,008,376 downwards.
CCACATTCGGAAAATAAAAAACAATAAAAATTTTAATTCTTAACAATTTGAGGATAGCAAAAACAATAGCAAAAAATGCGGTAAATAAATACGAGATAAACTAACACAATTAATAAATTAATATTAACCCGATATTAATTTAAAGCAAAACAAACAAATGTTGGTAAGTCCAAGTGACGCGATATTCCAAAAATGGGAGTCACTGGGAGACAATTAATTTCAATTCAACACAAATCTTCTATATGATCAGAATGGCTTTTAATTATTTATTAGTTAGAAATAACTCAAAATATAAATTATTTTACCTTTCTGGGTTTATTTTATTAATTTTATTTTTTGTATGTCAGCCGTCAACTTTTTGACCAATACACTTAATTTCTGGAAATAAAAATCTTGTTCTCTTGATCCGTTCTTTTGTGTTTTCTTGTTTTTTTTTTCTGTTCTGCGGACATAAAAGAACACAGCTATAATTCCAAGCCCAGGAAAAGGAAATCACTAATAATAGACCAATTGATAAGCTTTCGTGTATCCCGAAACTATTTGAAACCATCGATCGTGAATTTTCGTATATCAATCTACTGTAAAAGAATTATTATTCCTAATCACGAAATGCAAAGAAGACCAACTACAATAAATTTACTTCAGTTCTCGTCATTTTGCATTAAAACTTTCGAGCAAGAAGATGAAACCTTTGATAAGCTATCCCACAAATTATTGCTCTCTAAGATACGGGTACCGGTTTTCCTACGTAACTTCTGAATTGATTAGATTCCTACCTAACTAATCGAAAGTTATTTGTGGAATTTCGTTCCGCACTATCCTATAAAATAACAGCTAATTCTGGTGTTCACCAGGGAAGTCACTAGGGTCTCCTTCCCTTTATTTTATTCATTAATGATGTCTCCCATGTATTTAAAAACTCTGTAAAAACTTGATTGTGTCGAATTGCAGGAGGATTTGAGTAGCTTTGTGAATTTGTGCTTGAACAACTCCTTAATTTTAAACATTAAAAAATGCAATGCGACATTTTTCTCCCGTAAACGAATTCCTAGAGAATTTGACAACAATTTATATGGTGCAATTGTCAATAAGGCTGATAAAATACTTGACTTGGGTGTCTTGTTTGACACCAAACTTACTTTTAATCCATATTGACCTTATCGTAAATCGATCAAAATACATGCTGCGAGTTATAAAACGCTGGGTCAAGGAACTGGTTGATACTTATACCATAAAGGCCTTGTATACTAACCTCGTTCGGTTTATCTAGGAATATGTCAGTCGTGTTTGTTCTACCTCATATAAGCGTCACTCTGATCACTGCAGAGAAAGTCGCTTTTCTTTGCTCTCCCGTACGGGTGTATCTACAACGAAGTATCCTTTCAGTGGATTCTTGGTCACATGGGGATCATGAGGAATTAAAGGGCTGATCTTCTAGCCAGGTCTGGCACTCCCTTCCTTAACTGAGGATTACACATGCAAGTATAGCTTCCATGCAAGCCTCCTTCCAACGCGATTTTAAATTTGACAGCAGAAGGCAGTTCAGTTGATGTTTTATCAGCTTGCATGCAAGTTCATTTAAAAAGTGGCATTGAGACGTAAAGTCTTGTGTATATTTAAAAATTATAGCAATAAGGGAAGTAGCAGAAAGATAAAATTCCAAAAAAAATAATAGGAAGGTCTTGGTAAATGATGTAATGCAAATGATCCCAGAAAACCTTATTTTCCAGTATAAATTTATCAATTTCTCTCAAACATTTCTTTTCCGCCATCTTGAAAACTGTGTAATATCAAATTAGTATCACCTCAGCTGTCATGGGTTTTCATCATGCACGTTGGCTGAAAGCTGAGCTGCCATCATGGCAGTAGGGGTTACACGTGCAAAAACTATGGCAGTGCAGCTCGTATGCAAGCTGTACTATTACGTGTAACCCCCGGGTTAGACAGGAACCCGCTGTAGACTTTGCAACCTCCATTATTGGGTCTCTCATCAAAGCGGATGACTTCAAGCATAAGCAGAAATGGGTGAACCTGAGTACTTGCAGGTGTACAAAACTTTTTCTTGATGAACCTACTAGAAATTTCCTTGACTTTCTCTTGGGGATTGGAAGAAAACAATGTAGACGGTGGTTGGCATTATCACTGGCCACAGATCATTTCACGCTCAAGTAAAAAAAAATGGAGTTGTTGGTACACCTGTGTATTTGTCCTGCCTGAAAGGAGAGCCTGGCACATCCGAACACTTACTGTGTGTTTTTCCGGCCTTTGCCCGAAGGAGGGTGGATATGCTTGGGTATGTCCTCTCTTCTGTGATTGAGCTGAAAAACTTACCTCACCTAGACCTGATGCGCTTCATTAAGAGAACAGGAACGTTTTGTTGAGAGGGCACCACGTAAAAACAATACTTGAAAGCGCGTCTTTTCTTAAAATTTCTATCACTTATATAAGATGAGATCCAATCAACCAATATCGGAGAAAAAGTTACTTTTATGAGTTTGAACAGCAGCATTCTGTGGGAGAGCTTGTCAAAGGCTTTGGAGAAGTCAGTATAGAAACAGTCACAACCGCTTCACAAGAATATTAGCGATAAATTTGCCATTAAAAACCGGTTGTCTTAAGCTAATTATAAATGCTTACTATCTGTTATGAATATAATAGTAGATTTCTTAATATGCTCAATTTCTGCAACTTCAATAAAAATTCTACCGAACTTCAATTAAGTGATTTAATAAATAGAATTATTTGAGTTGTACAAATATACGAGTATATAAGCCCAGATTAGAACTTTATTTGCCAGAGTCTGATCCAAGTTAGTAGCAAAAATATTTTAAAACAGAAGCTGCTTCTGTTGCAACAGCCGATAACGAGTAGCTGTGAATTTAACTACAAAAACTTGATATAAAAATTACAATTTAACAACAAATTTATTTTACAATTATATAATTCAAATTGATAGATAACACAATCGAACGTCAGGAGTTCACAAACCAGCTATGGTATAACAGATAATTAGCAATTGGCCCTAGATGAATATTACTCATTCCATTTGTAACGCACAGAAATAATGCCACAGTAGACGTTTCCAGTCAGTTGATAATTTTTCGCGCATGGGAAATATTTGGACAATTTTCTAAAAAATAATTGGCTTTTTTGCTATTCGTACACAACATGCATCATGTATGTATGCAAGGTTTTTATAAATATTAACGACAAGTTTCTCTCCTTTATAGAAATTTCCTACATAATAAAAAAAAATTAACAGGCCCCCAAAGCAACCGCCTCTAGCGACTGTCAAAAGCAGAGTAATTTATTTACAATTGAGAAAGCTTGTGAGCATGATATGTTTATCTACACTGAGGTACACTGTTAGAAAACTGAAATGTTGAAATTGCTTTTCAGTAAAATTTATCATAAGAAGTAAAATGCAATCGAGATTTTAGAGTATTTTAATATTCTTAATTATTGTGATACATAAACAACACACCGGAAAAAGTGCCATGCAATACAACATAGAACAAAAAAAAAATTTTAAAAAGTTTAATAGAACAAACAAATTAAATATTATATAGACTTTTTTTTAAAACATGCTTAGAAACGAAACCTACAAAATTAATAAGATCGTACATGCTAAAGTTAGACCTATAGAAGTTAACATTCTGAAGAGAAAAATGTGATTTGTAAATTGACATCACTTCACATTGTAGAGGGACCTGCTTTTTCATCGTCGCTACTTAACCTTCGCTTTACCGATATCTACCCAGGTAGATATTTCGATTTACTTTTCTTTATAACTCAGTGAAATTTCATCAAATCTCGAAACGCCTCCGACTCAGTGACTAAATTTTCAGTTTATTTCAGAAAATAAAAAGAAAACCATTTTTTTCGCACCTCTTCATATTTTTTTTTAAATTTCGTTGTTTTATATACGCATTTGAAATTGTATCTACCCGGGTAGATACATACAGTTTATATGGGAATTTGCTAATGTTGAAGTACAATATTTGTAAGGAAAAGAGCAATATATTTTAATACATTATTTATTTATTTTCATGGATAATATAATATAAAATAACTAATAATATAATAAAAGTATATACAGAAATATCAAAAAGTAAAAAAAAAATAATAATTAAAAATAGTGAAAACTATCAGCGTTGGAATGATGATTACATTGTGGATGGACCTGCATGACAACCTTCACACTTTGTTTGTGTCAAGCTGTGCTGTGCGCATACTGGTTTTTTACACTTGATGCATGTTTGGCGAGTAGCTCTTTTTTTTTTGCACTGCTGGTAGCACAAAAAGCATCCACCTTTTTGCTTTATGCGCCCAGATGCATCTCGTTCTGGAGAATCGTCTGGGGTGAAATCCTCGTCCATTTGGTTTGATGCAGCAACCGGCTCACCTAAAATACATTCCATTGCCGCCTTGATGTGGAATTTTGAAATAATGTTTTTATTTTCGGCTCTCCTTCTAATTTGGGGAATGCATAATTGTTCACCCAACAACTGCAAAAATTGATGACGACGCGATTTTTTCACACTGCCTTCCGGATTATTGGATGAGAAGATGATGTAAGCTGCAAGGGCTGCGATATCTAGAACATTATAAAATAATGCTAGAGGCCAGCGTTTTGTAGCCCTCTTCGTGGTATATTGACTCAACATTTTATCCATCGTGTCCACACCACCTTTGGTGTGGTTATAATAATGGATTATTTCCGGTTTTTGTTTTGGACCGGAAACAGCATTATCACCATGCATCGTTGATAATAATACCACGGCTCTACCTTTTGCGGGGACGTACGAACACATGGCTACATTTTGTCCAAATCCAAACTCAGTGGAGTAAACTGGTCGGTTCTTCGCTGCTTTGAACGCATCGGGTAAATAGCGCTTATTTTTTTTTATAGTGCCGACAACCGTCATTTTCCAAGTGACCAGTTCCATGGCCAGTGGTAGAGAGGTAAAAAAATTATCCATCGTCACATTTCGCCCTGTTCCTTTGTAAGGAGCCACCAACTCTTTTACAACTCGCTCACCTTGGTTCACATCTCTGACATTTCCTGTCTTTCCGGTGTAAATTTGACCATTCAGGGGATACGAAGTTGCGGAATCACAAGCCCACCAAATTTTTATGCCATACTTTGCCGGCTTGGAGGGCATGTATTGTGTGAACTTGGTGCGTCCCCTGTACCCATACAATTGCTCGTCTACTGTAATTGATTCATATGGTCTGTAATATTTCTTTAGGTTCGAGTTGATCATCATAAAAACATCCGCAATCGGTGCAGCTTTATCCACTTCTTGGCGACCAGCTCTTGTAACATGCCAATCGAACCGAATGAACCGCAATATTTGCTGGAATCTGTTCCTAGACATCGTAGCACGATAAAGTGGGCACGAATTTTGTTTCCAGAGTGTACGTGCAGCCTCTTGATTTGATTTATGAGAGCCCATTACCAGCAAAATTCCCAGAAACGCATAAAATTCTATATCCGTAAGAGGCTCCCATGTAAGGGGTTTTTTATTGGGATTTTTGCTGTTCCATTCGGCGCAGTCTGCTTCGGCTCTTTTGTTGGTATACCTACATATAAGGTCTGTAATGGCGGAACTCATGATGCAAAAAAAAGTATCCTTTTCCGACAGATTCTTGGTGTTTGGGTTAGGGCCGCTAAACAATGAATCACGAAAAATATTGTGGGCACCCTTTCGTTGCAACGTCGATGGATGTTTATACCATTTTGTACCATCCTTGCTCACAAAATAGCTTTCATGAGACGAAGAAGCTTCACCAGCATCACCATCATCGACTTCATCATCTGAATCCCTATCAGAATTTAACTCTACATCTATATCTCCATCGTCCACTGCGCCATCAAAATCTAAATTTGCCTCCTCAGGAATATTATCTTCATCGCTATCATCACCCTCAAATGCCTGAACGTCTTCCTCCTCCGTTTCGAAAATGACCTCTTGCATTTGCCTAAAATAGGCTTGCCTCCTTTCATGTGATAACCTAAACCACAAAAATAGAGTTTTTGAAAATTTAATGCAAACAATTGCTGTAAATATAAACACAGTTGAATCGAGCGGCCGGGCAAATAAACTTTTTTCCAGTAAAAGGTGTGTATATTGAAATATAAAAATAATATATATGGCCGTAAAATATTTGCACGAAATTGTAAAATTCGATTCAACCGTGAGTATAAACAAAGCCTAGGTCATATGAAGCATTAAAATGTGCAATAAATGCAAAAACTCACCTGCCAACCGCTGACGCAGAAAGATATTCAAAATTCGTTTCTGTATTCATATTTATTTATTTTTTTAGCTACACAACTTCTCACTTGAAAATTTCAATTGAAAGTAAAGACTATCTAAATCATGAAATATATTTATATATACTTTACCGAAGAAATACACGTACTAGAGAAGTACATTATCTTAATTTTGCAAGAAATACTACTCATTATATTTTCCCAGCCAATCGTGAAGCGGCCATAAGGTCCTTGTCATATAAAATACCTGAATAAAACAATCGCTTTACACAAAGCATCTGAATCATGAAATAAACATCCATATGCTTTACCGAAGAAATACACGTACTAGAGAAGTACTATCTTTATTTTGCAACAAATACTTCTCATTATATTTTCCAGCTAATCGTCCAGCTGCCATAAGGTCCTTCTCAATTAAAATACCTGGATAAAACAATCCCTTAACATAAATCCCTTGTTTTTACCTATTTGCATATAATTTCAAGAATGAAAATTGTATTTACCATACAAAATGTATGAAGAATATATGTATCTACCTGGGTAGATACAGGTACGAATGTGCATATAAAGTTTTTCGGTAAAGCGAAGGTTAAAATACAGAACTATCGTCAGATAAGGAAATAATCAACTTATCTGTTAACTCATCCAAAAAGGATTCATTCCCAAGATATCCTTCCTCAGCATTTATAGCATTTTCATAAACACTTCTCCAGTTCTACTCCATAATTTTTTCGAATTCTTCCTTTGCTAACAGAGGCGTGAATTACAATTACGACTGATATGTCGACTGCGACTTGATTTTCAGTCGAATTCGATGCTGAGGTGAAATTTGTAATTAAATTAAAGCTTCAACTGCTGCCTCTGTCATTTTGCATCTGACGTTTGCTTGAATAGCGTATTAATTTGGATTTTTGTGATCAAATTCAATATTCTTTATTAATTTGTTCCGTATATAAGACTTTTATGAGTTTTTGTATAATTTCGCAAAGTCAAAGGACAATTTGGGTACGGGAGATATTTGATAAATATGAAAAAGAACTTCACGGGTTTTTCACACGGACATTTATGGCCGTAAACACCAACGAGGATAATCCTATTTCCTGTGTAAATGTTATTCCTTGTTTTGGTCGTAAACACCAACCCGTGTAGAACAATGAGTTTTTTGCTTATGTGGCATTACTTTCGGATATTTTCGGTATGCCGAAATAAAAGAGTATTATGTTTTAAACACTGACATGTATGACATAGACATGTATTAGAAATGTTATATTGCCATCTATTTCTATTTTATATATTCATTTGGAAATACACTGAACTGAAACTGTACTATGGTGGATTTCGTATAGAACTTATTATTTCAAGTTCAGTCGAATCCAGTCGTTAAACCAAAAAGAGACAACTATAGAAAAGCTATCCCATGATAATGTAAGCGACTTCAGTGGTGTCAGCGGTCTATGTTATACATCTCAGTGGTTTTAAAATAAGAAATGTTGAATAAGCAATATAATGAACAAAATTAATTTAATTTTCAGTTTTCTTTTTTACATAATATTAAAAAAAAAATTAGTAGAGAAAGAATTTGAGATCAGTGTATCTAACCGAAATATCGTTGCCATGGAAACGTGCTATTCTTTGTTGCCTGCTGTATTTATCAATTAAATTCAAATTTTGCTCATCCGTCACATATTCGGAATAATCATCGAATAGAAATTTTACCCCCGGAAAATCTCGGATAAAATATTACACCGGTGTAATACGATGGATTAAATCGCGAGTAATCTTGATTGGTGTTTGTGCATTACCAAAACCCTCGAGAATACTAATTCACAAGCCATGAAATAGACTCCCTCACTACCACATGAGAGCTCCAACGGAGTCCTCACATTCTAAAATATTTGCAGTGCTCTTATGTAAAACTGACAAAAGTTTGATTTGAATAGCTCTTCCGCTCTAAACTATTGTTCATACAGAAAAATGATGTTCTGATAATCTTAAGCCTGCTTTCTTATCTTCCGAACTCAAATAAAATTTTTATATCTTTTCTAACAAAATTATTTAAAAAAAAGTATTTGAACCACATGACTACGATTCCTCAAACAAAAACTCTCAGCTGAGTAATCATTGTATGCCGATGTGCCGTCATGGTATGTCGTGGGCTGATGATGTCGAATAGATTCAGTTTCGGACTCCGGCTGCACATACACACATGCAATTATTACTCAGTGAGAGTTAGTAAGCGTAAAATGATAAGGTTATTTTGTAATCAAAACTATTTTATTATTTTGTTAAGTAAGGTAACTACATAGGAAGTGTAGCCTTTGGGAAGGTAAGGAATCAAGCTTTATATTACTAGAGGACTATCTTTCTGTATGGATAGTAGTTTAGGCTCTATAGCATATGTAGAGTCAGTAGGAAGTATTCTCAAGGGTTTTGGCATTACACATGAATATGGATTATTCTGGTTGGTGTTTACGGCCTTTATACCTTAGACACACAGCATGACCTAATGAATCATTTGTACTAACTATTGATTAAAATGCCGTGTGTCACATAGTATACGTCATTATAGCTCGAAAATCAGATGATAATGAAGTACACTAATGAAGTGTTTTTCTCCTTCATTATAGCTATTATGAGGAAAAATGTGCTAGATTTGGCATATAATGTAAATCTGGAGCTCCGCTATGCATCTGCCGATTTGAAAAATAAGAAGAAGAAGTGCAAATCACAAATTATATTATAAATATTTTTTTAAATATAATGTTTATCTCATTTGAAAATTGTTAAATTGAAAATAAAATAAATGAAAACAAAACTTATCGCATTAATTCGATCCATATTGCTTCTTTAATGTGATAATTTTATCAAAACCAGTTTGACAGAACAACTTAATTAAAGAAATGGCTGTGTGTCTGCAGTTTATAATGAAACATTATAGACTAATGATTCGTTAGTTATTTCTTCATTAAAAGTGCTGTGTGTCTAGAGCATTAGTATTATAAAAAGCAGAGATGAGCCGCAATTTTATAAGGCTCTGCGAATGGGCGTAACACAATTTACTCTGCTTCTGCAATTAATTAGCCCGAAACTTAGAAAAAATTCAAGAGGAGAAGCTATTGATCCAGAATGTATGTAGATTGGTTCTTACTCTCATGTAAGATGCAGCATTTAAAACGGCAATTTGCACTGTGGGGAATATCATACTAGAGACATGTGACAGGCTGTGGGAAGAATTATATGCTATTTATCTGTTGCAACCTAACGAAGACGAATAGAGATGCATTGCTGACGACTTTTATACTTCGAGTGGAATGCCTAATTGTGTAGGAGCCATTGAAGGGAAACACATTAATATTAAGTGTCTTCCAAATGCTGGTTCCGAATATTTTAATTATAAAAAACATCACAGCATAATCCGTTTAGCTGCTTGTGACATAAACTTATGTTTCACCGCAAATGAGGAGTTTTCTCAAACAGTGTGTTCGGAGAGCAAGTCTTAAATGAGACACTGCCGCTCCCAGGAGATAAAAACTTGCCAAACTCAAATATAATGTTCCCGCATTATTTCGTCGCAGATAGTGCTTTTCCACTGAGGAGGAATTTAATGCGCCCTTTTTCCGGAAGAAGATTGCGGACTGACGAAAAAAACTTTTAATAATAGGCTTTCAAAGTCTCGACGGCTTATTGAAAATTCGTTCGGTGTCTTAATGTATTATTTACGATTATAAATTGTTATCCTGCTCACTGCTTCCAACTTATGTAGATCATTCAGTGAATGGAAGCATAGTAGATGGGTTTTGGCCGCAAGAAACGCACCTGCTGAGACCATTTAGGCAAAATACTGGACTGAATGCTTTCAAAAATGCTTTTAGGTTAAGATATGTTTTAAAAAAATTATTTAATTAAGAATTAAAACACGAAATATTAAAATAAAAATATATTTCAAAAATATGAAGTCTTTTTAATTCACAGTTTAAGTAATCACATCTTATTATATTCCTTCCACACATTTTTATATACTTTGTAATTAATATTCCATAATATTTGCTGCTTCCTAACTAAATCTATCAATTTTTCTTCCAAGATGATTTCACAGCCGATGCAAAGACAAACTAAACAAACCAAAAGTGCCGGCTAATTGACAGATGTAATTAAACTGAAGTTGACTGCAGAAGACACCAACTTTGCACTATAGGCCTGAAACATAATTGGAGCTTTTCAGCCAGCTTTATCGTCAGTTTTCTACTAAAGCTGACTGAAAAAGCCGAATTGAATACACCTGGCGTTTTTGACATTTTATTAAGCAAAGTTTATTTTCAGTCACAATTCTGGGTAGCTATGTAATGTCATCACAAAATATTATCGAAAATCTGTCACAATAAGGAGGAAATAATTGTGAAAACGAAATGACACACAATAGTTTGACATTTACATTGTGATAACACACACCATTTCATATGGACAAAAATATCATAAGAAATTGTGAACAAAGTGTTACAAAATTTCATTGTAAGATGACTAATAACGTTCGATTGATTGTATGGAAAAATAACCGAAGGCAAAAATATTGAAAACTCCGTCCGTCGTGTTATTAACCGACTATGACATCAGCATTCAAATGAAAATAAATTTGTTGGGGAAAAATATAGGTAAATTGATGTTATTAATTCCTTTCATAATTCCAGTTTTAATTGTTTTTATTTTTCCCTGTTTTTAGATATCGTATCCGCCAAAAGATATTGCTGAGGACGCTGCACTAGAGGATATAACCTTTTGAAATTCGTGTATTTTTTTAACAATTTAAGGTTTAAATACCTGTATACTATTTATTACAGCTTGACAAAATGACGACATTTAAATGTCACAAACATAAGTGAATCAAATGTCACAGAATTTATTAACATTATTGTGATAATCTTAAATATTTTTTATGTGACAAAATATCACAGTTTCAAATCATATTTGTCACATGATTTTGTCGACAAATGACAAAAATTTGTAGTTGTTTTGTCACTTGTGTATCATATCTGGCTACCCGGGATCGCAGTAGAAGTTGAAGTTGCCATTGTATCTTGCGAAATGTATTCACCATTTGAGCAAAGTCAAAGTCGTAATTGTAATTCGCGCTTAACATCATCTAATTTGAAGGTTGTATTTCTGGAACCAACCCCGCATTTAAGCGTAGCCCAAATTTTTTCAATTGGATTTAAATCGGGGTGGTACGGTGGTAGACGTAAAACTTCATGCCCATAACTCTGAATCAAATCATCTACAATACGCTTTTTTGGAGTATGGCGTATTTTAATTAAATTATACAACTGAGGCAATTTCCTCAAATTGTATGGCAAATGTAACGTAATCTTGTTTAAATTTGTTGTAATATGATGCATTAAGCAAGTCCAGTAGTGTCAGTGGCAGGAACCATATCCCCCGCAAAAAAAAACGGGCATGTCTGACTTAGACAAGGTTTACTGTAAGCACTACCTGGAAATCATTAGTAATAAGTACGAAGGCAGGCGTAATGTACTGATGCGTCGTATTTTTGAGCATGCTATGTACCTTTTAGAGAATACTTAGAAAAACAAATTTTTGATTTGTGCATCATTTTAGAAGAAGAAGTGGATAATTATCATTTAAATACGAGATACGAATAAGAGAAGGCCTGTTTATTTTCCATACCTTCCTAAGAAAGCAGGAAGAGTTCTTCCCTTTACTCAATGCAAATAGAAAGAATTACTTCCCTGTAAATTTATAATTATATAAGAAAGCAAAGTAAGCCCAAACATATATCATATTTTACCTGTTACCTGCAGTACTCTTTACATAAATGTTGGAAAAAATATTTCACATGCATGCGATTTTAAAAAATTAAGCAAACAGAAAGGTCCTGCAATTTTACAGTGTACTCATTTTATTTTCTCTTTGCTTGTTAGCAAATTTTAAAGTGGGAGACGACTGGTACCTACTGCGCATCAAGGGTAATTATCAACTGTATTTTGAAACGTACTCTAATAGAGCAAAATGGATTTGATACCAACGCATAATATTAAAATTTATTAAGATTTTTGCATGTACGTCTTCACGATAACTCGAGAACGCTTTACACATGCCCTTTTAAAAAAAGGCAATTTAAGTTCGAAAATTGGACCCTTCTTCGTAGGGTTGCTATACAAAAATGCCATTTTTAACTATATATTTGGGCACTGCCTGACAACGCATTAACGTAGAAAGCTGAAATTTGATACACAGCGTTTCCATAAAAATAGTAAAAAATTTCAAAAATACATTATATCGGGCAACCCCTTCTAGGTTTTGCTATATAAAACTTTTCACTTTATTTAACTTTTATTTCCATCAAGAGTCTTCGACCAATTATAACTGGAATACTAAATTTACCTTCAATTAGCCTTTGGTTCCCTAAGTTTTACTGAAGAGTGTTTGGGAATGGACACTTTAGACATATATTAGCTAGGTACTAAGACAAGTTAAATTACAGAGCTCTTATTGGATGCATTATTTGTAATTGCATCAAAAATAAATTCACAAAATATTTTAAGAATTATACTTTCTTAATACCTTACCAATAAATGTGCATGCATATCTGTCTCTACCTTTTATAAATCAAAAACAAATTTGCGTTGAAACACCGCCTAAAGTACACAATTAAAAAAAGTAATCCCTAATTATTCCAGAAAAATGTGCATAATCATAAAGCGGGACAAAAAAAAACAATCAGCAGCTGCTGCAGACTTGGTTGTATACATTAGTTCTACCGACCATTCATCATACTCTATTTCGTCCTTAGATGAGTATTACGCGTAATTAGGACTGTCATGTGTTTCAAAAGCTACACCATTGAAATCTTCCCAATTCTCTCTAGAAAAATAATCTGGAAGACACTTGGGCTAACTACTTGAAGGAAAAAATTAAAACAGGATGGCACTTAATTTGCAATTCATTTGGTTTAAAGTTAAATTAGAACTGTAATGGCCATAATGAGGCAATTTATCTTCTATAATTAAGGGTCAGGAGAGTAAAAGGAAAAAAAAAACGGTTTCCCTTAGAGTGTCAAGGAGGAGTGGAAATTGAGAGGAGAGGTGGGGAAGAGGTAAGGTTGCTTTCTGTAATTCCTCGGACGAAATTAGTAATGCTTAAGGATAAATAAGAAAAGAACTTAACTAATTTTAGCTTCAAAATTAAATTCCTGCCGTTAGATTGCACCTACTACTATCGTCTAAGAATTAATTAGTGAAAACATGTTAATAATTGCCTCTTCGAAGTAAGTCAGAGCTAAAAAGTCGTTAATTAAATTATTCCAGCTGACATTACTCAAGCACAAGCTATACTAACATTTACATCTTAATGCTCCAGTGGGCTCACATTACTCAAAGCCAGGAGGAATGAATGTCTTACTCAATTTGTGAATCACAAAACCGCACGCACTTATGGTTCACATATATTTACCTGGGGGCCATTAAATCTCCGACCATGATAGATGTGCTCCAGCCGAAATAAAGGAATCCCGCGCCCATATAGCTGCTGCTTTCTTGTGGAAAACCAAGAATTGTTGCCATAGAAAGGATGCGAAACTGGCTTATGGCACTTCCTTACGACCATACTTAGGAAATTTAAACGAATTTAATCTAGTGATGTGAGGAAAATCCATAAACTACGTTTGACTCTCAACTCTCTCAACTTCGGAAGGTAATCTGGAATGAAAATTGCCTGACCTGTAAAAAGCATCAACAACAGTAAAATGAAACCTGGATACAATGTGAACTTGGTTTGTGACACACAAAAAAAGGATCAATCCCCAGATAAAAGGCTTCAAACGAGCAGTTTACATTGTTAACCACCTGCTAATACTTTTCAATGGGCATTGACATCACCTTCCCTATTTCGTCACAACAAAAACCTTCCGGATAGAGGAAATACAAGATTCCTTTCCAGGCGGCAGCCTTTGGGGTATCCATCCATGGGCCCCCGTTTTATTGTTTAATCGGGGAGACAGGAAGCTGCTATACATAGTATAGCCGCATTTAACAATTCCTCTCTGATAGTATATATAGCTCATGATGCTGGGCTTTCTCCCCCAAAACGAGCAAGAAAAAAAATTGTGGTGGTTAACCATTAAGTGTTTTTGTACGTTTGTGTTGTTGCTCCTGTTAACCGGTAAGGGGGAGAATAAAAAGGACAATAAAGAGGGAGTCTTTAATGTGTTGGCATTGGCATATGTTCTCCGGGTTCACCCCATTGTGTCTGCAAGTTCAAATGTTAGCAAATCTCCAAACAATAAAAGTAAATGTCGTATATTTACGTAATGTGTTTTTTACTTTCTACTCATGAGTTCCTTCAGTCGTTGATGTATATTTATCGTTGTTTTATATTTTCACTCCAAAATTGCCCAAACGATAGAGATTTTTTGGCTTTGGAACATAGAAGGGTCTGGGTTTTTTTTATACTAATTTATTTAAAATAAATATTACGTAAGTAAAACATTTTAAACACCCTTTAAAGTTTATAAATAAATGATTATTTAAGCTTTGTTTTTAGATTCTGTTTTACTATTAACTCATAATATACATACGTAAGCATTCAGAATTCGAGAGATCGTGAGATCATTAAAACCAGCAAACTTCCACCCCAAGTAGCACAGCTTGACACAATTAAGGCCCTGAAATGTTACGGTGACTTCGGGTCGTGTCAATATTGAATCCTATGTTACGAAACAGTTTTCATTGGACTTACAGTTTTGTAATGAAAATATGAAACTGGGGAATTAATACTACACGTTACCGAAAGTAAAACCGTGCCAATCATTTAATCCTAAAATATTACATTATTAACACACAAATTCTTATATACTCCTAATATGTTTAATAATTGTGTAATGTAACCGCAATTACACCGATTAATTTCCGTGTCATAAAGGCTAAAGGCTTTGCATTTTGCTTTCCTTCAGCATCTATCACATGTGTAGCTAAAATGCGCAAAAAAAGTCTCTGCGTTTCGTGTGATAGAAAGAAAATAAATTAATCTCCTTTTTATAATATGGAATTAAATGCGATAATGAATTATATATAATGCTTTTGTTTTCATATTGGGTAACGCAATATTTAAACGAAGCGCATTTTGCTGTAAGATTTGTCTATGATACTTCGAAACAACACAATGCGCCAAGCTTTAAATGCATTTACTATAGAATAATTGACATATTTATTGCTGTGACCTACAACATTGAACTTCTATGGTAGGCGATCAGAGATAACCATACTGATGAGACCTCTCTGATCACTGAGTCGAAAATTTCAATCATTTTTTTACACTTCAAATGCACTTTGTAAATTTATTGAAATTATTTTCAATAAATTTCAGTCTGTTAGACAAGAAATCTCCTTCATATTTATAATACAGTCAAACCTCACTAAGTCGAACTTCCTCTTACTTGAATTTCTTTTTAAGTCGAAATTTTTTGCACTTAATTTGGCACTCCCTTGGATTTTTCATAGAAAACCCTTCACCTAACTCGAATTTCCTTATCTCGAAAACCTCCGTAAGTCGAACTAATTTTTTTTATACTATTCGCTCTCATCTAACTCGAATAAATTCAGATAAACCCTTTCTACGTGTTTGGACAGTTTGCTATGTCTTAATTTTGTTTTTTTATAAATTTTCAATTCTACTTAGAAATATAGTTTTCTTTGTTTATAGATCTGCATTCGACGAACGTAGTTATTCAGCGAAAGTACGTTGCTGAAGTGTTTGAGTTATACAGGGTGTCCCATACGTAGCGCATTTCCTTTATACACCGGATTCCTCACTCATTTTCGAGAAAAAAGTTGTATGGGTGGAGAGTCGGAAAATGCGGGGTGAGGGCGGTAGGGGGGTTTTGTGATTTTTGTGCTTTCTATCCTAATACCATGTAACTTTCTTGTTATACATCCTATGAAGGTGACTTGCATCTCAGGTGATAGTAAACCCTCTACGGTTTCCAACAAATGTCCAACCATCTCTCTATTCCTTTTCAGTCGGCAGTTATAGGACGTCAAAATCAAAAAATTAGAAAATTTTGCAATTTGTTTTTCAATTTCAACGATTTTCCCGCTAAAAGGCAAGATAAGGATAGCACTTTCTTGCACGATTTCGAGACCTCCGAATGTTACCTTTCATTTGATCCTGCATATGTACTTACCTAAGTGCTACCGTTTTTTAGATATCCCCGTCTTTATGATGCATAATTTCATTTCTAATAACAATAGAAATCGCGTCTAATTTATGCAATTCCACGCAAATTAGCAAAAAATTCATGAATTTATGAATCATAGAAACGGGAATATCTCAAAAACGGTTGGATTTAGGTAGGTACGTGTGCACAGTCAAATTAAAGATAACATTCCGGGGTCTTGTAAATAAACTGTATATTTATCATGTATTTTGGCGGGAAAATCGTTAAAGTTTGAAAAAAATAAGATGTTTCTTCCAATTTTGGACTTTGACGTACTACAACTTAAGATGGAAGGTGACAGTAGGGCTGGTTGGACATTCATTGCAAAGCTCAGATGGTTTGCTATCACCTGAGATAAATCTCGCCTTCATAGGGTGATAGTGGAAACAGTACTAAAAATCGTAAACCCCCCTACCGCCCACACCGTGCATTTTCCGGCTCTCCTACCATATAATTTATTTCTCGAAATTGAGTGAGTAATCCGTGGTATAAAGGAAATGCGGTACGTAGGGGACACCCTGTATACAATTTTTTCTGCTTATTTCATCATTGAAGTTAACTTCTTTTGCAAGTGAACTGGTAAAAAATCAACAAAAGAATTTTTCTTCATAACTAATAAACCTATAAATTTTTAGAGAGACTAGACCAAAAGCAAACATAAAACGTTAGATCTCCAAACAAAAATAAAGTTGTTAGATGAAATTGAAAAAGGAGGAAAAAACGGATATCACATATAAATTTAGCCTGTACTGCCTAGTATATTGTCAACAATATGGATCAAAATAGAAGAACTGCGAAAAAAGCACCAATCTGTTGCAATTAGTGGGCGCTTGAAACGAGATAGAGCTTGCTTGTACGATGGCTGTATATGAATGGTTTACTGTTATTCATGCAAACAACTTACCTGTAAGTGGGCGTTTAATAAAACAAAAAGCACTAAAATTTTCTAAGAAAAAAAATAATCAGGTCTATCAGCTAGTGAAAGCTGGCTCCATAGATTTAAATTGAAGCACTGTTTAGTTGGAAATGTGCTTTGTGGAGAAAGTACCGCAGTAGATGAATCACTTAACGAACAATGGATAAATGTACCGATTCTGTCGAATTACAACCCGAATGATATTTTCAATGTAGACGAAACAGGACTTTTATACAAGTGTTCACCAAATCGAATATTAGAATTGAAGAATGTAAATGCTTTGGTGGTAAACACAGTAAAGGAAGAGTCACCTATGTTTCGTTGGAGCGAATATGAGCGGCTCTGAGAAATTAAAATTTTGTCGTAATTGGAAAGAGTGCCAAACCTCGTTGTTTCCGTCATATCAAAATATGCTGCAAGTAAACGGGCTTGGATCACCGGAAATCTTTTCAGCGAATGGTTGCTCAAAATGGACAAATAATTTTTGAAAGGAAAATGGCGGGTATTTTTCTTTTATAGACAATTGCCCAGCTCATCATAAGAAAATTGCTCTTAAACTGAAAGCAATAAAACTGCTATACTTTCCACCTAATATGATTAGCAAAGGGTAGCCGATGGATATGGGGTTTTTTGAAATTTTTAAACAACATTACCGCCGACGAATTTTATTTTAAGAAAAATTTTGAATCACTGGGAAACTAAAAACGAACATTTTTTGTTAACTTTGCTAAATTGTGTAAGAGAGGTATCCAAAGTATGGACTCAAGACGTTGGATCCTCGACTATAAGAAATTGCTTTCGGAAGTGTGGTTTTAAAGCTCCTGAATTGGATTGGGATGAAGCAGATGAATTGCCGCTCATTACATTTGTAGAACGTAACGTGGAGGATGAATTAGAAGAAACTTGGAAAATTCTGAATGTAAACGACTATAGTACAGGCCATTGCAATTGGAGGGATTATATTGAAGTTGATGAAAACATGTTAACAAGTCCTTTTTTTGATGAGGATGCTCTTGAATCCACAAATGATGAAGATTCTAATGACGAAATATCGGAAAGTGAGGTAAATAACGTGATTGTACCAACGAAACATCACTTAGAGGAAGCCATCAAAACTTTGCAATATGCAATCGAAAGAACAACGAACGTTCCTGATAAGGTTCAAATGTCCTTAAAAACATTGAATGTTTTTTCAAAAAAAAAAAAGTAAAAGTATATTCTCAGAAGAATCAATCAAAAATTACCGATTTCCTCAACACATAATTCTATTAATAATAATAAATAATTCATTAACAAAATCAGAACATCTTTAATAAAAACTCCTTACCTCGTAACTCCCCCACCCGCCTTACTCGAAATTCCGCAAACTCTCTTTAACTCAAATTGATTACACTGGGAAGTAGTGCAATTTCGACTTAAAGAGGTTTACTGTATTTCTAAAAAACTACTTGAAGAAAATTATACGCTATCGGAGCGAAAAAATATTTTTATATCACATATTTCCTAATTTCACTATTCATAATAATATATAAAGGAAATTTCTATCCATATATTGGTAAATTAAAATCAGTTATTATCGAAGTAGGAAATGGCGTATGTCATTGTGTTTCAATAATTGTTCGAGTTTCTTTAATTTTTCATACATGTCTGATTATTCATGGTGAAATTATTACTGCAACTGATTAGAAACTTCTTTGCTTAAGAAACAACTAATGTTTCCATTCACATTGAAAAATGTTACAAAAATGATCAATAGTACAAAAATGGTAAAATTAAAACATGTATTTCAAAATATTTTATAAAAATTCCTTTATATCAACAAAATTGAAACTGAAACATTTAAGTCCCAACATCAATTAAAGTTACAAAAGTTGTCTGAAATATTGCAACAAATGTTACAGATAAACACTGAAACCTTTTAGAATCAAAATTTTACCAGTTTTCTAAAATATGTCAAAAGCGTTTCAATATTTATTTAGTAAAGTAATTCATGCGATAGCAAACAGAAAATTTTCAAATTACTTATACTCCCGGCAGACGGGCAAAATCAATAATCATTCGTTCGTAATTGAATTTTTCAAAAATTACTTTACCATTGAATTTGAATTTTAATTATTAAAAATGTGCTGTAAATTACATATAAAAATTGACAGGACTTTCGTTTTAATTCACAAAATCTTAGGTAACATGATTTTTGAAGAGATCAATTACGAATGAATGATCATTGATTGTGTCCGCCTGCCTAGCGTATTACTACCAATTACACAAGATTGAAAATAAAAACCTTAAGGCTGAGTTTACGAATAACAAAAGCTCCGCGCTCATGTAAAAATTTATTTTGGTGTAAGTGCCTGAACATTAAAGAGCTTTCGAGTTTATTCATCTCTCAAAGCTTTTTTTTATTTCGAGAGAGAATTGGAGTATTTGCCTATGATGGTTGATGAGGGCGCAACATGAGACAAATTAGAGGAAAGTAGTTTGTGCTGCCGCTGTAGACTTTTTTCTGTGAAATTTGGGGAATCATTATTTTTTTCGGAAGGACAATTTTATGTATAATATCAAGTCGACGTATTGCTTAGTCGATTTCACTTGATTACATAAATATTCACTTGGATAATGCGAATAGGTACATATATAATTTACAGACCGAGAAGTATTTAGTTACGCAATCAGCTACATTCAGGACTATAAACAATTATGAATGCAGAGAAATAATTTAACAATTTTATTGTCATATGCAGAAACAAAATATCTATAACTTTTATTTTATGTATTTCGTACCCGCTGTTCCTAGGCAGAAGATAAGTTCGATTCCTCACACGTATAAAGGATTAAAGTTTCATTACACATAGAACATTTAAAAATCAATTTAGAATTTAAACCATATCGCATTTCTTTCACTAGTTGCAGATTTTGCAAATTGCAGCCATAATTATTTCCGTGAGAAGATAATTTTAAACCATTTAAGAAATAGTTTAAATCAACTATTCTTCTACCATTGAGTACATTGGTATCTTCTATATCCGAACTAATTTCCACAATATAGTTGAAGTCTTCAATTTCAGAGGGTGGGTTGTCAGCTTCCTGAACAAATTCAATTTCTTTCATGTTAGTGGGAATAATCTCATCAGATCTTTCAACTTTCTTTAGTCATGAGGACGAACGTCGAGTCATTTCCTTGGGAGCCAAATTAATTTCACACATTTTCGGTTCTTCATGATCATGTATCGATTCGTTGTTCGTCTCCTACTTGACGAATTAAATTTTTTTAACTAAATCTAAGTAAAGTTATCAAGCAGGAAATGTGAAAACAGATATTACTCACCTCCCCTTTTTTATATTTTTCACCAAAGTTCTGTTTTTCCTTCCAAATTGGTATCTTCTTTTCGACATTATTTCTACTCTTTATAATATGAATAATTATTAGTAAGGTCAGATATATAGAAAAACATTGTATGCCATTACGTAATAACTTTTTTTTCTGTAAATAACAATTTAAAATAATAAAAACGCAATATCCCTTAAATTTTCATTCACTAAATAACGACGTAAAGATTATAGGTAATAGTCAACGCTTCTTATCAATGAGATCGCATTATACAGAATACAATATGCATAAATTTCCGACGTCGTGATGTCATTCCGGCTAACTTTACTGGCCGGCTTATGAAAAAAAAAAAAATCAAAAAAGAGGATTCACGAAGAATCACAATAATTGCTCTCTCTCTTTTCATATTCTTTTTTCATTTTCTTCTCGCCGCAGGCGGCTCTGCAGATAGTAGCGCCAAAGCTTTTTTCGCAGGTTGAACTTACTTGCATTTGTGTGCGTGTATGAAGTTGTTGAACATTTTTAGTAGTTTAATAAATAAATTTTTTACATTGGGTGAATTTAGAATTAGATAATTTTGCTGAATTTTATTAAAAACATATTCTCCAATTTAATGCAATAGAAATCTTATAAAAATTACCTGCATTTTACCATAGATGCCACAAGAACTAGATGTCGCATGAAGTACCAAAAAAGTATACAAATTTTATATGGCTGAGTGGTCCATTCCGGAATGGACCACAACATTTGAAATGATGTATACGTCGAGTGATTCATATTTTTCCGTATCTGAAGTGTTGAGGAAATCGATCAAATGTCTACAAAACTGCTATTATAAAAACATTTGCGTTCGGCAAGCTCTAAAATATGTTATGGTCCATTCCAGAATGCACTACCCATTTCACAATCTGTATACTCTGCTCTAGTATGCCATGCGACATCTAGTTCTTGTGCCATCTATGATTTTACCCAGTATTTAAGTTTGTTTGAAAGCAATCTATTGTGTCAAATTTTCGAAAAACTAAGTAGAATTTTAAAAATCGGAAAACGTTATTTTGTTGCTATTAATTTTAAAAAGCTTATGTTAAAAAAAATTTGTTTAATTTGGTTCAAATTTGCGGCAGCCCCGTTCCGCAAACCAGAAAAATTGAAAAAAAATCATCGAATTTTCATTTTTAAATCATTTTCAATAAAAATTGGGGGACAAATTTAAAAATCAAAAAACGCTATTTTGTTGGCTTAGGTATATAAAAAAAGATCAAATTAGTAAATCGGCGATTTATTAAAAAATCTTGGCGCCCCATCTTGCAAATGATGCTCCGAGCTGTTCAATTAATATCATAGACCCAGCCTTAAATTCCAATTTCAAGAAGAAGCGAATATTATAAAGATAATGTAAAACTAATTTTAGAGGCGTCAATTCATTATAAGGAAAAAGTTAAATTCAAACTTTAAGTGTGAAATATAGACTCACAGCAATTTATACGATCATTCGTGGAATACGAAGTAATTACTACTCGGTGTATACTTGTCTTCTTGTAAACTGGCTGTTTTGGCCCTAAATGAAACCAAGGTTACTTCTGATGCTGATATCAATCAGTTTCGCTTACCGGGTTATTACTTAGTGCCACTCTTCTCACCTCAGAGGGGAATCGCTCTGTACATTCGAAATAATGTGCCTTTCTCCATTGTCCCTGAATTTGCTTCAACTAATACAGAGTTTAATTACGTCTGGATTAGATTTAAACTTCATCAACACATCATTTATTTTTGTTTTTTATACCGCAGCCCCAATATGTCTGACGCTGATACTGTATGCTCATTTGATTCTCTATCCTCCAATATAGAAAATATTTTAATAAAATCTCCTACTTCCGAAATCGTTATTGCTAGCGATTTCGATGCCCACAACATGCAATGGTTCAGACATTCTTCAACCACAGGTCCAGCGGGGAGACATGTTAAACTATTTAGCGAGTCCTTTAATTTACAACAGTTAGTTGATAACTCAACTCGTTTGCCTGATATAATTGGACATAGCGCCAATTTATTAGACCTGTTTCAAATCATTGTCTCATTTCAGCCCAATTCTCCACATCATCACCGAAACCCACAAGTCACCCTTATAAAAAGCGATTGGCGTGGTACTATGATCAAGCTGACTGGGCTTCACTCAACAAATTCATTAGAGACTTAGACTGGGCTGAGTGTTTTTCCTCGAGAGATGTTGAGTGTAGCTGTGAATCCATTATCAACATATTATGGTTCGGGATGTGCAGCTTTATTCTGCACAGTTACAAGAATATTAAACCTAACAATTCATCTTGGTTTAACATTGACTGTCATACAGCCATTAAAAACAAAGAAGCTGCATTTCATGCATATAAACTGTGCCATTCTGCGGAACTGAGACAGATCTATAGAGAAGCACGTAACACCTGCAAATCCATTATTCAACGAGTTAAGCTCCAATTCGACAGAAAATCTTTACTAGTCGAAAGGGTAGTAAGAGTTTCTGGTCTCTTGTTAAAACAGTCAAGAACAACTTCAGCAGTTCTTCGATACCACCCCTAATTCACAACGGAGATGTGTACACGGAATCATTGGACAATGCTAATTTGTTTGCAGGTAAGTTTGTTGCGAATTCTTTCTTGTCACCTTCTTCGCAAAGTCCTCCTTCTCCAGCAATATGCAAATACAGGCAAAGACCGTTACATATCCGCACGATGAAGGTGTTCAAAGTGCTCCTATTCGTTGATTTTAAAGTGACATTTGAAACGATTGACAGAGCGGCACTTTTCTACAAGCTCTATCAGCTTGACATCTCCACCAAATTCATAAAAATTTTACGGGACCTGTATAAATTTAGCAGCGCGCAAGTATAGAGTAGAAATAGTCTATCAGGGAAATTTTACACCAATACGAGACTCAGGCAGGGATGCTTCCTGAGCTCAATGCTATTTGCGCTATTCATCAATGATATCGATGACCTGATGGCAGAGAAACCAACAAAATTGCAAAAGATGATAGTTAAATTAGAAGAATACTTCCAGAGATGGAACCTGGTACTTAATTTAAATAGTCGCAAAAAAATGATATTCCTGAAACAGAGTGGCAGAAGGGCGACCGCAGAGAATTGAACTTATCGGGGGGAAGATGTTGAAGTCATCAATAAATATAAGTACCTAGAAATCATTTAAACTCCAAAATGGCCATGAAGGAGCACATCAGGGAATGGCTAAATGTATCTAAAGCTACTCTCAATAGCTTTATAAGAAATGCACTCAATTAAATTCAGCACTGCTGATGCACTATGGGACACAAGTCTGGGGCTTCAACGAGTATGAAGAGGTAAAGAAATTACAGAGATTTTCCATCAAGAAGCAGGTTTTATACCGGCCTAGATGATGAAATCATAGGGTATACTAAGTTTGTCATTCCGTTTGTAACACATTGCAATAATGAATTGGACACGCAAGTATAATAATAAAAGCTATTTCGATTTTTGTATGTCTGCCCGTCTATCCGTCTGTCCATTCATCCGTCTGTCTGCCTGTCCCCAAGATAACTCCACGGCATTTTTAAAAAAATTATAAATTTAGGTTCAAAATTGGAGCAAATCGGTTAACTCCTTCGTAGGATTGCCATACAAATATTTCGTTTTTCACTGTATATTTGGCCACTGCCTGAGAGCGCGTCGGCTGGAATTTTGTACATAGTGTTTTCATAAAAATAGTAAATATAATTTCAAAAATGGGCTAATTCAGACAACCCTTTCTTTTTGTTGCGATATAATAATTTAGAATTTTTACGTTGTGAAAGCTGTCAGTCCTACACATTTTTATTGTACTGAAAAATTCTTCAGAATATGAAATCATATGAAATTGGTTATACGTAATCATTTTTACTTGCCGACGAACCGTTCTAGAAAAAAATCACACTTTTACAGATAGAAGACCATACGAAATTACATACGGGCATTCATCTGGGGTATCATCCCAGCATTTTATAGTGACAAATGGTAATTGGAATGTGATAAACACTCAATATAGTCCGCCTATAGTGTTGTTAACTACCACTTTTGTTATTATAACACGTCCCAATTTTGGTCTATATACCATTTTTGGTAATGATTATGAGTGAATGAAACGTTCCATTTTGATAACAGTAATATTATTTTCACTATCATTATCTCCGTGAAGTGATTAATTTTAGTTGATATCACGTTACAACGATTTTCACGTTTAAAGATAGTGATTTTCATTTAAAAAAAAACCACTATACATACAAAAAATGTGTTGTGTAATGTAAAGAGATATTAATACGCAAGTGATATTTCTACGGAAATGTATAACATTAATTCACTATGACTTTTTAGTTTTAATCTCCTGTATTATTGGTATACATATATTATGTGCATCAATAAGATATAAACGCTTCAAATTTTATTTATGGAATAATGTTTTAAATGTTTTATATCGAAATATAACAAGACGCCTCAAAAATAACTTATTATTAGTAAACTTTTGAGAAATTCTTAAATTCGAATTTTTTATCTCGACGTTTTTTCAGCCAAAGTATTGTTAGGATTAACTTAAAAGTACCTCCAAACCTTTTTATTTGCTATTTCCAATGTTATAAGTGGATAACATTATGAAATAAAAAAAAAATTACGAACAAATATTTTTATCCAATATGGTGGCAGTGATTTCAAGGAAAGTATTGCCGATTTTGAAGGACATTCACTATGCAGTGTTCCACACTTCATTTCAGTGATAGATAACGGACATTTAATCACCTAATCAAAAATTATTTTCCGACGATAGTGATAAGATCGTAATTTTTACTACAAATTTCCCCATATAGTGACTGACATGAAAATTGATAAATATGGCAACAATAAAGTGGCATATCTAGATTTCTCCTATCACCCTGTGATTCTGGATGGATGAAATTGGAACTATTAAGTAACATTTAATTTGATTGATTATTGGTCATATTACAGATTGCGTTGAATGCCACCGATGAATGTATTTTTAAAGACATATAAATAAATAATTAATAAATTGCCTTTTAGAGTTGTCGCTAGAGAAGAATTAATGTGCAGTATCGAGAGTTTGATGCATATTTCTATTGGGCTTTGTATTGTCAAAAGTCAATCAGACATTTCGATAGAAAGTACCTAGTTTATTTAATCTAAATAATAGAGCAACAATATGCTTCCTACACGCCAGTCTGTTACCATTCAATTTAAATGACATAATCTACAGCAGTATAATTTTTTTTTTCACTTCTTGGTTTCAAAACTGTAGTTAAAGGCACTCCTTACTGGCATACAAATACTTACAGACACCATATAGTTCTCTATTTAACCCTGACCTGCACGTCGTTATTATGTTCTTAGATTGTCTGTTTAGAGTGCGACGATGATGGCAGGAAGGTTCTAGTCACTAATAAAAGCACTATGAATTAGTATAAAAATTTTCTCACTTCATAAGCATTTTCGATTGTGAAAATTAACTTATCACTATGTAATTTACACTATAAAGTGGAATTACCTCGACGTGAAATTTTAGAGTTATAAAAATGTGCTGATCACTAATAAATATCACCATGAGAATAGATTTGTTTTGGCCCTTAGTACTGATTTTTATAAGGAATAAGCAAGTGTTTATCATCACTATTATGCGCTTTATAGAGATTTGCTATTATTAATGAATATAACGATTGATTGTCACGTTATGAAGTCGAATTTTTACCAACATGCACTGAGTTTTAGTGATAAAACTAATTTTTCACTACTCTAAGGTTTAAATGCTAGTTGGGATAAGAATTGGTGTTAAAACAATTCTAATTTTTTTACTTCTTACTACCTAACTATGCAATCATATAAGAATTTTTTCTGTTGTGCTTATGGCACTTTAGGTACCTACTTAGACTCTTGGATGCCTACAGCGAAAGCAGACTACCATATTTTTTAGCGAAGAAGGCCATAGAGAAAAGAGTATACTGATATGAAGATTGGTTAGATCTTGCTATAAAAAAATGTGGTGAAGATTGAACTGGCCTAGCAAAATACTAAAATACTGACACTAATGCTGATTGAAATTATAGAAAAGGAAGAAGAGTGGTTATGGATGAAATCGCAAGACAGAGCAAGACAATATGTGCGTGACGGGTTTTTTGACAAATTGAACTGTACACTGTAAAAAAAATTGACACTTCTCTAAAATTTAAGACACATTTTTTCCTTAAAAATAAATATAATTTTCTCTGATAGAAAAGTAAAATCAATTTAATTTCCTGAAGTCAATGGAACATTCCATGAATTTAGGTGTTTGGCACCTATTTAGTACGTAAAATTCTCGAAACGTTAAGCTTTCTCGGACATAAGAAAGAAAACATTCAATAAATTAGGTACATATTATTCTACATTTTTATGGAACATATATAATTCACACATTGTTTTTGAAAAGAAGTCATAATTTTCACTATTTTGTTTCAGCGTGCCCGAGCACTAACTTCCATACTACCTCTATATTTTAATGAAGAAAACATATTCTATATATGTTATTCAGCTCATTCTTATGCCTTTTAAATGTGTAGTACTATTACCAATTTCCTACACTTTAGAGAATAATCCCTACATTTTAGGAGGGAAAATAAAAAAAAAGCATTTAATTCTCTGCATTTTAGAGAGGAAAAAAAAATCTTTGAAAATTCCCTACATTTTAGGGAATGTTCCCTACATTTTAGAGAAAAAACCTACCTGAATTTTAGGGATAAAAGCCTAATCTATGTTTTCCAAGGTAGAACTTTCCTTAATCATATCGAAAATTGCCGAAGCTTTGTGGCACAAATTGTTGCTACTCACTTTAGGAAATTTTTTTTACTACGTATAGTATGGAATGCTCCCGGTGAACGCCAGTCTCTAGCGTACGGAGGGTGGATCAATATACGCACTTTACAATCTCCAAGAGGAAGAAGACTTGATGCACTACCTAGTAATCCCCCAATCCTCAAAAAATTCAGAGTCATAGCTTTTGGCAAAAGCATTTTGAACCTTTTGCCATTTATAACTCATATTTATATGAGTCAAGAAATAAAAGAGCCTATATATGTACATAAAAAAAAATTATTATTATTATTATTATATATGTGTAGGACCAAGTGAAAAGTAACATTCTGAGGTTTCCAAATCTTACAAGCGTTTTAGCGGGCAAATTGATAAAATTTTAAAACAAATAGAAATTTCTTTCCAATTTTTTTACTTTAACGTCCTATAACTATTGGCATATCAACCCTGCAAAGCTAACCTGTTTTAATATTCGCTTATTGGTGATCCTGAGTAAATATAACTCACACACAAAAAAAAAATATAAACAAAATAGTTGAAATATTTTAGCGGAATACAATAACAGGAAAATGAAAAAAAAAATGGATTCCCGCAAGAATAATTTAATATTTACATAAAAAAAACTTTAATTAATAGAGTAAGGATAATTAAAAATAAAAGTAATTACACCACCACTTCATTCTTATATTGGGTTCCTGGCCAATGATTATCATGTGGAATGAGAGTGCTGACCTGCTAGGAAGGCTCTCCCTTCTTTAAACTAACAATCACGCTTCAATCAATGCACTTGCGAAGTGGAGACGCTGTGGTCATATGTCATGGAGAGCAGTGTAGTCTTCAAGTAAAAAGTGAGTAAAATTTACTCACTGGTAAAATTCTAGGGTTAAAGTTCAAATTACAAAAAACTTCGGAATATGTAAAATAAAACTAGGAAAACCAAATAAACCTCCATCGTCCTGGTAACAATGTTCATAATGTTCCTGACAGTAAAAGAAAAACTAGGAAAACAATTGGATTTCATGTTCGAGGAAATTAGCAAAAACTCATTTTACAAAACATTTGTTCATATCATTTATATTCAAGCATATATTACATTCACACAGCCATATGTACATATTGAATCGATTCAAAACCAAAAATTCCAAATGAAATACCACCCACAATATCTTCCTGTCATCTGTGCGGTGGCTTCCTATCTTGAACCGTCGTCGTCCCTTTGGAAAAATTGGGTCCATATATCATATAGGCACATGCACTTGTATCACCAAACAAACATAAATAATTAACTAAGTTAACGTAGTCGGCCTGAGATAAGATGTTTTAATATTTATGACAAGCAAGAAGTGATTTACGGGCAACAATCTGGACAAGTATAATTCTCTCGGCTGGTGATACTGAGGAGAGAGTGACCGACCGAAATTGTTTCATCCTTCTAACTATACTATCACCATGTATGTATACGCTGCATAACGATCAAACACATATAGCTAGGTATTCTATCTATATAATATAAATACATATATTTGTATGTAGGACAAAGAGGCACAGCCGCCCTTTTCCCATTGCGCTAAAGCTAAAATCAATAATGACAAGTTCAATAAAGATTTATGATCCTGGTAATTCGCCAGGGAAGGGACCTTATCGCATTCCAGTAATTTTCTGTCTACTTACTTGACTCATACCGGAATTTGATAGGTGAGTGCGTCTCTTAAATAATAAATGTTGACAAACACCACTTGTGATAGGTAATATGTCAACTGGTCAAGGATAAGTTCGTGGGTAAAAATATTTTCGATTATAAACATGTTCGGATTTATGTGGGTTTATGTAAAGCTAGGCGTTTTCCTCTTACGGTTTATTGCATAAAAATTTATTATGTGAATGCTGGAAATATATTTGGAAAAAGATATTTAGTAAAATATATAACCAATAGCTATCGATTTTGATGTTATTTCATTTGAGAACAGTAAATATAATATGAATCGATTTGCTTCTTTGCTGACACAACGCAGTAATTGGTAACAGCTTACATTACTAAATTCTTCTTTAGTCTCTCCTTGAAAGACCTCGGAGGACCTTGTAAGGCACTGTTTCATTAAGAGGTCCAATTGTGCTCTTCCTCCCATATCCTTAAAGCAGACCAGTTCCCTTGAATAGGTTATAAGAGCCCACGGAGCGATATGTCCACCAACTCCTCACCAAGGCATTTTAACAAAGGTTGCCATTCTACGCTCATGGTTCTTATTATGCATAAATATTGTTGGCCTTAGTTCGTTATTTAAAATACAATATTTCAGATATCATTAACAAGTTTTTCTTATATTTAACTTCACTGTTTACTTTTATAACATTTACAAACAATTATCAAATTAACTCTTTATAGTTATCACTAATACTGTACTTCTACTTATCGCAATCCAAATAGCTTACTTCGTTCACTTCACTGTCTGAAATAAGACTCCGCCTCCTGGATGTGAGTAGCGCCGTATTTATACTCTACAAATTATCCTAGAACCTTCCTAAATATTCCGCTCTTCGAAACTAAAGTTTACTAGAATGTCACTAACCTCGTCCCGAACAACAGGTAGTCCACGGTCTTAATGCTCGCTGTATTGACACAAACGGTCCACATGAACGATTTTCCGTTTGCCTCTTGTACCACGCTGCATCCTGTATACTACGTCATTAATTCTAGTCACTGCTGAATACGGTCCTTCCCAGTGTTGTTGTAATTTTGGAGAACGTCCCTTACGTCGTTTCGGTTTGTAAAGCCAAACAAGGTCACCTAAATTGATTCCGATTGAATTAGCATGTAAGTCATAGCGGGTTTTCATCCCATCGGTTTTTACTGCTAATTTTGCTCTCATGGCCTCGTGTACATCAGCTAATCGTTGTCTAAGTTCCGATACATAATCGTCTGGTAACTTTTGTTTACCTCTGCGTATACTAAACTTGAGGTCGGTAAGTAAACGCATTTCTTTCTGAATAAGACCTTTGCTAGAGTTTGTCCGGTCGTGTTGAAAACAGCTGATATATAAGCCATTAGAAATATAGGAATATGTCGATCCCAATCGCGCTGATTATAGTTGACTACCTACCTTCCTGAGATGTTCGATTAATGTTCTGTTGAAACATTCTTCCATGCTTTTATTTTCTTTCGTCTCTTATCATCTTAATTATCATTGTCTTTGATTCGTTTGTCCTTAATTGTCTTGTCCTTTTTATAGCCGTTGTCATCTTTGTCATTGCCTTTGGATTTCGTTCCCTTCTTCTTTTGACTTTCATCATCGTCATCGTAGTCATCGTCATCTTTTTCTTCCATCCGTCGATAGGAATGCATGGACGTTATGAAAAGGCTTCTGGTTTTCCATGGATACGTCCTTTGCGTTATGGGATTTTGAAGTAATAAGCTTGCAGTTTAGTCTCACCACGAATAGCTTGCTCCATAGCTCGTCTTCTTCTCCCTTTTTCTTCTGTCGATTGCATTCGTCCACGTTCCCTGCAGTCGTTTTGACGGTGTCCCAGCTCGATATCTTTGCCCTTTTTCTCTTCTTCTGGCGCTTCCATTTGTCAGCGTTTTTTGTAGTCTCTTAGGAGGTGTCCCGACCTATTGCAGTTACAGCATTGCAGAATACCTCGTGAAAGAGTGCTCTGTGATGGCTGCAATCTATTGCAAGTACATTCCTCCACCGAAATTTCTCTCACTCGTACTGCACTCTGAGAAGCTTGCCTGGCAGATTCATATACTAATGCATAGGCTAGTGCTTCTGCTGTTGATTTCTTTCCTGCTAGCCTTAACGCTTGTCGTAAATTTTTATCTGCAATAGCGTTCCCAAGTGCTTCTTTTGCCACTTCATTAAGGAATTCTGCATGAACACTAGAGTATGAAAGATAAGCTAATCTTTCCACATCAGCCTGCAGTTGTTGTAGTGATTCGCCATGCTCTTGAATCCTGTTGCGTTGCTGTAGGCGATATGTTTGTTGCATGTGTTCATCTCCATAACGTAACTCAATCGCCTTTACTAATGAAGTGTAATCGGTATAGTTTGTAATAATCGGTATAGTTTGTAATAGCTCTGATACAGGACCTCGAAGTCCTAATGCCAGAGCTGTATTTTTGTCTGAATCGTTCCATCCATTTACTTCAGAAGCAGCCTCGAATTGTCTCTTGAAAATATGCCACGAATTTATTCATCAAATATTGGAGGTTTCATTCTGCCTGTACTAGATATTTCAACAACTTCGTGTTGAGGTTGTTGATGTTTAATCTTCTCCAAATCTGCTTTAAAGCTGTCAAGCTATTCGGTGACTTTTTGCTGAACTTTCGCCACTTCCTGCTCGATTCCTTCAATTTTTAAATTTTGTTCGTCAAGCGAGTTTTTCAGGAAATTCTTCTGTTCCTCAAAGCGAGTTTCTATACAATTCACCAGAGAGCTCTTTTGTTCGTCCAAACGGGCTTCCAATGATTTCTTCTGTTCATCCAAACGGAGTTCCAAAGAATTCTTTTGCTCTTCTAAACATGCTTGCAGAGAATTCTTTTGTTCCTCATTACCATTCTTTTGTTCCTCCAAGAAAGATTGCTTTTGTTCCTCAAGAGCATTCTTCATCTGCAGGGCTTAAAGCTCCATTTTGGTCATTAAAGTACCCAAAAGCTATTCTATGTTCATCGCAGGCTCTTCTTCAGCTTCAGCTTCTTCTTCAAAAACAAATGTCTCAGGATTCTTTTCTTCCTCTATCAACGCTTAACTCTTTGAATTTTAAAGTCAAATGCCACCACATTATTTCGCGAATTTATTTTACTTCTGACACCAGTTGTTACAAGCTTGGCTTTAGTTCGTTATTTAAAACACAATATTTCAGGTATCAATAACAAGTTCTTCTTTTATTTAACTGCACTGTTTACTTTTATAACATTTACAAACAATTATCAAATCAATTCATTATAGTTATCGCTAATACTATACTTCTAATTATCGCAATCCAAATAGTTTACTTCGTTCACTTCACTGTCTGAAATAAGACTCCGCATCCTGGTCAAGTCAACAGTTCTTCACACGCGATTTACGAATTATAACGAATTATGTCGAAATTTTAAACCGAACCGATATACCGGGATATTTAATAGTTATTTACTTACAGGCTTTTATTTTGGCCTAGGTTTCACTTATGTCTTTAATGCACTTTAAACTTCGATTGTTCTAATAAATATTAATTTTATATTACACGATGTCGATAGATTATTAACAGCTTGTTGCGCGACGGCAAGCTGTGTTCTTGTCTGTTATTTACTAATTTTGGGATTTAGAGGAATAGGGATGTTGGATGGGAGTGGGAAGTTGTGGAATGTTAGACATTTCTCTAACCAGTTTTGAGATTGAGGACTGGCGCTTCTTCCACATGCTGAGAGATATCCCGAAAGTCCAGAATAGTCCAGCGTTGATAAGTCCCACCATGATCCTAGGAGCTTCCTGATATTTCCATTCTCCGAACCCAAAGGTTAGTAGTAGTTAACCTAAAGTTGTTTCCATTTCCAATAGATGTCACTTTGTGGAGCGTATCAATATATTTATTTTGATGCAATTAATAATTTTTTCTTCCATGTTATTTTTCTGCAGAATTATTACAATCCAAAATGAAATACTTCTCACAGGTAAACAAAAATTGATAAATAAAATCCGGAATAATTACAAATCTCCCGCCATATTGAAAACAACTTCCCTCTTCTTCTATTTTATTCCTTCTTTAATGTTAGTAGTTCTGAGGGTACGACCTACTAATTTAACCCAACTTGACTTAAGCCATTTTCCGGCCCATGGGATGTAGCCGCGAATGTAACTTTGGCAATACATTTCCATTGCTTCAGACGCATGCATCCAGTGGCTTATGGTTGAGAATGTATCTATTTTGGGCTATGTTTTGTCTAACTTGCTAAATTAGCTGTCAGCTCTCTCGTTGCCAGTAAATCCTGGATATTCCCAGATCACGCGAATGGTTCTACTCGGTTTGTCAATAGGACTTTGGCACTTCCACATGAGTTTTAATTTCACCATAATTGCTGTCGGATTGTCTCAGAAGGTATATGTAGATGGTTTTATTGCTAAAATCTCTCTTTAGATTCTCGTAGGCACAGGTCAGTATTGCATAACCTTCAACTTGGAAGATTGTAGTATGGCACCCTGTATGTTGAATATTATCCCAATTCAAGGTGCAGCACTCCACATCCAAACTTCGACCAGGGCCGTAGCTAGGGGAGGGCATAGAGGGGTAATGCCCTACCTTAAAAATTGCCTATTCCGTATTCTGGAGCCCCCTCACGTCATAAACGTCGTCGCGGCGTGTCTGTATGATCAGCAACAATGACCAGTCAGCCATGTTTGCGTTGCTTACCTCCCACCTCTTACTGTCTTGTATGCAGGTAAGAAGATTGGTCGACTACTTGAACAAGACATTTAGCTGTTATTGGAAATAGAGAGTGTAGTTGTCTTCAATAGCTGCCCATCTAGTTATTTTGAACAACTTTCAGGTATTCCTCATCGCACTTTAATATTTATACCCTAGATGATGAAATAGGGTTACTAAGTTTGTAATACATAGATATAATGATGGTATAACAAAATGATTTGGATACCCACGCATAATATTAAAAGTTATTTTGATTCTTGCATGTCTCTCCGTCCATCCGTCCGTCTGCCGATGTGTCCCGATGAGCAGAAATTTTGCATAGGGAGGGGGAGGTCCTACGGTATAGGATCTAGAGTAAAAAAATATAGGTGAACAATTTCTGGGAGAGCGGCTTTTGGGATGGGGGGGTTGTACCACCCCTCATTGTCCAAAATACGTTATAGTTGGTATCAAATTAAAAAGGAAGCAGCGGGTAATCGAGTGGTGTAGTTTAATTTTAATCATTTTAACGTCATAACTGACTTTCTACCAGCGGAAAACGGATTTTTGCACTTGAGTCAAATACACCCCAGTTCTTATATTTGGCATATATTTCTCCCGTTCCGTGATTCACATCCATTACTACTCTGATGTGAACATTTTTCTCATGAAAATTGAATTTCCACGACTTACCAGTTCTTCATAATAATGAGTTGAAAATATGTCCATTTTTGTACCAAAAAAAGGCCATTTTTTCATTCTAAGAAGAGCTAATTCACTTCTTTCAAAACTGCCTCCGAAACTATTTATCGGACTCAAAAATTAATTACATATCTAATTAAGGGACAAAATGTAGATTCGATTTCATCCTACATACAAACTTTAACATGCATATTTAAATTTTCTTATTTTATATATTTTATTATATTTATATACTTTTATAGTGTCTCTTCTGTACTGAAAGATGACAAAATTGACCATTTTCGCGTGATTAAAAAATTTTTAGCCGATACCTTGAGCCACAAAAATTCATATTTCTCTGTAAGTATTCCAAGGATTCCATAATTTGTTTTTGTAAATATAGCACACAAAACACAACAGAAACAGACAATACTGTCAGAGTTCTGCCGAGTGGTATAGACAGTTAGGTAATTCTCAATACAAATTCCCCGAGTTACAGAATACCGAGTGGAGAGTTAAGTGTCAAAAGAACTCTCATCTCCACAACTCCACAACTCTCCGCGTTAGTGAATTCGGCCCCATAATGCGTCAACGTAGATAGCTGAAATTTTGTACACAGCATTTGCATAGAAATAGCTTCATCGGGCAACCCCTTCTTGGTATTGTCATATAAAAATTAAGACTTTTTACGTATACTGTGAAAACGATCAGTCCTAGACGTTTTTATTGTACTGAAAAGCTCTGCAAAATATGGAATCTTATGAAATTGGTATTAATCATTTTTACTGTCCGACGAACTGCTCTAGAAATATATGCGCGAAAAACCACTTTAACAATCAAACTTGCACAGAGAGGTGTCCATAAGAAATTACATACGGGTAGTTATTTAGGGTATTATAAGAATTGATCTTCGTGCTTTTTCATTTGTTTAATATATGAAGAGGCTATTTCCCAGACCACTTTATTCGTTCTAATGCGTTTTGAAATTATTTCAAGATTGTGTTCACTATCAAAGTACGTCACAGCAACTTTGTAATATTATGTTAATTGTTTCTTTTTTCGACACAAATTAGGTGTAAAAAACTACCTTCAAAACAAAACGTAGTAGCATAAATGACATAATAACTGGATATCGCATGCAATACCAGAGCAAAGTATACAAATTTTATATGGCTAGAAGGACAGTACGGAACGGACCACAGCATTTGAAATGATTGATACACGTAGAGTGATTCATATTTTCTCGCATCACCCATATCGAGGAGCGCGGTCAAACGTATACAAAACTGCAAATTTGCTCTCGGCAGTCTCTAAAGCATATTGTGGTCCATTCAGGAATGCACCACCCATTTCACAGTCTTTATCTGTATTCTTTGTTCTGGCCCAGCGGGAAATATGTATCTAAATAAATGACCTTCATAAAATCCTTATTTGAACTCCTTTCTGCTAGTAGTATCCCATTATAGTTTACGATAATTGAGATTACATTTTCAACCTATACTCAAAATTATTATTTAAAATATGAAATTTGTTTTAAAATATTTTGTATACGATTTACATGATCAGGTGATTTTTTCGTTCAGAAAGCATCATTAACACGTTCCCGCCAGCATGTACTACTGGATGTTTATGGTGAACTGTCCTATGGTGCGGCATGTACCACTAGTTGTAGGTACAAAGGGAGAAATCAATTATATTTGCCTTTTTGTTTTTGTTAATGGATTTAGATGAAACTTTCACAGTTTGTATGGAATACTGCTTTAACACAGCAAATCCTTCATTACATCTGCAGGAGATTTTCGTCCTATTAGTATTTTGTTCTTTATATCAAAAGTCCTTGAAAAACTAATGTATAAACAGATACTTGAATATCTCGACCGGAGTGATTTTCTGACATACTGGCAATCAACATTCCGACGATATCATACCTGTGAATCTGCTGTATTGAAAGTACTTTCTGGAATAAGAAGCACTCTAGACCGAGACCCTTTCATGGTCCTAGTACTTCTAGATTTCTCTAAGGATTTCTATTGCCTTAATCACCGCATCCTGCTCGATAAACTTGCTAACTCTTTTAATTTTATATCTTAGCCGTTGCTTTTATCAACAATTTTTTGACTGGTCGTAAAGAGCGAGTCAAAGCAAACGAGTGGCGTTCCTTAAGGCTCTATATTAGGTCCTATGCTTCTCAGTCTGTTTATAAATACTTATCTGATTTTCTCCAGAATGTATTTATCCATTTGTATGCTCATGATGTCCAGTTATATTTCAACAGATCTATTGGGTTTGTGGAAGACTGCGTTGAACTAATGAATTGTAATCTCAACAGAATTTATGTCTGGTCGAAGAATAATCAGTTGGTTTTAAATCCTGTTAAGTTTCACTGTATTGACTTCTACAATAAAAAGCTGAATTTTTGTAATATACCACCAGTGTTCTTAAACAACATTTCCCTGTCTATGCTAAACAAAGTCACTACTCTTGGTATTGTCTTAAACAGCAAAATGAAGTGTTGTGACTTCGTTAACAGTTTTATCAGAAAATTATGCAGGGCTTCGGAGACTCTGGTCTCAGCGAGTATCCCATCTACTGAAAATCGCATCAGCTTAATTGAAACTTTAATTTTGCTGGATAATTTTTGTATCTGAAAGATAGAAGTTGCATTCAACGACTGCATCCGCTTTGTTTATGGACTTCGCAGGTTTGACTATATTTTTACTTTTCGATCACGAGAAATTGGCTGTTCATTGTTGCACTATTTGCGACGACGCGCCTAGTTTTCTTATATAATTTAATTAATTGTGATAGACCTAGATACTTACGAGAATTTTTCCAGTTCACAATATCACGACATAATAGGAATATAATGCTCCCACGTTTTTATAAAATTTATATGGTAGGTTCTTATCTTATCCAAATTCCCCGTCTATGGAATAACCTTCTCTTGAGTGTCCAAACTGCAGACACTGTCAGTGCATTTAAGCGACACACTTATATGATAATATTGCTCTATTATTATTTTGAATTATATTCATGATCTCCACAGCAAAATTTATGTGTAATTTTTAAATTTTAAATTTGCCTCTAAAATGAAACTAAGTTTTATCATTTCTGATAATTTAAAAAACCTTTATCTTTATTTTTCTACTTTCTGTTTAGTATTAAAAATTCGATCTCTAGTATCTTTATTAACTCCTGTGTACAATATCCTTAAATAAATATTTTTATTTCTATTTCCAAGTCTATACCACTGACATGTATAACATAGACTGCTTGATCTTCTATTTCATATGGGTCCACTTTTGTTGGCAGGGTTGTAAAAACTATCTTAATTTCAAGTTTTATTTTCGCTTTAACATTCCTATTACAAGCTCAATAAATTCCAAATATATTCAAAATTTTTATTTTTATTGGAAACTTATCTCCTATAACTTCATATATTCCTTAAACTCGATTTTTAAGGAAATAAAATTAAGCAATTTTTGTCTGCCTATCCCTAAAAGTAGTTATGGGGGACAAAGAAAGGATTTCAAATTTTATATTGCCATCTATTTCTATTCTATATATTCATTTGGAAAATCCACTGAACTGAAAATGTTTTATGGAGAATTCTTAGAATATATAGCAAACAGGAATTGTTGAATTGAGCGTAATAATTATACATAGGAGTAAGTGAGATGAACGAAGAACATTTGTCAAAGCTGAGTGACAAGTTGTCAAATGTGCTCTTGTTTTGTGATCAGATTTAGTCAATTTAAAATTTTTTTGTGAAATTTAACAAAAGTGCCGAATCAATTCTTTTCAAAACTATTTATCTTTGAGGTTTATTTAGTGCAAAGTTTTATAGTTCCACTAGTGCCTGTTAGAATCTTCAGATCAATTAAAAACATGTAAAGCATGGACTACCAACACAACCAGAAATTCATTATGCAAAATCTGGCTTATCACCATTCCTGTTTGCTATATATTCTAACGGTGAATATCGTATAGAACTTATTATTTCATGTTCAGTGGAATCCAGTCGATAAACCAAAAAGAGACAAAGTTATTCCATGATAATGTAAGCGATTTCCGTGGTGTCAGCGGTCTATGTTATACATGTCAGTGGCTCAATTTGTTACATTTGAGAATCGAGGCGCAATGAATAGGCAGCTCGCCACTATCTTTGTAAAGTTCGCTAGAATCAATAGTTACTCAAAACAACAAATCGAGTTCCAAGCCACAGCCAACATGTGTCTAGGTTTTTACACATCATTTCAACTTATACAGAATGTTGCCAACTTTTTCAAAATTTGTTGCGTAAGAAAATTTATATTAAAGGAAACGAAACAAAAATGCCCAAGTAAAGAGAACTGTAAAGAAAAAATTAGTAGTTTGGCACATACCTGAATATTTCCCTCAGTCTTCCTTCAGGTTATCCGAAATTCTGTCAATTTACTATTGCACTTCACTCACTTAATTTCGCTAACTCACTTGCATTTTGTCTAGCCACGCACTCGATTTCTTTCTATCAAATTGCCTTCATTTTCACTACACAGCCGCACTTTTTCACAAATAAATTTTGCTTAGACAGTTTTCATTTCATATGTTTTCACAACACTCATAGATCATAGAAGGATGATTATAATTAGAAGTAAATTTTTAAATACATTTTAAAATGGAAAACAAAAAAGAAACATTCAAAAACAAAAAACTTCGCAATCATTTTAACACTGTTTTATCCTGTTCTATTCCATTCATACCAA
Organism: Dioctria rufipes; assembly: GCA_963924295.1. Lineage (NCBI taxonomy): Eukaryota > Metazoa > Arthropoda > Insecta > Diptera > Asilidae > Dioctria > Dioctria rufipes. The sequence continues at coordinate 175,968,964 of OZ002742.1, read as the reverse complement.
CACTTGCACACAAACCCAATGCACTTCCGTACGAAAAGAGAAAAAGAAGCACAAAACAACTGACAGTATCTACCACAGTATCACAGCAATTAAAAAGTTTTTTTTTTCACATTTTGTTCTCTTTGTTTGTCTCCTTCCTTCAATTCACGAAATTTATAATACTTTTAGAAAGGATTCAGTTGTTTTTGTTTGTTAACGGTAATTTTTCGCATTTAAATGTTTTCATCGCGATTCTAAACTTCGAACTTCCCAAAACGAATGATCACGTTCAATGGGGTAATAAAGAAACGCACCCGAGAATATTTCTTTATCGTCGGCAACTAAAATTTATGAAATTTTCACAAGATTTCGAGGATTTCACGGATCTTTTACCGTAGAAATGACTTCAATGCATTTTGCAAATTTATTGAAATTATTTTCAATTAATTTCAGTCTTATAGACAAAAAATTTTCCTTCTTATAAATGATTAACACGCCCAACACCACACACTACACAATCTACACTTCACTGACTGACAGTTCCATTCCATCCGTTCCAAAATAAGCCGTTGAATTTTGAAACTTTCTAACTTGGTTGTACACCTTGGTTGTATGTTCAACGAACTGTGTTGTACAACGGTATAATCGAACCTAGGTATAGTACGAAGAACAAGTCGGGAATGTTATGTTTGGTTAGACCAATGTTGTGGGCCTTATTTAAAGTAATGGGGATGGGTCGTATTGACCAATGCATACGTCTCGCATTATTTTCATAATTTGATAAAATATGGGCCGATTTCCATTCTAAGGCAATCGAATATTTTTATTTTATTTCTCTGATTTAGTAACCTTTATTACCGCTAACTACTTTGCGCTTTTGTAGAACTATTGACAATTTTCCATTGATCGTTTAAGGTTGTTGTTTTTTTTTTTAATTGACGCTAGATTTTTCGTAAGATTTTCGGCATCGTTACCTACCTGGCCCGATTTTTCCTTATGATATTGTTCAGAATTTATTTCAACATATGTATCCAGAACGAAATTTTTAATATCTTCATTTGAAATGATTTCACTAAGAGAAATTTGTGCAAAAAATTAGAGTGATTCACAGTTTTGGGTAGTTCTTATTATTCACCAAAAATCATATTGCCTAAAATTAGAGTAGAATAAAATAACATGTAAAATGAAAAAAGGTGATATGTACTTAAGGGACAAAACGTATAAGCGGTCTTCAAATCGAAGCTCATTTTGTTTCCTTTTTATAATAAAAAAATATATTTCTGGAAGCCTAGGATTTCTATCTTTTCCAATTATAAATATATTCAAAACACGAATGATTTTTCTTTAATTTTACTTTATAAATCTTTCACGAATTTCTCCACAACTTGACACTTATATGGATTTTTAATTTTTTGTCAAGTCTGGGGTAAATCCTAAAACCTGATCGTACTTTAATTTTAATGTGCAAATATTTTACCTATTCACGTAGACGATTTGATTAGATTGTCACGTGTTTTTAAAGCATTTTTATACAGCCATTCATTATGTAATTTTCCGATTCTGAATATTCGGCAGTTTTAATCGCCATTTTTCCCCCTAGTTCATATTCGTACTTTGCCACAAATTTTTTAATTGCACTTTATTATATCCATCCTCACGATAACTCCCCTTCGTAGGGTTGCCATACAAAAATGTAATTTTTTCACTACATATTTGGACATTACCTGAGAACGTGTCAACGTAGAGCGTTGAAATTTTGTATATAGCGTTTTCATAAAAATAGTAAATATAATTTCAAAAATGGACTAAATCAAGCAACCCCTTCTTGGTGTTCCCATATAAAAATTTAGGATTTATACGAATCTTGTTAAAACGATCAGTTCTATACGGTTTTAATGTACTGGAAAGTTCTTCAGAATATAAAATTCTATAAAATTGGTTATAATCATTTTTGCTGACAAACGAACCGTTCTAGAGATATATTCAAAAACCACTTTAAAAATCAAACTTGCGCAGATGGGGTATCTAGCGTATCATAAGAATTGGTCTTAGACCAATTCTAGCTTTTTTACTTGTTTTTTATTTATTTTTTATTCGATAAATCATAGCTTTTTTATCCCATACTCATCTAATAGAACATTCGCCCATGAACCCTGTGACGATTTATTGAAAACTTTCCGATTATTAAGTAAAGAATAACATTTTTCAATTTTATCATATTTCGTAAGTGTACACAACTCTCGTTAATTTTCCTTAAGACTGGAATGTTTTTATTCTTACTACAAAGTCAAATGACGATTAAGACAAGGCCTGAATGTGAAAGTGGCTTCTCACCTATAAAAATAACTCATAGTGGTTATCAAAGTATCGAATTGAATTATATCTTCATGGTGCAGAAATCGAGGATGTCTATTATTCATACGTTTTAGTTCTACTATTTACGAATCGAATTTTCATCATGCTCTTCTTCCTGTCACATCTTCTATTAAATAATAATTTTAAATTCAGCTGTTTTACCTTTAAAAACGCTGAAATTTCTACACTATACTCTTGGACTGTGGATGTTATTAGCCTATTGCTCTTGATGAGCGTGACATTGAAAAAAGTATTTCGCTCACAACACAACAACAAACGCCTGAAGTATATGTTTGTAAAAAAATTTTCTCAAAATTCAAAACTACATAAATTACATTTATTACAGCATTTATAAGGCAAGAGTCTCCTCCACTCCCCGCTAAGGGGCACCGAAAATATATTTGTTTATTTGAGATGCATCTTTTGAGGATGAGTGGGAAGGCGTAGATTCTGCACAAAAACTTAATAAAATTTGTTTTCCTTCCATGAAGCTCCTATATCCTTCACATATAATATTATATCCCCTCTGCCATATGCTATCGAAATGTTGAAAGAAACACTTGTTACAAAATCCTTAATTTGTTGGAAATTCATATCAACGATTCATACGCTTTCATGGGAAGTACGAATAGTATGAAAATCATTTCCAGAGCAATTTCGATTCTGAACATTTTAGTTCTTTTTACGAGAGGCTTCTCGAAGAAATTCATTGAAATGAATAAAAAAGCTTAAATTTATATAATAAATAACTAAAAAATAATAAACACACTACACAAAAAAATAATAAAAATATCAGAGTTCAGGGCCGGACTGGGTCTTCGAACTGGGCCGGGCAAATGGCCTCAAACTAGGCCCCCTTGGGTTACTTTTTTCGAATGCAATCAACCCAAATAATTAGACTAAACCAAAAGCAGCAAGTAGAGCAAGATAGAGTTTTCTGTTTGCAAATAATTTGGAGGTTCACTCAATATACATATATACGTGTGGATCAAATAAAATTTTTCTCACTCAACTAAGCAAAATAAAGTTAATTCGTTTCCACTCGAAGAGAAGTCGTCTGACACACGAATAATGATATACTTCAAATAAGGAATACTATAGATTCCCTGCTTAATACCGAACCACTAATGCTTTTTCCTACACTAATTCGTCGTAATCTAAAAAATAAATAATATACAAGATACCAACAGGACCATTTGTAATATTTACGTAGTATAATAGCAATACCAGCGGGAGGCTCACTTCCGGAGTTGAAATCGAAGCTGAATCTGTATTTCTCATGTTACTATTCAAGCTTTTTTCGCAACCGCGTAGTTTTTCGTTAGAGAGTATTATTTTTCGCGGAATTTTCTTCTGGGGAACTTATTTCCTATAAATGTCTCCTAGTAATCAAATGTTATTTAACAGCTTTATTCTTATGAAAATATGGCCTTAATTTCTTCGACAGCACTCTTATAATCCTTCGTTATAATTCTATTTCCGGAGTACTATATACCCAAAAATCGCAGATAAAAACGCATAGTTGTTGTCGGTACGCTTTTAACAAAAATTCTTGTTCTTTATAATTTGGCGAATATATTTGCCTACTACAGAACTATCTAATAAAAATGCCAAGTTGAATTAAATGCGGTTATTTATTTACGAACACTTCTAGGATATTATCAAAGTACTCAAAAGTTAATATTTTAATCCTTTTATTTTTTTTATAACCCACACAGTTATAAATAAATAAATATGATTTTTTTTAAATGTTTTACGGGGAAATTGTAATTAAAAAAGTCCTTCTAAATTTGCTATTTAGTAGTTACCTACGTAAACCAAATTTTTAAATCATCGCTTGTAAGATTTTTGAAAACTTCATAGTCCAGTATACCTTTTTCTAAGAAATGCTCATATTTACATAGATCGGTATAAAATAGCAGATTAAAACTACTTATCACGAAAACTAGGAGTTAAGTTTGAGAAACCCAACTGTTCAAATGTTCTTCAACACTTACTTTTTGGAATAGCAGAGAATCTATTTTAAAATTCAATTTATAATTCTTACAAATGAAACTAACCACTTCTTTGTGCTATCCCTCAAAGTAGCTATGGAGGACAGAGAAAGAATTACAAATATTGTATTGCTATCTACTTCTATTCTATATATTCATTTGGAAAACCACTGAACTGAATCTGGACTATGGTGGATTTCGTCATTGAATAAATAACTAATAAGGAAGCGGGGCTTCGTGCGAATACAATGTACGTGAATCGGTAATTAAATGACAGTCAAACCCATAGATTGGGGGGAGAAATGACAAGAGGGCTGGTCGCTATTTGAAAATTCTGCTTGATTTCTGACATTTCATTGTGACAAGTCCTTTAATTTATCATATAGCCAACACCAAGAAATATTATCTGAAAATAAGGGGGCGCTAAAAATTTGCTTATTTTACATAGTAATTTGGATTATAAAAAATTTCCACTTTCAAAATTTCACGGTTTCACTACTGCCATGACGAAACGAATACAAACACAGCACACTAATACATTTCGCCAAGTGGCTTAAGTTTTCACCCAATATGCCGTTTCCTTATTAGTTATTTATTCAATGGGATTTCGTATAGAATTTATTATTTAAAGTTCAGTGAAATCCAATCGTTAAACCAAAAAGAGACAACTATAGAAAAGTGATCCCATGATAATGTAAGCGATTTCACTGGTGTCAGCGGTCTATGTTATACATGTCAGTGGTCTATACAAAACCAAGTATTTGCTTGGACTACTAGATCCTGTCGTCACCACGAAAAGCTTTTGAAAATTAAGATAAATAAATAATCCTCTTTTTTTCAAGATAGAGATTTGCAAATTGATTTTTATAAAATAAGTTACTACGGAATTTATACGGCTTTTAGGTTACTGAATAAAATTACCTCAATCTTCATTCTTGTGTTCAAATAAACGTGTAGCAATAAATTTTATAGAGGTCTCAATTTTAATGTTATAAAAGTAATCATAACATGAAAAAAATTATCATTAACATCAGGAAAAATAGCTCCCGTAGCATTTACAATTATGTTTGGAAAACTTATATACGAAAAATAATAAAAATTGGTAAGTACATGAAAAAGTTTTAGGAACGGGAGGAAACAACACGGTTTCTTGAGGATTTTGATTAAAAAAAAACATAACCTTTTTAAAAATATCATAAAAATTGTGGAAAATAAATAGGGAAATAAATTGTGGAAAATAAATAGGGGAACAAAATACTCACAAATTTATTCAGCCTTACGGAGTCAGTCGGTACGATTAAATGTCAAAATTCCGTAAGTAAAGTGCGGTAAGAGTCGATCGTTACGTACCGTTATATACCGATGCGGATTTCTTTTTTCTTTTCGATTATTCTTCACTCTTATATTTTTTATATAATGCCCATAAAAGGCATAAATCTTCAATTAAATCAACTTCCACTGGTTAATTTTCTTGCTTTGACAGCTTTTTAAAATTGAAAACATTATATGTCAAGATAATAACCCATACGAAATGTGAGTTTATTTAGGGAAAAAAATTTAATCATCCGTAAGTAAACCTGAGTATAGTGTTCAAATTCGAAGAGTTCTTTACGTCCATTGTGGTTCAGCCTATTAATAAAAAGCCATCTATCTAAATCAGAGCTTAACAGGGCTCAGTCATTTTCGTTTGAAATGATTTGGGCATCATTAGTATTGTTAACGATGCCGGAAATAATTCAGCCTAATGATGAGTAACCGTTAATTTAAAAAAGGGTTTATCGAAGTCAGCTAGCTTTCCAGCATCAATAACATACATATGAACAAAGTTTAAAAAATTCTAACAAGTTTAACGTACCTAATTGATTTACTTATCATAATGCCATTCCAAAAGTAGAGGATATCGGAAACCAAGGCTTCTTTCTATCTTTTTTATTCAAAAAGTAAGTACACAGACACACTTCTTCGAGAATTTCACGAAGACCTCATAACGCATATAAATAAGACAAATGAAAAGCAAAAGCTGAATTACATCACTGCCAATTGAAAAAATATAAATTTAATTCGAGATCTTCAAAAGATGTCGCATGAGCACCGTTAAGTGGGCAGTTTTGAAGAATTTACCAAAGAGATTGGTAAGTGGTCATACGGATCGTTGTGCCTTTGTTTACTATGTATGAAAAGATTTTCGATTTAGGTTAGGTTAGGATAAAAGTAGAGGCAACTAGGCCTTTAGAATCATACGCACACGGCGGCCAGAATTAATCACTATTGTGCCTTCTCCTAAAGTGATTGGGCAAAATCGAGTCATTTTATTAGCTCAATTATTGCCTTTGAGTTGTGGTTAGATTGTAAACCTTAGTTGAAGAGATTTTCCTGTTAATTGCAACCTTAAACCTACAAGCCACATAGTTCACTCACAGGCAGAGCTGGGCAAGTACCAAAGAAAAAGTACTTAAGTACAAGTACAAGTACCGAAGACCTCAATACTTCAGCGTAAGTATAAGTACCATATGTATGAAAAGTACTTGTAACTAAGTACTAAGTCTATAAAAAGTACTGAGTACTTTTTGAAGTAATTTTTTAGAATCTTTGTATATTGGCGGAATATAATGAAGTTTATCGAGTTCAGTTATGAGATATTAATAAATAAGTACCTTTTGAAAACTATAATATGTATAGTAATCAGTGGCTACTATTTATAGTTTTCGATGCTGAAGGTAGAGTAAAACTTTCACCTCTCATTGCTACACTCATAAAACTTATTAGAGGTCTGCTCAAGCACCCATTATCGCCTCCAATAATGCATAATAATTCTAAGGAAAAAATTTCCAGTGAATTTCTAAGAAAGAATTGAGGCCTTCCCTACATCAGGTCGAGACATCGTTGATTTTATATTGGAGCGAGGCATTGCTTGCTTACCCTTGGTTATGTCCACTGACGTATATAATATGGACGGCTTACTTTTCAATTTCACGTGGGCATATTTGCTTGTGTCAAAAAGATTTCTTACGTCGGTCGGTGCCAACATTGAAAAAATCATTGGCGGAAATTGAAAAAGTGAGCACACAGCTCGGAATGTGATTTTAATAAAACATTTAGAATTTCTTCTGCGTATCTAATGAATATATTGTCTTTGATAAAGGGGGGGGGGAAAGTAGTCTGTGAAGCGCAATGCTGAACAAGGTGAAAGCTGTATAAGAGGAAAGCATGCATACTTGATAGATGAAATTTGTTGGTTTATTTTGGTGTTTTTGAAGTTTTTGCAGATCGCTTTGGCATCTCCCAAGAGAGTGCGTACAGTAGTGTGGTATAGTTAGTTGAGTGCTATGGACACGAATTGGCACTTCTCAAGGCGAGGTAAATTTACCTTAGTGACATTGAAATTGAGATTTTTGGCTGTGTGGGTACTGTAGTAGATGCTAGGCAGATGGCCCACGATGCAATCGAAGTTATGTACTCATGTAAGTCAGAATAATAAAATCTCAAACATAGAAGTGAGAGGAGAAAGACAGACATAGCCTTTGCCCCGGGGCTTATGGATCTTAGTTGGTGTATGGATAGGTTGACATAAAACGGAAATCAGGTATGTATGTTAGTAGTGCTTATATGGTTAGTATGCATGGACAGCTATAAGATCCAAATGGTGAATCTCGAAGCCACTCCAGACTGAATTGGGCACATCTTAACCTTCACGTGGTCCCCTCTGCCAGCGCCATAAGGATTGTATTACCTGTATAGGCCAAGTACAATTCTTTTGACGTTGCTAATAAGATCTAGGCCCGAACGGAGTTACCAGTACCATTTAAAAAAGTATATCTTGCATGAAGATATGAAACTGGGAGTATTCATGATCTGTTGATTATGCTTTACGAAAGCCATACCAAATGGGCGGCCCGACATTGGCTAACTTGGTACTACGGGAATGAGGAACCCCAAATTGAGCTGCATTTAGTAGCGATATTTGCCTCGTCATGGGAAGGCCCCCTTGTGGGAGCATCGTAGTGGCTGTGGTAGCCCATATGCGGGCAGAGAGAGATTGTCTGAGTCTGCATGACTTAGGCGAACATTCTTCTCTAAACAGAGTAGATTGTTCTTTTGACAAAATTGCATACTGCGTCCGTGAATTTGAAGGATGGTCGCTTATTATTGTATGCTTAGAGGATTGGCTCTCGGCGTGGAGTTGCGCTAAATCAACCGGGTGCCGTGACCCACAGATCGGAAGAGATTTTAGATAGGTCTCGCTTCTACCAGTAAGTCCAATGTCAAGCATGCACTGACATAAACTGGTACTCTTGAAACAGAATATAATATATTCTGCCTCTTGAGGGCGTTGATTGTCGCTTGTCTACTAATCCGTGCATTTGGTGCCGTGAGATTAAGCTATAATTAGCAGGAGCTTACGTAAAACCATATGACTTTCTGTCTTTGATAAAACAGTTTTTATTAGTAATAACCCTAAATGATTAATTTAAAAACATTTATTTCGACGAATCCACTAATTTATTTGTTGTTTTTAGTTCTCTCTCAGTTGGTACTTGGTGCTTAAACCGAAAGAGTCAGCAATATAGAAGTGAGCCCACTTTCTGCAGTAGTCAGTCCATAATATACATGTCAGTGGTTATATCTTCAAGTCAAGGCATCGTCGGTTTTATATTCGAGCGAGACGTTACTGGTTTTTGTTTTACTTGCCCAGTCTTGTTTGTATGTTATTAGTTTGTCTAAGGTTCTGCCTTGACGCGTGAGTGCGGCACGTACTTTGACAGTTCTTTGCGTGCTTTAAAACTCAACAAAAAAGGAGTTGCGTTAGAGATAGTGTTTTCTTTTCTACGAAGAGTTAGATATTTGTAGATACTTAATAGACTCAGAAATACTTAAGTAAAAATCTTGGTACTTAAGTACAAAACTAAGTCTTAAGTTCAAGTAAATAGACGCTAGTACTTATGTTCAAGTACGAAGTAGGGGCATTTCAAGAGTATTGAGTAATAAGTCTTAAGTAACGAAAATGTATTTCAAGTAGTACTTAAGTCTTTTTTTACTTAAGTATTGCCCAGCTCTGCTCACAGGTTTGCCAATCTTCTTCAAAAAATGGCGGAAGGGGCCATGCCCAGTGACTGCGTTAGTAAACATTCTGATATTTTCGATTTTGTATGGTCAAAGGCTACAGTGCGATAACAATAACATTGTAAAATACTCATTCGCCCGGTACATACGAGAAACTCTTCGGACCAATCTCCAACATCAACTGGGAGATTATATGTGCAGACTTATGCTATCGAACGAAATAGGAACCCATGAACTAAGCATCCATTTACCCCATATATCCTATCAAAAATTAAAGGAAAATTAATTAATTAATTATTTTACTTTGTGAAAAAGAATCAGAATACCAAAAAAATCATAAATGCAGTTACAATTTCCCAATTACATATTATTTTTGTATGTTGCAAATATAGTGATAGAATCCTGTAAGTTTACAATCTTATTGAAAACAATTTAAAGGCCAACACAATAATGATACGAACATTAAGAGCATCTGCAAGTATACACTAAGTCCCTGTAATTTATTACAGAAATTTCTCTCATAAAATCTGTCCATGAATTATTACAAAAATCCCTGCTACATCTTCACAGCGCTTTTGCTGACAAAATTTCGAAGACTTAATTCCTGAAGTCATGACAAATTATCTGTTATGGTTGGTTTAGAGTTTATCTCGGGGGAAATCTTTATAATTTTTGTTTGCTGCTAATTATTTTTTATGATTTTTTTTTAAAGATAATTTTAATTCAGGACAATGTGAACAGCAGCGAAATTACCTCATCTCTAGAGGAGATAATACACACAGTATACAACCCTTTTTTGGTTAAAAATTCATGATTGAGGCAAACAGAATTAAGCAAGCAATCCAGGTCCTCCCAGGGAATACTCGTATATGTATATGAAAAATTTTACTGGCTGAATGTCTCTTAACTTTGTTTTGATTAAATCATCAACTTTAAAATACTTCCGAAATTAGTGGAAAGTTTGTAAAAATTGAGTGTTTAATACATGGTAATAAAAACTATAATAATAAATAAAAAAAAAAATAAAGCTAAAGTTAAGACAGGCAAACAAACTCAGGAATATCGAAAAGAAGACTTAATCTGAGGAGCTTACATAGAAAAATTACTTAATAGTGTTGCCAGATAAATTTATTAATTTTTTGTGTTACCATTTCTATTCATTTAATTGTATATTAAATGAAAGTATTTTGTTTCACCATTTCTTTACTCTTTATTATTTTTTCATTAGTTTTCCATGTGAACCACTTTTTTGACAGAATCTAACAGTTCGTTGTTGCCGTTTCTACATAGTCTACATTTAGTTAAATTTCAGCTGAGTTTTTTTAACTTCCTTCACCGTATTCACTATTATATTGTTCACAAATACACTTTCTTTAATCCGACCAAAATATTTTAAATTTTTGAAACTTTAATCATGTTATTTTTAAATGTTTTGTTATTCATTACAATGTTTCATTTAGATGTACCGTAATGCACTTAAGTATTTCAGAACTTCAAGCTTCCCAAGTATAAGTAGTAGGTACTGGCACTGGTACTCGCATTTAAAAAAACGCAGTTTTTTTTTCACGATCTTCAGCACAAGTACCAAGTATTATTTATACCAAAGTACGTTACTAGTACTTAAAAGTATTTTTAAGTTTTTTGAAGAATTTATTTATCACAATCTCAATTCCTAAATGTTATTTATTAACCAGATATGGAAATATAGATCTCAGTTCAAAACTTAATTTGTATGGGGCAGAATTTTGGGACATAGCACTTAAATTATTTTAAGTTATCATGGGAAAATTGTTTCTCTTGTACATTAAATTTCGAAAACTAAGAGGACGGTATAACACTTTGTCTCAATTCCATTTTCTTTCATGTATCAAAGGGTTACTACGAAGAAGTTGAGTAGTGAAATTTTTCAGTTTTTGTATAACTTGATTAACTCTTGCAAATTAAAACAATTTGTTTTGAGTACTTCGAATAGAACTTACCGCTATACAGGAAAACTGAATATGAGTAGGTGCTCGATCTGAAATGGAATTAGCATATTTATTTATTTATTTCCTGTCTACAGATACAGAGTACCTTACAGACTAAGCCTTAAGAATAAAGTACGAACAACTATGTAGATTCTGTAATTCAAAAATACAACTTTTAAATTTCTCTCTAGGCAGATCAATATCAGTACAGTATGCATATTTGCTAAATTGTATAACGGAATTAGTGATAGGTTCATTATAACCGTAATTGGTTCTATGAAATGGTACTTGCAGCAAATGACGTGGTCTTATAAGCCTTTCTGGAACATACCAGTTAATCATTGAGAGGAGCTCCGGTGATTTAATACGATAACATATAATATCTCTTATAAAAGTTGTACAAGCAATTTCTCTTCTGAAGTCCAGCTTGGATAAACCTAACAGCGAGCAGCGTTGACCTACCTGAGATAAATCCATGCTGATTCGAAGAAATAAATTCCTTTACTATAAATGAAATTTTAGAGTTGACTATAAAATCCAGCAATTTCGGAATGTTATTATTAACATATACAGCGCGATAGTTTATTACCAAATTTTTTGATCCAGACTTGTGGAAAGGAGTTATATAAGATGTCTTCCATGCATCCAAAAAGCATCCGGAACTAACTGACGAGTTAAATAAGACTGAAAGAGTATAAGAAAGAGATGATAAGCAATTCTTAAGTAAATTGTACATATGTTATCCATATCCGGCTTTGTACTAGAACCTAAATTATTTATAGCAGACTGAACATCCTCCATATCTATCGAAATATCGCCAACGTCAATTGGGGCGTTAGTGCAAAAATCAAATGTTGGAAAGTAACCATCACTATGATTCACACAATAAACTGTTTCAAAGTAATCTGCGAACATGTTACAGCTAGATGTAATGTCATGAGATTTTGAATTGTTATATTGGACAAATAATGCTTTTTTGAGAAAATTATACATAAATTTAAATACGTCATTCACTTCATTTGACTTATGGAAAGACTTTTCTCATTCATTGATTTGGTGTATTTTCGAAGACGTCATGCAATTACAAATCAAACTAGCAGAAACTTGTTTTACTAAGCACTAGTTCGGTATTTTTAAAAGAAACCCGTCAATCAAAAATAACTAACAAAACATTTTTTAAATTAGCATCAAATTACTTTGAAGACTAACCAAAAAATTTGAAGTCCTGGTCAAGTACTTTGAATACTGGTAGTTAAGTAGGTAGGTACTTGATACTTGTACCCAAGAGCTGATACTTGTTTTTTTTTTTTCAAATACCAGTATCAGAGTGCAGAAGTACAAATACGAGCCCCGGTACTTATACTGGATGTGGTACTGATACTGGTACTGGTATTTATACTTGCAATTTTACAGCTCTGTTTAATGTTATACTACTCAATGTAACCTAACACGTAAGCTATAGTTACGGTCTTCGCTGTATCTATATAGTAAACTAAAAAAAAATCGAAATATGTACTTAATTTTTTTCCGGCAAAAAAAGAACCGTAAATGCCTATTATTTGTTTTCTGTAGAGATATTTCAATTCAATTCATATATTTATTAATTTTAATCTTATTAGTATATGTATAAAGCATAATTAGATAAAAGGAAACATAAATATAAATCCAAAATAGTACAAAAACTAATAATAAATAATTGTTATGGAGCAAAAATAAGGAAAAGACAATAAACTAAATATACTAATGGCAAAAGAAAAAAATTATTACAAAGGAAAAATAAAAGAAAAAGAAAATACATAAAAAGATACATTAAAAGTAAAACTTATTCAGAAATTGTTAGACTGAAGCTTATTCCTGAATGTACCAATTTTACGTGCCCTGTGCCTATCATTTGTCTAAATTTAGCGAGATATCATTATTTTGAGTATTACTCTGAGATCAGTCAGAAAAGTTGCACAGATCGAGGTATATACATTCGATACCGCTATCCATTAGCCCAATTTTACTGTTTCAATAGATTTGAAGATCAACTGAATGAACTCTAACATGTAGTATAATTTTGAGTAGATCATTTATGTAAATAAAGACTAAAAATCAAAGTGTCGATGATTTAACCCTGCGGAACTGCTTTCATAAAAACAGAAAGCAAACTACCAATTGACAGATAAACGCATAGTGTAAATCCAAATCAATTCCTAGCTTAGAAAGTAAGTTTTGATGATTAATATTGTTAAAGGCCTTTAAAAAATCATTTAAAACGTGTTCTAATTCGTAAAAACAAATTCTTCTTATCGCATGATTTTTTAAATAAAACATATTTTATTAAATTATAAAAGTTGTCTTAATTACATCTGATTACTTCCCATTCCATTTCCTCTTCTTTTACCAATCGAATTTCGAACTTATGAGGCAAACTCTGAGTTCTATTTTGCCCTTTTTACTCCTCTAATTCTTACATTTCACAATATTGTAATACCTATCCCGCTATTAACCTTATAAAATTCATAAAAATATTGATTTGATAGCAGCAGGTAGTTAAACTAAATTTAACTGAATACAGATACTTTTATTAGTTAATTAAAATTAAAACTAGAAACTACGATAGAATTCATCCTTTCTTATGAGACCGAAATGTGACGCCTTTTATATCGGTTAGTTGCTGCCTTAGACAAAATGCCTGCTGTTCATTTTTATTATCACAACCCCTCACAAGTAATCTATTTTATGAGAATAAAGAAAGAAAAAAATTTGTCAGAACATATTTGCAAACTTTCAACGTTTTTCTATTTTATTTTAAAACCAGAATCAAATCTACAAATTGTCCTCATTACTCCGACGAAGCGGTAAACCGAATATTTTATGGAGCCAATTCATTTTCGACATTTCAGTTTTAAAATTGCTGACATAAATTCTCGGGGTCTTGGGCAGTGAAAGAGTCCGATAGGGTCAGCCAGCAGGCGTCGAATTTATAAAATGCATGACTCCGCCGTGGCCGGAATACAAAGCAGCCAGAATGAATGGTCAAGTATAAGGGCCAGTGATCGGTTAGATGTCCCAAGGGTACCGTAACTTCTAAGATATGAATGAGAAATAGTCAGAAGTTGGTTTTGGTCTAGTGTATCCTGGCAAATCGATTTCAAATACACAAGGTTTCTCTATGGGAGGGATAGAAGGAGATGATGATATTTTCCATTTTAGTGCCTTCATGTGGTCTGCCCCGAAGGTGTTCGTTGTATGACTTTTCTCCTCGATTGGACACATATAACACCATAGAAGAAGTTAGGATATTATAATGACTCCATCGATAGAGATGGAGGTTGTTACATGAATAATTTCACCGTAAGTAATTCTTTTATCCTTAAATCCTTTATTTTATGACTACACATAATTCACAGAAATCGTCCTCAGCTATGTATTTCATATTCAGAGGCTATAAAAGGGTCAAAGACAAATCTTGTGCCATAACCCTATACACATGTCACAAATTGGCCTTATTTAGGGGTTTTCCCACATCGTGTAGCACTTCATCTTTCCACTCTACCCACGATTTCATGATTATTATCGTGGCATAAGATAAGTCGTTAAGTTTATTTCCATTAAATTTTATTGAGTTAATAATTTTATTAGCAATGTATAATTGAATTTGAACAAAGTGAATTATGTACAGTGGTAGTTTTGTCCAATAGTTGTAAAACTTACACTAATTAGGCTGCTTAAGAATATATAGATGGCGGTGTTTCCCATCTTCATATCGTATCTGTTTTGGTTAAGATCTGTTATATTATTTTATATCTATCAACAGCAACATCTACACAATTAGATTGTTTTGGAGTACTTTCCGTCCGAAATTTTCAGTACCTATACGGCAGTTGGATTTTAGTGCTTTGTTTTTTGTTCTTGTTGTTTTTACCATGTATAGTTATCGATATCAGCATAGGAATAAAGGAATCGATTCAGTTAATAACAAAATAATCCTGCATAAGTTTCACTGTTCGACTCTTATGTCCAGTAAATTTCATATGATACAAAAGCCAGCCCTCATACATATTTCCTCGTTAACTATGGAATACCGTAAAGTTCGATCATCTGTCCTCTTTTTTTTATTTTCATCTAAGTTTTCCCGTTTTGAGACTTCAATTCGCCTCTTGCATGTTATAAAACCTATATAACCTGGCAGTAAGACCTAATTTGAATTGAGTGGCTTCAATTCAAATACATGAAATCCTATAACAACCCTTGTCATATTGTTACGGAAGTCATCCGCAAGTTGCAAGACTTCAGTAAGCCTATCAATAAATTGAAGCCAGGAAGCGAAATATGTCAGATGATCTGAATGTAAACTATAGAAATATGCATGCACACGAGAATATTTGAAAAGTGATAGTAGCGGAGGTGGTGATTTTATTTTGATGCGTCAAAGAAAAGTATTTCGAACTCTTGGTACATATAATCTTTTCAATTCTTTTGACTTCAACGACCACATTGTTTTCACGGGAAGACTGTCCCACTTCCAAATTTTTGTAATAGTAAGCCATGGATCACAAAAAGTTTATGGACACAAATCATGACTGACTTCGACAAAGACATGAATCGGCAAGGTAGAAATTTTGTTTTATTTGTGGATAATGCTGCGTGTCATATGATGATATATGAATATCGTTTTTATGCCTCTACATCCTTGATTTAACAGCAAATAGCTCTTAAGCTTAGAAAACTTTAGTAGAGTTCACAAAAGAAATAAATAAATGGGAAGCTGTAACAATGATAAAAAGATCATGGTGGATTGTAATACTAATTACGTGCTATTATAAACTGTTTTCAAAACTCCGATTTTGAAATGTGTGAGATATAGCCTGATTAAGTACAGGAGTTCATTCTTCTAATCTTTTCGGATGTGATTGCTCCTTTGGCTAATTATGACGATTTGGTGGAATGTTTTGGATAGCAAACAGACAATAAGATGTTTAATGAAGTTGATGAAATGTATACTCAGTCGAAAGTAATTCTATGTACTTGCGCCAACGGAAAAAAAGTCATATCAGAGTGTCCCGTATGTGGTATTTCATCCCAAGGCTATGCTTAGACAAGCAAAAAATTAAATGGGTAGGTGGGGATAGTCCTAGCCGTTTCCGAGATAACGGGACTTAAAGATATTTGGGTATGTTTACAAAGATCACCCTGTAGCTTCTGAATGTTATACCCTATGATGATGATGATTTAAATTTTGTGGGTTTAGTAATCCATGGACCTTACGAATGGTCTACAATTTTTTTCCCTACCCCAGGAGATGTTTGAAATGATAGCTCAACAAAACTAAAATTTTGGAATTTAGCTAGGTTTTTTTAATAACTACATCAATACCAATTTTTCTTATTAGATTTAAGAAGCCCAAAAGCTTAGCTTTGAAAAGACCTATCACACCGTAAACAAAATGTAACCGTTTCTGCTTTTTTGCACTTTTTCTTCAACATATCCAGCGAAAAAGTTCAATAAATTCCAGAAAATGGGTAATTATCTTTGTTTAGATTTAGGAAAAATTAAAATCATGTAAATTCTATTAAGTAAATTACGCATTCAACGTAATTTAACTTTGCCGGCATAGCACCATTTCACTTATCGTGATTATTTCCCCACGACAAACAAAAAGCTTGCCTTGCAAAAATATTTTCTCACACTGCCACCTTATTATAAAATTTCATGATCACCGGATGGAATTCGAAGTCAGATGAATTATGAATTGTAAAATAATCCAATGTTCGATTTCCGTGGGAATTGCCAATGAGTGAAAGGGTGCATTCAGAAGAATTTGTAAAAGCGCGTATAAATAAAATCTCTTTCAGCAATCAGCGTTCTTACTAGTAAACAGGTACAAACACCTGATACACTCTCATCAATAGCCACAATACAAGAACCTTGATTGCCTTATACTACAACAGGCAAAGGAGCCTACCATTTTGATGACTCCGATGTGATCTTGTGAAGTACATACTTGATCAAGAAAATCCTACTACAAGGAGCCCCACCATGGATGAATTAGCTCAGGCGCAAAAGAAGACCGAAGAAGCCATCAAACAGATCGTCTCGAACTATAAAAAATATCCACCAACCAGAAAATCTCTGCTTTACCTAGAAGAAAGCCTAAGTCGTTTAACAAATCTTTGGGATGAATTTGAATCGAGGGACAATATCATACGAATGAATCATCCTAAAGTAGTCCATGACAGGTATCAAGAAAGGAGTGCTATCCAAAACAGTTCTTGTTAGCGTCCACTTGTACAGTTGCACAACGCAAGGAGTATGATAGTCACAACAATGTAGCTGCCCCTCTTGCTAATTCAATGGAGAGGATAGGACGAATTGCACCAGCTGTTGACTATAATATTTGCCCACAATCCGCTAACTTAGACAATGATCTAAGCAAAGTCATCAGAAGACAAGAGGTGAAGGGATTCAAGCCAATAAACATCAGCCACATTCTATACAGTACTACGAATATAATATAAATACTATTGAAAGATATTGGTTGCAAATTGAGGCAAGGAATAATGAAATTTGGAAGCTATCTGAGGAACCGGCATCAGCCAGCTACAATATAGATGAATATTGAATATTTCAACTTTGAAGAGATGATGCAATCTACAATCGTCAAGCTCTCCGATAAATCGGCTAAATGTTCCATGACCAACATAAACGATATTCCAAACAATAATGTATCGATGAAATTGCCAAGGATTGTAATTCTAATATTCGATGGCGACTATTTAAAGTGGCGTCATGACTTGTTTGGATAGCTCACTTGTTTGGATGAGCTCATGCCAAAAAATCTAGTACCCAAAAATCAACCTCTAAGGGACCAGATTTTGTCTCTCCTCTACCATAGTGGTGGCCAGCGTTCACAAACTTCCAGAACTGCTCAGAAGCATTATGCAGAGCTGATTCCATTATATCTAGATAATCGTTATAAAAGTCATCCAAACCTTATATATTTTTGATATTAACCCTTTTCTTATGTTTTAGAACTTCTGCATCTATATTTTATATCAAATGTCGTCCAAAAAAGTATCTATTTGGTAAAAAAAAAATAAGCTCCTAAAACATCATATAAATTCATTAAATACATAACCTCACATTACATAAATCAGCCCTAATAATTCTCAAATTTACTGGAAATCGTTTGTGTGATATTTTTCTATTTTCAACCCTCTTAATCGCGAAGATGCCACATTTTTCCCCTTACGGCATTCCTTGTACACACACGCTTCTATGTCTATCTGCCAAAGTGATATGGTACGGGTACCACCAGTGTCAAATCTCCATACTTCGCAAGGGGCCAAATATTTCTTTTTGATGTCGGCACATAAATTTAAAGCGCCGCATAATGTCAAAGGAGTCTAAAAATATGTAAACGACCATTTTCATACATTTATTAGCCGTAAATTCTGCAACTCCCCAAGGAAATTAGGATGGGAGTATCGGGTCGACGAAGATTAAGGCTTTACGACTACCACAAACATGCCCTATCGATCCTTTGTCTTATTGGATTACATGAGCTTGGACTAAAGGAATTTATAATTAAAATCATAGAGAAGCTCGATCCTAAACAATTTGTTGTTTTAGAGGGACCTTTCTGACATCAACCCAAGATTTGAAGGAAGCAGCAGGTCGATGCGAATTCTGGGAGTGAAGCCTGCATAAGAAGCATCAAAGATAAAAAGCACACAATAAAACGTGTAATCACATGTCACATTAATGGGGGCAGTCAAGTGTTAATCCAGGCTAAGGATAGATATCATTTGACAATCACTTTGTTCTCCATCAATCAACTCGAAAAATCATTTTGTCCATAGATGGCCTGATCCGGTCCAGTCTAGTTTTTTTTTTTTTTTTTTTTTTTTTGCTATAGTTAAGTTAAAGGGAGAGCAAAATGTATTTAATTTCGAATTAGAGGTGGAAAAATAACATAAGGGTTCGGTCAATATGGTCAAGTGGGGGAGTATTCTGTACAAGAGACTTGTACTCATTGATTATCGCTTTGAATGGGCTTGGCTGGGTTAGGTAGAGCCTTGCATTTGGTAGAATGCTCCGTAGAAATCGATTTATTGACATGAGACATGTACATAAATGTATGTAGGTATTGCGATGTATTACTTATATGCCTTTCTGGGTAGAATACCTACAGAAGAGCACCGTTTTAGAGTTTTAATATAGATTAGAATTTCAATGCATTTTATATAGACAACTTTATAATTAATAGTTAAAAAAACGCTCATCGATTATTCAATTTGCAAAAATATATCACTAATGTATTCCATGGGCAGAGTACACTAAAGACATTAAAACGCTGCTTTTGTACTAAAAAAAGCCATAAGTTTTAAGAAAATAACCCAAAATTGGCAAAAGTGAAAAAAGAGATTTTCAAAAAAAATATCCGAACTAAAATTTTCTGCACTATCCAGACGCACCGAAATAAAGAATTGGGATTACAATTTCAATGTGTTTCCTCTTTAGTGTAGGGAAATTGATACAGAAGTAATATTAGAGCAGTGGACCAAGTAATATTGGTAAATGTTACAAAACATGTTTGTGTTGCACAGCGGGATGTGGGGATCTGAAGAGAAACAAACATCGATGAGAAAATATGTATAATTCCGAGTATCTGTAAAATTACCTGTGTGAAATATTTTATGTTCTCATCTTACCTCAGCAATTTATATAATGTATGTGATGTTATATGGGAATAACTCTGCGGAGAATTTTTTCACTTTTCAGATAGTGAAAACATTTTTTGAGTTTCTGGTAGTCTGGATTCCGGCTGACGCATAGTTGTGAAACTGCTCTTGTAATTATCATAAACGAATTATCGCTGTATTCGGGATACGAGAGAAATTTCCATTCTGACGCTCCTAGACTTTTCTTAGGCTATTGGCAGTGTATGCCATAAGAACCTGCTCGAAAAATTTTTGCATCACTTTAATTTCTCTAAAGGTGGAGAATAACAGGCATTCAGACTTGTTTCCTCTCGTCAACGGTATGCCACAAGGTTATATCCTGACAGATTTGCCTTTTAAATACCTTTTATCTACTCACTAACCCTTGACTAAATAGATTTGTGCGTAAGGGCGACATTCGTGACGAAAATGTGAAATTTTACGAATAGTTTTAGAGTAGTAAACATGGATGGACTTACATAGATTTAGAATGAGTGAATGAGGAACTTTTCTATAGGGCAAAACAGATACGTTTTTCGGGGATTTTGGGGTGCTGGGTGATAACTTTGGGGTGTCCAATGTGGGTCGTATGTGATATCAAATTAAAGTCCTTGCTGAGTGATATTACATGAAATATCTTCTTTTCTTATATAATAATCTTTATAACAGAACTTTTTCACTCGAATCTCATTAAAACACGTGCGTTTCGAGTTTGTATACAGATTGGGTTTACCATAATGTTTTACATATTTCACGGGAACATTTCAATTTTCTATTTTTAACCGTTATATGGGTTTTAATGTGAAATAATATTTTCCAGTTTTATCATGTCAAATTTTTTTACATGAAAGTACTTACATTAAAGTGCGATAATCTTCTAAACTACTTACCGCAGAGGATAAAAAAATTACACCACAATGTTCGCAAGAGAACATAGATGCGAACTAGTATGCATACGTCACATAGATTATGTACCGGTATATGAGTTTTTAGCCCAAAATGTAATGAGTAGACGGATTAATAATTGAAAACATAAATCCAGAGTAGAATTTAAATGCAAAAAAAAAATGCAACACTGATGCTCTTGCAAAAATGGCATGCTGTGATTACGTTAGACTTAATATTTCTAAAATTTATGCCAATCTTCGGCGTCTTTGGCTGTCGTCTAGCATGCTTTCGTCGAAAATACGCTGCCACTTAATGAGTCGCTTTTAACAAGATTCATATTTACACTGCGGAGAATTAATCATGGGTATCCCACCTTAAATTGACGCTGCTCGGTGGTTCCCTGGGCACTTATTTGAAATGGAGACCCTTTTATTTCGTCTACAATATATTGATTATGTACCTTTAAGTCTCATTAGTTGAGTATAGTATTGTCCGTCAATCTCGTTCAACTTGATAGGACGTTTAGTACCTCTATTTATGGAGGTTCTAATTCTAATTCTAACATCATTCAACTAACACGTCTATGGAATCTGCTGCTTGATAATATTCAGAGGATTTTCCCTATCGTACAAGCATATTTAAGAAGCGTTTTAATCACTTGAATCAATTAAAATAATTTATATTAATTGTCTGCATTTAGCTCCCATTTTGTTGTTGTAGTGACTTTCTTTGCCTGCTTTAAATGATCGTTATAAAAATAACCGAAATAAATAAATTTGAAGTTCAATCTTGTCCCATATCACTATGTTGTTCGAAAGATTACTATACCTATCTACATTTAGGTCCCGATTCCACATTCCGCGTGTAGTTTATCCATCATGACTTCCTAATATCATGAACAAATTGAATGTTGAAGACAAGAAGTAAAGAGAGCGAATAATCTCGGAAGTTAAAGAAAATATCTTCCGAACGCTACATTTAACTTTGTCTACAAGATTCGCTTTATGACTAGGACCTTCAATCTTAAACAGGCATGTATAGTATTAGGCTCATGGAGGTACAAGATTTCGGACTAGATCCTAACATGTTGGGCATAAGCAACAAGAAGGATAAGATCTTAGATCAAAAACCTAAGGACTAAACCGAAAACTGTTAAGACTAAAAGCTATTTCAATATAATATAAAATGTATCATATAATGTAATTGAGCTTAACCTTAGCTTTAGCTGTAGTCTAAGTGTATGGCCAAAACGCCGCACCGCACCTAGCACCGCACATAGCACAGCACAAGACCAAACATTCCCTAGCACATCGCTCCTTGCACATCGCGGAATTAATGGCCACAGTGAAGCACTGCACATTGCCTAAAGCAACCTCGAATATTTGAGTTCTGAAGTAAGTTAAGATATTGCGAAAGCGCAGTCCAGTTCGCGTTAACGAGTATAGACCAAATTCAATACTCTAGTTGCAGTTCCTCTGAAGAGAACGACATTTTGTGTGAAACTAGTAAGTGGAATTCTTTAAATTAACTGTATGAGAAGTAAGCCTCGAAGACAGTGGTATGTCTACTAAGTGAGTACTCCATTCCAGTGTCAGGTTCAGGAAAGTAGATACCTGCCCCAGCTCCCTCATTAGTAAGAGAGTCGTCGGTGAAAATGTTCCCTTACAGAAAATGTTCCCTTACAGGAAAGTTCACAGATAAGCGACGCCCAAAATGAAGCTCAGGTATCATCGCATCAAGTGGCACACTGGCCAGAGAGTTTTCTAAGTCTAGCCCATACGTAAGAGAGTAACGAGAAGAGCCAGTCCAGCAGTCCTCCCATCATCCCCATGAGCGCAATCTGCACACGGCTCTTCTGGCATTTGACTGAAAGACAAGATTAAGTGGTGGCTACAATTACTAGGCTCCATATCGTGATCATGAAATTCTTCCACGAGAAGTTGCACAACCTTATTTCGAAGTCTTATCTTTTGCCAAGGAGCTAATGATCTAACATGTTAGCAGACTATTTAAAAATGTGATGTTGTCATCTATATCTTTCTCCATCCGCATCTTGAGAGTATTTTCCTTTCACGTAAGGTGTTGCAGTTTTTCTCTTTCCTCATCCAAGAAAGCAGGAGAATGAGGATTCATATTTTACTGTCATATATAAATCTACTGATTTACTCGATATAACTATTACCATGGTACTCCACAGAAGAAAATTTACTAAAATATTGTTAAATCTATTAAACGCACCCCAGTCGGGATAAATGTTACCAACGCACCGCACAAAAGAAATAACAACTCATTTCCTGTGTGCAGTGCTAGGCTCAGTGCAATGGTTGGTGCGGGGGGCGATGCAAGGTGCGGTGCGCCAGTGTGGCCATTTCTATTTGAGATAAGGGATAAATTTTATCATCGCACACTAAGCTCAGGGCGTGCCATGTGCGGTGCTTGGTGCGGTGCGCTGTTGTGGCCATGCCCTAAGCCGGCAGCCACTAGCCTGTAAATGTATAACTTGATGACTTCAAGTTCAGTTGTAATCGAAGCAACAATAAAATAGATTGGTTTAAGCAAACCTGGCTTCTCATCGTTCACAATCATTATCACAATAAGTAAACCTAAGCCCTTATGTTAAGGATGCACAAAATAAAATAAATAAATTTATTTGAGAATAAAAACTTTTTAATTAATCCGACAAAGTAAAGTTCAGTTTAAATCATGTTACAACTGCTGGAAATAAAACACCAGATTAATTTATGATTTTGTTCTAGTAGGTAATACTAGATAATTTTACAAAAAAAGGTAAACATAATCCACATACTAGAGAAAAACACCCCAGTATCACAATAATTTTCAGGAAGACTGTTCATAAATAAAAGTTTAGACAACTTCTTTCCCTTTAGGCGATTTCTCTGCTAATAAAGTATTTGGCCCGCATTTGAGAAGAGTCTTTCTAAAGAAATGGAGGTTGCTACGATGGATAAATATTTTTGGTGCAATTTTAGACAAATTAAGATGGAATTCCTTTATATTTTGCCACTGCACTACAGGATTATCTGCCAGTTTTCCCGTAATTGAACTTTTAAGATACCGAGATATCTCTTTTCCTTCTCGCAAATGTAATATTGTTTTTAGCAATTCGGTTATGGTCACTCACAATTTTTTATTGACTATAAAATAAGATAACGAAGAAATTGTAACAGAAACTATAAGAAAAGGTGTCCCGCAAGAGAACGGAATTACTCGTTGAAAGGGAATAGGTGCGTACTTTCAAAATCAAATAAAATTCTAAAAAATACACATATTTTCATTAGGAAAAGATTTATCTTTTTCAATAATATTTTATGTAAAACTAAAAGAGAGAATGTACAATGATTACACATTTCTTTTCGAAGTATTTCGTATAATTAATCACATCATAAATCTTTAGAACCATTTAGGCTATATGCAGTAAAAATTATTCAGTGGAACCAATCATAATAGAATAGAATAGAATATTTGTGTATTTGGAAGATATACTACAAGATTTACAATCTTTTTCTTAGTACCAATTTGAGTGAAATACAATAATACAAGTGAAAATTAAAAAAAAAAAAAAAAACAAATAATCTAAATTAAATGTTAAAAGATACAACATCAAAAAAAAATTTGAAAAAAGCGTATGATATTAGATGAAGAAAAACAAAATAATAATAATAAACACTAATAACAAGTAAATAATGAATAAATAAGTAAAATTAAGATGAAAAAACATAATAAAAAACGAAAGAATTATAACAAATTGGAATGTATAAATACGATAATAATAAGATAATAATAATAATCTGCGCGTACGGGTCATTATAAAAAGAAAAGACAACAAAGCTACTTATGTCAAGAAATTTACAAGAAGACGCCTGAAAGTGCCAATCGAGGTAGCGTTCTGGATCAAAAACTGAGGTCTGAAAACGTGGAATTAGCAGTTTTTAACCTCTGGTAGAGTTCAAGGGTTGGAACATGGTCCTCAAGTAAGCGGGCTGAGAGTTGTGAAGTAAGTTGAATAGGAAGAGTAATGCTCTGCGCCTTAGATATACTTCAATAGAGCAACCTAGCAGTGCAAAGTAGGTGAGACACATGATCGAGTCTTCGTAACCCAAAATGCTGTTTATGTAAAAATTTTTTGCAAGAGTAAATTTGCGAAAACTGAAAAGTCTAGTGGGAATATTATTGTTCATTTCATTCTTCCTTATAAAGCTGAATTGACATGTGTCGGCATTTGGCTTTAGTAACCACATTTCTCAACGTATGCTGTGATGTTTCACATGTATCGCATATGAAGATCAGGATGGTGATTCTGATCATTTGTCGTCGGTTAGGCGTATATTTTTGTCACATATTTTGACATTTCACCACAAATTTGTCATACTTTTATATTCGCCATATTCATATTGATTTATCATTTTCATCAACCACAAAATAAACTAAAATGAATATTCAAAGAATAAATGTTCGAATATGCGCCTAAAAGTACAACAATTAGTCAACTGCTTCCGAGGCTGTGACAAACATTATAAACTATAGTAAATTGATATTCTACATCAACTTACAATACATGCAATACAAGTGCTTAAATTCTAAAAATATTTTTAAACTTGTAATGTGAAGTGACATTTTCAGTTCATACTATATACTGCAAGAATTGCTGAGCTGAATAATAACACAAAACAAGCAATGGAAAAGATCATTTCATTTTATTGTATATTCTGACATTAGTACGACATAAGATTAGAATCAACCCCAGGCATGAATATGCTGTGATACTGTCATTCTACCATTTCTTAACCTCGAACTAATCTTCCACTGTAATTAGGTGTCAGTTCAAAAATTTAAATGCCATGCCATTTATCGATGTATCAAATATAAAATATCGATGTTGGCGATGTTTCTAAGGACGAAAATCGATGTCAAAACATCGGATATTTTTTAAGTAACATCGATGTTATCGATGTATCGATTCATCGTGTGCATCCCTACTATGTCAAGGACACATATAGGCTATTTCATTTTAAAGTCTTATCTACATTTATTCCAAAACAAATTTATTAATAACTTCTTAAAATCTGCATTTTAACTTGTGGTATATTACGAAATCGAGACCTATTAACTAAGTTACTAAATTAGTTGTATACCAGTGTAAATTCAATATATTGGGGATAAATTCTAAAATATCAATTTAAAATTTGAATTGCGGAATATAAACCTGAAGACAGGCAGTAGGAAATCAAATCTTTAAAAATGGCGACTAATTTTATGTAAACTGCAGTGAACATTCTTAGTTTTCAAGGTAGAAGGTGTTCTAATAAAATGAACTAAACTACTTAAAAACATAAAAGATCGTCTAATCCCTCGTTTATCCTTACATACCTTACTTAATTTGAAGCACATGTGGAAAAAAAGGACATTTGAATTTATATGGGACACACTCCTAAAGGAAAGGTTATATAAAAGTGTTTTTTTTTTTAGGCTAACCCAGCCACCTTACCGGTGTGAAAAGTATCACATGCTGCACAACCCTTTACTAATTTGTATACTAGCTTAGATAATAGTTTCTCAATGACATGGCAATTTTTGTAATATTAAATCGATTCGGAAGGATTATTGAGTATATGAGATTTTTTTTCTTCATTTGATGTGTAGTAAGTACTCTTATATCTAGGCTATCTACATAGGTACCTAGGTATGTAAGTTCAAGGATATCATTCAAAAACAAAAAAACAAAAAAAAAAGGAAAAATTAAATTTTCGAATTTTCGAATTAAGTTGCCCTCCATTCTAATAAAAAAAAATAAACATTGAAAATTATTTAAGGTAGTGCAACCTGTACGAACACGACGAAGATAAGGAGCAAAAAAAAAACTGCTCATCTGTATCATCAACCCCCGTTCACTGTGACCAGAGACAACTGGAAGGAAAATACGATGTCATAAAATTTAATATCGCATAAATTTATGTTAAGGGGTGCATAATGCCGTTTCGTTCCAAGACACTTTTGCTTTACCTCGGATACTGCCAACCGACAGTATTTCCATCGTCGTATGATAATTGAAAAGTTTTTTTTTTGTTACTCCTCCGCATAGAGCTCTGGACACCCGCCTTTACCAAGAAGGGGTTAAAGCTTATAACAAGGAAGAAACAAATTTTAATTAAGCCATTTAGGAGTTTCAATTTTATAAATTATTCATAAAGTTGTCCTGAAGACAGACAAATTCTGCCCTGAGGACTGCTTTTATTCCCATTTTTAATGATATTGCTATGTCGCTACGTTTTTAACTGGGATGTTTCTTGAAAGGATGCTCCCACATTCTCTATGCACGGGTTAGTTACTTTCCATAGCATTTCACATTTGAATTTACAAATTTTTTTCCAGAAAATTATTTATAATTTTAAGGGAATTCTAATGGAATTTTATCATCATGGAAGAGTAGAAAAATTTATTTTTATTTTTGTTATTTTACTCTTATAAGGACTAAATAAAAAACGTTACGTGAAAAATTTGGAAATGATATGAAGATCAGAATATTCCCACTCATAAGTTAGTAGTCTCGCTGAAGTTATGCTCCCGTATTCAGACCAAGGACTAATATCTGAATCTGAATCATTCATGATGGTGAAAATTATTCCAAAATTGGGTAGTAAATATACCCAAAAGAAAACTACTACTACAGGGGGGTGATTCTTATCTCTTTGTCGTAGCTTAGGCGTATATTTTAGTCACATATTTTGATATTTCACCTCAAATTTGTCGTACTTTTATATTCACCACAATCATTTTGATTTATCATTTTCATCAACGACAAAATAAACTAAAATGAATTTTTAATGAATTAATGTCAGAATACACGCCTAAAAGTACGACAAATTAAAATTAGTCAACTGCTCCCGAGGTTGTGACAAAATTTATATACTGTGGTAAATGTATATTCAACACCTAATTAGAGCAATACAAGTGCATAAATTCGAATTAATATTTTGAGTTTGTAATGTAAAGTGTCATTTTTAGTTCATTCTACGTAATGCAAAGCTTGCTGAACTGAATAAAAACACGAAAAATTCAGTAGAAAAGTTCATTTCGTTTAGGCGTATATTTTGACATTAAAATACGACAAAAGATCAGAATTACCCTCTAGGGTAGATTAATACTAGCAGCAAAAACTTTTTTAGTCATTGTTGTGGCCTGGAACGGTCTTTACTGACTATCAGAACCAGCTTAACACAAGCTCGCTGAATGGACACGTTTAATAAGTAAACGGTCAACAATACATGCATTTCATCATTTAGTCGGTGTTAGTATTAGTATGTTAAACTAAACATAAACCAAACACCGGATGAAATTACATGCAATGCACAAGAACATTAAACAAAGAAGATTAAAAATTATATAGACGTTTATTTAAAACATGCGTTTTTTTTTAAACATGCTTAGGGACGTCGACAGTAATACACATACGATTAATAGGTTCGTACGTGCTGAAGTTAGACCTTGAGGATTTAACATGCAACAGAGGTAGCCTTCTCAAATTGTGCCTACTATCACGAAAAGAGATTTTTATAAGCAACAACGGAGAATCAATATTCACGTTTAAGAGCTGATCCACAAAAGTTACATCGGCAACCATGCGACGTTTCTCAAACGAGTGTATATTCAAAATCTTCTAACGATCCTCATAGGGTGGAAAAATATATAAATTATTCCAGTGTAGGTATCTGAGAGCAAATCATAAGAAGTTCGGCTAAACAGACGCGATACGGTCGATGTGTGTACCGTGTAAAATGTTGTAACTTATAATGTCTTCGTCCCTCATATAACTTTTCCACAATTTATTCTTTCTATTTTTAAGATGTTTCAGTTTTTTATTGAACCATGGCGGAAATGTATTAGAGATCCGTTGACGCTCACGGGGAACATGAGAGGAGAATAATTCGAAAAGAATTATGTAAAACTTAGAAGCATCTTCATTAACACTATTGCAAGGCAGTAATGTGTTGAAATCAATAGAGCTAAGTCTACTGGAAAGTTCCGAAAACTCAGCTTTTCTAAAATTGAAAAAGTGTTGTGTTTCGTCACAATTTGCGAGATTTTCCGTTTCATGGCAATATGTAATTAGTGGTATTTGTCAAGAGAAGACATTATAACTGGGCTACGTTCAACTAATAAGTTACCCACGTCAGTAGAAAATACCAGGCCTAACTGCCTACCCATGTCATTCTTTACATTACTGATTTGACTGAGACCAAGTGTTCAAATAGCATCCAGGAAGACTGATTCCCTTATTGTCAAGTTATTAAGTGAAAGATAATCATCGTTATCTTCATTTCGTTGCCTTTGAATATTGCATAAGTTAAAATCACCAATAAGTAGTAATTCGTCACTAGGCTCCATATTACCATGGATAAAATCAGATGTTGACGTAAGTAGGTCGTAAATATTTTGACCTTTGTCATCGACGATATTTATGGAGTCTGGAGGAATATAGCTACAAATTAAGTATATTTTACAAGAGACAGCTTAAGAGCTATGATCTGAATATTGAGAGTTTTGGAAATACTAGAAGTTCAATTTAGCTGCAATTAAACTTATTTTTACAGGCTAGAAGTTCGCCACCGCCACGAGCTTCCGAAACAGTATATCTATCTCTTCTAAAAATTTGATAAGAATTGTCAAGGATTTTAGCATCGCGAATACCATCATGCAGACAAGTTTCAGTGAAAACAACTATATCGAAACAAGTCGCGACAGAGGATTTGAAGATATGTGCGGTTTTTGTCCGAATCCCCTTTAAATTTTGATAGTAAAGGGAAAGCGACTTCAGTTTTTTTGGAACAACGTTATTTATTTTAGCTGTATTTCTAGGTAGGCGCTCAGAAGGTACAAATAATTTAGTAAAAGCGCCAGGAGGCCAAAATAAGGAGTCTAATAGCTTGTTCTGCATATCTGCTGAAACAGTTAGGAGAAAGGATGCTACCGGTTTAGAGCATTTACTGATTTTTTGACAAGAAATATCATCAGTCGCGATATTTTTGGACTTCCAATACTATGTCCTCAAAGAGGCACCAATACCATTTTCTAAACAGAATTAAGATTAAATACCCTTCGCTACGTTTTCGGGGTCGGTTATTATGGATGCTTTGTTTACGGATTGGCTTAGGAGGGAACGAATGAAAAGATGTATTTGCACGCGTTGAACTTATTTAATGAATCTGCTTCTACGTGAGTCGCAGCTCAGCAACTTACAACTAACTGACATGTTAGTACTTAACCTACAAGAATCCAGTGACTCCTGGTTGAATTTAAGGTAAAGTTACAACAGCCATCATACAAAAATATTTATGATAGAGAAATTCAACAATCAAGGAAAAGGCAGCAAATAAATGTATTGAAAAAGAAAACTTCTATGGAGACGAAACCACAGGTAGAAATAAAACCTTTTTTTTAGTCATATTGCGTAGCCCATGGAACCTCAGAGCAATACTACAGTTGCCATTTTCTTGCTTTATTTTTTACGAAACTGCAACAAAAGAATTTCCATCATTTTCCCTTTTTGACTTTGGTTTTCAGCTAGAGTACGCAAACATATGTGTCAAAAGAGGTTGTCAGTAGATTAAAAATAGTAAGTAGGATTTTGAACTAATGTTTTGGAGGAATAGATAACGGATATTTTTAATAAGCACCGGATTTCTTATAGGGTTTACTATCAAATGAGCTCACAGTTGGTTAAGTCTCAATGACAGTTTTAGTCGTTAAGGTCTAACAAATTATCATGGAAAGATATACACCGTGGTAACCATTCCAAATTATGGAAATTTATTTCTGCAATCAAGGCTCAGTTATAAGAATTTATAGAGTATTTCGTGAAGCCTGCGATATGGCTTTGAAGCCAGCGCTGCTAAAGACCGCAATTTGTCGATTTGAAGGCATACGCAAGAGCGCTTAGGCTTTGTTCGTCCTCGATTTGGAATATTTTACGGAAGGGTCTTGGATTTAAGGCTTACAAGATCTAATTGATACAAGAATTGAAGCAGCATAACAGTCGTTTGCCTAGGATGGTTACTGAATGGGGTCAAAATTAATTACAAATTGAACCTTTAATTTATGGCGAAATGTTGTTGAACGATGAAATTCATTTCTGGCGAAGTGTGTATCTATAATTAAATAAGCATAATTAGTCGTATTTGGTGTGATGGGAATCCTTGAGTAATTCAAAAGATGCCTTCATCCATAAAAATACGCTGTTTGGTGCAGTTTATGAGCCGGCGTCATCATCGGTATACATGTTTCTTCAAAACAGGACAAGGTAAAACCATATATTATGGCTGAACAAAGCAGATTTCCTTTGATATTGTTTGCTTCAAGATTTGGAAACATATTACTCAGATTTTGGTGTAATTGATAATAGCAAACCCAAGCAAGCGTAATCAGCATAATCTAGATTATGATCTTTAAGACAATTCCCAATGTATGTTGGGTAAGTTATAAAGACCTCCTTCACAGTGTGGCGAATATATGCAATTTTCGCTTGGTGGGTTTGATAAATGCTCTTGTTCTGTTAGAACTTTCAAAAGCATTCGATTCTATAGATCACTCACTCCCTCCCGCAAATTAGTAACTAATATTAGTTTTTTAAATTCGGTATCCAATCTCTTTTTGGTCGACATCAACAAGTCATGCATTAATATAAATTTCTCTACCTTTTTACCACACACTTGTCGGGTACCTTAAGGTTCCTTACTGGGTCCACTATTATTTTCCCTTTATATAAATTATCTGCCAAATGATATTATCAATATCTCAAAATAACCCAATATGATTCGTTTGAGTACTACCAAATCTAGTGCAATTTTAATCTATAGGTATGGATACGACCTCACTGCCTCGTGTTGTACTAAATAATATTATCTTACCTTATCGCTAGGAATTATTATCAACAGTACACCTACTTTGTTGGTCTAATTAGGTACCTGCGTAAGCATGCTGTCTCTATAGACTTGACTTTGGCTAAGTTACTAATAGTATCAATTTTCGGGTTCCGTACCCAAAGGGTAACAATGAGGACCGTATTACTAAGACTTCGCTGCCCGTCCGACACCGGGCTGTATCTCATTAACCGTCACAAGTAGACAGTTGAAATTTTCACCGCCGCTATAATAACAAATAATAAAAATAAAATAAAATTAAATATTAAAGGGGGGCCCCATAGAAGAAACGTGATTTTTTCGGCGTTTTTTCCCTAGTTTTATTCTCATTCATTATTATTATTATCATAAGTATGCTATTTCTTACTTATATTAAGTATCTCGTCTGGAAGACCACCTTATTTATATGTAAAAGTGCCATTCTCCCAAACTTTTAGTGTTAGTCCATCTGCGTCTAGTACTAAATTATCGAACTTATGGAATGACTTATGCCCTAGACACACAGCACTCTTAATGAAGAAATAACTAACGACTCATTAGTGTATAATGATTCATTATAAACTGCAGACACACAGCCATTTCTTTAATTAAGTTGATCTGTCAAACTGACTTGGATAAACTTATCACATTAAAAAAGCAATATGGATCGAATTAACGCAATAAACTTTGTTTTTATTAATTTTAAATT
This sequence comes from Dioctria rufipes, assembly GCA_963924295.1. NCBI lineage: Eukaryota > Metazoa > Arthropoda > Insecta > Diptera > Asilidae > Dioctria > Dioctria rufipes. Next base: position 175,936,390 of record OZ002742.1, on the reverse strand, counting down.
TTATTTATATTTATTTCATTTCATTTAATGACTGTGAAATGAAAAAAACATTTTATTAAAAAATATTTTGACATAATTACTTTGTGCTTTGCATTTCTTCTTCTTATTTTTCAAGTCAGCAGATGCGCAGCGGAGCTCCATACTTAAATTATATGCTAAATCTAGTACATTTTTCCTCATTATAGCTATAATGAAGGAAGAAAACACTTCATTAGTGAACTTCATTATCATCTGATTTTCGAGCCATAATGACGTATACTGTGTGACACACGGCATTTTAATGAATAGTTAGTACTAATGATTCATTAGATCGTGCTGTGTGTCTAGGGTATTACCTTTAATGTTGTGAACAGAAGGTGGCGGTGTTTAAAATTTTCATACTAAGTAAATTTAAAAAAAAATCTTAATTTTTTCTTTTCTTCTTAGTTAATACATATATAAATGTATGTATATATGTTGTCTTCATTTTTATTTTTTTATTATATTTTTTCCATAATTTTTGTTTTTATACTTTTAATTGTAGAATATATTAAGCTATTTTTCCTTAAACTATATTTACATCTATCCCTACATATAGTTAGAAGACCATTGAGCATAATTATATAGAGCATAATAATAATAATAAATAAAAAATAATTTATAAAGTAAAGTTCCTTATCGAAGTTCTGAACTCACATCAAAACTGTCACAAAACTGTCCACATTGGAGACCTCTTATGGATTTTGAGTTATACAATATTTAAATATAACAGTTTAAAGTAATTTCTCGGATTAAAGCTGCAAGACGGGCCTAACAGTCGACAGCTGAAGATTATAGTGTTGGGCGTAAATCAGTACTACTTAGGTACCTAGACTGTAAAAGGATGCTTCAAAGTGTCTGGGAAAAAACAGTCATTACACGTTGTCATTTCCATTGATGCTAAAAGGGAACAAACCGGGCATTTAAAAGACTAACCATATCGAATCTCCATACGGCACCGTAAAAAAAACGTCAATTGAAGCAATTTTATAGAAAAAAAAATAAATTAATAAATATTTGCTATCCTAATTTTCCCCCAGATGTCTTAAATTAAAAAAAAAAACCATTTTCATCAATCCAAAAACGAAATACGAAATCCAGTAGTTAATCACCACATCTTATACGCCCCGACAACACCACCATAAATGTCACGTAATGTTATTTTATGTCTTAACAAACGCCCAGACCATTGTGTCCTGTACCCTCTACTAATTTGGAAAGAAATAAATCTAGGACTGTAGCTCGTTATTTGTCCATTGTATTTATGGAAACACCTCGACACTAAGTAAAGGACACACGAGCAACAACAACAACAAAAAGTATCCCAACAATCAACCATAGTTTGCCCCCACTCTCTATTAGGAAAGTCCAAAGGCTGAAGTTGAATGGCGCACTGAAGGAGAGATTCCATAAAAATCGCGTGCTGAATACTCCCTGGAAGAGAGAATTTGTCAAATGGGAAAACATTAATTAGAACTTGGGTCGTAACCCAAGAGTAGTCACTGAATTATTGTGATCTTACAGGATGTATGTGCTCCTGGGGGAAGTATTGAACTTAGGTACGAATAAGCTTGTATTTGTCTCTAGGTATACCACGAAATGGGGATTATATGGTATGGAGTCCATTACTTGTAAAGAGCTTAGACCCATTAATCTAGAGCAGGACCGTAAAACAAAAGCAATTATTTCTCCTTCTCATAATATTTATTAGCGCATTCAACGAGAACAAATGGCCTTCTTTTAATTGCTCTCCTCTCCAGGCTATTTGAAATCTGCAACTGAAGTGTAAATTTTTGAAGTGGTAACGTCTTGAACAACTCTACTTGAAAGTATTGATGATTTGCGGCGTACGTTTTATTTCTAATAGTTTGCTCGAAAAGAAATAGAAAAAGGCAATTATCAGGAATTTACTAATTCGCGTCCCTAAAATTTGAATTTCTGGAAATATGAAGTTTTAAGTATTTTTGTGTTGAGAATTAACACTTTCATGTCCGCACACTTCACGCAATTCTTTTCTACAAGCCGGCCAACCCCACCATCTACGATTTGAATGAAACTTTCAGTTTGTAGAAAATATCAAAATAGCTCACCCACATTATTTTGTTTTCCTCTACCACGACTGCCCCCCCCCCTCCCCACTAAGGTTAGAAATTTCGTAATTTTACGATGAAACGTCATTTTAAAAAAAAAAAATGTCGAGAATGCAGCAACAGATTTTTCTGTTTCTGACTGCATCCTTTATATTTTTCATAAAAAAATATAGCAAACGTGTTAATAATAGAATTTTTTTCAAAAAATAGTATTATTTACTATTGAGTACTTCAAGCACTTTTTTTTTTGTTTTTGTATTTTCATTTTGAAGCTACATATATGGCTTATTTATCTATGGTCAAGAAATGGGTTGGAGTTCGGCTTCGTTTTGGAGATATGAATTTTTAAACTCACCGTATAACTAAAGTAACCTGTATAGGAGCACTGCACTGAGGAAATGTACAGTTTTTTTCTACTGTATTTTTATTTTGAAGCTAGAAGCCCTATATCTATCTATGTACAAAAAATTCCGGTAGAACTCGTCCTCGTTTTTCAGATATAAATTTTTGAACTATCCGTATACCTAAATTAACGCACTGAGAGGAATGTACTAATTTTTTTTCTATTGTGAACCTTATACACAATCATTTTTTTTTTAATTTTTATTTTGAACTTATATTCCTTATCTACCTACGTGCAAAAAATTTTGATGGTGTTCGGTTTTGTTGGAACAAGTTGGAGTTTGTCCGAGATAAAAGGAGGTGGTTTTTCAGTAGCAACTTAAATAGAAAGTAATATAGGGAATTAACTTTGTTAATTATTCCTAAAGGACTGGGAATAATGACTTGTGGTTTTTCTTAAATGAAAGATGATAGATTATAGATAATGTTGCAAAATTTGGCAGGAAGTTGACGTTTCAAGTAATGTAATGACCGATGAAACGTAATTATCGATCTAAAACAATTATTTCAAAAAATGTTTATTTTTAAAAAATCGAAAATTGTGCAGCTTTTATCTCCACGAACCTCGACCCTCGCTATTCCCACCTTAGCTATTTTTGAAAAAAAAAACGAATTATTTAAGTGCATTAAACATTTACATAGAAATATCGATTTTGGTGTATCAAGATAATTTTAGGTTACCCGAAAAAAGTCGTCTTCCAACCCAGAAGAGACTCTATAAAATTTTTAAATATGAATGTTAAAGCTTGTTAGTAGAATTCCCAAATCACATATCTAATTATTTTTTAAATCCGATAATTACTTTCGGAAATAACTCGAAAGGAAAGAGAACCAGCCCTTTTTAGAGTGGAAAATGGACGTTTTTTGAGGGAAAAATTGCTTTGTTTTAATTTCGTGTTTGCGAGCAACCGTTACCTTGACGAAATTTTCCACCCAAACAAAAAAACGTTCACAACATACCGATAATGCATTCGAAAGAAAGAACGGGTAAAATATGTGCAAAATGAAGGAAGGAAGTTGTATATTACCCAAGTGCACAAAAAACACCTTTTTAACGGTAAAAACGTCCGCATGAAGTTTACAAGATAAAAAAAGGTAAAAAAAGAACTCTTTTTACAAATGAAAAAACTTAAAAAAAAATTCTTTGCAAAACAGGGTGTTTCGAATCAGCAGGAACCGCATTACTCATCAGTACGGCTTGGTTCCTACCTGCCATAAACGCCAGTAAAGAGGGCGTTTCGAGTCGATTGAACTAAATTCGCTATGAATTTATTTCATAGCAAAACTCTCTAGTCCCGATAATGCTAAATGTTGGTAGGCATTCAGTAAATACGTACTATTTCACCTTATATATAATTCACCATTAAAAATTATTTTTAAGTGCATATAAGAACTGGATACGAAAATTTTGCACATGTTTTACCTTCTAGTTATAAAATAAAGCAATGCCTGTGCAACCCTTACTATGCACTGGTTTTTTTTAATGACTCATGTGGTTTATTGAAGCAATTATTGAATAAGTGTCCTTAACGTATTACTAGTCATGAATTCGAAAACGGAAGACGTGCGCAAAGAAATTTTGCAATTTTTTCGGAAAATAAGTTTTTGTCGTATTCCGCGATTGGAAAAAATAGTGAAATGATCTTCATGGACGATTAAACACGCTATAGACAAGTTCAACGAAGGGTTTACAGTGAAAGACAATCCCAGAAGTGGAAGGCCAAAAGGTGCAAGTGATGCAAATTTGGAAAAAAAGATATTTGGCTTCATTGAAAGGAACAGATCGATGTCAATTCCTGACTTGGCAAAAAAGTTTGGTGTGAATAAACTAAAAAAAAGGAATAGTATAAAGACATTAAAAAAATAAAAATGTCCAAAACAAACCATCAAGCAAAAACAAGAGGCTATTAGAAGGTCAAGGAAGTTATATAAAAAAATTTGCGATGAAGAAGCTTGCATTGTAATGGATAATAATCATATTTTAAATATGATTTCAGTACACTACCTGGACCTCAATACTACAGTGCAAAAGACAAAAGGGATGTTTCTAATGTCGATAAACACATCCAGGTAGAAAAGTTTGGTAAAAAGGTGCTGGTTTGGCAAGCTAATATCTGCCAGTGTGGGATGAGCAGCAATGCTTTTTTCACAGAAGGGACCATTAACACTGATGATTATATTGAGGAGTGTCTGAAAAGGAAGTTGCTGCCTTTTATTAAACGTCATGACGGCAATATTATCTTTTGGCCTGATTTAGCAACATCTCACTACGCACAAAAGATGCAGGATTGGCTTAAGCAAGAAAACATTAATTTTGTGGGACAAGAGATACCCGCCCTGAACTCAGGCCAATAGAAAGATACTGGGCTCTAGTGAAAAGTGTTTTGCGGAAAGACGAAAGAAGTGCAACTTCACTGTGAAATTTTTCCCGTTTGTGGTCCATAGCAAGCAAAAAAGTAGCGGATCGCGTTGTGCAGAATTTAATGTCTTCCATTAAGAAAAAGATGCGAGAATTTAGTCGGCAAACTATTAATTAAAGAAATTAACTTGAGTTTTTTAAATACGCGTTGTGCTTTATTGTAAAAGAAAATAAATTATAATAAAGTTTTATTTCTATCTTTATTTATCATTGATCAAAAGCCGTGCAGAACTTTCGTGTCCAGTCCTTATGAGGTCAGTCTGGCTATTATCTTTGACGTATACGGCCGGCAGGAATCAAGCCGTACTGATGAGTAATACGGTTCCTGCTGATTCGAAATGCCCTCTTTTGCAAAGAAACTTCTTTTTTTAAAAATTTTTCACTTGTAAAAACAGTTTTTTTTTCACTTAATTCACGTTCTGGATTTAGCAGCAAACTCGGTCAATTTCATTTTGACTAAATTCGCTATGAATTTATTTCATAGCAAAAGTCTCTAAAAAAAAAGTACCCCACCACTCAATTACAACCTCTTGCCTCTTCAATTTGATACAACATACGCCCCATTTTGGATGACCCCTATAAGGGTGGAACTTTTCAGTACATTCAAACCAAGTGTGACTTATCGTTTTGTAGTAAATTTTTGAAATTATATTTAATATTTTTATGAAAACACTATGTACAAAATTGCAGTTCTCGACATTGACATGTTCTCAGGCAGTGTCCCAATATGTAGTAAAAATGCAATTGATATATGTTTCATGTGGCACCAGTTTTGATTTCAGAAAGTATGCACTCATTGTCAATGCTACCAACTGTCGTAAACCGGGCGTTATATGTACATAATTTAGGAATTTACTTATATGCATATCAGTGGGATTTGCCGAATTAACCACAAAAGTATTTACTATTTGTACTATTTGTATTGTTAAATTTTATTTATGGGCCGAAGGAATAGTTTTTCACAAGGCTGTTTTGCTAGAAACGTTTTGATTATCAAGTTGCCAGTTCTGGAAATACCGCTGAACTTCAAGCAGTTTCTCATTCTGAATCGTTACAGTTCAATGGGGAAGTATGTTCTAATGGAAAGAAACAGGAATATGAAAGTGGTGACATTTGCTTTCATGCATTTTGGTTTCAACGAACAGTCTATTTATATACATGTCAGTGGTCTCTATTAACTATGTTCATTATCATCAAGTAGGTATTATCCCCTCTACGGGTAGAAAGTTTTTATTTGATTTTTACTCGGATATTTTTACACAAAAGTAAACATACAGACCTATTGTTACGAACGTGGCCTACGTTCGGTATTCAATTCAAACTATTTCAAAGTTCTCTTTATTACACTCTACTCTTTACTTTTATAATATTCAAAAATAATTATCATTCAACTCTACTGTAATTATCGCATATACTCTACAAATTGTCAAAAACCTTTCCGAAGATTCCATTTTAGAAACATTAATTCGCCGAGCCCAAAGTTGTTTATGTCCGTGCTTTATAGGTGTCGCTTGTCCTTTTCTTTTGCACGTAATAATATTGATATTAATTTAAGTAACTAATGCAATAATTACAGAAAACAAATAGTTTCTAAAATTCGGTTTGGATTGTTTTTTATTATGGGTCTCATTTTCGCTAAGAAATACAACGATTTCTTCATTTTCGTCTTAAAAATTTTTTTCCTAATTTGTCGCCCTATAAATGTTTTTGGCTTATAAATTTAAGCCTTTCAAGTCCAATTTCCCCTTTTTTTTTTTAAGTAAAAGTCTTTAGAGAAAATTTTAATTGCAAATTAACCAATCGACATTTTTATTCTTATGAAGGCATTCTGTCTCTAATCTGTCCCATAAGTGAATTTTGTCTATAAAAGGCGATATTTCGTTATTATGTCTTAAAATCCTGGTAGGGCATTACGTGTTATTTATTTGTAAAGAAAGCAGCTGCCATTCGTATTCCCTTGCATAGCAGCTCTCATTTTACTCTACTAGTAAATATCTTCTTCACTTTTCCGTAATAATGCATTTTGAAGCAATATGGTTTACCTCGCTTTTGATATAAATTACTAACAATACTTGTGCTTCACAAAACTTCAATGACATTTTCCTTCTAATTTGAATATATGTACCTAATAAGAAGAATGTCTGTTTGTCTTGTTACGTCCAAAAACTATATTAAGACTTCGAGTTCTATTGTTTCAGGATTTTTTAGTTTAAAGTTTGCTATATTACTTAATAAGTAGCACGTATAAGAAAAAATGCCTTGATTTCTAAGCTAATTCGAACTTTCCTTGAACACAGCGAGATTGTTCAAAATCTAACTGCTAAAGAGTCTTAAAGCCCCGTTCGAATTTGTGGTTGAAATTAAGGAAAAAATTAGATTAAATCATCTTAAGTTAATACTTAAGATTTAACCTCAAAGTCAAACGGGCTTTTATGACAAAGATTGGGCTTAATTTCCCATATCCAACCTATCGAAATTCTTGGATTTTCATCTAGCTTAAATGGCAAAAACTTAAGAATAGTTTTCCAAATTTAATTACATAATTTTAACCTCAAAAGAACATTTTGATGGTTCAACTTACTAGCTTTTATCCCAAGTATTTAAAGTAAAATGAACTATTAGGGCTAAAAATTATATCGAAATTAAGTAATATTATACATAAATAAGCGATTCTGTCTTTGAAATGCACGATTTTTCCTATTTTGCTAGTTGGGAAGGATAAAGGGCTAAGCTGAACTGAAATAATAGCTCTAATTAAAGGTTATGATCCCGCACATTTTTTTTTTGCTCTATATGTATTACAGGGGTACCGATATAAGACAAAATCAATTTTGACTTACTTTTTGGTATGAATCATCGGATTTGAAATAAAGAACGCCCTATACCTACTCAATACATATGAATGAATGCTTTGTCCCTTGCTAGCAATATACAGAAACTTCAAAGTCATCGCTAAAACAAAATTGTCCTTTAGTCTGGTGGAAAAGTACGAGTGGATTTCTTCAGTAGTTAATTAAATGTCAGCAGCAAAAATCAGTAGAAGTACTCCTCCATAAATCATTGCCCTTAACACATCACTGTGTCACTACTCATCACGTTCTTCCTCCCCCACTTATTTCGGTTCACTGAACTAAAATTGCAAGTCACATACTTTCACACCCTGGCACAATGTTCGGGGACAGGAAAAACAACGAACATGGAATGGCAGCTATTTTTCAAGATAAATTCCTTCACCAAGTCTTTTTCAGACTAATTCCTTATACATAAATATATATGTAGCTAACTACTATCTATAGCTAACTATATAGTAACTAAGTATGTGTCTATGTATGTATATAGTCAGAGGAAGTATATGTTCTCATTTGGAGTATGGAGGAGCTTGTGCGTTTCTTCCTGAGATCAGACAATACGCAATTTACGGACGAATAGGCAACCAATTAAATCGTGGTCTTGTGATGGTCGAAAGAACATCTTCCTTGACTTACTTACTGACAGATTTGAAAGATGCCGCAAATTGAGTTTGCGAGAAGTTGACCATTTTAAGGAACCTTCAAGTATAGTTCCTTTTGCGTAGTTCTTTATCAACACAATCAAATTGCTTTTGGTAAAAATGACACGTAGGACTTTTGTTTCAAAGTTTGCCTATGTTTTATTAGAATTGGTGATTGTTGTGGAGCCATGCACACGAGTATAATTTGGCAAATTTTGTTAGCGAAGTTATGATAATAATCGGAAACATTGTTATGGTAACTGTTCTTATCAAAATATTGTCTATTTGATGTGATGTAAGGATGCTCAGGATATTCTAGCTGTGGAAATACCACTCTATATGATATATCTATAGACCTATAACCCCTAAACCTTTCCCAATATCGTTCCTGTCATGATGTGCTTTGCATCATAGAATATCCCTTGAGCTTGGCTTAATAATATAAAAGAAAAACAAAAAAATTCAGTCTAGGTATAATAAATACAGGACCATACATCATTTGGCATAAAATGACAAAAAAATCACGGCATACATAAAATTAGGCAGGGGTCGAACTCCAAATTTGAACGCATAATAAATTAAATACATATAGCTATTCATGAATGTTCGCAACTACACAAACTGGAGCTATCATTGAAATGTTGCAAAACCTCCGGTATATTCTTCCTAAGCTAATTATCTTGTTTATGGTGAAAATGTGGCAGAGACGGTTCGTAAAACTCGAACATTTTTGGATCGTCGTGAAGCACCTTGTCGGACCACAATACAGAAATTGGTAGAAAAATTCGAGCTGTCGGGACAAGTTAGTGATGTGAAGAATAAAACCCGTCCACGTCGCTCAAGAACAGTAGAGAATATTGCTGCTGTAGCCGAAAGTGTTGAAGAAAACCCAGGTTTGTCCATTCCTCGTCGTTCTTTGGAATTAGGCATTCCACAAACGTCATTACACCGTATTTTGCATAAAGATTTGGGTCTTAAGGCTTATAAAGTTCAGTTAACACAAGAACTCAAGCCGCCCGATCATCAACAACCTCGAGTCTTTGCTGATTGGGTCCTTGAAATGCATGATGAGGCCCATTTCCACCTCGATGGATTCGTCAACAAGCAAAATTGTCGTATCTGGGGCTCGGAAAACCCAAGAGTTATTGTTGAAAAGCCTCTCTATCCTCAACGTGTGACTGTTTGGTGCGGTTTATGGTCCCGCGGGGTCATTGGACCTTACTTTTTCGAAAATGAGGCTGGAGCAACAGTTACGGTGAATGGATTGCGCTATCGACAGATGATTAATGATTTTTTATGGCCGGAATTGGATGGTATTGATCTGGAGAACGTTTGCTTTCAACAAGACGGCGCTACGTGCCATACAAGCAACGAAACCATTGATCTTTTACGGGAAAAGTTTCCGGATCGTGTTATCTCTCGAAGAGGTGATCACAATTGGCCACAGAGATCTTGTGACTTAACACCTTGCGACTTCTTCCTTTGGGGCCACGTGAAAGAGAAGGTCTACGCCAACAGCCCAGCGTCGATTCAAGACCTCAAAGATGGAATTCGTGAGGCTATCGAGAACATAGGGCAGCCACTTTGCGATTTGGTTATGGAAAATTTCATGTAAAGGATATGGTCCTGTAGGCGTGGTCGTGGTGATCATTTGGCTGATGTTATTTTCCATTATTAACGGTATACCTTCCTCTTTATAATGAAATAAAGATCCGATCATTTATCTGAAAAAATGGCATTTTTCTTTGAATATCAAAATAACACCTCTTATTGGAAAACCCTTTATATCACTTAATAACTAAAATTTCACATATGTATCAACTTAACTAAAAAAAACGTATACTAACAGCTAATATTTTATAGAGTTTACTTCTTAAGAATGGCACCAATATATGTAGAGATATATGTTGCAATATACTTAATAAGTGTGATATATAATTAAATATGCAATAAATGGTTAATCAAAAAACGTACTCACCAGACTAAAATGTGTAATCGACTTTATGTTCTAATCGTGTCCCGCAACAAGGTACTTTACTTCAGTCGGGACCCAAAACAAAGTTTTATTTTGATTAGTAGAATTCTTGTTCTAGTCGTTCCCCGGAACAAGATACTTCACTTCAGTCGAGACCCAAGGAAAAGTTTTATTAGTAGTAATTATTCTAGTCGCTACCCAGAATAACTATCTTTATCTTAGTCGAGACCCAAGATGAAGTTTAATATTAGCAGTGTTATTCTAGTCACTACCCAGAATAACTATTTTTATCTCAGTCGAGACCCAAGGCAAGGGCGGATCCAGACGTTTGCTCTAGGGGGGCGATCGCCCCCATCGCCCCCTATAACCGCACTTGCCATCAGCTGTGCACTGATCTGTATAGCTTTCTTATTTCGTTTTGGCATGAAAATTTCATTAGCATTCAGATATCGCCAGAGTTCTCTTATCTATATAATATAAGTTTTTGATCCCGTAAACATAGTAAAATTTAATCCCACATAAAATAGACATTATACACTTCTTGCTTGCCTTACTACTGGTGTTTTTCATACATAGGTCGCTTGCATTTCGCTAAAACACCATAATTTCTTCGGCTGGACTGCAATTTCTTGCAACTTAAATGGTGGAAGAAATTTTCGAGGAATGGTAATTAGGTAGGGTTAATATATATATTATCCTATTTGCCTTAAATTAAATATTTGCAGGACAACTGAATCTGAGATTAATTACCTCGGCTATGATAATTTTCCCAACATACTACTTTTCATCAAAATACCCGGCTTTTGTGAGCTTTCGATCACAAAAAAGCGCAACAATGCTTGTACTGAAAATTCATTAGTGATATAATTTTACATTTTTTGAGAATAATTGATGACTAAAAAGGAAAAAAACAATAAATATATCAAATAACTATCTAGAGTTTTCCATTTAATCAAATTACATTTGTATATAAATTTTTAAATTTTCATGGTATACAAAGAAAGGATATTCAAAGGAAAGTAATTTAATTAAGTATTTTGATAAACATTAGGAGTCCCAATTTTAAATTTCGGGAAATTGTTATTCACTATAGTGTAATTTGAGCTGTCCAGATCTTGTTTTCTCTGTATACCTTGAAAATTTTAAAATTTATATACAAATGTAATATAATTTAAAAATTTAATTAAATGCAAAATGAAGGAAAACTCTGGAGAAATGAAGGGAGAAATTATTTTCTATTTTTTTAACGCCGGTTTAGAAACGGTCTTTTTTAAAATTTTTTTTTTGTATTTTCTATTTCATTGGATTAGAATATAAATTTTGATTTATTATTATTAGAGCCCTAAGGGGGGCGATCGCCCCGATCGCCCCCCGCTGTATCCGCCACTGACCCAAGGTAAAGTGATTAGGTTAACCAAATTTATTCCAGTCGAGACCCAGAATAAATATCTTTATCTCAGTCGGTACACAAGATAAAGTTGTTGTGTTAGTAAATGTTATTCCAGTCGAGACTCAGAATATGTATCTTTATCTTAGTCGATACCCAAGATATAGTGAATTGGTTAGTAAGATTTATTCCAGTCGAGACCCGGAATAAATATCTTTGTCTCAGTCGTCACTCAAGATAAAGTAAATTTGTTAGTACGATTTATTCCAGTCGAGACCCAGCATATATATTTTTATCTCAGTCCAGACCCGTTATTATGTTAGAACTCTTTATTCTAGTCGTTACCCAGAATAAAGTAAATTTGTTAATAATTTTAAGTTATTACTACTAGCCAAGTCGATCCGATGTATGCTAGATGCAAAAAGAGAAAGATTCAAGTTGGCCTACGACTTAATTGCTTCTGATATGCGCACGGCACCAATAAATTGTTTTAAATTGCGCATAGCAACCAAAGTACGTTGACCTTAGTAGCTATGCGTGGATGGCAACAGAAAAGTATGTTGATCTTAGCAGCTGTGCGCGGAGAATCAGAAGAGTACATTGACCCCAGCAGCTGTGCGTAGCAACTACAAAGTATGGTCACATAACAACAAAAAAAAGTCTTTATATATGTGGCCATTCCTAAATTGGTTTCGAATACCTACTAAAAGGTTTTAATGTTTTCTTACTAAATTATCATTTGCTGACAATAATAATAAAAATATGTGAATGTCGATGTGGAATTCGTTAGATTATGTGGATCGAGTCTCCAGTTTGTAAAGTGTGGATCCTTTGCACAATACTGTTTGCTGCCCAGCGAGTATACTGCATTGCCGGCTCCTCAAATTTAGAAAGGGGAATATGACATCTCAAATTCATCGTATATTTATATTTTTGTTCCCTAATGACTGATGATAGTCTATTCGGGGATAAATATCCTTTATTATGTAAGTGTCATGACTATTAATGATTTAAATTATGATTCTTTGTGGTTCTTTTGACCTTTTTCTTTTCAGCATACGTCTGAAAGGAATCAAGCTGCAGATATTTGATACGCATCGTCGCGTTGTGGAAGTTCGACCTCGAACAGTATCCCTGACAGACATAAAAGTGGATATTGATATGACAAACTGTACTTAGATATTTCAATTCAGTTGCAAATGGCAAAAGTTAATTGTAAATATATGATAAATTCGAGATTTGGATCGAAAATAGAAAAAAAATGCGTTATCGTGCAATAAGATCCTAGGTTGAGATGAAAAATGTATCGGCGGCTGGATGCGGCCTCTTAATTCACAAATTTGTGTGAAACGAAGAAAAGTGTGGCCAAAGGTTTATTTAAAAATAATAAAATTGTAATGGAATAAATTCTTAACGGAATTTTGTTTTTAAATGGAGAATTCACAGTTTTGAGAAAAGGAAGTGCCGCGGTTCAATGAGAAAAAATTCAAAACATATTTTACAGTTAAAAGAAATACATTTAAATTCCTGGTCTCCAAATTTAAAAAATAATTACAAGGCAGAACACAATTTGGCGATGGGCAATTCGTTATGCTCATTTTGCCTCCATGTTGATAAAAATGTTTGTTCCTTCTTCTTATTTATCACTTTCTCATGATAGCACAGAAATATTTTTGCTTAATTTGAAACATTATCATATTATTATTAATAACTAGATGGCGCTGCGCAAAGCTAGAAGTACCGATGATCAGGCTATACCCAGTAATCTTTGAGGGTATTGATATCTAGTTTATACCCACTAGTTTTCTTGTTATGTTGAGAATATTTTATGACACACATGTTGTATAAACAGGGTATTCCGTGTCTAGATATCGATATCCCATGTCTGTCATAAGCATCACGTTATAGTAGAAAAAGTATACCCGTGCACCACTTTTCTTTACAAAAGAATTGGTGGTTTTTAAAACGCGTTTCATTGCAATTACTTGATAACTTATTTCTGTCAAATTTAAAAAAGTAATAAAAAAAAATATTGCCGAATTAAAAATGTAATAAAAAGAAAATTTTGAAACTGTTTTCTTGAAAGTCCAAAACAGCCAAAAAATCACTATTTTCGATTTGATCGACCTGTAAACATTAATAAATTTCACTGAAGTTTTGCATAGAAGCTTAAAATTATATTAGCTAACAAATTATTAATAAGCATGCAGACCATTTTGCAAAATCCATACATTTTTGGGCTACCCTAAATATACTCATTAATCAGGATACTACTTTTATAGTTCGGGAACATAAGTACACAAATAAAGGAATTATGTATACAAAAGAAAAAACAAAATCAAAGATACATGTTTCAGGATATTCAAGGATAAAAACCTCAACTCTTCTTCCTGAAAAATTTTGTTGGGTTCTTCTGTTCTGGGAAACTTTAAAATGATACCAAAATCATTAAATTTGGCTAATTACTTATAAATATTTACAATGACATTTCACGAAACTTTAAATTAGTCTATCTCGCGAGGTACGAGGAAAGAGACTGAGAATCTGGATATTACATAATACTCTATAATCCATTCAAACAAGCTAAATGTGAAAACAATCCGTGATGGTCGAACAGAAAGTGCTGGACGATTTTGCGTGGAATGATCCTATATGTACAACGTACGTATACTATGTAGTATTTCGAAGCTGGCTCGATATAGGCCTACCTAGTGATGGGGTAAAACTCTTCAAGGAAAAGCCACGAATCTCAAAGTTTATTTAATTGATCATAAAAGGCATCTTCATAGGTTAGCTATAGGATATTTTAATTGCTTTCATAAAAACCTCTATGACTTCAATAATAGAACTTAAGAAATGTCTGATAAAACTCGAAAATAGCAACGATCCCCTGAGCTTGGCGTAATAATATAAAAAAAAAGAACAAAAATATATGTAAGCTACAATGACTTTAAATTTAAAGAACATATTAAATTTTTTATGCTTTATGTTATTCTGAATCTGTTAAATTAGTTTGTTTATTTTATCTTGTCCTATAATAGTTACGTATGTATATTACACGACCATCAGGGCTAAGTTTCAATTGCCTTTATTCACTTTTCAAACACGTGATCTGAGTAAAGGATGTACACTGAAATCAATATATGATTAAGGATTAGACAACACGACAATGAAGCATAAGTATTCGGGAAAGTCCCCAAGTGATGGACGTATCTCATTAAGTATAGACATACAGATGTCTCATGACGGATAATAAGTAGAATAGTCCTTTCATATTGCAGGGGAAGTACATATATATTACTTATATATGTATACATCCTCATACAACCGTACACATCTTATAGAGGCAATTAACAACATGAACGGAAGCACGGACACAAATCTTTTGGCCCTTGCTTAAGATGGGATATTCCCTTGTCCTTGTAATGAATGCTAGGATAACGTGTCTGAGATAGAAGTAAATTATTGCTCATTTCGAAGGACAATTAATTGGAAATAGCTCGTGAGAAACACCTACTGCATTCTAATGGTGTTTGTAGTTTAAGTATCGAAAGATAAAGAGAGATTCTGCTTTAATGTCGTGAAATGAGGCAGTTAGGATTTAAAGGGGACAGTTCTTCTTGGTACAGCTACTTTCGGAGGTGTACTTTATCAATTGGAGCTTGCGTGTTGTCTTTATACATATTTATTACATGATAAAAATTATGTCGGTCATAGCCCAATTGGGAAAAACATATCCCAAAAAAATTTTATTGTCTCGACGAACCGAGTTCAAGAGTATGTGAGAGGAAATTTTCTATAAAAATGAATACACATATTTGGCAAGGTGTCAAGTTTTGTTTGATATACATATATGTCCACAATTGTTGAGAATTCTGTGGTAGACAAGATAGAAAGCTGCGGTGGAGGACTGCTTGAAGCAGGGAACTGTGCTGTTTTCAGGCTTGTTTGGTGCAGGAGGTCGCGGCAACGGCTTGACCTGGGTACCGGTCTTCTTTTCTACTTCCGAAAACCGACTCTCAAATCTCGACTTTCGAAACACGACTCTCGAATCTCGACTCTCAAAACTCGACTCTCGAATCTCGACTCTCGAAATTTGACTTCTCGAAGGGTGGTAGTTACCACTTCCAAACCAAAACCGGAAAGCTCCCCATTCACTCATTCTAAATCAAAAAACCCCATGTAAATCCATCCACGTTTACTACCCTAAAACTCACGAACGGCACTCTCAAGCGCTCAGACACAAACTTTCTGAGTCAGGGGTCTGTAAATTGATAGAAAGTTATTAAAAAATAGAGTGAGTAATTTATCATGAATAGAAAATATAGTATAAGGCGAATTAGATCGTAAATCAAGGATGGAATCAATTGTATGACATTCTCTTGTAATACTTAGCGGAAATTGGAATAGCATCGCACATTAAATTTTCTGTTATTCTGTTATTTTAATAAATTGCTTAAGAGGAGTTGCTATCAAATTTTAGAGATTTCCAACATTTTTCATCGTAAATTTCTCCTTCACTACAAGTGATAGAAACATCATTATATGGCATATGATAGCTAAATCAGAGCTATAGTGCCTAACGTCGAGACATATTTTTGAAAAAGTTTTGTGGCACCAAAAAAAGGCGGTTTCCAGAAGGAGCAAAAACCGAATTTTACTGACTTTTCTCAGAGCCTTTAACTGTTTCTTAAGGAATTATTTTAGTTTTAGACAGACAAAGGATGTGTTTGAACGTATACTGTATTGCTCAACATTTTAAAATGCTAAGGAGTTAAGATTTTTAAATATTTTCAATTTTAAACAATGAAATTAAGAGCATATTTCGGTCTTCTAAGAACTCCTCTAAATTGTAATTATTTTTAATTAATTTGAAGGAAAAATTATATATTTTCTTCCGCTTCATTCATTTAGTTTGCTTATTTAAGCAACAGAAGCCTATAAAAAATTGATTTCTATATCTGATTTGTGACTTCACTCAGCAGCGTTAAATGTATAAATTTAAACAGTATTTCATTTCTAAGAA
This sequence comes from Dioctria rufipes, assembly GCA_963924295.1. NCBI lineage: Eukaryota > Metazoa > Arthropoda > Insecta > Diptera > Asilidae > Dioctria > Dioctria rufipes. The sequence goes on along the minus strand of OZ002742.1, from coordinate 175,919,583 downwards.
ATTTGTGGTAATTTAATTTGACTAGCTAAACATTTTTATGTTTTTTATTTAAAGGGGTTTCCAATAAGAGGTGTTATTTTGATATTCAAAGAAAAAGGCCATTTTTTGAGATAAATGATCGGATCTTTATTTCATTATAAAGAGGAAGGTATGCCGTTAATAATGGAATATAACATCAGCCAAATGATCACCACGACCACGCCTACAGGACCATATCCTTTTCATGAAATTTTCCATAACCAAATCGCAAAGTGGCTACCCTATGTCCACGATAGCCTCACGAATTCCATCTTTGAGGTCTTGAATCGACGCTGGGCTGTTGGAGTAGACCTTCTGCTCTTTCACGTGGCCCCAAAGGAAGAAGTCGCAAGGTGTTAAGTCACAAGATCTCGTTGGCCAATTGTGATCACCTCTTCGAGAGATAACACGGTCCGGAAATTTTTCCCATTGATCTTTTACGGGAAAAATGGTTTCGTTGTTTGTATGGCACGTAGCGCCGTCTTGTTGAAAGTAAACGTTGTCCAGATCAATACCACCCAATTCCGGCCATAAAAAATCATTAATCATCTGTCGATAGCGCAATCCATTCACCGGAACTGTTGTTCAGCCTCATTTTCGAAAAAGTAAGGTCCAATGACCCCGCAGGACCATAAACCGCACCAAACAGTCACACGTTGAGGATAGAGAGGCTTTTCAACAATACCTCTTGGGTTTTCCGAGCCCCAGATGCGACAATTTTGCTTGTTGACGAAGCCATCGAGGTGGAAATGGGCCTCATCACTCAAGATGAGTTTTCGATGGAATTCCGGATCATTTTCATGCATTTCAAGGACCCAATCAGCAAAGACTCGACGTTGTTGATGATCGGCAGGCTTGAGATCTTGTGTTAACTGAACTTTATAAGCCTTAAGACCCAAATCTTTATGCAAAATACGGTATAATGACGTTTGCGTAATGCCTAATTCCAAAGAACGACGAGGAATGGACAAACCTGGGTTTTCTTAAACACTTTCGGCTACAGCAGCAATATTCTCGGCTGTTCTTGAGCGACGTGCACGGATTTTATTCTTCACATCACTAACTTGTCCCGACAGCTCGAATTTTTCTACCAATTTCTGTATTGCGGTCCGACAAGGTGCTTCACGAAGACCCAAAAATGTTCGAGTTTTACGAACCGTCTCTGCCACATTTTCACCATTTTTATAGTGAATTTTAATAATTTCAATTTCGTTGTTGAATCGTGTGTCTTTCCATTTTTATTAATGGCGTAGTTTCTACTTGTCAAATGTCAAAAAATGATAGCTCCAAGAGTGACATCTACCGAAATAGCGGGCTAATTAAAATAACACCTCTCATTGGAAAACCCTTTAGTTGAGAGATTGACTTTTCATAAACGGTTGCGATTTTTCGTAGTTCCACTGCTATATCTATATTTGACATTTTTCCAATTCAATCAGCTGAAAAAAACTCTACTGTCATTATCTGTAATAGTGCATTATAAATTTATACTCCAATAGAGCATAACCAAAGTAATATATCGTTTCACAATGTTTCTATTTAGCTCCTAATTATACATTTGGGGTATAAAAATAACGACATCGTAGAGTCTTAAATTTTATATAGTGATTTTCTCTATTGACACAAATCAATATTAGCAAGTTTAAAAGTTAGAATTGCTGTAAGACCAATTCTTATAATACCCTTGATGAATGGCCCTTATGAAATTCCGTATGGTCACCCATTTTTAGAAATTTTGATTTTTGTAGTGGTATTCACATATATTTCTATAAAATTGTCTGGGACTGTACGCTTTCACACTATTCGTTAAAAACCTAAATTTTTATATGGAGTCACCAAGAATGGATTGCCTAATTTATTTCATTTTTGAAATATTTTTCTATGTCAACGCTTTCTCAGGCAGTGTCCCAATATATAGTGGAAAGCGAAATTTTTGTATGGCAACCGCACGAAGGAGTTGCCCGATTTGTCTCATTTTCGAACTTAATTTTTAGTTTTTTTTAAAGCCCGCATACAAAATTTCAGCTCTCTAAGTGCATGCGTTCTCTAGTTTTCGTGCGCACGGTTGGACGGACGAACGGACAGACGGACATGCCAAAATCAAAATAACTTTTATTATTATGCGTGGGTGTCCAATCCATTTTGCTCTACTATCATTATTTCTGTGCGTTACAAACGCAATGACAAACTTAGTATACCTATAGATTACATCTAGGGTACAAAAATCAAAGACATACTCGTATAGAAAAAAAGTTGATAAGTACGCAGAGAGTACATAGAAAGCCGGCTCTAGTGACAGGTACATAGCACTGAAATTCCTTGGTAACATAGTTTAACTCAAAATGTAAATAAAATATATTAGAAAACTTTACAAATAAATAATTTTTGTAAATAAAATGCACTAAAAAGTAAAAAAATAATTTTTTTCTTTCTCAGTGATGTACACAAGAAAAGTTTAATTGCGAAATAAAAAATGCTAGAACTCAGATTAAGTTTTAAAAGTTTGGGCATCCATAACTATAATCGCAATTGTCTAACTGCACATCATGCCCAATCTTTTAGGATTTAATCTGAGTTCTAGCATTTCTTATTTTGCAATTAAACTTTTCTTGTGTACATCACTGAGAAAGAAAAAAATTATTTTTTTATTTTTAGTGCATTTGATTTACAAAACTTATTTATTTTAAAAGTTTTTTAATACATTTTATTTTTTACTTCTTAGTCATAAATACTACTCTGCCGACTCTTGAAACACTACTCTCGAATCTCGACCCTCGACTCTTTTTTTTCGTCTCTCGACTCTCTTTTCTCGTCTCTCGACTCTCAAATCTCGACGCTCGTTCCAAAAATCTGGACTCTGGAATCTCGACGCTCAGTTCATACCACACACGGCTCAAATTGCACAACCCCAAGGATGGGTGTTACCACATCCACCCCAAAACCCTCAACAGATAAGAATATGTTACCCAATCAACAAGTTCCCCATTCACTCATTCTAAATCAAGAAACCCCATGTAAATCCATCCATTTACTACCCTAAAACTCTTTCGTCACGAACGGCACTCTCAGGCGCTCAGACACAAACTTTTTGAGTCAGGAGTCTGTAAGTTGATCGAAAGTTATTAAAAATGGCGAACAGAGCAAATAAAACCTTACCCGCTGAATTATGAAATTAATAAAAAATTATAAAATGTCAAATGGATATTCTACACCAACATAGAGCGAAGCAAATGCTTAAATTCGAAATAATATTTCTGCTTTTGTAATGCAAAGTACCATTTTCAGTTCATTCTAAGTAATTCTAGCCTCTCTCAGTGTGCTGGTGGAGAGAGGCTGCGCGCAAGGCGACCGACGTGCTTTTCCCAGTACTCTGGTGCATGTTGGTTGACTCACTCATCACGGAGCTGAAAAATGTGGGATTCTCATGTGAAGTGTATGCGGATGACATCCCTCTGCTCATTTCCAGACACAGCATGGCTGCTGCCTATGCCTTCTTGCAACGAGGCCTCAATATTGTTGAGGACTAGAGCGCACCCGTCATGATATTACAGTGAACCCAACAAAGACCAACTTAGTGCTCTTCTCCAGAAGACGTAAGCTTGGGTACTTTGTACTTCCGAAGCTTTTTGGACACACTCTGCAACTCTCTGCTCATGCCAAGCACCTTGGAGTCTTCCTTGACTTGAAGCTGACATGGGGATTGCACGTAGAAGAAAAAGTTAATGCAGCTATGACGATCTTCGCTCAATGCAGGAGAACCTTTGGAAGCAAGGGGCATGAGACCGAGGGTTGTGCATTGGATGTACACCTCGATCATCAGACCCATGCTCACATATGCGTCCTGTGTATTGTGTCCCAGAACGCTTGTGAGGACTGCGATCTGGAAGCTGGCGGGCCTGCTTGGGAATTACAGGCTCCATCCGATCTACGGCTACTGCGGCTCTTGAGATCCTACTCAATCTGCCACCCCTGGATCTTGTCATTGAGACAGAGGCCAAAAGGGCTGTATGCAGATTGCGCTCATGGGGATGTGGGAAGGACGGCTGGACTGGTTCTTCTCATTGCTTTATGGCGTATCGGCTGGACTTGAAAAACCCTCTGGCCGGTATGGTACGGGATGCGATGGTAACTGAGCTTCGGTTTGGGCGTCGCTTCTCTGTGAGCTTTCCTGTAAAGGAATCGTGCACTGAGGGAGGTGCCTTACGAGCCTTCCCTGATCTGCTCTAAAAAATTTCACCGACGGCTTTCTCACTAATGAGGAAGCTGGGGCGGGTGTCTACTTTCCTGAGCCTGATTTGGGAATGAAATACTCACTTGGAAGACACCCCACTGTCTTCCAAGCTGAAGTCTTCACCATCTCAATGGCAGCAAAGTTAGCCCTTGATATGCAAATCAAGGGGAATGACATTGCTATCCTTTCGGATAGTCAGGCAGCCTTTATGGCTCTGAGTGGTCCTCGGATAACGTCTAAGTTACCGGGGGATTGCAAGTTCTCAGAGGATAAGTTGTATGCTTACAACAAAGAGTCCCTCCTGTGTGTTCCTGGTCACATGGGGATAATGGGGAATGAAAGGGCTGACCGTTTAGCTAGGGCTGGCTCTGATTCTCCGTTCCTTGGACCGGAGCCCACCGTAGGCGTTGCTACCTCGAGTACGGGTCTCTCATCAAAGCGGATGTTGATAGGAAGCATCAACAGAAATGGGAGAACCTGAGTACTTATATGTGTACAAAACTGTTTCTTGATGGGCCCAATGGAAATATCTTCGATTTTCTCATGGGACTCGGAAGAAAACAATGTAGAACTGTGGTTGGCATCATCACAGGCCGCAACTCACTTCACGCTCATCTAACAAGGATGGGAGTTTTTGACAGCCTTGAGTGTCTGCCCTGCCTCGAAGGAGAGCCTGACACAACCGATCACTTTTTGTGTGAGTGTCCAGCCCTCGCCCGGAGCAGACTGGATACTCTAGGATCTGCCCTTCTATCTGTAGATGAGCTGAAAAAAACCTTCCTCACCAAGAGCTGATGCGCTTCATTAAGGGGACAGGAAGGTTTTAGTGAATGGGCTTCTAGCAGATCAGTACAATGGGCCGCTATGGCCTCCGTGCTTGGAATAGGTTTCTTCTCTTCCCCTGCCTCTATAACAAAAACACAAAAAAAAAGTAATTCTAGGCTTGCTGTACTGAATAAAAACACAAAAAAGCAGTAGAAAAGTTCATTTAATTCTGTCGTATATTTTGACATTAAGGGACGACGAAAGATCAAAATCACTCCCAAAATGAGCTCAGCAAACCTTGAATTACGTTGAATTAACTGAAGAAAATGACACTTCACTCACTCAAAAATATGCTCTCGGACTAAAGCACTAATAATGCTCTAAGTAGGTGCAGAATATCCATTTACCATAGTTTACAAATATTGTCACAACCTCGGAAGCAGTTGAATAATTTATCATACTTTTACGCGTATATTCTGATGTTTATTTAATGCAAATTCATTTTATTTCACTTTTTGATTAATGAAAAGTTAAAAGAATTTATTTAAAGAACGTCAAAATTTTGGTAAGGCGTCAAAATATTTAAGTGACAAAAATATACACCCAAGAAGAGTACGACAAAAGATCACAATCAGCACCCTGGACTTCAAACGGAACTCGGCGCCTGACGTAACTTCATCCATCTTTTGCACTGATTTGTCTTAATATATTATTCCACTAATGAACCTCAGGCAGGTGGCAATCAACGGACAATTATTTTTTATACTTCTTAAATGTATACATTTATTTAACACATGAAAATAATTTCACAGGAAATTGCTAAACTCCAAAAATTGTTGCTAAACTTACCAAGCTTTACGAGTTGCCTTAACAAAAAATGTGGACATTCCTAACGCACCTAATCAAGACTGTCAATATGTCAGAAAGGATTCACTCTGTCCTTGTCCAGTATCCTATATACATATATACAACTTCTTAACGCTTTCAGAATGGATAAAGGCTGATTAAACTGTATACGAAGCCTATACGAAGAGGGTTAATGCCTTGAGAGCAAAGACAAGTTTACCGCTTTACGTCTGAATGGAATCGTAATTAAAACTTCCATCACGAAATCAATTACTCCACTTGTAAGGATAGTGTGCACAGGGTACATATATCCATCCAATCTCTACTATATCGTCTATCGATTAGCAATCAGCCTGGTACTGATGCTTCCGCTGCCGGATTTGCTCGTGTTCTCATTCAAGATGAACAGTAAAGTTCCTGACTATATTAAAAGCGCACGGAGAATCATCCGCCAGGGATTACACTTACTCTCCTTTTCCATTTAGTAGAAGTGAACATTTGACGTGGGACATTTGGTTGTTATTGCCCTTATGAGCCTATCCCCATATTTGGTCGGATATTCATACCCAAAACACTTGGCATTTTCTAATGTTGGCTTTTTACATTTTTACGCCATTAGGAATTGGGCAAACGACTTTAAGATGACATTTCACGAAATATGCCTATGGTGTGAACAGTGTCGTTAGTCGTAATAAACTTTTATGGTTATTACATCGCGCCTCATATTGTGGTTACGCCGAATTTTGTATAATTTCAAATGCGTGTTCCTCAACTGTTTATTAGCATCATAAAAAGTGTAAACATGCCGGAAGCATACGGATATATGAGTAAGTTATACAAATAGGCAGTTGCTCTGTTACATAACCATGAAATGTTACGAACAATAGCTGATGCAAAATTAATTGGTAGCCAATCAGGGTGGCGCTAAATGTTGACTCTGACGAATTAATCTTGAATAAATTTTTCACAGGCATGAGTTTTAAATTTAAGGAATTTTTCATATTTAATAGTTTTATATTTTAGTGTAAATCGCCTGTATTGATTGCAATTATCTTCCTTTACTTCATTTGTTGTGGCATGGGGGCGGGCGTCTCGTTTGCAAATTAATTTGAGCTGAGCCTTTCTGTCTACTTTTATTTTTAAGAAACAATAAAAACTGCAATTTTATAGTACTCCACAAACAAAATTCTTTACAGAAAAAAAAACATTTAAAAATTTTACTATACAATACTTCTTTAGGTGTTGGCGTGGGGCCGGAGATCCGACTTCTAAACACTGAGTCCAATGTATATTCGGTTTTTTAGGAAGATTGTTTTCAAAATTCTTAGATTTAGATGATATCTGTTTTATGCGAAGCATAACATCCTATGAACTTTGCAGCCCTTTTTATTTAGCTCTTACTCAGTATTTTGTATTACTTCTGAAAATATCTTTCTTCCTCCCAGATTGTTATAATGCAAACACTACAGTATTTTATTTTATTTGCTAGATTTATTAATACGTTATTAATATTTATTAAATTTTTTAATTGGAGGTTCTATTTTTAGTCCCACGAAAATCTAAGGAGAGAAATATTGACCATGGCAGTGGATTATACGCATTGGCATGTTTGAGTATACAATTGCATGAAATTGCATTTTGGTATCGTTATCGCATATTATAGTACTTTCTCGTTTATAGTAGGCGAAATTGGGGAATTGTGAGTCACAATTTTTCCAAGCTCAATAACGGCCACAAAAATCAAATTGTTTTAAAGTTTCATAATGGTTTATGTTTCTAGGAAGGAAACTCTAACTTGTAGCTTAAGCAGTATCTTGAAATTATTATCTGCTGAAAAAATCTGAGTTGGCAAAAAGTATACGTTTTTGAGATTTTTAAAAATGTTGGGGAATTGTGAGTCACCGTCTGAATTAAGTTAAAAATCAAAAGTATCGTTGTAAAATTTGTATTGTATGATTGGAAATTACATAAGAATCATCATGGTATGGTGTATACAAGGTCTTAAGTAGTCCAAATACAGGAACATCAAATAGTTACATACAGTGCGTACAATGTGGAGAGAAAGATAACATTGTAATTCCGTGCTCGACTGCCTTATCAATTGCTTCAATGGATAAATGAGATGTGTGCTTATCAAGCAACAAGAGTGTTGGTGAACCGGCATTAGCACCGGTGTGCTTAATGAAAAAAATCTATATACTTTGTGAATTTTTAGTAATCTCTCCTTGCCGGAACCAGCTATCCGTGGTATCATAGGAAGTAGTTTGATCACTATTGTTGTGTATATAGGGCGTTTGTTGTTAAGGCCTGCAGAACTGTTCTATTGTTGTCTGCGGGCGGTATCTTGAAACGGGCGTTGATACTTTTACTAGAGCTGTTGTTGTCTTCAGTTGAAGAGCTGCTGAGTCCACGTATAATATCAACAATACTGGACAATTAATGTGACTGGTCTTGAATATTGTACATCTAAGAGTCAGCGATGCACCCTTGCAACGCACCTCCTTGTCTTTCTCTGTTTGCAACCAGCTAGTTTTTCGTCTTTACGTGAGTAGTTACATACCTTGAGTTCGTGAAACAATTTTTATTAATTGAAGATATTAGAGAACGAGCCAAACACAGAAGTGGCCGTGTAACAATTCTTAGAATGGATCTAGATACTGAAATTAATAATATATCTCGAATCACTGAATATTAATAACACTAATTGATAAAATGAAAGTTATGTAAATATCTAAACTCTTTTTGTTTAACAAGATCTCAACTTATTCGGCGAAAAAAATGTAAAGAACTCAGGGCGGATCCGAATCCAAGTCTTCGACTTCGTCTTGTTAGTACAGCTAGTGACGTAACATCGAGTCAATCTCTATTCGAATCCATGTCTATGCCACCGAGCTTTGCTACTTTGTATAACAGTTTAGACATTTGGTTAGCTTGATCATCGAGTCATATTTTAAATAGACAACATATTTTGAAGTTTTATTTATTCGTTTATTAGTTTCGTCTTGATTGCATTTATTTTGACATTATGGCGGACGCGGAAAAAGTGAAGTGTAAATATTGTGCAAAATAAGCAGATATATATGTACCAATTAGAGATAATTGTAACATATTTTTATTTCAAATTTAATTTAATTTCAAATCATAAATAATAATATTATAATTAATTACATTTATTAATTATGACAAACAGTAGGAACTGGCTCTAAACGTCAAATATCAAGCTAAGCACACGATTTCGGACAGGTTAGCTTCGTCTAACTATTATAATAGCTGAGCTTGTTGTATTACGTCACTAGCTGTACTAACAAGACGAAGACGAAGACTTTGATTCGGATCCGCCCTCGTATACAAATTTTTTTGTTTATCATTTTAAAAATCTTAGCCTGCTCTCTGATGCTTTGCGAAATCTTCCCGTAATTTTTATTAATTTCGAAAACAAAACCTACAAATATCCGAGTCGAAAATTAAAGATGTTCGATACCGTCACGGCCCTAATTTAATGGACTTATTATACTGCTGTCGCCACAAATTCAGCGCCATATACACATTTGTTCCTCTTTCTGCTGATGTTGCCGAACCAATTCTTTTTCTGCCTTTTTGTGCAATGACTTTCACGGCTTTAGTTGGAACAGTCGACAATGAACACTCATCCAAATTCCATATGCGATTAGATTCAAAGAGAGTTTCGATGAACACAGACTGTTGAAAAATGAATAGACAGCCTCCTTATTAAAGGACCTTGCACGATTTTGGCTGACTTGCTCCGTCATTCGTAACGACAACTTCTGTTGACGGTTCATAAATGCGTAATACCAGTCATTGCTTACTCGAAAATTCTCATTCCACGAAGCAGGATAACTAATTCCAATTTTTTTCGTGTATTGATATACCAAAGACTTCAGGTCGGCAATACTTACTTAGTCGACCATAATGAATGTTGCTCGTCTTAAGAACGTATTGCATCAATGCCTTTTCTTGCTATGCGTTGAAGACTTGAACACCAATATTCGCCTCATTGATTTTCTTCACATGAAACGCCAAAGTGGTACGTAAGATATTCATAGAATTAGCGACAGATCGAATAGAGTTTCCATGGATTTTTATCTACTTGATCACTTCCAAAACAGCGGAAAATTCAATCCATAGCTTATGTTTTGCATAATAGCGTCGCATTTTGACTAAAAATATAAAAACACAAAAACGGAAAAAATAAAAAAAATCCACTCAACTAATATTCTGTTGGAATTTTTCATAAAAAATTATAAACACGCGTTTCAAATGTGATATTGACTTGAAAAATGCCAAAATTGTTGTGGCCCATAATTCCCCAAAAAAAGTTACTCACACACACACGTTTTGGTTGACAAGAAGGCCGTGTATGATTCGCTCATTCCATGTTTATTCGAAATTCCTTTTAAAAGTTGAAATGTAATTATGAATATATTTACCTGAATCGATTCCCCGAAAATCGTTGTCAGATCAATGCAAACGCAAAAACTTGGTATAAATGTTTTGAGAATATTTTTAAATAGTTGTCGCACGGAACGAACAAGTATGTGCACAAGCATCGATTGCTAATGGAAAATGAGTTTGGTCAAATGACAATGACAGCCATTTGCATTAGTCAGATTTTTAAATTGTGGTGAAATATTGACGTGACTCACAATTCCCCATGACTCACAATTCCCCAATGACTCCTACATAATTCTGCAAAAACGGTTTAGTAGGTATATCAATTTCAAATGCGTTAGATAGTAGGCGAGAAAGATGTGAAATACCCGACGTGTTTGAAAAGCTAGAAAATCATTTGCTGCAATAATAGAAAAAATGGTGGGTCTAATCCATGTAATTCCGGACTCATTTTCGGAAAAACTCTAAAATAAGTTAAACACTGTTCTTGCCAAAAATCCTGGCTTTGAAGAAATTAAGCAAATAAATGCTTACATTAATAGCACAAATCAAAGCTTGCCTGAGCTGATTTCTGCGAATATGGCGCCAAATTTTAAATTTTGCCCTCATCCCTCAGTAGGTGTAGAATGTCCATTTTCGGTGTAAAAATTATTGTCAAGTGACAAACGTCATAAATTTTAAATTGAAAATTTAGAAAAATATATTGTAATATACTGTCATAAAAACTATAATTAATTTTTAATTATTGTATGTTTTGTTGATTTTTAAATATTACTACTACTGTTGGCTTAAATTGTTTTCTAGATTTAACTCCTATGTTGATTTAAATAGTAAACAAATGATCACTAGCAAAGTTGTTTCTTTTTTGATAGTGCATATTTTGGCATTTTTCGTGCATATTATACCATTTGGATAGTGCATAAAATCCGATGTCTACTTATTACTATCTATTATTAATATTATTCACTAGCTAAGGTTACCTGTTCTTAGAACCGATTTCTGTCTTAAATTATTTACATTTTTTTTTTATTTTATTTAATATTTCTAACTTTTTTATTTTTTTAATATATGTATTTTTATTTTATAAATAAAGGGTTTTCCAATAAGAGGTGTTATTTTGATATTCAAAGAAAAATGCCATTTTTTGAGATAAATGATCGGGTCTTTATTTCATTTTAAAGAGGAAGGTATGCCGTTAATAATGCAATATAACATTAGCCAAATGACCACCACGACCACTCCTACACCTTTTCATGAAATTTTCCATAACCAAATCGCAAAGTGGCTGCCCTATGTCCTCGATAGCCTCACGAATTCCATCTTTGAGGTCTGGAATCGACGCTGGGCTGTTGGCGTAGACCTTCTCTTTCACGTGGCCCCAAAGGAAGAAGTCGCAAAGTGTTAAGTCACAAGATCTCGGTGGCCAATTGTGATCACCTCTTCGAGAGATAACACTGTCCGGAAACTTTCCCCGTAAAAGATCAATGGTTTCGTTGCTTGTATGGCACGTAGCGCCGTCTTGTTGAAAGTAAACGTTGTCCAGATCAATACCATCCAATTCCGGCCATAAAAAATCATTAATCATCTGTCGATAGCGCAATCCATTCACCGTAACGGTTGCTCCAGCCTCATTTTCGAAAAAGTAAGGTCCAATGACCCCGCGGGACCATAAACCGCACCAAACAGTCACACGTTGAGGATAGACAGGTTTTTCAACAATAACTCTTGGGTTTTCCGAGCCCCAGATGCGACAATTTTGCTTGTTGACGAAGCCATCGAGGTGGAAATGGGCCTCATCATTCAAGATTAGTTTTCGATGGAATTCCTGATCATTTTGATGCATTTCAAGGACCCAATCAGCAAAGACTCGACGTTGTTGATGATCGGCCGGCTTGAGTTCTTGTGTTAACTGAACTTTATAAACCTTAAGACCCAAATCTTTATGCAAAATACGGTGTAATGACGTTTGTGGAATGCCTAATTCCAAAGAACGACGAGGAATGGACAAACCTGGGTTTTTTTTCAACACTTTCGGCTACAGGAGCAATATTCTCGGCTGTTTTTGAGCGACATGCACGGGTTTTATTCTTCACATCACTAACTTGTCCCGACAGCTCGAATTTTTCTACCAATTTCATTATTGCGGTCCGACAAGGTGCTTCACGACGACGACCCAAAAATGTTCGAGTTTTACGAACCGTCTCTGCCACATTTTCACCATTTTTATACTGAATTTTAATGATTTCAATGCGTTGTTTAATCATGTATCGTTCCATTTTTATTAATGGCGTAGTTGTCAAATGTTAAAAAATGACAGCTCCAAAAGTGACATCTACCGAAATAGCGGGCTAATTAAAATAACACCTCTTATTGGAAAACCCTTTACATTTTTCATAAAAACAAAGCATGATGGGATTCGAAGTTATTACAGACAGAGTCTGGGCTTTCCTATATATTTATTATGGCGTAATAAGAGCTCGGGAATATATTGACGGCTTAATTGAGCACTCCTTCCTAAGCCTAAAACATACGACTACGGAAGATATTAAAAAAATTAAAAAAATTACACTTCCAACTAGGAAAGCTTTTCCCAACAGCTCTGTGAACCCTATCAATAAAAAAAAATTGACGATATTGTTAAAGTCGCAAGATGTATTCCATATAATAAAGCAGAATTTTATTCTTCCATTTTCCGTTGGACTTCTACTGACAGAGAAGATATTAATGATAATTATTATTTAATTTTATAACATATTATGATGTATAACCCTGTGAAATTATGAGTAGAATTGTCATTTGGAATTAAAACAACACATGTCCATTACATATAAGCTTTTTTTGTCCAGCCAGTTTCGATTTTTTCCCAGCTTTATTGTACTTTTTCACTTTGATTCCATGCAATCTTTCATAAAATAGCAAAATTGCAAATTTTCTTTGGAAAGTAAATAAAGCAAACTGTTCTTTTCCTCTACTGTAAATTTCGGTTTTTTGGATATATGCCATTTTAATTTAAACGATACAATTGTAGTTCGCTTTATTTTCTCCGATATAGTAATTCCGCAAGTTCAACAATAAAGCCTTGTCTGTCACGACGCACAGCATCCAGGACTAGAGGTTGTGATCGAGAATTCTCAACAACTTACAATTTCTCGATTCTCGAGTTTTTTATTCTACTTCTCAATAAAAAAAGATTATTTAAATCAAATTAATATACTTTTTTGTCTAAGCTTTCCATGCGAAAGAATAAGGAAATCTAACAAAATGCAAAAAAAAATTCTTCATAATTTTGTGTGGAATATAAAAAATAATTTTTTGCGCGTGTTTTTTTTTTACATATATGTATAAAAAAATTTTTTAAATCGCAAGTGATAGAAAACTCGCGATTGATGGGGCTGGGCATCATTGTTTTAAAATACAATTTTTTTTTTGCGAAATTTCGATTGTTTTCTACAACCATTTAGAAAACAATTGAAAGAAATCGTTAAATGGAAAATATTTATTTTTAAATTTTGTCGAAGTAGGCTTGTTGTGTTATAAAAAAATTTAGTATTTATAGGTAGGTTGTTCACTGGTTCATTCATTTTATATTATTCATTCGTAGTATTGTAGATTTAAAAGGTCAAGTGCAAATATTATATATTTCTATTATTTTTTTTATAAGTAAGATTAAAGCTGTTAATCAATCGATAATATCATACTAAAATTTTTCTTCTTTAAACGTAAGTATAAGTACATTCAGAAAAAAATATTTACTGGTTGTTTTAAAATTTTAAACAATTAAATAATTTAATTTTAATGTAAATTTTTAAGCCATTAAATGAAGCAGACACATTATGAAAATTGTTGGCAACATTTTAAAAAAAACCTGGGGATAAGGATATAGCTGTTTGCAATCTATGTAAAAAATGCAAAGCATCACAAACAACTGGACTTCATCGGCATTTAACTGGTCATCATAGCTTGAAGAGGAAGGCAATAGCAACTACATACAGTTCAAAAACCATAATTCTTCAAAATCATCAACACTTGACAAATTTGTGACTGTCACGAATGCAAATGATGATATTGAAACATTGGAAGAAATTGTGGCTAAACTAGCAGCCAAAAATGATTTCAGTATTTTGGCTTTAACTAAAAGAGAGTTCATTCGAATAAGTACAAAAAAGCAGCATATGTCATGAATTTGGTGTATAAGTATTATTCCTTAGTAAAAGATAAATTAGTTTTTAAAATTAAATCGCTAAAGGAACAGAATTAAAAGTTTAGTTTGTCTATTGATGAATAGACCAGTTTCAAAAACAGACGATACATGAATGTCCACTTATACTTCGGAAAATTAGATTCAGTTAATTTAGGATTAGTCCCAATAACAGGAAGATGTCCTGCTGAGAAAATTATAGAAATAGTAAATTCAAAATTGGAATCGTTTGGTATAAGTTTTTCCAAAGATATTGTGGCGACTACATCAGACGATGCAAGCGTTATGGTAAAATATGGTAAATTATCACCTGCCCATTTACAAATATGCTATAATCACGCTATCCATTTGGCAATTATATCGGTTCTATACGCATCTAAAACAGAAAATAATGAAACCAGCGATGGCGAAAGTTCTAATTGTGATCCAAACGAAGATGATTTATTTAATAGTAATTTCCAGGAACAGCATTTAATTTCTCCAAGGAGTTTGATAATCAATCCACGATCCCGATATAAATATTAATAATACTAAGCAGAACATTCGAAAAGTTGTTAAGCTTTTCAAGAAATCACCGGTAAGAAATAGCGTCTTGCAAAACTACGTTAAAGCCAAAAAGAGCTATCGCTAATATTGGATTGTAGAACCAGATGGAACACATTAGAGTTAATGGTAGAACGATTTCTTCGTATAGTTGATCCTATAAAAATGCTTTAGAAGATCTTGATATGGATCATCTATTGATCACTGATGATATTACTAACGCCAGAAATATATTAGATGTTTTGAAACCTGCCCGAATAGCAATAGAAGCGTTAAGTCGTAATGATACTACTTTATTGACAGCGGAAACAGTTCTAAAGTTTCTTTTTCAAGAACTAGAAAAAAATCATTCTGTTTTAGCGTTAAAGTTGCTTGAAGAACTAAAAATTCGTATAGGAAAGAGAAGGGATAAATTATTAGTGTCTCTTCTTAAATTTTTACAGGACTCATCCTCTTTGGAAAATGTGGAAGATGAATTTTTCAGTATGACCAGTAAAAATGAAATCACCAAATCGGCTAAAAACTTGATGGTAATGGTATTTTCTGTATCACCTGATAATAGAAATTTATTGTTGAGATACCTACAGAAAATTCAGAAATAATGGAGATTGAAAATTGTGAATTAGAATCGAATTATATGAACCAGCAGGATATGGACAATGCTAATGAAGATATTCTTAAAAAGCAGCTGGAAAATTTTATTCGCGAAAACAACAAATCTTCTCAGATATCTGATGGACGTTATCGAGAAAAATTACGATTTTTTTCTATCAATGGCCAAATTACGCCAAACTTAGCGTTGTTGCAAGCAGCATTACAAACGATAAAACCAACTTCTACGCAAAACGAAAGGAATTTTTCAACTGCGGGAAATTCCGTTTCGAAGAAAAGAACAAACTGTGGCGACCTACTTATACCAAATGCACTTTGAGATAGCGAGGCGACAAGATATCATAGAACCCTTTTAAAATATTTATGACTTGTAAAATATTTTGTATTTTTAAATTAGTTTAGTTTTGACTTGCATAATAAAAACAGTGTGCAGTTCTGGGGAATTTTCCAGATAACAACTCAATTAATAGAGTTTTCATTTTAAGTAGTGAAGTACTACAAAACCTCTCAGATCATCAATTGATAGTCTCTGTTTTTTTGAAGTATTATTTTTTGAATAATCAATAAATTATGTTTATTTATGTTAATTTTAAAAATTTAATTTATAATATACAGCGTGATTCAGATCAAGATACCTTTCGGTATACCACGCGATTCCTTGAGGTAAGCTGATCAAAAAATTGTTCCACATACCTCCCCCCCCCCCCTCCTAGAAATCTTCCTTTAGGAGCAGTGGCCAGTTGAAGATGCCAATATTCGTGGGAATAAATTAGTATAACTTTTGAACCACCATATAGATTTTGGTTATTGTTAGCTTATTAAATAGCCAAGAATAGTAGCTGTCGAAGAGTGTATTGCTCTGTATGTTTTAATTAAGCATCTTTAAATTATTTGTAAATATTTCCAAAACATTGATTTTGTTTACACACAAATTTCATAAATACCGTTATTTATTTCAAAAACTTTTGTGTGTAGAAAAATCAAAATTTTGGAAATATTTGAGAATAATTTAAAGATGCTTACTTAAAAAATACAGAGTAATACACTTTTAGACAGCTACTATTCTTGGCTATTTAATAAGCCAACAATAACCAAAATCTATAGTGTGGTTCAAAAGTTATTTATTCTCACGAATATTGACGAAATCTTCAACTGGCCACAGCTCCTATAGGAAGGTTTCTTTCTAGGGAGGAGGGGGGGGGGGGGGGGGGGAACAATTTTTTGATCAGCTTACCTCAAGAAATATTAATAGTAATTTATTTATATGAAGTGGTACACAAGATTTACAAATTTTTGTTTGTACATACAGAAATTACAGTGGAATCTAGAAATTATAGTTATATATAAATGAGGTGATTAAGCAAATATTAACAATTTTAACTATTAGAGAAAGTTAATAATTAATACACAATTACAAAATACTGCGAAAATGCACATAATAAAATAAGAGAAAGTGCATAGAAAAATTCAAGAATTCAATAAAGATAGATATACTACTACACTAGCAATAGACTGCACAGATTAAAATTTAGAAAAGCGCTCAAAAAAGTTCGCAAGATTACAGAACATGAGATTTAATAATTGCTTTGAATGCATTAACGGTGCGAGCCCCCTGCAAGCTAAAAGGGAGCAGATTCCAAAAGCGGGCAGCCTGAACAGGAAAAGAACTCTCCATGATCGTTCTTTGGCTCATTGCTATTTAATATACCAAAGAGCACAATTAAAATTCTACGCTTTAAGTAGTTATCTAGAGAGCATCCAAGTAGAGCACTACTGTAAGGTGAAACATGGTCAAATCTTCTTAAGCCGAAAATGAAACGAATGCAATCATTGAAAGCTACTTGAACTCTCCGGGCGCATTCACTATCTAATTTGGGGAAGATAGTATTTCCAAAAGAGAAGTAAGGCATAATTAATGTCTTCACCAGTCTCAACCTAACGGACGTGTCTAAAATACTCGCCGAGAGCTATAGCCTTCTTAAGCCTGCGTAGACTTTGCTAAGTAAGACTATTCCTTGTAACTTTATTGTGCACTGGCAATATAAAACCATTCAGACTTATATCAGGTATGTCAATTTCGTCCAGTGGTCGGTTATAGAAACAGATACACTGCGACATTGCAGGGTTAAGCAGTAACCCATTCAGCCTAGACCATTCATGAATCCTCTCAAGATCCCGATTAATACGCTCGATGCAGTCCTCAATGAGGCCAATAGGCCTACTTAATAGCTGTAGATCATCAGCATATAGGTGAATTTTAGAATCTTCAATAACATCAGGAAGATCATTAATAAACAGGCTAAAAAGTAGAGGACCCAGTACCGAACCCTGTGGTACACCACATGAGACGGCCTTCAAGGCCGAAAAGTTTTTGTCCACCTTAACTAGCTGATGGCGAACACAGAGGAATTCTTTAACAAGGAAATAGCGGCTGCACTGAATCTGTATTCGGATGCAAGTTTACAAAGCAGGAATTCATGGCCAACGCTATCAAATGCCTTAGAGAAGTCAAGAAGGACAAGCGTACTGAAATTATTGTCGTTCATGGCCATTCTTATATCTGTTGATATTTTTAATATAGCAGTTTCACAACTGCGAAACGGACGGAAACCAGACTGCCAAGGAGACAACATCTGATTACAATCAATCCAACCTAGTAAAGGGTTTTCCAATAAGAGGTGTTATTTTAATTAGCCCGCTATTTCGATAGATGTCACTTTTGGAGCTGTCATTTTTTGACATTTGATAAGTAGAAACTACGCCATTAATAAAAATGGAACAATACACGATTCAACAGCGCATTAAAATTATTAAAATTGACTATAAAAATGGTGAAAATGTGGCAGAGACGGTTCGTAAAACTGGAGCATTTTTGGATCGTCGTGAAGCACCTTGTCGGACTGCAATACAGAAATTGGTAGAAAAATTCGAGCTGTCGGGACAAATTAGTGATGTGAAGAATAAAACCAGTGCACGTCGCTCAAGAACAGGTGAGAATATTGCTGCTGTAGCCGAAAGTGTTCAAGAAAACCCAGGTTTGTCCATTCCTCGTCGTTCTTTCGAATTAGGCATTCTACAAACGTCATTACACCGTATTTTGCATAAAGATTTGGGTCTTAAGGCTTATAAAGTTCAGTTAACACAAGAACTCAAGCCGGCCGATCATCAACAACGTCGAGTCTTTGCTGATTGGGTCCTTGAAATGCATGAAAATGATCCGGAATTCCATCGAAAACTCATCTTGAGTGATGAGGCCCATTTCCATTTCGTCAACAAGCAAAATTGTCGCATCTGGGGCTCGGAAAACCCAAGAGTTATTGTTGAAAAGCCTCTCTATCAACGTGTGACTGTTTGGTGCGGTTTATGGTCCCGCGGGGTCATTGGACCTTACTTTTTCGAAAATGAGGCTGGAGCAACAGTTACGGTGAATGGATTGCGCTATCGACAGATGATTAATGATTTTTTATGGCCGGAAATGGATGGTATTGATCTGGACAACGTTTACTTTCAACAAGACGGCGCTACGTGCCATACAAGCAACGAAACCATTGATCTTTTACGGGAAAAGTTTCCGGACAGTGTTATCTCTCGAAGAGGTGATCACAATTGGCCACCGAGATCTTGTGACTTAACACCTTGCGACTTCTTCCTTTGGGGCCACGTTAAAGAGAAGGTCTACGCCAAAAGCCCAGCTTCGATTCAAGACCTTAAAGATGGAACTCGTGAGGCTATCGAGGACATTCGGCAGCCATTTTGCGATTTGGTTATGGAAAATTTCATGAAAAGGATATGTTCCTGTAGGCGTGGTCGTGGCGGTCATTTGGCTGATATTCTTTTCCGTTATTAACGGCATACCTTCCACTTTATAATGAAATAAAGATCCGATCATTTATCTCAAAAAATGGCATTTCTCTTTGAATATCAAATTAACACCTCTTATTGGAAAACCCTATATTTGCCTATATATGAGCTTCTCTAGAACTTTCGATAAGAATGATAAGATACTGATAGGGCGAAAGTCACTAGGTATTTCAGCTTTAGCCTTCTTAGGGATTGGCAGGACAATAGCAGTTTTCCAGATGTTGGGAAAGGTAGAAGAGGTAAAACAAGTATTCATGATATGAAGAATGTACTTATCAATCAAGGGAAGTATTAGCTTTATAAGGCGTGGTAGAAGAGAATCGGGGCCTATAGCCTCCGATTTAACTGAGATTATAGCAGAGATCAGCTCCTCTAAATCAATTCCTCGAAAGTAAAAACAGTTCTGGTTAATTTGTGTTGCCCAAGTAGCATCGGAGCTAGGAACGTTGCTTATAGGTGAGACACTTGAAGCCAAAAAATGCGTATTCAGGTCATCAGGGTTTAAATTACAAGATGCACCATCAGTGCCATACACACCAGCCTTCCGTAGATTGCGCCAAAGTACTTTGGGTTTTTGGTTTAAGTTAAACTTAGGACTGAAATAACGTCTCTTGAAATTTCTAATGACGACCGTTGCTTTATTGCGAGCAGCCTTATACAGTATTCGAGCTTGATTAGTTTTTAAACGTCTGAAGCGTTGATAGAGGAATTCTCTCTCCGCAATAAGTAAACGTACCTGGGGCGAGAACCATGGGCAGCCTGCTCTAGGTATACGCCTGATTTTGGTAGGAACGTACTTATCCGCCAAGTACCTGAGCAAGGAGGAGAAGATATGAACTTGTTGCTTCACTGTCACACATTCATATATTCCATCCCAAGGAAGTATCCTACATTCCTCAGTCAAAGCCTCTACATCAATATGCTTATAGTCTCGGTAGAAATACTCCACCGTTGAGTCACGATGTAAAACAAAATCATAGGTCAAGAAAAGAATATCATGATCCAAAGAACTGAATGGGGAAATCTGATTGAAGAATAATACTTTTCCAATATCCCATGCAAAGATAATGTCAAGCATTGATGGATTGGTTGCGTTAAAGAAGGTGGGCTGGGAGTTAATCGCATTAAGGTGAATTGTTTGGAAGAAATGTAGAAACTGATTAGCGATGGAGTCCTTGCGTAGAATATTTACGTTAAAGTCACCTCCCACCAGTACATTAGTACAACGCTTCGTGACACTTAATAGGCATTCTTCTAGTTCGCATGCACATTCATAGCTAAATTTTCTCAAGAAATCTCGAGAAGTGCAAATTAATTTTCTTAGTTTCTCGAGAAGTTTATTTTGTCAAGAAATCACAACCTCTATCCAGGACCCGACTTCCAACAAGAGACAAAATAATTCACAAAAATTCTATGAGCAATTTTGTCTTTAGCTGTATTTATGATCGAGAAAGTCATATATAAGTTTTATTTTTAAGTCAATAAATAAAATTTAGATTTTATAATTATTTATTATTGATTTTAAAATTCAAACTCAATTATTGCATGCAAATTTTTTGTCTTTTGCTTTTGATGAATAGTTTTGCAATTACTACACCAGTTCAAGGTACCGAGATAAGCATATTTGTCTCATAACTAAATCCCGAGTCATTTTCACATCATATTACAAAATAATCATTATTTTCTGTTCTTTTATTAATAAAAATTTTGCAGCCAACAGAAATGTTATAGTAATCCGAAATTACTATAAACATTTATGTAAATCGATTTTGAATGATAAAAGTCAACAGTCACCACTCTAAAAATTAAGTATATTCCTTAATCTAGGATTATCACTTTAATATTTTCTACAAAAACGAAACATTTCCAGTTAAAATTACTTCCCTGTAGGAAAATTTTGTATATGTGTGCAAATGAATATCACTATAAATATGTCACGTATATAAGGAAATTATAAAACCTATATTAACACTCCTGTCCTGGTCTCGAATCCCGAATTCCCAATGTTTAGTATAAGTTTAGTAGTAGTAGTAGTAAAATTCCTGTAGGGAAAATACAAACATCTTTAAATCTATAAATGGAAGAGATTCCATTCAAGAGAGCTTTTTGGATTAAAAGAGAAAGCTTGCTGCTATGTAAAATGAAAATGCCAAGTTTAGGAGCATTCCAGGATTTTCTTTTATCGATTTCTAAAGAACTGGTGACACCTCCCTGTGCGCAAAAACATTTCGGGACACTTTGACAAACCAATTGTGTCCCTTTGCCCAGGTCATTGTCAGCAGATTTCTAGCCAATAAAATTCTAGATCTTTTATTGTAGGTTTTTCTTTTTTATTTATCCCACTATAAAAATGGACGATTTTAAGTAAGTCATTCTGTTTAGTAGATTATAGCTATAGATATTTTTCCCAGACGACATACACATATATACATAGAATACATAATATAAGTATTGATTCAAACTGGAAATGAAATCGAGGAAAATTTAATAAGAAGTCGTTCTCGACATCTTTAAACCAAAGTCTGGACGATAATGAAAGGATTGTGCAGAGAAATGAAGAAAAAATCTGCTATCCATTTTGTGTGCAGTGATGAAGGCATGCTGTTTTCAAAAGTTTTCTATAATTTAATTCTAATTTAAATTTAAACTCGTTCCGGTAGTTTTCATTGCAGTGCAATAGTGATGTTACTATTAACTAAGGCAGAGTTTCGTACTATCTTGCGGACTATAAGACCACGAAATTTTACTTCGTTCAAGTTGAGTTTCCTGTACAAAAGTATAATGCAACTATAGTCCGTAGAAGAGTTGCGGATCGTCCTCATTTGAGGAAAATCTCTTTAAATTAAGAAAATACTTTAATCATTGTACAGTAGATCGCAATAAAAGAATTATATATTTTCAGTCCATGCGGTACCTATTAATTAAATAAAAATATTAATCATTATTGAATCATTAAAAAAATTAAAGTCACACAAATTTAGAAAAGGAGGGGTGAGTAGCAACAAGGCCATAATGAAACAACTTTTCAATTATGTTCAAATGAAACGTTTACGTTTGATTTTTTACTAGAACAGAGCCCTATTGCGGCAATCACATATTACTTACCACTTACCAAATTTATCAAAAATGTAATTTTTATGAGCGTAAGTTATAAGAGTTGCACTCACTTATCAATCGAGAAAACTTATCAGTTTTTTAAATAAAGATGATAAGTGGTGCACCAAAATTTGATTACTATTAAAAAGTTCAGATATGTTGTTTCCTTTTTTTTTTAGGGTGATAAAATACATGACATAATTATGGCTAATATCACTATTGTTTATTTAAGCTCACGCTCATTAAGCCAAGGCTTATGAGTGAGCGTCGTAACAGTCTTTATCATTCTACATATGTCTAAAATTACACATCAAGCAAAACAACAACAATTTAAAAAGGATAACTTACAAATTATACTTAACTAAAACAAACGATGGATGGATATGAAAAAATTGAAAAAGAAAGAAAGAAGAAATTTTAGAAAGAGTTGAAAAACAAATTAATTCGACTGAACTGAAACTGTGTAAGCCCGTAGTGGACTAAAAACAGAAAAAAGAAAAACAAAGCGTTTCGTATAACAGAAACCTTATACTCATCAGTACGGCTTAAATTCTGCTGCCGTAGACGCTTCAAAAAACATCAAACTGATCTCTTCTTATATGTATAAACTCAAAATAAATTCTGAATATGAAGTATATGATTCAAACTAGCCCTATTACACCCAAAGAGGAAAATCAAGATAACTATGATTTATAACTGGGTGAACTCGAAATTTTTTCAAGATGGCTACTTTTTAAGATTCTCGGGTACCTACCTATTGCAAAAACGACCACTTTTTTTCTTATTTTAAAACTGAAAACTGTAACCATGTAACTACTCCTTTCTCGACTACCTATCTGACCCAGAAAGTAGAAGTTATACCCACAAAAGGCCGGCTGCAATCGTATCAAAATACAGTCAAGCTAATAACTAGTAACCCTAATGATATACCAAGCATGATATGGAGTACAGCAATTTGTTAGATCGGGAGTTCGACGATAGCCACCATCCATCACCTTTGTTGAAATCTATCTAAATCAAGACGGGGGTAAATGTTCGAAATCTTTCAAACGTCTTTCTGAAGCTGTGGACAATAGATGCGAGAGACACACTCCAGCAGAATATTCTGTACATCTATAAAGGTCTATTTTTATATCTTAGATGAAAACTAAAGGGTATACTAAATTTGTCATTCCGTTTGTAACACCTCGAAATAATGATGGTAGAGCAAAATGGATTGGATACCCTGGCATAATATTAAAAGTTATTTCCGTTCGTCCGTCTTCACTTAGAAAGCTGAAATTTTGAACACGGACTGCCATACAAAAATCTCGTTGTTCACTATATATTTGGACACTGCCAGAGCGCGACAACATAGAGAGCTGAAATTTGGTACATGGTGTTTTTATAGTAATAGCAAAAATATTCAAAAATGGAGTAATACGGGCAATCCCTTCTTGGTGTTGCCATATAAAAATTTAGGTTTTTTACGTATATTGTGAAAACGATCAGTTCTAGACACTTTTATTGTACTAAAAACTTGTTTAGAATATGAAATCTCATAAAATTGGTTATAATCATTTTTGATGTCTGACAAACCGTTCTAGAAATATATGCGAAAAACCACATCAAAAATCAAAACTGCACAGATGGGTATCATAAGAACTGGTCTTGGACCAATTCTAACTTTTTACTTGTTTTTTTTTTTTTTATAAAGTCGGGACGAGAGATCTCGTCACTGATATAGAAGCAGAGCAAACAGTCCGTCATTCTACTATTAAGCTGAACTTTGGTGTACAAATTATGAGTATTTACTACTCCATCCCTGGTGAAAGTACATGTGATTATTGCTTGTACGCAATTTTATAATCTGGCTTGAATGTACCAATAAACCTCCACTGCTGAAACTGATACAGGTATTGGCATGCGTTTTTTTTCAGTGATAGAGGGTAGTAGGGGCATTAATAACAAGCAATAAATTTGGGTTACATTGAAGAAAGTTTTTGAAATAAATAACGGTTTTTATGAAATTTGTGTGTAAAAAAATAAAAATTTTGGAAATATTTGAGAATAATTTAAAGATGCTTAATCGATTAACAGACTTTTCGATAGCTACAGCTATTTAATAAGCCAACAATAACAAAAATCTATAGGATGGTTCAAAAGTTATACTCATTTATTCCCATCAGGGTTCACGAATTTTGGCGAAATCTTCAACTGACCACAACTCTTAAAGGAAGGTTTCCAGAGGGGAGTATGTGGAACAATTTTTTGATCAGCGTACCTCAAGGAATCGCGTGATATACCGGCAGGTATCTTGATCTGAATCACCCTGTATAGACCTACGTGCCATAGAACCTGACAGCAAACAGTTGTTTTGTGAATGTTAATTTATTTGTGACTATTATAACAAAATCCGCGTTAATATTTATTTATTAAAATATTGAAGTGTAAACAAAACTTACTAGGTATACTTATATTATTATTGCACTTTTATTATTTTACTAAGCACTTTTGTACTCTATCGATAATTCCAATTATCTATGTCCTACTTACTCAATGTACCATTACAACATTATTTGTGACGTAGTTTAAGCTGAGGTTCCTTAATAAACTCATTTTTGTTCTATTCTTATTAAGGTTTGTGATGCTATCAAACAAATTAAAATATAAAAATCTGTTGTTTTCTTCAAAAGCCATTGAATTCACATGCAAACCGTTTCGTAAACTAAACGTAATTTTTATTCCGAAAACGAAAAATTTTAGAGTATACTTTGCGAAATATAATGTCAACTACCAGTACACTGAGGGTCTACGTTTCTCAGTTTCACTTCTTTTTGGCCTAATAATTCATTTCTGTTTCGCATTCACAACACCAAAGCATCTCTTTTGCATACACTTCTATGCAAGCATGTTTACATTTTCGTTACGTTTTTGTTTCGCTTTGCCTGAAGGATATACTATAGAGCAGCGGTCGCCAAACTGTGGTCCGCATGAAAATTTCGCTGGTCCGCAGAAAAATGTGGAATATACTTACTAGTCACGCTAAGTTATGTTTTAAGATGCATTGAAACATAATTCAATTCATAACAATACGTGAAAAGTTATAAAACCTTTCGTCCCATACTGTACACACTGGCCATTGGATGAGCGGTCTTCCATCTCTGTCGTGTAGAATAACGCCATCAAAGTTAACCTAATAATAAGTTAAGAAGCTGTAGAGCAAATTCGGAAAATTTCTGGTGTTTTTTAGAATGAAACAGGTAATTTCGTATACTTTCGTCTTTTGCATGAATGGGGGAAAACAACTTTTCTATGCACTATTGTAGTGCAACTGAGACAACGAGTTAAAAACAAAAATCGAGAGAACGTAGGATTACCCGAATGACAAAATCTTATAAAATCCCTCAAAATCCTTTCAACCTATTCATAATAATGTACTTCGAGCCACACTACCTCCCATTTTTAAGAAAAAGACAAATTTCGCTTTGGAAAACTCCACCCCTTCTCATTTATTTACGAAAATGAAACATTTGCCATTCTGTTTCGTTGCAAGCTATCATAATTTGGTTACAATTAATAGTTTCATTTTATTAACTAGGTATATTTTATGAGTTCTTAGATCACATTTTTTTTAATAAATATATTTAACACTTCAAAAATCCTGTAAGTGGTCCGCGGGATTTAAATTATGAATTTTGTGGTCCATGAGGTCAAAAAGTTTGGCGACCGCTGCTATAGAGGATATGTCAAAAGATATTCTACAGCAGCTGGAAAAATATGGACTGGATATTGCATTGTGCAGGGCTCAAGATTATGATAATGTCACGTCAATGTCAAGTGTACATGAAAAAAACCTTTGTTCAGTCCCTGTGCTAATCATTCCTTAAATCTTTGTGGAGTCCATCATCATCCATCATGTTTTACCTCTAGCGGTGCCTATTTTGGAACTCTAAAGAAATTGTATTCATTCTTCTCGTCCGTTATACAGAGATGCGACTTACTTGTAAAAAAAAAGGAAAAAGTTTGAAAAGTTTGTCTCATACTCCCATCAGGATTCAGTTTGAAATCGTGAAAGAAAGCGTTGAAAAAATTGTGAACATTTTGGAAGATATGCACAAGATTCATCCAAAGCAAACCTTGATACTAGATCAGCAGCAAACTTATTCCTTCGAGTCAGGTACAAGTGATTTTACCTCTTTGACCTACATTAAATTTTGAACACGATACTGGAGGTAGAAATATCTACAGTCTTTAAGAATGACTTTGGCTATAGGACTTACCAAATAAAAACCCTGAATGACTTTTCAGTGACAGAACGAACGACAATACTGTTACTCTTGGCACTAAACATGCAATTATATGAACAATAACATTGACAGACAAGGACGAAGGAGGGTAGGTATGCTGATATCTGAATTACTTCTGCTCACCATTCTAGTCGTGTGAGGTGTTACGGAGGACAACGCCCCATTCTTAACGCAGATATACTGGAGTGTATCCTGACGGTAATAGGGACCGTAAGGACACTCCGATGCACTATTTTCCGCTTTTAAAGCATCATCTCTCACTAATCACCTGATATCTGAAATATAGTAACTGTTATTTTTCAGTCGTATTTTAAGTCACTAGTCTTTATAGCCGAGTTGGAAGCCAGCCCATAGTGGACTTAAAAGCAACAAGATCTCACACAGAACCAGGTTATATTGCCATAGGGACAATAAGATCACACCACAGCCTTCTGGATCCGCTAAAGGCAGCTCGCCCCTTCCTCTAGGACAACTTTTTTCGGCTGTCATACACCGTAAAAAATCATGAACTAACTTTGTGGAAAATTACTATGGTTAAAATAGTCACTACCACTTAAAATGTATGTATATACACATAATCATTAAGAAATTAAATACTTTTTACGTAATCTGCAAACTTCCTATTTTTAATTGGAAAAATAAGTAAAGTAAGTAATTTTTTAGATAATTTATGTGATTTTACATTTAATTACACAAACATTTTGTATCGTACTGTCAATTTGTGCAAAATTACATACAGTACTGTGATTTTACATTTAATCATACAAAACTTTTGTATCGTACTGTAAATTTACGTGAAATTCCATACAATACTGTAATTTGCATTGAATTCCCCATATTTAAAAAGGAAATTTCAATAAAACATAAGTAATGAATTTTGCATTTATCTCTATTCTTTCCTTCAGTACTCTGTTCATTCTCATACGTTTATCAGGATGTGTTGCTATGCTATGAATCATTGTACGGGAAATTGTATCAGAATGTGGTCGCCGATCAGTGTATAGTTTGATTTGTTGGAGTGCAGTTGATGATGGATTAATAATCATAAAACATGTAAAAAAATGTTACTAGTTTCGATCCTAACAGTTACCTTAAAAACCTTTTAAAAATCAAAAAATATTTTTAGATACGCACTATTTTTATAATTAAATTTCGCTAAAAAAAACTCAGTCATGGAAATACTGCATACCTACAAATATTTTTCACTTGTTTATGTATGTAATTTATTAATTTCCGGACGAAACATTACATTGGCAATTGAAATAAATTTCATAAATTTTGGTAAATTCACATATTGTGCACTTCACATATGGAATTGAAGAAGTCATAAATAATGTCAAATCACATTAAACTTATGTAACTTAGTTCCACAGCATGATGTAACTTTGCATATCCCGTTTTACATCGGAAATTGAAAAATAGGTAAACAATGTAAAATAACATACAATTTATGTAATTTAGTTCCACGGCATGATGTAAATTTACATATCGCATTTTACATCGGAATTTGAAAAATGCGTAAACAATGTAAAATTACATACAATTTATGTAACTTAGTTCGACAGCATGATGTAATTTTACATATCGCATTTTACATCGTAAATTGAAAAATACAGAAGCGATGTAAAATTACATACAGTGCGAAATTGCTTTACATAAGGTTATGCAGTGCGCATAAAGTTGTGTAAATTTCCGCTACCATTGTTGGCAATTTGTTGCCTATTATAGTAGCGGAATTTTCAATAGATATTTTTTACGGTGTAGGGACAATCCTTCGCATTCATTGACGACAGAAAACTAAATTCATCATCGTCGCTAATTGTCATAGGGACAGTCAGCCCAAACTAATTTAATTACTCGTACAGGGCAGTGCGGTAACGTCAACTAACTGACACACGCTCAAGATTGAGTTCGTATGCGTATAGAACATATGGAAAAGATGAATTTTCTTTGCCGCCTCAAGAACGTGTATCAACCGTGTATAAACTGCGTGTAAAATGGGCTGATACACATTCGATACAAAAACCGATTTTACGTCGTGTCTAGTCTCGAATGTGTATAGTATCATCGTGTGTCACGGGACTTAAACCAACTGATTACCTAAACACTCACACATTCATATCCTCTTATTCATATATGAACGAGAAGGCTGCAGCAAGAATACCCTTCCCCCCAGCACTGTTCTTAACGCGGTGTGCCTACTGCATCCATAATACTCGTTTCGGATGTCCCAAAACCCCTCAATTCCCTTCCGTATTCTTCCTTTCCTGCCAAGGCTATGCAACGGCATCATAGGGTATACCCTGAACTTTGGCAACATCATAAAAACTACCATAGTTCAAAATTTTTGGAGCAGTGAACAAATATGACGTACTTTGGCCTATATTCTTACAAATTATGCACTGCGAAATCACTACAGTTCATTAGGTAGATGAATAGGATAAATCAAAATGAACTATGGTAACAACCAAAGTACGACAAATTTCTAGTGAAATGTGGAAATATGTATGTGACAAAAATAGATGAAATCTACGACAGCAGTTCAGAATCAACAACTTGGTTTTCTTCATTTTGTGATTATTTATTCGTTGGTATAAATATTATGCAACTCATCTACTAGGAGCAAAATAATTAATCGTTTTAATTGCTGTTACATTTAATAGTTCGTAGATTATTATAGCTCACATATAAGAACCAGCAGGTGTCCAAATATATTTTCCACCATAAGTCAAGGTAGCTATTGCGCAGCACAATTAAAATGCGCAAAAAGATAATTGAAGAATTTTTTTTTATTTTTCTAAAATCTTTATAATACTGATTTCAGCAAAGCAAATCATGTGTCGCGTTTACCCAGCTTGTACTGTACATATATTTTTATCTTTTATAGTTTGTCGAAACTTAATTGCAAGAATAATAAAACTTTAAGGTGCAAATGTTACGTACGAAAGAGAAAATGTTTAAGCACTTACCACTTATCAATGAAATAAATATTCCAAAATCTTACAATTTTTTTTTTATGTCACAATATCACTTTTATCCTACACAACCCGGTCATTTTCTGTTAAAATATTTTTTTTTCCACTTGTAACAGGAAACTAATAATTTTCTTTTTGCTTATGTAACTTTTAATGCTTTTGTTAGAACCGGAAACATAATAAAACACAAAATACTTGAACACTAATTATATATGTATGTACTTAAATTAGCAATTAATTTCGTCTTAAGTGATAAAAATGTCATTTGAAACACGTGCACCCCCGTAAATTTCTGGCGTTACTCTTATCAATTCTAAAGCAAACTGATTGTGAGTGATAGCGCCTCTTACCATCAGTGAACTCTTTGCCGCTTGATCACATAAACCTTACCATCTGCATTCGATCTTCTGGTTTTGTTAAGCACACAAATCGAAACTTTGGAGCTTGGATTCATGAGTAACTGTAATTTCCTAAGAGTCCAGACTTTGTCTTTTTTTTTTTTAATAATTTGTAGATTTTTATCACCTTGCGTGAAATTTCTTGTTCAACTTATTTGTCTAGAAGTAATTTAGTGGGGTGTTTTTAAAATAATTTTATGTTTTTCTCCGTGCTTGCTTGCTTTGAGTTTATACCAATCAGAAGATACATAACTCTATACCAACGTCTCACCTGCGTTAAAGGGTCATTTATGACAATCCAGGACCGGGCAACATATTTGATAATACCAATTCTCTAACTCCTTTGACTTCTCTTCACGGAGTTCTTTTCACTAATCAGCAGAGGGTAATTGAAGTAAAATGAGTAATGTCTTCTTTTGAAGGGGCTAGAAATATTTTCTTCATATTCTGTGTGAACTTTAATTTAAAATTTGGTAAATAATCGTTTTTCTAAGGACTAGTTGCTAGTAAATTTATTTCCTTCCCTTCTCCCGTTTCGAAGTAGGCTTCAGAAATTCACAAGTTCGGGTTTTAGGTTTGTGTCCTTTATTTGTTTTTTTTTTATTTAAGTAGTATTCATGACCTACACATTTTGTACCCAAAAATGCAATCCTTTTTGTATT
The DNA here is from genome assembly GCA_963924295.1 of Dioctria rufipes. NCBI lineage: Eukaryota > Metazoa > Arthropoda > Insecta > Diptera > Asilidae > Dioctria > Dioctria rufipes. Next base: position 175,888,679 of record OZ002742.1, on the reverse strand, counting down.
TCTGCAATTTTTCTTAGCAAATGCAACAAAAACAACAAAATAATTGGCTGCTTTAGACATTTACTTAAATTTTCCGCTGAATTTAGACGAAGTAAATATTCTTTTCTGAAATTCTGATTAAAATTAAATTTTAATTTTAATCAAATAATACAATAAAAATTGTGGTCGAGTCGTAAGACATAATAAATTTTTGATTAGTTTTTACTGTATTTATAAATTAAAATTCTATTACTGTTCCTGTTGCTTTTGCTGAAGTTCTTACTTTTGCTGTTGCTGGTGTTTTAGTTGTAGCTGTTGGAAACATATTTGAGAAATCGTTCCTTTGCTTTTAAAGAAAACTAGAAAACTTCCATGCTTTAAGTAAGAAGATAATATCAAGATATTTTTAAAGCGTATTCTGGTACGAAAATTGATTGAGCTTCGGAAAAATTAACTATAAATAACCCTGAAGGTAAAGAGAACAAGTAAAAAAGACAAAATTGGTCTAAGACCTATTCTTATGATACCCTAAATGAATGCTCGTATGAAATTTCGTATGGTCACCTATCTGTGGAAGTTTGATTTTTGTAGTGATTTTTCCAATACAAATGTCTAGGACTGATCCTTTTCACAATATACGTAAAAAACCTAAATTTGTATGTGGCAACACCAAGAAGGGGTTCCCCGATTTAGTTCATTTTGAATTGGTTTTGCTATTACTATAAAAACACCATGTACCAAATTTCAGCTCTCTACGTCGACGCGTTCTCAGGCAGTCTCCAAATATATAGCGGAAACCGAATTTTTTGTTTGACAACCTCACGAAGGAGTTACCCGGTTTATCTCATATTCGAACTTAATTTTACTTTTTTTTTTTTTTAAAGTCCGTGTACAAATTTTCAGCTTACTAAGTGAACGCGTTCTTGAGTTATCGTGCGCACAGACGGACGGACGGACAGACATTGAAAAATCAAAATAACTTTTAATATTATGCATGGGTGTCCAATCCATTTTGAGTGATGAGCAAAATTGGTCTTGGTCTTGCAGTCTTGGTCTTGGTCTTGCAGAATATGCAAGACCGATACCAAGAACAAGATTGTAAACATGCTCACAAGACCATGTGTACGTTAACAAGACCAAGCCCAAGACCACATTATGCACAAGTCATAGCACTATTGTATTTTATTTACATAAAGATTAAAAGGACACAAATAACACAAGATTTATTTAGACGGGAATAAGGTAGTTTTTAAATATTTATAAATTTATGGCATGATACATCAATTATAGAATTGCGCAAAAAAACCGAAATCCTAGATTAAAACTAAAACCAAAAGTTGGCTGTGCAGCCCAAAGCTAAAACCTACTATAAGATCACAGACAATACCGAGACTGAATTGCAAGACCAAGAGCTAGAACAAGACCAAGACCAACACCAAGACTTGACTATGCAAGACCAAGACCAAGACCAAGACCAATATTATACCAATCTTACCAAGCGCAAAACCAAGACTAAGTTTGCAAGACCAAGACCAACACCAAGACCATTATAGTCTTGGTCTTGGTCTTGTATTTTCACATCACTAGTCTTGTGAGCATGCTTACAATCTTGGTCTTGGTATCGGTCTTGCATATTCTGAAAGACCAAGACCAAGACCAATTTTGCTCATCACTTACCATCATTATTTCGAGGTGTTCAAACGGAATGACAAACTTCGTATACCCTTTAGATTTCATCTAGGGTATAAATATAGTAAATAATGTAGGTACCAACCGATATACATAGTCCTTATTTTGGTTTGGGGGCACTTAAGGGGTTCCACCACCTTAGGCCTCGAAAAAATGGATATAAAAATAACATGTTTTTACGTAGATATTAAATATATAAAATAATTTTTATTTTACACATGCATACACATCGAAGTTTTATGAATAATTAGAAAAAACAAAATTCAAAAATCTGTCAGGCATCTTCCAGAAAATAAAAAAGCAATTTCGTTTAGAAATGTAATAGCTAAGATGTAGAATAGGGAAAAAAATTTTAAAATATTTTTTCCAGAAATAACAGCTGTTCGGAAAAAAAATCTGATTTTTATCAAAATTTTGAGTTTTAAAAATTTATAAAAAATGAACACGGCATCCAATCAAAAAAGTTCTATGCTACATCTTAGAAAATAATATGTATTATAAAGAGTATGATGTATGATTTGAATTTTATCAAAATTGGTTAAATAGATCTTGAGATATCTTGTACACCAATTTTAAAAATGTATTTAAAAAAAAAAAACCAAAACGAAAAAACAATTAGTCCCTGCCGCGCTTAAATCTAATTCAGAGATAATTTGAATTTTGAAATTTTTAAACACTTAAAATATTCTTCAGAGTATAAATAATTGAAAATTACAGGTAAAGAACAATGTAAGTCCACTTTTTCGAAAAAATTTTAATCAAAGTAGTACCTAATATATAAATAAAATCAAGTTTTTGGTTAAATAATTTATTACGTATTATTACACTTGCGCTGTACTCTGAGTATACTCACTTTATTAAAAATTCATCTGATACAAGATTCGAAAATGAAGATTTTAACTTCAAATGCATTTTTACCTTAAATGCTAAATTTGTACTTAGAGTGTTCTTTGCCTGTAGTTTTCAATTTATGTAGAGAAAAATAAAATCATTTAGATTTTTGGGAAATCTCAAGGTAACAAAATCTATAACTTCAGAAATAATTTGAGTTTTGAAATGATTAGGTTAGGTTAGGTTAAGTAAGAGGGGTGCCACGAGACAACTAGCCTGCATAACTTAGACCTCTAGTGGGTCTTTTCAAGCCGCCCCAGATCCATCCTGCTTCCCTTGGGGAACTCGGGATATCTCCAAGACTCTTTACCTAGATCTATCCTGCTTTTCTTAAAAAACTCACGATATAACCGAATTCTTTGTTTTGTAACTCCCCCAGACTTGAAAAGAAGTAGTTACCTTATAACCTACTTCTTTTATTCATCAGAGCGGGGCATTCGCAAAGCACGTGTTGAACGCATTTGATTTCCTCCGAGTCCTTACAGCTCATTCCAGCATGGTCAGCTATGGCCCACTGGCCCATAATGACCCCTACTAGATTCCTGATATTTGTTCTGCTGCCATTAAGCAGCTCCCTTGTCCTTTCTCTGTCATATGCAGTCCACCATTGCTTCACAATACGGTAGGTATCCCTGCTGGTCCACCGGAGTCTTATCTTTTGATAGGCGCCCCTGACGTTTTCCTCTTTTGTTGCTCCGATTGGGATCCTCACATAAACTACCGCTGCGGAAACTATCCAATTCAGGCCCAAGTAAAATCATCAGTAAAATTTTTGCTTGCGATTTTACCAGCGCTAAAATTTGTATGGAAATGTCACATTTTACTCAAACTCGATACTAGGCTTAAGCACAAATTCAGCAATAGACAATGACAAATCAAAGCAAAAATGGATAAAAAAAGTGACAATTCGTAAGTTCAACGAAATTTAAAGAAAGGAAAAATTTTAAGTACCGGCGAATAATCAATTGTGATTGAAGTCTGGAGAAGCAATATTGACGAGCTTTGTGGCAATAAAATAAATTTTCATGTATACCACAACATGAAAAAAGAGTTGATGAAAAGTCATGGACTTCAGATGTCTGCCGAGGAAATAAAAACTCGCATAAAGAACTTGACAAAAAGATTTAAGTATATATGATGAAATAGAATTGGAGAATTGCAAAAACACTAAAATTTCGATAAATTGTCAGATGCGAAGTTTTGAAGAAAGGGCCATCGGGAGGAGCCCCATCTGAATGGGAACATTTCGATACTCTTAATAAGTTTATACGCCATCACAAAAGCAACCGTGGGACGAAGTTAATGGAGGAATCCAATGCAGTTGATTGTTATGGTAATAAAAACATGATAGTTTGTGCTTAAGTGTTTTATTAAATACAGAATTTGTGTCCATTTTCTTAGATTTGATAAATGAAAAGAATTATTATATATTCCTACGGAGCCTAGCACATCGCCATCATCCGATTCAATCATTTCTCTCGTTGCATATATTCTGCAAAGGACATTGTCGATATGCACTTCCAAGCCCTTTCCCATGGTCGAAATTGGGCTTTTAAGTGACCAAAAGCAATTTCTACCACGTGTCTGCATTTCTATATGAAATGGAAAGGGTTTCATAACGCGCTCGGACAGCCGGAAGCAGGGTCGCTAATCAATAATGTAGGCATACGAATTCCTTCGATAACTCTACTGTTCTCGATGAAAATTAGATTTGCTATATGTTGTTGCTTTAAAAAAAAAATCAAATATTGTAGAGTCGTTACTACGGCCGGGAGTTCCAACATTGTTGTAGGTAAACCGATACCGATAATCAACTGACGCAAGCAAAATTAAGGAATACCACCCCTTGAAATTATAGTAGTCTGTAACCTCATCTTTCGGGAGATTGACTTCGATGTGACATCCATCAATTGCTTCGAAGTACTTCGGGAATCCCATTATTTCAAAGCCGGCCACAATTTCTTTGACTTTATCTTGCGTTGGTAGATAAACATTCAAGAACTCGGGCTGGAAGACATCCTTTACGAATGCCAAAACAATTTGGTCCACCGTTGTCCTGCCCACACCAAATAAATGCCAACGATTCTGTATTCTCCCGAAGATCCGAGAGCATATAGGGCGATAGCAATACTTTGTCGAAGAGAAATGGCCGATCTTCAAGTGGTGTCCTGTTTCGACAGTCATCGCAGCCTTGACACGAGAAAATCCAAATATCGGTCTATCGACACGAAAATATGTTTTGAATTTTTCGTCATCGAATTTCGGTACATGCTTTTCCTAGAATTGGGAATTCTCGATAAATAATGGTTTGTAGTTGTAGATATCTAGATGTGCCTAGATGCCAAAAATATCATTTGAACAACATCGGGACTACACACAGTTCTTGATTCCTGAACATACCTTCGACCATATCCTCAATCGTCTTGTACGATAATATGAATTATTCATACATAACATCTTAGCCCGTACCCATGATCTCACTGCAAGGAGCCGTAACCGTTTTGTCTTCCTGTCCATATCTTGTATTTGTCTCAAATTTACAAATGCTTGTTGCGTCATCTGCATCACCTGCTGACAATTCGCTTGAATTAATGCAATTGCATCCTCAACTTCCATTTTAAAAACTTAATGGCTTATTCGTTTTAACTCAAATCAAACGTCAACTACGAGTTACCGTACTAAACGTCAGACATGCGCGTTACCATTCAAATTACCCCGATATATGTGTATCAGGGGTCTCCAATTAACTAGGTAATTCAAATACCCAGATAAATTTACTCCATGTGTATCATAAGCAAAACTGATTAACCTGCATTAAGCTATCCAATGAATAGAACATGATGCCGACTCTGTCGCTTATTAGAAAATGCATACCGTGCTTTTCGGTTATTGTAATTGATGTTCTTGTTGTTTGAAGAAAACCTTACAAATGATTTAAAGCCTCGCAAATATTTTTTTCGCTTTCGTGAAGTATATAATGTGCTCCAAGTGAAACTATTTATAATAAAGAAAGCGCAAGACCATGCCACATTCAATAGTAAGCACCTATAATTAATCTAGCGAATTCTATAACTTTTATTTCTTTGTAATTGTTTTTTTCCTTTCTTAACTTTTTACATATTGTTTATATTCGATCCCTGCCCATCAATAGTACCTACATATTTAAAAGATTGATTTCCTGAACCTTATGTAAAACATACACTGTGTTCCCTAAACGTAAAATTTCCAAGGACAACTGAATTTAATAGTATCGAAAACATTAACACTCCAAAATGTTGTATGTGCTTATGCTCAAAGAAATCGATCATAAATATGACATACTATACAACAATAGAATCAAAAATCTTTTGAACCTTAGTTTGGGTCATTAAGAGTTTATCCACTCTGATGGCAAACTACCACAACATCAAGTTACTCATGCCCTTACTGTGTATCATAGCTACAACATTGGATACAGAACACCTCCTCCCATGGAATTCTTTAAGAGATAAACCATCTGAGTGAGGAACGTCAATTAGAAGTTTGGTCATTTGGGAAAACCAATGAAGGATCCTCTGTACAAAGAAGCATAGACGGCAAAATAATGGCACAAAAATACGCAATTTATTATCTCGAAAATAAGGCCATCAAATGGACATTTTCTCATTTGAACTGAATGAGGGATGAACACGCAAAGGTATTACCTTTGGATTGTTACGGAGGAATTTCAATGGCTATTAAAGATTTTCCGCTCAATTCATTTGTCCAGAAACTAGGGTAAAATGTGTGACAGCTTTACGGGTGAATGAATAATGTCCGTTCAAAATTTATATTTAGTTTGGAATTTTAAGGGTATTGTTATAGGTTATCATTTAAATCATTAACAGGATCACACTTCTTTGCATTATAAATATAGAATTAAGAAGATTCGTTTCGAAATAGCAGCATTTAGAAAATTGGCATTGTTTCATATTACCACCTTTGCAAGTTTGAGTTCCAGAACTGTGAAGTGATGCAAGTATAAAGATGATGTTTTTGCACAGCAAGGGAATATCGGAATTGATGAAGTAAGGTAACGGCAAACAAAATGCTAAAATAAGTTCTAACTTATTACCCATGCAACTATGAGCCAATGTGTTATCTACAGATGCATTCAGGTTTAGAATATACGACGAGATTGCTGTTTTTTATAGAATCAGTAATTCATTAATGTGCATTTTTTTTAAATAATGACTGAATTCAAATTCAAAATTTTCTACTTTAAAGCAACCAAAATTCATAAATGGCGCTCCTTAGAAAAGTCAAGGGGCAACGGCAATCTACTTATAATCGTACATCCGGTGGTTTGTAAAAAATGATTTTTATTTTATTTGTTTAACACCCTGAAAGTCGGTAATGTAGCATATGATCAATCAATTGAAGTAATCAGGATATATAAAATTACCGACTAGATGTCGTCCTTCCTCAACTTTTGTATATTGCAAATTCCTGTAGAGATATACCCATATTATGCACCCAGCGTATATACATAGTATGCATCTAAAACAGGCATGGCAAACCTGCGGCCCATGGGATGCATGCGGCCCAATTGAATACTTTTTGCGGCTCAACTGAAGTTTTCTGTATTTTGAGTTTTTGCTCTTTGCTCCCCTTGCGGCGATTGCGTATATCTCGTAACAGCGTGACGCTCTCTCTGGAGTTTTTCAGGACTTCAGCACAGGATCTTAATTGCTACAGTAAATTACTTCTGAATTTCTTAGTCCTAAAACCCTTGCTATTTTTTCAGAATATCAGTATGTTGAGAAGAGAATATATTTTCGTTCAGTGAAAACCAGATGGGTTTCCATGCATCCTCGACTATCCAGATTTTTAGAAAATTGGACGTATATTTTTTCCCAAAAATCTATGTGAAACTGAACAATAATCAGGATCAAAGCGTATTTTTACTTTTAAAAATCTTATAAAATTTAATACTTTCTATGCTTCATTTTAATCACCAAAAGCTCTCATACACAAATTGTGTAGTGAATGTAGTATCTTCTTTTTTCTTTACAACATCTTTCAGAAATTTATATGATCAACTTTCTTAACGCTTTCACTTATTAGTAAATTTATGTGTACCTTTCCGAATTTACCTATTCTATTTATTTGAATTCCCTTGAATTATGTTATTTTTCTTTTATGTACTTGTATACTTTGTTATTGAATTAAGTTTAATTGTTTTTACATACCTACTCATTTATTTTTAATTTTATTGGAATAGAATTAGTCAGTTGTTGTCAAGACAATTACTTCAATTAAAAGCAATTCATTTGTTCTGCCCGTAGTAAGAGCGAACACGCTATAAATGAATTGATATGTTGGAAACTGTAACCCTGGTTCAAAGCAGACCTGTAAAGTACTTAAGTACATTGGTACTTAAGTACTACGATCAGTACGAGTAACTGGACTTGTACTTGAAAAATTTTAAAGTAGCAGTACTGGGACTTGTACTTGAAATTTTTTTAAGTACCAGTACCGGGACTTGTACTTAAAATATTTCAAGTCCAGGCACTGGTACTGTACTGGTACTTGTACTTGGAATTTTACAGGTACAGACCTTTAAAGTACTTAAGTACTAGTAACAGTACCAGTACCTGGACTTGTACTTGAAACATTTTAAAGTACCAGTACCGGGATTTGTACTTAAAATTTTCAAGCCAGGTACTGGCACTGTACTGGTACTTGTACTTGGAATTTTACAGGTCTGGTTCAAGGTCAATAATCTCATGGCTTCTCCACCAAGTTCACTACACTGTAACTCGCACTCAAATTGAATTTTTGAAATTCAATAAATGCTATAATTTATAATTAATATATAATGTATATGTGCCTGGTAATATTATTTCAAAACCACAATTATAATTTAAATTTATCTATAAAGTTAAACTCAATATTGAATGAATGTAAAAGAATAATTAAGATCAAATCAAATTTGTGTTAGAAAATTTTGTTGTATCTGACAATGTACTCACCAGCTCAGTATTAGCCACTCGATCAAATTGGTTCTCTATTTTATTGAGATTTGCAATTGGAGTATTCTTTATTCCGGTCGATACCCAGAATAAAGTGATATTACTAATTCTGACTGGACTTGATACCCACAGAAAGAATCTTCATTGCAGTCGGTACCCACAATGAAGTTTTTGTTAATAATTTTCTTATTCGCTCGATACCCGCATCTTTATTACAGCCGATACCCGCAATAAAGTGTTTTATGTTTGTAATTTCTTATTCGGTCCATACCCCCAATAAGAATCTTTATTACAGTCGATACCCGTAACAAAGTGTTTTATGCTAGTAAATTTCTTATTCGGTCAACACCCGCAATAAGAACCTTTAATTTAATTGCTATTCAAAATAAAATCTTTAATCTAGTCGATACCCAGAATAAAAATATTTATTTTAACTTTCAATTAAATAAAGTATCTGATTTGTTAATAAAATTTATAGAAATAAATATGGAAATAAAACTAGGAAATAGATTACCACCTTGATCACTGCACTGCCAAACTGAAAAAGAGATCATGTCAAGTCAGATTCTGATTTATATAGCCATGGGTTGCTTATGGCATCTAAGAACGACATTCAAAGGCGAATGGCAAATTGGCAGCTGTACTTCATTTTCTATTGTTGAAAATTACAACCATATCAAAAACAAAAACGAAAAAAAACCTCTGTACATTAACATTAACTTTATTCAATTAGAAATTTATTGCCTGCTCAAATTTTTTGTATAGATACATATTCATTTTCTGGAACAGTCTCCCTGTATATGCTCGGGTACTTCGGAGTCTGCGGAATTTCAGGATGGAGGACTTAAGTTATTTTAAGCAGATTTGAATGAATCACTTAACGCGTATTAAGCCCTTATTTTTGGTTTTTTCTCTTCTTTTCTACTATATATAGCTTATTATTTATATATATTATATTCCTTGTTTCATTTTGCGTTTTGATTTTTTTTTTTAATTTTTCTATGTTTTTTTTCATATCTTTTAACTTTTCTTTCTGTTTTAGTATTACTTTTTTTATGAATTATTTCATTATACGGTTTATGTTTATGAAACCTATATACTAGAGTATGCACATATTAATGAGTCCATTGTGCAAATTAATAAAGGAAATTTATTTATTATTTATTTTTAACTTAACCTTAAACTTCTTATGAAATTTTGCTTTAGGTCGACAAAAAAATCTGTCATGTGTGAATGTAATGTACTGCCCGTATACTGGCTCATTTCTCTGCGAAATTGTTACAATTTAGAATTCTGAAATATTTCTTCTTTAGGTCGTACATATGTACATATGTTGACATGTAAGTTTGCTGATTTTAATCATATCAGAATTCTTCTAAATTCTGAACATCATTCGTCAATTTCAAGAATATTTTAGCGAACTCAAATCGATGTCCAAATCATGGAAACTGTTTATTAAAATTTTCGAACTTTTATGAGAAAAGTAGAAATAATATATGTAAATTTTACGATGGTCAATGACTCCTAGATTTATGTTTTCTAACGGATATAACAATGAAATTAAATGAATTAAATCAGAAACAACAAAGTGAAAATAATCTGATTAGAGAAATAAAATATAAACACTTCGTAACAAAATTCCCATTATTAAATGATTTCAACCGTAAAAATTTTGATAATAAAGTCACAAAATTAATCAAACAACTCGATACCAAATTGTTATACATACTTACATATATGCAAAAGTCTGAGGAAATATATCAAAATATTCTTAACTCCACTTAATGTGGAGGTGGAATCAGCGCCGACAAATTTACAAATGGAGTTAATAGAATTGCAATGAAGCGTAGAATTAAGGTAAGTTCTTCGTTTTGTTTTGTATACCCTGGATGAAATCTATAGGGTATACTAAATTTGTCATTCCTAGCAAAATGGATTGGAGACCCCACCTCCTTCGTGGGGTTGCCATACAAAAATTTCGTTTTCCACTATATAGTATATTTGGACACTGCCTAAGAACGCGTCGACGTAGAAAGCTGAAATTTGGTACATGGTATTTTCATTATACAAGCAAATAAAGTTTCAAAAATGGACTAAATCGGGTAACTCCTTCTTGGTGTTGCCATATAAAAATTTGGGTTTTTTACGTATACTGTGAAGACGATCAGTCCAAGACATTTTTATTGTAGTAAAAACTTCTTTAGAATAAGAAATCCTATAAAACTGGTTGTAACCATTTTTTCTGTCCGACAAACCGTTCTAGAAATATACTTATGCGAAAAACCAGAAGGTAATGACCTCAGCTGGTTTTGCATAACTGCACCAATTTTCATTTAATTTAATCCAGCGCCTTAATGGCAACCTGGATGTCAGTGTATGGTTTATACAGATATGCTTTATAGACTCTTCATATTGATACCAATAGATTCGACTGGTAAATCGCTACAAGCTCTGTCTGGAAGACACTGCATTTGTCTGGCAGTCTATAAGACTCACGCCACTGGTAGTCTCTGAAATACACACCATCCCCTATGCCAGCACTCGTCTTGGATCTACCCGTAAAGATAGAAATATTGGATGTTACCACCATCTCCTTCCTATCCCAATCACCTCTGGTGAACATCCTTGCATTAACACCCCTATCAAAAATTTGAGACGGTATTTGATAGTATGTTTCTTCCGTGCAATCACTAGAGTCTATTTTCTGGAGTATATTAGAATGCCCAAAAATCCACTCTATCCACCAACCCCCGGCTCTAAGTCTGACTTTGCTGATTGCCGCTATACTCCTGTAGTAGAGATCTAACGGCGATTAATCAAGAATGACCTCCAGTGCCACCATGGTCGTAGTGCGCAGGCAGCCAGTTATACCCAGACAAGCGGCCCTCTGAGTTTTTGACAGCACATCCAAGCTATATTTTCTCATCAGTGCCGTCCACCAGACAGTGGAGGCGTAGCATAGGATGGGCCGAGCTATGGCTGTGTTGACCCGTCGTACCAGCCTGAGACTTAATCTCCAGTTCCCACCAAAAATACTCGTATAATTCGTTAAGGCCAAACTGGCCTTCTTAATACGTTCGTCTATATCAGTCCTCCAGCTCAGTTTGGAATCAAGTATGACTACCAGATACTTTGCTTCGTTGGAGAGAGTAAAATTCTCTCCAGCAGCATTGTAAGTCTGAAACTTTTTCTTGTAAAAAGCACTAACTTTGTCTTCGCGGGGCTTACACTCAATCCACTATTAGCCCAATTATCCAGCTTAAGCAGCGTATACTCGATCCTTTCACTAATAGTAGACAGAAATTTGCTGGTTGTCGGAGGATACATATGTCATCCGCATATGCAACCGCTTTAAAGCCCTCTCTCTCAAACTTAATGAGGATTTCATCCATTACCAGTAGCAACAGGAGTGGTGATAGCACCCCTCTACGGAAATACCTCGGTAGACTGCTGTTCTGACAATCACAACCATATCCCCTGAGGAAGAGCTAATCCTACTGCTGAAGAGCATTGAATTGATCCAATCAAATAGATCATTGTCAACTCCCTCTCTTCTCAGTCCTTTATTCCGTTATTGAAAGCAATCTCCATATCCAAAATGCACACAGAGTGTCTTCCTTATATTCTAGGGGTCTTCCAACAATGAACCCCACTTCATATAGAGCCGACTCTATTGATTCTCCCTTTGTATATCCATGCTGGCTACCACTGCTGCCCTACCATACATTTCTTATATACACCCCAATTAGTCTCTCCAAAGCTTTAATATTTTTGATACCTATGTATGTACACAGAAATCTGAATGATCATCCGGCCACGAAAATGGTGCCCTGTCAAAACTCAATGGTCTTCTCACAAAGTCTTCAGAACAGAGTTAGTAGCTTCTGATGTCAATTCACTTCCCAGGCTGCAGAAAGAAGCCCTAAGTTTGAGTTCTTAATAACAAAAATGTCAAATTTGCTTCAAACTCCTCAATACATACATATATGTAGCTCCAAATCCAGATAGTCATGTATCGCATTAGAATATGTCTTTTGAAGAATGGTTTAGTTTGCCTTTATTGCGTGGCTTGCCAAAGTGCATATTATACGTATACCAAGACTTCTTCATAAATGAAAACTGAATTTAAATAAAGATATGGCCGAGTCAGTGGTAACTCAGTAGGTAGAGCACAAAAAAGAAATTAGAGTTTCAAGGCTCGAATCTCGCTTGGTGGTGGCGAAAGATTTTTTCGATTCCTAAATACATATACGCGAACAGTTGTCCCACTATTAGCCTAACCTACTTCTTCCCCTGAAATGTCTAAACATAAATTTACATGGGCCTTAAAATTCAAAACAAAACATGTCTTCATCTCTCCAAAGTTCCCTAAAGATAGTTTGAGGAGCGAGTTTCGACGGAGCAGTCTTTCATTACTGGTTGCGGTCATTTAATGGTTGAAGACTTATGAGTTATTCACTCCATGCACCTTTCTGAATATCAAGGTGAACCTTAAAAAAGCTCTCCATGATTTCTTGTGTGAAGGAGCTCGTCGGTTTGAATCAAATTGCAAAATTGTGTGACCATTCAATCAAAGTGATGAAGGAGTTATAAACAAGGTGGTATTCTTCCCCTTATACCCTTATATGTCTCCAAAACTATACCTTATCGGCCAAAAACGATGAAAAATTTTTTTTTATGTAACGCGAAATATCTTTTTTGTCTGGATTGGCTGAGATGACTGAACACATTCCTTGCGTTTATTTCACCAGGTGTAAAATGGAGCTTATTGGATTTGATCCTCTATTACTAACTCCTCTACCTACTAACTGTTTTTCTATCATTGGCAATATTTTTTCCCTGAAAATGCTGAATGCTAAATTGCGATTGTGAGTTTTCGTCTTCGGATCATTAGAGGAAATCATTTAGATCGACTTTGACATCATGTTTAAGATGATAAAAATCTCTTCGAATTTCTGATAAAACATTTTCATACAGTCTTTACTTTGTTCTTCTGACCGGATGATTTTAAATCCCCTACCACGAATGTATAAACTCAAACACTTGTACCAAATTCTTGCTAAAACTCACTGCCCGATTAGATCCTTGTGTTAAAAACTGATAAGAAACTTAACTCCGGGGAAGCGGTTGATCACGATATGCGGAATACTTTCTATGCTTCGAAATGGAAATCAGTAGGTCTTAGATACTTCAAATTATTGGTAAATTCTCAAAATTGAATTTCCAGAGTAGATTCAGTAGATATAGTAATTTTCCATCGTGATTATGAAGCCCATTTTGCTGTAATTCAAATTTAAAAATGTAACAGAAAAAATCAGGAACAGCAAAGAAACCTCCTATGTATATATACGTGTGATCATAATTAATTAATTTTGGAAAAAATTATTAATCTGTTAAAAAATTCCCTTTAGAGTACATTTGAACAAAAGTATACTAACAAAGAAAATGTATTTCCTTAAGTTTGTAATCCAAACTGATTACAAAACCAAATTCCCATGTAATACATCAATAATTCCAACTTACTCTGCTACCAGTTAATCTAAAGAAATCTAAATCAATCATCATGTTGACATAAAATTTCATTTCAGTGCAAACATCTTGAGGCGAAATATGCTGTTGTCTCTCCTTTTAATCATCCATATAAAAACGCAAAATATTCACCCAATTCAGGCCAAAAATTCCGTCCTTCAAAAGTTCATTTTCCCTGACTTCTTCACCCCTTGTTTAATCTCGCGTAAATAAAACGTGTCCGCCGTAACAACGGTTACAAATCATCTCCATCATCCAATTCACCCTCTAACTTCTGAAGAAAACTCTCCATTCCTACCCATTCTCCATCCGTATCGCCGTCCCAATCCAATGGCGAGCAAACATTCGGTGGAAGTTTAAAGGAGAATTTATCTCTTTTGTCAACAAAGTCCAAGTTGTTTCAAAGAATGGAAGGCATGCTTAATTAAATTCACAATTAAAATTTTATGAAAAAACAAAGATGCTCCAAGTAACCGGTTCGGCAAAATCTGTTCTGCTTTATGGCCTGCTCTATATAGCCCAGCATAGCCCAGCCCAGCTATGTAGATTTAGCTCTGTCCTTAGCCTGCCATCGTATCGTTTCGAAAATCTTAGAATATCCTGCGGGGCCCAGCCCAAGAAGAAACTTTTGTTTCTGAGAGATTCCAACTTTACAGAAAGTTCAAAAGAAACCAAAGCCACACAAAGTAAATCAAAAATAAATAAGAAGCAGAAAAAGACAGAGAGTTTGCTTTTGAACAGCGAACTGTGGATAATATTTGGGGATAGGTCCGCGGAAATTGTTTCACGCGAAATAACGTGTCCAAAACATTATTCTCCATCTGCCTTCCCCCCCCCCCCCCTCTCTGTCTTATACTAGTCTAGTACTCACTTAGATCCCATTTTGCTGCCCGACTTCTAAGTGTTTGCTTATTGTACAGCAAAAGCTCATTACGCGCCTCAAAACATGGTGTGTACAAATTAATCTGAGCTGTGCGTCATTTATCAAATTAAGTGTCATCAACAGCAGTTGGGAAAAAGAAAAAGAGACCTCGAAATATAACGTGACACCGCGAAGTAATCCAAGATATCGTAGAAAAAGGTTCACACGTACGGCAAGTGGTTAATGGCTGGAAAAATGTTTACCACGGTCTGCCACCCTTGTATTCCGAGGACAAATTGTTGTAATTAATTGCTCGTCGAGAGTAGGTAGAAGAAATATTGGTCCCGGTCTTAGTATGAATGGCTCACTTGAGGATATGAATACATAAATGATTCGCCAGATTCTATTTGTACTCCAGAAGGTCCTTGATTCGAAAATAGTACTTTTTGTAATTTTTAAGATATCGAATTAATCAATCTTAACACTCCTACACATTGGCTATATCTGTGTTTGTCAGTATGAACTTTTTGGGTGATTTCAGCCATGCAAATAACTTCGAATTTGCAAGTACATGGGGACTAACCTCAAACTCTTAAAAAATTATGATAATTGTAAACTGCATAATTTCGGCAAAATTTTTAAAAATGTACTAGATTAATTGTTTCGACTTCCTACAGCTATCTTGGAAATTTCGTATATTTTTAAAGCTACCCTGGCTATACTTGCTCTACCTACCTGCTTTTTTGCTTTTGTTTCTTCTAAAACAAATCTACTGGATTTTTCGACATTCATAGGAATATAACTTGCATGAGATACATCCGATCGCACTTCAAGTTATTTTGCTTTTGACTCAACTTATTAGCTGGGTATCAAATGAAAGGTCTTCGTGAGTACATACAACCGATTAACATTACTTGATGATATAAAAAGCTGCGCAACTGACTTTTTACTCCAAAGGTCTGAATCAATCGGGTCGCATACACCCCGAGTGCAGGTGTATAATGACTACCTACTAATGATTATCCCAATGCTAGTTCCCGCAAGAGCTTAAAGGGTTGTACTCCGATTCCATTCATTCTTTCTTTTAGTTATAGCCAACCCATGACCCATCAGTTGACAATAAGAACAATATGCATTTGGATATATCAGTTATCTTTAAGGTTTTTTTTATGTTTTTTCAGCAACGAAAGTAGTGACTTTGTTTTTTTTTTATTCTCTGCAAATAAATCAACTTCCATTTGTTAATTTTTTTGCTCTTACCAAGTAAGTAAACCTCAGTCTCGTTGAAATTCGTAAAATTCTTTACGGGTCTTTTAGTCCAGCCTGTAGAAGTAATCTTACAGAATTTTATCGTAGAAAAAAAAAACACAAATATCATACCAATCACGCCTGTGACACAGTATACGAACTCAGTACTTAAATTGGTTTTGCGGGCAAGCGAGCAATTTCAATGAAGTGTTATATTTAAATTGAGAATACAGTGCTACCTCGAGATACGAGTGTCCTAACATACGAGATATTTGACATACGAGCCGTCGAGCGAGCGAAGTTTTGCTTTAAAGTACGAGGAACGGCCGGCGGCACCTGGCCCACCAGTTTGCTGTGCGTCTCGCATTATCCCACGCATCTCCCCAGTGTACTTGCTTACCTCGCTGTCCAAGCATCTTTCATCAGTTGTTCTAGGGTTTTTTGTGCTTTTGTGTGCTTTTTGTGCATTTACATAATTTATCACAATTCTTTTTATAACCATGGGTCCGAAGAAAAAAATGAACAAGGTGTGCGAGTAGCTGACTTGGCGAGGCAGTACGGACGTAGTACTTCAACGATAAGTACTGTGCTTAAACAAAAGGAGTCGATAAAGGGTATAACGCCAGCTAAGGGCGTTACAATAATTCCTAAGTACCGGAGCTCTCTTCTGAAAAGATGGAGACACTGCTCATGGTTTGGGTGACGGAGAAGCAGCTTAAAAGCGATACCTTAACACAGAGCATAATATGCGAGAAGGCACGAGCGATTTACGGGATTTGTTGAATCAGACCCCGCGCACTTCCATGGATGAGGTATCGGAAGACTCGTTTAAAGCCAATCAAGGCTGGTTTGACAACTTTAGGAAAAGGAAGCCAAAGAATACATCCCCAGAAAGTCTTCAACTGTGACGAGACAGGGCTTTTCTGGAAAAAGATGCCGAATAGGACTTACATAACGGCAGAGGAGAAGATGATGCCAAGCGACAAACCCACGAAGGATAGACTAACTCACGCACTGTGCGCCAATGCAAGGGGCGACTGCAAAATCAAGCCTCTGTTCGTATACCATTCGGAAAACCCCAGAGCCTTTAAGTCACATAAGGTTTTAAAAGAAAAACTGCAAGTTATGTGGATGGCAAACCCAAAGGCATGCGCCACTAGGTAGTTTTTTGTGCAGTGGGTAAGCCTAGTTTTTGGCAGTTCTGTTAAGAAATATCTACAAGAAAACAGCCTACCCATGCAAGCCCTTCTCGTCCTCGACAATGCTCCTGGTCACCCACCGAACCTCGAAGATGACATCCTCGAAGTGTTCACGTTTATAAAGGTCCTCTACCTACCACCCAACACCACTCCTATCCTGCAGCATATGGATCAGCAGGAGATTTCTAATTTTAAAAAGCTGTACACTAAGCACCTGTTCCGGCGCTGCTTTGAGGTGAGAGAGAACACAAACCTCACCCTTCGAGAGTACTGGAAGGACCACTTTTACATCGTGATATGCCTTGATCAGGTCTGGGTGGATGTTACAACGAGTACCTTGACCTCTGCATGGAAGAAGCTGTAGCCTAATACTGTAGTCGAAATGACCTTCGAAAAATTCAACCCGAAGTGCCAGTGAAGGAGGAGATTGTGTCTCTGGGAAAATCAATGGGCCTGGTGGTGCATAAGAGAGACGTGAACGAGCTCGTCGAGGAGCACTCTCAGGATCTGACGACCGAGGAGTAACAAGAATTACAGTCGCAGCAGCATACGGAGGTTCTGCAAGAAATTGAGATGAAGGAGATCTTGGGATTGTGGGAGAGAGTTTCACAGTTCGTGGAAAGGAATCACCCCGAAAATGTTGCAACTGGTCGTGCATCGGTATACGGGGCCAAGTCTGGACTGTAGGGAGGGGGGTTGAACATTTGGATTTGGAAGCTACACTTCTGAAAAGTTGCCATCGCAACTTCGCTTGTATGTACGGACAAAAGCAAAATATTGCTCAATTTTTATCTCCGTTTCTCTTTGGCAGCCTCTGTCAATCGCCCTAACATTAGGTGAGACCAGACATCCTGCTTTTGGCAGGACAGTCCCGATTTTGAGCAATTTGTCCCGCGGCGTTTTAATAAAGTCCAGATTTTTGGAAAGAATGCGCGACAAGCGGGAGAACGGGAAAGCAATATACAGTATTCGGCGGCCATGTGGCTATTTAGCCAGGATATGAGTTTTATATTATATTTATTAATTTGATAATGTTGGAGCAATGGAGCGTCAGCGTTAAAATTAAGATTAGAAATCAGTCGACGACCACACCGCCGACGACGACGCCGGCGTGAGCAATGTAATGCAATTCATACATGTAGTACTGTCTATAAATATTTTTGACATAAAACGATGATCACGCCGGCGTCGGCGTTGTTAATGTAATTCAGCCAAACGCAAATGACATTTTTTGGCATGGCTTGGCAACGACGAAAACATTTTGTAACTGTCTTTCAGACGATACACACGTATTGATTGCTAGTAAGCCAGTTAAACATGTGATGTTATTACAGATCAGCTATTCAGATAATTTAGGCAAGCAATTTATTTCATAAATACTTAAATTGTCTTGTACTCGTTTTATTTATATTTTATATTGGCGGCACAAAGTCTAGCGCCGGCCTTGAAGGTGACATACGAAAAATAATACAAGTTGGTATTGTTATTATTTGGAAAGAAATATAGGATTGAGATTAAAATAATTCTTAAACTATAGTAACTTTATAACAATTAAATTAATTTAATTTATAAACTAACAATAAAATATGTTCATGTAAATTATGTACCTGCTTACTGTGTTTTTAAACAATATGTATATAATAATTTATAATATAATTTTAAATTATTATTTTTTTGATTTTAAGCATAATGAGTAAGAAAAGAGGATGCAAATTAAACGATGATCTATTAGGTGAATTTCCTTTTATTAAAAAAACCAAAAGCGATTACATGGTAAAATGTGAGAAATGTAATGTTCAATTTTCTATTTCGGGAAGAATGATATTTCAAAGCACTTAGAGACACAGAAAAATAAAAGATATTTAAATACTGCTGCATCTTCAATCCAAAATACAGGAATTTTTTCGGAAAAAAATTTATGGAGACGAAGAAAAATTGGTGTTCAGAGTCTTTTCATGCTATTAATCACAATCATTCCTTCAGATCTTTGGACTGTACTGTACATCACAAGTTGTCAAAAAGTTATTCGACAAAAATTTGCCTGTGCTAGAACAAAATCCGAAGCAATTGTGTGTAATGTGCTTTCCCCAGATGCATTTTCAGAACTAAAAAAAAATCTAGAAAAAACTAATTTTATATCTATATATTCTGACGCATCTAATCATAAGGATATAAAGATATTTCCAACCATTATTAGATTTTTTGATTTGGAAACTGGAATAAAAATTAAAATTTTAGATTTCGTTTCTTTTGCCAAGCGAAACTTCTGAAATAATTTTCAGTTCCATTATAAATATTTTGGAAAAAAATAATTTAAAACATAAAATGATTGCATATTGTGCAGACCGCAAATTTTGGAGGAAAAGCGAGAAGAGGCAGAAATAATATATTTTATAAATTAAACACAAAACCTTAATCAAAACATTGTTGGTGTGGTTGTGGTGCAGCGCACATAGTACATAACGCCATTCAAACAGCTGCTGACTTGTTGCCCGTAGATGTGGAAAATATTATTATTAAAATATATTATTTATTTCTGAAACTGCGGAAATCAAATATCAGCAAATATTTGGATACAGTAAAACGCGCTGGTTAGCTCTTTTGCCAGCTGTCGAAAGGATTTTGAAAATACACGATCCTTTGAGATCCCAACTTTCTATCACAGGATAAGTGTCCTAGAATTTTAGAACAGTTTTTGAAAAAGAATATTCAAAAATTTGGCTAGAGTTTGTACACAATCTAGCAGCCCTTTTTCAAAATGCTATAAAACTTATTGAAGGTGAGAAGATTTCGGTAATCGAAGTAGCAAATGTACTTAATAATTTAAAATTTCAATGTCAAGAGCAGTTAGAAAATAATTTTCTTCCGTTAACTATCCGTAATAGTATAAGCCAGCTAGAAGAACAAGGTGCAATAAATCGTGCAGTTCTCATGAATCATGTCAAAAAGTTCTATAGTTACTTCATAGATTATTTAGAAGAGTGGACGGTACATTACAATGATATTGAACATTTTCATGGTTTAGAACTTAATTGGAATGATGTGCAAAAATTATTCGATCATATTACTCAAAATTTCTCAAATAGTAATATTTCCGAAAATGATATTTTTATCCTTATTAAAAAAATATATTGATATGGAAAAGATTAAATCTTGGGCATCAGCAATAATCACAATAGAGAACATATGGTTAGAAATATTTCGTCATTTTGAGACAAACCATGTTCCATACAATAATACACTAAAAATTGCTGAATACGCGCAGTCCTTACCAGGAACTAATGCTGCGACTGAACGCGTGTTTTTCTACAATAAATATAGTGTGGATATCAGAAAAATCACAATTAAGTATTGAGACTTTGAAAGCAATTTTATGTGTAGAAAATAATTTA
The DNA here is from genome assembly GCA_963924295.1 of Dioctria rufipes. Lineage (NCBI taxonomy): Eukaryota > Metazoa > Arthropoda > Insecta > Diptera > Asilidae > Dioctria > Dioctria rufipes. The sequence goes on along the minus strand of OZ002742.1, from coordinate 175,867,897 downwards.
TCAAATTCTTGTGAAAAATTTCATGACCTTTTAAACAACAACAGCAATCTAGTAAAAAAACTTCACTCAAATGAGAAATATGTTAAGGAATAAAGAAATGCTATACATAAATTTTTTTTTTTTTTTCAATTATTATATTTGTGAATTTGACTTATGTCGAAATTTAATAGAAATATATTACAATATTATTTTTGCGTTCTATGAAAATTTTTGTTGCTCCAAATAGACCAAATTTTTAATCAAGAACCCTCCCGGTCAATGGTGTCCCGCTTTGCCAATGTTAAAATCTGGTCACTTTACCCTAGCAGCCTATCGTCGTATTACTCGCCCGTTATTGTGAATTTCCAAAATAGTTTTAGGCGCTACTCCAAAAAACGACAATCTCTTAGTACAAGTTTTTCAACTTTTTCTACATTTTGCGCTGATGAAACTTCGACTGGTCGTCTTCAATCGATTCTCTGCCTTGCTTGAAAAGATTATACCATGGTAAGATTCCCCGTAAACCGCTGATATCTCTTCCAAAATGGTTTGGATTGTATTATTTTTTTTTTTTTTGAAACTTTATCCACAAAGTTATCGACCTCCCTTCGTATATTGCCTTAAAAACCGCAGCGTTATATCCAGTTTCAATTTCGCTGTTCTCATTTTCGCGTGCCTACTGCCTCTTTCAGCTACTGCTCGCAATAAGTATACTGAAATTGGTAGGCTGTCAATTTCAAATGGTTAAAATAAAGCATCCTCAGGAATTAGTTCTTTCAGAATAGTGTTAGATATTATCACCTCCCCCCCCCCCTTGTATCTGGGAGGGGTCTAATACATCTAAGTCTTCTTTCATTTTCTAGTAATTTTATATCGTATGAAAGACAACAGGAACAACTAATATTACAACATTTCTGACGGACATGTTTTTGTAAATTAAATTAATATAACATATTACACATTGGTATCGTGTGCACGAACCTTTATCTCAGTCAATCAGTCTTTCTATTATTATTTTATTTTATTATACTTTATCTGATCAATTTTGATTTCAAGAAAATTTCTATTTTCTCCTTAACCTCAATAAAAGGAAATTATTTCCCCTTTTCGGGAAGTACTTAATCTAAAAGGACTCCACTGTAGTGAGCACGCTTTCTTGGATTTGACATATTAAGCCTTCAGGGACAATAAATTTTATCTGAAAGAAGTGTGCATGGAATACGTTTTCGGATCATTAGTAAGCTTCCTGGAATGTTACATATATGTTAAATGGGGTATGAATGAATGTAGGCTTGTAAAAGAAAATCAGCCAAATTGCATACATACAGTATTGAGCCTGTGTAAGTATATAAAATCTTTAGCAGCTATTTCTAATATGTTATTGGAATTTCGCAAGATGCATTTAATAAAGTTATGAAAAATTTACTTAAAGTTTCTCTTATTAATTTATAATAATTAAAGCAATTAATAATCACATAAAAGAAATTAACTAACGAAAGATGACTAATGTATCTATTTGATTTAAGCTTTAAAAAATCGGAATAATCATATAAGTAACATTTTTTTTTTATACTATTATTACAAAACAAAAGCATAGAAAGGAGAAACCCATTTTTTCTTAAAAACTTGATTTGAATATTTTTCTTCAGTTTTTTTATACATTATATTGGTGGCAAACAAAATTTTCTTCTTATCCAATCTCATAAGAAAAAGAAAAATTTTTGCCACAAAAAATAAAAATCATTTCCAGCTTGGTTTTTTTAGCCTCAAAATATTATCGGTCAGGACTAACAGGTAAAGTTGGCTTTTTTCGTAAAAAGTCATAACTAATTCGGTACGTGCTTTTCTTGTTGGTAGAAAGTCGAATACTGTAGTATTTCATTATACATATAACTGATTGCATCATTTGTTATATTCTTGATATTATACTTTGTAAATCTCAAATCAAGAACATCAAGTCGTGTGTTTCCACTTATAATTCTGTTTATCTCCTCTTTTTTCCGTTTATAATTTACGAAAGGTTATAAAATGAAACTATAAAATCTATTGATGAGCTACTTATAGAAATTTCAAACGTGTATATGCCTGACCAAATCGAGCAAATCGAGCAAGGAAGAGTCTGTCCAATCCAGACACATTTATGAATTATGAACGCAGAAAAAAATTCTAATATTTTAGCTAGTAGAGTAAAAGCTGGAGGGACTTGAGTTTGCAAAATATGAATACCGCATTCTGCCAATTGATACAAGTTCAGAAAAACATATACGTAGATTATTATTTTGAATGTTACCAAAAAACCTGCTGGTCCAATTTTTTTGTATACCCCCTCCCCTTACTCCGCAAGTAAATCGATTGAGCACATGCAATGGAGCTATTTTAATAATTATTTTAGTGACAATTGCTTTTTTTTATTAATTAAAACAACAATAATTAATAACAAAATCATAAATTGTTGATAAAAAATTATTTAATGAATACAAAAAGCAAATTAAAGAAAGAAATACAAATAATCAATGATTCATATTTTTACAATCATTATTTATACACTTGCACAACGAAATACAAGTCATTTTGATTGTGAAGACAACCAATTTTCCTCAAAATGATTCTTAAATAAATCGATATATATCCACCAGCAACTTATTGGCATCTGAGTTCACTTTAGTGTAGACAGCAGGCAGTTTTCAGGGTTCATTGTTGTCCTGATGAGATCGCCCTATTATTGCTGCTCGAAATTTCATAATGGAATTTTTGATCTTCGGCTTTAGGCCAGAAACTGACACTTCGGTACTTTCTTTTAATTTTCTCTACTCATATGCAGTCGGTTGAGAATTGCTTATAGACTCATATATTTTACGGGTCTCGAAAGAGTAAAAAACTCATTATTACCACTTTCCACGAAATACAAGTTTATTTAGATTTTTTGCAATTACAGGCCATCTTTCGACAATCCGATCTCATTTACAGATCTGTATTAAAGTCTCTTGCAAAAGTCGCTTTGTTATATTTCGTATGAACAGGTTACCAGTTCTCTCTTCATAGCCAAATAAATTATAATCAATAATCTGAAGACAAGTTTGATCGGCATTTATCCATAGATATGTTTGGACCGCAGCTCTTAACAAATTTAAATGAAAAGCATCAGATGCAGGGGCGGATCCAGGATTCTTGTGAGGAAGAAGGGGGCGCAACTATGGTTTAAAAACGGTATAAGCTGGAAACAAATGCACAGTTCAAAGACACTCGTCACCACTCGCAAATATAAAATGCACAAAATTTATCATTTAAAAGATTCGGATCGAACAGATAAGCTACCACGCTCAACGAAGAAAGTTGCTCAACGTTCAATTTTTGCCACTCGCGAAAGTCAAACGAGGTATTAAATTATTAATTTTGTTTTAGTTCGTAAATGATGGAAGTGTAACGCTTCCGAATTATTCATTTCGGTTAGTAAAAATAACAAAATACGTTTTGTTCAAATTCACGAATTCATCATAAATTGTAACTTTGAAAAATACAGGAATTAAATCGCTACGTATTTTACATCTATTTAAAATAGGTGTCACAGAACATATGCAATACAGACCTTGTTAAGTATATAACTTAGTGGAAAAGTGACGAAAGTTTGACTAATAAGCCAAGCTCAAAAGATTCTCTATGATGCAAAGCACAGCATAATAGGAATGTCGTTTCCCTGGGAATAACTCAAATTAACAATAAAAGCAAGGAACTCTTGTCAACTAAAACTTTAATCGCTTTTCAAACTTTATTTAATAAATAACCTTTTATGGCTTAAGTGCCACAACTTTCAATTCTATCTTATACTTTTGCCAGTTACCATTATTCGTTAAACTAAAACTTAAAAAAACTGAGCAACCTGATCCACCAAATCAGCCGTGCTCCTCACTACACAACTAGACGGAACCGACTTTGACTCAGAGACCAGCGCAATTATAGTCACAAAGTATTACGTAAATCACTGCCATCAGCTTGAGAGATCTGTGCTCGAGCGTACGGGGGTGTCGGTTTACAAAGGACAACTCAACTTTTCAATTCAAATATAAAATTTTAATTTCGATATATAAATTAAAAGTATATGACAAATTGAATTCATAAAATATCCTAATAATCCTAATAATTCAACTCTTACAAATATCTTAACCAGAGATTTCCAAACTGGGAGGCGCGAAGGAGGCACGAAAGGTTAACAGAAGTGTATTTTCTAAAAATAAATAAAAATGTATAGATATACTAACAAACTTTTATAGCTAGCATTATATTTAACCTTTATATCAGGGACCGAACCAGTTATGACTTTTTACGAAAAAAGTCAACTTTACCTGTTATTCCTGACCGATAATAAATTGAAGCTAAAAAAACCAAGCTGGAAAGGCTTATTATTTTTTCTGGCAAAAATAAAAAGCCATCTTGACTAGAAAAAATAAAAAGCTGGGCTCGCTTTTTATATTTTTATCGAAAAAAAGTATCAAGCTGCTGCGCTTGCATTCCTAACTTCAAAACTATTACCGGCCAGGAATAACAAGTAAATTAAGCTTTTTACGTAAAAAATCATAACTGATTAGGTCCCTGAAAATAAGAAGCCAGCTTGGCTTTTTATATTTCCGCTTCAAAACCTAGTACTTCCAGCTGGAAAAAATAAAAAGTCAAGCTGGAAGGGCTTTTTATTTTTTCCAGAGAAAAGAAAAAGCCAAGCTGGCTTTATATTTTTGCCAGAAAAAATAAAAAGCCAAGCTGGCTTTATATTTTTGCCAGAAAAAATAAAAAGCCAAGCTGGCTTTATATTTTTGCCAGATAAAATAAAAAGCCTTTCCAGCTTGGTTTTTTTAGCTTTTTTTAATAAAAAGTTAAGTTTTCAAAAGCTTTACAGGAATCGAAACGGGTTTCATGAGACTTCTTTTGGTATATTCCACTAAATTCCACGATCATGATTTATTCCAGCTTTTTTTGTTTAAAATTTTCAAAATACCAGTTATTTTCGGTCCCTACTTTCTATATAATAACAACGAAACATAACATACAGAATATTTGTCAAAAATAAATTCTCCACTCCCAAAATTTTTCAAGCAATAAATTTGTTGCGGGCGAGCTGACGGGGCTAATTTGTTTTGGCTTGCAAAAGTACAGAAAAGAAAACAGAGAAGGGTAAGCCAGCAATGCCTGTCTCCAATATAAAATCAACGTTACCTCGACCCGATGAAGGGAGGGAAGGCCACAATTTTCTTAGAAACTTGCAGAAAATTTTTCGGCAGAATTTATTTACTATATATATATATATGTAATATACTATATATATATATAAATTTAAGATAGGTACTCATGGAAATCCGTTGTTTACATAACACAACAGGTTTGCAGTTTGAAAGTGCACAGGTTATTTATCCTTAGGATTCACAAGTGCTATTATTAATGGTTTGGAAGAACCAATATGTTTGTTAAGTACAAAAGCTTTGGCAGCAGGCAAATTAGAAGGGCACCTTAAATCTATGCATTTTGAACATGTTGGTAAGCCTAAAGAATTTTTTCATAGAAAATTAGATGAATTTAATAATCAAAAGCATGTGTGCAAAAAAAAAGTTTCGGTTCCTTCAAATGCATTTTAGCGTCATACCACGTTTGTTATAGAACCGCGAAATGTAAAAACCACACACAATAGGAAAAACTGTAGTTTTGCCAGCAACTATTGATGTGATTAACATAATGTTCGGCGAATCATATGCGAAACAGTTGCAACAGATACGGCTTGCTGATAATACAGTTGGCAGAAGAATCGATGATATATCTGAAGATCTTGGCGATCAGTTAATTTCTCGGCTGCATACTTCTAAATTCGCCATACAAGTCGATGAGGCAACTGATATCTAAAGATGCGCATTTAATTGCATATGTCCGATAGTTGCCGAAACCAATATAATATAAGATATATTATTTTGCAACCCCATTGGTGGAAAGGCCACATCCAATGAAATTTTTAATATAATTGATACCTTTTTTTATGAAAACGATATAAACTGGAATAATTGCATTGGACTATGTACTGATGGAACAAAGTCAATGTCAGGACACAAGGCAGGTCTTCAAGTATTAGTTAAAAAGAAAGCTCCTGAAGTTATTTGGACTCACTGCATGCTTCACAGAGCAGCTCTTGTGTCAAAAAATATGAGCGAGGAACTTAGCAACATTTTTACAAAAGTTACCGAAGTTGTAAAATATATATAAAAAAAAAAACAGTCCTTTAAAAGTTAGGTTGTTTGCAAAACTGTGTGAGATATGGAAGCTAAATATACCTCACTCCTATACTATTATGAAGTGCGCTGGCTATCTCGTGCAAAAGTAATTAAAAGGGTTTTTGAGCTCAAAGAAGAGATTGCGATTTTTCTCGATGAAAATCATAATTGAGAGTAACATTATTTTAGGGATGATAACTTTATTGTTAAACTTGCCTATTTGGTTGAAATTTTTTGGAAAATTGAGTGTTTTGAATAAATCAATGCAAGGACCGCAAATGCACTCACTAATTCAAAAAGACAAAGTGAAAGCATTCATAAAAAAGTTGGAGCTATGGAAATCAAATTAAACAAAAAAATTAGTTCGACATGTTTCCACTTTTAAATGATTTCTGTTCCAGAGTTATTATTGAAGCAAATAAAAATATATTTACTGAACACTTGGATGGTTTTCTAATGCATTTTTCGCATTATTTCGAAGATCTTAACTTTACAAAGTTCACGTGGATACAAAGTCTATTTGTCAATGAACAAAATGATGAATTTGAGTTGTCAACTATTGAAAAGGAAAAATTGATAGAGTTATCATGCGATACTTCATTGAAGCAAAAATTTCAGAATGTAACCCCAGTTCAATTTTGATTAAATCGAAGTGAGGAATATCATATTTTGTCAAGTAAAGCAATGAAAGTACTTCTGCCGTTCATAACATCATATTTATGTGAAACGGGATTTTCTGCCATAGCTGCAATGAAATTCAAATATGGGCCCATTTAATAATAGAAAAAGAGCTACGAGTTGCACTTCTTCAATGACACTTAGATTTGGGGCGTGTATCTTTATTCTGCTCGGAGCACTCCGAGCGCTCTGAACACCGATTTCTTGTATCTTTATTTACTTTCAGAGTACTCTGAGCGCTCTGAACGTGTATCTTTATTATTGCTCAGAGTGCTCTAACTAATCGTAGATAAACCTCGGAGCATTTGGAGCAATCCGTCAGTAATACCAATAGAGCGCAAAAAAATCCTATTAAAAATGTGAATACTTTTTTAAATTCCATATTTCCTTTCTTTCCTTCACCCCTTATTTATTTTTATAACTTTATTATTATTATTTATTTATTTTTATAAAGAATTTTGTATTTTCAATAGATATTTCACTAATCATAAGTGCTGCCAATATAAAAAAAACTACCAGAACACTCAGAGCACTCCGGATTTGTATCTTTTTTCCAGAGTGCTCTGAACGTTCTAAAAAATCTGTTCGATCTACGGAGCGGTGAAAAGATACACGCCCTTGATAAACTTTGTGCTAATAAACCAGCACATCCATCACATTAAAAACAAATTAATTTAATTATTAACAAATGAATACATATAATACAACTTTGTTGTTATTCTGTCAATTACGTTCTTTTTCATTTTGTATTAATACATTTTTTACCACTTAAAAATATATCTGTATTATTTTATGAAATAAGGAGCAGGGAGGCGCAAAGATTAGATTTTTTTAAGAGGGCGCAGTAACTTAAAGTTTGAAAACCACTGCTTCACCTAATATAGCAATTTTAATAAAATATAAAAAAAAATCCAATATAACTCACCAAAAAAATGCCGCCACTATTGAATTCATGAATTACAAAATCGAATTTTTTGGGAGTATACTGTTACGTGTACCATTATAAATGTAAACGCTGTAGCATGTAGCTGCAATGAGTGTGAGAGCAGTGTGTAAAGCTACTGTGTGAGAGCAAAGTTGAACTTCTAACAAAGTTGAAGTATACTGTGCCTAGTATGCGCAGCAAAATGAAGTATTTTCTGTGCTACCCGTGTGAGCACGGGAGCAGTAGCAGAATTAGATTTCTGCGGACGAAAATGAAGCAGAAGTAAATTTCTGTAGCAGGAGTAAAATCCCTCTTAGGTGAAGGATGGAAGTGTAGCAGAAGTAAATTTCTGCTGCTATTCCTACTTAGGTGAAGGATGAAAGTATAGCAGAAGTAAATTTCTGCAGTAGGAGTAAATTTATATTTAGGTGAAGGATGGAAGTAGAGCAGAAGTAAGTTTGTGTAGTAGGAGTAAGTTCCTACTTATATGTAGGATAAAGGTGAAGCAGAAGTAAATTTCTGCAGCAGCAGTAAATTCCTGTTAGATGTAAGATAAAGGTGAAGCAGAAGTAAATTTCTACAGTAGGAGTAAATTCCTGCTTAGGTGACGGATGGAGGTTTCATAGAATTAGATTTCTATGTTTATAGAATTAAATTTCTATATAATGGAAACAAAAATTAGATTTTTTTCAAAGGATAGGAAACATATTAAATTCTGGTGGAGGATGTGTTTCTGAAACAAGAATGAGGTAATTTTGCTATGGCTCGTCGCCTTTTTATAGCCGCCGTGAACCGCTACGTCTGAGCTCCATGATATGTTGCCCTGGCAACGCTTGTTCTCATGGTTTCATTTCATCAAATTCTGACTGTGGCGAAACCAGTTGATTGACGTAATGTCACTTTGACGACATTACAATATTGTATATACCGAAATATGTGTTGCAGATAGGGAATTTGGGGTTGCTTTACATAAGTGTTTTTCTTGTAGTTTTTAACTTTTTGAATTAGGTACTTTGTGTTCCCTTTGTGTTACTTTTCAGGATCACATATTTTAGAGGAATTTGCATCGAGGGATAGTGTAATGTGACCTGAACCTGAACAGTATGTAAATAAACATTAAGTTGAGTATTCCGCTATGCGAAATGGATTACTTCACCATGACAGTGTATGCGACAGTTTTTAAGTAAACAATTCGCAATCGCCAAGCATTTCACTGCGCGAAGTAAAATGCTTAGTTATTGCAAATCACTTAATTACCTGTACACCTGAGTTGTAATGTCATAATATTGAGCCACGACACGAAGGACATAGGGAAAGGAGCAAAAAAGCATCCAACATAACGGTAGCGCTGGAGTGCGTCGGTATGACACGTTATTGCCAAGTCGGCAAGCTAAAACTATGCGACCGGATATGGGAATTGTATTCTATTCTAGGTCTGATATAGGACTTGTAAAAGAGCGCTAGATTCGATGGCCTGAAATATTTCTTACACCTTTTCAGAAATTCAAGACATTTCGATGCTTCTTTGGCAACAGAGAAGATGTGATCTGTCCAACTTAACTGAAAGGATATATTAATGCGAAGAATGCATAAAGATGGTGTACGGTAAATCAGTGCTCCATCAAAAGAAATGGAAATGTAAAAGTTATAATTTTGTTTTAAAGAGATGAGACAGCTTTGAGACATAGATGCCTTGAATTCGACACGATTCGCCTCACCCCAAACGAGGAAATTATCAAGATCATCAATGATCTAATCAAGCAAACTCGATTGACAGATGTGGCATTACCTCTGCAGTCCCTAAGAGTGTCAAAGCAGTAATCGAAATCAAGGGTACTGTCGTCGGAAGAACATGATATTATCAAGGTCATCATTCAATGATCTAATCATGCACCAAAATTGTGAAGACTACTGTTACAACGTTCCATGAGAAAAACCAACAAGTCTCCAGATGAGCGTCCAGTCCGGAAGTAATATTGGTGATCATTCATGAAATGTTTGGTTTCTAGATACTTCATTAATTTGGTGTTAGTAATACATTAAAAAATCTTTGAAAGAGTCGCAGTAATTGCAGTTGGTCGATAATCTGAGGAAACGCTACCCTACTTTTTCGTGGAAATAGGCTGAACGTGAGGTAGTTTCCAACCAGTTGAAAATTTTCCTCTCGAATAAGACAGAGGTTTATCCAAGGATGAGGCATAGCTATCAATTAACAGGATTGAGAAACTATCAGGACCTACGGCTTTAAAGACACTGATCCCCTTAAGGACCTTGAACACATCTCGCCTACGGATGTGTATTGGCCCTTGTATACATCCACACGAAAGATGCAAAATAGGTGTCTGTGAAGTGAATGGAAAACGAGAATTTGAAGCGAATCTACAAACTAAAATGTTAGCTTTATCCAGGGAGTCAACAACCACTTCACCATTGTTAAGTAGTGAAGGAATACAGGAATTGGTCAAGTTATTCCTGATAGTTTTGACCAGAGACCAGAAGCCTGTGCTATCCTTAAGGCTTGCCAAGATTCTTAGTCTAACATTTCTGTCAAAAAGAAAATTTTCTCTTCGAATAATGGACTGTGCAGTCTTGTAGACCTGTTTTAATTCTGGACATAATGCTTCTTTGGATTCAAACCTACCACCCAGATGATAAATCGCACGAAATCAACATCATATACCAGAATAACACTGCTACTGCAATGCGACCTGATGATGAAAACTTCGACCAAAATATTGACTATGACCCAAATAATCCTAGCCTATTCTAGATGTCTTTTATTTTAAGAACAATCCTATACACAATTTTAATATCAAAATTGTTTTAAAAAATTTATCAAAAAAAACCTTTTTAAAGATTTCCATTATGTTTGTTATAAAAATAAAATACAATAAAATGTTATTGAAATATCCAGTTTTAATTTAGGCGCCATATCTCATTAATTTCGCACTAAACCTAGTGTACGAGAATTTTCATGACCTACGAGATTCTTATAAAGTTGGTACGACAATTTGTTGCAGTCTAGTAACCATTTGGCCTAATAATGTGGATTGTTTGTCTTTGAAAAAGTAAATTTTGAAGGCCCAAAGGGGCTGGTTTGGGGTCACATGCCCAGGTCGGTTCGAAAACTCAGTTCGGGTCTGAATCGATGTATTCGTTTTAGGCATAGCAGTAATAAACTACGACATTTTCGGTGGTGAAAGGAGGCATAATTTAGTGATTGAAACTTTATTTGAAGGACTCTTTATCACCATGATTCCAATCATTTTTAAATTTATAATTTCATAATTTTTTTATAATTTTTTAAATATTTAAGAATTTTTCCTGTGCTCTCATTTATTTTCTGAGAATATTCCTTGGCGTTACCTTTGTATGATTGACATAATTTAAGTCAAGTAATGTTAAATGTTTTTGGCATGGCTATTTATTTTTGTAAAATGTTCACTCATATTTTATTAAAAACACTTGAGAAACAGCTCTAAGTAGTTCACAACAAAAACCGAAAGTGTGGCTCAGGTATGTGCATGACACCTTCTACATATTAAAAAGATCTGAAATCGAGAGTTTCTTACAAATCTAAACTCTCAATACTCCAAGACCAATTTTACGTTTGAGCAAAAACAGAACGAATCCCTTGCGATCTTGGACGTTAAAGTTATACGGAAGGATTATGGCACGTTAGGACACACAGTTCATCGGTAAATGACGCACACTAATCGTTACATACATGCTACCTCACACTACCATCAGGCAAATTTTAGATCCGTCGTCTCCACACTAGTTCACCGTGCACACAGAATCTGTGTTGATAACCATTTGGCGGCAGAACTCAAGTATATGGATAATGTTCTGAAATTCAATTGCTACACAAGAAAACAACGGACTTTGACGCCTATTTTGTCAAGGGAAAGGGACAGAAATCAGGAGTAGTTAAACGAGAAGGGAGACTTTCTGCCCTATGTTAGAGGTGTCACGGATAGAGTGGGAAAAGTTTTGAAGCGACATGGTGTGAAATCCTTCTTTTTACCACCTAAGAAAGTGATAAACCACCTGCAATCACCAAAAGATCGCTTTCCACTCCAAACACCCTGCGTATACGCAGTCCCTTGTAGCTGTGGGTCATATTATATTGGACAAACACAAAGAAGTATTGCTACCCGTCTGAAAGAACATATAAATGCAGTAAGCAAAAACCAGCTGGAAAAATCAGTAATTTGCGAACATATTCTAGACCATCCAACAGAACATCATTGGATTCTGCCTTGTCCTGGCTCGCGAGCCCTATTATACTCCTCGTCTTGTTCGTGAAACGATTGAAATAAAACGTCGACTTAATTTCAATCGCGACAACAGTTTCCAGCTTTCACGAACATGGGATCCCAGCCTTAAAACATCTTCAGGGTTAATCCGAAATAAGCTTTGCTTAAAAAGTGACGTAGTGAGTTATGTTTGTTCCTCAGATCATATAACAAAAAGGATAGGCTATGAGAAAGAAAAATTTAAGCATTTCTCTGCATGTAGTAGAATCGCATCGATATATTCGTTTTAGTCATGGAAGTAGTAAACTACGATATTTTCAGAACGGGCGAATAATTTAGTGGTTGAAACTTTATTAAGTATTGAAGAAATTCAATAGAAGAGATCCCATTATATCAGAACATTTTTAAATTAATTTTTAAATTTATAATTTTATAATATTTTTATAACTTTTTACATTTTTACGAATTTTCCTAGTGCTCCGTTTGTTTTCTGATAATATTTTTTGGCGTTGCCTTTGTATAGCTACTGTAACTTAAAGGCGACAATGACAATTCAATTATAAACAAACAAACCGTCTACCACGGCTGTTTATTTTTATAAATATTTCACTTTTATTTTTTTTAAAACACTATAATTTATTATAAAAAGAATTAAGCTTGCCTGCAAAATGATTTCCTAAGAGAATATCACCGGTTGTTTCTGTAGCACAGCACAGCGCACTTCATCGCGATAATTCAAGACTCCGGAGTCTCGATTATATAAAATCCCGTTCACAAAACAATATTTCACTATTGTACCACACTACTATAAAGTAAAAATCATTTTTAATTAGGTATTTACTACAAAATCGCTAAATCAAACCCGAACTTCTTGTCATAAAATTTGAAATGTCAGAAATAAATAAAAATTGTCGAACTGACGAATAACAAGGCGATACCCCTCTTGTCATTTCCCCTTCGTGTCCAGGAAAAAATGCACATCACACGTTCACGAATTTTACACAGCATAGCCTATCCGTTTCGTTATATGATCTTAGGAATAGCCTGATCTGGTGCTTACCACTGTTAATGGCTTTTTTAAAGTCTTTGTATGTGAAATTAATGAAGCTCTTCACGTAACTTGGTCTCGGAAGGCTCTGGCATTGTATTTGATGAACTTTTTGGATATTATTTCTCCTATTAGATGCCTTTTTGTAAGGTCACAGAGAGGTTCTTCGCATTCAGTAAATGGAGATTCCGCTCATTTCCTGGCCAAGTATAATATATGCTATATTACTTAGCACTAATTATTTACTTTAATGATGCTAAGGTTCGAACCACTTTTGAATAGTCAAGATGGTAAAATTATTCTGCTGTAGAGCCTTATCTTAAGTAATTACTATGGATATGGCTCTGAAGTACTTTCTCTATAATTTTAAATCAATTTCCCCTAAACAATTCTTGATTCCTCCCCCGCTTGAAGATATATTATAACTCCATCTTGACATTTAGGCACATTATTAAAATCAACTAGTAGAGTACCCTAATCGCTTTCAAAATGAACTTAATATGGAGTAATTCGGAAAGGGGGTCTAAGTTAACAGGATTTTTTTTTTTTTTTCGAATAGAAAACGTCCAATTATATTTATTCGGTCCCCTTAAAATTACCCGTAGCAAATTTTGTATTAATATTTTTTTTTTATTTCTTCTTTCAGCCATCATTAATGTCACATCAGATACCTCATAATACAGTGAAAATTGCCCTGAGGAAAATTCAAAAGTTTTTACGGCCGCCAAAGCAGAGCTACTGCTATCAAAGGCCACCAGTAGCAAAATTTAATAAGTCGAGACATGACATTAACCTGTCAAATAAATAAAAATTTATCAGTCGACTATATCGGTGACTGTAATGTCTAAATCTCCCGCTGTAATACCTCCTCATACTCTTTGTTGTTTTAGACAAAGGGAAGGGAATATGAACATAAACAAATTATTCAATGCCACCACCGATTTTCATGCCCAAAGCCCATGTACGCTAAGAGCATCACCAGCAAACCCAAGGAGTAGTAAGCGACGAGGACGAGAGATAAATGATCCCAGACGACCGGCACCACCATTTCTTGCAAAACGGATGTATACCAAGTCTTGAAATGAAACAGGGAAATCCTTAGCTTCCGTCACCCCACGACAAAATTCTTTATGACAGTCGAAACAATAAGACGTTTCCCCATTTTAATTTGGAGATCAAACAGAACCAGACTTGCACAGGGATTCGAGACTTCAGGAGAGAGTTGGGCTTGCAACTGATATATACATACTTCATTCCTCACATCCCTGCTAAACAGTCGCCCATCAATTCTCAGCGCCTTTTCCTTTAGCATCGGATTTTCCCCGGTGCCTGCAAATGTTTTAGGTATACATCCTTAAGAGGCACAAGTTAATTTTCGTCGCGATATCTTTTTGATTAAATTTAAATTTTTCAATCAACAAGTTTTCACCATCTCATCCTCCCCCGGCAACCCCACCGTGACATGGAGGGTTTAATTCTGTATTTGCTCAACAAACACATACACAGGTTTTGCCCAGAAATTGTTGCTCTCCGACAATAAACAAAAAGAACAGGTGAACATGCAGATATGGTCCTTTCTAACTCCTATAACTGGAGATACCAGGCACATATGAAGGCGGGCGGCGTACAACTTATGATTTATGCATACAATTTGCCTGGTTCTTTGGAATGTTGTCTTCATTTCTTATTTTTCATACTATTAGACAACCAATAGCAGATGTAACAAGGACACGTGGACGTGATTTCCATCCTGAACGAAAAATGTCAGTCTCAGTCGAAACGTACTCAAGATTAGTAATGTAATGCCACGGAAGAGAAGGACATATATTCCAGGCCAAGTAAGGATGATATTTTATATGCATCATTTCTTTACGGGGTATCCTGGGAAATACTTTATAGCGAGATTAGCCCCTTTAACTTCACACCGTGTCACTTTACAGTGGTTTTACCTAAACTTCCGAGCTTCTGTTTCAACGTATCTAGATCTACTATACTCTTCTGGATGAATTTCGACAAACAGGGATTCAGCATCCCCGAGGAAATTACGCGAATCAGGAAAAGGCGAGAAAATTGCTCCCAGTTCAATTTTTTTTCTTTTTCTTCTTCCGAGTTCTCACTGATCTGGTGGGACTTCAGCAATCATAAAATTTACTCTGGCTAAGCTTTTTTTTTTACATTTTCATTATTTGTTTTGTTCAACTATGAAGGGATCAAGAATTCTTGTATTATATCGTACGGGGTCATGGTTGGTTTTTTTGTAAATTTTTTTAGTAGGTATATACACTATTTTGGAATACCTTATTCGTATAGTGGAGCATATCTCATTAATAATTACCCAACGTCAGCACTTATCGCTTTAAAGTGTGAAATAGTCCAAGGACTTTTATATTGGCGACAAAAACATAACAAAGCATTTGATGTTTATTTACATTCTAGGGGAGCACTGAGCTCAATGAATAAATAAGATGATTTTCTCTTCAGTTTATGGTCGAATGAATGTCAACTTTTGCAACAGGAGCAACAACATTTACTACATCAAAATGTGGTTTTGAATACTGTTGAATACTATTGAATGGAATGTATGTAGAGAACTGGAGAATGGTAAGGCAAACGTCCTTATCAGTTCACTACTGGATATTCTTTAATAGGTATTATCCTTGTGTATAGAACTATCTAGTGATTTCGAAATGGAGTTTGACTTAGTTACTATTGCAGACGTAACTAAAGGGTAAACCAGCAATACCCCGCTTCAGTATAAAATCAATGATGCTCGACCTGATGTAGGGAAGCTCTAAATTTTTTATTGGAATATTACTGCCAATTTTTTCTTTAGAATTGTTATTTATTTTTGGAGGCCGACAACGACACACGTGAAAATATTGTATCTGAAAATATCTTCAAGCCCAATTCAGAATCGGCGCAGCATGCAGCAAGGTTTAATATCATGGGATTATATGGCGCAATTCGCAATCGGCGCAGCATGCATCATGATGCAAGAATTTAGAAAATTTTAAAATTTGATGCATTCTGCAACAGTTCTGCCAACATACTGAGGTAAAAAATAAATTTCAAATCTTATTTATCTCATATTTCCTCCGGATATATTTCTTTAAAGAAAAACGACTAATTTAAAATTAAAAAACTAGGTTTTAAGGTGTTATGTTTGTAAATAATTGTGAATTATAAAAAAAGTTAGCATTACAAAGTTTCCTACACTGCTTGCTGCGCCGATTGTGAATTGGCCGTTAAAATCTTTACAGCATGCATCATGATGCATGCTGCGTTGATGCATGCTGCGCCGATTCTGAATTGGGCTTAAGTCGGCATCCATACTGAATAAAAATTCTGGTGAAACATTTTCTGTAAATTTCTAAGTAAAAATGAATGCTTATTACTCATCTACCCATCTGCTGCGCTCATAAAAATTGTTAAGCGGGAAACATAATGCTACGGTCATCAGAGCTCATCAGCTCAAATTTCAATTTATTCCTATATCTGATAATAGAATGGAATGAAATCTGAGCTGATGAACGCTGATGGCCGTCGCATTGTGCTTCCAGCTTTAAGCTTGCATTTGCATCCCAACGGCGCGTGGTTTTACGAGCCAAACCGTTTAGTGCAAACGAGCTCGCACACGCTCGCGCCATGCCTTTGAAGTAACCGACTCGAAATGTATCAGACGCGCCATCAAAAGCGAGCTCGCACCACCTCGGGCCAGGCCCTTCCCACTCCCACGACGCGTGGTTTCATGAGCCATTTAGTTGGCACGTGCTCGCGTAGTTCCGCGCGTGAAATCACAGGCCGTGAGAAGCCAGCTTTAGTGGTTCAAGCACCCGTTGTCGACCCCCAATAATGTATAACAATTCTAAGGAAAAAATTTTCAGTAAATTTCTAAGAAAAAATTGCGGCCTTCCCTACATCAGGTCAACGCATTGTTGATTTTATATTCTAGCGAGGTGTTACTGGTTGCTCTACTTTTTTATGCTTTGTTATGATCTTACAGCTTATCCATTGAACACCTTGTCCACACTTCATTTGCAGAACAGAGCGAAACTGCTCAAAATGGTACAAGTGGAGCCATCTGACATTACAACAAGGAAGCATTTTCGCAATCACTAGATAATTCTATAGACAATAACTTAGATATACCCTCATACTTTTTCTTATTATTGTTGGCTGAATTTGGAAACAGGCAAAACAAGTAAAGAAAGCAGTAAGGTCAGACTTTCAAATTTTCAACAAAAACACAAGAAACAGCTAAGAACATGCATATAAAGGGTTTTCTAATAAGAGGTGTTATTTTAATTAGCCCGCTATTTCGGTAGATGTCACTTTTGGAGCTGTCATTTTTTGACATTTGACAAGTAAAAACTCCGTCATTAATAAAAATGTAACGATACACGATTCAACAACGCATTGAAATTATTAAAATTCACTATAAAAATGGTGAAATTGTGGCAGAGACGGTTCGTAAAACTCGAACATTTTTGGGTCGTCGTGAAGCACCTTGTCGGAGCGCAATACAGAAATTGGTAGAAAAATTCGAGCTGTCGGGACAAGTTAGTGATGTGAAGAATAAAACCCGTGCACGTCGCTCAAGAATAGCCGAGAATATTGCTGATGTAGCCGAAAGAAAACCCAGGTTTGTCCATTCCTCTTCGTTCTTTGGAATTAGGCATTCCACAAACGTCATTACACCGTATTTTGCATAAAGATTTGGGTCTTAAGGCTTATAAATTTCAGTTAACACAAGAACTCAAGCCGGCCGATCATCAACAACGTCGAGTCTTTGCTGATTGGGTCCTTAAAATGCATGAAAATGATCCCGAATTCCATCGAAAACTCATCAGGAGTGATGAGGCCCATTTCTACCTCGATGGCTTCGTCAACAAGCAAAATTGTCGCATCTGGGGCTCGGAAAACCCAAGAGTTATTGTCGAAAAGCCTCTCTATCCGCAACGTGTGCCTGTTTGGTACGGTTTATGGTCCCGCGGGGTCATTGGACCTTACTTTTTCGAAAATGAGGCTGAAGCAATAGTTACGGTGAATGGATTGCGCTATCGACAGATGATTAATGATTTTTTATGGCCGGAATTGGATGGTATTGATCTGGACAACGTTTACTTTCAACAAAACGACGCTACGTGCCATACAAGCAACGAAACCATTGATCTTTTACGGTAAAAGTTTCCGGACCGTGTTATCTCTCGAAGAGGTGATCACAATTGGCCACCGAGATCTTGTGACTTAACACCTTGCGACTTCTTCCTTTGGGGCCACGTGAAAGAGAATGTCTACGCCAACAGCCCAGCGTCGATTCAAGACCTCAAAGATGGAATTCGTGAGGCTATCGAGGACATAGGGCAGCCACTTTGCGATTTGGTTATTGAAAATTTCATGAAAAGGATATGGTCCTGTAGGCGTGGTCGTGGTGGTCATTTGGCTGATTTTATTTTCCATTATTAACGGCATACCTTCCTCTTTATAATGAAAGAAAGATCCGATCATTTATCTG
Organism: Dioctria rufipes; assembly: GCA_963924295.1. Taxonomy (NCBI): domain Eukaryota; kingdom Metazoa; phylum Arthropoda; class Insecta; order Diptera; family Asilidae; genus Dioctria; species Dioctria rufipes. The sequence goes on along the minus strand of OZ002742.1, from coordinate 175,849,248 downwards.
AAAAAATGGTATTTTTCTTTGAATATCAAAATAACACCTCTTATTGGAAAACCCTTTACTTCAGAGGAATATTAACAAACAACACCACAAGAAGTATCCAGTAATTTTATAGCTTCCAGATGCTGGTTCCTTCTTTCTCCTTTGGTACAAACAACGAGACAAGAGCAACACCACAGATGGAGAGAATATTTCAATCAAACTAATCAATCCAACCGGCTTACTGGCCGATTTTCAAACTTCATTAGCCGAAAAAATTTTACCTTAACCGACAGCCGATTTTTAGCCGATTTTGATATTTCTTCAACCGATTTTGGGATTGACGTGACGGGAACTACACTTAGTTTAGTGTGGTCCTTTGGCGATCCGATGCATGTATTTTGAGCCACTTTTTTGGATGAAAAAGTGGATTTTTTCCGCTCGTGATTGTGCGAAATTGGTGCGTCGTGGAAAATGACTTCCTATGAGAAATATGTTCACAATAGAGCACTAATGCCCCTGAAAAAAAGAAGGGAAAAAATATATGCGACAAAAACGTCCCGAGAAAGTTTTCTGAATCAGGAAAAGAGTACACATATTCTGGGCGAGACCTTTTTTGGTGGTTTTGCATTTATATTCATCCGAGGAATTAGCATTATTTTGTATAGAATGGAATTTGGAATTTGCTGATTTTTAGCCGATTTTTTAAATCTGTTTAGCCGATTTTCTAGATACATTTAGCAGATTTTAGAAAGTATTTATTGCCAACACTGCAATCCAACATCAACGAAGAATAAGGTTGACATGTGTATTCCAGCCACAAGACGAATGCTTTGCTGCCACAAGCTGCACTAATTGTGTCAACCAGAGTACACCCTCGAGAGAATCAATAGAAGCCATCTCCAATCTGATTGATATTTCGTGTAACAGGCATTATGATGACTTTATACTTGTGTACATGGATACTTTATTACAAAAATTTAAATAAAATATAATCAAAATTAGTAGGAGATTATGATTCGGCTTGTAACTTTGGATAAAAGTATATAGAAGCAGAAGTTCATTCAATACCTTGGTTGCGGCAAAAGATGCCGTTCCCAATAATATTGTCGATTTTGTATTTAAGTAAAAAGACTTTTAATATATAATTCAGAAAAATACAGCTGAAAAAAGGTTCGGAAAAAATTTTGAGCAAAAAGGTAGATTTAAAGAACTACCTACTGCCGAACCACTTTTCTCTCTATCACTTTTCTTTCTGAGCTCAACTTCTATATGCTTTCATTCAAAATGTATGTTTTTATTAGTAGTTATTATAAAAGGAAAACAAAATCTTAGAGTACTATTCCCGGTTCTGCTTAACAGTTGTGATTCCACTTTTAGCCGGCGTAGATGGATAATTTCGATAACCTTTCTTTTCACGCTTAAATACATCATAGCCATCTCTATTGGAGGATGTTTCTGCTTTGTAGGCACCAGTCACTGGACCAATATAGTTAGGATCATATCGCTCGGATCGGCTCCAATTATAATTTGAGTCCGCTGATGACGGAGGTCTTACAATTTCTGGCAAATGAGCATAGTACACAATTCGGCGATTCCTCGGCTCATATGGTGGTCTATCGTAAATTTCATTGGAATACATTGGACGATAATCTCTTGGCTCTGGCAAATCAAATCGTCTATCCGGGTAATCATAATACGGCTCTGGATATGAAGGCATACGTGGACTATAACTATCGTAAGGATCATAACGTCTTCTGTACAAATAGTAATCCTCATAATATGGATCATAACGATTGTATTGATCATCATATCTATAAAACAATGAACTGCGTGTTTTAGTTAGTCTTTTAATGTAAATATATCAAATCCTTACCTATCATACCTGGGCAAATAAGGATCATATGATCTTGACGGATATGTATCAGGTACAGGAACTTCCATTTTTTCAAAACGACTCTTTGATGGAGTGATCTTGGGAAGTACAGGTCGTTCTTTAGTCTCATCACCAATTTTCTTTGGCTGCGTAATGAAATTTACTCGAGGAGTCCTCCCCTTAATCCCCTCATTATTGGAAGCATCAGCGATTGAATCATCATCAAGCTCATGTTTAGCGTAATCAGTGTTGAAAGTTTGAACAGTCCAAGCATTTTTTCTATAATAATCCGCCTCCATGACTTGCTTTTCGGGTGTGGGTAGAATAGATGGAGTACTTGCTTCATTTGTTGTTGCTTGTTCGCTCCTTTTTTGCCTATCAACATTTCGCTCAGCTTCACCTTGCTGTGAACTTTGATAATTTGAATTCTGAATATCCCCGGGAAAATCACTTCTGTCATCAGCCGGATTATCCTGAATGTGAAAATGGCTTCGAAGACCAGGCGATTCTAAAATACGATAAAGTGGAGAACGTTTATTACGAACGGCTTTCGTTAAACCTATATTTGCCAAACTTCTAGCTTCAAAGTACAGGTCTTGTGGATAGTATTCTGCAGGTTCTTCCATGTCATAGCCATCTAAAATTTCTATATCTTCTGGTATGTACATTGTTAGTGTTTGTTGGAATATTGCCAGGATGATAACTGTGATTCCAAAGGAAGCCATTATGTAAAAAATCTAAAAAATATTTTTTGATAATATTAAAGAACTTTTCTTCGACTTGATGTCAGATCATGTGAAACGGAAAATAATTAAGCCAGTTTGGACAGCCTGTTAAAACTGTCAAAGTGTGTTATTCTGGCTAAGTACAAATAGTTTTTGTAATAAAATCTCAAATGTCTAGAGGCAATTAAATCTTTTATTGAGTCGAATAAATGGGCATGGGTTTGATGCCAAGAATATATGAATTTAAAATATATAGCTTGATAGGAAAAGCATCCGGAAAAATAACAGAAGAAAAGCATTCATCGGATACATGTCACATAGAGATCAGTGCGAGATCTGTCGTGAATCTTTCCTAGTTTTCGACATACCCCTTTTCGGCGGGCTCAATAGCCAACTGCTCTAGTTGAGCTAACCCTCGAAGGATCTGCTTTTTTAGATAAAATTAAATTAAAGACCAACGAATTTCTCTCGTTGAAGACTTGTTTTGTTAAGCGCTAGTTTTATCAACGGTGAAACGTGTAGCATTCGTAGCTTAGTTGGTATGCGAGCTGACTACCATCCCAAGGGTTGACACGGTCCTGAGCTTTTTCCTCCTACCTAGTTTCCTTTCGACTTTTATAGCTTTTCCTACTTATAGTCCAGTCAAATTAGAAAAAAAGAAAAACATTAATTGTTAAAAATCTGAATTTTTGTATACACGGTTATTCTTGCTTCCCATTGAACATACTCAAAATCTGTTGCGCTCGAGCCGCCATCTTGGAAACAGGGTACACTTTTTCAGTTTTTTACCTGTATCTCGACTAGCTGATACGAAAAAACAGTTCAGATAAAAAATAAAGTCTATCAAATTGCGCATTAAAAAACATTTCAACATTTTTTTTTTTATCTCCAATACTTTAGCTGTAATCCGTCTTTGAATAGCAAAAATATTTATATATTTGCCCTAAATTTGCCTTTATTGTTTCTGTACACTGTAAAATTGGTAAATATATTTTTTGAAAATTTTTCCCTGAAACTACAAAAACAGAGAGAGCATATCGCGTGTTTGAACTCGAGCAGAAATATCTACATTGAAGACGAAAGTTCTATTGAGAGGGAATTTTATGAGGAACCTTTTAATTCAACGCGCCTCACAGTTGTTTCATCCAACTGAATTGAAAATTTTGGGCTTTCTTTAATTTTTGTAATAAATTGCACTAATTGATCCATGTTAATTTCAGAAATTCTATTCGCGACAGTGTCGTTTGATAAAGGAATTTTTCAAATATAATCGCCATATTTACTTCCATGTAGTATTTCTACCATTTTTATAGCAGCAGCTAATACAAGATTTTCTCCAATGGTGAAAGGTTTTTTATTTTTAGCAAATCAATATGAAACTTCATATGCCGCGAGTAAATATTTTTCATTAACAGTCATAAATATTTCAAAAGATTTTAAATCTTTATTCAAAGATTTTAACAGTCTTTCGAAATATTCTCTTGTTTTATTGGCGTACGAAGTATGCTTGGATTCAAGATGTCTTTTTAATTTTGATGGTGTCATACTCTCCGTAGCCAATACATAATTCATTGCAGATCAAACACAGAGGTTGTTTATTACCATTACAATTTTTAAATGAAAAGAAAAATTGAAGATAAGACTTTGATTTTGTACACGACATTCTCATAATAATTTTAGATCTAATGTTACGCTTACACTTAAAATACGTGTATCAAGATTTGTGTGAGGCATAAGAAAATTCGTCAAATTACGAGCGGTTTTGTCCCCAACCTAGAAAAAGCAGAACACTTGAAAGAGTAAGGTAAAACCATCGCGGATGAAAAGTAATTTTCAAGTGGATCACGTTTCTAAGTGTGAAAAGTCTCAAAGTACCAAGTCCATATATATTTTTTTGTACAAAGCTTGAAGAGTGGTTAGCCTAGAAGCGTCCTCGAAACATTGGTTTTTAGGTCATTTAACATTATGATCCACGAAAACGGGAGGCATACTCGCCATTCTGTAGCTTGAAATCCACATAAGAAATAAGACATAGCTGCCACTGTAGTTTATAGTACTACATATTAGTGCGTGTGTGTTCTGCTATTGGTACTACCTACTAAAACTAGATCGATAATTATAATTGGGGTAGCTGGAAAGTAAAAATTTCTATCATAAGGGCACCCAGACACACTTACGTACGTGAGGAAAGCTTTACTGTTGAACGGACGAAGTATCAATATATAACTACTCTGCGCTTACCAAATAAAGCTGGTAAAGCCATATACCTACCAAACAGTTGCAAACTACTAGACATGGTAACTTTGGCGGGCTCATACAGCATTGAACCATTAACGTTAAGATTGTTTAATTAAGTGATTTAAGATACGACGCAAAAAATTTTATCCATATATTGATAAGTAGATTGATATAAACAACTAGATAAATGAGACTAAGAAATTTCTCTAGATGTAAGGGTGCCCTCCGTACAAAACGAAGCAACGAACGATTTCCACTTTCTCGTAGCGCCATTTGGGCAGCTAGTTTCTGAGCATGTTCCGATTCAATTGCAAATTTAAATACTTTTCAAATTCTACAAATATCAAGAGCAGCAAAAGATTTCTTTTCAGAGACAACATCACGGCCTCCATGGAGCTCCTTCGAAGGAAAATATGGTTGTAGAAATGCGATGATGATACATTAGACTTGCGTAACTATCACCAGTAGCTAAGAATTGTAAAGTTGTAGCCATCTACTCGAAAATTAGTATCTTCTTTCTTGATATTAGCGCAACCAAAAGTAATAAATTTTCAAAATCCAGTCCTTTAACGTTTACGTTGCACTTTTCTTATTTTACTTAAACTCAAATAACTTTCGCCACAAATAACAAATGCAAAACAGGACGTTAATAACATTGCGATTCGATTCTGTAAGAAGTTAAGCTAACAAGATATCCAGCATTTAGATCGAAACACATGTTAAGTGTAGCTAACAAGTTGGCTTCCAAATAAGCTCACAACATATTGCCGAACAAGTTGGCACAATTATTATTAGTAGAAACAAGTCGTAAGATATTGCGATAGAAATGTAGGTACAGATTCCGATACAATTGCCAGTACAAATCCTGGCATTAGTATCCAAAACTCTCTAAATTCAAATCGGGCAGCTTCATATGTAGGGTTGTAAAAAATCGATTTAATTGGTTACAATCATTTTTACTGTCCGAAACAAACAAATCTAAATCAAATGCTAAGATCCACTTTAACGATCTACATAACTCACATAATTAAACTAAAGATGTGTGGCTATTATATTTTATGGGCATTCAACAAGGATATCATGAAAATTGTTCTTGGATCGTAACATATTTCCTACAGTTCTTTTTCGTAATTACGAAACATAAGGCTCTAAATTTCCATCACATTTTATGTTCCTAACATTTACCGTTACTTAGATTATTGGAAAATCCGACTTTTTAGCTGTTTAACTACCATTAATTAATTAGCGGAATCCCCTTTTCAGAAGTTTTTTCAAATTTTGTTCTCACAACACATTGGAGACCTTCGAAAAAGTTGTAAGTAAAATTTTGAATTTAGATTTCATTTAACGTCTTAATATCAATTATAACTTTTTTCAAAGTTATTTACTTGAAATAATTTTCTATATATTGAACTCACTTCAAAAATAGTTTAAATTTTAATTTTTATATTAAATAAATTAGAAATGAACACAAATTCCAGGAACAAATGTCTATCGATATTTTAACAAAACACGAATATTTTTTGTAACTGTAAACGAAAATGTATCTGTCTGTCTGTCTCTGTTGTTTTTCTCGAGGATCATCTGAACCTTACCTGAACTTAAAACGAAAGATCTCCAGAAATTGAAACACTAAACTTTCACCATAATCAAAATTGGAAACCTTATAGGACAAGAATATAAATTAAACTAACCGCACCGATGAAAACTGCGGAATTCAACTTCCTCTTCGAAAATACTTCTAGTCGTATTCAACATCAGAACTCAGAACTCTAACTCTACGCCCTATATGAAAACTACGCGACAAAATCAGCCAACCGTTGAGTGCAGTATGGAACTCTATAGATCACCGGACTCGCCGTGGCTCGTTATCTCCATACTCTATTGTCACGGAGATGAGTTTTTACAATTTTTATGAAGATTTTTCCCAACGGTTGTGTGTTTTCCATCATCATACAATGACATAATTGCTTTGATCGAAATATATGACCCCGCGGCAATGTGAAGTGATATACCGTACTACGTATAAAATAACTATATAATGTTTGTACAGTTGGGTCGACAACCGAAAATGATCGGCAACCGTACATCCGGTCCACCAACTATATAGATCACGTTAAAAAGGTATGAAGGCAGTTCCGATATTTTCCATGTGTGATAGATAGTTTTCCGCGTCACGAAATGCAGTTTGTTTTTTTTTTTTTTTTTTTTGTGTAACTCAACTAGGTAAATTGCATAAAAGCAGTTTTGGGATGTAAACAAAAGTTGACTGCAAAGTGCTAAGTGATTCGTAGATTGATGCCAGAATCATTTCCATAAATTAAACGCACTATTTCCTCTATACAATTACCTAGATGCTAGCAAATCAGGCACAAAAACGATGATGGGAGTGGAAAGGGAATATATTCGTAACACCTGTATATAGGAAAAAGTGTATCTGTGCTGTAAAAAATAAAAACATTTTTCGTGACGTCTTATACCATCTTTAATGGATCACGATGTCTATTTACATGCAAATTTTGCAAATTAACGAAAAATTCCAAGATGTGAAATTTTCCACTCCGATAAGGTTTGGCCGAGTTCCAGTGAGTTGCGGCGGTAACTTGAGATTAACTTGGCACCACATCCAGTTTCCTTTAGAAAAAAGGACACGACAAATTAACGACAAATTATGAGATAGTTCCGGATTTAATAAATTAGCTGTTTAATCCACACACTTCTTTTAGGCCAAGGAACAACAGCTGTACCTTGAACAAAAGTTTATGTTATACCTTGGTCCAAGAAATTCTGATATATAGAATGTATACAAACTTTAGGCCTAATTTACTTGAATTCCTTAATAAGGCAAATTTAATAGCGAAAGTAATAGTTATTTTGCATTATTTCAAGGAAAACCAGATACTTAGAAAACTTCTTATAAAAATAATAAAAATAAATACAAGAGAACATACTGAAATTATAAAATATTAAGCAGTCTTTGATTTGCAAGAGAGGAGGATTCTGAAATTACATTTTTTGCAAAAGAGAATTCATTTGGTTCAAGAATACATGCAGTCTGAGGTACAACATCACTTCCACTAAACTTATCACGAGAATTTTGAATCAAGAACGATGTGACCGAGAAAATGATAAGGTGAAAATTGCTCTTGGTATTTTTTTTTCCAAACCACACTTTCAAAACCTGACGAGAATGTGTTTTTTAATTTGCTGACTACTTAGGATCGAATTATTCGTGCTATATCTCAAATTAAAGGTATTAAATTGAGATTTCCAAAGAAATTAAAAAAAGGTAAAAAAAAGTAAAAAATATAGAAAAAAGACAATTTTTATTAATTTTGGATTTTTGACCCGCTTCGGAAGGGAAACCCCTCCCTAAAAAATATTTATGGCCTAACATTAATACATATCATATCAAAAATTTATGGTTATTCAGGGGTCCAACTTATAGCTGCACCCCGCCCATTGTGACCCGGGAAAACGGTATATGAGGAAATTATGTGCTAATTATGTGCCAAACTCGAAAGTTTAGTGCTCGCAAATTTAGTAGATTTTTTAAATATTCAAAATGGAGGGTGCAGCACTTGTCAAATCTAAAAAATTTTTACTCATAAATTTATTGAGTTTTTTTAAAAATCAAAAAGGGCGGCGCAGGATGACGTCATTCCCCCTCCCCCCGCCCTAGTATTAACTTTACCTCTCAAAAACGAAAAACCCACTATTTTATACTTACTCGCTTGCACAGAAGGAAAACTCAAGAAGGGCAATAAAAAACTTTCAAACCGCAAATACAACGTTTTCCAAATTGCACGCAGAGCACATCGGCAGCTTCCCCATAACTGAAATAAAGCCTGAGGAAGATGACGGGCTGCCGTTCTCTATATGGCAAGGCAATTTAGCTGAAAGCTTATTGAGGAGAAATATTTCGATTGTCTCATTCCAGTAAAATTTTAAATGTAGATAAAGGGTTTTCCAATAAGAGGTGTTATTTTGATATTCAAAGAAAAATTCCATTTTTTGAGATAAATGATCGGACCTTTATTTCATTAGAAGGAGGAAGGTACGCCTACAGGACCATATCCTTTTCATGAAATTTTCCATAACCAAATCGCAAAGTGGCTGCCCTATGTCCTCGATAGCCTCACGAATTCCATCTTTGAGGTCTTGAATCGACGCTGGGCTGTTGGCGTAGACCTTCTCTTTCACATGGCCCCAAAGGAAGAAGTCGCAAGGTCTTAAGTCACAAGATCTCGGTGGCCAATTGTGATCACCCTTTCGAGAGATAACACGGTCCGGAAACTTTTCCCGTAAAAGATCAATGGTTTCGTTGCTTGTATGGCACGTAGCGCCGTCTTGTTTAAAGTAAACGTTGTCCCGATAAATACCATCCAATTCCGGCCATAAAAAATCATTAATCATCTGTCGATAGCGCAATCCATTCACCATAACTGTTGCTCCAGCCTCATTTTCGAAAAAGTAAGGTCCAATGACCCCGCGGGACCATAAACCGCACCAAACAGTCACACGTTGAGGATAGAGAGACTTTTCAACAATAACTCTTGGGTTTTCCGAGCCCCAGATGCGACAATTTTGTTTGTTGACGAAGCCATCGAGGTGGAAATGGGCCTCATCACTCAAAATGAGTTTTCGATGGAATTCCGGATCATTTTCATGCATTTCAAGGACCCATTCAGCAAAGACTCGACGTTGTTTATGATCGACCGGCTTAACTTCTTGTGCTAACTGAACTTTATAAGCCTTAAGACCCAAATCTTTATGCAAAATACGTTGTAATGACGTTTGTGGAATGCCTAATTCCAAAGAACGACGAGGAATGGACAAATCTGGGTTTTCTTCAACACTTTCGGCTACAGCAGCAATATTCTCGGCTTTTGTTGAGCGACGTGGACGGGTTTATACTTCACATCACTAACTTGTCCCGACAGCTCGAATTTTTCTACCAATTTCTGTATTGCGATCCGACAAGGTGCTTCACGACGACCCAAAAATGTTCGAGTTTTACGAACCGTCTCTGCCACATTTTTACCATTTTTATAGTGAATTTTAATAATTTCAATGCGTTGTTGAATCGTCTATCGTTCCATTTTTATTAATGGCGTAGTTTCTACTTGTCAAATGTCAAAAAATGACAGCTCCAAAAGTGACATCTACCGAAATAGCGGGCTAATTAAAATAACACCTCTTATTGGAAAACCCTTTATTAGTGTGCTATAATTTTACAAAACCCTAAAATTGAATAAAAATATACGCTTTAATCTTTCGAAGCAACACTATTTCAAACTTATAATATTTATTGATAATAATAAAATTTAAAAAGTCGCTGAACTCCCGGAACTCCAAAATACTCGCTTTCAGAAACGTGAAGATAAATTAATTTCAATCGGAGTGACTTATTCACATAAACTGTATTGGCGGCAGCATCTCGATTCGTTATTTGAGATGTAATAAATTCATATACGCTCAGTTAAAATGTGGTATGCTACATTTATTATACAGGGTACTCCGCCCATATGGTATAATCTTTCACAGGATGGTAGCGTACATCAATCCAAGGACAGAGTTGCTGTAGAGGAGAGGTCCCCTTCCCCAATATACAGAGAATTTTTAACATAACCTCCAAAAAAGGAAGGCTTCTGCTTATATACTATACTAACGGAAACCGGAAATATTGGAATCTGGAGACTCTGGAATATTAACAAAAACAAAGCAAATAAAAAAGCTAGAATTGATGTAAGACCAATTCTTATAATACGCTAAATGAATGCTCGTATGTAATTTCGTATGGTAACCCATTTGTGCAAGCTCTATTTCTGAAGTGGTTTTTCGCATGTATTTTTAGAACGGTTCGTTGGACAGTGAAACTGATTAATACCAATTTCATAGGATTTCATATTCTGCAGAACTTTTGAGAATAATAAAAACGTCTAGGACTGATTGTTTTCACATTATACGTAAAAAATAAATTTGTATTGTGTATGGCAACACCAAGAAGGCGTAGTCCGATTTTGTACAGTTTTTAAATTATATTTACTAATTTAACGAAAACTCCGTGTACAAAATTTCAACTCTCTGCGTTGATGCGTTTTCAGGCAGTGTCCAAATATATAATGAAAAAAGAAATTTTTGCATGGCAACCCCTCGAAGGAGTTACCCGATTTGTTCCATTTTCAAACTTAATTTTTTTTTAAATGACTGTGCAAAATTTCATCTCTCTACTAAGTACACGCGTTCTGGAGTCATCGTGTGGACAGACGGACGGACGGACGGACAGGCATCCAGACATTCGGGTATTAGCGGAGTGCAGGGTGGATCATTATTATTAATGGGGGGATGCATGCAGGACTCCCGCCTCTCATCTAGTCCCCGAGACCTATCAGATCTTTTGTGACATTACCCCTAAATGCCCTAGGGCGCCCATTCGAACTTAAGGTCTTTAATAAACGGTATGATGCTCTTGCACAGTCACACAGGGCATGTTCAGCGATTTAGTCGTCTTCCATACAGAAGCGACGTGTCGCATCATCGATCTTACCCCTCTTCTTAAGATGACATCTAAGTGGACAGTGCCCCGCAAATAGGCCCGTTATGACCCTTAGTTCCATATCTGCTGAGTGTGAGGAATTCTTTTGTCCTCCGTTGCGAATACTTTATATACTTCTTCTCTTGTCTCAGCTACCACGTCTCATTGAACAAAAAATTTCGTGACTATAAGGCAACTCAAACACATCTAGTTCTGAAGGAACTTCGCTTGGTCTTACATGTAGACGAGGAGGGTGGTGGGGACTTGGTGTTGATAGTCCTCTGATGCTGCGCCCCAGCCGCCCTGTAACACCAATTAGTATACCTTTTTGACTGATGTCCAGTGTTAGTTAAAATACCAATGGAAGAGAAGATGGTCTGGGCTAGGAAGAGAAATGACGAAAGAAAACTCCTTTGGACTTACTCCATGGTCGACACCTTGTTTTGAATTAAAGTCGTTTACAAAAATTGTATTTGTTTACTTATAATCACCTCCGAAGCTGTAAAGATCTCGAACTCGAGTTTCATTTCCAGTGGTCCTTTGTCTACTCTAACTACATTGTACGGTAGTAACTCAATGAGACTTTTTATTAGACAAAATAACTCGATTTCTATTTCAGCAGAGCTGATTATGCACGCCGTGCGTATTTGGTGCGGGATTCGTCCGCAAGAGGCCTCCTGAAACACGGTGTTTACGAGTCACATCACCTAGCTATAGCACCCAGAGCCAATCAGCATCACATTTGCATTTTGAAATTCCAAACTAGTCGAGTAACATCTTTTGTTCACTTTTTTATCTATTGTTAATACCGTAACTTTTGCTCATTGTTATCAGCCCAGCTGCCTTGTAATTGCTGTATGATATTTTCAAGTTCAGTTGCAAATTAGACACTCGTCTGGTTATATCGAGAGATAAAATTTAGTTTTCAAGTAAAGCGTTTTTTTTTCTTCTTTTAACCCTCGTCCACTAAATCGGTATCATTTGCTTAGTTACCTGTTAACACACGGTCTGCTATTATTCACTTTGAACCGGATATATAACACTCACTCTCGTTGGGTTGCACTATTCACACTTGTACGTTTATGTCTGAATTGGATAACCTTCGCGCGGGAAGGCACAAAAGAATTTTTATGATACGCCTATAATTAGATGATTTCAATTGTTACTTTACCTACAGGTGAGTTCCGAAAAATTAAACATTGAATGCCTATGAGCTACCTATTTACCTATTAATAAATTAAACTTGGAATAATTTCATGTTCTATTTCCAGGCTATCTTTTGGCCTAACGACACTAAGGTATGTATCTCTGTTTATCAAAATTACTAATAAGATAACTTAATAACACTTATATAATTCTAAAATTAAATTAAATTTGGAAACAAGTTGTGTTGTATTATGTGGTGCTCCTCTTATTTGGCATATAATATTTTTTTTTTGTATTTTCTTGTATGTTGATGATGATGAATCAAGAAATGCTGAGTAATTTTTCTATTGATTGAACACGAAACACGTAAGAAAATCTTAATAGGTGATCTGAAATTATATCCGAATTTGCAAAACTGGATCTTTCACATTTCATGTAAATTTATAACATATTTACAATAAAATAATGTTTTGAATTATGGATTACTTCTTTTGAATTAAATTATATTATTAAAAACAAGAGAAAAAATTACAGAATAAATAAAGAGTAAAATTCTTCTTTTTAAAGCCACCCAGAGTACTTCGTAGTCAGCCTCAAAATAAATTAAATCAAATTATAAAAACTATATTTTTTTTTATCCTTCCAATGGCCTATGAATTTTTCCCTTCCTCTTCTTTGTTTTGAAGTTATAGCTCAAAAGATTGAAAATTTCTGAATTTCAATTCGGTTTTTTTTTTTTATTTAACTACATTTTTTTTTAAACACGTCATCAATACGAATTTTTCATATTGCATTTAAGACGCTCAAAATCTTTGCTTCAAAGGACCTATCACACTTTGTACCCAAAATGTAACCCTTTCTGCGTTTTTTGCACTTTTTCCTGAGCATTTTACCTTTTTATAAGAGAAATACGCTTGAAAATTGCTGTCGCAACGAACGCCTAAAGAAACTCGGTAAGCTGACGAAGTCTGTATATAACTTATTTTGTTGCACAAGGTCAAACAATTGGTATTTTTTGAAAAGTTCGACTAAAATAGAAATAAAATACCTGCTCCTGAAAATATCTACATCAACGTGTCATTTTATCGACTGCTGTCCTCTGGCCCAGACAGTCCGTCAACAAATTGAGAATACCAGTCTCGTCTTAAACATGAGGCAGGACACTCAATTTGGCTTCAAGACCCAGCACTCCACTATTCACGCCCTTTTCAAATTCCGCTCAGCCACCACTACTGCTCTAAATAAAAATGAGTTCACAGTGGGCTGCTTCCTTGATGTTGAGAAACCTTTCATCTCGGTTTGGAAAAACGGACTCATTTTCAAAATCATAAGTCTGGACATCTTAGTGTCTCTTTCAATAACCTCCTGAAATTCAACAGCCGCGCCAAGTTAGCCATGAGAAAGGCAAACTAGTCCTACAGCCTTTTAAATCCATTAATAAGGAGTAATGGTCTCCCTGCTGAAGATACTAAACTACAAATACAGGGTATTTCCCCGTAGGAGGTCGATAGAGCAGGAGATGATAGAACTCACCTAGACGAACCAAAAATTGTATGGCAGGGGGGGGGGGGGGGGCAATATCAGCCATTTAGGAGTTACAAGGTGATTAAGAAAAAAAAATCTAGTTTTTCACAGAATACCCCGTATCTTAAAAACTACAGGGCTTACGGCCACAGTACAGTTAAGAGCTCATTGTATACAGAACTTCATGGCCTTTCCAACGACTGCTCAACCAGCCCCGCACCCCTCTCCCCTCAAGAATTTGGTTGTCTAAACTAAAAATTTCGGATTTTCTTACCTTTCTTTTTTTAATTTCATCTCCTTTAGTTCTTACCTCGTTGCTCTCAATCGACTCAGTGAACAACGCAGAAGAAAGTGAAAGGAAGTGTTTATCTGTCATTTTTCGTGCACAGTGAACGCACGATAGCGTTTGGTAGTGACAAAAAGTCACTTTTTGCACTTTTTTATCTGTCGATGAACGCACGCAGACAAAACGGAAAAGCTTCAACCAGTGGAAAAAGCAGAATTCCGTATCAAATAATAAAGCAACTCTCGAAAAAGCATTCTGATAAAAAACAAAGACAAGATATAAGAAAAAGCTCAGTAGGCGGAAGGTTAGGTTAGAGTGGCGGCCATCGCGCGGACCACTGCGATTAGCCTCACTTAGCCCATTTGCGGTCCATTGTGATACCACCTTGATGGGAACCTACCTGAGAATGATATTCCAGTTTTGGGGGTTGCGGTGAAACCAGCCACAAGAGTTAATGAACCTTACCAGGTCTCCCAACTCCCTGTCTGCTGGCTCCCCCAATTCGCCGAAGAAGTAGCTTCCGAGAGCATTCCTTCTACGCACGACAAGGTTAGGGCATTCACACAGCAGGTGCTGAACGCTCTCAACCTCTTCCTCATCCATACAGCTTCTGCAGAAGTCGTTGTATGGTGCTTGCATACGCTCTGCATGCTTACCAAAACGCCAGTGCCCTGTAATAACTGCGATAAGATTACGCGCATAATCACGGCTCTTCCTCAGAGATTCAGTCCTCCTAGGACAAACTTCCGGCCACAGCTGTTTTGAAATCACACATATTGCCAATTCTCCCCACCTGCGATAAACTAGCCTGTACGTCTAGAATCCTCCTTACTAATTCTAGGGGCCAATCTATGGGTTCCTCTGCTATACATATATTCATAGCTGAACCCTTTCTGGCCAGAGCATCCGCTGTTTCCCGTTATGTCATTATGCCCAGTTTCCAGAGCTCACAGCGACACCGTTGCACTAGTCGCGATTTAATGATGCTCGGGTCCAGAGCTTTGATTGGCTGTCATTACAAATTCTAATGACCCGATCGCTGGGCGCAACGTGAGTTGTTCGCAGCAACCTTGCTGCTTTATAAATTGCCAGGACCTCCGCTTGGAACACACTACAGTGGTCCGGCAGGCGGGGTACGATTCCTGTATTCCAGGGAGCGCTGAGTATACCCCGGCTCCCACATCCAGTTTTGACCCGTCCTTAAAGACACATATCAGAGTCAATTTCCGCGCGGTTACCCTCCCACTCCTCTCTACTAGGAATGCTAGTTGAGAACGCTTTCCCAAAAACTAGTCTTGGAACAATGTAGTCCGGAGCTCGCCGTATACAGTCTTCAGGACAGAGCTTCAGTATACTGCTGTGACCACTATCTGCTGTTGACCAGCAGTTCGACTCCTTAAGTCTTAGTGCACTTTTTGCAGCTATACATTTCCCATGGATGTTTAGGGGCAGGAGCCGGAGCATAATCTGCATTGTTGCTGTTGTTCGAAGAGCTCCTGTAATACCTAAACAGGCAGTTCTCTGTATTTTAGTAAGACTTTTCAGATGCGTCGCTCTTTCCAGAGCATTACACCACACCAGGACCCCATATATAAGGATAGGTCTTACAAAAGCGGTGTACATCCAGTGCACGATACGAGGGTATAATCCCTAACGCTTGCCAAAAGTTTTCTTGCAGGCATACAGTGCAATGGCCGCCTTTTTAACGCGCTCATTCACATTTATCCTCCAATTTAATTTGGAGTCTAGTGACACTCCTAGGTATTTGGCTTCAGTTTTAAGATCAAGGGTAATATCACCCAGTTTTGGGGGTATGAAAGTCGGAATAACTCTCCTCCGTGTAAAGAGAACTAGTTCGGTCTTTGCGGGATTAAGCCCTAAACCGCAACTTATAACCCAGTTAGGCGGAAGGTGTACTTCTCAATATTCTGAACAGAGGTCCAGAATAAATACATAGAGGAAGTAACCTTTACGAAGTAATAATCGTGTACCTACCATCCAAAACTATTATTCCTTATTACATACTATTAACTAATGCTTTGTGAATGTACTGAAAAATAATATACAATATGGAATGATAAATATTCTTAATGAGAGCGATAAATACCAATCTGTCTGCTTATCCACCGAAATCAAGACCTGAACACCATGATTCAAAATCTCGCTACGAAAAGTACTCCAGTTCGTCTGAGAGCTTATCCAGCAAGAACGAAATATATGCAGAGTAACACAAACACCATCTTCGAAACTCACATAAATAACAAGAACGTTAATGTAGTGAATGAACAGCTTCTGTGCTACAGAAGAGCATGTAAATTCCTAAATAAAGAAATAATAAAGTGCTTTTTGTCAGGTATCCCGGCTCTGAAAAATTCACTGATAAGACCAAGTTTCAAATCAACTTTAATGCAAACGCTCCGACAAGGATGGAGTAATGAAATAAAACGTCAAAAGTAGAATTATATTATCCACACGCTACGCAATAACATTATCAAACAGGCATTGGTGGAAGCCACATGAAACCCCTTGAATATGAAACGAGGACGTACTTCAATGAGAACAATTTTAACTTAAGCCGTATAAATTGGGAGATCCAAGAAGCTAATGTGGTAGTGGCATCAAAACGGCATTTCTAATAAGCAAAGCAATCCAGAGCTCACCACATAAACCAACCAACAACCTACCTTCTTTATATATCAAGTTGGTGTAAAAGTTCCAACTTCTTATTATTTGGCAGAGTTCCGCATCAACATAGCTCTTTTAAAATGTAAGTCCTACCTACCCAGCCTGTTAGATTGACTGTAGCCTTAATTCTATCAGAATTTTCAGCATAATGGACAGGAGGCGACAGATTCCATTCTCCAGCTCTTGCAATTAGATCAGATTAGATCCCCCTAAGTTACCTTATGTCCACCTCCGAAGATGCAAGTTTTTCATGATCTTTTAAGTATTGCATGGACATTTGCTAATTTGTTCGAATCGAATATAAGTACTTGCAACGAAATCGCATCAAATACAGTCTATTCTGCGAAATATACTATTGGCCCAAGAAGTCTGTTTACAGCTCTTACTACATAGTGCTCGCACAGCAATTCGTAAAGGTTTCCAGATCTCTTAAACTTTATTGTGTATATTGGATCCGTAGATTTTTCCTGTTTAGAGTATTGAGGTAATGCTCCTGTCACCTGTTGCGATATTCTATTCTTTGGTCAACAACCCACCATCCTATCTAGTTAATGTATTTAGTTTCAAAAAATGCATTTAATGCTGTTATTTTACTGTTACTATTGTTTACATCTTTTTCCGTTGTTATTGCAAGTTCATTAATCTTCCGTCTGCTCTCTTTATTTCTCTATGAAGTATACAATACAATATTAGTTGCGCAATTCTGGACGTCGCTTTGCACAACTGAACCATTGATAAAGTTTATAATATTTTAAAACATTTTTTGGTGGTCTACTTTTCCGCCAAGTTTCATCGATCCATTTGCGCCTAATCATGTTGATATACTATGGAAACGTGTGCTAGTTTTCATTTAGCAAGAATTTATCGATAAATACCAATCCTTTGCCACCACATGCAAGTGAAAATCAAAATTTTTTTACGGTCACTCTTAATGTCTTCTCCTCTTAAAGCTTCCATTGTTTTTCCACTAGCTTCTGACGCTACGCGGTCTAAGCTCCAATTATTCGATCCGATGATATCATTGATCATAAACTTTTAGAGAAAAAATCGTCAGTCTTTAACTCAACTTCCTCTAGGAGTGCCCACAGCTTTGGCCATTTAGACCAACTACAAGAGTTGATTACCTTAACAGAACCAAAAGGTAAATATATCAAGTCTTGCCGCAGTAGTATTCAAAACAAAAAAGTTGACCAACGGAATAATTAGATTGAAAAAAAATCTTCTAGAGAATACCTACATACTTTAATTCGCATTCCATATACATTTAATACTCTATAAATAAGAAATTTAATCATAAATGAGCTCCTAAACTAATCAATTGTTATCGTGTCAACCTCCATTGGTTTAATACTCTCAGGAGTGTCAGGAGGATCCTTAGTTGTATTTGGTCTCTTTTTTAAAAAGTCACTGATGAGAGCATTTTTCGCGTTTTCTGGTATTTTTTGACCTCTGGGTACAGACATTAGCAAAGGCACACGTTTCTTTACAGCAGGAGATGATTTAGAAAGATTATTGGTAAAAATGGGAGTATCTATTGGTTTCGCATCGATCTCAATGGAAGGTGAAGGAAATTCTTCTACAGGTTTTGAAAACTTGTTTACTATACTTTTCTCGCTTTCCTTCGAAACAACAGTAGTAAATTTTGTAAGCGCATTCTTCTTTTCCTTCTTCTTTCTCTTTTTAATTGTTGGCTCTTTCTCCTTTTTTTCCGCAATTGGTTCATCGACCAACATTATTTCATCAGTCTTTATTTCGCTCAAAACCCGGCGCGGGGTAAGAATATACTCCCAACTATTCATATCGCTGAGTACTTCCAAATCGTACTGCTTAAAAACATCAGGAAAAACCATCCAGCAAAGCGTCTTCTTCTTTTTCATCTTATTTTCAACAGCTTTCCATTCAGCAATTTTATCAATTTGTTCCTTGATACTAGTTTTTGTGTATTCGACTGGAGTTTCTTCTGGTGCTGTCTGCTTTGTCATAAACGCCTGAAACTCTCTCACCATAAACTCTTTTTTGTGTCTATTTCCATGGACTAATCGTATTAAGTTTTTAATTTGATCATCATCTAATTGAGTCCTCTTCAATGGTTTCTTTTCTTGAACAGGAGATCCCGATTCTGTTTCAGCCTTTTCCGGTTCAGTTATTATTGGTAACCCCGAAAAAATCATTGCACGTTTGTTAAGCGACTCCCAAATAATACTAGGACAAAGATCTGGCCTAGAGCCATTTTCTTCTTGCCACACAATACCAAGTAATCGTGGCTTGATTTTCTCTGTTTTCTTCTTCATTTCTTGAGCGAATTCCTGTTGCAACAATTTAAGTTTTTCCTTTTGAATTTGTGGAGAATTATCGTCGTCGACTTCATCTTCATTTTGAAGCTCTTCATCACTTAAATGCCCATGTGGTACAAAGAATTCATTATCAACTTCGTACTCATCCTCGGATTCCTTTTCATCATCGCTTCCATGCAAAGATTCTCCTGGTTCTTCCTCTTCCCACTCATCGTCGGAGTCAACTTCATAGTCAAAATGACTCTAAAAAAAAAGCAGAAAATTTTATATTAGTATCGTCGGCCTTAAGCAAACTTTATAGAAAAGGAATTTACTGTATCCGTAGCGAAAGGTTTTCTCGGTTTCACAAATATGCTCTTCTTCCTCCATGTGCCATAGTACGGAGGACGCTGGTTCTGATGGAAATGTAAAAATTTTGCGCGATATTTCTGCCTAGGTTTACTAGACTCATCAATAGTTTCTCCCGCTCTCTCAAGCTCGTCCTCTGTGGAAAATTGCATTTTGTAATTTAAAGAATAAAACTTAAAAATCGCAAAGAAATTTAGGTATTATTAGAGCTTGTTCGAATTCAATGGGGCAAGCTAATAATTCTAAATAGAAATGACACATACCAATTACTAGGCAATCACTAGCTCCATCATCGATAAACCACGTCCTTGAATCCTTTCCAGGATAATTTTTTCCAGATTTCAGGCTGTTCAAATACAAATCTTCATGCGGTACGCTATACCTGTGATCCTCTAAAATTGTATCGAGTTGGGCCTTAGTATCGTAATCCAAAATCTTTCGAAATATTGGAGCTAACTTCATATCGCCCTTAACTTGAAATGGCATGAAATTGGAATTTTTAACACTTTCTGAATCGAG
This sequence comes from Dioctria rufipes, assembly GCA_963924295.1. Lineage (NCBI taxonomy): Eukaryota > Metazoa > Arthropoda > Insecta > Diptera > Asilidae > Dioctria > Dioctria rufipes. The sequence goes on along the minus strand of OZ002742.1, from coordinate 175,829,093 downwards.
GGAACTCTGATCATCATCTAGATCTTTTCCAGAACCCTTGGCCTGAACAAAAAATTTAGTAAAAGCCTCAGCAGCTTTTCTTTTCTTATTTTCAGCTTCTTCCTTTTCTTGTTCCTTTCGTTTTCTATCATCTTCTTTCTTTTTTCGTTCCTCTTCTTTTTGTTCGTCTTTTTTTCTCTTTTCTTCCTCCTTCTGCCGACGCTCTTCATTTTTTGCTTCTATTTCTGCCAGACGTTTCTTTTCCTTTTCTTCTTTTTCCTTGCGACGTTGCTCATCCTTCTCCTCCTTTTCCTTTCGTTTCTGTTCTTCTTTTTCCTCCCTTTCTTTTCGCCTCTGCTCTTCTTTTTCTTCCCTTTCTTTTTTACGAAGACGCTCTTTTTCCTCTTTCTCCTTTTGCCTCAAGAGCCTTTCTTCTTCCCTTTGTTTTTGCTTTTCTTCACGCTCCTTGTATTTCTGCAATTGCCTTGGAGTGATTGCTCTCTGTTGCAATTTAGTCGCGCTTTCTGAATCCTTTAAAGGAGTTTGCCCTTTTCTCTCATCATCAGAATCAATTTCTACGGAATCTCCGTCATCGTTAAGAATCAAACATTCTTTTTCCTCTAATCGATCGCTTGATTCTGCAGCATCACCACTTTTAACAATCTGAGCCTTGTCCATTACATCATCCGAACTTGATTCTTGGCCCTGGAGTGATTTCTGCTCCAATAAAACTGTTTCTGCAGTATTCGTCTTATCATCTTTATTCTTACAACATTCCTCATCAACATTTGCCACCTCCTTCGATTTTGTAAGAGATTCCCCTCCTACTCCGCCTATAACAATAGCACTCTGTGCTGGCTTTTTGAAGGTACCTTCAATTTCGTTAGTTTTTAATTGAGAAGATGACGAACTTTCCATTGTTTTCTTCGAATCAATAATTGGTTTTATCAGGCTATCTTGCGACATAGTTACTTGAAGACAAATCTCTGCACTTAATGATGCCTCATCGTCCTTAATTTCGACGACATCACATTCCAAAGAATCTTTTCCATCTCTGGCTTCCTCTGAATAGACTTTAAATTTTTTCTTCGATGTTCCTTCATCGTCGCTACTTCTAGACATATTGAGTTTCTCAGATAATTTACGTCTCTTCTTATTACTAATAGGCAGTTTTATATGAAGTTGATTACTCTTACCCGATTTGTTAGCACTACCAGAGCGACAACGTCCAGATTTCTTCGGAATTTTCGGTGTTTTTGGAGATAGAATTATTTTCCCACTATCATCTCTAGAATTCTCAATAAATTCATCAATCTTATTCAATTGAACCACAGGATTTAAGGAGGAAGTTCCCGCTTGATCATGAAGCGATTCCTTCACGTGCGTCTCATCATCAGATAATATAATTGAATCTTTTTCACATAACACAATTGCGTCTTTCCCACTTTTAGATAAATTTTCCTTTGTTTTTGAAGAGCACAACAATTTCGACGGTGGTAAATCTCCATCAGATATCTTTCTTTTCCTTTTTTCACTATCCAATGGGTCTCCGCCAACAGGTACTGGACTTGATAGAATTTTAAAAGGAAGTCTTGCCTGAACCAATTTCTTGCCACTTGTAGTTTTTTCCTTACCACTCACAGCAGGGCTACTTTTTATAGATCCTTTAGATCCTTTCATAATGACGAAGACGCCAAAAAGTAGCACAGTAAAAAAATATTTTGTATATTTATACAATCACGAATTTATTTACACCCAGATTTCGAAATTAAATTTCCAAAAACACTACAGCGAAATGTCATTAACAAGAAAACGCGCCAACGGAAAATTTTCGTTAGCAGTGAAGTATGTGACAAGTTTCTACGTTCTGTTGTGTAGATCTAGGATAATATCGCTTAGTTTCACAGATAGATGGCAACAAACCAAAGTGATATTAGGCCAACCCACACGTAGCAGCTCGAAACATGTACATTTTGCAACACTTGTGCTGAAACGCAACATCACAATAATTTTGCTACGCTGTATTTTCTTATATGATTACCGGGTTTAGTGTCCGTATTAATTCAAAATTAATTATTTTATATTATCACCGCAAATCGGAAGTAAAGAACTGCGCAGTCGCCCGATCAGAAATTCCAAAATGGCCGAAAATATTTGCTTGCAGTAGAATTGGTATGCTGCTTGTGTTGCAGCTTAGAAAAGTGCAGCATGAAATTATTCCTCCCACCCCCGCCGCAGCGATAGGTAAAGTATGCTGCAGCGTGTAGCCCCTAGCAAATGCAATAAAAACGGCCTGTTGATTTCCAGTGCTGCACTTTTCTAACAGTGCAGCACTGAAGATGTTCGATGATTGAATAAATAACTAATAAGGAAACGGCATATCGGGTGAAAGACATTAGTAAACTGACTACTCTACTGCAGGTATATAGAATTCAAGTTATTTCCATTACGAAACACGTTCCGCCATTAGTGACGAATATTGTGAAAATGTATAGGAAGGTACCAAGATATATAGAAGACAAGCTATTCCCATTAAAACTGACACATTGCAGCTGATAGCCTATGACGTAAATCTATGACTAATGGAAATACATTTTTATAGGAAAGACAGAGAGAGGAAAGAGAGTATTGTGTTCTCTCTACCGTGCTTTCCTATACATTTTCACGATAATTCGTAACTAATGACAGAACGTGGTTCATAATGGGGAGAACACAATACTCTCTCTCCTCTCTCTGTCTTTCATATAAAAATGTATATACATTAGTTACAGAATTACGTCACAGGCTATCAGCTGCAATGGGAATATCATCTATATTCCTTGCTCTACTGCTTCAAAAACTTGGGCGTGTTGTTAAACTAAGAATTTTTCTGCATGTCAAGCAGCTGTCAACTGTACCATCTGAATGTGATTGAGACTGAGACAGTACACTTTGACAGAGCAGATGACAATTCAACTTGAATAGTTATTTGTAACACCTAGAAAATATCCAGTCCAAAGTAGTGGAAGTCAGTGTTGTACTTCTGCTATAAAAGTTTCCCCATCGAACGTTTTCAGTGCTGCACTGCTACAAAAAGTATAACACTGGTGTTGCACTGAAGTCCCATCAAAATCGACATTAAAATCGGCTTTTTAATTGCAACTAACTTCACTCTTCAGACTTCACCAGTGAAAATTGTTTGACAGACATCGTTTGAGATAGGTGATTGGTGGCTGCACCTAATTCGTGGAAATTATTTTATTTCACGAATGGATTCATGCCTAGTTTTTGATTTATTGTAATTTTTATATCTCGTCACTTGTACAAATGAGAAGTGCATAGTTTAAAAAAGTGAAAACTCCGGATACTGCTCGATCATCTTTCCCTGGCTCCATTGAAAATGTCGAAGAATAAATTGAACCTGACCCTGCCACCTGGATCTGTGGACCCAACAGCGCAGCAGGTGGTTCCAACTCCACCATTTAAAACACCATCAGGAACAGAGTAAATTTTGTTCATTCAATTTCTTTTATTTTGCCTTAAATTCACTAAAGTAATTAAAGAAAAAATAGCTTGCTGGGGAAGCCGAAAACCAGTATCGAGGCTCTTACGGAAACTCTTGAGGAGCTGGAAATGGATGACACGGCAAGGAAAAGGATAAAAGTATTTCTTAGTCAAAAGGAAAAGATTGGAGAACTGAGCGATGAAGATCTAGAAAAATTGGGTGAACTCGGTTCTGGTAATGGTGGAGTCGTTATGAAAGTTCGACACATTCCAACGCAATTAATAATGGCTCGAAAGCTTATTCATTTGGAGGTGAAACCAGCTATAAAAAAGCAAATTATCCGCGAACTAAAAGTCTTGCATCAGTGCAATTTTCCGCATATAGTAGGATTTTACGGAGCGTTTTACAGTGACGGAGAGATTAGCATATGCATGGAATACATGGATGGTGGTTCATTGGATCTGATATTAAAACGAGCGGGACGTATTCCTGAATCAATCCTAGGAAAAATCACTTTGGCTGTGTTAAAAGGATTAAGTTACCTGCGTGATAAGCATGCGATCATGCATCGAGATGTAAAGCCAAGCAATATTCTCGTTAACAGCAGTGGTGAGATAAAGATATGCGATTTTGGGGTCTCTGGCCAACTCATTGATTCTATGGCGAACTCTTTTGTTGGCACTAGAAGTTATATGTCGGTAAGTAAAATGTTTCATATAAGGGTATTTTGTGAATATAATATAAAATTTATTTTACAGCCTGAGAGATTGCAAGGAACGCATTATTCGGTTCAATCAGATATTTGGTCTTTAGGCTTATCACTGGTTGAAATGGCAATTGGAATGTATCCTATTCCACCACCAGATGCAAAAACGTTAGAGTCGATTTTCGACGAAAACAGTGAAGACGGAAGTCAGACAACTGTTGAGCCTAAAGCGATGGCGATATTTGAGCTTTTAGATTACATTGTTAACGAGCCTCCACCAAAGCTAGAGCATAAAATCTTTTCGGATGAATTCAAAGATTTCGTAGATATTTGCCTTAAAAAGAATCCGGATGAACGAGCCGACCTGAAAACACTGCTTGTAAGTACATACACGTACATATCCATTTGGTCCACCCATTGACTGAATTTAATATATTTTCCATTTCATAGAATCATGCCTGGATTAGAAAAGCTGAAGCAGAAGAGGTCGATATTGCTGGCTGGGTCTGCAAAACAATGGATCTTCCACCCTCAACACCAAAAAAGAATACTTCACCGAATTAAATATTTTTAGGGAGCTTTGCATTAAAATATATTCTATACTCTGTATTTTAGCGTTAAAAGATAGTCTATTCTATGCATCTCAACTCATTGTATCTACATACGTAAGTCTATAAAGAAATTTTCTTATATTAATGAAGTCATACTTTTATTGAAAAATTAATCAAATTGGGTTTTTTTTTTTTTGCAAGATTATCAAGTGCTCGATCTGCTGCAGACGAATTTAAATTGAAGCGATTTTTTTTAATCCTGTTCCGCTTTACCTCGTTTCATTCCGAAAATAATCTTTAAGGGACATTGAATATCACTAAATCTTGTCTCTTAGAATATAAGCTGTGTTCTTTTGTGTACCTTGTTCTAGAACTCGCATATACTGGAGAGAACAAATTGTTCTGTCGATTGAAGCGAACTATTTGTACTGTTCGCATTTATAAATCTTCTATGAAAATGAATGAGGCGTTCTTTTGTGTATTCTTTGTTCTGCTCTGTTCTGCTGACACAAAAGAACACAGCTATAGAGAGTAAAAAGTGTGACAAGCCAAATTTGGCGTAGTCAAATTCTGGTTGTGTTAGGTTTTTTCCGTGCCAAATGATCCCCAAGTAATTAACTTGGCAACGACATACGATCAGGTTAAAATCGGTCCGGTTTCAAAACCTGAAAGCAACCGAGGCTGACCACGGTTTGATGACGGCTGATACATACGGTTTGCTGCCGAATGAAATTCTAAACTCATTGAGTGCAATGTGACGCGACATACGTTTCGGTTTTTCCCGGACGGTTTGTTGAAATTTAATGCAGTGCAGCAGTACAGAAGCAGCGAACGAAACGATATGTAGCTACACTTAATAAAATTATTTATGATTGTTTTTGGAGTGCGCGTGCGATATTTAGAATACTTTTAGGGGTTTTTTTTTCTAGTGTAGTATAATGCCTGGCGCAGATCGGCTTGAAAGTATTTCATTTTGAAATTTTTTCCTTAACTATGTCAAGTAATATATATCAAAAGAGCGAGAAGGCATTCCATAAAAGCTAAAAAAAAACTCATCTTTCCTTAAATTTGCATGTCCTCGCGATGGTCTAATTTGATTTAACGGATGAACTGAAAATCTACGTTGCAGTTGTTTTTTTTTTTCTTTTCTTATTTATCCTCAATTAAAAGTAAAATAATTACAAGTTCAATATAACTAATGATTTCCATATTTTATATCACCCCTAAAAATTACTGAACTGACTTCACTGACTTGTATCCACAAAATAATCGAGAATAACCGTCTCGTAAGTCGTGTAATCACGGCGACTGTAAAAACCGTAGACGGCCAGCCGGACGGGAAAAACCTCATCGTATGTCGCTGCCCTTAGTATATGTTGCCGATGTAGTAAAAGGTCAGTACAGTCTTGTATTAGAATCAATATAGAGAGCGGTGAAACATGATATATGGTTGAAAATACTGCAGTTGCTCCCACCGAAAATGTTCTTATTCGCTGTCACTACGCCAACATACCCTGGGAGTTTCTCAGCTGTCACAAACGTAAACAAATCTCGGTGGATGAAGAAATTTTTCGATATTTCATTGTTTTTGGTATATATTTTTAATTTACTTTAATATAAAAAGGTGTGTAAAGTACACAAAATAATATTTTATAACTATAGGTACTTACCTAAAAAATGATTTCCCACGTCGTATCTTGGTGTTGTTGTGGGAATTCACCGAACACTTTATTCCGAAAATACATGAACATCACTAGATATTTATCACTATAATATCAACAGATAATTACTTACACTTACACTTTATTTAGCACTACTTTTAAATAAAATATCTTTCACTTTTCACAATTAGATAATTAGGAAACTTCGTTTCACAGCTGAAAATACATTTGTCTCTTTCTTCAATATAATTCTGACCTACTTCATGATACCCTGAAAAAAATCCAAGCTCATGCACACGAATTTTACAGGTATCAACCCTTTCTGTTGTCTCTATATTCTAAGTTTTGTCTGCCTCTGTGATGTTTTGCATGAGAGTCCAATTCCAATTTTGTACATACACAAAATTCTGTCCGTTGTTGATAGGACCATTAACGATCACCCAAGTGGACTGCAATTGTCTGAAAGCCCATCGCATTACCTTTTACACTGGAACACTGATTTGACGTTATTGAACATTTTGAAAAACAAATGGAAGTTATCTCTTGCTAATTATGACCACATGTTACACTTTAGTTTTTTCACAGTTTACATATGCGATAACACCACATCTAGTCCCAAGCGGGAAAGTCGATTCAGGCACATAAACTTCACTACAAATAAAAATTCTTTAAACAAGATTACCTGAAGTTTTTGTACCAAAAGAGAACACACAGCGATTGCTTTAAACGTAAAAACACTGTCTACTGCGAGAAGTGTAAAAATTATGGTCACGTTCTTCAGGTTTGCAAATGCAAACACAATTGTGAAATTTTCGATATACAAGTAGTCCAAGAGTGTATAATGTGCGTTTCACGTGTGATTTTTACGAAGGAATTGGCTTAATGTAAATTCATGTTATCAAAAGAATTTCAAAAGTCAGGGAAACGACACCAACAAAAGCGACCAAAATCTCCTTTGCTTCAACATTAACCCGGGGGTTACACCTGCAAGTACAGCTTGCATGCAAGCTGCACTGCCATACTTCTTGCACGTGTAACCTCTACTGCCATGCTGGCAGTACAGCTTCAGCGAACTTGCATGATGAAAAACCATGGCATGGGATAGTAATTTGACATTATGCATGAGATTTTCTGGGATCATTTGCATTACTTCATTTACCAACACCTTTCTCTTAACTTTTTCTTTGGTATTTATCATTCTGCTACTTCCTTTATTGCTATAATTTTCCAATATACGCATGACTTTACGCCTCAATGCCATTTTTTAAATGAACTTGCATGCAAGATGATAAGACATTAACCGAACTGCCTTCTGCTGTCAAGTTTAAAATCTTGTTGGAAGGGAGGCTTGCATGCAAGCTGTACTATCGCGTGTAATCCCCGGGTAAATAAGTCAGAGTCCCCTCAATTGGCTTAATCACCGAGTACCTACCCGTACACCTAGTTAACGACCATACCCAACTAACTAGGAATTCAGATCCTGTATAGGTTAAGCTACCTACCTCCATGGTACACTTAAAATAAGTTATGAGAATACAAAATTAATTATTAATAAGGAAGCGAAGAAAATGATACAGGTAAGGCTGCCCGAAACAGATGTATTCGCATATGTGCGCGTAACAAATTTTTGTATAATTCCCAGTACAAATAAAGAATTTGCGACCAAAATTGAAACAAATGTTATACACAGCAGTTATTAGATATGTGTTGGCATATGGCTCAGAAGAGTGTCTCCAAACGAAAGGTTGCATTAACGGTCGTTAAGAGTGAAGAGTCCTGTACTATACGGGTGTATCATAATGAAGTGTTCCAAGATGTGCCAATTGATTCCTTGCAGTCTTGAGATCAGCATTCACGATGGGCAATTTTTCTTAAAACCCCTCCTTCACCCAGTTTTCAACGGCTGAAATATGTTTACGTGTGTGTATGTGCTTCGAGCAGAAACGATCCACTGAACCCAAACAGACTCCACAAAAATGGTAATAACATTTGACGGACTAAAGATATTGACAAGGTTATTTTTTTATTTTAAAGATATTTTACGTGTGCATTTTTTTCCTTTCTTTTTAACCATAACCTTATTGAGGAAATTTGCATGGACGGAGGATGAAAGGGTACATTTTTAACCAACAATCAAGTTTTAACGTTCAACCTGCTACATTTTCTAAAGGATCGAGACGGGTGAGGTACTGTTAAAAAGCTCATAATACATACTTTTTATCAAAACTTTTCTTGTCGTCCTACTGTGTTTTGAACAGAAGTTTTACATTGTATATAAGCTCATAGGAAAATATTTCAGCCGTTAAAAAGGGGGTGAAGGAGGGGCTTTAGGAAAAAATTGCTCATCGCGAACGCTGATCACAGCACTGTAAAGAATCAATTGGCATATGTTGGAACACTTCTTTATGAGACACGCTGTATAAATAGTGGAGTCAGATAGAGATGATGTTTACCGGGAAAATATTTCAGCCGTTAAAAAGGGGGTGAAGGAGGGGCTTTAGGAAAAAATTGCTCGTCGCGAACGCTGATCACAGCACTGTAAAGAATCAATTTGCATATGTTGGAACACTTCTTTATGAGACACGCTGTATAAATAGTGGAGTCAGATAGAGATGATGTTTACCGGGAAAGAATGAATAATGAGCTTTATCCAGGACTGAAAACATAAGTTTTTTGATAAATTTCAAACGCTCTATTTTTTTTAGGGTGTGACCCTGGTAGTTACTGCTGCCCATCGTAAAAAACAAACTAGTTCTATCCACCGTGAAACGATGCCTGTAGCCGAACGGATTAAACATCCACGACTGTGGCCTTGCGAAAGCGAACAATGAAATGGGAATGATGTAATATACGCCGAATGAAAAAGATTTAATACACAGCGATGGTATGCCAAAATACAGCCAGAATGGTGGATTCTTGTACAGTGGTACATCAAATCAAAATTATAACAAATCGTTGCCAGGACGCCAGGACTACCGGTATGTTCAGTCGTATCAAGACCCGGCGAGCGTAAACTAATAGAGCAATCTCTTCAACAGCTCTTCAATACACCCTTCTTCGCTAGTGTGTAAAAAGCAACAATGAACCACTACACCCGCATTCACCAGTGTGTAAAATACAACGTGGTTGGTTAAACGAATAAACTTAATACTACAATAGAAGTAAACAAATTTACGAAATTAAACGAGACTGAGGTTTACTTACGAAAAATTGATATTTTTAGCCTAAATATATTTCACATTCCGTAAGAGTTATTATCTTGATATTTAATGTTTTCAATTTTAAAAAGTGGTAAAAGTGAAAAAATTAACAAATGGAAGTTGATGTAAATGAAGATTTGTTCTATGTAGATACCGAGCGTTGAATAAACCAACGAAGAATCCTTTGCTTAGCTACACTACTTCATCCATGGGCTCAGGCAACTATTAGAAATTGTGTATTAATCTGGACGAAGAAGTTATAAAATATTGCAACAAGAAATTATTAAAACAGATTTATTAATGTGCTTTGCTTGATCGTTTTTTTTTTTTTACAATTATTCTTAATATGTAGGTATGTATGTTGTATATATCAATAATTGCTATAAGTAAAAGAAAACGAGAGAAAATATCACTCTAGGCTGAAGGTGTACTCTATTTTCGTCACCAAGACTTGAATACAAAAATAATAGAAATTTCTTAAGTTTTATCACATTTTCTCGTAATTTCATGAATTGTTAATTATACCTTCAGGACAATGCAATCAGAAAGGCCCAATTCAACCAAAACAGAATTGAAATTTTTTATTTTATTTTCGTTGGTTTTTTGCTTGTTTTTAGTGTGAATTGTGTGTGTGTGTATGTGTGTGTATGTTTCTCTACTTTTTTTGCAATAGAATTCGAAAACTTAACAAATAACACCTTCTATAAGATCGATCGACATAATTATGTACTTAGGGGGAGAAGGAAATACATATGTGTGAACAATTAGATGAGCACTAAATGTAACAAATGTGTAAAAAGCAGAAATAATGATGCGCTACTAACCATGAAATAAATGGTGGTTTCTAAGTGCTTTAAATAATTGTAATTATAATTAAAAACTCTTTAAGTACAAATATTAAGTTAAATGAATCCGAAAAATTAAAACATTAGAAAAGGCTCAATCTTTAAGCCATTCGTCCTTTCGCTTTCAATTTTTATGATCTATTTTCTATCTTAGTTATCTACGTATATTATCCGTGCTCGTTTCGAATTTTAATCTCTTGAAGTTAATCTCGCGTCAGGGAAGTAGCATAGGTTTAAAGTATGCCCGACAGAATATCGTTGATGCGGTTGGTGGTAAATCTTGTCGCCTATAGTATGTGTTGCATTCATCTTCGGTTATTTTCTCGAATGCTGCAGCATATTCACGATGAAATGATGCCATGTCAATATATGATCGCCCGATTGCAGTTAATGCCAAATATAAAATATCCCTGTATATGGAATGCGTCCTGTCCACACCATTGTTTCGTAATTTGTAGCGTTCGTTCGCCAAACGTTTTACTGGAGTGAGTAAATCATTGCAACGAATCGCTGTTATAATTTGTTGTATTGCACTGGAATTGATGGAGAAAAGAAATCTTTTTTAGAAAACGGTAAATAACTAAATAAAATTATTAATTATATTATCGGATAGTTGCGAAAATATGAGACAAAAATTTCTTAATATCTAATATAATTGCAATATGTATTTCAAGTGGAGATTCCAGATAAACATCGAGGCAGTGCTGCTAATTGTAATTCCAAATATACATCATGTGATTGCTCTCCACCTGAAACCTCAATATGTTAATTCACAGTTTCTCAACTTCTAGGAAATTGTATAGTATGTGCAACTCAAAGAACACAATTCATCACTCAAGACAATAGAGGTTAGTGTTCTCCGAGGCTCTATCTATTTTAGGTCCAATTCTCGTTGATCTTTATACTTTAGACCAACCTCCAAACGAGAATGGTACAACACTCTTATACGCAGGAGACTCCTTCACGTACGCTTAACATAGCTGCCCAAATTTGGATACAAATAAAGTCAACCTTCACCTTAAAAATTTACGACTCCTACCACAGAAAGTTGGATATCAAAACAAATGTCCAGAAATTTTAATTGATTTGTATTACACCAGGCGAAACCGCCAAGCTGCAAAATCCAATACAATTGAGGCCATCTACAACGGAGGAAAAATAAAACCCACAAAGGACAACTGTCAACATGAGGACAAGAGAGGACATAAGACCGAATTGAGGGCTAGAGATGAGCCCCAAAAACCAAAGAGGACCATAAAAGATAAAGGAGAATATCGAGGGAAACAATTACAGTCTTAAGAGGAAAATTGCGCAAAACTAACTACATGTGAATAAGATGTCAGAATATAGATTCAAGTTGCAATCAAAGTACAGGGATGGGCGTGTAAACCTTAGAATATATAGCAAACAGGAATGGTTGAATCGTGTAAAATTCGTGTACATGAGCGTAATTTGTCAAGAGCAGGAGACTATACATGTGATCAAAAAATTACATATGCTTTTCGATATCTTCAATGAAAACGTGATATTTTTAGCCTATATATATATATATATATATCACATTCCGTAAGAGTTATTATCTTGATATTTAATGTTTTCAATTTTAAAAAGTAGTAAAAGTGAAAAAATGAACAAATGGAAATTGATTTAATTGAAGATTTGTGCTTTCTATTAATTTGCAGTGCCATTTTTATTCAATTTCAATTTTTACATTACTTTTAATCATTTAGTAATAATTTAATTATTTGGACACATTGCGTTCTTACGGAATGAGCGATTCTTAGCGCACTATACTTACAGAAAATTGGATATTTAAACTTAACGAAAGTTCCCCTCACACGAATTAAAGTTTATTTGTGTACGCCTGTTAAATTAAAGGTGGAGGGGGCACAAATCAGTGACACACACACACACGCCCCCCCCCCCACACTACCCGAACACAATTTGTGTGTTAGGGTAGTGTGAGGAGGGGGGGGGGGGGCGTTTGTGTGTCACCTTTTGTGTAGACATACCGTATGTATAAATAGCTGATTACGTATACATACTGTATGTATAAATAGCCACATGCTTAATAAACATCAAGGTTTAATGGGGAGAGATTTCAATTGTAACGCGAATTTACTAATAGCAACCAGTCAGTTCTAGATTTAACTAAAAGCTACGCGAGCATTCCGCCACAACCAGAATTAACTAAATATTCTTTAGTTAATACTAGTAGTATCAACCGCGTTCCGTTAATTCTACATTTAACTGTGTTATATTAGTTAAAACTGGAATTACCGGGAGCGCTATGTTAAAACTAGGATTTCCCAGTAAAATTCTTGCGCTAAGTGAAACCAAGGTCGTTTCTGATGCTGATTCTAATCAATATCACGTCCCTGGTTATAGCTTAGTGCCTCTTTTTTCTCCACATAGGGGGATCGCAATATATATTCGGAATGATGTGGCCTTTACCATTCTAAAAGATTTTCCACCTTCTGCCAATCCCGCGTTTAATTACATCTGGATTAGGTTCAAACTTCACAGGCACATCATCTACTTTTGCTTCCTTTATCGCAGCCCAAATATGTCTGATGTCGACACGGTATCCGCATTTGACAATATCTCCAACAATATTGATCATCTGCTTTCTGTCTCCCCCTCTTCCGAAATCATCCTGGCAGGCGATTTTAATGTCCATAACATACCATGGCTCAGACATTCTTCTACCACAAGTCCTTCGGGCCGATTCGTTGAACTTTTTTGTGAATCTTTTAATTTGCATCAGCTAGTGGATGCACCGACGAGAATCCCTGATGCAGCTGGAGATAGGGCCAATTTACTAGATTTGTTTCTGTCATCTCACCCTGACAAATATTCCATCTCAGTCGGCTCCCCTCTTGGTAATTCAGACCACTGTCTAATCACGGCTCAATTTATCACCTCATCTCTGCGCCGCCCTACTTCTCCACCTACAAGTAGGCTTCTCTGGCACTATAAGAACGCTGATTGGGAAAGCCTCAATCAGTATCTTAGAGATGTAGATTGGTCGGTCTGTTTTGCTTCGAGGGATGCTGATGAATGCACATTAGAACTTAGTAACATACTAAGTCTAGGCATGCGTGAATATATTCCGTATTCTTACAGCAGATCTCAACAACAGCAAAATCGCTCTTGGTTTAACGATAAGTGCAACCAAGCTATAAAAGCGAAAGAGTCTGCTTTTCGCGCCTATCAAGTGCATCCTTGTCCAGAACTGAAAGGAATCTACAAGACTGCACGGAACACCTGCAAGTCCATTATCCAGAGAGAAAAATTTCTTTTTGACCAGAATGTTAGACAAAGAATCTTGGCAAGCCGCAAAGGTAGTAAAGGTTTCTGGTCCCTGGTCAAAACCATCAGGAACAACTTCAGCAGTTCCTCTATACCTTCACTACTTAATAATGGTGAAGTGGTTGTTGACTCCCTGGATAAAGCTAATATTTTGGCTGCTAGATTCGCATCAAATTCTTTTCTTCCACCCACTTCACAGGCACCTGTTGTGCATCCCCCGTGCGGATGTGTACAAGAGCCAATACACATCCGTACGAGGGATGTGTTCAAGGTCCTTAAAGGAATCAACGTCTCTAAAGCCGCAGGCCCTGATGGTTTCTCGCCCCTATTAATTAAAAGCTGTGCCTCATCCTTGGCTAAACCTCTGCGCAAACTATTCTACCTATCCTACTCGACAGGAAAATTTCCAACTGCTTGGAAACTAGCTCACGTTCAGCCTATTCCCAAGAAAGGAGAGGGTAGCGATCCCTCAAATTATCGACCAATTGCAATCACTTCGATTCTTTCAAAGGTTTTTGAATCTATCATTAACTCCAAATTAATGAAGTATCTGGAAACCAATCAGCTAATCAACGATCGCCAATACGGCTTCCGGCACGGACGCTCATCTGGAGACTTGCTGACTTTTCTTACGGAACGTTGGAATCGTAGTCTTCACAATTTTGGTGAGTCCAAAATCGTTGCTCTAGATATTTCAAAGGCCTTTGATAGAGTCTGGCATTCAGCCCTTTTAGCCAAACTCAAAGCACTTGGTCTTTCCCCTCCTCTTCTATTATGGATTGAAAGTTTTTTATCTAGTCGCCAAATACGAGTTGTATTAGATGGCGTTATATCTGATCCTCATCCTATTAATGCCGGTGTCCCCCAGGGCTCTTTTATTTCTCCGACTCTATTTCTAATCTTCATTAATGATCTGCTTTCCCTTACTTTCAATCCTATCCATAGCTTTGCTGATGACAGTACCCTTGATTTCGCATACTCCTTTGACACCCTTGCGGATTCCAGAGGGAACGCCGCATGTGTTAAACGAGACTGCATGATTAGATCATTGAATAACGATCTTGACAATATTCTCGCTTGGGGCAAAGTGAATCGCGTCGAATTCAATGCATCTAAGACCCAAAGCTGTCTCATCTCATTAAAACAAGACCATCACTTAACCACTCCCGTTTCGTTTGATGGTGCATTAATTTCTGAATCACCGTCACTAAGAATTCTTGGCATTAATATTTCCAGTAAGTTAAGCTGGACAGATCACATCTTCTCGGTTGCCAAAGAAGCATCCAAATGTCTTGGTTTCTTGAAAAGGTGTAAGAAATATTTCAGCCCATCAAATATAGCGCTCCTCTACAAGTCCTACATCAGACCCAGAATGGAATACAATTCCCATATCTGGGCCGGGGCTGGTCGCACAGCCTTAGCTTCATTGGATATTGTCCAAAAGAGAGCCTGCAAGCTCATTGGCGATGTGGCAATTACTCGTCATATCGACTCGCTCGAGCACCGTCGCAATGTTGGAAGCCTTTCGCTCCTTTATCGCTATATGCATGGCCAATGTTCTGATGAAATATCTAGTCTGATCCCTTGTAGAATAGTTCCTGCACGCAATACCCGCGCTGCATCCCGCGCTCATCCTTTTACCCTTCAAATTACCTTCGGCCGTACACTTAAATTCCGTGATGCTTTCTTATCCCGAACTGTGCGAATGTGGAACAGTCTACCATCTTCTGTCTTTCCTCCGGCATACAACCTGCAAAAGTTTAAGGGCGACATACATCGGCACCTCCGCCACTCTCCTCATATCCCTTAATCCTTTCCCTATCTCCTTCCTGCCACGCTGTGCTTTGCATCATAGGGTATCCCCTGAGCTTGGCTTAATAATATAAAAAAAAAAAAAAAAAAAAAAAAAATCGGTTTTTGACGAATTTCGTGTTTTGACTGTAACATATTTCTATATATTCATGTCATTCTATCTACAAACTCAATAGAAACTCCTGAACATTGCAAATTAATACAGATGAAGACACAATGTGTGAGTAAATCTAACTAGTGATGTTATCTTCCCCGAATTGCTTAGAATAAATATTAATAAAACTCATAAATACTTACTTTCTGTTTAAACAAGTTTGATCTGTCAGAAGAGCCTTAAGCAAAGGACTTGCAGGTTGATTTTGTTTCCAAAGCATGTACAAAGGGGGATCTGCTTCAGAATGTAAATTTAAATTATCCCAAAGGCATTGGATATGTACCGTATGCAAGCTGCTCAATGGGTCACTTTCTGAGGCAACCTAAAAATATGAAAATTAATAATACAAAATCATAAGAAAAATACTCTTACAGGTTTTGGTAGATATAAATCTGGTAAATGTGTTGTGCTACCCATTCTCTCCATGGTCCATATGAGATTCCAATAAATAATTCGATGTTCCTCAGCGAAACTTTCTTTTAATAGAGCACTATCCCCCTCCTGGCATAAAATATTTTCCAATTCTTTTCGAAGTACTAATGGATTTAGATAGTGTACAGTAAAGCTTTCTGATTGTTTAATATTTTTCAGTTTTTCGTTCACAATGACTTGAACACTTAGAAGTGGTACAGTATATTTGCTGCATGCATGGCATGTTGTATTGAGATTTGAATCTTCAGCCGACCAGTTGGCCATAATTTCCTCGTCGTAAAGAAGAACCGAACAATTACGGCACTGTGAACATGATGTTAATTGAATTAATACATCACATTCGGGGTTCTCAGATCCCTATAAGAAAATTATATTAGGAACCAACTTTATATTACGAATCATAAATATACTTCTGTAAGTGGTGCATATAAGCTATCTGGAAGGATTGGATAAGCATTCAAACTTGTCGTTGAAGAGTTTTCACCCAATGGTACCAGATTATTGTAACTAGATTTACGTGATTCACTAAATCGACCCCACAAATCCAGCTCACTTGAAACTCTTCTTGACCGAGATGCTTTTTCATCATTAGTTAGTTCATCTTCAACGATACTATCGTTTCCACCAACTGAATTAGTTTTCACTGGAGTTGAATTCGCCGAAATTGCTTCTTTTATTTCGTCTAGTTTTTTTGCTACCGAGGTAGCAGCATTTTTTATACTGCTTAAGCCCCCTTGTATCAATTCATTTGATTTCTTTCCTGTCAGACTGGGACTATACACAATTACAAAAATTTATTTAATATGGAACAATTGCTTGTTCATTTTGTATGTATGATTGTTCAAAAATAATTAAGCGCTACAATCTACGACATGAAAACATGCAAAAATAAAAGATTCACCATAGAACAATATTTGCAGCACTTACCTTAAATTGGAAAAATTCTCAATAAGTGTGGAGGGCAATTTAAGGTCTTTCTTAAAAGACAGCCGTGCAGATGAATAACGTCTACCGTAACAATAAAACAAAATAAACAGAAACTAGAGATAAAAAACTAATCATGCAAAAATAAACAGATGCATAGAAATCGATCAATCAGACGACGATTAAGTAAAATATTCGATATTTACCCGAAGTTGAATTTCAGTGTTGATCCGAAACTAGCTAAGCTCGATGTAACTGACGACACTGGCATTGTTTCAGAACGATGCATACTTTTACCTAATTGCATTGATTCGTCGAATGTAGCACTCCGTTGACCCTTAAATAAGATCGGTTGATCAGTATAAATCGAATTACTGTTGACAGATGGTTTATTCTCGGAGTTATTCATCTGAGTGATATCAACAGCTTCGTATGTGTCTTCATCAAGAGCTCCAAGAGGATCGTTCTGTGTAACAGGGGTGCGTGGAGATATTCTGCAAAATACAAAATATGAATCAACTTCTTACACAACCACTTCAATTGGATAGACATACTTGGTTGGACTACTAATTCTCTGCCTATTAAAACTTTCTTCATCTAAATCTTCTTGAGAACTGGTCATTTCGGTGGCATTATCGGATGACTCGTAATCATCGATTGTCATTATTTTGAAATGTTTTGTTACTGATGAATTGCCTTTAGTTAGTGATAACTTTCGAGCTTGCAGTTTATTTAGAAGTGAATCATCTGGTTTTGGTGATTGCTTAAAATCCAATTCACGTGGTGGGCTTGAAGGAGCTGATTTATAAGATGAAGATTCACTTGAAGCGGCAGATATTTTATTGCTACATTCTCCTGATATGAGAAGCCCAGCACTGGTTAAAACATCGGATGGTTCTTGAGGTCCAGACTGTTGTCTCACAATACTACCCAATCGTCCTCGAAGTTTATCAAATGTTGTAAAATCGAAAGTTGTCTGCCCTCCTGTTTGTGTCTGTTCGACTTGCGAAGAATTATTAGAATCTAAACTTGTTCGTGAAGTGCCATCAACAGTTTCTAAGGTGCTGAGATTGTTTTCAAATGATGCTGATAAATTACTTTTATTTATTTGTTTCCTTCCGGCTCTACGAAAATGGGCGGCTCCTAGAACAACATTTTTTATACTTCGCCATCGCAATTGACTTAGTGTAATCCTTCCAGCAGACCATTCAGACTCTAGGACGCAACGATTATAAAATCCGTATGTGAGTGCATTTGGTTGTACACCAGACCGTTTCATAAGATAATGCAAACGAACAGCGAGGACGGGCAAATTATGCATTCCACAAAGTTGCATCATTACCCTGTAACAAAATTCGTCACAAGTGATTTTCAATTTACCCGCCCGTACGAGTAAATCATATGCTGCTTGAACCATTATTCGTTCCTTTCCAGGCGAATTTAACACCATGCTAGGCAGGATTAGGAAATATATCGAATAGCATGTGGCTAACAAACACTTTGCCCATTGTTCCGGATTTTTTTGACACTTTCGGGCAAGCTTTTGTGCTAATTTAATTTCATGTTTTGTTCGTCGTGCTATTGGAGATCCTGGTGCGGTGCTTAAATTTTGGTCCAAAAAATTTGTTAACTGTGTTCTTTTGACCGGTTTCAATAGTCGAGGATCCAAATGAAATGAATTGTATATAAAGCATTGCTGTTCGTTAGAATCTATAAAAGGAAAAATTTTAAATAAATTTTTGTTTAGGCATAACTAACTGCAGATAGAAATGCTAAAGACGCACGCGTAAGTTCTATTTATTGAACTAATATGTAAACGGGAGGGCTGACTGTCGAGTTATATGAAAAAACATAAAAAGAGCACTCACACAGAGCCAAATCTGGGCTGTCAGGTGTATGGAAAATTTCTGTAAAGCCGCATTCTTTTAAAACAAACTTCGATGCATTATAGTTTTAGATCAAAGCACTGTCAAAACAAATTTCATGGATGCCCTACGACGAAAAAAAATAACGGAGGGATGTAAAGATGTATAATCTCTGCAAAACTAGTGAACTTCGCCTGAAAATCTTTCTTTTCCAAGTCTGAGCTACTCCTATAAGCTTAATATTATTTCTACCGCGGTTGTATGTATACCTATTTCGACCAAAATGTGTCTTTTGACGTATTTAGATTCAAGTTTAACTGTACCTTCTACCCTTTCCTACTCTGAACTTTGTCTGAAAATCTTTCCTTTCCAACTCAGAGCTACTCCTACAAGTTTAACACTATTTCTACCGCGGTTGTATGCATAACCATTTCGACCAAAATGTGTCTTTTGACATCTTTACATTTAGATGCAATAAAAACCCACGCATTTATTCCGGCCCGAGGTAACAAACATTTTTTTCTCTTGTTATGGAGAATAAAGAGCTTGTATTAATCCTCATTTCCTCGATTTTGCTGGATTACATCGGCGCAGGTCAGCAATGAGATATCATCAGCATATTCCATCCAAACCTTTGAGATGATTCAGCAATCCACATTGTTTGCCGCGCAGTTTATTGTTGAGTACATTCGCAAGAACATCGTTAATAGTAACAAGGAATATACATCCTTGTTAAACTGCACAATTTATGTTAAAGCTATCGAATACTCGTGCATTGTGTATGACCCTGCACTTTGGAATAGTCTTTATTACTTCAATAATTTCTTGCGAACTTCAAGTCAACCTAGCGCATCCCACATTTGAATTCTGTCAACAGAATTGAACGCCTCTTCGCTGTCTAAAAACAAAATAATGCGGCAAACGAAATTATATGCATTGCTCCACGATGATCTGCAAACTGTAACGCAAAAGCCTCCCTTTTTCTGAGCCCATATTACTGCTTTCATTAAATTAGATTTTACTCACAGCGGACACTAAAGATTCCTCTCCAATTTTCACAGTTTGTTAATCTTCCCTTTTTAGGAATTTTTACTATAGGATACCTTCGGTGCAATCCTCGGGGAAGGTATAGATGTACAGGTGTTTCATTCTCTATTAAGAATTGGTTGGATTGGAGAACATTTGTTGCTATTCTTGAATCTGTTTTCAGCACCTGATATAAGCTCTTGAATAGGATTTCTTCATCAGCTGATAAAATGGCACTTTTTCTTACACTCCAACCTTCGTAGAATATGATTTGAATTTTGACGCAACTTCTCCACAATGAGCAATTGTCCGATAAAGTCTCAAATTTATCTACTATAAGTCTCTTTTGGCTAACAGAGCCATATTTGCATTCTTTGCCACAACAATCTACAATTTTGTTCCTGTTATAACAAAGTAGTAATCGCTACAGATGCCTGCTCCCTTAAACTCCGGACTTCTTCCATATTATTTGTCCACCAACGACTGGCGGTTTCATGATCTTTTTGATTCCCAGTTCGTCCATCTGGTGATAAGAGTCTTCTTTATGTACCTTATTATCTGTAAAGAAGACCCCAACAATAACTAGTTGACGACAACTAGTCTTCAATAAAGAGGTCGCCATTACTATTACTGACTTTGCTCATGCCCTGTTCTCTAACGACTTACTCAAACAGTTTTTTTTTTTTTTTTTTTGTGAGAGCTCGTCGAACTCTAAGAGTTGATTACCAGGGGCCGCCATGGCAAGATATGCCAAGAGCTTGGTGAAGTCAAAAGCAGTTGGATCCTGGAATATTTCCGTGTGCAAACATTTTAAACCTGTTTTCTCTGATACCCCCTTTTGTAGTGACAACAACTGAAACGTAGCAGCTAACGAAGAACGTTGGAAGTGTTAACCGCTTTTCTGTGTGCTTCGAGTTTTTTTCAAAATTGGCTGTAAGATTTAATTCTTTTCGTCACCTTCTGGGGCCACTGGTAAATAGATTAGTTTCGGAACACACTAGCCTCATATACATTATGATAAAAATGTTCACATATTTGAAGATGCTCCATAAGATTGCTACCTTTTATATACTTAAATAAATAGTATTCGATTAATACTTACTTCCTCCAAAACTATCTGGGGGTAGAATATATTTTGTCCTTTCACTGTTATGATTTGATTCCCAGTCAAAAAATCGTATCTCTGTTGGAATATCATCGTAGGCACCAATTT
The DNA here is from genome assembly GCA_963924295.1 of Dioctria rufipes. Taxonomy (NCBI): domain Eukaryota; kingdom Metazoa; phylum Arthropoda; class Insecta; order Diptera; family Asilidae; genus Dioctria; species Dioctria rufipes. Next base: position 175,807,929 of record OZ002742.1, on the reverse strand, counting down.
TTTCAGCACATTCATCGAAGAATGCTAAACCATGATCGCCATCCGAAACAAAAGATCGTTCCTCGATAAAACGAATAAACATTTGTGTTTTCATCAAAAGTTGGAAAAACTTGTGATGAGCCTAAATAGAAATGAGATTAACAGAAAATGCAAAATCATTTTTTTTATATTTTCCCTACTTTATCTCTGGAGCGTAGAAAAGCATTCAACTGAAACAAAGCATTTGGATCTGTTGCTCCTATTGCTGATCCTGTTGATATGGGAACTAAATAATCTCTATATCCCCTAAGTATTGATGCCATAAATCGCAAAAAGGCCTCTTGTATTCGTTGTTCTAAGTTTTGCTGCCAAAAATATTTTTATTATTTCTTGCTACTCTTGTTTATAATAATTATAAAGAAAAATTCATACCTCTCTCTTTTTTTTCTTGAAGTCTCTATCTAAGCTGTTCGTCGATTCAATCGCTTGTTGCTGCTTTAATTCGTCCAGATACTTGAGAGTATTTTTTAGAATGCGTGCTGCCCTTTTCGGCAGCAATTTTGTTATCAAATGTTTTTGTGATTCGCACATCTATATACGTCAAAATATGATTATTAGATGTAAAGAATAAAAATTGGAGGAATTCATTACGCTTATATTATTAGTATCCAAATCAATGCACGTCACATCCTGTGGTGGTTCATATAAGTCGAAAAAACGTGAATCAACTCCAATCAAATATGGTAGAGGTGCATGCAATACTTCCGCCAGGCCCAATGGACAAAGAGGAATGTATGGACATTGCCATTTAAAAGGAAACAGCATCGTTACAACGGCTTCTGCAACTGCTGTCAATGTTGCTGGCCTGTAATTGAAATAATATATAATGTATATCAATGTTAATAGATACAACTCGCGTAGCAATACAATAACAACTTCTCTGAGAAGATATTTAGGGCATTTGTACCTTATAAGTGGGAGAAAAACAGAAGATAATTAAACGGTCCACATTCGTACAATAATTATGCCTAATCTACAATGCATGGTAAAACCACGTCGTCAAAACGATATCGTTTGCTGAAGAATGCATATAAATACACGTAATATGTAAGTAGTGGTAAGCTGCCAAATTAAACAGCTGTTGACCTGTCAATTATCATAAATATAATTGGTTTCTCGATTTCATTAGAGAATTAGAAGAAGTATTTGGTATCAATAATTTATACTATAGTATAGTAAACTAAGAACTCGTTTGGGACAAGTCGAATAATATAAAATATTCCATTCAAGACTGAAAGCAGAAGTTCCACTTTACAGCTGTTTTGTTCTAAATTCCCCTACATGGTTCTAAATTATGCTGAATACACCTGAGGTATTACTACATCGTTTTTGCTGATTAACTATACTACACATATGCCCAATCTACTGCATGGTTAAACCACATCGTCAAAACGATATCGTTTGCTGAAGAATGCATATAAATACATGAAATATGTAAGTAGTGGTAAGCTGCCAAATTAAACAGCTGTTTACCTGTCAATTATCATAAATGTAATTGTTTCCTCGATTTCATTGCAGAATTACATCGAAGGAAGTATTTGGTCTCAATAACTTATACTATAATTTAGTAAACTTAGTAAACTAAGAAATTGCTTGGGACAAGTCAAATAATATAAAATATTTCTTTTAAGATTGAAAGTACAAGTTCCAGTTTACAGCTGTTTTGTTCTAAATTCCCCTACATGGCTCTAAATCATGCTGAATACACCTGAGGTATTACTATATCGTTTTTGCTGATTAACTACTACACATAAGCTCGTGCTCATGTCGTCAAATGAATGAGAGAGAACGGACATTTTTGCAAGAATAAATTTTCAAATTTTCAAGAGTGGGAAGCAAACACAAAAATCCATATCGTTTTGACGACGTGGTTTTACCATGCATTGTAGATTGGGCATTAAGCTCGTGCTCATATCGCCAAATAAATGAAAGAGAAGAAATATTTTTGCAAGCATCAATTTTCAAATGCACGAGTGGGAAGCAAACAAATAAATCCATGTCGTTTTGACGACGTGGTTTTACCATGCATTGTAGATTAGGCATCACTGTTAAGAAGGGTTTACGAAGAATATGTTCTCAAATATGCAGAAGAGTTAACTTGATGGGATGTGCTTTTGCCTTTATGGAATATTCTTCTGTCTTATGTAGCGACTGCATATAGGGTGGGTTAATTTTTTCCATTAATTTCCAAAAGTGGATTTGAATCAAAGAAAAAAATTGAACCTACAATGAGCATACCCTATACACCAATTCTCAAGATGTTTTACCACCAGACTAAATTTTCATTTTGTCTTTGAACTTTTGCACATATCTAATAAATATCGAAGAAAATACTTGTGTGAAACTTGTGTTTGAATAATGCCAACCGAAATTACAAATGAAAAATTGCGAGTCAGTTAGCGTTAATCATGACGATTATTACTATAACAACACTAACTTAATTTGTTAATATAAAAAAACTTCTTGTAAGGTGACCGTCCCTTTAATTTAAATTGCAACCAAGGCTCTATAGGCAACAACATGTGTGCCTGATGAGATGTTGACTACATAACGAAAAACAGAACAGAGATATTGAATTTCTGACATATTCGGGACAAGATCTTGCAAATGTCCTACCATGACCATGTAAAAAGGTTGATGACAGAGGATTATAACATTAGGATCACTTTCTTGGTAAAAAAGTATAGTTTACACAAGCAAAGTTACTGTCCCAAGTAACCTCGATTTCAGTCCCTCACCTCCTCTGGACATACCCACCAGTTTACTTGCGCCAGTACGAAAACGAGTTCCACTCACTTAACTTTTTAGCGAAGTGGAACCTGAGAAATAGTCAAATTGAGTGTATTTTCTGCAATTGGTACACGTTTTGATGTGTGTAGTCATTTATAATATCATTTGGCGTGGAACTTGTGAAATGTGAAGATATTTATTTTTGAGAGAAAATGGTTTCAAGTGAAAAATTACATATTGAAAAGATCATTAATTATGCAGCAATGTATTTAAGGGCAATTTCGGAGGAAAAATTCTAAGAAAAAAGAAAGTGCGAGTACGTTCCTGGCATATTGATTGCTAAGGAATAATACTTTTGCTTACGTAATATCTTTAAAATTTACGAAATTTCTTACTGAAAAATATAAAGCACTCCTTTGTATAAAAGCGCAAACACAAATGTGTTAACATTTTACAAGTTCCACACCAGCTGATACATATTATTAAAGACTACTTAAATCAAAAAATGTACCAGTTGCAGAAAATGCACTCAATTTGATTATTTCCCAAGTTCCACTTCGCTAAAAAGTTGAAGTGAGTGGAACTCGTTTTCGTACTGGCGCAAGTAAACTAGTGGGTATGTCAAGAGGAGGTGAGGGACTGAAATCGAGGTTACTTGGGACAGTAACTTCGCTTGTGTAAATTATACTTTAAGGTGTTAAAAAGATAAAAAAAATAACATTAATAAATAAAGAAAAAGGGTGGAAAAAATAGCAGTGATCTTGTGAAGGACTGTATATAGCCTTGTTTGCACTGAGTGGCGCCCACAGCGCGTGAGTTACACAACTGTGCGTCTTAAGTGTATCCACCAAATAAAGGAAACAAAACCAAATTGGCAGATACAACTTACAAGCTAAAATTTTGGTACGTACACCACGGATGCTGCGTCCAACAACAGCGCATGCTTGAACGACGATGTTACTGAACTAGTTGACGGTACTGATTGTTTTAACAATATTTGATAGCTAAAGCGTGAATTACAATTACGACTGATCTGTCGACTGCGACTTTGCCCAAATGGTAAATGCATGTGGTAAGATATAATTGCAACTTCGACTTCGATTGAAACTAAACTTTGCTCAAAGTGCAAAGTTGGTGTTGGCTGCGATGCGACCAACTTCAGTTCAATCACAGAAGTCGGCACTTCTGGTTTTTTCAAGCAGTTGAAGCTTTAATTTAATTACAACTTTCACCTCCACATCGACTTCAGCTTAAAATCAAGTCGCAGTCGACAGATCAGTCGGAATTGTAATTCACGCTTAAATCCATACAACAGTCGACTGCTAACTTCTGTGCATTTTGTTTCATTTTTCTCTCGTCTATATATGTATGTATGTAGTTAGTTACACAGTCTGTGCGAGCTAGTATGATGCAAGAGCACCTTATTTCTTTTAGTGTCATACTTAGTTTACGCAAACGCACGACAAAAGGACTGAACACAGGGCGATGGACTTTCAGCCATTTTGTTTCATCTGTTGATTAATTACAAACAAAAATAAATTATGAACTTTTCATTTTTTTATCTTTATAAAATCTGGCAAAAGAAAATAGCTTGTTTTCTAAATGAGCAGCTGCGCAGGATGGCCAGAGTGATCTTCAAATGAATGAAATAATCGGTTAAGATAGCAATACACCTCAATCGCAAATTATCTCCCGATTGGTATTTTACGTCAATCGAAAAATTGTTTTGATTAAAAACATAAATATATATTATTTTAACCGATTATTTGGTTCGCGGTTCCATTCACATGTCCACCAAACAGCAAATTTAAACATATGAAGCTGTTCGCGGTTCCATTCACATGTCCACCAAACAGCAAATTTAAACATATGAAGCTGTTTCCAAATCATCTTCATGGGTTTTTGTCTTTTCTTAAATTCATCGACATTTCTCTCGAAGATCACTCTGGCGATCCTGCGCAACTGCTCATTTAGGAAACAAGCTATTTTCTTTTTCCAGATTTTATAAAGATAAAAAAAAAATGATAAAGTTCATGATCTATTTTTGTTTGTAATTCATCAACAGATGAAACAAAATGGCTGAAAGTCCATCGCTCTATTCATTTATAAAGGCCTATTCACACTATCCATAATCCGACAGTTAACCGTCCATCAAAATATTCTGCAATTTAGTTTAATCAAACCATTCGTAATATCCGTTAACATCCCGACAGTCACCGTCAGGAAAACTTTCAGAGAATATTTTGTTGCCGTCAAACTGTCGGTGATGATTCTCGATTGTGTTATTGTGCATATGTTTCCAATATGACTCTCATCAGATGCAATATTAATGGTTGGAATTTCAATAATATTTGCACCAAAACCATAGGTATTGGGAGTTTTACATGCGATGTAGGAAAAATGATGGACAGATGACCGTCTAGTATGAATGCAATAAAATTGACGGATAGTTGATGGACGGTTGACTTAGGCCTTAATTCGGTTAGGAAGAAAATGTTGCTTAGTAAGTTTTATTTTTTCAACACAAAAGACATATTAGCAAAGTTCAGAATAAAAAAGCATTTCGTTCCTCCGAAAGTGATATAGAACTTAGATAGCAACCTTGAATTCGACGGTGAAAAAAAGTGTTAGTTATTAATTTTTTTTTTAAATAAAGGAAAGTTTCTTCTGAATTTGTATTTAGGTCTCACAAATGAAATTGTCTTCACGTTATCATTCGAAAGACTGCAGCGGAGTCGCTCAAAATAATCTTTAAAACCATTCACTTTCATGACTGGTTTGCATTGGGACGACATCGTACACAACAAGCTTCAATAATTTTAAGACAGTATATGCAAATTATTGAAAAAAAAGTTGGTGTGGGCGAATCTAGATGATTTAAGCGGACTATACTTTGCAATTCACCTCAAATTGATCGGTTTATCACCTTATCTACATATCACATATGTATTAACTCAAAAATTTTGTCAGTTGTTTCTAAACAGCGGATTAAGATGGATCAGAAGTTTGTAAGTTAATAATTTCATAATGAAAATTAAATCACATCAACGGTTGTTCAATCATCATAGAAAAGAAACGACAAGTAGATAGCAACCTTAGATCAGTTCCTTTAGTTATACGAACCAATCAAATATCATCATTATATTCATTATTTCACAGATGTAAAAAATCATAGTCCAGGCACTATCAACTGCAACTCTTGTCTATATTGTTTTAACCCTTTGCTATCGAGTGTGATTCGACAAATTTAGTATCAAAAAAAAATCTCTGATTTGAATGAAAGCAATTCCTAACTTACCTGAGTGAATGAATTAATATTTTCTGTTCTGTCAAAGCCAACAGGAGAACGTGCAGACAATTCTCTGGTCCAAGATTTGATAGCAACGATTGGAAACCTGCTCCACTTCGAGGTAGAGGTGAATCTTCAGGTAATGTTAATAAAATCCGTTCACTGCTTTTACTGGACAACTGAAAACATATAGCACACATAAAATAATAATAATAGAATTATAAAAAAAAAAAGAAAATACTTGTAAAAGTATACTGGGAGATGGAAACGGAACTTCATCAATGAGCTGAGTAATGTATCTCTCAATTGGGACGGGAAGCTCTCTTCCACTGGACGCCGATCGCTAGAGGATATCATAATAAATTTTATGTTTGTTTTGAGATAAGTTGCTTTCAAATTCTTTTACCTGTAAAAACCGCAACCATTTCTCAAAAGTATCTCCAAATGGATGATGAGAAAGCAGACAAATAGCCTTGTTAATGTGAAGTGAATGACTATTCCTAAATTCATCATTCCATTCTAGCAATTCTTTTTGTTTTTCGGTTAGATGTTTTTCACTATAATTATTTTAGTATAACAAATAATGCCAAATATTACTTTAAATTTCATTCAAGCCTACTCAAAGTGTTCGTAAAAAGTTAGGGCTGATCCGTAGACTTTATATGTTCCGTCATTTACTGTAAGTACAAATGTGCTAAACACTGGACTACTAGAGGTCCGTTTTTCCTAAAAATTTATATAAAATAGAAATTAAATGTACATAGGTAATCACACTTTAACTTACAGATTCGGTAACATGAGGCCAAGCCTCCAAAGAACTTCCCATAGGTAAACAAAATAGAGGCACAGAGGCGCATAAGTTTAAAGGGAAATCATTATGATCGACAGTAGGATAACGAAGAAGAATTTCAGGTTGATAGCTTATTAATTTTGGATGGTTCATTGATTTTTTATAACAAAGATAGACATCACTTCCCATCATACCTCTGTTAAGAGTTTTATGAATTTGGCAAAATGCATGTGGTGGCTTCTCTCCTATAAATAGTATGGGAAATATAAAATTATAATAAAAAAATTATTTTATTTAATTGAACCCACCTTTTCCTGGCACAATGACGCATAATTCTGTAACAACCAATTCATTACATGGCATATCAGGTTTTGCTCTCCGCAAAGTAATATATATTTTCGCCGATGAATTGTTTACGTTTGCAACACGACCTCCTGGTGTTTCTGAAACGATTTCAGCATCTTGCATAATACGTTCGGCTCCCTCATACATAACACCTTTAATAAAATTTATTTAGATTAGATTACAATTTTAATTCTAAAACTTAATGTTATATGTGGCTACAAACCTATATCAACCAAAGGAGGTTTTTCCCTGCTACGCCGATAATAAATTAAGCAAAGAGTTGTCCTTACAGATCCATAATTAAGATCAGCACATAAACCAGATGGAGTTTTATCTAAGACTTCATATCCTTCTGGAATTGTCTCCCCCAAATCAGGGAAAAAGACGCCAATATCTGTGATCGGATCAACAGAATTTGCCGCTCTTAAATGGCCGGAATCATTGAAAATGCTTTCTTGAAGCAACTGTGGATTTTCTGGCATCCCAGCCACTACGAAGTAGTCGGCTACACGTTTCTCTTCCATTTTTCATTTCCTTATTATCTGTAAATAGAAGTACCTTGCAATTAATATCTCAAAGGTAACAGAATGTACAATAAATATATTTCCAATTATTCTAATTTTATCTTGAATCAGCTTTGAAGTAGTTACGTATAATTCTATGTGTGACACAGTGATTCATGTGCAATCAAAAAATGCTCTATAAGAAAAATTAGCTTCTGTGAAATTTGATATGTAGTAAGTACACTCCAACAAGGCGATACAATAGTTCAAGCTTTATAAATTATCAGTATTTTTTTTTTCTCAAATTGTATCTGATTGATAGAAGTGATAATATTATGTTATCCCATGAAAATGCTTTTAAATAAATATTTACTTAAAGGTGTGGCCTGGATGAGCATTTAAAAAAAATTATATGCTGCTGTACGATCAATTCCGTCTAAAACTTACATATTAACGCTTTGAAAGATTTTCGTAATGTACAGTAAAAAAGACAACGATTTCTTTTGAGTAAAGGCAAGTCTATCATTTAATTTGTAAAACAGAAGTCTACATGTTGAATATATGTATGTAATTAGATTGTTCAAGGGCAAATAGAAATTTATAAGATGGAAATTAATCGCTTTTGTTGGATCGTGCCGTTTTCTGAAAATTACCCAAACTTTCCTCCTTGAAGGATTTTGCTAAAAAGTGAAATGCATCGAAACTAAACTTTTTAACGGTGACAAATTAGATTTGTACGATAAATCTAAAAGCCTAAAAAAGTGAAGATGATTTACATAAGCAAATATAGATTAGATTAAGATTAAACTGGTAACAAAAACACATTTGCTTTATGGAGAAGGCTTTAATACTCTAGTAAAAGCACAATTAAACAAATATCGTAGGAATGATTTTGGTAAATAGCTCACAAAGAAGAGTTTTATTAACTGGTCACCAATTTTAGAGATAATTACTGTACTGCGATATTAAAAGCATGGCAATAGTGAATTGCTGTGCTTTAAGCGAAGAGCCATAAGAATACTTTAAGAATGGGTTTTATACTCAAATAACTGATATGATCAATCTGTCTAAGGAGATATTATATTGCCGACTTGAGTGCTCTTAAATGCTCAATTCAATTCAACAGGATCTGCCTTAAAACTGTTGTCGGAGATAAAATATGAGCGCATACTCTAACGGAAACGGTAATCATAATTTTCCAGACGGTAAACATCACCAATATGGAAAAATAATATTTTTTAACTTGAAACCTTTCGTTTGCAGTTGTTTGCCAAGCGAAAGGTTCCGTCCAAGTTTTTAAAACTAAATGCTTACATCTTTTCTTTATATATATATTTTTTCTAAACCAATACAACTACACGAACTTTATAAAAAAAAACCTAGCCGAGGCTAGGTCTATGATCGGTAGATTAACACTAGGTACCAATTATCAAATTAACCAAGAAAAATAAATGAAAGATTTGCTTACAATGTTAATCCGTTGTACACGACAACAAAAGATAACTTCTAACTGATAGAATCCGCACAGATTTAAGGGCAACTTGTCTGGAAAAGGAGTTAACAGAATTAGACGGAAGTAAACTGATATGAAACGTGACAAAACTATTTCATATTCCGCAACACCTGGCGCCGCAAGCACTTCCTAAATGCTATCAGTTGTTTTAATTGTAATAGTGGAGTATATCACAATTTCTCAACCACTGAAAACCATTCGATTCAATCTGCAAACGAGATATCATGGAATATCCATAATTTTCTCAGTAAGAATGGGTCAACATTTTCAACAGGCATGATATGGCGTTTTTGTGTTATTAGAGTTGCATGCATACATAATAAAAAGAACTCCTTATTGATTATTTATTCTGATAAGATGCATTTGTTTTTATTTAATTTACTAGGATTGGGTTTTCTATTTATAGCTGCATCTCATTTTCTTCTAATTTTTCGTCCTTGGTTTATTTACCCCTTCGAATAGTCACCCTTAATACATATGTAGAGTGTGTGCATACGGTTTCTGATAGCGTTTAAAGTTTTTTAAGTTTACTTCGCATTACTTTAGATTACCGGAGTATAATAAATCAAGATCTCAGAGTTCACCCATTTATAAGAGATTCCAAATGTACCAGCTGCACACGTACATATATCAAAATGAAGAGGACATTTTTAAATTTGAAAACCAAATGTGTGAAATACATCAAGAATAAAAGTCAACTTTAAATTGAGAAGTTACATATATTACCTGTACATAGACAACAATTTAAGTATTATTATACTAATAAATTATCGTAATATTATAGTGCTGGAAAATAGGTATCGTTAAAGTTATACCCAAATAGTCTTCACCCAATACGGCTAATAACTGAACAACCACCTCTATACAGGATAGACTATAGACTTCGCTTTCTTTATACCGTTTCCCACCATCTTCAGCAACCACTTCGAGCTCTGACTAGGATTCTCATATATTACCATTTCTATTACGCAGATCTTTTCATTTATCCCATACCATCCTCCAAATTAGCTTAATTTCAATATGTACTTAAGACAAACATAATGTTTATGGGCTAAAGCATCATTATGATTTTTTGCAACTTTTAGAACTGTTCATACCCGGACCGCACTTTTAAGCTTTTCTTCTCCTGTTTCGTCAACAAAGCTAGGCTGAATTTACTTCTAGAGTCCATTTCAAAAGCTCTAGATTGATCCACTCTCGACACGAACTCACTTCAATTCAAAAAGTGTATTTGAACAAAAAATTTCTCTATGGAATTCTGTCGGAATCAAGATCCAATTCAACAAATTTGCATTGTTTCATGCGATTTTCACCCACAGGTCTGGGCCCAGCCAACAATATAGAATAGCTAAATGTTTAGATATTGTCAATTATGCCCGTTTCTCTTCAAGATTTGGTAAATTTTTTTTATTTTTTCTGATTGTCACTCATTTTCCTTTTAAATCCTGTTATAATTGAAATCTATCTTTTATAAAAACTTTTGTCTTCAAATATTATAAAAACATTAAGTTCACTCTGCTTTGACTTACTACGCCAAAATACATTTTTCCTATTCCTATTTAAGTTAATTTATTTTATTTCAATTTCGTGCTGGTACCTATTTTTTCTTCAAATCAATTTATACATATCAGCTTTAATTCGTGGAATTTTTTAAGGCCAAGGTTAGGAGGTTTGATAACTGTCAAATTTATAGACCCATAAATTACCCATTACCTACTTGCGAGATGATATTAGAAAAAAGTACATAATCAATAAATCTATTTCAACAAAAATAATCTTTTTATGGAGAATCAGTCAGGTTTTAGAAAGCGACAATCATGTGAAACGACATTAAACCAAGTAATAGTTAACTGGAAAGAAGGGTTAGCTGATACAAATACAGTCATAAGTTTTCTTGGATCTCTAACATTATTTCTATGCATTAGAAACAGAATGACAAACTTAGTACACCCTATGATTTCATCATCTGGATAAAACGGAATTCTTATAAGATCACTCTTGGTCCATCCGTCCGTCTGCCGTGACGTAGGAATTTGAAATTTGGCAGAATGTAAATGTTTTTCGATATTCAAAGATTATGATTTTTATACCCTAGATGAAATCATAGGGTATATTAAGTTTGTCATTCCGTTTGTAACGCATAGAAATAATACTAGTAGAAGCAAGCATAATATTAAAAGTTATTTTGATTTTTGCATGTCCGTCCGTCCATCCGACTGTCTGTACTTAGAGAGCTGAAACTTTGCACATGTACGTAGGGTTGCCATACAAAAATCTCGTTTTTCACTACATATTTAAACACTGCCTGAGAACGCGTAAATGTATGGAGATGAAATTTTGTACACGGTGTTTTCATACACAAACAGCAACTATAATTTCAACAGTGGGCTAAATCGGACAACCCCTTCTTGGTTTTGCCATATAAAAATTTAGGTGTTTTACTTTTCCTGTGAAAACGATCAATCTTAGACGTTTTTATCGTACTGAAAAGTTCTTCAGAATATAGAATCCTATGAAATTGTTTATAATAATTTTTACTGTGCGATGAACCGTTCTAAAATCCTATGAAATTGTTTATAATAACTTTTACTGTGCGATGAACCGTTCTACAAATATATGCAAAAAACCACTTCAAAATCAAACTTGCACAGGTGGGTGACCATACGAAATCACGTACGGGCATTCATCTAGGGTATCATAAGAATTGGTCTTACCTACTAGCTTTTCTACTTATTATTTTAATTTTTAATGGAAATGTGCGGTGAGTCATCGATAGCAGGAAAACTGCTGCTTTTTTGGACAATATCATAGTTGCTAAAAAAAATATTTTATGTGTTAACTTATAAGACAAATTCTTATTAATTAGACCAACTCATAAAATTACTCTTTCGTCTGTCTGTTTCAATATTATTCAGTTATTAAATAAACATATGGATTAGATTAAAATATGTATATACTTAAATTCGGTCGATCGACTGTTCATTGATAAGTTCTGGTACGAAACCCTGAATGCGCGAGACTGACTCGCTCTTGACATTTTTCTTATTTCGTCTTTGTTATCCAATATTCATAATATATGTATGTATATTCAGAGCTACATTGGAAATATTTTGCTTATTTATTTTCCTTGTTTCGTTAGAATAGAATAGAAGAAGGTTTGTTAAAGAACCTCAGCTTTCGGCACGTTACAGCATTAGGTAAATCGAGTAAGAAATAGATATATGGCAATTATGAATTGAATTTGCCAATTTCGATCTAATTAACCAAGCATATATCGTTGATCCATGTTCCTTCCCACTATTCATGAATGTAATCTTGGCCAGGTCTTTTGATAAAGTTTAAATATTACTCAAATTCTATAACCCTTAGTTTTATTGATTAGTACTCATTCGTAGAATAATATTGCCTGCATGGATAAACATATTATCATTGACCTAATTCTCTTAGTTTTCTAAGCCCTATAATCACGTTTAATACTTTTCTTACTAAATAATTAATTAGACATGTCTTCTCAATTACATTATTATGTGATGTGCTTATTTATTGTCTTTTATTATTTTTGTAATTTCGATCATCTATTAGTTAAGAATGTTGTTGATCTTTGTACCCACTGTTCACGGACGTGGCCCTGACCAGGCAGGGCCTTCTAATATAGTTTTTTGTATTGTATTGCAATACACGATATCCAACATTGTAACGTGCCTTTAAGCTGAGGTTCTCGAATATATGAATTTTAAGTTAACAATATCAGAAAGCGAAAAACCTAGTGATTCAGAGTATCAATCATAGACGAAATTGGTAGAATACTTAGAAGACCTCCAAAAAATTAATATTTTTATTTCATTTTACAATATTCGAAATTGTTTTTTTTTTTTTTTTACAGTCAATACTCTTGCTTTAATCTAAATATGGCATTGAATTATACATTCACTCTTCTTTTTTTGTTAAGTCGCTAAATATGTGATCGCTAACCTATAATTTTATTCAACAATCAATTTACCCAATGTTAAAGTACAACAAATATTAATTAAAAAGTTTTAATTTAATTTCAACTATACTGGAGTATCTTGTGGGTGCAGACAATATCCGTGAGTGAAGCAAAGCTCCCAAAAGTTCTTTCCTACTAAATATTTATGATATATAACTTTTATATGCAGTGAAAGGGTCAGGATAAAAACCTTCATTTCAAATTAATAATAGAATAATATTACAATTTGCGACTATTATGGAGCATCACTTTTTTTTAAAATATCACACTTTCAACATCGATAATTATCATTTAATTTACACATTCTTAAATGTTATTTTAATTGCTTTGGAGTGCAGGGAAGTGCGCTTTAAATATATATCGACAACCATTGGAAATAAGTAACAATAATACCGATTTCCATTGATATTTGATAAGTTTTAAAGAATCAATGAAAACCGAGTTCAATTAATCAACTTTAAGCAATGTAATTGTAGTATTTATTCACTCTAGAAACATTTTAAACTACGCACAAAGTAAGAAAAAAAATCATATTAACAACTTAATATATTATTACTTTAGTTAAATTGAGAATTATTTTTATTTTCAGCACACAAAGTAACTTCACTTGACACTGCTGACGTCTTCTTCTTCTTTTCAAAACTAAAAAAAATCATATCATCCGGCACCATAATATGGACCAACGAACACGTCGCGGCACGAAATAGAAGACTTTTCCTACTATTGCACCTAAAACTACGACCTACACGCTTCAGTTTTTTGTGACAGCGATTGGGCCAACACAGACGAGAAGTTTTTGGATAAGGAAGGATAATCCTTCCTTTGGCTTAGACGTCCCATAACAATAATGTTTCTTTGCGTAGCTCCTTACCGCAATTAATTGTGTGCATATTCAATTAAGTCACAATTTTTTATATAAACAATAACTGTATCACAAATTTACAACACATAATGATTATTAAATTATTATATTATCACCTCAAAACGCAAATAAACATCTGGGGCTGGATTCAACAACTGTGATGAATTTGCCAGTCTACACGATTTAAAAAACTCACCGTGAGAGAAAGTATACACTTTTGAATTTCAAGCGATTCCGTAAGTATTTATGTACACTTAAGTTCTGAATGAAAAGTTTTCTGTGCTGAATGGTGTTTGAGTGAGAAAACAGTCTTTTTGAAGAAGTTAAGTTTAGTATTAGTTATAAGAAATCAGTTACATGAATTCACTAGTATTAAGGCTCCTACGGCTTAGAGAAAAGTAAAATAAATAGCATAACCAAGAATTTTAAAAATACCGATTGACAAAAACTCAGACCTCTTTAAAATTCAACGCTGCGTTGCATTCAGTTCCAGCGGTCCCGCTTCGTGGTGAAGCATGTATGTAGTCCCAATCGCATTCAAGAAGAAGAATAAGACAACTTGGCGGCTTTATTTTTTTTTACGTTTTGATAACTATGAAAAGTTACTCTTAAATTTTTCCGATTCTCGTGCACATTCTTTAATACAATATTCTTACAAAATGTCGCCTAAAATGTGTGATATATGCTGTAAAGAAGACAATGATCCTGTAGAATATGGCGAGTTTATCGAGCACGCAAAAATTTGTGTTCATTATTATTGCTTGGTAAGTTGAATAACATTTTTGAAGCGTTATATATTTTTTTGTGCTTGCAGCTTCAATCAACATATTTGGAACAATTGGGTAAAGATCGTTCAGCATTCCTAGGATTTCAGGTGCCAGAAATAAAAAAAGAAATTCGAAATGCAAAGAAAAGGGTGAGTGAGAAGGTAGACTTAAACCGGGGACCGAACCAGTTATGACTACGAAAAAAGCTTACTTTACTTGTTATTCCTGTGGTCTTATGCCGTTTTTTCATGAACTGGGTCTTATGCCGTTTTTTCATGGACTGATCATTTTCACGTAATGCCCAACGTTATACGTTGCTTTAAGCCGGGGCTTTTTGAAGAAATGCTGATTTTATTTATTTTTTTTTGCTAGTACAATGATAACACCATGTACCAAATTCAGCTCTCTACGTCGACGCGTTCTCAGGTAGTGTCCAAGGTATAAGAAGACTTCTATATACTCTTCTATATACCTTGGGTAGTGTCCAAATATATGGTGAAAAAAGAAATTTTTGTATGGCAACCCCACGAAGGAGTTGCCCGATTTGTCGTATTTTCGTACTTAATTTTATTTTTTTTTATACCCTAGATGAAATCTAGGAACAAATATACATCGCTCCGCGCGCGTGTGTGTGTGTGTGCCGCTGCCAGCCTGCCTGTGCGTGCGTGTGTGTGTGCCCTGCCAGCCTGCCTGTGTGTGTGTGTGTTTCTTTAATAATAATAATAATTTAACATTTTTCTATTCCATTCTAACTAAATATTTGTAATGAATAAAAAAAACGCATTGCTGGTAACCCGAATGTTCGGAAGATATGTTTACACTACTTATATACATGTTACTAAAAAGAAGAAGAAGAGTTAATAATTGTGAGAATGTCAAATTGTGTTGTGAAGTGCAGTACAAATATCGGGAATTTTAAAGTCCAATATCTCGGAAACTATAGCTTTCCGACAAATTTCGTTTTCATATTTGTGATTTGTGAGTGAAAAGGAACTAGTGTGCAAAGTTTAAAGAAAATCGGAGAGTTTTCAGGGATGTATATTTAAGCCGAAATCTATAGGGGTATACTAAGTTTGTTATTCCGTTTGTAACACCTCGAAATAATGATGGTAGAGCAAAATGAATTGGACACCCACGCATAATATTAAAAGTTATTTTGATTTTTGCATGTCCGTCTGTCTGTCTGTGCGCACGATAACTCGAAAACGCGTATACTTAGAGAGCTAAAATTTTGTACATGGACTTAAAAAAAAAGGAAAATTAAGTTCGAAAATGAGACAAATCGGGCAACTCCTTCGTGGGGTTGCCATACAAAACTTTCGTTTTTCACTATATATTGGGACACTGCTTGAGAACGCGTCGACGTAGAGGGCTGAAATTTCGTACATGTTTTTACTATTTACATTAGCAAATAAAATGTCAAAAATGGACTAAATCGGGCAACTCCTTGGTGTTGCCATATAAAATTTTTGGTCTTTTACGTATACTTTGAAAACGATCAGTCCAAGACATTTTTATTGTACTAAAAACTTCTACAGAATACTAAATCCTATAAAATTGGTTATGATCATTTTTTCTGTGCGACAAACCGTTCTAGAAATATATGCGAAAAACAACTTCAAAATCAAACTTGAATAGAGTGACCATACGAAATTTAATGCGGGCATTCATCTAGGGTATCATAAGAATTGGTCTTAGACCAATTCTAGCTTTTTTACTTGTTTTTTTTAATTCTGTACAAAATTTCAGCTCTCTAAGTATACGCGTTCTTGAGTTATCATCCGCACAGACGGACGGACATGCATAAATAGATAATATTTATTAGCTACAATTTTGCCATACAAAAACATGTTTTTTACCCCCTTTTTTTTTTTTTTTTTTTTGCTTAAGGGGGGTTACCACCAAAAAAAAGCTCACGATTTCTGTTCCCAAAAGCTTAGTGAACATAAACACATAAAAGTATGCAATTTTAAAATTGAAACAAATCACTATATGTACATGGAAAGCTATATGATGCTGTGATATTCGTCTGTATTGTACTCCAAAGCATGTCGGGCATCTGCACAGCAGTAGGGTAGAATCACTGACTTATAAGTCAGTGGGTAGAATTGCATAGGCATGGCGAGATTTTAAATTTGGCTGTCGGATTTTTCTTAGAATTTTTTTTGTGGAGCAGGCAAGAAGCGAACGAAATGTATGCTCTCTGTGATGTTGATCAGTCACTTTTCCGCGTAATTTGTCTGGCACTATTTATTGCTTGGTCAATTTTATTTGACTGAAGTCTGTCATCAAATAAAACTCTTCCAAGAATTCTGAGTTGTAATATACCTACCATATAATTTTTGCAATGTTCACACGTTGTCAGATTACCATTTTATTAACTAGATATCCAAAGAACTACTTTAGAGAATTAGATTTGAATTTAGCAACAACACAATTTTCAGGTTGAGCTATGTCTGTTAGATTTTCTAATCTAATTTTAGTATATATATATATATATATATATTATCTCTATCTAATTCCTCAATTTTATTCGCATAAAATTTTTCATGTTTCAAGAAACGCAATTCAACCAGATTAGCCTAGGCGGAGTTACTGTAACTGGGAAAGATTAGCAATATAGCAAATAGTGAACTCTTTTCTGCGACTCGATGTTAACACTGCCATCAAATCTGCCATTCTCGTGCTCTTTTCTTCCCTACTGGTGTGGTGGTAGCAGATTCGGTGGCGGTCGAGTCGCAGAAAAGAATTCACTAAAAGATAAGAATGTGCAACGATTTCAATTAAAAAACAAATTAAAAATAAATGTAAAGCAGTATTTCCAAGTGACTGCAGAGGTAACTGACACCACTCGTCTAAGACCAATTCTTATGATACCCTAGATGAATGCCCGTTTTAAATATCGTATGGTCACCGATCTATTCAATTTTGATTTTGAAATTGTTTTTCGCATATATTTCTAGAACGGTTTGTCGCACAGAAAAAATGATTAGAACCAATTTTATAGGATTTCGTATTCTGCAGAAGTTTTAGTACAATAAAAATGTCGTGGACTGATCGTTTTCAAAGTATACGTAAAAAACCTAAATTTTTATATGGCAACACCAAGAAGGAGTTGCCCGATTTGTATCATTTCCGAATTTAATTTTACCTTTTTTTTAAGTCCATGTACAAAATTTCAGCTCTCTAAGTATACGCGTTCTCGAGTTATCGTGCGCACGGACGGTCGGACGGACGGACATGCAAAAACCAAAATAACTTTTAATATTATGAATGGGTGTCCAATCCATTTTGCTCTACCATCATTATTTCGAGGTGTTACAAACGGAATGACAAACTTAGTATACCCTATAGATTTCATCTAGGGTATAAAAAATAATTTCAAAGAAAGATGTCATTGGTACAAAGTCGATACTTTTATTGGTCGATACAAGTTATTTGTAATTTGTAAAAATGCTTCTTCTTCGAAAATCGCATTTTAAAAACAATTCATACATAAATTAATAGTGGTAGTAATTATAGTCGCTAGAAAGATAATCGATTGTAGTCAAAAAATTGGTACACACTGTATATAATGTGACAACTCACTACACCTCATCAATTTTCATTCAGTTTTCTAAATTACATACATATATTCGAAAAACTACTCTTCTAAACTTTAAAAAGTTCCAATTTGTCCTTTCTATAGCTTCACTAAAACGCGGTCATAAATGGAACGCCACAAAAAATAACTATTTATAATTTAGCCAACCTTCCTCTAAAATTTCATTGAAATCATTCACATTTCACAAATTCAAATTCACATTTCACAAATTTGTACATTTATAGGATTATTTTCTTTTCATATACACAGATTTACATACCTAACAATATTCAGTTTTCCCTTCTTTATTCCATAATTACTATTGGCCCAAATTTTACTAATACATCTCATGATTAAATAATAGTTTCTCACAATTCGTTATCTATAACCATAATAGAATTGGCAAAAAATTTCTCGCCTCAAAAGCAAAAATGAACAAGTTACCAATGATAAAAATTAAAATATTCCGGGAAATCTACACACAGGCATATACCTAATGCAGAAAATAACGGCACGCACTCTCCAAGCATACAGCTACAGCCCGCTGAGCTTTCAAAACAAATGAAAGCCTTCCAAAAGCACCTTACTCCATCTGACGATGATAGAATGAATTGAAAACGCCAAATTGTATGCAAAATATAATAAAACAAGAGATTTTTGCCGTTACTATCATTAACATAATTGACTTTATATCCTTTATCATTGCACTAAAAAATTTGAGTTTTTCAAAATAAACAGAAAAAGGATCGATCTTTGTTACAAATTGAAATTTCTTTGAAATAATGTCATAATTTTGGTAGTTATTTGTCTCCGAAAATAGCAACTTTCAAACTAAAATATATTAGTAACCAAAATTTTTTGTCTGGTTTTCTTTCCGTCACTGCCTCTTCCAGCTCAACATCTTCCATACCCAAGTACAAATTTATCTATTTAATGTACCATTATTACGTTTTGATGTACTAAACTTTGCAAATTTCATGAATTCCAGAGTTTTCTAAAGCTAATTAAATACATACAAAACCCCGAAATCTTTATTTTTGACACGTCATTACCTAAGTTTATGCATTTTCTCTAACTATGTGCAATTTTTATCATGATAGTACGCACAGATTTGCAGTAAATTTGTATTAACTTTTCGTGTTTTTTAAGATTTCAGTGGTAACCCCCCTTAAAATTTTTCCTTAACATATTTAATTACCTTTCTCTCAAAACTATTTACGTTTACCTCATTTTTAATATGATTTGGCATTTCATTAAAAAGCAATAAACCTTTGTAGAACACAGAATTTCGTGTTTTCATTAATCTATAGTTGTTAACTCTAAAGTTATCTGAACTTCTTAAACTATATGGTTGACAATCCGCTACATACATTAAGTTATCTCTAAGGTAATTTGGTAAGTAACCATTTTTCATTTTATATATAAAGAATAACACATTATAAAACACTCTTTGTCTGACACTCATCCATTTTAATGTCTCCAACATTCTTCTCACTGATGTATATCTACTGCATCGTAGTATAATTCTCATACCCTTATTCTGCAGTTTCTGCAGACGAAAAAAGGCTTCGCTACTTATTGTAAACAGAATAGTTGCGCAGTACTCAAAATGAGGTTTTACTATGGTGTTATAAATATGTATTGCTGACTGCAGTGTAATACTCCTACGTATTCTTTTTAAAAAATTTACTTTTTTGGAAATTTTTGTACAAATATAGTTCACATGACTTTTGAAATTTAAATTCTTATCTATTACAACACCCAAAAATTTTATTTCTTCTAATTTTTCAATAATTTCACCATTTATTCTTAGATTTCCAACATTCACATCATTCATAACTAACATTTTAGTTTTTTCCACATTCAACTTTAATTTGTTCATACTTAGCCATTCGTTTACTTTGCTCAGATCATCATTCAACTTATTAACACATGAATCATAATTATCACCAGTTATGTACACAAGAGTATCATCTGCAAACAAGCATACCTTTGAGTTTTCTACCACATTGCCAATGTCATTAATATAAAGCAGAAACAACAAAACTCCTAGTACTGATCCTTGTGGCACTCCAATGTTGACTTGAATTTTTTGAGATATGAAGTCATTCACTTTTGTTTGTTGTGTCCTTCCCCTTAGATAGCTCTTCAACCACTCGTGTTCCTTTCCTCTAAATCCATATTTCCATAGTTTTTTTAATAATATATCATGGTCCACGGTCTCAAAAGCTCTTCTCAGGTCTAAGAATACCGCAACAACGATGTTGCCTTTATCGATTTCTTCTTTCCACTTCTGGATAGTAAAGTTTAATGCCGTATCACAAGAATGTATTTTCCTGTTCCTGAATCCTGATTGATATTCATTTATAATGTTATTTTTTTCAATATAATCTTCCATTTGTATTTTGGCTGCTTTTTCTAAAATCTTTTCATATATGACCATCATGTTTATAGGTCTAAAGTTTTCACATCTATTTGTATTTTTTACTTTCTTAATTGGTAACACAACAGATTTTTTCCAATTCTCAGGAAATTCCCCACTATAGAATGATCTATTAATAATATGCAAAAGCGCTGGTCCTAAACTGTCAACATTTTCCTTCAGTACTTCAACATTCAGTAGATTGCAATCTCTTTTCTTATTCATTTTATTCAAAATTCCATTTAATTCAGTGAAATTCACATCTCTAAATCTAAATGTAGATTCCACTTCCTCCATCCAATGCTCATTATATTGTACGTAACTAATCGATGCATTGATTTCCTGAATACTTTGTACAAAAAATGTGTTGAATTTTTCTGCTATATCTTCTTTATTTTTATAACATTCACCATTAAACACTACTGATGATATTTCTTCTTTATCTGTTTTTAGTATAAATTTCTTAATTTTTTCCACATTTCTTTCTGGTCGAACGTACTGCAAATTTGCATTTTCACATATTCTGATTTTTTTGCTTTTATATTGGCTTTATACATATTTCGTAACTCTTTATATTTATTCCAGGTATCTTCCCTATTAGTTGTTTTTGCTACTTCGTAAAGTTGTATTATTTTAGCCTTCAATGATCGTAATTCTTCACAATACCAATTATTGTCTATACCAATATTGATGTGCTTTTCGTGAGAGAAATTTGTTACTATGTTCATTAATTTATATGAAAATTCCTCGGCACTTTCTTTGACAGATCCGGAGCATAGTATCGCGTTAAAGTTACTTTCTCTAATAGCATTTCTGAATCTTTCGTTTTTATATTTCAAACACTTAATTTTCTTTTTGTTTTCTTTTATATTATACTTAGTTTTATACGTTATTTGGATAGTTTCATGATCACTTATTTTTAGATCACTCTGTATGCTAGCTTCCACCTTATCTGTGTTCACTACAACCATAGATGGCACAAGAACTAGATGTCGCATGGCATACTAAAACAGAGTATACAGATTGTGAAATGGGTAGTGTATTCTGGAATGGACCATAACATATTTTAGAGCATGCCAAAAGCAAATATTTTTATAATAGCAGTTTTGTAAACATTTAATCGACCTCCTCAATACTTCAGATACGAAAAAATATGAATCACTCGACGCATACATCATTTTAAATCTTGTGGTCCATTCCGGAATGGACCACCCAGCCATATAAATTTTGTATACTTTTTTGGTACTGTATGCGACATCTAGTTCTTGTGCCATCTATGCTACAACGTAGTCAATCAATGTTTTAGACCTATCCGTAATTCTCGTCGGTTCCCGAACTATTTGATATGCAGAATTATCCCTCATAACTTGTCCTATTTTTTTTTTATAAACTTCATCATGCAGCCAATTGATATTGAAATCTCCAGCTATTATGAAGTCTATATTACTCGCGCTCATCTCTTCTACAATTTCCTCGTATAGTTCACAAAAGTCTCTCATATTACCACTTGGAGATCTATACAATGCACCAATCACTACTGAATACTCATTGAAGATAACTTTAATCGCTATCCACCATAGAATCCTTACCACTGCCTTTATTTCCATTATAACACTATCCAAATCTTTCTTCAAGTATATAGCAACACCACCTGTTCTTTTATTGTCACTATCGCATCTGTAAAGTTTATATCCCTCTAAACCTATTTGAAATTACTTCCCTTAATTCATCGTAATTATTAAGTAACCCTTGTATGTTAAAGTAGACTATCTTGATATCCTTTAATTGCTAATACTGAATTCTTTTCATTTCAGTTTTTGAATAACGCAGATAAACTGGACATTTTACATCCCTAGCATCATGGTCACAATTTATATCTATATTTAACCTATTTTTCGCATTCACACAATTCACACATTTTTTTGATACACTCTTACAGTCTTTTATATCATGATTTTCACCACATTTCGGACAAGTTATATTGTTTTTACAGTCCTTACTCTTATGCTTGTATCCATGACATTTAAAACATCTCAAAATATCGAACTCTTCATAAACTACAAATCTATCCCAACCAATATTTATTTTACCCATTTTCATAATATTATTGAATACTTCACTATCCACCTCTATGATAGCATTATATGGATTATACTTCTTATTTGTTTTGTAAATCTTAATAACTTTTATCATGCTTCCAATAATAACTTCGTTTTGTTTCTCAAGTTGTTTTTTAAAATAATTTTCACTCAAAAGCTCACTCATTCCACAAACTTTAATTTTTGTTTTTTTTTTTAATACTGGCAACTCAGTCTCATAACCTCCCATTGTCTTCTCAACTGTATTTCTAATTACTTCTCTCGATTCCTCATTCTCACACACAATTGCTACAGCTCCATTCTGACGACTTTGCATTGCACTTACCTTGACTGATGTTGGGTGTATATTACTTTTGATAACTTGTTTTGTTATTTGTGAATTTTGTTTTTCTTTCGGTTTCACTATAACAGTAGGATCAGCCTTTCTTAATTTCTCCGCATAAGTTTCCCGATTTTTTTCAACACTATCTGATAGAACCCCCTTTCTCATCTCACTTAATATATTTTTCTCACTCTCTCTTATGTCGGTTACAGTTTTAAAAATATTTTTAATTTCCGTTTTTTGCATTTCCATATATTTTACATTTTGTGATATGCACTCCATTAAATTACCCATTTTACCCTCTAAACTTTCTCTAAGCTTATCGACAAACTCTTTGTTTTCATTAATCCCCGTTAACGCCTTTGTTTGAAACTTCCTGAGCACCTGAACAAAATTACCACATTCTTCACATATAAATCTGATGTTTTCATTTTCAAGAAGTTTTGAATGTTCATATTCACTGATTGCCTTACACTTTTTATGAAATTGTTTACCACAAAAGCCTCTGCAATTGATAAACAAATCCGGCGAACTGCCACTTCTTTCTTTGTTTTTGCAATTAATTGCGGCACACTGATTCATTTTTCATGCACTTCACTCATCGATTTAAAGCAAAAAAAAAAATATTTTTCATTCACCTCAAAAACAATTATGTTTCCGTTAATCCTCTGATTAATTTTATTTTGTTTAGCATGCAGAATTTATTTTCAACAATTTAAAAAGTTTTAGAACGAAACACGTCTGTACTGTCGCAACGATAGATCATATTTTTAATATTATGCGTGGGTGTCCAATCCATTTGGTTCTACGATCATTTTTCCGAGATGTTACAAACGGAATGACAAACTTAGTATACCCTGTAGATTTCATCTAGGGTATAACAAGTTAAGAAGCAGTAGAGCAAAATTGGAAAATTTTTGGTGTTTTTTTTTTTTTAGAATGAAACAAGTAATTTCATACACTTTCGTCTTTTGCATTAACGGGGGAAAGAAACTTGGCTTTGAACTATTGTAGTGCAATTGAGACGAGTTAAAACCAAAAATCGAGAGAACGTAGGATGACTGGAACGACAAAATCTTAGTAAATCCCTCAAACTCCTATCAAACTATTCATAATAATGTACTTCAGGTCATACTACCTCCCATTTTTAAGAAAAAGATAAATTTTTCTTTGGCCAAGATGCTAAAAGGAGATGTAAAGTTCCTCTCAAATGAAATTCTCATTTTTCCGAAAATATCAGAGAATCCAGCATGAGTTCTCCCACTTTATCTCTTCAGAACAAAACGAATGTAAACACAAGCACGCGCTGTTCAAATATCATAGGATTACAGCAACAACATGTGACTAAACATTGTCAATATTTCATGACAACCGGTTTTCACAAAAGCGCGGGAACATTTTATGAGAGTAAAACGAAAAAACTCCGCCCCTTCTCATTTATTTACGAAAATGAAACATTTGCCATTATGTTTCGTTGCATGCAATTTGCACTTTCACATTTTTTATCTTTATTCATAAAAGTTTTAAAGATAGATTGATTTTTTTCTTTTTGAAGTAAAACTACTAATGTTGGTCTGTGAACTGCCTCAAGAGGGGAAATGAGTGGCAAAAACCTGGCCTTCCCCCTCTTCGCGGCGTTCACTCTCCTCCTTTTTTGCTCATCTACGAGTCTTTACACTCATAAAAGCACCCGTTCTCGTCTTCCAATAATGCATAACAATTCTATGCAAAAAAATTTCCAGTAAATTTCTAAGAAAAATTTGTGGCCTTCCGTACATGTTCTTCAGAATTTGTATGCATTTGGAGGGGGCGGCCAATAATTTTTATGAGCGTAGACACTAGTTAAGCAATAAGCATTCATTTCTTCTAAGAAATTTACAGAAAATGTTTCGGCAGAATTTTTTTTATTACTATTATAATAATATAAATAGTGCAAAATGAGCGAAGAACTTAATAACAGTAATAAAATAAACGAACAAGTAAATATATCTAGTGACTTTGATTCTCTTCCAACAAGTCAAGAAAGCATACATTCAAATAAAGAAAAAGAAAACGTCGTGTCGAACTAGAAAGGTTAAGATATGTCAAAAAACATCAATCAATAGTTGAATGCGATGATGAATAACCAAGATTACTTTTATATTATATTTATTTTATAAAGTATTTTTGTATTAATGTGTTTTTGTAAAAAAAGTTTATTAAATTGATTAAAAAAAAATTGTTAAAATTGTGGTTGCCTCTATGTATGTATATCCTCTCTTTCTCAATAGATTCTAAATAGTGCTTCACGTTCCTGAATTTTCTTTCATATCCTTGTAACTCACCTTTCTTCACCCCCTCTTACTTTTTGTATTAGTTTTAATATTATCTCTTCCTTAGTCACCCCCAGAAATATTGTGTTTTATAATTGTAAGGCTGAACTTCTTATCTTTTTTTACTAACTAGTGTTAATATTCTATAAAAAAATATATACATATCTATATCTATATATATATTGTAGTTTCACACAACTTGTTTTTCCTTTCTTTATTTTTTTTCTCTCGAAAGTAATTTTTAATACGGTAGTATAGAATTGGACCACTGTACTGTGTACTATCGTTGTAACTTTATAAATAAATAAATATATTTTATATCTCTAATATCATTGTTTTTCTTTTTATGTAGCCTTATTTTAATTTTGATCAATTCATGATCGCTAATGTTTGTATTTTTATCAAATGTTATATCAACACTGTTTTAAATATTTGTAAAAACTAACTATTTAATGGTAGAAATATCTTTTGTTATTTTAGTAGGATTTGTTATACTTTGTTTCAAGTTATTATCGCTGCAGACTTCATACAACTTGGTTTTTACCGCGCTCTCATTTAAAACATTTATGTTTAAATCTTCAACTAGACTATGTCATTCTCATCCGGCAAATTATCCTCTGCCCATCTTTCAAAGTAATAGTAGAAATCGCTTGCAGAAAAACGCTGACTTCTAGATTTTGTTTTGTATAAACAGCTACACCACCAGTATGTCTGCAATAAATTGCACATTATATAGTTGTAGCCAGTTATTTGTAGCTCACAATCATTTATTTCTTCCGTGAAGTGGGTTTCCGTGAGAAGTATACAGTCAAATTTATATACATAACATAGTTGTTTCACTTTATTTAAATTGTTTAGCAATCTTTGTACGTTTAAATATAAATTTTGACTATCAGAACCAACTTAACACAAGCTCGCTGCATGGACACGTTTAATAAATAAACGGTCATAGAAGCAGAGAACTAAGTATTATATAGACGTTTTTTAGAACATGCTTAGAAACGTCAACGACAAAATGCTCAGCCTTAGTATTAACAGTAATGCACATGCGATTAATGAGTTCGTACATGCAAAAGTTGGATCTTGTGTAGTTAACATGCAACATAGGTAGTCTTCTCAAATTATGTCCACTATCGCGGAAAGCGATTTTACTAAGTAACAGCGGAGAATCAACATTCGCGTTTATTAGTTGATGCACAAATGTTACATCGGCAACCATGTCGTTTTGTAAGATAAATCTCCAAATTTATTAGGAATTGTAAATTTCTAATAAGCAATTGCGTTGCTCTGCAAACAAAGAAACGACATTTAAAGTTTATTATTTAAATTCTCAATTCCTTTTTATGATGACCCTACAATATGCTTAAATCTGCCAACTTGAGACGTAAGCTGCAATGCCCACTGCTTCACTGACAAATTAAAGAAATATAGTTTCTTTACATATATAATACATATTTGTTGCCCTAGATATAGTTATACATATACTTTATCGACAATCAGAACCGAACTATTATGCTATGCCAAAATGAAATATAAAATATAACAAACTATGAGACAGTAGGATGAACACTGATAACTAAAATAAAGCTTGAAATAACATTTTACTAACTAATTAAGCAATTTTTAAATTATAAGGTGGTCGGTTGAGCATGTCGGACGACTTAGTGCGTTCTAAGATAAGTGACCAAGGGTCACAACGGTCAATAACACAGCCTCAAAAATAAAATTTAATTTAAGCTCTCATAAGTTCTATTTTTATACCCTAGATGAAATCTAAAGGGCATACTAAGCTTGTCATTCCGTTTGTAACACCTCGAAATAATGATAGTAGAGCAAAATGGATTGGACACCCCGTCTGTCTGTGCGCAAAATAACTCGAGAGCACGTTGACTTAGAAAGCTGTATACGGACTTTAAAAAAAAGTAAAATCAAGTTCGAAAATGAGACAAATCGGGCAATTCCTTCGTAGGGTTGTCATACAAAAATTTCGTTTTCCACTATATATTTGGACACTGAGTGAGCGCGTGTTTTTATAGTAATAGCAAATAAAATTTCAAAAATGGACTAAATCAGGTAACCCTTTCTTGGTGTTGCCATATATAAACTTGAGTTTTTACATATACTGTGAAAACGATCAGTCATAGACATTTTTATTTTACTAAAAACTTCTTCAAAATACGAAATCCTATAAAATTGGTTATAATCATTTTTTTGTCCGACGAACCGTTCTAGAAATATATGCGAAAACCACTTCAGAAATCAAACTTGCATAGATCGGTTACCATAGGGTGGGTCTTGGACCAATTCTAGCTTTTTTACTTGTTATTTTTATTTTTTGAATTTAGTTTAAGCTCTAAATTCAGTACGTGCTTTCTTAATTTAATTTAAGCTCTAAATTCACGACGTGTTTTGTTTTTATTTAATTTAAACTCTAAATTCAGTACGTTGGTTTTTTTTTCATTATATTCATATTCATTAATATTTTGTTTTTTGTTTTTTTAATGCTTCAATTTGTCAGCGTTCGACAGATTTATTGCGGCAAAAGGTTATTTTGAATTTTGTACACGAAGTTTAATACATTAAATATTGTTCTTTGTTTTATATTCATCCAACATAATGTGTTCAGAATATCTTGAACAGGTGTGTATCTATAAAATTTTAATATAGACATCATAGCCTTTTTTTGTAGTCCGGTTTTTACGTTTCATCATCTCATTAGTGAACACAAGTAACACCGTCGAACAGTACTCAAAGTGGGGTTTAATCATTGTGTTGTATACCGTTATCGCAGTCATTGTATTTAGTTTATTTCTTAAACGCTTAAAGAACGAGAAAAGGAATGCAGCATCTTACTCTATACATGTACAGTTATTGCATTAAAATTGTTCTATCTACTGCTCTTTCTAGGTCAAAAAGATCAGCTCAACTCTCCTTTTATCTTAGTCCTCCTTCCATTTTGTTTTATTAAGTTTATTGCAGTTTCACTCGAGTGTCCTTAACGGAAATCAGATTGACATTCTGTGTTTATAGAATTACATTCGAGGTATTTTATATATTCGAAGGGTACCTGGGTTGTCAATTTAACTGCCCAACACCTGGATTATGTTGTGCAGCTATTTTTGTTGTTGTTGTAAATTTTAGTTATTTTAAGGCGAATTTTATATAAAATATACTTCTCTTGTAGATCTGCTATTACTGTGGGAAGTATAATGCATCTATAAAATGTGAGCTCTGTACAAAGTATTTTCATCTTGTATGCGGTCTACAAAAGAACTGTCTTTTGCAATATGTGGGAAATTTTTCTTCATACTGCCACGAGCATCACAACATAAAGCATTCAAGCTCACACAAATCCAATGATGGTTGCTATATTTGTCTAAAACTTATGGGAGAATATAATCCTCTTACTTCAATTATGTCGAAATGCTGTTCGATTGGTTGGATTCATAGAAGATGCCTTAAGGAGTATGCTCTTGCCGCTGGATATTATCTTAAGTGTTTATGGTGTGAAAATAAGGAGTTCAGAAATGATGTCCGTTTGATGGGAATATTTGTGCCTGATAGGGAAGCTAGGTGGGAAAAGGAGAAAAATGCCTATGCGGACTTTTACAAAAAACATTCGTCTTGTACTGTTGTCAAATGTCTTTGTCCGAAAGGAAGAAAACATATATCAAAGAAATGGAAAATATATATTTGCAGTGTTTGCGGAGGTAACGGGGTTCATAGACCTTGTTCTCGTGAAACAATTGATGATGATAATTTCATATGTAAAACGTGCAACAATACATTCAGAAATATACCAAGAACACGCGAAAATAATAATGTACCCGATTTTTCTATGTACATGTCTAAAACTCAATGTACGGTCTCAGAGATGATGTTTGATAGGGAAGATACTGTGTGTCAGGATATCAATGTTTCTTCCAGCGACGAAGATTTAACTCACAATGGTGTCGCTCAGGCCCAAGAGCCTGTCCAAGAGAGGAAGAAAATTGAAAAAGAAAAGGATTTATACCTTATACTAGATGAAAAAAATCAAAATATTATAGGAATACTAGAAGGCATACCGAAGTACCAGTCATGTAACTTACCTTATACACCAATCAGTGAGCTGGATTACCGGGCAGAGGACGTGTGTTTCGCACGGCCCAATTCTATAGAAAATGGTCATAGACTCATAGAGGAAAGTTTAAGACAGCTTGTTAAGAAATTTATTATAGACCCAAAGAATAGCAAAAATGATGTAATAGAAGTCGAATCGGATTCTGATCAGTCTGCATCTGGAGTTTTAGAAAAAATCTTTGTAGGAGATAGTGCTATTACAAAAGTGACCAAAGCAAATAATAATGGAGGTAAATTTGGTTCAGATATTGATTTAAATGAACCTGGACCATCTTGGAGATTCGCTGGAAAAGATGCTATCAAGGAAGATGTCACAGATCAAAAAGGAAAAAACATTAATTTGGATAAAAAGGAAGAGATTATAATAGTTGATGGGAATGAGTCCCAACTATCGTCTATGCACACCCAAAAGATAACTATGTTGGATAGCGATGAGCTGAAAAAAGTCGACATAAATGAAAAGAAAGCAGCTGCAAGTTTTGGGCTTGAGAATGGTAATGAAAATGACATGAAAAATTTTATGTTATCTTTATTTTTGGACAGGTAACTTTTAATCTGTTTCCTGGAATGTAAATTATATCTTCTTTCTTTTTTATTATAGGATGGTTTACTACGCCGAAGAAAATCCAATATGATTTTTAGTGTTAACACTGCATTCAAGTCAACTGATATGTGATAATTGAATTTAAATTTAATTTTTTAATTTGATTTACTTAGACAGACATTACCTAAGCATTGTTTTAATTGCGAAAGAGTACAATAACGTTTATTAAATTTATGCCTTGAATTATTAGTTTGCCAAACCTTCCTGATTAGCCTATGCATTGGATATTTTTAAATAGATACCTTGGAGTCGTAAAACTTTATCAAGATTCCAAATGCATTCCAAGAATTTGACATGAATACTGCGAGACATATCGTCGAAGGTTAAAAACATACCTTACACAGGAGTTAAATGTTACTTACGTAAGCTTGAATAATCCAATCCAGCATACAATATTACGTCACTAAACGTAATATACGGTGTAGTCCACAGTATGCACATGCCAGCATAAGTTTTCCACATAAGCAATCACAGAAGAGCCGATGACAACAAGCGGAAATGTAGACGTGTGAAAATTATCCTAAAAATAACTATACTAAACTAAAGCACAATGAACTGTCCAATATTGGCCGGTTATTCACACACCAGGAAAAAATGGTGATGAGGTCTTCATATATATATAGCCTCTTCTGTTTATAAAGCTGTACATCATCTGCATACATGTGAATACGACAATACTTCAAATCTATATATATCATTAATAAACCTAGAAAATATGATTATACCATTATTAGAGCCTTGTGGAATATCACTGCAGATGGGATACAAAGAAGACAGTTTTTCATTAACATCAACTCTTTGGAACCGATCACATAAATAGCTATTAAAAAATGTTGCTGCTTCTTCTTCAGCCGGAACGCCAGCAAAAAGGAAGCCATCAGAGCCAGTCAAGCAGCAATCACTCAGGGAGGAACATACGGGTGGTTTCTTCCAAATTCGGGGTAATCGAAAGGACTTCGAGATACAGCCCAATGCAACTCAGGCTCACGTTGAAAAGGCAGTGAGACCTCCTCCGATTGTCTGTCGTAACCTGAATGTTAAAGCATTCAATTGCGAGCTTGATAAGCTCGCAGTAAGGCCAAAGTTTTTTATCAAGACTTCAAAGGCACCAAGTGCATTGCCAATTAGCCAGGACGACCATAAGGCACTGTTCATCATAATCAGGGACAACGGTGTACAGAGTTACACTTTCACGCCTAAGTGTGACAGGACGACGACACTTCTGCTGAGAGGAGTTTAGCATACATACCATGCCGAGGATGTGAAGGCAGCACTCGTAGAAAAATTGCGTGGATTCACAATAACTCTGTGACGCATTTTAAAACGCCCAGGAGCAAGGAATCGAATTCCTTCGTAATTAATTTCGGAGGTAATTACGATATTAAATTCATAATGGCCACAAATCGCCTTCTGAACCAAATCGTTTACTGGGAGAAATATCGCACTTCGGGTATCTCCCAGTGCAAGCGCTGTAAGTCTTTTGGTCACGTCGCTAGGAACTGTGCGCTCGACTACAGATGTGTGAAGTGTAAGAATGAACATTTACCAGGACAATGCGAGCAGAAAACGAAAAGGAAGGTTCTCCATTCTGCGTCAATTGCAAAGCGGAAGGACATCCTGCCAGCTATAGAGGTTGCCCGAAATATAAGAAGGTCGTACAACATCGCACCAAGAAGAATGAAGAACGTCGTCAACGTGAAGACTTCGTGAAGAAAGCCTTAAGGAACTATGTGCAGCCAGGTAAATCTTTCGCTCAGGTAATCTCCAAAAACACTTTTAATAATATCAATTCAGTGAAACCCACAGCCCTCAAACCTCAAGCAGCACCTAGGTCTGCCCCCAAGGCAGCTCCTAGAAAACCCAGAGAGTCAGAAATTGACAATTTCTGCACCAAAGAAGCCAAGTCTCTATTTGGCTGCGACCTTTTCGTCCTTATGGGCAAAATCAATAATTTTCTTCCTATATACAGGAAGCTCTTTTCCATCTCGGAAAAACAAGCAGCTTACCTTCAATTTGCATTTGGGCTATGTCTATGCAATTAAGTAAGCTGAAAATCATGTCACTTAACTGCAATTCGCTGGTAAAGCACAGCAAAAAAGCAGCACTAAACCTATTCCTCATTGAGCATAAACCCACGTTTATGTTCCTCTCTGAAACTCTCCTCACTGAGGGACATAAGTTAGCTTTTGAGCACTACAACTTCGTCCGCCAGGACAAATCTGAGACCACCTTAGGCACTGCTCTTCTCATTAAGGAAAACCTTAAATTCGAAGAGGTGAAAATAAGTAACCTTTCCAATATGGAATGCACTGCTGTCAAGTTAGAGCTTTATGACAACGAGTCTCTTCTCTTAATCGCCCTATATAATAGATGCCACGCCTCGGGAACTGATATCCACAATAACATGAACAGCATTGCTCGAATCTCGGACAATTTCACTTACACGGTGCTTGGTGGTGATTTCAACGCCAGTCAGCCTGTGGAATGACTGTCGTAAGTCCGTCAGGCAAGGCAGTACATTACTGGCTACTCTTTAACACCACCCAGCGAACCCTTAAATATTTTGACTTCTGACCCTCAAGCCTCAACTTTCACTAAAAGACGTTGACTGGCAACAATTTCAAGACAGGCTCTCTCAATTCCTCGCAGGAAATCTCCCTGACTCGCAACGGAATCTCCCTGACTCGCAACGGAATCTCACGAGCTTGGAAATTGACTTCCTCAACAACGCCATTGAAGGAAATGTCGTCTTCTTTTCCTGTTTAGTGCCGAGCAAACATTAGAGAAAAGAAGGTCGTACAACATCGCACCAAGAAGAATGAAGAACGTCGTCAACGTGAAGACTTCGTGAAGAAAGCCTTAAGGAACTATGTGCAGCCAGGTAAATCTTTCGCTCAGGTAATCTCCAAAAACACTTTTAATAATATCAATTCAGTGAAACCCACAGCCCTCAAACCTCAAGCAGCACCTAGGTCTGCCCCCAAGGCAGCTCCTAGAAAACCCAGAGAGTCAGAAATTGACAATTTCTGCACCAAAGAAGCCAAGTCTCTATTTGGCTGCGACCTTTTCGTCCTTATGGGCAAAATCAATAATTTTCTTCCTATATACAGGAAGCTCTTTTCCATCTCGGAAAAACAAGCAGCTTACCTTCAATTTGCATTTGGGCTATGTCTATGCAATTAAGTAAGCTGAAAATCATGTCACTTAACTGCAATTCGCTGGTAAAGCACAGCAAAAAAGCAGCACTAAACCTATTCCTCATTGAGCATAAACCCACGTTTATGTTCCTCTCTGAAACTCTCCTCACTGAGGGACATAAGTTAGCTTTTGAGCACTACAACTTCGTCCGCCAGGACAAATCTGAGACCACCTTAGGCACTGCTCTTCTCATTAAGGAAAACCTTAAATTCGAAGAGGTGAAAATAAGTAACCTTTCCAATATGGAATGCACTGCTGTCAAGTTAGAGCTTTATGACAACGAGTCTCTTCTCTTAATCGCCCTATATAATAGATGCCACGCCTCGGGAACTGATATCCACAATAACATGAACAGCATTGCTCGAATCTCGGACAATTTCACTTACACGGTGCTTGGTGGTGATTTCAACGCCAGTCAGCCTGTGGAATGACTGTCGTAAGTCCGTCAGGCAAGGCAGTACATTACTGGCTACTCTTTAACACCACCCAGCGAACCCTTAAATATTTT
Source organism: Dioctria rufipes (assembly GCA_963924295.1). Taxonomy (NCBI): domain Eukaryota; kingdom Metazoa; phylum Arthropoda; class Insecta; order Diptera; family Asilidae; genus Dioctria; species Dioctria rufipes. Next base: position 175,773,933 of record OZ002742.1, on the reverse strand, counting down.
GACTTCTGACCCTCAAGCCTCAACTTTCACTAAAAGACGTTGACTGGCAACAATTTCAAGACAGGCTCTCTCAATTCCTCGCAGGAAATCTCCCTGACTCGCAACGGAATCTCCCTGACTCGCAACGGAATCTCACGAGCTTGGAAATTGACTTCCTCAACAACGCCATTGAAGGAAATGTCGTCTTCTTTTCCTGTTTAGTGCCGAGCAAACATTAGAGAAAAGTTTGGAAACTTTCCATAACGTGTTGACGCTTAGGTGCGATTGGTTAAAGGTAAAATTTGTGCAAGAGTGTGAATGGGACACTCAGGAAAAAGATTTTTTAAGAGAAGGGAGTGCATGTAAGGTTATGATTTTGGTCTTTTTTGTCTGTTTTTGGTTGGCAAGTAAAGAGGCTGAGTCTTCTCCAGAAGACGTAAGCTTGGGTACTTTGTTCTTCCAAAGCTTTTTGGACACACTGCAACTCTCTCCTCATGTCAAGCACCTTGGAGTCTTCCTTGACTCGATGCTGCCGTCTTAAAATAGACCGTACAGAGTATACTTTTGAAGATATAGGGTGTTTAATGAAAAAAGAGAATATTTTACTAATCACCCGGTAACTCGACAGGGTGCCCCCTCCCCTCCCCCGCCGTACAATTTTTTACTTGTCTGGACGAGAGGAATCATTTGGCAAAATATTGACCTATTAGTCTGGGACACCCTGTATAAGTTCAAAGGGACACAATTTATATAAACTTTGGTAAAAGATGGGTACTGCAAAGTTTCACTCTCTGAGGAGAGCAAATAAAAAACTGCCTTCACAGTGCCAGGTTGGGAGCTGTTTCAGTTCAAAGTTATGCCATTTGACTTGCATTCTGCACCAGCAACATTTCAAGGACTACTGGACAGAGTTATCAGACATGGACGCAGTTGCCGTTGCATATCTAGACGATATCCGTGCTCAATCAAACATTCAACCAACATCTAGAGCATTTGCGTTGCGTTTTCGAGAAACTACGGCTGGCCAATCTGAAACTAAACCGAGCTAAATGCTTCCTCCGCCAGAAAAGTATAAAATACCCTGGACATATCGTGGACTAAGGGGGCATTGCCATCGATCCAGATGAAGTCGCCGCCTTACAAAATTTCAAAGCCGCAAGCAACATCAAAGAGTTACGCCAATTTATTGGTCTAGCATCCTGGTATCGACGATTCATACAAGACTTTGCCAAGCTTGTTTCGCCATTGAATAAACTTTTAAAGAAGAAAAGATCCTGGGAGTAGTCCACCGAATAAGAGAACCCTTTTTCAACACATAGGAAGAAGCTCACTGAAACACCAGTACTAACATGCCCAGATTTCAATCAACCATTCACGCTGCAGACCGATGCCAGTGGAGAAGGTCTGGGGGTATTGCTGACATAGCAAGATCAATAGAAAAGGTGAAAGCGTATGCTAGCCGAGCAGTTGTCTTGGAATACCAGTATAGCCCTGGCTAGTTCTAGATAATGGACCTATCACGTCGGTTGTCATAATTTTCCATAATTCTTTGGCTTTAGTCCAATGTATGAGCCCAGCCGTTTTCCGTTGTGGTGGCTTGTATTGTAGATAGGACAGCTGTGCACATGTCTAGCAATGTCTCTGTACATCCTTGACCAGTAATATCGTCGTTAATTTGGTTTATTGTCTTTGCCATGTCCATGTGACCTGCTGGAACGTAATCAAGGTCTTCAGATAGGATTTAATCGGTTTTGGAACGCATAATTTCCAAGCTGTATCGGCCGCTGATCTGTCGTAGTCCATTCTATCCCACATAAATGCCGGTATATATTTTTCATCCGAAATGCTATAGTCTGGGTATTTGTTTGGATTCTGGCTACTTTTTCGAGCTTGTACTAAGGACAGTTGGGCTGTGAGTATATTTCAGATGTCTTTGGGTAGACATTCGGCAGTCTGATTTCAAGATAGAGCATCTGCGACTCTATTACTTGTCCATTTTCTGTAGTGGACGGTAAAATCGAACTGCTGCAGTTCTATTGCCCAGCATGCTATGGACTTTGTATTGAAGTGAGCCATTTCAAGACTTGATGATCGGTGATAACTTTGAAAGTGTAGTCCTTTAGATATGGTTTAATTTTTCGAATGCCCCATATGAGTGCCAAACATTCCTTTTCGGTAGCGGAATATCTCTTCTACTTCACTGACTACCGCAACAGCTGTGCCTAGAGCACTGAAAGAACGCATTTCTTCCGTCAAGGATGTCCACAAGTACTAATCTCCGACAGCATTCAATATACTAACCGGCAATTCAAATCTATTTTAAAAGAGTACGAAATAACACACCGACTCACCCCACCATATATTCAGCAGACAAATTCACCGTAAGTGGACAGGACATTTGCCAGAAATCATGTTCTGTTTAAACACCACCATACATAAATCCATGGGTTACTCCCCAACATTCTTGAATTGTGGAAGAGAGCTCCGAGTGCCGTATGATAAAACGAGAGTCTAGCATCAGACAAGAATAGTCAAAAGAACACGGACCGAAAGTGGCAGAAATTTATGAACTCGTCCGTACTAATCTCAGCAGAGCATTCTCTCACCAACAATAATAATAATAATCAAGACTGGCACCCAAATAATCTGGATCGTACACGGTTGTTAAGGACTTGTCTCCAGTCGTTTACAAGATAAGTAGAAACAATTCTTCGAGTTGAAACTCTCACTGCTCATGTCAAAGATCTTCGACCGTTAGATGCATAAATACGATTGCAGAAAGTAGAGTGAGCATCAGTCAAGAAGTGGCAGCCAGTCGACAATAAGGGAGAAAATGCAAGAACTATTAATAGAGCAAGTTCCAGTCAAAATCGCTTCACGCGACCCCACCGTACGAAAACCTACGCTCCCATCGAAGATACCATCAGGGAACCCAAAGACAACCAGAAAAAAACTGGAAAACGCACAGCACACTCCCAAGCAACTGTGTAAAGAAAAAAAAAAGGACAGTTACCCGCAGTCGAGCTGGCCCTGATCGACCACCAGTCAATCAGATGCTGACTCGAAGATCGGGGCAAAGCGAAGTAAGAAGAAATCTTTGATACCAGCGAGTAAGAGGGAAAAAATTGCCACAGTTGTCCCAATTCCCAAAAGATACAACTCTTCATACAATGTAAGCGACTACAGGCCCATCTACTTGCTACCATTCCTCTCCGAAGTACTGGAGACAATCCTTACAAGATTAAACTCCGTACTAGAAAACACACCTTCTGAAGTGCAGCACGTATTCAGACGGGGTAAGGGGACTATATCACTCCTACATGAACTAGAAGAGCACATAACAGAGGGACTTTCCTCGAGACAGCACGGAATAATCTCATTGGCTGACGGAGAAAGCTTATGACCGGGTAGGTAGACACATAGTGGCTAAACGTCTAGCTGTCTGGAGAATTGATGCCTAGTTCATCCGACTCACTCAAACCTAACCAACCAGAACATACGGGTCAAGGTCAACGGTTTCCTATCCCCAATCTTCCCCTGGATAACGGAGTTCCACAAGGTTCAGCCAGTATCTTCAAAGCCTACATAGATACTCTATCTTGTAATTGCAGGATACAGCCCCCAAACAGGCGGCCAACACACGGGTCAAGAGCGCTTTCAATCACGCTAACGTCTGGGCCAAGACCAACGGTGCAGGTTTTCCCATAAGAAAACTGGAGCTACTGCACGTTTGTAGGAAAAGGGACTGCAGGACTGGCAGATGCCATATTCAAGAGTTGAACCTGACAGCCAAAGACACCCTTAAGATCCTAGGGATCCCCATCACTAGGAACCTAAAGGCCAATGTGATACCCCAAGACCTGGATAAAATCCACAACCTAACTAGATTCCTGGCGTCCAGGAACAGAGAAGTACCGCCAAACTGCTTAGGTAAAATAGTTAAGGCCCTCGCAGACGGGAAAACCAATTACGGCCTAACAATTTTATGGATATGCAGCCCAAACGGTCATACAGAAGGTGCAGGTTAAGATAAATAATGTTGTCAGGACAGCGATGGGGGCATTCAGAGCCTCGCCTGTAGAGGCCATGCATATTGAAGGAAGTTTCGCAACAATGAAGCATAGGATAGCAAAGAGTGACCTCAATTCTCGACCCATCCGAGCCTAAAAACTTCCGTTTATTCCAACTCGTCACTCACCTAAATATCCCACTCCCAATCTAACATCCGTAGGATAAGAAATCATAGATCTAGAACAGATAGTATGAAATCTAGCATAAAGTAGGCTGAGTGTAGAAACTAAGGAACTATGTAATTAGAGATAGAGCGCCATATGGTGAAGGAACCGAATGCGCATAAATACGTACGTAACTATTCTTGTTCACATAACTATATTAAATAAATAAATAAAATGAATCAATGTACCCAAAATGTAAAGCTTTCTGAGTTTCTTGCACATTTTCTTAAGCATATACAGTGTAGACGCAAAGATCTTACAATGTGTAACAAAGGAAAGAAATTGAATCATTAGAGATCTCTCGAGCATTACTAGGCAAGGACCACCCGTGCTTTAACGACGCTCTGCAAGCCATTATAAGAAATCAGTGCGGGAACAATACAATTTTAGTGTTCTAATGATAGCCGATGTGCTGAAACCGGGCTGCATTCGATCGGTGATTAAAACTTTCTTTTTCATATAAGCCAATTTCCTTTTATCCTCCTATTTCACAATGATATTTTGAAAAAGTTTCAACTTCTTTTGGGGCAAGAGCTTCTAAATAACACATTAAATACTATTCCAGTATATCAAAGAAGTAAAAGAGCTAGAATTAGTCTAAGACCAATTCTTAGATACCCGTATGGAAAGTGAAGCTTGATTTTTGTCACATATATTTCAAGAACGGTTCGTCGGACAGCAAAAATTATAACAAATTTAATAGGATTTCATATTCTGAAGAACTTTTCAGTACAATAAAAACGTCTAGGACTGATCGTTTTCACAGTATACGTAAAAAACCCAAAAATTTTAAACTTAATTACTATTACTATGAAAACACCATATACAAAATTTCAGCTCTCTATGTTGGAGTTGCCCGATTCAGCCCATATGTATGGGTGTCCAATCCATTTTGCTCTACCATCATTATTTCTAGGTGTTACAAACTTAGTATACCCTAAGATTTCATCTAGAGTATAAAAAAACAGATTTATGTGTAGTAACCCTATTCTATTAAAAAGTATATAGAAAATCAACATTTTATAAAAGAAAAGAAAACACACAATGCAGAAATGCAAATCTTCGGTATAAGCGCCTACATCCGATGATCGATAAGTCTAGAAAAAAAATGAAATAAGTAAAATTATATAAACAACAATTCATCCCCACCTATGTATTTTAATTGTATCTGAAGCATCTATAAAGGACATATCTTGTGGTGTTAGAAATGTATATTGTCGATGAGGCTTTCTTTGTGCTTCGTTAAGTAATAACTGTGACATAATTTGACGGTTTACTTGATCCTTATAAAAGAGGAAATAAAGAAAATTTGAATTAGAACAAAAAAAAGAAAAGAAAATGATTTTTCAATTTACCGTAAAAACATCATATTCATCCAAAAAATAGAAGGGATGGTCCACACAAGACCATAGTGATAATAAAAATGCCACAGTCGTGTAGGAACGTTCTCCTCCCGATAAAGATTCTGTATTAGAGACAGCATTTTCTATGTGATTATCCCGCGGAATTACCTTCAATGCAAGCTTTTGTTCCACATGATCTATGTTAAGCTCACCAGTATAATCGCGAAGCCTTAAAATCGACTAGAAAAAGACTATACTTAATTTTTTCAAAACATAATACATATATATTTCATTATTGATATGACGAAAATAACGTACATCGAAAGTGTATTTCAATTTTAAAGCCATGTGCTTTTTAAGATTCACGATTGATCTAAATCGTTGGACACGTGACATTTTCAGCTAAAAAGGAAAAAAAAATTGTTTGATTTCTAATTTTTGCAATCGCATCGCGTTCGAGGACATACCAAATCTAGTGTTTCAGTTACTGCCTCTGAAACAATCTGGTTCTTTTCAAGGCTCCTACGTTTTTCGTCCAAAAGTGCCTTAATATCATTGATGTTTCCCTGAGTACTGGAAATAGTTCTAATAGGAAAATAATAATCATAAGTTTCCTTCACAATCTGTTTTTTGATCAAATTTTAACTTACTGGACTTTTCGGTCGAGCTTTTTGATAATATTTTCAAGTTCTGCTTCTGTTTTTTTCGAACTTATACGTTCTCCTGCGTTTTGTGCTTCATTCATATACTGTTGCAATACTGCAGATTTTCTATTAAGGTCTTTCTGAAAAATTGAAATTCAGTAATTAGTTGTAAATATATGATGTGCATACATTGTGGATGGAAGCAATGTGATAACTCTCTTCATAAAATTGACTGAATTCAAGAAATGACTGGTTGCTACTGACTTTAGGAACTGAATACTCGAATTGAGCATTTATTAATTAATATATTGGCAGTTGAGTACTTTACTCGGACAGCTTCGGTGTGTAACCCATTTAGATACATGCCCTAAAGAGAAGGGTTAGATTGCTGATCAATGAGTCAATTGAGTTTTGAAGTAGAGCAGGAAAAATGCTGTCTTTGGCCAAGGACTTGGGAGGGTTTAAACGAATTCACTGGCCATTTTACATACTCGTCCGTGATGGTGGCTACGTTTTCATCCCTAGAGACAGTTTAATAATGAACAGCCTCGGTTCGCAGAGATTCATCATCAGGACCGTCAGGGAAATTTTCTCCAACAGGATTTCCAACGACTCCTAAAAGGAAAAGGCCCGTACTCAGTCACTACTTATAAGAGGAGTTCGGGTTGATTGGGTATCCTGGATAGAAATCTTTTGGGCCTTAACATGTCATTAACACCGTCTACATTCTCACAGAAGGGTTTTCACGATTTTCTTTTAGATCTACGGATCGAATATTTGTAATGACGTAGAGCGTTCTGGTAAGCCGACCACTCGTTTGCGCCTATTTAATCTTTTGGCTTTGTTGTACAGCCCGCGCACAATTCTATGCGTTAGCTATGGGCGACTGTTTTGTTCTTCATTCTGACCAGGCACGAAGTCTCAAAGGACTGGATTAACGCAGATAAGTGCACGACATAGATAATAGTTAGTTTCTCAGTAAATAGATGAACAACTTAAATACAAAGAGGAACGCGTTTGCTTTCAAGTCCTACCAGCGCAAGTTATAGGATATTTTTGGGGTTAAAAAAAATCAATGACGTTTTCGGTTGCTTCCTTCACTTTCAATTCGTTGAATACACTCTTCCAGCAGTTTTGTCTCTTCCCGGTTTGCGAAGGTAAGTTTGGTTTTGGGATGAGCAGAAGGAAATCGCTGTGTTGACGGGTTTTAATTTTTTCATTAGCCAAAAATCTTTTTTGAGAAACTTTAACTGTCATAATCTCGTCGAAAAAAAGTTCCGCAGACATCTGGTTCTTCGTTCGGCAAAGTCTTTGCGCTCTTCGTATTTTTCTTGTCATCATCAGATGGGTATCCATTGAAAACAACAACAATAACTTGTTACACATCAGACTTATAAAATGTGTTTATACATAAAATGTAGAGAAATGTCTTTTTCATATTTAGATAAGATATTTTTGTCGTAGGATAAACCGTTGAGGAACTATTTTGAAAGGCCAATTTTTTATCTGTGGCACGTCATGACAAAATGTACAATGGCGTGCCAAAGATGTTATGCGATTTCTAGAGCTAATTAACAAGTATTAACTTGAGCACGAAAATTTGTTTTGTTTATAGCGATAAGGTACAGGACTAGTAAGAATTACAAAACTAGGAAAAAGAGCTGGGGTGCAGAAAAATAAACCAAGAAAAGTCCTTTTGGAACCGACATCCCAGTAAAATCATAAAATTAAAAAATGGAGAATATTGAACCAGGTAGATTTTCTTAGAATTTGATTCAAGTTTGGGGTCTTTGAATAGGGAATAGCCTTCACACTCGTTTGTTTCATAAGTACGAGTATAGAGAAATGACAATAATAATAATATTAATCTACAAAATCTATCAGAAAAGGTTAGTAAAGTATCCCATGCGAGGAAAGCTGTTTATTTGTTAATTTCTTTCTCAGATTTTTGGGTGCCATTCTCATTTCTTCCTTTACTGCTCGCTTGATTCGAGTAATTCGAATCAATTTAAGATGTTCAATCAGGATTGTGGCTCTAATTATGATAATAAATATCTTACCTCATTGATCTTTATTTCTTTCTCGAGTTCACTAACAAAATTCTCCTGCCGTTTCATTTTATTCTGATCGGAATGTAGTTGTAGCTTTAAATTATCACATTCAGACTGAATTAAATAAAATAAATTAAAATTTACTATATTTTTTACGATGGCTATATAATAAGAAATCTTACATTTAATCGGGTTATATCTTCCCCTATAGATTGAATTCGTTCGTTTTGCTGACTGTAAGCCTTTTCCTTAGCATTTTTGCTTTGACTATACTGTGCACAATTCTTTTTTCTATCTTCCAACTGATTTTGTGTTAAATCCAATTTATTTTGAATTTCCACTAATTCTTTTGTCTAAAATTAAAGGAATTTAGAATTGCACTACACGCACACTACATATACTTACTAGAATTTCAACTTCATTTTCACTGGGATATTCCACATTTTGCAGTTCTACTAATTCTGCTTGTTTATGTTGCTGTTTAGTTTCATTTTTTTCATTTGTACCTTTAAATTGTTTTAATCGTGCGTTAACATCCATTATTTCACTTTCAATTTTATGTATCTTGGACTCATAATTGCCTAGATACTGATTGTTTTGTTCAATCTCACTTTCCAATTGTCTAATCGAATAAAATTAAATCATACATACATTAAAAAAAAAAAAAAAAAACAGCAAATATTACCGTTTTCTTTGTGAAATGTCGACTTGTAAAAATTTTGGAGGTCTCGATATTAACGAATACGCTCGATACATTGGTGCAGGACGATAATCCAAAAATGGATTGAGTAATATAACTCGACGTAAATTTCTAGGTACATTTTCCACATCAGATGTGAGATTAGTAGCCAAATTTTGATCTTCAGTTAATAAAATCGTTTCTAAATTAGCTTGATCGATCAAACAATTCATAACAACTGGATCTAAGCATTTTATTTCATCCATTAGTAATGATGTGCCTCTGGGAGCTTTAACCATTCCTTTGTGAACATCATAAACCTGAAATGATGAAATTCCAAATAATAGAAAATTGCGAGGCTTTAAAGCAATAAATTTTTTAACCTTATCATGAAATTTCGATGTTATTATTGTTATTTTAACTCCTGGGAACTTTTCTTTGATTATTTTATCCAATAGTAAACGATCCTTAGTTGTATTGACTAAAAACGCATGGATAACACCACCCAGTAAAAATTCGACAGCTCCCCGCCATTTTTCATTGGGCACTTGTACATATTTTCCTATTGGTCCTCGGGGTAAAGCTGAAAAGTGATTTGCTTTATGAGCGCGTTCAATGGCTAATAATATTGCGCTCATATCCCTTCCATAGACTGAAAGGCTATCTTTTGCCGAGGCCGCTAATCTTTCCAAATCTGTTTTAATAAAAGCTGGAAAGTATTTAAAAAACTATTAATAAGCCATAATAAAGAAATGGTAGAAGGAATTAGTTAATGCACGGTAATTTTGGTTTTAATAAAAGGTATGTTCTTTTGGAATAGAAGCAGGATACTGCACTGCCTAATGAAGTTACATCAGCAAATTTATTTTTTTGGATCAAGAATGCAATTCATGGCAGATGTAGCGGAAGCTACGTTGGCACATAGCAAAAAAACGAAATCAACTACTGAAGCGCACGTGCCTCACATTACACATTCAGTAATAACAACCACACACTTCTTATGGGTAAAATTAAATCTTAACTATTCATTGATCTCTTTATTAGGTCCATTCGGTAGATGATTCAATTAAAATTACCTAACAAGTACTCTAACCACACTGTGCTGGCCGGAGTATGCAACCAGGGCCTGATATATATTTCCTGGATATACTTTGCTTGTGGATAAAACAAAGCTTATACTCTTTAGACAGCAAAATAAAATGGACATAAATCCTCAAATTAGATTCGGAACACTGAGTATACAGAGGGTAAAGCAAATCAACCTAGAGCTCATCTTGGATAAACAATTAAAATGATGCGAACATATAAATTCTAAAATCAGCAAGATTATTCCGATGCTAGGATCTATTTAAAAAAATGAAAATCTAATATATAGTGCCACTATCTCACATTAGGTATAACATACTTACATGGTCCCAGAGCACTAATTACGTAATGAACAGAGAGTGCAAACAACAATGATCAGGGCTCTGAAAACATTGTATAATATGCCTCGACTACCACCCACAAGCTCAATCTTAAGCAAATTGTCTTTGTGGAGAAAGCTAAATGTTCCGGGCTTTGATTTTTGAAAATGGTGAAACTTCAAAAAACCGTGATATTTTTTCCCGGTTCGAAAAACTTTTTCGTGTACACACCCAATTTTTATTATTTTTCGTACATAGGTTGTCCACATTTGTTAATATTTGTAACTTGCATAAAATTTATTGCTACACGTTTATTTTAACACGAGAATGAAGATTGAGGTAATTTTATTCAGTAGCCTAAAAGCTGTATAAATCCCGTAGTAGCTTATTTTATAAAAATCAATTTGTAAATCTCTATCTTGATAAAAAGTGAATGATTTATTAATTTTAATTCTAAAAAGGTTTTCGTTGTGACGACAGGATCCAGTCATCCAAGAAAATACTTGGTTTTGTATATATGTGCATAATTTTGAATAGTACTTTATAAGAATTATTGGTGGGCATTGCTAATGTGATTAGAACGAAACCCTAGTAAAAATTGCTCATAGTTTTACCTTGTCTCCTGCCCCGCAAGGGGCAGTTATTATGTAAACCAATACTAATATTACTGAAAAGCATCAAGGTGTTTGCAATTCATGAAGAAACATATAGAAAATTAAATCCCGATGAGCCGTCTGATGAGCAAACCAGCAATAAATAAATATTTATTCATGTCATCACCGTGTCAGATGACATATTTAGGAAAATTTGAATAGATATTTATGATTTATTTATTTAAGGGTGGCCGGGACTGTAACTTAGGCAATACATTTACATTGCTTCAGACACGTGCACCCTGTGGCTTGTGGCCGTGAATGTTTTTAGGCCATATTTCATATATTAGTTCATGCTAATCTTTACAAATAAATATGAACAAAAAATCGACAAAACTCTTAGCAATAGCATTTGAACGGTAATTGCAGAACTGTTCTAACACTGAAACTCACAAATATTTCGAATAATATTACATATTTACCTATTAAATTACTTACAAATTTGAGCTATTGCCTGTTGTCTTTTACCCTTCACACCATCCAGCTGTTCCAGTAATTGTGTTCTCATGTTTGCATGTAAATCTAACTCACGTTTTGCATTTTTGATCAACGCGTCAATTTCTTTTAACTCCTGACTAAGTTCTGCGATTTGTGCTTCATTCTTTGCACGCATTCGATTTACACGTGCTGTGGATCTAAAATAAATATGAAAAAATGGAAGGTAATAAGAAAAGTAATAACCGGCAAAAATCTTACGATTCTGAACATTCGGCGATACCAGCCTCCAGTACAGCAACTTCTTGCTGGAAGTGTTTAATTTTATCCTGTAATTTACTGCACTGACGCTGTTCTAATAAATAACGTTCATTTTCGCGAGAGAAATCATTTCGAAGGACTTGCAGTTTCTCATTTTCAGTAGTAACAGCTAAGTTTTTTTCTTGTATTTCGTTTTCCAAGTTTCTTAAAAAATATATATATATATATATAATTAAGGGAATACACAATTAAAATGAAATTTACCGGATCATATTTCGCAATTCTTTATCAGCTTCATCTTTGTTACGGATTTTATACAGCATCTTTTCCCTTTGTGAGGTTTTTTTGGAAACTTCATTGCTTAATTCTTCAATAAGCTTTTCTTGCTCAGACACTTTTACCCAAAGCATTTCAAGCTGATATTCTGTAATATTTGCCTGAGAAAAATAAATTTATTATACGTTTTAGTCGAACTTATATACATAATTCAATTTAACAAGTAAAAAAGCTAGAATTGGTCTAAGACCAATTCTTATGATACGCTAGGCATTCATCTAGGCCCCAGATGAATGCTCGTTTGTAATTTCGTATGGTCACTCATCTGCGAAATTTGATTTTTGAAGTGGTTTTGGAATATATCTCTAGAACGGTTCGTCGAACAGCAAAAATGGTTATAACCAATTTTATAGGATTTCATCTTCTGAAGAACTTTTCAGTACATTAAAACCATATAGGACTGATCGTTTTCACAGGATACGTACATATCCTAAATTTTTATATGGCAACACCAATAAGAGGTTGCCCGATTTAGTCCATTTTTGAAATTATATTTACTATTTTTATGAAACACTAGGTACAAAATTTTAACGCTATACGTTAACGCGTTCTCAGGCAGTGTCCAAATATGTAGTGAGAAATGCAATTTTTGTATGGCAACCCTATGAAGGAGTTAACCGATTTGTCCCATTTTCGAACATAATTTTCCTTTTTTTTTTTTTTTTTAAAAAGCCCATGTGCAAAATTTCAGCTATTTAAGTACACGCGTTCTCGAGTTATCTTGAGGACGGACATGTAAAAATCAAAATAACTTTTAATTTTATGCGTGGGTGTTCTATCCATTTTGCTCTACCAGCTCCAGACTAATTTTGACTCAAAAACTTGAGAGGAAGGAGCTAGGAGCTCAGCTTGGCTGTCTGAGCAAATATAGATATTGGAGTTCTTGCAGCCCTTATTTAGGCTTTCCTGAGTTCCAACCTCTATAGCATAGACTTCCGCCTGAAAAATGGAAGGTGAGGCACCAAGCGGAATGGATAGTTCCACAATTGGACCAACCACCCCTGCGCCTGTTTTCCCGTCCTTCCGGGATCCGTCAGTATACCAGACTTGTGCCCGTTGCGGTAGCTGGAGTCCTCTGTCAAGTATCTGGCTCTTTCATTTATGCTCACCTTGTAACCTCTTTGAAAAGAAAGTCTCTTGGCCATAGTATCTATTGGAGTTTCTAGGTCGTTAATGTTGACTTGCTCGAAGATACTGAGATGATCCACCCTGGAAGAGGTGCGCGCATCTGGCCTAGCCGCTGCTTCCCTCTGAATAAAGAGGTAGAGAGGCTGTAAGCCAAGATTGGCTTCAAGTGCACGTGGCGCCTAAACATGCCATCCTTTGCACCTTATCAAGGGTTCTCCTGGTGGTTGCCTGCAATGTTCTGGCCACCACACATTTGCCCCATAAGAATGTATGGATCTGACTATGCCCTGGAAGATCCATAAGGTAATTTTGGGGTTCAGACCCCACTTTTTCCCGAAAAGCCTGTGGCAAAACTGAATGCCCACATGGCTTTGTTTGTTATCATTTCCAGGTGGGGATTCCAGGTAAGCTTGCTGTCTAGGATTATTCCCAGATATTTTGCTACTTTGGAATATTCTATTGCAATTCTATTTAACTTAGGAGATTGGATTTGAAGACTCCTTTTCCTGGTAAGAGGAACTAGCAGTGTGTTACCTGGATTTATTGATAGTCCCATGTTCTGGCACCATCTGCTAACGACGTTAACAGTAGTTTGCATAAGCTCGGGTAGAGCTGATTCAAACTTTCCTTTAACACATATGACAATGTCATCAGCGTATCCTTGGGTTAAGGCCGGTCTCAGCGAGTAAATTTAATAGCTCATCCACAACCAGGCGCCAAAGGAGTGGTGATAAAACTCCGCCTTTTGGGCAGCCTCTAGTGGCCATGATTGGTGTGGATTCGCCTTTCATGGTAGCTGTTATGCAGCGTTTCTCGAGCATATTGCCAATCCATCTGACGATGCAAGTTTCTATGCCTCCATCATCGGATACTCTCTTGATCGAGTCAAACTGCTAGTAAAGAAACGAAACCTCAAGCTACTATTATTGCTGTCATGGCCCGTAGAACGTTGCGAGTGTTATTATTATTATTGCTTAAAACTCTACACTTTCAACTTCTAATCCAGATTAAACAGTACCACACCACTCCAAGCTGTAGTAGCAAACTCGATCTTCATTCAATAAAACGGGTGCAATAGCTAAGTAATTTTAGGGCACAGGATAAATTCCTAATATGCATGCTATGCTGCTTTACAGGCAAAGATGAAGTATAAGGTAGAAAGGTTAAAATATATTAAATATGCACTGCGTCATCACAAACAGATGCTTTATTTTTAAAAGTATGGAAAACAAGAGTGAACCTTATAAAACTGCATATTTTGTGGCAGAACACTCAAGGCCTAACAATAGAATACGAGATGCTAGAATGAATAAAACTTCAGACACAAAAGCCAATTTCGTTTTGTGCTCCAAAGGAAGGACGACCCACCTTTCTTTCAATTTGGATTTATACATGTCGATTATTTAATAAATCTATCACAGTTTACACATACTGTATATTAAATTCATTTTGTGAGAAACAACCTTACCAGCGAAGCTTTATACTCTGATTGTACTTCTGTGTTGCCACTTCAGTTCACTTAACATTCATGGAGGAGCCGCGATTCCTAAAATGAAATACTAATACAGAGGCTGGCTCGTTAGCTGGTGTAGGTCCGGTGCTATCCCACGGTTCACTATTCTGGGGGCCAGCCCTAAGTAAGCGCTACAATCACATTACATTTGAGATGGCTCAAGCAACTGCAAGTATAGGCACTACGGGTACCCTTCACTTAACTCGAATAGATGCATTAAATGTTTCTCTGCATTAGAGAGCAAATCATCATTGGTGTCATCAGACTGATTATTGTTCTGTTCTGTAGGATCCTTACTATACTATTCATAGCAGTAGAGTCGACGGTGTGCAGAGGAGATTTACTAGATTTGCTTAGAACCTTAACTGAAGTGCGGACTTGTCTCTCTATGATGTAAGATGTCAGTCAATTGACTTACAAACGTTATCTACTCAACGTAAGACTTGCAATATTATGTATATAAAAGATCTGCTGAATTACAGGGTTGTTTCTGCTTGCTTGTTTGAGAACATTCTCTTTTACATTTCCTCAAGAAATTTTAGATTTTATTCTACTCTAAATGAATCACTTCATCAATAAGTCGGTATTTTTGACAATTCAATCTTTGTAGCGGCATGATTGATTTTGTTGAGAACATATATTTTAAAAAATCTGCATTTTTTTGGCCTTTTTTTCTTAACATATTTTTGCCAGCTTATTACGTATTTTGTTGGTATTAGTCCCTAAATGCAGGAAAGAGGGAAATTTCGATCTCCTAGCCAGTAAATCCCCCGATTACCCAAAAGAAATGACATCCTGGTTATTTAAGCTTTGGGATCAAGGCAGCGCTTAAAAGCCTACTTGCAGTCGAGCTGACCACGTGAACCAGCCAACCAACCGAGCACATACATAGGTCAATGAAGACCATTGTGATGTCTTGCGTAATACTATTACTCGAAACTTTCTGTATCTTAATGAATCACAGAGGCATGTAATTCAGCTGTTAAAACTTTGCGTTATGCATTAGCACAAATTAAAATACGAAAGTAAACAGTAGGAACCTTTAGAGCTAAACAAATTGTTACTAGATTTTTTGGGAAAATGTGAGTCAGGGAGTTGGTGTAAAAGAAAGTGAGTGGGTGATTTTCTTCATTCATTCCAAGGTAAGAAAGCCTAATGGCAAAGAAATTAATTCTTCTTACACAATGTTTGAAGTTTGAAAATGTTTGAACGTGGTGAAGGATATAACTCTGAATAAGTCAAGGGAATTTCCGATATTTGTCTCAGTAAAAATTTGCTGAGATGTCTTTTTTCTTTGTTGATCTAAGTTTCTTGCGAGTTTCTAAGAAGAGAACCATTCTGTTTCCAGAGTTTTCGAATAACGTAAATCCAGCATAATTCTAAGTGAGCATATTAAATGAAAAGAATACCTACTGAAAACACAGCTGGAAGTTAAGAAACATAAAGCAAACGGAATATTCCGAATGAGTAAATAAACACATTTTAGTATGAAAAAGGATAATTGCAGATTCTTTTTTTAAATAAAGGTAATCAAAACAAATATACTGTTTTTACTAAATTAAAAATATTCATCTAAACTAATTAAATCAGTTATAATGAAGCATATGTAATTCTATAATCATTATATTTCCTTCCATTGCCAAGTACCACCCCTCCCATCTCTTCTCGAATTACTTTCATCCGAGAATCCTGACCCCTTTTATCAAACTCCTTTCACGGGTGCAAATAATAAAGCACATACCTATAAAAAACTAATAAGTAATCACTTCTTTCGTCTTACTTTGTCACTCCTGTTATCCTTCCACAGTTCCCCAGGGGATTAGCAGAAGGACCCCAAGAAGAACAAAAAGGATTTGGTGAAGGAATAGCAATAGATAAAATAGAATACAAGAATTAATAGTAGCTATGTACATTTATAAAAAGAAATAAGTTAGCCTACAATAATAGACATAGTTAAGATTGACTAGATAATACTAGAAATAAGTAATATATTATAAACAAATGTAAGTAAAAAGGAAATTGAACTACTAAAAGTAAAAAAATATCTGCAACTGTAGTATTCCTAAGAATTATATATTTGCTATAGCTGATATGGGATAATAAAACAAGTTTTATTTTCGCAAACATTTCCTGTTATATGCTGCAAAGATCCTGCTGACCAATTCAAAATCCGCGCAGCAAACAGTATAGGGATTGCAGTGCTAACCTTTTTCATAGTTCACTTTTTTTTACAAACATAACACCTTAATACCGAGTTTTTCTTTTGTGCATAATTTTAATTTGCCGTTTTTCTTAAAAAAAAAAAAAAAAAAAACAGATCCGGAGGAAATATAGAAGAGATAAATAAGATGTGAAAGTTATTTTTTACCTCAGTATGTTGGCAGAACTGTTGCAGCATGCATCAAAATTTGAAATTTTCCAAACCCATGCAGCATGCATATGATACGTGGATTACGAATTGCGCCATATGATCCCATGATATCAAACCTTGCATCACAGCTGATGCATGCTGCACCTTTGGCCTATACTGTTGTTCAATCACTAACATATAATAGAAATGGACTAGCCTTCCTATCTAATTCCTTTAGTCAAAAATAGCACAAATTTTGGGTAAATTCAATTTGTTCCTTTTCATGCAAGCTCAAAATGTACGCAACTGTAACCAATTATGAAAAGAGTACGGTTATATTAAATGAAATGCATTGGAATTGACATAAAAATTCAGACAAATATATTAATCACATCTTCAAGCCCAATAAAGTTTGACATCAAATCTGCAGAGGAGCAAATTTTTCTATGCTACCGAATTATTTAAAAGAGAACATTGCTGTTATTAGAGATGTTCAGCTGAACTCTATGAATTAAGGGAAAATAGAGACGACAGACTAAGACCATATAATAAATAGCGGTACCCAAAAATTTGCTGATGCATACAATGGTTTGAATTATTTCAATAACATTGTAGGAAAGAAAAATTTAGGCTTAGAATATTAATAAAATAAAGATGGAATAAAGAAAAAATTGGGATGGAAAGATGGAAATTTTTTTTAGATAGTTGCAACTACTTCTTTTTTTATTTTAAAGGCAGGGGATGAGAGATCTCAATCACGGAGGCCAGAGCGGCCCTTCATGCTGCAACTACTTACTAATATACATTAATCCAAAGACGTGCATAAGGGTCTCATGCTGTGAATAATATTTAAAGAAAATTACCTTTATATCTTCAAGACTTCGGAGACTCTCATATTTCTCTGTTAACTCAGCTACTTGCTGTTTCAAAGGCTCTGATTGCTATGAAATCAAGTTATAGATAATAAGAAAAACAAAAACAATGGAACTTACTTTATTATGGCATTGTAATCGATACTTGTAGTCATTGTACATGAGACCGCATTCATTTAATTTCCTCATGATAATTTCAATTTGAGTAGCCTTCAAAAAGAGTTGATAGTTTTTAGTGGGATCCAATCTATAACAAAATTCAAAATTATAAAAATGCATTGTTGATACACACCGGCCGCATACTCTTTCAAAAAACTTCTGGCGCTGTCTTGATTCAAGACGAATACGGGATTATCAGGCTGAATATTATGATATAAAAGAATTTTATGCAATTCATCTGTTCGTTTAGAGATTATTTGGCCAAATTCATTTTTTATTTTATATTGAGAGACACCCTTGTCTGAAATTTGACGAATTACAGTGATCTTATTGCCATAAGTGTCCCAATCGAATGCATTTGGGGCATCATTAGCTATTTCAATTTCAATTGTTGATGAAATTTCTCCATTTTTAATGAATTCTGTAAATGGGACATTTTAATATATTACGATAAAAAAAATCACAACAATAAAAATTACGTTTAATGTTGGTGCTGCGATTCGTATCTTTGGCTCTCGTTCCTAGTCCTACTACCAGAGCGGTCAAAATTGCACTTTTCCCACTCCCATTGCTTCCAACTAGAAAATTTATTTGCCTGTTGAAATCCACAACCAAATTGGAGTGGCACATGAAATTTGTTAGGTGAATCCGAATAATCTTTCCATTTCGAATGGAAGCGTTATTTGGAACCACTGTATTTTCATCCTGTTCAAAATAAAAAAAAAAAACACTATAGAGAATAATACAAAAATTCAAGTATATTTACTTGACTCGCTGCAACATGACGTTTTTTCGAAGATGTTGCATCTAAATTATCCTTTCTTGCACGCTTCATAATTGATAACAAAAACAAAATAAAAATAAAACAAAACTTCCCAACTTCCCTCCAGAGCAAGACGCTATATTGCTGTTGACTTCAAAAGATAAGTGTACTTGAATTTGACGTAAAGCCTTGTATCTTCTTCTTCGTCTTTGGTTATGATCCGGAACTGTGGGCTCGACGCGCGAGCAGGAGTTCATTCACAATGGCTTGACCTTATGGGGTATAACGCCAAGAATGTGTGCCGTGTCCGGCATTGTTGTTTTTATTTGTGATTGGGCGCGTTCACTGCCACTGCCACTTTGGTAGCGTAGTCGTTGCCGTAGTGTGTTCTGTCACACCGGCTACGATAGACTATCAAAGTGCGTAGTGAACGATAGTTGTTGCAAGCCTCCTTCCAACGCGTTTTTTAACTTACAACAGAAGGCAGTTCGGTTGTCTTATCATCTTGCATGCAAGTTTATTATTATTATTATTTTATATACACTTGTACATTTCTATTCTTACTCCCTATATATTATATTATAAACTTTATATATCTTATCCAATGCGTGTTTCTAAACTTACTCAAGCCAATTACATTACATTTCCTAATTTAATGCCTTCTATACTTAAACTACCCTCAGACTACTATTAGTAGGTATAAGAGTATTTATTATTGTTTTCCTTTGTTAATTAATTTCACCGATTATTAATTTGCGTCACCATTTCCGGTTGAAAGGACGATCGCGGCTATCCTTTTCGTAAATTTTGCTAACGTATTGATGTTTTTGATGTCGTCACTTAGATTATTGAATAGGGCAACCGCTGTTGACCAGGATTTGCCTTCCTTTTCAGTTCTGGTTGAAGCTATCTTCAAGTGATTACTTATTCTGGTATTAAAAGAATGAATGTCCGAGTTAGTGAGGTATGCTATGTTTGGCTTCGTGAGTCCATGTAGTATTTTGAAAATGAATTTGAGCTTCTCCATATAAATTATTTGCTCGATTTTGAAGCGATTGCATATCTCATATACTCTTTTCGTTGGTGTCCGCTAGTGTAATTTGTACAAGGTTTTCAGCGCTTTACTCATTGTTCTTTAGTATCTAGTATCTAGTAATACTTATTTTAACTTCGAATCTTGTACTTCGCATTTTACTTGTGATGATTCACATTATAGCTTGTATAATCGTTCATTCTCACTGCTGATCTTGTATATCATTTTCTTTTAAGCCTTGAATAATGCATATTTAACTCTATTTTTGGGTTATTTTATTTTATTTTGTTTTATTGTACTTTATTGTATTTCATTCTGTTTCATTTTATCTTATCTTATCTTATCTTATGTTATATTTTATTTTATTTTATTTTATTTTATTTCATTTTTCATTTTATTGCATTATCTTTACTATAGCTTTATAACTTAATGTACCTATAATTCTAGTATTAGTTTCTATTGCAATGAGTCTGTTCATTGCTCCTTTGTTAGTCTTCTTAAAACTTGATTCTACTGCTTGTACCAAATAGCTATTACTTACTCGATGTACCTAACGTTTGTAACGTAGCGTAAGCTGAGGTTCTTCAATAAATATATTTTCTATTCTATTCTATTCTATTCTTTTGATTTTTACCATGTTACTATTCGACGTATGAGACCACGCTAAGATTCCATATCTGATTTTCGACAATATATGTGTTTTGTAGATAAGATTCACTGTATGTCTTGCCAGTTTACTACATTTTCTCAACTCTCCTACTAAAGGTGTATTTTTGTTTTGGATTAGCTGTGTATGTTTGCCTCAATTGAGTTTGCTGTCAATAGTGAGCCCAAATATTTGATGCTATCAGAGGTAAGCCTCCCACTTCTACATTTAGCTGTATTTCAGGTTTGTTTATTTGCTGGAATATTATATATTTAGTTTTATTGGTATTAACCGTAAGTTTATTACCAGGCTATCCAATCTTTAAATTTATTCAAGTCCGAGTTCATTATTTCCTGTAGATCGGCACCATTATAGGCTTTATATAACAGATTGGTTATTTATGTTACTTATATATATTAGATATAGCAGTGGCACTAGTATAAATCCCTGGGGTACTACTTCTTTCACAATTAAAGGCAGGCTAAGTTCCTCCTGAATTTTCACTTTCACTTTTTCAATTCTGTTTGTCAAGTAAGATCTGAATAGGTCATTGACTAGTCCACGTCTCTTTTCTCCTCAAGAAATTGCAATAACAGACGATGATTTACAGTATCAAATGCCTTACGAAGATCTACAAAAACCACTCCAACGTATAAGCCCTGGTCAAGGTAAGTGTTTATTGTATTCATAGTTTCTATTATAGCATTTTCAGTGCCACATTTTTCTTGAAAACCAAATTGATTCCTATCAAAACCACCAGTCTTAAGTAAAAACCGTTTAAGGCGCTTGTCAATAATTTTTTCGATTAATTTGCTGAATACGCTAGTCAATGCAATAGGCTTGTAATTTTCAGAATTGGTTCTTTCTCCACTTTTATATATTGGTGTAGTTTTTTTGAGACAGTCCGGGTGATTACCAGTTTCGAAAATTTGATTTATTAGATCCTTCAGTGGTTCGCTCATTAAACCTGATACCATTTGAAGATCTTCCGCTGTAATGCCATCCTCACCAGGGCTGAGTTTTTTTTAAACCATTGATCAAACTTTCAACTTCCAGTGAAGTGACTGGAGTTAAATACATAGAGAGTTCACTTATAGTATTTCTAGTTGGCTCAGTGAACTGAATCCTCGAGGATAGAATCTGGCTCATTTCATTGTAGAAAGTGTTTAAGATTTCTGCGTTTTCACTTGCTGTTAGTCCTTTTCTCCCTTTATAAGATAATTTATCAATAACTACATCATCCTTTTCTTCTCATTCAATATATCATTATTTATAACCTTCCATAATTTCCTGGAGTCACCTTCAGCCTTTTCAAGTTTGAAGTTAATGTGTCGTTGTTTGGCAATTTTTATAGATTTATTGATCAGTTTGCTATAAGTCTTGTACCTTCTGGTTAATTCCATATCCAATTGGCTTGCTTTTAGCTTTTTGTAAAACTTGTTCCTGACTTTCATTCGGTCAATTATTTCCGGTGTGATCCAATTTTTGCTGCGAGTTCTAATTTTTTTTATCATTAAACTTGCAGTCTTAGCTGTTTTTATGAAGCCCATTAAAGACTCCATGCTCATGTTCTGGGCAGTTCGAATTTTTTCCTGAACCATTCTCCTAAATTTTTTCACTACCGTTTTTTTCCTGTATATATATCGTATTGGTTCCAGCAAGGTTATACACGTTTTTATGCCTATGTGCAAAGCTCTGTGATCCGAGTACGGGTTATCTTCAATTTTGAATCCTATTTCAAAGCTAGAAGCATCAAGGTTGGTTAATGCATGATCAATAATCGTTGCCGAATCAGGCGTTAATCTTGTGGCGTTATTTGTATTGATTAAGTTAATAGCTGTGTTCTTTTGTGTCAGCAGAACAGAGCAGAACAAAGAATACACAAAAGAACGCCTTATTCATTTTCATAGAAGATTTATAAATGGAGCGAACAGGACAAATAGTTCGCTTCAATCGACAGCACAATTTGTTCTCTCCAGTATATGGGAGTTCTAGAACAAGGTACACAAAAGAACACAGCTTATATTATACCCATTTAAATGTACTATATCCATGTAGTTTAGCACACATTGTTGATTACTAAGTTAGTCGGTATTTGTGTCCGCCATTAGTAGGAGGTTGTTATGCCTTTCTAATTCGGCATCGAGATATTCAAGGAAATTATTAATGGTATCCACTGGGCTTCTATATAATGTTAATATTTTAATTTTCTTGTTTTGTGTACTTGTAATTTGGACTAACACTGTATTATACTCGCTCTTAAATTCTATTACCGAATGCTTTATACCTTTTTTGATGTAAATTGCAATAAAAAATGGCATTGAGGCGTAAAGTCATGCGTATATTGGAAAATTATAGCAATAAAGGAAGTAGCAGAATGATAAAAACCCAAGAAAAAGTTAAGAGGAAGGTGTTGGTAAATGATGTAATGCAAATGATCCCAGAAAATCTAATTTTTCCAGAATGTCATATTACTATTGTTATGTAACTATGTTGAGTGATTGGCTTGGACGTAAAGTCCAGACTGCCAGCATGAGCTGACAGATCACTCGACGGACAGCGTTGACTGCAGGGCGGCACGCTAGCTCGCCTCGGCTCATTGGCGGAGAGTGTGGGGAGGTTCCACGAAAAACCTGCCCTGCCGTCTGCCATAATCAAGAAAATATTCGTGCCTACCAACAACTAAATAGCCGGCACACATTCGGTCCTGAAGGGACCCTTACGTCACCTAACTATATCCATCGTCGAAGGCGCAGATGATCTGTCTTCTTGTATGCCCCAGCCACTCATCTGACTCTGAGCGCAAGATTTTTCAGAGTCCCAATTTGACCTGTAGGGAGAGAATAAATGAGCGAACCTAGACGACCTTCATGCGAGAGGGGCTCCGGGAATGTGAAGGAAAAAGTAAAAAGCGTTATAGCATCTTTACGTTATAAACGGATTCCAGTTTAATGACTATGAACTTGTACTATTAATAATTTCATGTAAATAAAGGACTTCGAGCTAATATAATTACTATATCTAGAAATACTAAGATGTCTTTAGACTATCAATTTCAGCTTGTACGAGTTCCTGACATTTGACAACAGGAAAAATTACTCTTTACTAATGCGTGCATACTATGCATGCTTACTGTGTGCAAATGCTTCATTCAATGAATTTAATATTGGTTAAACTTAAGACATCATCGTCTGTATTATGTTACTAAAGCTAAATACAAATATATTATGTACATATTCTCAGTTAAGTATCTCTTCGCTTCCATTGGTTGAGATCACTAGAGTATAACGAGGATTTTTATATCCCACAATTTCTTAGTTATTTAACAACAGCTCAATTGTTCTAACCTCGAGCTAAAGAAAACCTTTCTCCAACAAAAAAAACTCCGTTCAGTCGTTTCCTAAATCCTACCCTTAACATAATTACTCTTTAAGGTTATATAGTCACGAATATAATGCTCAACTCAGTATTCATTGCATATAAGTTTAAATGAATGTATAAAAAGATATTTTCAAGTAATAAATATAAATACTCAATTTTTAAATGAATGTATAAAAAGATATTTTCAAGTAAGAAATATAAATTCAAAGGCAACAACTTACACATTTTCTTATTGGTGAGGATCCATCGTAGAGGCGCCTCCAGGACGTTCCAATATACCACTGGATTCTAATTTAAAAGTTTAAAATTAACAATGACGTAAATGTGTATTTCGTAGGCCCACACAGTTGTTAAAACTTAAATCTACCTCTAACATGCGTATCGAATCTTTAAATCTTACTATAGGAACTTTAGCTTCTACCAGGCTGAACTGCTAAAAAAAAACTGATTGCGAGAGATAATCTTTCAGTAGAGTTAAATTAAAACAGCCTCATGTCAGATGATGTCAGATGTTTCGCCATACACGCATCGACATCGGACATATCAGCTTCAAATCCTGATTTTGTTGATAAGCCATCTTAGTTGTCACATATAAATACCGCCACAGGTACATTTTCTTATGTTTCTTTCGTTCATGCTGACGTTACGAGTTTTGACCACATTCCCTATGATACTTAATCCCCTTTAGACCCTAATAAAAGAGTTTTTGGAGTGTCTTTCGTTTCGACAGGATGTGCTCTAACCAAAACTTGTCAGGAGGTGTGAAATTTTTCTGAAAATTATGTGTCCGAAGATTAGGGTATAGATGTCTATGACCACTGGACGTTCTGTGATGGGGTTGACTGGTTATTTCTCGAATTATAATTCCATTCCCCCCTTTTTTTTAATGGTTTTTAGTTTTAACCGCAATATATATCTGTGATGTGTGATTAATGTATTTTTCACTAGTTAATTTAAACGTCAATCTCTTTGATTTCGATTAGAAAATTCTAAATTGTATTTTGATGATTCTTTTTTATGATTCTAGTAAATTATTCGCGGCAGACATTAGACTGTCCCAAGAACAGGATCTCATTTCTGATTGTTGCGGCTTTTATAAGGCGCATATTTTATATACTCGTTCGTGTGGTCAAAAATTTTTTTTTTATTTCCCGCAAGTATTTTTTTCACAGCGTAGAGGCGGCGTACGTTTGCAACATTTGCAGTAAACTTAAGTTCACAACAAGAGTTGTTATTTTGCACTGTAAAAATTCGTAATAAGAATTGTTATTTTGCACTGTAAAAAGTTCGAACCTAAGATGATTCCTGCCCAATCTTCCAGGTCTTGACGAAAATCTCCCAATCGTAGAGAAAATGTGAGTTGTGTTAGGAGGTATCTATGGATAATCAGATTTTTAGTTGCCCATGTGGGATTTTACTAGCAACTTATCATGTGCCCAAAAAGGCGCCACAGCTCGCAGCAAAGTAGTTTCTTCTAACCCAAAAAAAAAAATCGTAAGCTCTCGTCGCGGATGACTTTTTCAGCACTTTATACTGTAGGATTGCTCCCGTAAAAACGCTGTAATTTGCTGATTATAATAATATTTTTTTCCCAAAATTAATTTAAAGGCAACAAAAACTAATCACACTTTTGACTTCCTCACGGAATGAACGTTTTTCCAGACAGACCTCTGGTTCTTCTTCTTCTTTATTTTTCTTCTTGCGAATGTCACACCGAGCTCGAGGAAACGCACTTCTCTCGGTCTGGGTGCGTTCAAATATTCCGTTTGACAGCAGCCGGCGTACACCCTGCAGTATCTCGTGTAGCATATTGCTATATGCAATACGCTACGACAATAACACTATCACCTCATATGGTTTTTCATAATGCAAGTTCGCTGAAAGCTGAACTGCCAGCATGGCAGTAGAGGTTACACGTGCAAGAAGTATGGCAGTGCGACATGTATGCAACCCCCGGGTAAGTTTCATGAAATTGAAACTACCGTTACCAACGCCACGCTTAGCTCACTGTTAAGCCTAGTACAAAGGGACGACCCAGACGAGAACTTTTTAGGGATGGAAGGAATTGAATTGATAATATTTCTAAAAACAGGTAGTTAAAATTATTTGGAAATATTAAAAAAAAAATGCATAATGTATACAATAAAACAAAAATAACAATGATATTGAAAATACGGCCACGAGAAGAAATCCAATTCATCCGTACTAACAGCAAAGAAGTACAAAACTACGTTAACTACAAAAATCCGGTCAATAAATTTATCAAATCTCAGCGCGGACCTTAGTACTATGCTTAAGAAGTAAACAGCTACCAAAAATATTAAAATGGAAGAAAACCTATACAGTTAGTAAAAGATAAACAGTTCCTGTGGGACATAAAATAAAACTAAGTATTATTATACCCTAGATGAAATCATAGGGGTATACCAAGTTTGTCATTCCGTTTGTAACAACTCGAAATAATGATGGTAGAGCAAAATGGATTGGACACCCATTCATAATATTAAAAAGTAAACTTAAGTTCGAAAATGAGACAAATCGGGCAACTCCTTCGTGGGGTTGACATAAAAATTTCGTTTTCCGCTATATATTTGGATACTGCCTGAGAACGCGTCGACGTAGAGATCTGAAATTTCGTACATGATGTTTTTACTACATTAGCAAGTAAAATGTCAAAAATAGACCAAATCGGGCAACTCCTTCTTGGTGTTGCCATATAAAAATTTCGGTTTTTTACGTATACTTTGATCAGTCCAAGACATTTTTATTGTACTAAAAACTTCTTCAGAATACGAAATCCTATAAAATTGGTTATAATCGTTTTTTCTGTGCGACAAACCGTTCTAGAAATATATGCGAAAAACAACTTCAAAATCAATACTTGAATAGATCGGTGACCATACGAAGTTTAATACGGGCATTCATCTAGGGTATCCTAAAATTGGTCTTAGACCAATTCTAGCTTTTTTACTTGTTTTTACATATAATTGGTACATCTCGAAAGCAATCACAAAAAGCATGTATTTATCGTAATTTTGGACCACCTTCTACTTTAAACAGGGTGCGAATCTTACACATGCAATTTTTGGTAGTTCAAGTAATAGCCTTCTGCTTTAAACAGGGCCGGAATGTTACAGGTACAATTTTTGCCAGTTTGAGTGATAGCCTTCTGCTATAAATAGGGTGCGAATATTACAGGTGCAATTTTTGAAAATTCGAGCGATAGCCTTTTACTTTAAACAGGGTGCGAATCTTATTTATGCAATTTTTGGGAGTACGGGTAATAGCCTTCTACTTTAAACAGGGTGCGAATATTTCAGGTACAATTCTTGGCAGTTTAAGTGATAGCCTTCTATTTTAAATAGGGTGCGAATTTTACAGGTGCAATTTTCGGTAGTTCGAGTGAGAGCCTTCTACTATAAATAAGGTGCGAATGTTACTGGTGCAATTTTTGAAAATTCGAGCGATAGCCTTTTACTTTAAACAGGGTGCGAATCTTATACATGCAATTTTTGCCAGATCGGGTAATAGCCTTCTACTTTAAATAGGGTGCGAATATTGCAGGGACAATTTTTGGGAGTTTTAGTGATAGCCTTTTATTTTAAATAGGGTTCTAATTTTATAGGTGCAATTTCCGGTAGTTCGAATGACAGCCTTCTACTTTAAACAGGGTGCGAATTTTATGCATGCAATTTTTGGTAGTTCTGCTTTAAACAGGGCGTGAATATTACAGTTACAATTTTTGGCAGTTCAAGTGATAGCCTTCTACTATAAATAGGGTGCAAATTTTACAGGTGCAATTTTCGGTAGTTCGAACGACAGCCTTCTACTTTAAACAGGGTGCGAATCTTATACATTATTCACACCCTGTTTAAAGTAGAAGGCTATTACCCGAACTGCCAAAAATTGCATAAATAAGATTCGCACCCTGTTTAAAGTAAAAGGCTATCGCTCGAATATTCAAAAATTGCACCTGTAACATTCGCACCCTATTTATAGTAGAAGGCTATCACTCAAATTGGCAAAAATTGTACCTGTAACATTCACGCCCTGTTTAGAGCTGAAGGCTATTACTTTAACTACCAAAGATTGCATGTATAAGACTCGCATCCTGTTTAAAGTAGAAGACTGTCATTTGAACTACCGACAAAACTACAATTGTATTATAGTCCGGGGGCTACGAATTCTAGGTTTTATTAGTTGACGCATGGATTAGTGGCTTTCGCTGTATGCTTGTTTTATGTACCAGAAATTTACCCTTTGACAAAATTTTTGTTGGTTTTAATAAATTTTTGTTGGAATGTTCTTCCCGTAAAATATCAAACAAATGAGTTTGATTGAAGTAACGCATCTACTTTTTTGATTTAATCAATTAGTTTGTTGGATTCTTCAAATTATTTCTTTCTGTGTACCATTAGTCCCGAGAAAATTTTCTGAATCGGGGAAAAAGTACACCACTCGATACTACTCAGCGAGACCTTTAATTTGATATGCAACTAGTGGTATTGGAAACACCCCCCGCGCCAGGGGTTTCTACAATACAACCTAAAAGTATGCAGAGAAAAATTTTCTTCTACGAATTGTAGCTGGTAATGACTTGAGACAAACAGTGAAACCCGTTTTCCGATCAGACATAATTCTACCTAGTTAGAGCCGATCTAAGCTGCGAAAAATTTAGTACCTTAGTTCGAATAAAATACTGGGAAAGACTAAAAAAGTGAATATGGGAATGGCTATAAATAGCTATTTAAGCATCTGAGTTTAGAATTGGATTCTGTACTAGATTTTCCAAAATGTACTCAACCAAATTTTGACCCCTTCCTCCAAGGCTTCCCCAGCTTAATTGAAATAAACAGTGTTAATAAAATATATTCAGATGCAACGTTTAAGGGGGTCACCCCATGTGACTGACTCAAACATTTTCTTTTTTGAATAAATTGCATCCAAATATAGTGCAGAATATATGGGTAAAGAGATTTTCTGATATTCGGAGCCATACGAAAGTTACAGCGTTGATCAGGGCAGGTATTTGGAGCGCGCGCTCGAGCATCGGACCACTTTTCTTACCTTTCGGATTCTTACCTGAGCCCTTTTAATACAAACACACGTTTAAATGGTATATATGTTATATGTTATATCTCTAAACTCAGTTTTTGTTTCCAATATGACTGTTAGTTTAGTCTTAATTGAGCATCCAAAGTGTGCGAATTTTATTGGCGATAATCGTATTTGAACTTTTAAATGCGTTTTTCTCAAAACTACGTTTTCTAACTGGTCTCACGACATTTCAAAAACGGTTTGACCGATTGACTCGGCACATGTATAGTCATCGAGTGAACTAAAATAATGCAAAAATTCCAAACCATTTTTTTTTTCGCAAAATAATCGAAAAAAATCACGAAATTTGATTGAGATTTGATTAAGGAAAATAGCTAGTTTTTCACAAAACACCCTGGGCGTACAGTAACAGTTAGGAGCTCATTACATGCACAACTTTGTGGACTTTCCAGTGACTGCTCAACCAGACTCTTACCCCTCTCCTTTCAACTAAAAATTTCGGATTTTCTTACCTCTTTTTTTTAATTTAACATCTATTATTTTTGCAAAAAAGTCGTTACCATAATTTTTTTTTATAAAAACTTAAACTGTAGACTATCTTATTTAAGTTGACCTATTACACCCGATGTATTAACTGTAGCCGTTAAACATTTATTAATTCATAACCTATTCAGGTCACACCGAAATTAGACGATATTATTTTAAATGACATGCTAAGGGAACAAATTATCGCTGAGAATAAGTTTGAAAATAGGTTTGAGAATAGGCTTAGAGCTAATAACTCTTAAATGTGTGTTGCGAAAAACTAGCTTTTTTTCTTAATCACCCTGTAACTCCGAAACGATTGATATGCCCCCCCCCCCTGCCATACGATTTTTTGTTTGTCTAGGTGAGTACTATTATCTCTGTTGACCACCATGGAGGAAACACCCTGTATAGTAAAAAGTTCAAACTTCTATATTTTTTTTATTGTTCGTCAAAACAAAATCCCAAAAAAAGCTAAAAAATAGGCCGTCACACGGGGTGACCCCCTTGACATCTCTCATGTCTGGAGGTCTCGGGACTGAAATGGGCATTGCCATTTCAGGTCTCTCCGTCGACGCGTATCTACTCAGGTAATGTCAAAATATAGAGTAAAAAACGACATTTTGTATGGCAACCCTACGAAAGAGCTACACGAATTTGCCCATTTTCGAACTTAAATCTAAAATTTGTTTAAAAAGGCCGACAGACGGACAGACGGACGGACATGCAAAAATCAAAATAACTTTTAATATTATGCGTGGATGTCCAATCCATTTTGCTCACTGACATATATATAAATGGACTGCTTGATCTCCTGTTTCATGTGGCACCAGTTTTGATTTCAGAAAGTATGCTCTCATGGTCAATGCTACCAACTGTCGTAAACTGCCGCTATATTTAAATTATTTGGAAATTTACGTATATGCATGCCAGTGGAATTTACCGAGTTTACCACAAAGGTATTTGGGACTATTTGTATCGTTAAATTTTAATTATGAGTCGAAGGAAGTGTTTTTTACAAGGATTCTTACAAGCAATTTCTCGTTGCTAATCGTTACAGTTCAGTGGGAAAGTATGCTCTCACGGAAAGAGACAGGAATATGAAAGTGGTGCCATTTGCTTTCATGCATTTTTGGTTCAACAAGCAGTCCATTTATATACATGTCAGTGATTTTGCTCTACCAGCATTATTTCTATGCGTTACAAACGGAATGACAATCTTAGTAACCCCTTTAGAATTCATCTACAGTAAATGCTCTTGGTCATTTATTTAAAAAAAAAAAAACAATCATGCGGATTGCCTAAAGATCTTAAATACGAAAGGAATAAGGATTTGGATAAAACTTATTATTTTTTTTCCGTTTTTTAAAAAAGCCGCCAGGTTTTTGAATGAATGAAAAATATCCATCGTTACTAGAGTTTGTTATTTCACGTGATCACACATGAAATTGAGTGCACGTGTATTTATTTATTTTGAAATTTAGCACAGCACCCCAGTGTTGTGTTGGGCAAAATAAATATACTATTCAAAATAAAAGTTCGAAATTTATTTCAGCACATAATAACAAATATTATTTCTATATTAAGGTAAGGAATTTAATTAAGTAGTGACATGTTTTGGTACAAAAAAACTAATATGTCGACATTTTCTGGCAATAGATAGCTTCTTTTTGAAGTTACAATTTTTCCAGCTGTAGAGAAGCAACGGTCTGAGCTAGTAGATGTTGCCGGAATAGGCAAATATTTGTTTGCCAGCATTGATATATCTGGATATTTCTTTTCGCATGATTTCCACCATTCATAACGGTCCAAATCGAATCTGATTTGGGGGTCTGCAAGATAGTCTTCGAATTGAATAGAGGGATCATTCGTCCTACGTACATTATCCTGAAAAATAAATTCAAGGGCACTGCTTTGGTTTGATGATTCCACGTTTTCGTCGGCGTTTGAAGTGGCTGCAGTATTTTTTTGTTTTAGACAATCTCTGATATTTCGTCTGTCTACTGCTGACTCATGCATGAGGTCTTTGAAGCGTGGGTCAAGTAAGGATGCAATTTGTCTTGGGGTAACATTATCAATCACTCGGTTTAAAAGCAGCGGCCAAAGAATCGTCTTCGCTAATTGTTCGGAAGTGATTTTCCAAAATTTTGCATATCTCTAGTCTAACCATGGATACAGTAGATGTATTGTCTCCACAGAAAAGTGTTGTAACAATCTCTTTCAATTGTTTTCCATTCTCGCTCTGCGATTTCTAGCTTTTGTGCAATAGCGCTAGGTGTCGTGCCCCGATCAAAGAGAACTTTGGTTATTGGATTTCTATGTTTCAGCAGTCTTTCTAGCATGAAAAAAACAGAGTTCCACCTGGTTTTACAGCTCTGCAAAAGTGTTTCTTTCGATAAACCTAGTTACTCTTGCTTAGATTCTAAAGCATACTTGTCCACATTGGAATGCTTAAAATGGTAAACAATCTTACTTCCTTTTTCTATTACATGCTCTCTTATATTTTCTGTAGTCAATGCTTTATTGACAAAAATTTGAAAGGTATGAGCAGCACATGTAAGGTCGGCTGCTTCAGGGACACTTTCTAATTCATTCATAATATTCAGAGCATTATGCGTCATAACTCCAATAACTTTGGTGTGAACATTGGAAGCCGTATGACGTACCTCTCTTTCCTTAGTACTTAAGCCAAATGACTTCTTTTTCCACTGGGAATCAATAAGATGCGTCGTGACCGAAATATACGACTCTTGGCATCGTGACGACCAACAATCCGAGGTACAAGCCACGGCAGGAGCAGCATGTAACTCTTTTATAATTGCAGCTTTCACATTTTCTTTAATAGAATGTAACCTTTTCTTTATACACTGTTTGGAGCATATTTTTAACTGTTCCACGCTGGCCATGAATTGTTTGAACCCTTCACTAGAGCAGAAAGATAGTGGGAGTTGGTTCATAGCTATCATTTTTGGGAGCAATTGATGTATCTTCTCCATTTGATTAGGTGTACATTCTCGACTTGGGTTATTTGGTATATTGGAGATAAATCTACGATGTTTTTTGGAGTGTCGAAACTGATGGCTCCATCGAGGACATATCATTTGAAGTAATATTGCTACTTTAAATCAGAGAAATTTCCCTAGTATCAAGATTGCCGCTTGCCTCATTTTGCACATGGCTTTGATCATTATACAAAGAACTGTAAAATATTACAATTTATTATTTCAGGCGCAAATTTTCATAAGTACTTATGTGCCTAACACACGTTTAAATTAAAAAATATAAGAGAAAAATTTACATATCCATTGTTTTACCTAATACAACAAGATTACTATCATCAACTGACTGTACTTGTTTTAAATGCCTTAAAAGTGGTTCCGTTGTTCCCATTTGGCAAGAAAATTCATTATTATCATTATCACAGAAATCACCATTGGCTTCTTCACCCTTTCGCTGAACGTACTGCCAAACCCCGGTCTTCCTTTGCTTGCTTATTATAAGTTTTGTCTAGTGAAGTCACTGTTTCCCGAACAATTTCTATGTCACAAACACAAACCAATACTTCCAAAGCAAAAATAATTAACAGTATTACTAATAAGCAAACGAATATTTAACGAGCAGCCTCAATAATGCATTTTAAATAAGACGGTCCAATTTTGCACTGTGTGCAAATACGTGCATAATTATAATGCAGATAATATTAAAACAAATGTGAACAAGACCAATTCACAACAATAAAAGCGCAACTAATATTTATAATTTACAGGATTTTCACGCACATAACATGTTAAACTACTTATTCTTTTCCACCAAAGGAACTATAACTAGTCTCTTTCCGATATTATAAAGTTTTTGAGATATTGCAACTTTTGAGCCATTATTTCTCGAAAACGAGAGGGAAATCGAAAATTTTGATACAATACTTGCGACTGTATATCACTTCTATTTTCACCTCTGAAAATATTGTAAATTATTTTGAGAGCAACCTGTACTAACATGAACACATAAAATTAAATTTTTACATGATATTTTTGCCGTGATCACATGATTATTAAATTACACGTGATCACGTAGTATCCGGACTTATTCACGTGAAATACACGTGTATTTCATATCACGTATTTAGGTTGTAGCTCTAATTGTTACTCCTACTTTGAACATTGGTTCAAGAAATTTAGTTACTAATAACTGTGCTATTTCTTTAATAAATATTACCCCTAATCGTAATTCCGGAGCAACATGGGTCCACATCCGGAAGACCATGTACATACATATATAAAACTCTATACCAGGGGTGGCCAAGCTTCACTCCTAGAAGAGCCGAATTCCAATAATCTGTCGTGACGGGAGCCAACATAAAAATAAACTATCAAAAACATTAGTTGGCATGGAATTTTCATTTTTTTGAATACGTCTTCAAACATATGCATACATATATTTAAGTTAAGCTATTGTTTGCTGGTAGATGGCATGTGTGTTTGTAACTTAGCCGAGCATTTTCTGAAATTGGGTTCATAGTTAGTAAGCACGGTACGAATTAATTCCGTTAAATGCTCATTTGTGAGTTGTGAACGGTGCTTTGATTTTATAAACTTCATTGTTGAAAAAAGTGACTCACAACAATATGTTGTGCCGAATATGGAGACAGTAATCTGCTAGCAGCTTTCCTTAAATTAGGGTACTTTGATGGTGATACTAAAGGGCTTTCCAATAAGAGATGTTATTTTAATTAGCCCGCTATTTCCGTAGATATCACTTTTGGAGCTGTCATTTTTTAACATTTGACAAGTAGAAACTACGCTATTAATAAAAATGAAACGATACACGATTCAACAACGCATTGAAATTATTAAAATTCACTATAAAAATGGTGAAAATGTGGCAGAGACGGTTCGTAAAACTCGAACATTTTTGGGTCGTCGTGAAGCACCTTGTCGGACCGCAGTACAGAATTTGGTAGAAAAATTCGAGCTGTCGGGACAAGTTAGTGATGTGAAGAATAAAACCCGTCCACGTCGCTCAAGAACAGCCGAGAATATTGCTGCTGTAGCCGAAAGTGTTGAAGAAAACCCAGGTTTGTCCATTCCTCGTCATTCTTTGGAATTAGGTATTCCATAAACGTCCTTACACCGTATTTTGCATATAGATTTGGGTCTTAAGGCTTATAGAGTTCAGTTAACACAAGAACTCAAGCCGGCCGATCATCAACAACGTCGAGTCTTTGCTGATTGGGTCCCTGAAATGCATGAAAAGGATCCGGAATTCCATCGAAAACTCATCTTGAGTGATGAGGCCCATTTCCACCTCGATGGCTTCGTCAACAAGCAAAATTGTCGCATCTGGGTTTCGGAAAACCCAAGAGTTATTGTTGAAAAGCCTCTCTATCCTCAACGTGTGACTGTTTGGTGCGGTTTATGGTCCCGCGGGGTCATTGGACCTTACTTTTTCGAAAATGAGGCTGGAGAAACAGTTACGGTGAATGGATTACGCTATCGACAGATGAATAATGATTTTTTATGGCAGGAATTGGATGGTATTGAGCTGGACAACGTTTACTTTCAACAAGACGGCGCTACGTGCATACAAGCAACGAAACCATTGATCTTTTACGGGAAAAGTTTCCGGACCGTGTTATCTCTCGAAAAGGTGATCACAATTGGCCACCGAGATCTTGTGACTTAACACCTTGCGACTTCTTCTTTTGTGGCCACGTGAAAGAGAAGATCTACGCCAACAGCCCAGCGTCGATTCAAGACCTCAAAGATGGAATTCGTGAGGCTATCGAGGACATAGGGCAGCCACTTTGCGATTTGGTTATGGAAAATTTCATTAAAAGGATATGGTCCTGTAGGCGTGGTCGTGGTGGTCATTTGGCTGATATTATTTTCCATTGCTAACGGCATACAAGAAAGTTTAGAGAAATCTTTAAATTATTCAAATCATCTAATCGGAAGTGAAATTCTTTTAATAATTCTCCTAATTTACTGTCGTATTCACTCAGTTTTTTTTTTCATCAATTTTAGAGAGTCTTGTCTTCAGACGAGAAAAGTGATTGAACATTTTTGCATTTAAATCGCGTTTAAAAAGCTGAATTTTTTTAATAAAACTTAGAACAGTTTGAAAAAGATCAGTAATAACTTTATCTTTGCCTTGTAATGCTAGGTTGAGGGATTGCAGGCATTTCGTTTTGACATTTTAACACTCATACTTGCACACTCATACAATGCAAAGTTATGTTGAAGCAGCGCAACGGAAAATATGGTACGCACTTGCAATAAAAAGTAGATTTGCACGACAACCGATGAAAATGAAAGTATGAAAATTAAATAAAAATTGCTTTAAACTAGGGGGTAGCCTATGTTAAATTTTCGTCATTTAAACATTTGTATGTTAAGCCTGTATTTGCGCTAATAGCCTTTTTCGCATACTCATTTCTTCATTTTTGGATTTAAAACGTCTATTAAAGAATAACAAAGGTTTTCGCATAAGACCGAAAATCTCAAGTGAGTCCAAACACAACTACATATATAAAATTACGGGAATTATCCCACTCGTAGACATTTTCGATTAAGAGCACAAAATAACACAAATATAATAATTGATTTTATTAAATCATATTATATTAAACATTATACATTTGTTTTACTTCCAATTTTATAGCAATTTGAATAAATTATTAAATATGTATTATTTATTTTTTCATTTCTTTTCGAGAGCCGCATTCACTCAATCAAAGAGCCGCATGCGGCTCGCGAGCCGCAATTTGGCCATGCCTGCTCTATACCATTAATTCACTTGAAAGAGGACTTTTCCAAGGCTTTTGATCGTAACATTTAGATTTTAACTAATAAACTAAATTATCTCGATTTTTCATCAATATTTTTTTCAGTAGACTTATCCTGCTTAAGTAATAGGAAACAATATGACAATACTACTTCGAAAGTTATCGGAGCTTTTTTCGAAGTCCCCCAAGGTAGCCATTGGGTCCCCAATTTTAAATTTGGAACATGCCTGGGGTTATTCTTGAATTACGAATGGTTTTTACTAATTTGGTAAATACCGAATGGTTGAACCCCATTGCGAATGGTTTGTATATGAAAATGACGAATACGGATTTCAAGAATACCACATGCACATTCATTCTGAATGGTTTTGCCAACTCAACGTATATGGAATCTACCTTCGTTATTCAAGAATAGAGCCCCTGATCTTTGCTGATGATTTGAAACTATTTACTAAAGTTGGGAATTTAAATGATTGCATTTTTTGCAACAGAAGGGTGCTTTATATTTTTGGTCTATAAAAAACTGTTTTCTTCTAAATGTCTTAAAATGTAAAATAATGATATTCAGTAGAACTGATTCCATTTGTTTCGAGTATAAAATGAGCGAGATCATCTTCACTGTGATTATAATATACATATACACAGTATGTGGCAATTATATTCCATTCTAGGTCTCCTATAGGACTTATAAAGGTGCGCTAGATTTGACGGGCTGAAAGATTTCTGACATCTTGTCAGGAACAGAGAAGATGCGATCTGTTCAGGCTTTAACTTATTGGAAATATTATGTTAAACCAAAACGTAATAGAATGTAATAACAGAAAAAAATAACAAATTAAAGAAAACGTATAGTCCAGTCAATAGGGGCTTTTACCTTACAAAAAGTGGGGTAGTTGTGATTTTTATATATGTTGCTTAGTTTCGCGCCCCGATGAAAAATTCATGTTTTCACCTTTGGACGGGGCTCTGCGCGTTCCGACATCTTGGATTAAAGGTATTGGTTTTTTTTTAAAAATAATTCATCAACGGTTGATTCTACGTCAAAAATGTCTGATAAAAATTTGAAGGAGAATAAAGTCCCTACATTTTTTACCTAAACACTTCTTTTGTCAGTCTGATGTATAACGAGTTACAGGGGCGGAAACGTGAACATTCTTCCAAAAAAATGTAAAGTAAAGTTCTACATACAATGAGCTATGCAAGTGATAGTACACCTTGAACTTTTTAAGAACTAGCAAATATTCTTAATCATCCTGTAACTTCGAAAGGATTGAGATGCCACCGCCACCTTGCATTGCAGTTTTTTGTTTGACTAGGTGACTACTATCACTTCTAGTCCTATGGACCACCATGGACCTGTATAAGGGGTACTATACGTATACATGTTTTTTGGAGAATGTTCACGTTCCCGCACCCTGTAACTCGGTACACTTCAGACTAACAAAAAAAAAGTGTTTCGACAAAAAATGTAGGGAATTTATTCTTCTTAAAATTTTTTATCAGACATTTTTGTCGTAGGATCAACCGTTGAGGAAATATTTAAAAAAAGAACTTTCTTGTACCTTTAATTTAAGTTGGCGGACCGCGCTGACGCCTTCCAAAGATGAAAACTTGGATTTTTCATCGGGGCTCGGAGCTAAGTAACATATATAAAAATCACAACTACCCCACCTTTTGTAAGGTAAAGGTCTTATTTAGTTTTTATTTACTGGACTAGTACAGCAATTGAGTTTCTTACTTGAAAAATTTAATTTAAATCCAGTGCGCGGTGTGAAGTCACACGAAAGATATTTCCTGAGACAGAGCATACCTTGCTTAAAATTCTTTGTACCAAGGGTGGTAATAAATATCTATCTAATCTGAGTATATTAAAGAACTGCAAATATATGTGTGTACTAAATGTACACATACACAGTTATATTATGATAAGGTTTACTTATTATTGCTCTTTAAAGTTGCCTTAACCAAAACAACACGATTATTCACTTCATTTATTTGATCATCTTATATCCGATCCCATTTATATCCATCCTAGAAGTGAATATGTACATTTTTATTTTCTTCCTGTTTCCTACCGTATAGGCCTTGAAGAGTCTCCTGGAATTGAATTGAGGATTCTAGTTTACCGAATGATTTATGAAAGAGATTCCCTAGAGGACCATTAAAGATTGTAAAATTCTTCTGAATTGCTTTTTGTCTGAATTATCTTGAAACTTAAAGTCGTATTTGCTATACTTTTTCAAATTTGGGGGAAATGATTTTAAAATCATATTTTTGCTATGAATGTAAAGATTTTTGCAATTGTATGTATAACCATATAATTCCCCTCACTGTTGTAGGTATAATGGGAAATTCATAATATATATGTATAGATATATATAGACGCGTAAAATTCTACATCTTATCCAAACTTAATCTTCATGATAGCTTCATGAGAAATGAGCTCTATGTCGTACCATCAATCACTGAAATAAAGATATGAATATTTTAACATGCTTTGGGATCACAATTTCTGGGAGTGATTAGATTCGGCTTTTGAAATTGACTACATTTAATGGGGGTATTAGGTATATGTATCTTTATCTTTCAAATGACTGATTTGGGAGAGGAATTTTCAAAATTATTGTTAAGAATGATGAAAGATAAGTAAGTATATGTATGTATATTCAAATAGGTATATTCATATTACTCGCATACGCACCATATAAGTAGAAAACCTGGAAGCCAATTTCAACTTCTTTTATAACTGTGTTCTTTTGTATACCTTGTTCTAGAACTCCCATAAACTGGAGAGAACAAATTGTTCTGTCGATTGAAGCGAACTATTTGTACTGTTCGCTTCATTTATAAATATTCTATGAAAATGTATGAGGCGTTCTTTCGTGTATCTTTTGTTCTGCCCTGTTCTATGGACACAAAAGAACACAGAAATTGTTAATATACATATATAAAGAATGAATTTTGTCGGTCAACATATGCAACTAAATTAATTTTATAGTGTGAGTCTGTTAAAATAAATTGTTGTTATTGCATAAGGATCTTAAGTAACGTTTATTTTTCAAATTCTCGTAGAAAAAATAAGGCAGAAATATGTACATATGTATGTAATTAAGATCCTTTCCACACCTACTTAAGCTCTGTTGGGGCTCTGTTCATTGGCAGTAATATTAAAAAATTTTTGATTAATAATGTAAAAATCACAGTAAACCAATTATATTTATGTTTTGCTTTAAACTTTACTTATAGGGTTTCAGTCCCTGTTAAATGTGTATGAAAGATTTTTATTTTTTTAAATCATCAATAATCGTTATGAGATGATTAATATTTTTTCCATCTCGAATAAAAATCATTTGCTGCTGTTTTTTAATTTTTCTGATAACAATAAAAAACACACTACAGTTTTTTTTTTTTTAAATAAAGAATAAAAATCATGTGATTTTTATGATTCTAATTATGAACTATTTACAGTGCTGTGGAAAATAATAGGTGCTGGTGTTCAAATTCAAATGTTCAGATAAAATGTGAGGTATAATAATAAGTCAGAAAAAATTTAACATCTGAACACCCGAACCTGTTATTTTGCAGAGCACAGTATTGCAGCTTGGTTGTTCTCACAGTTTCAGTAAGCTTACTTAAGAGCTGTTCTTAACGATCAACAGTTAACCGATTCCTCTTCAGAATGGGAAAAAATAATGGATTTAGTTACCATTCTCAAATCGGTTTATACATATAGCTATAAGGAAGCTCCATCGAAAGCAATTATTTATGGGCGATTTCTATAAATTGTGGCTTAAATTGAAATTTCAAGTACAAGCTATGTATCAACACTTGTTCTTCTACAGCTCTAGTATAATGTTTGGAAACAAGAGAAGACATAGCTAGACAAAGAAACCATGTACGCTGCAAGATTTTGAAGCACGTTATCTAGAAAAGACATGCAATAAAAAAGCATTTAAAAAAAAATAATTCTACAATTGGAATCTCTGAAACAAGTAAATAGACAAACTGCCTGTCAGAAAATCTTTATTACAATTAGTATTTTTTTTTTCATTTTTTAGAATGTACCAGTGGACCTGCAGCCGATCACGCTATCAAGGGTGGCTTTACAGGACGAATTATTCTTTGCACACGAATCCAGAACACATTTAATCGGGAAGTTTAACTAGCTTTCGATTTGAGGAAATAGAAAAGTAGCAAGATAAGCAAGATCCACTGGATGCGATGTCTGCAGGGTTTTCTTGCGAATATACGTGCCAACATATATCTCTGATACCCAATTAGCTACAAAAGAATTCCATTTATTGGGATCTTTTGCAATCCAGACTAATACTATTTCTGAGTCACACCAAGCAGTCAAAGCGGTTGGTTTTAGATTTAAAGTGTTGACTGTTGCCTTTAGTAGTTGTGCCAACAAGAGAGCTCCACAAAGCTCTAGCCGAGGAAGCGTAGTTTTTTGCCTTAGTAGACCCACCTTGTTTATATCCGTAAGAAGTGTTGTATGGGTTTTTCCGAACGAATTTACTGTTCTTGAGTAGACTACTGCTGCATAACCCTCTTCTGAGGCATCACAGAATCCATGGATTTGTATCTCTTGAGTCTATCTATAATTGATCCATCTAGGAATTCTTAAATCTTCAAGCTTCGTTAGCTCGTTTCTGAGTTTTCCCCAGGCACTTAGTATTCCTGACGGAAGTTGTTGATCCCAATCTGTACCGGTCTTCCAGAGAGATTACATTAATAATTTGGCTGAAAATGATACAGGTGCTAGCCATCCCAGAGGATCGAAAATATGTTTGATAGGAGATTTCGTTTGATTAGCCTTGATTCCATTTCTTCTGGCTTGAGTTTAAATTGAAATTCATCTCTCTTGGAATTCCAATGTATTCCCAGAGTTTTTATTGTGTCTTGTTCTTTTATCTCCAATATTCCTTTTTCTCTTATATCTCCAGGAATGTTTTCTAGTAACTATTCATCATTCGAAGTCCACTTTCTGAGGTTGAAATGATCCATCTTTAGCAAGGCTTTTATTTCATGTTGTAGTATCTTAGCTTCTGCTTTTGTGTCTGCTCCTGTTAACATATCATCGACATAAAGATCGTTAACGAGAGCCCTCTTTCCAATAGGAAAATCGCGTCCTTCATCCTCAGCAAGCTATCTTAGAGTTCTAACTGCAAGATATGTGGCTGGAGCGGTGCCATACGTGACAGTATTTAGTTGATACTCCTGAATGGGTTTCCCATAAAATTCGCTGGTAGTTCTTATCTTCTTCAGAAATTTTTATCGGCCTGAACATCTTTTCAATGTCGGCTGTGTAGGCATACCTATATCTTCGCCAACGCAGCAATATTTGCGCGAGATCCCACTGAAGCCGTGACCCAGTGTGCAATAAGTCGTTCAAACTCAACCCAGAAGTCGTTCTAGATGATGCATCGAACACCACACGTAATTTGGTGATAGTGCTGTCTCTTTTGAATACACCGTGATATGGTAGATAGAAGATTCTTTTTAGATCACCTTCAAAACGTTTTACGGGGTCATATGTCCTAATTCTTCATATTCGCAGATAAAACTGTTGTACTCGGCCATGTTAGTTGGATTGTTCTTTATTTTCTTCTCTATCAGCAGCAAACGAGCTATGGCTTTATTTCTCGATTCTCCTAGGTCTTCCTTGTTTGGTATAAATGGAAGCTGGACAATGTAACTCCCTTCTTGATCTCTCTTGTATGTGGTTTTGAAATGGATGTCACAAGTTTGTTCATCCTGATTAGGAGTAGAGCTTTCTTGGACTTCCCAAAAGCTTTCAAGCTTTCGATCTAACTCGGCCAATGAAAGGAAACTTGATACCCTTGTCGTTTCTTTATAGCAGTTAGAAACGCCTCGAAAAAGAATCCATCCGAGTTTTGTGCTTTGAGCTACAGGTTGTTTTCCTTTAAATCCGTCTGTAATTATGTTAGCGTAGATATCAGCTCCTAAGAGCAAATCGATCTGACCTGGCGTGTGAAATGTTGGATCCGCTAATACGATGTCGGCAAATTTATTCATGTCGATTCCCTTTAAATTAATTTCCGGAAGAAGAGAGTTGAGCTTGGGTAGTACAAAGGCTTCAACAGATAGATAAGAGTTCCGACCCCTAATATGGTTGCCCTCACCTTTTGTTTTACTAGCTTCAATGTTTGAACTGCTTCTTCAGTTATCAGCGATACTTGCGATCCAGGATCGATTAGCGCTCTGAATAGCTCTGATTGTCCAAATTGATTCTGTATTCTCACAATGGCCATTGGCAGGAGTACGTTTGGAATGGTTGTGTACTTGCGTGGAAGGCTAATACATCTTTAGTAGACTGCTCTTGAGCATGTTTATGTACTGCCATGGTTGTGTTGAGATTATTGGCTTCGGTTGT
Source organism: Dioctria rufipes (assembly GCA_963924295.1). NCBI lineage: Eukaryota > Metazoa > Arthropoda > Insecta > Diptera > Asilidae > Dioctria > Dioctria rufipes. Next base: position 175,731,299 of record OZ002742.1, on the reverse strand, counting down.
CTTTGATTTTGCACCGAAAGGCTCTTCATTATTTCGATGTTTTATTTTCTTTGCATCAATTATGGTGTTGTTATGATTTTTCTGTTGTTGATGAATCTTTCACTTATTAAACGCAGTGCTGTATTATAATTTTTGCTGTTAATCTGAAGATGCGCAATTACTCGTCTAGCAACCCCTTCTAAGTGGTATAACAAATACTGCATTTTCTCCACGTCACTGATATATTGATTGTTGTGCATTACATTAGTGAATATATCAATTCTTTATAATCCCCAGCGAACTTCGGGATCTTGATTGGTGGAAGTTTTGGTAGGTTGTTGTGCTTGATCATATGTTGATATGATAAGGCTTCTTGTTGCGGAGTAAACTTTGTAGCAGTATCACAGTTTGGAATTTGACGATCATATGTCAGTAGGTTTGAAGCTGTTGATATTGGTATTTCCAGAGGATCTTCGGTTGAAGCTAATTCTCGTTGGTGCTCCGTTATTTTCTTTAACGCTGTATCATATAATATCTTTTTTTGTTTTTTCATAAAGCTCTTTTCTGATATAGGGATGATCCACATCAATTTGCTTTTTTAATTCCTTGTGTAGTTTGCTGAACTCTTCCCAGAAATTCTCTAGCGCCTGACGTTTCTTTTGCAGGTACTCCTCCGCTCAGTCGAAGTTTATCAGGAGTCGGCCAATTTCTCCAGCTAACTCCTTTTGTTTCTTGATCATTTGATCTGTAGTTGTAGCCATCTTGGGCTTTAAATGGAGATAATAGCTTCTGTGCCCTAATGTACTTGCACCGTGCACAGAGTTTCTCTTTGCAATTTGTTATTTACCAGAATCAATCTTAAGCTGATTCTATCTTGGTAATCGTTTTGCCTTTGAGAGCGTCTGTATGACAGATGTACTTTGTACTAGATTCTAAAGGTTTTCAATCTTTTTCGGTATTGTTATTGGCTTGACGCAATAACTTAGTAGCAAACTGTTTCTTCACTGTTTCCTGGCTCGAAGGACCATGTACAATTCTCTTTCTTAACATAATGAAGAATTACCAGAATCAACCTTAAGTTAATTCTATTAAGGTAAGTGTAAGACGACTCGAAGAGAAATTGTATGTTAGAGATCGCGTAGTATTAAATTAACACTCCGTTTTTTTTCAACTCTGGAAAACTTTATTCCGTGCACTTATTTATATACAGAAAAATTTGCTGGGTTAGGTGAATAATTGATTGAATTAATTGTTTACGAAAGAAATTGAATTGGGTTGATTGTTTACATTGCTTAATACAATTGACCCATAACATTTATTGCGTACTTGCTTGTCAGCATATTGTGCCACAGAAATTGTTGCAAAATATGTTCGAACTAAATTTCTGTTTATGTTTATGAGGCAATTACATGCACAAAGAAATGCTTATGCTACTTAATTAGGAGAAAAAAAAATATGTTGAAGTATCTTGAAGTATTTTAGAACCTTATAAATAATGATGATGATGATAAAAAATAAATTGTTCACGCGCGAACAGGTATTGAGCGGATAAATCTGATGTTAAATATGTGATTGTGGATATTACTGCCATCTACTTGTCAAAACTAAACAAACTGTTAGCTGATAAAACACAATACCACTTTCCTTAGCGATTTGGCTAAATATTTCGCAACTAAATTTCACCGCTAAATTTCCATACAAAATTTATTCGCGGAATGAGCTTAAGAGTTATTATATTCGTTAAACTGAATTTAAATCAATTATCTTTCTCATTTGCAAGTTAGAATTGACAAAATGGTCTATATTAAGAAATTTTCGATCAGCTATATAGTAGTGAATGTGTTAAGGTAAAGGTAGTTACATAATATGAAAAAACACAAATTTAAGAAAAAACATGTAAACAAGCTAAGATTGGTCTAACAAGGAGAGGGTCCCTAGTCGTCATCACTGTTTTGTCGAAATTCACAGTATAATTGATGAAAGTGGGAAATCCAGATGACCATGAAATCAAAATAATGCATAATGTAGGGGAGCCCGAGGTTTTTTTTCCAAGTGGTAAGGAAAATGCTCAAATTTGCAAATTTTCGCGGAAGTTGTCGCGGTTAAATTGCAACAAAATTCGGACGAAGTCGCCAAATTCATTCGGGTAAAATGCCAACCACAGAGGAGGTATGTATGTAGATTGTCAATTCTATATGTGGCATTTCCATGTATTTACAAAGATCGCCGGCAGATGGCAAAAAGTTGGTATGCAAAATTTTTATAGATTTATTTTTTTTAATAGATAAATGACATCCGATCTTCTTGAAATTTTGCACAGGTAATTTTAATAAAAGCGCATCCATAAAAATACAAAAAATGGATTAATCGATATGTTGTAAAAAACTTTTCGAAATGAATTTTTTAGATAGAAATTTGGCCGTCGAAAATTAAATTTCACAACTTAATCAGAAATGGAGGGAAAATATGATCAAAAATCAGAAAAAATCACAAAAAAACTAGCAAAAGCAATTCTGCAAATCGGATAATATTTACCCCATCTCCCTCAGAACACCCGAATGCGGGAAATGAAACACTTTTTCCCATTGGTTGACCTTTTCACATTGAATTTATCATCCAATTTTGATGAGATTTTGTACGAATATTCTACACAGATGGTAGAATATATATATATATATATTTTTTTTAAATGTATGGTTCTGGGTTACTACTCTATAACCCGCTACCGTACAAATTTCGTAATAATTTCAAAAAATCATAAAAACCCACAATGAATTTAGCAAATAGATTTTTGAAAATCGGTTAGAATTTGGCCGATAGATAAAGGTGGTAGCTTTACAATATATATAGTTAATTAATGTAAGTTGAAAGTAATTTAGAAAACATCGCAATATTATTTTGGAAAATACTCCTAAACTAATTGGGATAATGAATTGTGGTTTTTTGTATATGAAAGATAACAGATTATAGATAATTGTAACGAATTGTAAAAGGCTTAACTTTTGCGTGTATACCCGCAAGATAGTAATTATAAAAATTTTCCGAAAAATGTTAATTTTAACTCTAGGTTCATTCAAATTATTTATCATATGTGTCACTTTTATTTCTAGTTAAGCCCAACATATACTGTAAATTTAGACGAAATCGGTGATGACGAGTAGGTATCCTCTCCTTGTAAGACCAATTCTTATGATACCCTAGATGAATACACGTATGTAATTTCGTATGATCACCCATCTGTGAAAGTTTGATTTTTCAAGTGGTTCTTCGCATATATTTCTAGAACGGTTCGTCAGACAGTAAAAATGATTATAACTGATTTCATAGGACTTCATATTATGAAGAACTTTTCAGTACAACAAGAACGTATAGGACTGATCGTTTTGACTGTATACGTAACAAACCTAAATTTTTGTATGGCAACACTAAGAAGGGGTCGCACGATTAAGCCCATTTTTGAAGATTTACTTACTATTACTATGAAAGATTTACTTACTATTACTATGAAAACACCGTGAACAAAATTTCAGCCCTCTAAGTGAACTTATTCTCGAGTTATCGTGCGGACGGACAGACACACAGACACGGGCGGACGGACATGCAAAAATCAAAATAACTTTTAATATTATGCGTGGGTGTCCAGTCCATTTTGCTCTACCATCATTATTTCTATGCGTTACAAATGGAATGACAAACTTAGTATACCCTATGATTTCATCTAGGGCAGGGCTTCTTAAACTTTTTCATTCACGAACCCATTTATGATTGCTTTTTTCATTCACGACCCCATTTATGATTGTAATTTTATCGCAACCCAAAAAATATAAAATAAAGATATATAAACACTTTATGATGATTTATTGATTAGGTAACAATATATATACATATTGTGAAATAATATAGTTTTAGGAATTGTTTAGAAATATACAAAAGTATAAAATTAAAAATTGCACAAAAAGTTGTAAAATTGTATTTATTATAGTTACAAAAGCTATATATACCGTATTTTTCATGAAAACTGCATTTTTGCAATAACATAAATAAAATATTGAACAAAATATATCGGCGCTGGCATATATTCGAGACCATTGGAATAAATTCGAGCGCAGTCGTTAAGTATACAAAAATTAAAAGAAAAATCGTTTTTTAATGAGACGGATGTGCTTATTTTTTACTGCATAACACACTAAATCTTGGTACAATATTTGACACTGCTGGACGTAATATCTCTTCAACAATTCTTAGCACTGAACGATATTCGGATTTGATGTGTGTTAAAGATGAAAAAGTAATTTCACATAAATATGTGGTGCTGAATGGCAGAAAAACATTGCTCCGACCCAGAATTCAGTAAGTGGCTTTTTTGAAAAATCTTGTTTTTAGTTTGAGTCACTCAAAAGCTCAGCAAATTCCTCTTGAGCTTTATATGGCAGGTGATCAATTTTACCCAAGTCAATCAAAAATGGGCTTTGAATCCAATATGCCTTTTTAAAATCAATATTTGATATAAAATATTTACGAAACTGTATTTCTAGCGCTTTTAAGTGGCCTATAATAATTTTTGCGATAAAATTTTTGCAATGATTTTTCTCGATATAAAATTGTGGATACTGGAAAACATTTCGAACGAATTCTTTTCTACCCTATTTTTCCATGTTTATCATTTTAATAAAACTTTCAATTTTATCATTCGAAGTAAGTTTTCCTTGAAGAGACAAGTAGCAAGATTACATTTTTGTTCGGTTAAAAATATTTCGATTTCGTCCTTTAATAACACTAATCTTAAACTTTGACCTTTTGATAGCCATCTTACTTCTGCATGTAATAATAAATTTGTATAGTGGGAGCCGTTATCCTTACAGAGATTTTTTAAGGGCATGGCTCTTAATAAAATTTATAATCTTAACAGCATCCTGAAGCACATCCTTCAATTCTGCTGCTAATTTTTTTCCTGCGAAAGCCTCCCTATGAATAAGGCAGTGTGCAAAAGTTATATGATCATAATGGGTACCTAGCTTTAAAAATGATTTAAAGCCAATATTTTGGCCCGTCATCGCTTTTGCGCCATCTGTGCATACTGCACAGCAATTTTCTCATTCTAACCCTTCAGTTTTTAAAAATTCGTCAACCTTACAATATATGTATGTCTTTCCCCCTAATATGGTCTTTTAAAGGACGACAAAATAATAATTCTTCCTCGACGTTTTCTTTATTAACATACCTGACATATACTAACAACTGAGCTAATTTAATAATATCAGTTGTTTCGTTCAACTGAATTGAAAATTTTGGGCTTTCTTTAATTCTTGTAATAAGTTGCACTAATTGATCCTTATTAATTTCAGGAATTCTATTCGCGGCAGTGTCGTTTGATAAAGGAATTTTTCGAATATAATCGCCATATTTACTTCCATGTAGTATTTCTAACATGTTAATAGCAGTAGGTTACATAAGATTTTCTCCAATGGTGAAAGGATTTTTATTTTTAGCAATACAATATGAAACTTCATATGACGCGAGTAAATATTTTTCATTAACAGTCATAAATTTTTTAAATTATTTTATATCTTTATTTAAAGATTTTAACAGTCTTTCGAAATATTCTTTTGTTTTATTGGCGTACGAAGTATGCTTTGATTTAAGATGTATTTTTAATTTGGATGGTTTCATACTCTCCGTAGCCAATAATTCATTGCAGATCAAACAAAGAGGTTGTTCATTACCATTACAATTTTTAAATGAAAAGTCAAATTGAAGATAAGACTCATAATATTATTTTGTACGAATATTAGATGCCTGTTTGTCAATAATAAGTCCTACTTGAGGAGACTTTGTAGCATTGTCTTCTGCATCATTCGCTTTCTTACATAAATTCAGCCATTTATCCATGGCCAAAAATGATTTTAATCCTTAAAGACCTAAAGACCAATAAATATATAAAAATAACATATTGCATATAATAAATAATATATTAATTATAGAATAAATAAAAAACTATATTATTCTTGTGGTGTCCACTATCGTATTACAATGGAACAGAGTAAACTGACGACACTGGAAAGCGAAAACACTACACTAGTTCACACTACAGTCAAAGATTAACTAATGAGAAGATAGGATACAAAAGAGATTTCCGATCCGTTTGTTTTTCATTTAAATGTACATGGCTGAAAAAGGAAAGAAAGAAAAAGAAAAAATAACAAAAATCAACCATCTTTAAAAATTTTATGAATAAGACAAAAAATGTAAAAGCGCAGATTGCATGCAATGAAACAGAATGGCAAATGATTCATTCTCGTAAATAAATAAGAAGGGGCGGAGTTTTCAGTTTTCTCATAAAATATTCTCGCGCTTTTGTGAAAACCAGTTTTCTGTGAAATTTTGAGAGAATTATCTAATGTTTTTTATAGCAGAACCAATGTTTGTTGGTGTAATTTCTATGCTATTTGAGCACCACGTGATTATGTTTACATTCGTTTCGCTCTAAAGAGATTAAGTGGGAGAAACTCATGCTGAGTTCTCTGCTATTTTCGGAAAAAATGAGAATTTTATTTAACAGAAGTTTACATCTCCTTTTAGTGCGTTGTTCAATGTAAATTTATTTTTTTTCTTTACAAAGTGAGGTATTGTAACCCGATGTAAATTATTATGAATAGTTTGAAAGGATTTTGGAGATGTTCAAGAAGATTTTATCGTTCGGGTAATCCTACATTCTCTCGATTTTTGTTTTTAACTCGTTGTCTTAAACGCACTACAATAATGCATAGTTAAGTACTTTTCCCCCATTCATGCAAAAGACATAAGTACACATGGATATAACATTATTTGTTTCTTTCTTGAAAACACAGAAAATTTTTACATTATTGTTTTTCTGTGTCGCCATTTCAAAATGGCCGGAGCTAATTTGTTTGCAGTAATATTGGTATGCTGCCCGTCTTGCCGAAGGTAACTTGGCATTTCCTAATTTTTCCTACCCCCGAATACTTCTCACCAGTAAAATTTGCCCATAATCTCTCGCATGTGGGCTATGCTGTTGTTCTTGTGTTGCTGAATCGTTGTCTCGCTAAACCAGAAGTGACACAAAGCGCAACTCACGAAATCTGTGACACAGAGTGCACCATTTTCAAAATCTCACAAGTGTATTTAAATATTTTACATTAAAATCTCGTAACCCCAAGATTTCGCTAAGCGACCCCATTTGGGGTCGCGACCCATAGTTTAAGAAGCCTTGATCTAGGGTATAAAAAATAAATTTATTTAGAATTCAAAAAAATTTTCTGCCTAATTATCACTGCGTATTTTTAATTTGTATTTATCGATAACTTTATCATTCAAAAATAAGTAATATATGTCGACTAAAAAGAAGAAAATAACTTGGTGGTTTTTATTTGTCGACCAGAAAAATAAAAAACAGTTCATGATTTTTATTCTTTATATAAAAAAAGTAAAAATCCCAGTGTAATTTTTATTTGTGTTCCGGCAAAATACAAAACAGCAAATGATAACCATTTAAGAGAGACTGAAATCCTATGTGAGTAAAAATTAAGCAATTTGTTCGGACTTTTAAGGTAAAATTCATATCTAAACTCATTGAACAAAGAGTCTTATTACGATAAAACTTATAACCGTTACGATCCCTTTTCAAAAATTCTCTGATAAATCACAGTACTTTAACCTTAACAATCTCAAAAGCGAAACTCAAATAAAAATTACCGATCACTGAATCCAACCTTTTTATTATTAACTCTATAAAAACCAATTAAATAAAAAACACCAAACTTCTCTATATAGTTTGTTTTTGAATATCTTTATAATAATACATCCGTTCTACTTCTATTTCAGGTAAGTAACGTGTTCCGGACTACAGTTTTATGATATTCATATTTTGTCTTTTCCTTCAGTAAAAATATCAGGTAAGCACCTTTATTTCTCTAATAATAATAAGTACTATTTACCTATCTATGAATGATGAAATCAACAAGAAAACGTGTTTTTGTTTGTTATCAAATAATTTTAATTAAACTATTACTTAATCATCTGCATTATATATAGCCGAAATGATATAATACATGCTATAAAATTGGTAACCTTTTTTCTTTACGTTCTTCATTAAATTTTGTACAGAGACAGTATCGAACGTATCGGACGCCCTTTTATTCTGCCTCTTAAAAGTGCCTATGCTAGAGGGGTTTTTTTTGGGTCTTGTTTTTTTAATTTTCTTTTAATATTATCCCCATATTTTTCGATTGACCTTAGTGCTGGACAATTTGGAGGAATCGCTTCCTTGGGAACTACGGGGATGCATTGGGCATCGTAGAAAACTGTTACTTTTGTGCCCTTGGGGCAAGTTGGTAAGTCCGGGCAAAAGAAAGCTGATGCATCATGATTTCTGAAAAATGGAAGAAGGCGCATATGAAGACTGATTGTTCGTATTATGCCTTTTGTCACAAAAAGTGATGATTTCCCGCCAAACGTACTGCTTGCCAAATTAAATATTTTGGTGCACTGACGATTCTTAAGCTTGGGATCTGCGTCACCGCTCTTTCTTGTCACATAAAATTCAAGCCCTGAAAGCTGGTTGAAGTCTGCTTTCATCTAAGTTTCATCATCCACAATGCAGCAGTCGATTTGCGTTAGAAAATTTTCATATAAATTCCGACTCCTTGATTTTGCAACTTTTCTCTTTGTTGGTGTTCTCTGCGGTGTTTTCTGAACATCGAAACTTCTTAGTCCTTATCTTCTTTTAATTTGATGGACGATAGCAAATGACGTTCCAGCCTTATTAGCCATATCTCTCAACGGCATGATGGAATTACTTTTTTGGTCTACTCAACCTAATTTCCTTCCTGACCCGGACTCTTTCTGGACACTGCAAGATGCCCGTAATTTATGGGGATTATTTTAAATGGTCGTTTGTGGAATTTTCAGCTTTTTAGCCAAGCCTCTTAGACATATTCTGATTTTCCAAATGTGTGGAAAGATTTAATTTGCGACGTTCTTCTTGGCTGACATCAATTTTCATAGCATAAGAACTTTGCACTTAATGGCTTGCAATTATAAGTGCACACCTTGTTATAGTTGCAATCTTACCAGCATCCCAAATTTTGTTTACCTGGGGATGATTAATGGGAGGGGATACGTGGTTGGTTTTTTCCGAATTACTGCTTAAGTTCTGAGCTTATGCGAGAAATTAATATGAAACCTTTACGATTCAGCCCGTAGTTAGAGCGAACACGTAATAAATGAACAAAGGGTGGTGGAAATTAGAACGTTAGTTTAATAAAGTCAATAATTTAGTGGTTTACTCTCTTTTTCCACCAAGTGCTTCACAATTCTATAATAACTTATTTTCTACTATAGAATATATAAAATTTTAATAGTATGAAATATTTCTAAGGGAATTCAAATATGAGTTAAAAAGCTTTTTAAAATTGAAATCAATATTCAATAAATGCTAAAAAAGTAAATTTAAATTATTTATAGAAATAAAAATGTTACAACTAACAATAACAATGGATATTGACCAGCTCAATATTTAGCACTTGATTAAATTGACTTTCTATTTTACTGAAGTTTGTGATTGGGATATTTTTGTTGCAGTCGATATCCGCAGCAAGTCGATACCCAGAATAAAGTATATTTGAAATTTTTATTTATTTTTATCATGTCTCATACGGGACTCGAACTCACAATTTTTAGAATCGGTCATAGATGGAATAAGGAAAAACTTTAGAGAACATTTTTATTTTTACGATTCTGAATTAAACTAATAAATACAAGAGAAATACAACCGCCTCGTTAGTAAATAACCGAAATAAAGTGTAATTGTTAGTAAAATGTTTATTGTAGTCGATACTCACAGTAAGAAACCTTATTTCAGTTGATACCTGAAAACTATATTATGTTAATAGGAAATATTACTAGGAAATCTGTTAATGGGATAGGAGTAGCTGCCAAACTGGAAAAGATTGAGGCAAGTCAGAATGTGGTTAATATAGCCGATGATTTGCACACGGCACCAAGGAACGGCTTTGAAAGGTTTTCGAAGGCGCATGACTTTGAGAACAGGAAACTACGGCATACCCACTTTTAAATTGTGTGAAGTCGAGCACATTTCCCGGCATATGGCGTCGCCATGCTAATTAATGGCGGGAAATTTTAAATATTATTCAGGTGGAAGTACAATATAAAGGGTTTTCCAATAAGAGGTGTTATTTTAATTAGCCCGTTATTTCGGTAGATGTCACTTTTGGAGCTGTCATTTTTTGACATTTGATAAGTAGAAACTACGCCATTAATGAAAATGGAACGATATACGATTCAACAACGCATTGAAATTGTTAAAATTCACTATAAAAATGGTGAAAATGTGGCAGAGACGGTTCGTAAAACTCGAACATTTTTGGGTCGTCGTGAAGCACCTTGTCGGACCGCAATACAGAAATTGGTAGAAAAATTCGAGCTGTTGGGAAAAGTTACTGATGTAAAGAATAAAACGCGTGCACGTTGCTCACGAACAGCCGAGAATATTGCTGCTGTAGCCGAAAGTGTTGAAGAAAACCCAGGTTTGTCCATTCCTCGTCGTTCTTTGGAATTAGGCATTCCACAAACGACATTACACCGTATTTTGCATAAAGATTTGGGTCTTAAGGCTTATAAAGTTCAGTTAACACAAGAACTCAAGCCGGCCGATCATCAACAACGTCGAGTCTTTGCTGATTGGGTCCTTGAAATGCATGAAAATGATCCGGAATTCCATCGAAAACTCATCTTGAGTGATGAGGCCCATTTCCACCTCGATGGCTTCGTCAACAAGCAAAATTGTCGCATCTGGGGCTTGGAAAACCCAAGAATTATTGTTGAAAAGCTTCTCTATCCTCAACGTCTGACTGTTTGGTGCGGTTTATGGTCCCGCGGGGTCATTGGACCTTACTTTTTCGAAAATGAGGCTGGAGCAACAGTTACGGTGAATGGATTGCGCTATCGACAGATGATTAATGATTTTTTATGGCCGGAATTGGATGGTATTGATCTGGACAACGTTTACTTTCAACAAGATGGCGCTACGTGCCATACAAGCAACGAAACCATTGATCTTTTACAGGAAAAGTTTCCGGACCGTGTTATCTCTCGAAGAGGTGATCACAATTGGCCACCGAGATCTTGTGACTTAACACCTTGCGACTTCTTCCTTTGGGGCCACGTGAAAGAGAAGGTCTACGCCAACAGCCCAGCGTCGATTCAAGACCTCAAAGATGGAATTCGTGAGGCTATCGAGGACATAGGGCAGCCACTTTGCGATTTGATTATGGAAAATTACATGAAAAGGATATGGTCCTGTAGGCGTGATCGTGGTGGTCATTTGGCTGATGTTATTTTCCATTGTTAACGGCATACCTTCCTCTTTATAATGAAATAAAGATCCGATCATTTATCTAAAAAAATTCATTTTTCTTTGAATATCAAAATAACACCTCTTATTGGAAAACCCTTTAGTAACACCAGCCTGAGCTCTGTGTTTTTTCCCACCCAAATGGAAATGCTATTACAAAAATTAACTCGCCGGAATTACCTTTAGACTTCCATCTTATCAGTCTGTTCCGCTTTTTATCAAAGGCTCTAGGAAAGCTAATGACATCACAAATGCTTGGTTATTTTGAAACTTCATGTTCCCTGTCATGCTGGCAATCTGGCTTTCGTCGTGGACATAGCTGCGAGACAGCTTTGTTAAAGGTAACTACAGATCTTCGATTTGCACTTAATAAAGGTGAAATTGGTTTGCTGTCCTTGTTGGACTTCTCGAAGGCTTTTGACAGTGTGAATCATTCTAAATTACTAATACCCTAGACACACAGCACGATTTAATAAATCATTAGTACTAACTATTCATTAAAATGCCGTGTGGCACACAATATACGTCATTATGGCTCGAAAATCAGATGATAATGAAGTACACTAATAAAGTGTTTTCCTCCTTCATTCTAGCTATAATGAGGAAAAATGTGCTAGATTAGGCATATAATGTAATCTGGAGCTTCGCTGTGCATCTGCCGATATGAAAAATAAGAAGAAGAAATGCAAAGAAATGCAAATCACAAATTACATTATCAATATTCTTTTTAATATAATGTTTTTCTCATTTGTATATAGATTGTTAAATTGAAAAATAAAATTAATAAAAACAAAGTTTATCGCGTTAATTCGATCCATATTGCTTCTTTAATGTGATAAGTTTATCAAAACCAGTTTGACAGTACAGCTTAATTAAAGAAATGGCTGTGTGTCTGCAGTTTATAATGAATTATTATAGACTAATGAGTCGTTAGTTATTTCTTCATTAAGAGCGCTGTGTGTCTAGGACATAACAAAGCTTTTTGCTTTATATAACTTTTCCTCGTCAGTCTGTGGCGTCCCACAAGGCTCAATTCTGGGACCACTGCTATTCAGCTTATATATAAATGTCCTCCCTAGTGTTGTTAAAGATTCAGAAGTACACCTGTATGCTGACAACATTCAAATATACCTTAAGAGATCGATTGGTTTGATCGAGGATTGGGTACAACGCATGAATGACGATCTTCAACGAACTTACTCCTGGTAAATAATGGTAAATAATCTCGCACTCAATGCCAGTAAATCTCGTTGCGTGTTGCAGTATAGAAATGACATTGTTGTAATTTATGTACATCCGATAACTTTAAACGGTTCTCCTTTTCTGTACATGAGAACAGTCAGAAATCTTGGTGTCGTGTTAAATGATCATATGACTTGTTGCGACTTTATCAAGGCTCTTATCAGCAAAGTCTATGGCTGTCTTCGACAGTTGTGGTTAACTGCAGTGGTATTATCCATAGAAACCATATTTAAGCTTATAAAAACCTTGGTTATGCCACATTTTAGTTATGTCAGTCTAATATTTCCGTCATTGGACTCTATCTGCAGTCGTAAGCTTGACGTAGCCTATAACGATTATGTACGTTTTATCTGTTGACTGCGACGTTTTGAGCACATCAGTCCGTATCAACACAAAATACTTCGATGTTCTATTAAAACTTATCGCAATACAAAAGTTTAATTTTCATGCATAAAATTATATACCTTCGTTCTGAAAGACATCAACAGCTTCTAATGTCTCGCTTCCTCTCGTTACTTGGGCAGCGTTCTTACTTTGCACATGTAACAAGTATCTGGAACTTTTTACCTTCGATTCATAAATAGTTTAAAATATTCTTAAATATATCCCAATGATTATAGGTTTCATGTATGTTGCTGCTCCTATGGCTTTTCTTCATGGTTTCATAACTTCCTTCAATTTTCGACTCTCGTTATCTACCTGTGAATTGTAATATATTGTCTAGTAGTAAGTAAAGTAGTCACTTAGCTTCTTGGTTTCATTGAAATTCAGTTACATTAATTATTTTGTAGTTATTAAAATTAATTGTGCAAACAGAAGATTGTAAGTCTCGCTGTACAGTCAACCAGTATAAAGAAAAAAATTGAAATTGAAATAAATCTATTAGATATCTGCGCAGCTATAAATATATATACTTAGCATATGTATATGTCTTCATTGAACAAACTATTAGGACAGAAATTGATCGAACAAATTACCATTTGTATCCATTGGTAATCTGTAAAATATAAAAATCAAGTTAATTGGGCAATTTCCTATATCTTACTATGTCAATACGTCAGATTTCAAACAAAATTTCCACGGAAGAGATCGTCATCAAAAGTACAAAAATACCAATGACAGGCAAGCTAGAAAATGGTCGAACAACGTACGTGCCTAACACACACACATATAAAGCGGTTTTTTAGTTACGCTCTTTTACACAAATTTTATATAGTAGCTATAAAAATTATAAAATTACTAGGGGGAGCCCGTCGGCGTTACCCGGCGATAATATAGATACCTAGATGGGTGGGGTTGGGTTTGTTAGAGATAAGTAATATTTAAACTATTATCTGACTCGATCGCGCGATTCCGTACTGTAGAGTTTCACCCTCTGTGTGTGTGTGTGTGTGTGTGGGAGAGTGTAGCTTTCGACGTCGAAGCGTTCTCATGTAGTGCCCAAATATATAGTAAAACATGAAATTTTGGAATGGCAACCCTACGAATGAGTTGCCCGATTGGTCCCATTTTCGAACTCTATTTGAAATTGTTATGAAAACTCCATGTACAAAATATGAGTTCTCCACCTCGAAGCCTTCTCAGGCAGCTACCAAGTACATAGTGAAAAACAGAAGTTGTGTATGGAATCACTAAGAAAGAGTAAGCCAATTTAGCCTATTTTTGAAATTTTATTTACCATTTCTATGAAAACACCACGTAGCAATTTTTTTGCATGGCAACCCTACGAAAGAGTTGCCTGATTGGTCCCATTTCTGAACTTAATTTAAATTTTTCTTTAAGAAAATCCCGTGTAAAAAATGTCAGCTATCTACGTCGACGCGTGAGGCAGTGTCCAAATATATATTGAAAACCTAAATTTTTTTATGACAACACCGAAAAGCGGTGGCCCGATTTGGTCCATTTTTGAACTTGTATTTGCAGTTCTCATGAAAACGCCGTGTACAAACGTGACTCGAACACAATTTTTATGATCTTTCATAGATGGAATAGAAGCATTTTTGTGATTTATTTATTTTTGTTTTTAATTAAATTAAGAAATACGAGAGGGAAAAGTATATGTCTCGTTAGCTTATAGGTAAGAGAAGTCGCCCCAAAAACCGGAGAAGTAGGGAAGCAGGATGGATCTAGCGCGGTTTAGAAACGGTTAACTCATGAGGTCAAGGGACACAAGGGACACATTGGAGGTCAAAGTGAATCAGGATAATTACTTCTACCTTCTCTTACCTAACCTAACTAACCTATGCTAATAAACTGAGAACGATTTGTGATATGTTGGCCTTCACATAATAGGTACGTATTACGTATTGGGGGAAATACAGCTCGCATCATGTGAAAATATCTCTGAAAATTGGATCACCAGAATGCATTCCTCCATCTAACAAGCTCAAGGAGGAGGACATCATAATTTGTTTATTTTAGAAAGTTTTACTCTTTTTGAAAAAATAAAACAAAAAATGGGCCCTGGTTTTAATTTCTGTAGTATGAAATTAAGGAGAGCAAATCGATATTCTAACTTTAAACACTTTTGCTATAAACTGGGATGACAGACAGAACTTTTTCCTTGAAATGATAAATTTAATTCCAGCTCAAAAGTAACTACAAAAATCTTTCCAAATTTCATTTAAATGTTGCTTGTAATTTTCTTCCTCCTGTCAATCAAAAGTTACAGCTTTAAGTTAGGTTCCCTTGTGCTGAGACTCAAATGGCGTTTCCTTTTTTGTTCATTAAAAACTTCTCATAAATGAATTTCATCGCAATACAATTCTAGTAAGATACTTTCGTTTTTAATTTCGCTGAAGCAGAGGGATTAAAACTTTTCCTCTTAAGTATCCTTCGTAAATGCATGTTATAGCTTGAGTCGAAAGTAATTATTTTAGAAAATTCATTGTCTCTTAAATTTGCCTTAAAGAATTTAAAATTTATTTAAAAACGCTGTGTGTTTACACAGTGAAGTTAGGATGTAATACGGATTGTACTATAGATGCCGTTTCATCAGCACCTCACCCTATAAATGTATGTGCCCCAGGGCTTTGTTATCTCTCCATCTCCCTTCTTCATTTTCATTATTAATCTGCTTTCTCTTACTTTCAATCCCATACATAGTTTTGTCTATGACAGTACTCTTGATTTCGCTTACTCCTCTGACACTCTAGCGGACTCCAGAGGGAATGGCACATCTACCAAACATAATTAAATAACGACCTTGATAATATACTCACTTGGAGCAAAGCGAATTGCGTCGAATTGAATGCATTTAAGTCCCAAAGTTGTCTCATCTCTTTAAAAGAAGATCATAATTTTCCACTCTTGTTTCTTTTGATGGAATGGAGCGCTGATTTACCGTCTTTATGCATTCTTGACATTGATATTCCTAGTAAGTTAAAGTGGACAGATCACATCTTCTCTGTTGTCAAAGAAGCATCGAAATGTCTTGAATTTCTGGAAAGGTGTAAGAAATATATCGCCCATCTAATCAAGCGTTCAGATCTAAAATGGAGTACAATTCCTATATCTGGCTAATCACACCGCCTTGCCTTTATTGGATATTGTCCAAAAGAGAGCCTTCAAGCTCAAATTACTTTCGGACATACAGTAAAATTCCGTGATGATTTTTTATCCCGACGAACTGTGGAACAATCACTATCTTCTGTCTTTCCTCCTGTATTCAATCTGCGAAAGCTTAAGGGTGACATTCATCAGCATCTCCGCTTCTCTCCTCACTTTCCCCAATTCCTTTCTCTATCTCCTTCCTGCCAAGCTGTGCTTTGCATTATAGCGCATCTCCTGAGCTTGGCTTAATAATATAAAAAAACAAAACAATAAAATTGTTATAGCACTTATGCAAAATTATCCACTCTGCCATCACGATTTCCATATTGCTTACATACACAGAATGCATCATTGTAGCCGTGTTGGTTAATAATATGAGATTAATTTTTTAAAATAAAAATATTAATCCCCATTCTCATATTAAATGGAGTGCCGTAGGGATCTATTCTTAGCCATTACTGTTCATTATTTTTATCAATGACTGGCACTGGATGAGTGTATGTAATTATCACATGAATTCGAATGTTATTCTGATCTATATATGTAAAAATCACGGTTATTGGGATTGTTTCAAAACAACATCAAGACCAAGGAATCAAATTTGGAATATTTCTTATAGAAATAGATTTAGTATTTGAGAAATTAAATATGGGAGTAGGAACAGACCTTGGGAAAAATGTTCGTACAATTTTTTAATCAAATTCGGATAAAATCGCGACTAAAAATTATTTTTCGCAAAAAAAAAATTGCATGCTATACGTAGCGGACTGGCTTATATCAAAAATGGTTCCATGTAAGAAGACACATGCGTAGCATCAAGTGAAACGTAATATTCTGAGGCTTCCATGATATTAGATTCTCCATTTTATCACTATAAGAGTCTAATACCATTCCCGGGAAATTTCATGGGACTATAATCTGGCTTTTATGATACCTTAAGTTTGCAAGATTTATATTCACCAGAAGATATCCGAGTTATATGTATATACATAGGACCAAAGATGTTAATTGTCCTGATCAGGACGAGGTATCCCGAATGAATGGTGAATGATGATCTGGTTAGAAAGATTGTATGAATGACAATTTTCACCTAAATGACTCCAAAACTACATAATGCTATTACCTTTTTAATAAATAAAAATAACGTGTTATTGTGTTCGTACACGCTAATCTCCGAAACCGCCCAACCAATTTCAATGAAATTTTGTGAATGTGTATGGTTGGTTCTAGCTTGAAATATAGGATAGTTTTGGACACGATAGATAGAGATGCTGTCGAGATCTAAAAAACTGTCTGAGAACACGTCCAAGTGGAAAGCTGAAATTTTGTACACGGCGTTTCCATAAAAATTGCAAATACAAGTTCAAAAATGGACTAAAGCGGGCGACTCCTTCGTAGGGCTCCCATACAAATATTTTGTTTTTTTAGTATATATTTGTACACTGCCTGACAACGAATACACGTGGGGAGCTGAAATGTTGCACGTGGTGTTTTTATAGCAATAGCAAATAAAATTTAGAAAATGGGCTAAATCGGGTAACCTCTTCTTGGTGTTGCCATACAAAATTTTGGTTTTTCACTATATATTTGGAAACTGTCTGAGAAAGCGTCGACGTTTAGAGCTGAAATTTTGTACATGGCGTTGTCATGTAAATTGCAAATATAAGTTCAAAAATTTGACAATTCGGTTCGGTTCCTTCGTAGGATTGCCATACAAAAATTTTGTTTTTAACTATATATTTGGGCACTGCCTGAGAGCGCATCGACATTGAGAGCTCAAATGTTATACACGGCGTTTAATGAAAATTGCAAATACAAGTTCAAAAATGGACTAAATCGGGCGACTCTGTTTTGGTGTTGTCATAAGAGGCTTAAGGTTTTCACTATATATTTGGACACTGCCTCATGCGTCGACGAAGAGAGCTGAAATTTTGTATACGGGCCTTTAAAAAAAAAGAAAAGTAAATTAAGTTCAAAAATGGGACCAATCAGGCAACTCCTTCGTAGGGTTGTAATACAAAAAATCTGGTACGTGGTGTTTGCATAGCAATGGTAAATAAAATTTCAAAAATGGACTAAATCGCGTTACCACGTCTTGGTGTTGCCATTCAAAACTTTCGTTTTTCACTATACACTTGGTAGCTGCCTGAAAAGGCGTCGAGGCGGAGAGCTCATATTTTGTACACTGCGTTTTCATAAAAATTGCATATACAGCTCGAAAATGGGACCAATCGGGCAAATCCTTCGTAGGGTTGCCATACAAAAATTTCGTGTCTTACTATATATTTGGGAACTGCCTGACAACGCGACGACGTAGAGAGCTGCACTTTTCAACACATATGAATGAATGCACCCATACCCCCCCCCCCCCCCCCATATACACGCACACACATAGAACGACACCTTAGAGTACGGAATCGCGCGATCAGGTCAGATAATAGCTTTCATATTATGCATCTCTTACCACTCCATCCCTACCCCACCCATCTAGGTATCTATATTATCGCCGGGCAACACCAACGGGCTCCCCTAGTAATTTATAAAAACGAATTAAGGTTGAAAATGGTAAGATTTCGGTTTGATTTTAACAACATTATTATACCGTTTGTTTGTTTTGTTAAAAGCTATGTGGTAATATTTAGTAGTACCTTTGCTTGCGCAAAAGATGTCGATTGTGCAGACCTCTAAAACTATGCGGATTGAGCCACAATACATTTATACTTTAGTTCGTCTGTCGTCTCGCCAGAGATTTTATTTTTTGTTATGTTATTAGGTGTATTTCGATTCGCATAGACTTGATCATGTGTAATTTCAGAACACAATTTGGCATACAATGTTCTTATTAACTTTGAGTACTTGAGTTTACTTATATTCTTGGTAAGGGCGATTAGGTTTTATTGCTCTGAGCATCTCTTTGAAATTCTTCAATTGACTACAAAATGCCAGTTTGTCAATCATATTATTAAGCATGGAAAAGAATATCATCACATAGAGCTTTCTGTCTAGTTCAGCACATTAAATTCAAGTAATAAAATAAAATATTTGTTTGGTTTCAAAAGTTTCAATAATTTATTGAAAAGGAAGAACTGATTTTCTTATCCAAATTGGTTGAGCGTGGAGTTTGGAATTAGGATCATTCCTGTACTTTGCCACTTGTGCCAAATGGAAATAGAGGCTTGAATTTTATAACTCTTGGTATCAAAGCCAATTTAAGGTTTTATTATAAGTTTTTAAATATTCGTGGTCTGGCAGCTGACTGTAAGAATAAAATTGGATCAAACTTACTTATCACAGTATGTGTGGTTCGTAGCAGTATATCTTTTTTTTGCCTCTTAGTCATTTTCAGTTTGGAGACTTTTTTGGTCTCTTTAGTTTGCTACTACTTGGAACTCATTTGAAGCACTCATTATTTTATATTTATTTATTTGAGTTCTCTTTAAAGATTTATCTATCTGATAGATTTTCATATCTAACCTCAACAAACATAAGGATCTCTCTTTTATCTAGTTTGTGGTATAGCCTTCCGTATCCTGATTTGAGGACAAATATACAGCCTTATCGAACAAATATCTCCTTGCCGCATAGCATGTCATCCAAACAACTTTTGTAAACTATACCTGATCCTCTATGATCACTTCAGAGATCACAGTTCACTATTGATTTGATGCAATAAAAGTTTCCACCTTTTTTGCGGATATAAATTATATTCTCATGAGTAGTGTTGATGTAAATATTCACCTGTCGCAAAGAACTGCATTACCATGGGAAAGAAAATTAATGCAAACCGAAAGTCGTCTAGTCTAGTAATTGGATTTCGCCTTGTTAGTGAATAGCCATGAAACCTGCGAACATACGAGACGACTCTACCAACGACTGATGATGACTAGAGTCAAAACCCCCTCTGAGCAGTCTGTCGGATGGAACAAGGTGTCATGTCTTGCATGAGGGGTTTTTTTAAATCACAGGACTCCAGGTCAAAAATTTCTGGCGGAGCCTTAAATGATTCAAGTGGCCAATCCATCAAGGCTACATGGAGAAGAAGAGAGTCTAACAAGAAGGACTCGCTACAATGAATCGAATTCTAAGAAAATATAACTCAGAAGATCCACTAAAAAATCTTCCAGCCTGTCCTTCCAGCCTATCCTTCCAGCCTATCCTTCCAGCCTGTCCTTCCAGCCTCCCAGTTTATTCAGAAAAAGCACAGCTCTAGTATGCCACGCGACATCTAGTTTTTGTGCCATCTATGCTAGTACCTAAACACTCTTTTTCTTTCCCCCTTCGATGAATATTTTAAGTCATATATGATAATAGAATTAACTAACAATGAAAATTTATTTCAAAATAATAAAATTAAAATTAAAGCTCATCACGGACAGAAGTGAGTTGCTTGTGAGCATCAAGCTGTTTCCAAAATTCCACTCGTTCTTCAATAAAGTTCTCTTCAATATTGAAGATTTGCCAATCATTTGTTTGTTGGCTTCCTATACGCACGTAATTCAAGGGATAATCCTTG
The DNA here is from genome assembly GCA_963924295.1 of Dioctria rufipes. Lineage (NCBI taxonomy): Eukaryota > Metazoa > Arthropoda > Insecta > Diptera > Asilidae > Dioctria > Dioctria rufipes. The sequence continues at coordinate 175,710,621 of OZ002742.1, read as the reverse complement.
ATTGGTTCCCATGTGAATTCATTTTCCGGAGTTGTTGGCTTACTAAAAGAGGAAGGAAAAAAAATATTTTTTTGTTTTTAATTCATCGGATTAAGTTGAGTTTCGCTACTTACCCATATTTAGCAAAATTCACCCATAATTCTAGCATAGTTTCCCTTATCGAATTATCTCGTACAGATGGAAGTGCGGTAACAAAAAGGGCTTGTCCAATGGGGAATAAATACTGTAATTCTTCGGCATGGCAAACACCTGTTAACAGGGAATTCATTAAAAATACATTTCTCAAAGGTAATATCATCTACCATAGTAGTGCTCTTTTCCGCCATGAAAGATTTCAGTGAAACTGGCTTGTCCCTTGTGGTCGAACAGATATAAGTATGTGGGGCCAACATGATTCTTGTGAGAAACCTCAACACGTAGCCTCAAGTACTCATCAAGCCCACTCAAAAACCAGGCATCTGTAAAGAGCTATACGAGTGAGGAATATTAATAATTTTATTTCCAGTGATATTCCCTTCGGAGAATTACTGAAATTAATTCTACAACGACGGTTAGTAAGGGTCGGGAAGAGAGGAGAAGAGTACATAGTGTGCAACTATACATACATTTGTTAAATTTTGATGATTTTGTTTGCTCCAGTCATGTTTCCCTTTAAAATAGAATTCGTCAATTTTCCTAGTTATCTTTTCCTGAATTTGTGGTGTAAGGTGGTCATAATAGAGAGTAATGGGCAATACCCTCTTGAAATTTGCATTAAAATCCTCAAGAAGCCCCGGTACGTTCAGTAGAGCTGTTAAAAATATAAGGTCGAAATATTATGAGCGATTATGGTAATTAGAATTAATACGAGCTGTTTTTAAGGCTCCTTCCTCGGAAGTAATGCCCGTCATCCAGGGTATAGGTAGTCCATGTGGAGTTTTTTCATCTCTGGGGTGTTTTGTTATGAAAGCTCCAGGAATGTTGGGCTCAACAGTCGGTGGAAATGGTATCATGGGATCATAATCCCATTCCTGTTGTAATTATCATAAGGTTAACGGAAGCAGGTGGGGTGTAGCGCATTAATATAAATGTAAAAAATTTACTTACGAAAAAATCATAAATTGTCTCCATAATGTTACTCGCTGGTTTTGTTCTAAGGCAGTCAAGTGTTTTTGGCCAGTCATAATTATTTTCATTGCACTTAAGAAGATCAGCGACCTTTTTAGCACGAGCCACAGCAACACCTTTGTGAGCAGGTTGTGCCCATGGATTAAAATATGTCCCTGACTGAGAGATTCCCTTGTGGAAGAGACCTATAAAAGAAAAACTTATTATACAATTTACCGTATTTCGTGAGTTACGTTTTAATTGTTTCCGATTTTACCTTTAGACAATTCTGACATCATATGATACGTGACACTTGCTCCTCCAGCACTCTCACCGAAAATAGTTACGCTCTTTGGATTTCCACCAAATGAAGCAATATTCTTTTGTACCCATCTCAATATTTCCACCTGATCCTTAAGGCCATTATTTCCAGGACAATCAGGAGTCTCTGTGCTTAGAAATCCAAGTGGACCTAGTCGAAAATTCCCACTGACGTAAACGACATCGTGATCCATTAGAAATTCTGGTCCATAGAATGCACTTATTCCGGATCCGCATTCCCATCCTCCTCCATGAAAGAAGACCATTACAGAAAGAGGGCCTGTATCATTGGGATTCTATAAGTGTTCAGAGATAAGAGATTCTATATTATATATATGTACTAGTTATATATATATATATATGTATGTACACAACGTAAGAGATTGTAGCGTAACTTACTTGGGGTGCATATACATTCAGATATAGGCAGTCTTCACTTCCTTCAATTACCAAGTCTCTTCGAAAAGGGTCTCGTTGAATGCAAATGGATGAGTCTTGGATGGCGGATTTTTCTCCCTTCCATGGTGATGCTGGTACTGGAGGCTGGAAAAAGACAGCAGTTGTTGATTTTGAGATGCTTTTAATATTCACAGGATTAAGTAGTGCTTTGAAATCATTCTAAGCTTGATAATGGGTTCCTTGAATAACATGGAATAACATAAAAAAAAAAAAAGCTAGCGTGGGAGCAATAATTCTTCTTGATTTTCCTTTAAGTCTGCTCGAATTTAATTTCTAACACCTGATGGTTCATCTACTTTCATAAGCTGTGTATGTATATGTGTGTATATAAAAGAATAGAAGGAAATGGGTTCGGAGAATAATAACTGGAATACACCAGAGTTCAACTTAAGGGTGCGATTTTCGTACATAATTCATATACATACTTTCATCAGGATTAATTATAAAATTATGATCCACTCGACATTAATACCTCCCGAATATTGCTGATTAATCTAATCCAAAGGAGATTAGGGATTAATTCTGAAAGTGTAAGCCGTAAATAAATTTGTTTCTTGTTCTTTTGTCTCCGTTGGGATTATCGTTCAAGATTAACACTTAATTCAGCTCGAAAGTGGTTTTGACAGATTTATTTCCCTTGAGTAATTCCTATATATAGAGAGAAAATTTCCACAGCTTAGGGAAGCAAATTCCACAGTGCGTTGTTGTGTCAGAATAATAATTAGAAGTGATTTTGATTTGGTCGCAGGTGAGAAGACGTAATGTAATCTTATGGAAATTTTTCATGTTTAAAATTGTGAGGTTAAACAAAAATAACATTGCTAATTAAACAAAGTGTGGTTTATTAACTAATTTACAGAACTTTAGGGGGGGGGGGGGGGAACCTGCTGTTTTTATAATAGAAATAAAATTTAAAAAATAATGCTTTTTAAGAAAAGCTTTTATTATTGCAAAAAATGTACTAAAAAGTAAAAAATAGTTATATTTCTTCCTATGAAAAAAAAACATTGTTCGTTCACAGAAATAAAATTGTGCGTCGTAGAAACATATGAAAATTTTTCTATAACACATCTTAAAATTTTTGAATTCCTAAATCTGAAAACTAAAAGCCTTGGGGGCGGTCTTGTAACATTATTGCACAGTTTCTTTAACCACCACGAAAGCAATTAGTTTCCAGATTTAGAACTTCAAAAATTTTAAGATGTGTAATAAAAAAATTTGCACATATTTCTACGACGCACAATTTTATTTCTGTGAACGATCAATGTTATTTTGTGATAGAAAGAAATATATTTTTTACTTTTTAGTACACGTGCACTTAGAGAGCTGAAATTTTGCATACGATCTTTTAAAAGAAACGTAAAACTAAGTTTTGCAAATGAGACAAATCGGGCAATTCCTTCGTGGGGTTGCCATACAAAAATTTCATCTTTCACTACATATTTGGACACTGTTAACGTAGACTGCTGAAATTTTGTTCACGGCGTTTTCATAATAATAGTAAATATAAATTCCAAAGTGAGCTAAATCGGGCAACTACTTCGGGGTATTGCCATATGAAAATTTTGGATTTTTACGTATACTGTGGAAACGACCAGTCCTAGACGTTTCTATTGTACTGAAAAGTTTTTCAAAATATGAAATCCTATGAAATTAATCATAATCATTTTTACTGTTCGAAGAACAGTTCTAGAAATATATGCGAAAAACCACATTAAAAACTAAACTTGTTCAGATGGATGACCATACGAAATTCTGTGCATAAAGGCATTCTATTAGGGTATCATAAGAATTGGTCCAATTCTAGTTTTTTTTACTTGATTTTTATAGTTTTTACCCCGCACTTAGTTCAGTCGAGTTATTCAATTCGAAGTCCATCGAGTATTCTTACTCTGTTAAGAGCGACGTGTGTTTGACCTTCTACGAATAGCTTTAACACGAAGTATACGACAGCGTGGTCTGAACTACCTTGAATTCTGTATACAGTAGATGCCCATGATAAGACTATTGGTAACATTCTTCTTTCAATCCATAGCCATAGTTAAGCTTGGCAAAGAATGCTTTGATATTGAATTAATCTTGCGAACGCCATCACTACCAAAGCCTACAATTCTATTCTATTAATTTGTATAGTTGCAAAGAGTGCACTATGAATTAAAGAGTCGGGTTGCTGTATAACAGCAGACCTTGGTCACAACAGAATACTGAAGATGTGTCTTGGAGATTGTATACGGTACGAGGAGCTACGAATTATATTGTTCCTAGACTAGACTTTGATAAAGCGTTCTCAACTAGCAATCCTTGCAGAGATCAGTGGGATAGTAATCGCGTGGTAAATGACCCTGCTATATGTGTCTATTCGGATGGCTTCCCTCAAACACAGGAATCATACCGCTTACCGGACCACTGTAGTGTGCTCCAGGTGGAAGTTTTGGCCATTTGCAAATCAGCAAGGCTGCTGTTTACAATTTATGAAGTACCTAGTGTAGTGATCGAGTCATCAGGATTTGTATTGACAGTCAAGCTGCTATCAAAGCTTTGGACTTGAGCACCATTCGATCATGGACTTGAGCACTGGTGCAGTGGTGTCGCTGTGAGCTCGGAAAACTGGGTGATAATGCCAACGACAGAGTTATTCACCGCTGGGTGCTTGGTCATAGTGACATTCTTGGAAACGAGGCAGCTGATGCTCTGACCAGAAAGGATTCCGCTATGAATATTTGTCTAGTGGAGGAATTAAATTTAGTGCTGGGCGATGTTTATTGATGTTTTCAAAACATCGATGTTTGGGCTCTCGATGTTCGATATTTTTACATCGATGTCGACGCACTAAAACATCGACGTACATCGATGTTATCCTTTCGATGTTAGGGAATTACAACCACGAAAGGAATAAATTCATACTGTAAAAAGCAAATCAAATTTCAAAAAATTTATCTAGATTTAAAAAAAAAAAACACGTATTTCAATAAAATTTTTGTGGTAAAACGGAAAGACACGTAGTGAAGTGATTGTTCATTTCATTTTCAAAGCATCGTTACAATTGATCATCATTAGTTCTTAGATTGATTTGGGCTGGGGGCATTGTTCGGTGGAACCAATCAGAATTCATTCTTTTAAATGGGAGGAAACATAGTGCACTTAACGTAAATACATCAAACTGCTGCCACTGAGAGCGATACAGGCTTGTCTATTATTTTAGTTAAGAAAATGTCTGCCTGCAAGCTCGTTTTCAAGCTCAACAAAGTTCAATTTATGAGCTAATCACATCCGCCTAATAAATGAAAAACAACAGAAGCATCGGAAGGTAGTTCGAAACGTAGGCAATCGGAAATACCCTTTTATTTAAGCGCTCCTTTGAAACCACTTCATATAAATCCTTTGGAATGGTGGCAGCGTCACCAACTTATATATCTTGGCTTATCACGTCTTGTAGCATGTCCATTGCGGCTACTTCTGTGCCAACCGAACGTTTTTTCTCTAAGCTAGGCGAGACTATAACTCAAAAGAAAAACAGTTTGCAAGGAAAATGTCTTTGCCAGTTATTGTTTCTTCAGTCTATATACTATAGATAAAAAGTTTTCGGACCTGTGATTTTTCATTTTTATTTAATTCATTTATGTGTTATTTTTAGAAAACTTTTAGTTTAGAATTGATAATGAATGAAGTACTTGTTTTGTTTTCGTTATTTTTATTAAGTTATAAATAAAGACAACAGCAACAAAAATTCTAAACTGAAAAACATAGTTTTTTCTATGATGTGTTTAAAATTCATTAACATCGATGTTTTTTGTACATCGATGTGATATGATCGATATTATCGCCACATCGATGCTTGTTGGGCGATGTCAACATCGATGCTGAACATCGATGTTCCGTTCCGATGTCCCAGCACTAATTAAATTCACTTATTTTTACTATACATATTCATTTTTTATTTTTTATTGTAATATAAGGGGAATTAGATTGGAACTAAAAATGAGGGAAAAATTAATAAATTTTCCCATTTTCGTGCGGATTTCAGGCTCTAACGCTGGAAAGAAAGTTAATTTTTTAAAGGACCAGCAGGGTATTCCCGATTGTAGTTAGAAGAATAGAATTACTAGTTTTAAACTTCACACATGAAATCGTACCTTGTTTTTCAGTTTTCAAAAAACAGTATATAATAAAGAATAAGAAAAATTTCTAGAAATTTTGTTAATTTCTGTAACAAAGGAAAGTAACAATGATATGGACTCGGTACGATAAAGCTGTCAGTTATTTTATGAATATTACAGAGGTATTTTGCGAAATTCTCATTTGTAGGTACCATGAAAAAGGAAGAAAATTGACATTGCTTCAATAATTAAATAAGCAGAAAGAAAAATGAGGAGAAAAAAAAAATAAAAAAATAAAATAAAATAAAAAAAAAGTAGTTTATTCAAGATAAATTTTTAGACAATGAAACGTGTTTGTTTCTCCATAAGGCGCAATGTTAAAAGCTTTCAAACCACACGTTTCTCATACATATACAAATAAAGAAAAGCCTTAACGCCATAGCTTTCTGTTAGTATTTCTTACACCACTTCCAAAATTTCCAAAAAGCGTAAAAAAACGAGTTGAAGGGACAAGATAAAAATTTTGGTTATATTACAGTCAGTTTATAAAAATTGCTGACTCATTTGTTCTGAAAATAGATTAAGTCAGGGGATTTCCTTCCAATTTCAATAAAAATAATGAACAATTTTGAAGCACGTGTGGAAAATACCCGATTTATTTTTAATATAAGACCTGTTTGTAAGGGGAAAAAAGAACTGCTATCACCTCAAAATTCACAAGATAACTCGATGAAATTACTAACGATAAATTATTGCCTTCTAGAGGTGTAAAAGTTAAATGTAGTAGGAGCCCCCATTCATTTATGTTTATTAATTATGCATTAATTATACATTTCAATTCAAGTTGTTTTGAATTTTGATAAAAACAAATTTAAATATTTTTCTGAATTAATTGGACGTGATTTACGTACCTTAGACGTATGTACATGTTTTAATTGAAAATGTATAATTATCTTATTAGCATGTATAAAATATTCAGTTTTCATTTATTTTGATGATATTACATAAGTACACAACATTTAGTCTTCACATATTTACACAACAATTTAATTTTGGGTTTTGGTACTTTCGTAAGGGATGATTTTTAGGAAATACTAAAATCGGTTGCTAAATAAATATATGAGCTTTAATACCACAAAAACAACAAGAAAGAGAAAGAGTGTTTTACTATATAAAAAATACAGCTGAAATACAATTTATTTACAAGTTTATTTGATTTTTTTTTTTAATTTTTATATAAAATTTGATTGTTTTCCTTTTAATTTGTTGAAAGCTTTATATCAGCTCAGCAATTTTTTCTGATAAAAAAATTTTAACGTTTCTGTGACAAATTTTAAAATAACATAAGAGGTTATGGCTATACTATATACATATGTAGTGTAAGGCAAGTGCCACACCAACCCACTGATATGCTGATGTGCTGATCTGCTGATAGATCAGCAAGTGACCTGCATGTTACTGACTTTTACTTACATCAGTCGATATTTTATTTGCAAACTAATTAATTCGGGTTAGTTTAAAATATTAAAAATGAGTGAACGAAATTTTGTTTCAGAATTAGTGCAAAATGTTGCTTGGAGAGAAATTTCGTTGTAAATTGGAAATGATGGTATGTTTCTTTTTTTGAATTTTTTATTTAATTAAACACCGTACTGAAGAGTATGAGGGTTTCTGCCAATATTCAACGCATCGTCCGATCAATTTTTGAAGTTCAAATTTGCAATTTACAATTGGTATTAGCATGGTATCCTTCTTCCATATAAGGAATATAGCCCACCTTCCAGGAGGCGTTGGGCTTCCTGCATCTTATCCGTTCTCATGAATGATAGTTGAATGATGGCTCAATTTTATTATAGATTATAATTGATAATTATATATTGTCCTTTATCATTTATTATGAACAGGCCCGGATTTAAACTTGATAAAACCCTAAGCTATTTGAGATATTGGGCCCTTTATAAGTCCAAATATTATATGACAGTGCCAAATATGATTTTCGGATACCTAGAGGGTTATTATCTAACCTCTTGAAACATGCGATAAGGATTAAGAAATTATATTAAACTCAAATAGTTTCTTTCTTGCCTTGTCAGAGGAAAGTCTCTGATAACATCATCAAATGATAAACTACGTAGTTTGTCACTTTCTATGTACATGAGTTTGAGGGAATTTATCTTGAGTCATTGTTGTTCTAAATTCATTTTTTATGAAAATAATGAAACAAAAAAAAAAGTTAAATGCGGTAGAAAATATTCTTGCGTTAGTTAGATTATGTGCGTACTCCAGTAAGGAAAAAAGAAAAACACTTCCCAAAATAATGTCAACAATCAAATTATCAAAGAAACACCTGCAAAAATTAAATATATGATCAGAATTATTGTATCGTCTGCTGGTTCACTTGAACTACAAAAGGTCAGCGCATGCTCCAGTGTAGCGAGGCAATACAGGGGAATCCCCGTTATAGTAAAAGTTCTTCCAAAAGACGCGCACTAAAAAAATTGGGTGTCCATTTTTTTCTGGGGGCTTGTGTAGCTTATATGTAAACTCTGCAGTGATTATGAATGATAGTTAGTTCATCTTCAGCTGTAAATGCCATTAAAAAATCCCGACTATCCCCAATATTTGCGTTTATTTTGCCTTTTTCTTCCATTTTTTAATAATTCTATTTTAAGTGCTTGCGTTTTTGATACAGAAAATCAGATGACTTTAATTTGATGTGGGTTTGATGTAACATAACCAATGATGTGATGTCCTTGCAATATATCAGCTGCTGATTATTTTAAAATATAACCATCACCACATCAGCACATCAGTAGTCTGGTGGGGCACCTGCTTAAGAATAATTTATTGATCACAATATGGGATGAGCTGATGTCATTTAGAGGTTCTGGTGCTCTGCTAAAACTTTATATCCCAGTAGGAAATCTATTCATTACTTCATTAATGAAGCAATGAACGTATGTACCTATACTAATGCGGATTTTACACAATCAGTAATAATGTCATTACTTTATCAGAATAACATTCGTAATGATCGTGTAATGTTTTCAGAAACTGTAATGATAGTCAGTAATGATGTTATCTGGATTTTCTGATATTCAGGTATCTTTACTGGCACATATTGGGAATATTGTTATAACGATAGTGTAAGGTGCGCATTTAATTACTCACTTCCTTTCTCAGTTCGCTTCAAATTTTGACAGAAGTGTGATATAGGTAGAAGATGGATAGTGATACTGACTCAATCTTATATGGGGGAATGTAAAAAAAAAAGGGAATTTCTTCGGAACTACTTTGAGACCTTTGAAGGCCTACTGCAACTGTGGAATTCAACAAATCCTTTTATAAAAAGAAAACAAAGCGGAATTAAGCTGTAGGAAAACTGTTAAAAATTTATGTGAAAATAAAACCAGGTTCTAAACGTGGAAAATAAACACAATCCGTTCTAATTATCGAAATTTTTTAGCTCAGATGATAGTAAAGCGTCAGTAATGCCATTACTTAAGAAAGTCTCCTTTCATTACTCTTTCATCGTGTGTAATTAAAAATGAAAGTATTTGTTTTAGTACCTCTCAACTCACCGAGAGAGAAGTTTATTTATGTTGGGTGAATTTTTTAATGGATAACCGCAGAAAAACTTGCATTGCTATAATTTTAGCATTAAGCCCAAAACGAAATGCTAAACGACGACAGTGGATGAAGAACTAGCTACAAAACCGTGAAAAGAATTCCGATGTTGTTCTTTTAAAAGAAATTAGTTTTACGGAAGCGGGAGATTACAAAAACTATTTTCGCAGGAATGAAGGCACATTTATTAAAATTACTGCGAATAGTTGAAACATTTTTGCTGAGGAAGGGCACTAATATGTAACTCTCAGGTACCTAGCCACAATAAGAAACTTTAAAGATCTCAAGTTTGTAATAACTTCAATAAGTGAAAAGTTATAGAAACTTTTGAAGCGCTTATATGTACATATATAGTTACACTCCGGGACACTTGATTACCCTCATTTGTCATTTTCAAATAGGTACTTGCAGTTTTATTTGAAATTGAAGGCTGTATATGACGTGGGTATTTTAGCTGCATCAGCAATAAATATTTCCAGATTTTTGTTCACTATTAACTCAAAGAATTTTTTCCATTTTTGCTGTATTTACGCAAGGACTAGTTGAACAAGAATATAGCGGCAAGTGAAATTTGTGCGGAGTCCTTAATAATCCATTGAAGTTTTTAATTATTGCGAATATTCGTTGATATGCTCCGAAAAGTTCAACACGGAGCACCGAAAAACATTGTTGAGAGAAGAAGTTGGCAAGACATTCGTTAAAGCAAGAAAACTATTCATTCCTTTTTTGTATTTTGTATTTAATGAGGGTACCTCAAGTTCAAGTATAATTATTTAAATACAGTAAAAATGGAGAAATTGTACAGATTAACAAATTTAAAAAAAAATAATCTGGGAATATTTATTGCCGATTCCTATGACTACGACTACGAGTCAATCAAGATAACTAAGCTATTAGACTCCGCTATTCGAAATAAAACACGAGAAGTTTGAAAATTTCAAATGAAGGTACTCAAGTGTCTTGGAGTGTATGTCCTACGAGAGTATACAGCAGGGACGGATCCAGAATTCTTGTGAGGGAGGGGCGCAATTTTGGTTTAAAATATTCTTTATTTATTTTTTCCCGGACGGGAATCGAACCTACATTTGTTAGAATCAGTCAATGATGGATAAAGAAGAATTTTAAGAACTTTTTTATTTTTAACGATTCTAAATCAAATTAATAAATACAAGAAAATATATTCATTAATTTGGAGTCATTTATAGATTCAAAAACGTTTCAAAGAATCGAAATGATTGCAATTGCTATAATTTGGGGGACCGCTACCCCCTCCTTCCTTGGGAATAGGCTGAACATCAGCTAGTTTCCAAGCAACTAGAAATTTTCCTGTCGAATAAGACAAGTAGAAGGAAGTAGAACAGTTTTCACAGCGATTTAGCTAAGGATGAGGCATAGCTTTTAATTAAGCGGCGCTAGAAGCCATCAGGACCTGCGGTTTTGGAGACGTTGATCTCCTTAAGAACTTTGAATACATTTCTCATACGGATATGTATTGGCTCTAGTAAACATCCACATGGGAGACCCAAAAGGGGTGTTTGTGAAGTGGGTGGAAGATGAGAATTTGAAGCGAATCTAGCAACCAAAATATAAGTTTTATTGTTAAGTAGTGAAGGTATAAAGGAACTGGTGAAGTTGTTCATAATGGTTTTGACCAGGGACCACAGAACTTTGCTACCTTTACGGTTTGCCAAGTTTTTTTGTCTAACTTTCTGATCAAAGGGAAAATGGATAATGGACTTGCAGGTGTTCTGTGCAGTCTTTTAGACTTGTTTCAGTTCTGGACATGAATGCAATTGATAGTTGCGAAAAGCAGACTCTTTTGCGTTTATTACTTGGTTGCATTTATCGCTGAATCAGGAGTGATTTTGTTGAGATCTCTGTAGGGATACGGAATGTATTCACGCATCCCATTACTGAGAATCTTACTAAATTCTAATGTGTATTCAATTCATCAACATTTCTTGAAGCAAAACCGAACCATCAATCAATTTCTATAAAATACTGATAGATATTTATTTTTATTTAATGTTTGGGATAAGTACCTATTCTAGTAAAACTATTGCACATTAACGAAATAATAAAAAAAATATTATTCCAAAAAAAATATTTTGTTTTAAGTGTAATAACTCACTTCAACAAATCATTTTTTTAGCCGTGGTGTAGTTTCGCTGAATTTCTCCAACTACGAGTTTTAATTGTTTCTTTAAAGGTTTGTTTTGTCACGCCGATAATATTCTGACAAGCGTTCTTTATAACGACTTATCAAAGAGCCTTTGGCAGCTGTTTTAATTAAAACAAGCCATCCATCACTTTTACCGGAATAGGGTATCTCCTGATTTAAACAGTCCGAGAAAAGTCGCTCTCATGTACACGATTCTTACAGGTATCAGCACTTCCTGTTTTCTCTAGAGGCTTCAACAGCCCGGAGGTAATTTGGAGCGATAGCCAAGTCGCTAGCCATAAGGGCTGCGTTTTTAAACGTATAAATTGAGCGCTTCCAGAAATTTTTATGTTTTTTACAAAAAGTGCAGTGTTAGGAAAAATTGGGAAGATCTACTGCAATTTTTTTCAGTGGTTTTCAGGGAGGGGCGCGTGCCGCCCGCTCCTCCTAGCTGGATCCGCCCCTGAATATACAGGAATGAAACATAAATGAAACAGTAGATAGGTTGATGTGTTAGGAACAAAAAAAAAACATTTATATTACGGTAGGCCGCTGGGTGCTATCTCAATCATTTCGCACCCCGTAACTTCTTTATAATGCTATCTTTCAAGGTGTCCAGAACATAGTAAACCGTATAGGCTTTCCAACGAATGTCGAACAATTATTCCACCCCCCTAAAGGTGACGTAAAAGTCAAAAAATTCCCGTAATGATTCTGAGTTGATTTATAGATAGCCCTAAAAAAAGATCCAGCCTCTTCCCTTAGGAAGGTCTTTTGATGTATCTTTTGTATCTCATTCTCACACTTATCAGGCAAACGTGCTTACATTACCATATCACCTGTATCATCATCGATCAAATTGACGTGTCGTATTCTTAGGTGAAATAACCCATTACCGTGTTCACTAATCCTTCGATTTTCTACTGGGATATGCTTATAACAGTCTATCAGTCCTAAGGAGTGCTTCTTTTGGTGTGCTTTAAAATTAATAAACTTATTACTACAAAACTCCACAAAAACAACGTGATAATGCAAAAACCGAAAATTCGGGGTTTCCCTAATAGGCAACAATAATATGGTAACCCTAATTACAAATCAATTTATAATAATTTTTGTATTTTACTTTTATTTAGATGCAATTAATATAGAAAGGAAAAAGAAGGTAGTAAAAACATGACCATTGGGATTTCCAGCAGATGTATAAAAAAATGACACACTCCAAGTAGTTCAGAGGGGAAACCCGAACTGGAAAATAATAATTCTAGTTCCAGTTAGATGTCTACTTACATAATAAGTTTGTAGCTAGATAATTGATAGAATTAAGCATAGGCAGAAAAAAGTTACATGACCTCAGCTTTATTTTGAACTGAAGAATTGCTTTATTGGAAAAAATTAATTGCTTTTAAAGTGATTTCAAGGAAGGTAAAAGAATGTTTGTTGATTGCGAATTATTACGATGCTGGAAATATTGAAAAGTTGAATAACCTTCGATTAGACATACTGTTTTTTTTTTGTTTCTTGCAATGCACTTACATACGAGTATAGACATGATTTATGAAGAAGTAGATACATATAAATAAAATGCAATAAATTTATGAAGGTTCTTTTTTGAAATTTTCAAAGACTGCTGTTATTAGATTAGAAACTGGTCATCTTCCGTAATTAATGCTGTCATTACGTAGTCAGTCTTGAGTGTTTCAGAACAAAACGAAGCCGATTAATGGGTTCGATGGTGTTGGCCTGTCTCCAATTCTGCCCGAACAATATCGTTTTCTAAGGTAGGTGGCCTTCCTTCTTGTGCTTCATCTTCCAGGTTAAAGTTCTCGTCATGGAATTTCTGAAACCACTTTTTCTGATGTTTTTCCTATCATGTCCAAAAACTTCGGATAAATTTCTTGCCGCACACCTGCACTATCTATATTCCAATGGTTCTGTGTATGCAGGTAAAATTATTTAATGCCAAACAGAACTGGTTTTCGGACAAGACGTATAATAAGGAAATATTTCTTGAGTTATTATCTATTAAGAATTTCTTAGTAAAAGCTTTGTAACCCTTTCCTTTTCTGTTGCATACAAATTATATATGGATGAACCACTGTTGGGATCTACCATTTGGAAAAGTTGAGTATATTCAACACGAGAAAGTACTTAAAATCAACCGAAAGTGGTGACGTGAACTATACCTACATGGCGCGAAAGACCGTTAAAATTTAAAAAGTTACGACAAAATTTTCAATTTTTTTACTTTGATGTCCTATAACTAATGAGATTTGAGGGCGATGGATTAATGGTTCGACATTTGAAAAGCTAAGACGGTTTACTGTCATCTGAGCTGTGTCCAATATCACAAAATCCCCATCCTCATATACAATTTTTTGTTCCACATTGAGTGAGGAATCCCGGGTATATGTAGTGCAAAGACGCGTGTTCTGGGACACCTTATATAATATTCCGAGCGGGATAGTTATAACAAAGGACGAAAAATGCAGAACAAATGAAATGCAATAAAAAAAAAACAACAGTAACAACTTGAAGAGTGTTAAATGAATGGCAGCGTGTAGAAATGTCAACAAATTTACACTCTTATTAGAATAATTTGTCTGTTCCTTCAGGAATTCTGTTTACTGCTGCAATGTGTTCTCACACTAGAAAACTTGAGCTCCATACAAATTTTAGTCTGGCTTTACTCAATTTAGCTTATCAGCATTCCTGTTTGTTATATATTCTAAGGTTGACATGAAAGTTGGATTTTTGCATGAAATAGGTTATAGTTTACTAGTTTACCTGAGTGTAGTGCAGCAGCAGATCGTTGGAGGGGAATACGTGTATCACTGACATGTATATAAATGGACTGACTAATCTCCTTTCCTTTCCTCTTTTTTCGCATGGCCCTAATTTTTAATTCAGAATAATGCCTTGACTGTCAATGCTAGCAAATGCTAGCAACTGTCGTAAACTAACCTGGAGAGCTGATTATTTGGCGTCATTTTTAAATTATTTGGGGATTTCCTTATATACATTGCAGTGGAAATTACCGAAATTACCACAAAAGTATTGGGACCATTTTTGCTTTTCAATTTTAATTATGACTTGAAGGAAGTGTTTTATACAAGGCTGATTTGATAGGAAAGGTTTGATTACCAAGTTGCCAGTTCTGCAAATATCGCTGAACTTTAAGTTTCTCGTTACCAAAGTATTTTCCATCCAGAGTCAGATTGAATTAATGCGTCCTTAGGCTTTTTTTTTACAGTAAAATTAAACATTTTAACTATAGTTGACGCCACGAAAAGTGAGATATAAAGATCAGCAGGGAATAAATAAATAATAAATTCCAGAAGAAACTTTATCTTTTGTTTGTGTTAAAATATCTTGGAGTTTTATTAATGAAGTTTATTGATTAAAATTTTTTATTAAGAAAATAATTAAGATTTCCCTTTAAATTCGTTCTCTAGTCCTTTGAGCAACTCAACAATAATGAAAGAATTTGATGAATATAAAAATATTTTCCCTTTTAAAATTAAAGCGAAAACATTTTAGTTTATACACAAGCTATTCCAAGGTATTTTAACTGAGACTGAAAACATTTTATATTTCAGATACAAGCCAAACTTGTCCTAAGACCATTCTGAAATTGTTCATGTTGCCGCATTAAAACAATTAAATCAATTCTGGTTGTAAATTAGAATTAAAAATTACTTTTAGAAGTACTGTGACTAAATTTATTTATATAATAAATAATATTTTTACTAGAAAATACAATCGTAATTTATAAATATCAAAATTAAATTTATTTTTATTGGCAATGCCATTCGAAAGATCGTTTACAATTTGGAATATACACAATGGTATAACTTTCAAATTTCCCTTTGGTGACCTTGATAGTTCAGTTTTCGTGCCGCGGACTATAAATGTATACTTCTTTTATTTTAACTAATTTCAATTATTATTAAGTACCTAAGTCTAGTATGGATCTTAACCGAAATACTAATTTGACTGATCAAAATCTGTAGCGAAATATTTTTACCCATTTTGTTTCCAATTTTTTATACTTATTTGCAAATTCAGTGCGGAATACCCCAGCGCTCCATACTTTGTCCTTTATTATTTTCTTTCTACATAAAAGATAAAAGGTAACTAAGTACTAAGTCTATAAAAAGTACTGAGTACTTTTTAAAGTTTTTTTTTAGAATCTTTGTACGTTGGCAGGAATATAATGAAGTTCATCGAGTTCAGTTAATAGATATTAATAAATAAATACCTTTTGAAAACTATAATATGTATAGTTTTTTATAGTTTTCGGCGCTGCAGGTAGAGTAAAACTTTAACTTCTCATTGCTACACTAATAAAAACTATTAGAGGTCCGCCCAAGCACCCATTATCGCCTCCAATAATGCATAAAAATTCTCTGGAAAAAATTACCAGTAAATTTCTAAGAAAAAATTGAGGTGTTTCTTACATCAGGTTGAGGCAACGTTGATTTTATATTGGAGCGCAGCATTGCTTGCTTACCCTTTGCTATGTCCACTGACGTATATAATATGGACTGGTTACTCTTCAATTTCATGTGGGCACAATTGCTAGTGTCAAAAAGAGATCTTACGTCGGTACCAACATTGAAAAAAATATTGGCGGGAAGTTGGAAAAGTGTGCACACAGCTCGGAAAGTGATTTAGAATTTCTTCTGCGTATCTAATGAGTATATTGTCTTTGGTAAAACAGTTTTTATCAGTAATAACCCTAAATGATTAATTTAAAATAGTATATTTCGACGAATCCACTAATTTATATATTGTTTTTAGTTCTCTCGCAGTTGTACTTGATGCTTGGACCGAAAGAGTCAGCAATATAGAAGTAAGCCTACTTTCTGCAGTGTATTTCTATGAACGTAGTCAGTCTATATTATACATGTCAGTGGTTATGTCATCAAGTCAAGGCATCGTCGATTTTATATTCGAGCGAGACGTTACTGGTTTTTGTTCTACTTGCCCAGTCTTATTTATATGTTATTAGTTTGTCTAAGGTTGTGTCTTGAGGCGTGAGTGCGGCACTTGCTTTGTCAGTTCTTTGCGTGCTTTAAAACTCAACAAAAAAGGAGTTGCGCTAGAGACTGTGTTTTCTTTTCTACGAAGAGTTAGATATTTGTAGGTACTTAATAGACTCAGAAATACTTAAGTAAAAATCTTGGTACTTAAGTACAAAACTAAGTCTCAAGTACTAAGTAGGGGCACTTCAAAAGTATTTTTAATAAGTCTTAAGTAACGAAAATATACTTTAAGTAGTACTTAAGTCTTTTTTTACTTAAGTATTGCGCAGCTCTGCTTTGAACGACTGTAAAAACTTTTCTCGTTAGTTTTGGTTTTACCGAGAATTTTGGTGAGAACGTGTTTACAGCATATGGTATAAGAAATGGACTAACTTTCTTACCTTCTTTCGGCGCCCCAAGAGAAATTCCGTGAATTTCCTCTTAGGACCATTAAGAAACAGTTTTAGATATCTGGAAGTACTCAGGTTGACCCACCGCTGCCGATACTTCGTTGCGAACATTCATTTTGATGAAAGGATTGGCCATTGAGGTAGCAGCCACACCAGTAGGTGGTAGTAAAAGAAAGGAGTAACTAGAGCCGGACCTGGTTAGTAAGTTGACCCTATTATTACCCATATTTCTCAGTGATTATTCGAGGGCCACTCAGAGATCATCAAGGCTGCTTGTCTATCTAGACGGATAACAATGTCCATTCCCTTGAATTCTATGTCAATGGTTAATTTCACTGCCATTACAATGGCGAAAATTTCAGCCTGGAAGATAGTAGTGCCATAGTTACATATACACAAGCTATTGATACGAGTACCTGCCCCGATCGTTCTAATATTCTTGAATATTGTTTACAGGAAGGCATTACAAGAAAAATATGCTACATTGCGACAACAAAGAGTTGAAATTTTATAAAAAATGAATATCTTGAGCCTGATAATTTTTGGAATCGATAAAAAATAATTTAAAGTTAAATTAAAATTTCTTCAATACCGAGGTGAAAATTAATCAAGCATAAACAACAGAACGGAAAGGCATCAGTTTTTATTTAAATTCTATTATTAGAAAGTAGGATTCAGAGAAATATCAATACGAAATAAATATTGCAGCAAGCAATCTATTATTAAAAAAGTGCAATACTTTCTCATTTAAAGTACTACAGAATTAATTCTTGTTTGTATCAATAAGAATATCGACGAACTACATACAAATCGTATTCCTCGGTCATTGTGATTGAAAAGATTCAAGTACGATTCCAACCAAAAAATGGTAATTATAATTTAAATTATTGTATTATATTTATTATTAAGTATAATTTCAATTACAAAGTACAAAATAATTGCATTTGTTTTATGTATCTAATGTGCTTTTCGCGTTTATTTTGGGCAAGTTAAGTATGAAATTGTTCAAAACCTACGTGCCTTAAATGAATAGCAATTTTTATTTTATAGAGATAAAATTTCTTAAATCGTGATTCTGTGCAGTTCAGTTTGTTTTGTTATTCAATTGTTGAGTGATAAGCATTATGGTGAACTCACGAGCTGACAGTGAAGTTAAATTACAAATCGTAAGAAAAATGTTTGAAAAGATAAGTTTGCTTTCCAAAAGCTTCCTCTGTATTAAATAAAATAAGATAGTTGTTTTAGAGAATATGAGAATAGAAATCATGAAATAAGTACAGTCAAAATCGCACTTCCCAGTGAAATCAATTCGAGTTATGGGACGTGGGCGAATTTCGATTTAAGTGAAAACGTTCTGATTTTGTTAATGCTTTGTACTTTGTTTGTATGCATTTTTCTTATAAATAAGTATTACTGAAAAAATCGGTAATTTTTGATTGTTTTTTCTGAGTAATATTTTTATTTTATTATCGCAAAACACTCAATGTTGCTCAAACATTTGAACCTTATCTGGAATGTCCACTGCTGTTACGATTGCACATTGCAAAATGTAGATCGAGAGATATAAACTCGCAATATAACTACATATTTCTATATTTTGAAAATGCATAAAGAAATAGCCAATAGAATACAAAGTAAAAAAAAAAGTCAAGACATAGCAAACGGTTACAAACGGCAAGGATTAATCTGAATTTATTCAAGTTAGCATTTAGAGGAGGACGAATAAAGAAAAAAGTCCTGAAATTTCTGAAAATTAGTTCTACTTGGGGAAGTTTTCCAGATAAGGAATTTCGAGTTAAGAGAAGGGTTTTCTATGAAAAATCGAAGGGAGTCCCAAATGAGATTTAAAGATAAATTCGAATAAGAGGAAGCTCGATTTAGAGAGATTTGATTGTATAAGAATAAAATATAATTGCCAGTGAAGTTTTGTAGTCAGCACACAAACTCTTAAAAGTTATACTAGAAGAAAATAACTTAAAATATTATTTTTTCCCAGAAAAAGATATACCTAAGCAACAAAAATGAAGCAAGTATTGGTTGAGGTAAGGTCTGCATATTGTCTCAAGTAAATAAATATTACAAAAAATAGTACTATATATATCCACTCTTTCGTTCCCTCTTCTTTTGATACCAGTGATGCTAGTATAGATCTTGGTTCTATATCTTTGCATCTTCTTAATGAAGTATGAAATTCGCTCAGCTCTTAAAATAATGATGCCTTTTATGGTCAGGATTTAGTTTAGCTCCTAACATTTTACTCAGAATTTGCAACGCTTTATTTGCACCTGCTTCAATTAGGATTTTGCCTAGATCATTGGAAATTTTCTTTTTTTACTACAGGGTGTCCTATACGTACCGCTTTTATTTTATACTCCAGATTCCTGACTCAATTTCGAGAAAAAAATTGTATGGCAGGAGAGCCGGAAAATGCATGGTGTGGGCAGTAGAGGGTTTACGATTTTTAGTACTGTTTCCACTTTACATCCTATAAATTTCCTGATGTACACCCTATCAAGGCAAGATTTAGCTGAGGTGATAGCAAACCATCTAAGCTTCGTAATGAATGCCCAACCAGCCCTACTGTCATCTTCAATATTAAGTTATAGTACGTTAAAATTTCAAAAATGGGATAAAAATCCTTTTTTTTTTTCAAATTTCATCGATTTTCCCGCCAAAATGTATGATAACTATACAGTTTATTTACAAGATTTAAAAACTCTGGAATCTTACCTTTAATTTTACTATGCACATTTACCTACCTAATTGCAACCGTTTTTGAGATATTCCCATTTCTATGATTCATAATTTCATGAATTTTGCAAATTTGCGTGGAATTGCATAACATTAGGCGCAATTTCTATTGTAATTAGCAAAATTAATGAAATTATGCATCACAAAAATGGGAGTATCTCAAAAACGATATCATTTAGGTAGGTAAAAATGAAAGGTAACATTCGGAGGTCTCGAAATCTTGCGAGAAAATGCTATCCTTATCTTGCCTTTTAGCGGGAAAATCGTTAAAATTGAAAAAGAAATTGCAAAATCTTCCAATTTTTTGACTTTAACGTCCTTTAACTGCCCCCACCGCTCACACCGTGCATTTCTGGCACTCCTCCCATATAATTTATTTCTCGAAATTGCGTGAGGAATCCGGGGTATAAAGGAAATGCGGTACGTATGGGACACCCTGTATACAAAGCAGGATCAGGTAAAAACTCCAGATAAATTGCCAAACTTTTACCTATTCCAAAGTGTTTTGTAACGAATATGAAGTATTTTCATGTAAAAGAACTGGTCTGCTCCCAGTAGCATGTCTTCGTGAAGGGTAAGTCTTCAACAACCGATTTGATGTTATTTAAAAATTTTTGTATTAATGAAATTGAAAATGATGCTAAAGTCGACGTCATCATCTACTCAGACTTTGTTACGGATTTTGATCGTGTTAATATAGATTTGCTTGTAACGAAACTTCATGCCTTCTGGTTTCATTCTTCCTTTACTGGGTAGATTAATTTTTTATTTAAGGAATCCCTTGCCATCTTGGCCCCCTAAATTATTATCTTTCCTTAAATGTCTGTTGTATGCTACTGAACTAAAAATTTTCTTGTCAGTTAACGATTGTGCAAATTCCTGATCTTCAAAATGACCTAAATAATCTTGTGTGTTTGGTCCTCGTTAAATGGTTTGGAACTGAATCCTACCAAGTATAGTTTCAACTTTTATCGTTGCATTAATCCATGCATGACTATACTGTTTTTCAGGATGCTTGCTCTTTAAAGGCTTTATACGTTTAATTAGTTCACTTTTCAGTCCATATAAGGGTATTCCTCCGTAGTTTAGTGCCCATATACTGTTTTACATATAAAACTTATTGAATCTACATATATTAAGATCATTTACTCATTATGCTTTGCGCGGGTTCAACTTGGAGGAAGCTGGTCTTCATAATGAGATCAGCTGCCAGTTGCTTGGGCTTCAAACTTTAGAGTCTGGTAGGAAGGTTTTTAGTATTATATTTAGCAGGAATGCTATTTGCTACAAGATATGCTCGTTCGAATTGATCGTCTTATTTAAAATTTATGTGCCTAGTTTCTTTATTTGATATAGAGATTTATTATACATTTCTTCTCATAGAATTTGTAGCGACCAGTAAAAACCCATCACCCATTGTTCCGGAGATTTTAATAAAGTTTGTATTTTCGTAGATCTTTTACTGAAGAATGTTGTAGCTTTTCTTTTGCTTATAGTAGATATATATGTATAGGAATTTTCTATAATTTATAATACGTATTGACTTTCAATGTAATATTGTATAATTATGCCATAATTATTTTGCGTATTATTTTTTGAATTTGTTTTTTTTACTTAATGTTAAGTTAGTTTAGCGCTTAGTCTGTAGGAGTTTTTCTCTGTAGACATGAAATAAATAAATAAATAAATACATATTACTCCAGTTGTAAAGGCTTAAAGTCAGTATACTACGCACATTATAACTTAGTTCTTCCAGGCCACAGGTTATCAGAAAAAAATCTCATATATTCATAGTATAGGTAGGTTCACATAGTATCGTCAAACTTAAGGAATGATTTTCTATTACGTATCAATTCTGAATTATTATTAAAATTTAAATTTAAGATTACTCGTGCTTGTTTAATTGATATGTATTTAATATAAAACATAAAACCGGATTTTTAATTAACTGATGATTAGGTCAGATAATTAAAGATTAAGCTAATAAATAATTTGTTAATGATACAATAATAAACTTGTTAGAATATTTTTTAGGTCATACATGTGGACATAAATATAGGTTGGTATTACGAACAGGCTGTTAATGTATACACAAATTTGCAAAACTAAGTTAGCAGGCTGTGCTAAATTTGTGCACATAAACACTTGTTATACTAGCAGAGCCGCCACCATTAGCACTGATACTTTAGCTGAGAATTAACATTGTAGCAAGCAAATAAACCGCATCTAAATGCCACAAACTGCATTAAGCTTGTTTTGATCAGTTACGACTTCACTTTTCATCCAGTAGGCAGTGGTAAATGTATTACCTTAATTTTTTCTTATTTTGCAATTACCTTCATTTTCTCTTCTTCTGTTTTTTACTGCAATAGTTAACAATTTGCTTCAATATTTCCATACTTTCTTGATAGTCAAGTTTAAGTTAGAAACGCTCTGACAAATGAAGTAAAACGCAGGAAAACCAGTGTTAAGGTAATAGAGCTATATAGTAAAAAAGATTTCCCTAAAGTAAGTGGTAACAATTTGTGACACTAAGCTTAGGTATTTTTTGGTAAGATTAGGGAAAGATCCATCTTCGAAAAAGTGGAATAGATTTTTATCCCAAAAATGAGGGTATATTTCCAAATGTAGAATAATACCTAATTTATTGAATGTTCTCTTCCTTTTATCCGAGAAGGCTTAACATATCGGGAATTTTATGTACTATATAGGTTTTCTGGTGCCAATTACCTACATCCATTGAATGTTCCATTGATTTGGGGAAATTACATTGATTTTCCCTTTATATTAGAGAGAATGACATTTATTTTTAGAAAAAAATGTGTCTTAAATTTAGGGAATTGTCCTACTGTCCTGTGCTACATAACAACCACATAAACAAGGTCTATGAAGACCCAGACTAAGCTTTAAAACCTTGGCAAACATCGTCATTAATTTTCTTAATTTGAGATTGTGACCACTTCTATATTATCTAATATTTTCTTATTGAAACAATAGCGTAGACTAGAGAATGGTTCTTCATAAGCGTCCAAAATAGCATGATACGATTTGCATAAAGTTTTGAAACAGATTTTCTATACTTTTGAATAATTTTGTTTAATTTTTAGTAGCAATTATGAATTGTGAAAATGTGAAATTCGTGCAGGTATGTTAAAGTGAGTTACAATCTGTGATAAATTTTTGATTTCCCATGGAAACTTTTGTTTTCCATCACCTGCATGTGCATCTATAGAAAAGGATAGATCTTAACGCCATCATCTTCAGACAATTTATACCAATGGGTGTAAGTCCGCTAAAGGCACCGATACGGTTTGAATTTGCCATCCACTTTGAAAGCCATGCAGCAACTCAGACAGTGAGAACAAGGAGATAGCCATCTGCTCAGACAGCCAAGCAGCTATTAAGAATTTGTCTAATTCCTTTAAAACCTCCTAGCTATTAATGGATTGCAAAACCACCCTGAACTCCCTTTCGCAGAATAACAGGGTGATAGTGCAATGGGTGCCGGGGCACAGCAAAATTAGCGGGAATGAAAGGGCGGACGAGCTGGCTCATCTTGGTGCAGCCTCAGAGGAATCTGCCTTTATAGTCGGGATTATACCAAAACATCTTGTCTCAATCATTTCAAGCTGGGCTGTCTGCCAACATAGTCGCCTTTGGTTAAAAGATCCCTTGGGTAGAACAACAAAAGAACTGTGGAGTAAACTAAACCCAAATCAAATGAATAAGCTCCTAGGACTTAACAAGCGTACCCTGAGAACTCTGGTATCCATTCTCACTGGGCACTCCTCTCTCAGAGGGCACCTTCCCAGGATGAGACTTGTTGATGATCATACATGAGGGGGTTGCGTAGAGGAGTCCGAAATAGTGACCCAATTTCTTTGTCACTGTCTGGCACTCTCAGAAATACGTAACAGATTCCTTGGCTCACACGTCCTGGACGAGTTATGCGATGCCGGCAAGGGGGACTGAGGGCCAATACTGAAATTTATAGGAGCGTCCGGTTGGGACCTGAGAACGATCGCTCATGGGTCTTGATTTAGCGTGCGTTTGGCGGATCTCCGCGGGATCCCAAGCATCTGTTTTAATCAATCAGAGTACCCGAACCGAAATCTTGCAAGCGGTTCATTGAATTTAATTGTGATCGTGCAAGCAGAAATTATGCTGAGAGCTCAGGATGTCTGAATGAAGTCACAACTAAAGTGATGATCAATAAAAGACACGACATTGTTCTATTTCCTTCATAAACATTTGAACATGAGCAAGCTATCGGCAAGGTGGATGCAACGTGTTGACGAAAAACGAAATCTGGTAATCAAAGTACATAGTGTTTATTTAAGCACAATCCAAGTGAATTTTTTTGCCGTTACTTAGCCGTTTTTGTCATGTAACATCGAACCAACATGATGAAGAGCAGTCAAAACAGTGGATTTCTTTTCATGAACGCCTTTAAAAGCTGTGGCAAATACGGTTTCATCGGTCGGATGGTTATGATCTCAATTTTCTGAGATTGTCATAAGCATAATATTCATCGCCTACCTAGTAAGGGCATGGCAGTATTATGCATTTTTGTTGGATCGATTTCACGCTGAATTGATGGTAAGAGAAGAAACAAAGTTCCTTCTACCACAACAATGCACCAGATTACACGTTTGCAATTAGCATGGACAAAAATGTCGAATCGCTCTACGAACTGATTTCCCATCTATCTTATTCTGAAAATTATGCCCCCTAGCGAATTCTTTCTCATGAAGCAATAGTTCAATGGAAAAAAAAATCCGCATTGAACGAGGTAGTCATTGTTGAAAGAAAGACCTTTTTTTGGAGCGTTCGAAGAATTCTATTTTTCGGGTTAGAGAAATTGAAAATATTTGGCCAAAGGAGATTATATCGAATTTTGTCAAACAAAAATTTTTTTAAATTCAAGATCCCTTTCTTAATAAATTCTTTGTTCGTCGTACCGTAAAAATGACTATAACCATTTACATAGGATTCATATTTCGAAGAAGTTTTCAGTACAAAAACAAAAAAAAAAAACGTCGAGGACTGTTCGTTTTCACTGTATAAGTAAAAAACCTAAATTTATATATGTCAACGCCTAAAAAGCGTTGCCTGACTTAGCCAATTTTTGAAATTATATCTACGATTTTTATGTAAACGCCGTGTACAAAATTTCAGTTCTGTACGTGTTCTCAGGCAGTGTCAAAATATATAGTGAAAAACGAAATTTTTGTATGGTAACCCCACGAAGGAGTTACCCGATTTATCTCATTTTCGAACTTAAATTTCCTTTTTTTTAAAGCCCGTGTGCATAATTTCAGCTGAGTAAGTACACGTCCTCTCGAGTTATCGTGAGAACGGATAGACGTACATAAAAATGGATGGACGGACAGACGGATGGACAAACAGATGTACAGACAGACATACAGACATAAAAAATCAAAATATGGCTTAATATTATGCGTGGGTATTCAATCCTTTTTGCTCTACCATCATTATTTCTATGCGTTACAAATGGAATGACATACTTAGTATGTATACGCCTATGATTTCATCTAGGGTATGAAAAAGTTGTATGCACTCTCGACTTATAATACGTGAAGACAAATAGAGGGATGGATATGCAGAAATAATGTTATATGCCATATGTATAATCATTATTTCTATTTGTTAGACAAACTTAGTGTACATATGCCCTGATATTTAATTTATTTGGGGTATAAAAATGGCTCCAGTTAGTAAATAAAAGTTTTACTAAATCAGATTTAAGCGGAATACTGTTTTCGTATTCATTTATTTATGTTTTATTATAAAATCTATATTGACTATAAAATCTAATCAAATAAAAGTAAAATAGAAAATAACTGTAACTCACTTGAAATCGAAGCTTATCAATAGGCGGTTCAGCATACGGAATTCCAAGAAAAGCCCTAATACCTCGTCCAGAATGTGAGATTAAGTGTCTTCCAACCAATATACCACCATTCGGTAAGGCCACCTTTAAATCCTTGGAAGTTCGCCCGGAAACACTCATACACAAACTTACGACTAATAATATAACACTTTGCTTGAACTTGGACATCGTATAACAACAATGCGCTATTAATTCGCGACTCGATAATTACTATTATTTCCAATAAACGATCACTGAACGAATCAAATAAAATTAAGCACGCGATCAGTTTTATTCACGTAACACCTCCGCTCTCTATCTTCGTAGCTACCTGAGAAGCTTTTCTACAAAAGCCATAAGATACTTGGTAAAGGAAAGATAAATGAATGCAAGTAAAGTAACTTCATTCACTATGAAATTTTGTTTTCATTCATCGGAGCGTAGCTGTAATTGGTTCTATCTATGCGTTGCGTATCTCTGCAAGAATAATGCCAACGGCATGCAAAACCTGAACAAATTGCTTGTCACTAATGTATTTACCTACTTTAAAGAAGTGAACACGTGAAGGTTATGCTATTTAAGATGATCGTTACAAATCGTAAAACGTCCGTACATAAATACACGAGTTTGTTTTTATCTTGATTCTTGTGCAATTTAACAGTGGCCTAGTTCCAGTGTACAATTCTGAGTTTTTGCAGAAAATGCAAAGCACTTACCGCGAGAACATCAAATCACTTGCGGCGACGTGAAAGCGAACACGCGAATCTGTTTACTGACGACTAAGCTTGAGTTGAGGAAAGAAAGTCTAAACTTTGAATTTAATATAAGCTTTCGATAGGAAACCGGTATTCCCCACTTCAAAACTATAGCTAGCCGTATCTATTCTCTCAGGTGTTATACCTATGGCTTATCTTTAAATTTGAAGATACAGGTATGAGGAGATAGAAGAAAGTAAATTAATTTTTATGAGCTCAATGATCGTTGGATTAAAGTTTGAGATTATCTTACCGCGAAAGTTTTTGATTTTGACAGTCGTCTTCAAATCAAATCTCGAGGTTACCGCTGAATCTTAGATAGGAGATTATTCTCGAATAGACACTCCATTAGCACGAAAACAAATGTAATTTATCGTAGTTTCTAGTATGTAGGTTCTTGCGAAAATATCGTAAATGCAAATGGCTAACATGATTGATAATATTTACGAGAATTTCAAGAATTGCAGCTTGATTATCTCGTTTAGCTGTCCGATTGCATAACATTTGAGTGTGACACCTTCAAGGTTAGTTGGAGCATTTACACACATTTTCGGAATTGGTTAAGACGGTGAATAATTACTGTAGTCACGGTATGACATAGCGAAATTTGCATCAGACAGCAACATATTTTTTGTTGTTGTTCTTTTTTGTAGAGAGAATTTTTTGCGAAATTACTTACCCAATTTCTCTTGACTATTGCATGAATAGTGTAAAGGTTGTAAGAACTGGAACAGTGAGTAAATTTGTTTTGAAAGAAAATCTTGAGGTGGTTATTATTGGAATTTATATAAATGATATATGCATTGAAAGTGGATTATATTTTGCATTTTAAACTATGTTCTATATAGATAAAGGTTTTTACACATTTTTGTAAAGTAAAAGTAATAGCCTAGATTTTTACAATACTAGAATGGAACCTTGGATAAGTTTGAAATAATACTAAATTGGATTTATTTAATATCACATATATATGTACATTATATTACAAAAGTAAATTTTTGTTGATAGATGGTTTCGGTAGAATTGCAGTAATGGATTTCTTTAAATCATAAGATAACCATAATTATAACAATCTTATACCTAAATGTGGTTATAAGAGGAGATTATGTAATCTGAATTTCCTACTACTAACGAATAATTTCAAAATTTTGCTGGATTCTTTGGACCTACAAAGTAAAAAATTCTCTAGTTAAATTTAACTGCATGCATACAAGGCCGTATATATGGGGTGTATTTGACGGGTTTACCCCCCCCCCCCCCCCCCCCGAACAAGCTCTGCGCTTATTTTGTAATACGGTCGGGAAGTAATAAACGGAAAGAAGCAAAAATTTGAGATTGAGGGAATATTGCTCGGTTCTCCACCACCCCACACTGCAGCCAAAGATTACAAATAAAAAGGTAGGAAGCAGCCGAACAAAATTCAGAATTTGTCGTGTTTTTTTTAGCTCGAAACAAGTAATGTCATATAGTTTCGTCTTTTGCATGAATGTGGGAAAAGAACTTAACAAAAATCGAGAGAACGTAGAATTACCCCGAACGACAAAATCTTATTGTATTCCTCAAAATCCTATCAAACTATTCATAATAATTTACTTCGGGTCACACTACCTCCCATTTTTAAGAAGAAGATAAATTTCGCTTTGGCCAAGATGCTGGAAAGGAGATGTAAAGTTCCTCTCAAATAAAATTTTCATTTTTCTGGAAAATAACATAGAATCCAGCATGAGTTCTACCACGTAATCTCTTCAGAGCAAAACGAATGTAAACAGAAGCACGTGCTGTTGAAATATCATTGAATTCACCAACAACATTACAGCAACAACACGACCAAACATTGTCAATATTTCATGAAAACCGGTTTTCATAAAAGCGCTGGAACATTTTATGAGAGTAAAATCTGAAAATAGCGCCCCTTCTCATTTATTTACGAAAATGAAGCATTTGCCATTTTGTTTCCTTGCATGCAATCTGCGCTTTCACATTTTTTATCTTTGTTCATAAAAGTTTTAAAGAGAGTTTGATTTTTTTTATCTCTTTTCTTTCTTTCTTCCTTTTCTTGTCGTGTACATTTTAAATGTAAAACACTCTTAAATCTCGCCTGCTTCTTAACTTATTATTAAGTTAAATTTGATGCAACTGTACACACGCTCGCCAATTCATATCCCAGCCGCTCATCTTACTATTTTCCTTTTGTTCTACTTTATTGCGATGTAAATGAAAATTCTTTAAAACAAAGTATTCTTGATGAAACTGTTTTCAGGGGGAAGAGGTAAAGGAAGCAAAGAGAACTCGCACGATGCGGAGTGCAGGCTCTGGTTCTGGTGCTTTGACGACCCGCCATCCGTCAGTCAACACTGGTAACGTAACTGGCAGCGGGTCGTCAAAGCAGATGGTTTTCGGAAAATTTGTGAGAGAGTGTCGTCAACAAGCAGATAGTTTTTATACAATTTGTGAGAGCGGGTCGTAATAGAACGACGCGCCATAGAAACTTTTCAATATACTAGATGCGCATTCTTTCTGTTAGATGTTCTTTGGCAGTAGTTAGTGAATCTGATCTTTCATTCTCACTCTTGCTAGCAGGTAAGTACGGAGGGTTATTTCTTGCCATTTTCTTAACTGATATTTTATCATCCTGCTGCTTGAAGCAGCATTTTGTGCACCTTTATCTGATCCCTTAGTTTGTCTCTTTTCCTTGCCTTGCCACCATGTCTTTGCGAAATATTTATTACAGGCAATAATTACGAAATATGTTTCTGCCAAATGTTTATGGATCCTTTATAAATTTGTTGGTGGGAAAAAATTGTCATGCAAAAGATCAAATATATAATGCGCTTCGGTAATGAACATACATAAGTAGGTACAAGCACATGGCTTAATTCGCAAATGTCCGTTTCAGTACAGTTATATCTCCATCGATAAACATAATATTGTTCGTGCCAAATACCTACATCAATGTAGATTTTCAGTCAGTTTAAATTCTGAAGTGCATGGAAAAGAACGCGTACATTATTTTAAAGATAGTTAGCTACTATTTACGTCACACCACGTGGTTTTAAGAATACTCAGCTCTGATGGCTGGTGATACTAGTGCAGATGCAACATTGTTATGCTGTGAATATGATGCTGTTGAGACGTTAACGAGTTCTTCATAATAAATATTAAATAGCTCAGAAGTAGAGGTAGATGGACAAAGACTAAGCATTCTTGATGGCAAGTATTTTAAGTATCCTCCAGCAGAATCCATCGCTTCCAACAACCATGCGATTTGCGTATTGTGTGGTCCAAAAGAAGTGAAAATAAGTGGGTTTAACAATTCGACATCGAATTTTGTTAAATGTATGTAGATCTAAAAATAAAACGTGGTGAAAAACATTTGCAGTACATCGAATATATTTGAAAAACAATAAAAAAATTAGAAAATCTTCAAAATTGTGTGCGGCATTGCGGATAAATACCAGTGTTTCAAAAGTGTCGAACGTATCTCAAGGTAACTGTAATGAAAATATTTTAAAATATTTTATACATTTTATAATATCATTAAATTCAGTGGAAAAGCCCTATTTTTAACATTTAATGACTTGAATATATCTGCCAAAAGAATAAAAACAATGAGTATAAGATCTTTCTTTAGGTCGTTTGATTGATGATTTTTATGAGCAACAAATGACTGATTTGAAAATTTAGTTGCAAAACGTTATCGGATATCTCGTCTGCACGAAAACAAAGTTTCATAGGGCTTGCGGCGAATTTGATTGACTTCAAATTAAAACGAAAATCGATGACATTAGCGTGCAAAAGATTTGCAGGTATGCATAGATACGACAAGATTGCCTATCTACTAGAAGGTATAGGTATAGTACATGCTGAATTTGATCTTGATTGCTCAAAAGTTTTAGCTGCTGTTACGGACAATGGCGGTAGACTTGTAAAAGGTTTTAGGTTGTTTGGTGTGGAAGAAAAACGTTTTTTCGATTTTAATTAATGATTAATTAATGATAAAGAAGGATTTGTTTCTGGTTTTGAATGTAACATAAAAATTCTAAATTAAGTTGGCTCTACGTTATAATGGCTTTAAAATGCATTATTGCATTTTTCGTGCTCAACGAATTTCCTATACGCCCCAAAAATCTGATCTTTTTGAACACATAAGCAGCAAAATCTTCGAATTGAAGTTCATAATCATATATTTGCTAGTCTCTATCCCTAGAACCACTGGAAATTACTACATAATCCAACAGTATCTTGGAGTTTTCTATAATAAAAATACTTACGATCACAGATTGTTTGTTTTCTTAGAACTAAATTTTAAAATGTAATCATGATTACGGTTACATTTGCCTAAGATTGTAGGATGTAACGATGATTGATTTAATCATGATTATTAATCTGATTACAAATGTAGTTAATTACGCCCAACGCTGGTTGTAGCCTATACTTTTGTTTATCTGATAACCCCAATTTTTACTCAAAATTCTTTATATGTAGCGGCTCATAACAATAAGCTTTATCATTTTATATCCTCCCTCCATGGCCCTTGCATGTAAATCAACTTTATGAAAAACGTGTGAAAAGTAGAGGAAGAAAGTAAGCAGTCCTATACGTATATCACTGACGTATAACAATGGCCTGAGCGTATTGTCATTTTCCTATTGGACAGAATGGCACAAGTTTTATAGTTTTCTCCTTCGGCCCATGGCAGAGTTGGAGCTACCAACACAAAATATCGCTTACTGAACGTTTTCGTATGCCATTTGATGTTTTTATGTTGGCTGCAGATGCAATCACAGCAGGAAGAATAAGGTAAATATAGTGTTTACCATGCTCCGTCTCTCTTGCCCATACGCAGGATTCAGGTAAAAATAACCTTTTGAAAATTAAAATTTGAATGAGTTTAATTTCTTATAAGAGTGCTTTGCAAAGCTCTTAAAAAAAATCTCCACAAAAGTTAAGAGATCAGCTGACGTCTGACATTTCTTAATTCTTTACGCAGAGTACCATTTTCTGCTAACGTGCCCAGTTAAGAGGATAAGATCTCTTACATAGAAGCAGGGGGTAAGTCTAATTCGTTTTTCGTCGTTAAAACAACATTTTCATCGTTAAGTTAATTCATTTGACTAATTTTCCTGTTAATTTTGTCGTTCTAAATACTAATTTGAATTTCTATGAAAGAAAAGGAGGGTTATAAAATAAATATTTTTAAATATTGACTTTTAGCAAAATTATTGTAAAATTCCTTTATCCTAGTCAGTTAAGGAAGATGAATAAATACTATATATATTTTCGGCGCACGTGTCGCTAATGTTAATTCTAAATGAAAAGTTTGGCTGTGTCAAATATTTGTGGTTTAAGTGAACAAAATTTGAATTGTGCCAGGGAGAAAAGATTACAGAAACTGTTGCAAGAATTTTAAAAAGAAGGAAATATTTTTCAATTAGTCAAATGAATTAATTTAACGCTGAAAATGAGGCATTATTGTAACTAATTATAATATGGTAACTAATATTTTCCATGAGCGCCCCATGGTTTCATTTAAATAGCTTAAAAAATTATTTGTTTAGCAGTTTAGATAATTACATACTTATATCTAAAACTTCCTAAAAATAAAAAGTTTTTTTTTTAATTAATTGGATTTTGGGTCCGCCAATAAAATCGCTCTGCTAAGCATTCATCGAAATGTTAAAATTGAAATGAATGAAGTACTTTCTCACTTCACGGCAAGAAGGAAATGACAATTTAATTCTGTAATTATTTTTTTTTTTATAAAAAGTGGGCCTTTATACATACATATATTTTTTTAATGTAAATGAGCGTTAAGCAGGATTTACATTGTAATGGCATACATTGTGAGGGAGATAATACATCATATACGGAAATTTATTTATGAGTGACGAGAGAAGCAAACATGTTCTGCATTTTTTCCAGACCTCGATTTGTCACTATGGGCGTGTCCGGAATCATAAAAAGACCTCAAGCATAGAAGTTTTTATAGTTACTGAAACTCGAAAATTGTTATTGACAACCCTAATTTGTCAATTTCGACTACTCGTGCTGCCATATTGTTGTTGTTACTATAATTTTATAGCAAATATTTATTAAATAATCTGTTAAAGACGGAAGAAAATAAAACTAAATTTTTAATTTGTAATTAAATATTGCGAAATCGAAAGTTTTTATATATTTGTTTATAGAAAAGATTGAAGTAATTTCGGACATAGTTTTTCGTCCATTTTTTAACAACAATTATTATTACAAAAGATTAAACAATTTACAATTTGACAACTTGACAATGGGACATTTTGCGATTTGTACCATAAAAACTGGAGGGGACTGTACGTGAGAGGTATTGCAGTGATTGCTTCGGTAGCATTTAAATTTCAATAACCTATCTTCCTCACAATTTCTGTAAAAAATGCATGCCATCATAATGTAAATCCTGCTTTAAACAACATGTTTTCAAACATAACTTTTTAAATTTCTGCAGACCCACGGAGCATTAATTGAGAATTACCGTCAGCTCAATTATCTAAATATAGCACTTACAGATGAATAGAATTTTTCGACAATTGGAATGTCATCATAATATATATGCTCAATAAATTAATTGTATTAAATTTACATATAATTCCGATTATTATTGAGTTTACATTAATTCTCAGTTATTCTTTCGCCCCTAGAGGGTATTAGTCTACTAAGTTGAACACCTCTCATTCGTGAACTATTTATGTATATATGGCGTTGTAGTCATTATGACTAATTTCTATTTAAAACAAAAAATCAACTATAGGATTCCGGACATAAATAAACGTTTTCTTATTTGTAGTTCCAATTTTCTCGGAATTCGAGAAATTCAGTTTTCTCCAAATTCGTTACCAGTTAATTATTTGAAGGATCAGTTATTATATATTCCTGGATACTAAACAAAACATGCATGGTATTGCCAAATCCGTTACGTTTATTACCGGAACTGATAATACGATGGGAACAAAAAATTGTTTGATCGCGAAACTTTTTGCGGAGAGAAAGTTATAATTAGATAATTAAAATAATTTTTCGTTAGACGATAACAATTTTCTTAAGCAAATGCATAAGTTTTTACATTTCGGAGAACTTTTCATTTAATTAAAAACGTCTGGGAAGGACAATTTTCCAAATATGAGTGAAAAATCTGGAAATTATGGAAACCCTATGAATCCCACTCATTTTTGAACTGAAAGCGTTAATTAGTACTACGAAATTCAGAAAGTCAGTTCCTAGATAAATTGGCTTTCAAACAGTGGCTAAATTTACTATATAGTTGAATCATCTAGGCTTTCATACGGCAATACTACGGAGGAGTTGTCCGATTTTGCCAATACAAACTTGATCTTACTTTATTCATAAAATTATTGTATGCAAAATTGCAGTTCTTTGAACCAAAAAAATTTGCATACAAGATTTTCGTGGCGCAATTCTGATAAATAATTTGGTAGAGTCATAACTTATTCTGTTTCTTCGAATTTTTTCAGCAGCGTTTATGTTTTCATGAAAGTAAACAAACTTTTGGATATGTAAAGCTGTAAACTTGTTTTATGACATACTATTTCTTTATTTTACTCACTGTGAACCACTTTTTAGTACGAATCGTGCCTCGAATTGTCAACCGTGGTTCAATGGCACTTTAAAGCATCTTAAAAATTTGAAGAGTAAAGCTTGGGAGAGGTTCTGTTTCTCAAGCAGTGATGCTGATTATGTAACATATTCTAATTTACGTGCTCAGTACATTTCGTGTTTGACTGACTCGTGCAACGATTATGTACAGATGTATATGTTAAAGTTAATGTTAAGAGTAGGGGCGACTAGACCTCCAGGACCTTGCGGACACCGCGAACATAGTTGGTCTATTGTGCCTT
This sequence comes from Dioctria rufipes, assembly GCA_963924295.1. Lineage (NCBI taxonomy): Eukaryota > Metazoa > Arthropoda > Insecta > Diptera > Asilidae > Dioctria > Dioctria rufipes. The sequence continues at coordinate 175,676,148 of OZ002742.1, read as the reverse complement.
TCCCTAAAGTAGTTATCTTTGTTCAAGAAGGCATTTTTTTTGGATTCTCCGGTATATAGCAAAAACTAAAAATTTTTTTATTTGTTATTTCATCATACAACCCATTCTATTTTTGGTGACAACTTTCAATACTTGGTTTTGACTCATCAACAGGTTCCAAATAGCGAAATTGAGTGACTTGAAAATCCAAAAATCTATAAAAATGCATAAGTTTGCCCCGGTAAAAAATCGTAAAACTTAATCTCTATTTTTATACCCTAGATGAAATCTATAGGCTATACTAAGTTTGTGATTCCGTTTGTAACACCTCGAAATAATGATGGTAGAGCAATATGGATTGGACACCCATTCATAATATTAAAAGTTATTTTGATTTTTGCATGTCCGTCCGTCCGTCCGCTTGTCCGTCCGTCCGTCTGTGCGCACGATAACTCGAGAACGCGTATACTTAGATAGCTGAAATTTTGTACACGGACTAAAAGTAAAATTAAGTTCGAAAATGAGACAATTCGGGCAACTCCTTCGTGGGGTTGCCATATAAAAGTTTCGTTTTCGCTATATATTTGGACACTGCCTGAGAACGCGTTGACGTACAGAGCTGAAATTTCGTACATGATGTTTTTACTACATTAGCAAATAAAATGTCAAAAATGGACTAAATCGGGCAACTGCTTCTTGGTGTTGCCTTAGACCAATTCTAACTTTTTTACTTGTTACTATTGGTTAGGCAAAATCGAGTCTTTTAACGAGCTCGAATATTGCTTTTGGAGTTAGATTGGAGAGGATTGGTTTTAGCCAGTTCGTCCGCTTTTTCATCACTGTCCACTCCTTCATGTCCAGGACCAAGGTTACTTGGTTGTCCCTAGACAGTAGTTGGAGTTTCGAATAGCAGCTCCAGACTAATTTCGACTGAAAAACTTGAGAGGAAAGAGTTAGGAGCGCAGCTTAGCTGTCTGACCAAATGCAGATGTTAGAGCTCTTGTAGACCTTCTTTACGCTTTCCTGAGCTCAAACCTCTATAGCATACACTTCGAAGGTGAGGCACAAAGCGGATGGATAGTTCCACATCTGGATCAACCACTCCTACGCCTGTTTTCCCGTCCTTCCAGGATTCGTCAGTATACCAGACTTGGGCCCGTTGCGGACGCTGGAGTCCTCTATCAAGTATCTGTCTTCTTTCATTTATGGTTACCTTCTAACCTCCTTCAAAAGAAAGTCTCTTGGCCAGAGTATCTATTGGAGCTTAAGGACATTGACAGTTTTTATATGGGAGATTGACCAAGTGCTTCATAGAATGGTCACTGAGTGCATTTTGTTTCTCAGGCCAACACTAATTTATAAACCGAAGCGCATCAAAGTCTGTCCGAGAAGTCAAGAGTCAATTCTCCCTCCCCCTCTCCCTCTTATAAGGGGAAAAATCGACATTCGGGCTTCGTCTGCTGCCCCGCAATTAAATTACGCATCCAACCGCCAAGGTTTGGTAGCACCCTGAATGAAGATACGAGAGTCCAAATAAAGCAGATACGATAAATACAAAAATACGCACAGTATAAACGGATCACAAATGACGTGAGATTCTTAAAAAACTCTTAAAAAAATACATTAATTTATTTCCTCTCGAACTGATATTTTTTTTATTTTTTTTTTTATTTATATGTACATACATTAATGCAAGAAACTTCTTGTAGGTACTCGCACTTCTGGGCAGCATTTGGTCCATACTCTGTCAATGTCCTTTGCTTGAAACTCAGTTCATAAAACCCCATATTTTCTTCTCTCATAAAAAACCTAGTTGCTGCTCGAAAGTTTACATATGATAAAATGAGAATGTTTCTCTATAGAATCTCAGTTTAGATGATGAAGTAATTACGGTAATGGCATTAAATTTACTAGCTGCTAGCGTAAATGGCTTATGTCCTAAATGTGTAAAAATGTGTTCGCCTGCAATCCTTCCTGCCCTTACAATAAATTTGCAATTATTGTTCCAAAAGCTCCACCTATCCTAAAGCTTGAAAATCTTCAAAGATTGTTCCTGTTCCTAAGGATGTAAAGTTGGAGTATCGTCGTTCTGGACATAGTTTCAAAACAGCTGTTAGCTGTAATATTTCACGGGGATATTGAGAGTAATATTGACTGTAATAATCTTCTTATATTTTTCAAATGCAGTGGATCATTTGCTTCTCTATCGAAAGCTCAAAAGATATTTTAAATTTTCACCTCAGGCAGCAGAACTGATTTTCAAATACCTGAGTTGCAGATCACTGGCAGTTTACTTGAACGGAACCTACTCCTCCTTTTTACCGATATCCTGTGGTGTACCTTAAGGATCGATCCATAGTCCTTTATTATTCTTCATGTTTATCAGTGACATATTTCTTCAAGTTAAGTTTTGTGATTTACATCCCTTTGCAGATGATGTATGTATATACATCTCCAATCGTATTGGTCTTATTGAGGATAACATATCTCGTGTTCATGAAGATCTTGAATCAATTCGTGTAGTTTGTATGGAATAAATTGAAACTTAATCAAATTAAATCTAACAGCATGATTATATATCGTTCAAAATTAGACACGGATGGATATTCACTTGTGACTATTAATAACAGTATAATTCGCTTTGTTGACTCCGTTAAGAGTCTTGGTGTAATATTTCAGAGCATTTTTACTAAGTTTATGGTGGACTTTGGACATTATGGACATTTAATTACTGTACACGAATACTAACGAGATTAATACTTGTTCGTGATTCTACTACATAGTAATTGTAATAACCTACTACAAATTTTTTTTCAAACTAGACTACAGTAATACAAGAAAACTTAACATTGCCATCAACTCTATAATAAGGTGTTTATACTTATAGTTTCATGCATGTAAAATCTACCGTTCATTTCAAAGAATTTGTGTTCCTAAATTTATTAATCAGAAAAAATTGTGTTTTCAATTTTATATTTAAATGTATACAAATTTCGCAAGATTAAATACATATACAATTCAAAGGGTTAGCAATACAATTAAGCCATTTCCACAGCACCTTTGGGTAGACTTATTAAGATAGATGCACATCAATAATTTTTATTAGAAAACAATCCATCAAATATCGATACCTAAATTTGATATTCAACTTAAGAAGAATAAAAGATTGATTAGGCTTTTGATTAGCTCTCAAACTTAATCCATTTTCACGCTTAACAGTAGCGCACCCAGGATTTGCCTTTGCTCGAAAGTCGCATACTGAACACATCTGAACTTAAGAAGTGCTTCTAAGTTTTAAGTTTTATCTGCTAAAATATCGGCATGTACCATACAGCCACTGTTTTCGTTATCTTCAATAAATCAATAATAATTTCATAAACAATAAAATCCATTTATTCATTCATTTACAAGCAATGTGTGCTGCTTTTACAAAATTTTAAAAATAAACGTAAAACCACACAAATTTATAATTCACGACATATATTTTAGCTAATTGTGAATTTTAATGCAGTTTTCTTCAAACTTGAATACATTTAAAATATTTCTGATGTGAAAAAAAATATACTATATTTCGAGTATATTTTTTGTTAAAATTTGCACTTTTTCTTAAATTGGGAATCTAAAAAAAAGTTAAGTCTATTTTGGTCGTATGGGCGATCAGTGGTAGCTGCTCAGACGTTATTTCCCTAGATGTGTGATTTGTACCCATGTCACAAATTACGCTAAATTTTATAATTTCGTAAACTATTAAAAGAAGTAAATTTACTTGTTGTCACATAACATAAAAGATAGTAATCGTGGTGTGTAAAAATTTAAGAAATATATAATTAGTTCGGGGGAAATTTTTTATGCTTTGTTCGAAGGGATGGAAAAAGTAGAACTTTTATATCTTCGTTCTAATGGAACCTTGATTAAAATATAAGATGTACAAACACGAAATACGCCAGTAAAAGCGACATCTACTTACTTTTCGCCATATCATACCTTCCATATCATACTCGCAAAAGTTCCCTCTTATGGGAGAAATCATGAGGTTTTTTATAAGTTTATTTTAAGCTGTTCTACTGTATGAAATATACATACTGAGTGCTAGGAGATTGTGGGAATTCCCCAATTTTGTGGGAATCTCCGTAATGAAAAAATATAAAAATGGAATTGGAATAATTTCGTCTTCGCGTACAAAATAATGGGAAAAATCATACATTCCAAGTTCAGAAAATATTTGTGTAAAATTGAAATATAAAATTGTATTCTCCTGCTCAATTGTGTTAAATTAATTGCGCATGACCGTGAGACTCAAATATTGCGCATTTTGCAAATAGCAAAGCTGTGAGCACCTCGATGACAATAAGATAATAACACAATTATTGTACAAATTTGCTTATGCGTGCATAGTTGAAATGACTAGAACTATGATTAGGGATGAGAGTTTGTATTTAATAGCTGATATGTAGTTAGCACTGATTAATTAGTTCTTAATTAGCGAATGTATTTCTACAGACGTCTCCCCTATCAATAAAAAATAATTAGTTTTCAAAAGTTATATGAAATGTTGGTTCTGGTGTATTTTATATACGTTTTGGTACCTAGGGAAAAATTGTGGGAATTTGCATAACAATCTGTGGGAAAAGTTCCCAGTAATTCCCATTTTCGAGTAAATTTTAGTTGCAACAATATTCCAACACTGATGCTGTGTAGCAGTTAACTCTTCTCAGAAGGTGTGGTATGTGTCGTAATTCCTATGTTATCAACCAACCAATCCAAGACACTTATTTAGTTATAAAAACATAATAAAGCTGGGAATGACTTGTTATACTGAAAACTGTCTAGACGGCAGCGGCGCCAAAATGTAATTGTACTTGTATGGTTTCCACTTAATGACTTCTTGATTTCACACCTTTAATCTATGTTTTTATTATTTTTATATTTTTTAATGAAAAACATTTGTTCCACATAATTGCAAAAGTTCTTGATTGATTTTTTCATAGACAGTTAAACAAAGTATAATTTATTTAATTTATCAATATGTATATATGTCGAATTTTTAGAGACAGTACTCAACAGTACTTATTGCCGAGAAATTTTTCCTAGAAATAGAAAGAAAAATGACGAGCTTTTGTTCATTGATTTTTTCTTGGATATTTTTTCGTGATTTGAGCTGAGGTTTGAATGTTTTTCAGCAATTTACAAGTTGTTTGTCACTTTGCCTTTAAACAAATAGTTGAAGTTTTATTTAAAATCCATTAGTAGTAGGTATTTAATCTCTTTGTTTTGTGATATGTTTATTTTTTTAAGAACTCTTTTGGGTATTAAGTTTTAATGTACATATATATATATAGGTAAGCATATAATATATGTATACAGTTGAAAATTTCTTTAAATAAGTTAATTAAGTACTTAGTCTTCAAAATTTACTTTTTTCTTGGTATTGGTACATAGAAGTATTCAGATTTTGTGTTTTTTAAATTATAATTGTTTGGTCGAGCCGTGATAGAAATGCCGTCAGCACGCACTTGTTGCTATCATGGTTGTTTAAATAGCTATAAGCCGGAATCGTTCCTTTCTTTTTAAAAATCCCAGATGACTGTAGAAGGACAATTTTTATTAAGCATTATGGAAATATTTACCTGCAAATTAAAAGTGACAAAACTCAGAAATTGGACCTTTGTAAAAATAATTTTTCTGAAAACCATATAAAAACTCAGTATACGAACTAACTTCTCACAGATGATGCGATTCCCAAGCCAAAAGTGAAAAATATATATTTATTGAAATGAAAGATTATCGAACAAAATCATCTGGAGCGTATTACTCCCTTACTGTACCAAGTGATGAATTTGAGCGTGATTTACGCTTTATCAGTAGATATTTTTACAGTAGGTTTGAAACATCAAGACATGAAAAAAATTTACTTTATCTGTATTTCCTCCTAATATAGAAAAATTTATTCCACAATGGGAAGGATGTTTACATAAACCTGTGGTCGTAAGGCTTATTTTAATTATGTTAATACGAATTTCAATAAAAAGAATTAATCTGTTATAAATAAAAAATGCTTTTGAATGTTTTAAAGGAGATTGAATAAATAATAAACCTGAAGCATTTTTCAAATGGTTAGAATAGAGGGGATACCACTCTACCACTCTACCTCGAAGGTCGTGTGGAAATGTGTGCATTAGTAATATGCATATGAGTACACGATCATGGTTAAAAGCAAGTTTTCTTACTGTTGACCTGTTTTTCATTTCTTGGGATAAGTAAATTAAAGAGCATACATTATTTGATTGACGTATGAGTTTCTTTTCAAATTTGGAAATATAATGTAAAAATTGAAGTCATGTTAGGCTTTAAATCAAATCAAGCAATATCAATTGCCACTGTTTCTACATTAAAAAAAATATAAATGTTAAAAAGAAATTAAAACAAGTCAAAAGTGAATTGAAGAAGTGGTTTTTCGCATATATTTTAGAATGGTTCATTGGACAGAAAATCAATTTTATAGGATTTCAATATTTTGAAGAAGTTTTCAGTACAATAAAAATATCAATGTTTGAGACTGATAGTTTTCACAATATACTTAAAATTTTTGAATTTTTTATATGGCAACACCAAGAAGGGGTTGCCCGATTAAGCCCATTTTGAAATTGTATTTATTATTTTTATAGAAACAAAATTTCAGTTCTCTACATTGACGCGTTCTCAGGTAGTGTACAAATATGTAGTGAAAAACGAAATTTTTGTATGGCAACTTTTTTGTAAAAAGCCCGTGTGCAAAATTTCAATTATCTAATTACATGCGTTCTCCAGTTATCGTGCGGACAGACAGACGCACAAACACACGGACATGCAAAAATCAAAATAACTTTTAATATTATGCGTGGGTGTCTAATCCATATTGCTCTACCATATTTATTTCTATGCGTTACAGACGGAATGAAAAATTTACTATAGCCTATAGATTTCATTTAGTTTAGGGTATAAAAATGAATGGCACAAACCCTAAATGCTTATAAGTTTATCCCATCTACAAAAAGTAGTACACAAATCTATAGTACTCTTCAAGATCCTTCATTTGATATCAAACATGCCATGTTTCAACTGCCACCCCGTGGCGGGTTACAACACCTAACTCAAAATGTACTCCATATAAGAATTATCGAAATCCGTGAACGCGTGGAGATATTATACGCAAGCATGAAAAAAGACATCGGTTAACAAATTAAAGTCGCATAAAGGAAAATTTTACCCAAACAAGGAAATTCACAAGAATTCCTGATCGTTAGTAGTCAAAAGAAGAGTCCCCCGAGCATGCCAACGATATAACTACATAAGTCAATAAAGAAATCTTTAAAAATATTCAATTGTAATTGTAGAACATTGAATTTACAAAACTGCTGATATAATGAACAAGAAACAAAGAATTCTAAAGAAAAAATTCTCGCATCTTAACTCTTCTCACTTTGGCTTCCAGGCCAGGTAGTAGACAGGCAGCCTAAGAATAATGTCTCAGAAAACAAGTGCCTGTCCCTAGATGAAAAAAAGCATAAAATGAATCCAGAGCTATTCCCTCAATCTTGGATCTCCTGCTCATACCCAACTTCCTAAAGTATACATCACCACGACCATTCATTATAAAGTATCCCAGCAAACATTACGATACGATATCGAATCGAACACGATTCGTTAAGGTGAACTAAGACCTCGATCTCGATCTCGCCTCGATACCGAGTCGTTTTATCGAAATTATCTCGAACTTTTTGAATGTAACTTGGTTGCATATAATAGCCTTATATACTTGAGTTTTCTTAAAAAAAATTAATCGATATCGAAACGGGTCAATGAATTATTACCTGTTACACACCTTAGACAGAATATCTTCATAATTATTTCATTTATCATTTTCTTGTAGTAAAATTAAAGGAAACGTTGTTCTTGTGTTCTTCACTATCGACGAGAGTCACTCAGAAATGAAAGAATTTTCTGAAAAACGAATGAATTTCACAACAGAATAAATTCTCAGAACTTACAGTTTCTACTTGACTCTTCAGGGTAGGTAAAACTTTGAGTACTATATATTTAGTTAAAATGAAAAATTATCGAAAAATTTGATCAGCAAATTATTTTAAGTCAAAACTTCGAGTCTAGGCAGTAGACAGATAGTGTAACCCTTTCAACGAGTTTTTAAACTTGACAGCAGACGGCAGTTCGGTTGATGTCTTACCATCTTGCATGCAAGTTCATTTAAAAAATGGCATTGAGGCGTAAAGCCATGCTTATATTGGAAAATTATAGCAATAAAGGAAGTAGCAGAATGATAAAAACCAAAGAAAAAGTTAAGAGGAAGGTGTTGGTAAATAATGTAATGCAAATGATCCCAGAAAATCTCATTTTTCCAGAATAAATTTATCCAATTCTCTCAAGCATTTCTTTTCCGCCATCTTGAAAACTGCATAATGTCAAATTACTATTACCTCAGCTGCCATGGTTTTTCATCATGCAGGTTCGCTGAAAGCTGAACTGGCAGCATGGCAGTAGAGGTTACACGTACAAGAAGTATGGCAGTCCGGCATGCATGCAAGCTGTACTATTACGTGTAACCCCCGGGTAACAGTTTGTTGGCGCTTAATCACTTTTTACATGATGTGTCTAAAATTTTTAGCCACTTCATGAAATGCTACAAGCCTTTACGCTGATAGTGTAATACCAACCGACATAACCGAATGTTAAGAGAGGTATATGAACGGTGAAAGCAGAGGTCGCTTCCAGACCCTTGAGACAGCCACCAACACACCCACACCCACCCACACACACACAGACACACACACACACACACACACACACACACACACACACACACACACACACACACACACACACACACACACACACACACAGGCGCACACACACACACACACAGGCGCACACGCACACACACACAGAGCGAGAGAGAGAGGCGCACACACACACCAGTGTTCAGGTAGGTCTAATTATTGGGCTATCAATTTGATATTTAAATTTTTATTATCAATTAAAATTTTCTTAAACTTAATTCATATTTCGTTTTTAAAACTTTAATCCGATTATTTTTATTTACATTATATTATGTATAAGGTAAACAAAAATAATATGGCAAAAGTTTTATACATGTAATACAATATGTACCCACCTCGACCGAAAAATTTAACTGAATAATTTGTTTATTAAACAAAATGCAAAAAAAAAAAAACGGAAAATATGTGTTTGAACCCATCTCCTAAACTTACATAAAAAATTTATCGGTTTCCTAAATCAGAAGCAATTTCATGGTCTAAGAGCTTTACACGATGCTGTTGCTATGAAAATGTGATTTCGGAACCGATTGACCGATTCAATGACGCAAAAAGTTTATTGTTCGGAAGGACCCACACATGTTTGCGTTGATTCAACTGCTTACAATTTCCTGACCCTTCGCCATTATTTCCTTTCCACTATCCTAGTCAGGCCCACACCTCTCATCTTTTTGTCATTTCTGAATAGGAAGGACATTGGCGAATGACAATATATTACTGGAATTTCTCATCCCTTATTCATCGCCGTACCATATAAAAGGTAAAATCCATAAAAACTCCATGATGGAAACTACTGACATAGGTTTAATCTGGCTGGGGCTCCCCTTCGACCATGAAAATTATAGAGTATATCCTTACAAACATATATGTCAGTATTGTGCCATCATCGTTTTTATGGCATACGGTTCACTACAGTTCTTATCTACTGATTCTCTCCACTGAATTAATACATTTTAAGGTCTCATAAATGATAAATGGGAAATCAATTTCCTTGAATTTCAAGTCCTTTTTTTTAATCTTTTGAATTGGGGTCATGATGTTCTTGTTCAATATGAATTAGTATCACAGTCACAGATTGCTAGCTTACAGTATAGGCGGCCCAGAATTCGCGTAAGTTCATCTGTAAAATGAGATCTATTGAACCATGAAAAAATACGTAGAAAATAAGGCAGAGTTAGACTGCAGTAGTTGTATGTATCTAGATTTGTGTAGATATGTATGTACGTTACATGATGAAAGTTTTTTTTTTTCGATTGATAGGAAATCGATCCTTATTGGTTTCGGCACAAGAGTATTAGTGAAGTTAACTATCAGCTTCTTGAAATCCACTTGTAATCTGAGGTTTCTACACGTTTTATGAGATGGTTCGGTTATAAAAGATAATTAATCATGGAATCCATAAATCCTTTTATGTAGTAAAGGCGATTTACTCTCTTTCAATGAATGCCATAATTAGAAGCGAAGTTCGCAAGATGGTTTACCTTAATAGGTGCTTAACAAAAGATATTGCAGGTTGTTGATGGCATTGCAAAAATAAAATTTTCTAACTTTATATGGCAGATGTATCAATGAAATTGTAAAATCCTATGCTAATGGACTGAGAGCTAAATTAATAGGGTTAAATTATCTATAGCAATTGAAAAGAATTCAGACCGTCTGTAAAAGAAAACAACAACAAACTCAGATTGACAAAGAGGTATGATAAGTTCTATAAAAAGATTATATTTCAATGGGACGGGTGAGCAAAATGGAAAGCACATAGCACTGGGCTCTTCCTAAGTAATCTGTTGATAAAGCGTAGTAGATTGGGGTGAGGGTTGTATTTTTATTCATACGATGGGAGTTCATGCCAATCCTGGCAAAACAATAATCCTTTTATTCACAAGAAAAGGAGGAAAAGGAAGCTTTATTTACAAGCATCATCTCTTTAGCGAACAGTTTAGTACAATTCTAAAAGGAGGTTAAATATGTAGGTGTTATCCTAGATAGCAGACTAACTTGCAATTTTAGAGTTGCAGCATGGACATGCCGTAAATTTTTTGATAGGACCTGGGGGCTCAAACTAAATATGACCCTGTATTCATATCCAGTCATATCCATCAGAAGACCCATGGTCCATTTGGTGACTAAAAACTAAACAAAAGAAAGTTCAAGCTGATTTACAAAAGCTACAATGGCTTGCATAGCTATAGGAGTGACACGCGTACTTGCCTGATTGTGCTATGGTAGTACCTTCGAGTGAGTACCCTTGGACTTGAAGTCCATCCTGCCAACATGAGCTGACAGCTCTTATGATCGGCGATGGCACAAGGCGGCACACTAGCTCCGGGAGAGTTATAGTGGGCCTTAACCAAAACCTGCCGCCGCACAGTGTGAGAATTTACCAATCTAGCAGGAGAAAATAAACAATATCGAATGAGCTTATATGCCGATGGTTTGACAAATTGTGTATTTAAATTGATTAAGGATTACCATAATGATTAGAATTATCAATTTTCAGACCCGATCCCCTCCGGTTTCGATGAACTTTTTAGAATTAGTTAAGTATTAAAAACTATTGGACCCATATATATGATTAAAATTTTAATGTTTTCAACGAGGACGTGTTTTTTCATTTGCTGATTACTTAGGATCGGGTTATTCGATTCTTCTGTACGATATTTGAAATTAATGGTATTAAATGGAATTTTCGAAAGAAATAAAAAAAAAATTAAATAAAAAACATATTAAAAAAAAAACATAATTATTATGACTTTTTGGTTTTTGACCACCTCTGGAAAATAAAGATTCACTAAAAAATATTATTGTTGAAATGCTCTAACATTAATACATATAATATCATATTTAGGAAATATTTGTTTTTATTAGCGTCTCTGCAAAATTTCATATGAAAGGTTTAGATTTTACTCCAAAAAACTATTTTCTTTATTGTTTTTTAGGTACTTAATGAAAGATGTGTTTAAAAAATATTAAAATAATAGTTCTGTTTTATTATTTCATAAATTTTATAATGTTATTTTTAGTGCAACACGAGTATTCAATAACACTATCTAACGCTATTGTAATTTATAGATATAAAACTGTGGTACTTTTCACTGCTATTGCCTTGACATGTTACAAACGGAATGACAAACTTAGTATACCCTTTAGATTTCATCTACGGTATAAAGAGGAAAGAAGTTTTGGGTCAATCCACTAAACAGCAGACGATATTTCACCGGGTATTTCTGTTTGAAGCATCCTAAATTTAAGGAAGTTTCTTCTTTGTATATTTCATTTCTAGTATCCCAAAGATCTGTTCTCTGGCGTTACTCCTCTAATAATATAAATTTTCCTATTGATAATTCTATGTAGATTATGGATATAGAGTAGACGACAGTGTTTTCGTTCCCTGCTTTAGTAGATTTTTTCTACAATTTCAAGTATTTTTTTCTAATTAATTTGATAGTTCAGTTTCTTCACGTGACAAGAATGACATTGCACAGGGTAATGAACAATCATATGATCGGGAAACATACAAAAATTGAAATAGGGTTCAGCTAGAAAATAAAAATCTGACGTATAGTAATAGAATAGTTTCAACATTGTACACTGAAGATGTACACAATCAAGCAAACTGAACGTTTGCCAGCGTAGAAAACTTCTGATGAGCTCCGTGGCTGGAGCGAAACTGGTTAAGTAATGCCAAATAGGGGCCTACACGGCCATTTCCCCTTAATTAACTCCAAAATTTTTTTGTTAGACCATAGTATCTCACAACTTAGTAAAAATTTGTATCAAGATCTATCGGGCTGTCCTGCTACGTAGCCCAGCAACTCCCCATAAGGATGGCAGCAAGACCCTAACAAAACTAATAAACTAAACAGGACATGTAACTGCATGAAACACAACACATAAAAACACGAACACATCATCTACACCACTTAATGGAAGGTTTTTCTAGTACCTCACTTAAGCACTATGGTGGCTAAACTAAGTGACTTACGGCGCTGGACAAGTGGTGCCCCACCTGCCGTACAACGTTTCGTCATGCTGCTCCACGAAAACTTCATGGACACAGATGACATAAAAACCAGCACTTGCATTTTTTTGCAAAATTTAATTAACATTCCAACTATGATTTAATATTTACGCTGCTAAATTAATTTAAATTAAATATTCGGATCTGTCAGTATTCGCGATGGCCCCTAGCAAAGCACAAAAGGGGAGAAGCAACTCTGAGAATATTACACCTATGCAAACACGTAATGTTCTTAAAATTAATACCAAGGAGGAGCAGAAACGTACCGAGTAATCGGACATCTCTCATTCTCAGCTGGAGATCCCACTGATGGATTTTCTCAATGGTGCTTTAAATTTTTTGATTAAAAACTCTCCTCAAAGTTTGATGAAATTATTGTCTCTTTATCCACCCGCATCAGTGCTATTGAAGGATGAGTTACGGTAGTTGAAGCCAAATACAAAAATGTGGCTGCAGTAATATATGATCTTCAACGGATTTAACGTCTCCCTGATGCCATTATCAGGGGTATACTCAGGCATGAGACTGAGCATGTTCCGCTATTCATACAAAACATTGCAAACGAGATCAATTGTCCATTAACGCCTTCTGTTGATGCCTTCCGTTTGAAACCGGGATCATCGACCCATGACTCATCGTAGCGTAATGTATTGCCTTATAACACAGATAGCACAAGAACTAGATATGGCATGCAGTACCAAAAAAGTATACAAAATTTATATGGCTGGGTGGTCCCACAACATTTGAAATGATGTATGCATACGTCGACTGATTCATATATTTTCGTATCTGAAAAGTTGAGGATGTCGATCAAATATATACAAAACGTCTATTATAAAAACGCTTGTTTCGGCACGCTCTAAAACATGTTATGGTCCATTCCAGAATGCACTGCCCATTTCACAATCTGTATACTCTGCTCTAGTATGCCATGCGACATCTAGTTCTTGTGCCATCTATGATTATAATCGTAGCATGCCTATCTATGATTATGCGTTTTGCATGCGCTCGTGAGAAGCATGTATTTTTGTCAGTATTCCGCAGGGCTGGGGGATTAAGTCTCAATCGCATTGATGTATTCACTCAGGACAGCAAAATACATGTCAACGAAAGCCTCACGCCTAAAACTAATGTCAAAGATAGCTTAATAAGAAGATAGGACACAGTCGAACAAAATTGGAGATTTTGTCGTGTTTTTAGATCGAAACAAGTAATGTCAAAACCTTCGTCTTTTGCATGAATAAAAAGAACTTAGCTATGCACTATTGTAGTGCGATTGAGACAACGAGTTAAAAGCAAAGATCGAGAGATCGTAAGATTATCCGAACGACAAACTCTTATTGAATCCCTCAAAATCCTATAAAACTATTCATAATAGGTTTGTTCGATGAAAACACCGTGTAAATTCTCCTTTCCAATATTTACCCAGGGTTTTTACGATCAGCGAACAAGTTTTTAAAACACAGAGTAAACGTAATATAATGGCATTTCTCTGACAGTTCTTCTGAGTATAATTTATTCCAAAAAGTTATTTATAAAATGGGTGAAGACGTGCTGTAACTATTTATCTATTTCTTTTCTTCTAATTTTTGCTTATTTTTGCTCAAGAAGTAATTTATATGCCCTAATAAGCAACAAATTGCAAGGACAATTCTCAAGTGACAAATGTCAAACCATAGCCTCAAGAAATTTTTCATGTAAGCTCGGGGTAGTTCTAGATTTTTCAAAAAATAAGATAGTCTAGCCCGATGTAGCCTTAGTTTACCCGGGGTTTTCATCAAACAAACTTAATACGGCACATCGGGTCACACTACCTCACTTTTTTAAGACGAAGATAAATTTCGCTTTGGAAAAGGTGCTGAAAGGAGATTTATTTTCATTTTTCTCGAAAATGTTACAGACCCCAGCATGAATTTCTCTCAATTAATCTCTTCAGATCAAAATAAATGTAAACAGAAGCACGTGCTGTTGAAATATCATATGAATTACACCAACAAACATAGCTTTTGCTATAAAAAACATTGAATATTTCTCACAATATGTCAGCAAAAACCGGTTTTTATAAAAGCGCGGTAGCATTTTATGAGAGTAAAATCTGAAACGGCGGGTTTTTCAGATTTCAGATTTCCGATTTATTTATTGCTGCGTTCCTTTTATCGTTCTGAATGAATCTGTATGAATCGACAGAACGATGTCATAATTTAATTCTGTGTTCGTAGAAAAGGAACGAAACAGAACCATTTCAAGTGTTTGACATTCTTCCATTTGATAAAAGCAAGTAAAAATCCGTAAAAATTGTTGTTTATGAAAAATAAAGCCATTTTCCGACAAATGAAATTTAAACTCAACTATTACCACCTCGTCCAAATTGTAAACAACACATTCACGAATACAAATTAAAATTGTTCTGCTTGAATCCGGCAAAAACTCAGGTACATTCAGAACGATTCGGAGTCAGAAAAAAGTGATGACAGATTGAAACTAAATCGTTCGGCCCGAGAAAAAGAACGACGCGGATTGAAAAAACTCATTCTGAACGAGAAAAGGAACGCAGCATATGAAATCGAATCATTTGCCTTTCTGTTTCGTTGCATGCAATCTGCGCTTTCACATTTTTTATCTTTGTTCATAATAGTTTTAAAGCGAGTTTTATTTATTTTTTATTCCTTTTCTTTTCTTGCCGTGTAGTGTACATTTTAAATGTAAAACACTCGGAAATTTCGCCTGCTTCTTATCTTATTATTAAGTTAACTTTGACAAGGGCATATACAGGGTGGGCCAAAAGTCACCATGGGGTTTAAAAATAACTAACTTTTTCGTTTGTACATTGCTCCACACCCTGTTGACCGTTTCTCTTCATTCCTTTTTTACATGATAGCCAACTGTCTGTTCTTCATAGGTAAGCATGTTTCCCCACCCCGCCTTACCCCTCCTTTTTTTTAAACCCCATGGTGACTTTTGGCCCACCCTGTACAATGATCCTACTCAGCTGAGAGTTTTTGTTTGAGGAATCGTAGTCATTTGGTAAAGATAATTTTTTTTAAAATAATTTTGTTAGGAAAGGTATAAAATTTTTATTTTGGTTCGAAAGATAAGAAAGTATGCTTAAGATTATCAGAACACCATTTTTCTGTAGGAATAGTAGTTTAGGGCGCAGGAGCTTCAAATCAAACTTTTGTCAGTTTTACATAAGAACAATGCAAATATTTTATAATGTTAGGACTCCGTTGGGGGCCTCATGTGATAGTGAGGGTATCTGTTTAATGGCTTGTGTAGTATTCGCGAGGGTTTTGGCACTGGTAATCAGAACACTAGTACAGCACTACACAGCGGATCACTAAAGCGCCATTTCGTTGCCAGGATAAAAAAAGCCTCGAGTATACCTGATAGAAGATGAAGAAACATTTAACTGCACATGGATACAAATTGCATCCATGCAGGACGGAGTGCTTTCCTTTTCCCACACAGATTCTCTCTGTTTTGAAATTGCCAGAAACGCTGCGGGAAGAATAAGCTTTACGTCAGAGGCCATGAACTGAGTTGACAATGGGGTTAACCTTCAACTGCGAAAGCTACTGCAGGCTGGCCTCGCGATATCCGTTAGGTTACGTGCTAAATTTTTCGTTCGTTCGACAGTTCTATCTTTTTATACCCTATATAAAATCTAAAGGGTATACTAAGTTTGTCATTCCGTTTGTGACGCACACAAATAATGATGGTAGAGCAAAATGGATTGAACGGTTCGGTTTCCCACAAAATTTCAAAAATACTCGAAAAAATCGCGGTTTCTCTATCGTTCGGTTGAAACTCTATCTTCTAGCTAGTTATGTCTGTTTTTTTTTTGTTTTTTTTTTCGCTTTTGATGGAAGAGGTTTTGGAACTGCCATTTCCCGCATGATCAATGTAGGACTCTTTATTAAAAAGTATAAAACTGTGATATTGTATTTTGCTCCTTTTGTTTCATTTTTGTACACTTGTTCTCTATATTGTATCATTTTCATTTCCTGATGAATTAAATGCATTTTTTGTAACAAATTCTCAGGGTAATCATTATAATAATCCAGTATCATCTCATACTAATGATTATGATATACAGTTTGCATTTAGAAATGTTACTACTAATGAGGTCATATTTGCGTTTAAGTCTATTAAATCCAATGCAATTGGATATGATCGTATTGATATACGATTTCTTAAATTAATATTACCACATATTATTATACCAATTGTACATATTATCAATCTATTACGACTTCTTCCTTTCCACTACAGTTTAAAGTCGCGAAAGTATAACCGATTATGAAAACATCACAACCTTCCGGGCCACAGGATTTTAGGCCAATAACTATTCTTCCGGTATACTATGCAAGGTTACAGAACGATTACTCTATGAGCAAATTCAGATCTTTACCGATGCCCGCAACTTAATCGCTAAAGAGCAATCAGGCTTTAGATCCAAACATAGTACTGTTTCCTCACTATTACACCTTACTGAATCTGTTAGACGTAATACTGAGCTAAGGCAGACTACGATTTTGTGCTCGTTAGATTTTTCTAAGGCATTTGATTCGGTTGACTTTTCTATCCTTTATGAGAAACTATTAACACAGTTCTATTTTAGTCGGTCTGCGGCTAATCTCCTATTGTCATATTTAACTGACCGTAAACAGGCCACTGTAGTAAATAATTGCTCTTCAAAGCTTCTCCCACTTTGTTCGGGTGTTCCACAAGGATCAATATTGGGCCCGCTCCTATTCACGATGTTTGTTAATGATATTGTCAAAATTCCTAAATATTGCTCAATTTTACTATATGCTGATGACATTCAACTGTTTCTCCCTTCCTCAGTGAACCAAGCTGGCAATAATATTAGTAAATTTAACAGCGACTTGGCTTGCATAGTTGACTGGTTAGAAAGAAACAGACTGTTGTTGAACCCAAGCAAAACGCATAGCATACTATAATTCTTTTTAACCGTGAAATTGATGTCTCCTTGTTTCCTCCTTTGTGTATAAATAACATTAGTATCGATTACAAGCCTGAATTAAAAAATTTGGGGATGATCATTGACGGTGTCTTGTCATGGAGAGCTCATATTGACTTTACGGTCTCGAAGATCTATCGTGGCTTAAAGAGTTTATGGCGACATGCTGAGTATACACTACGGCTACTACGAGAACGTCTGGTCAAGGCATTACTTGTACCCATTATCACATATGGTGACTGTGTCTATTGTAATATAGACAGTTCAAGTCGAAGAAAGCTGAACGTTGCTTTTAATGCCTGCGCTAGATACATTTTTGGTCTCAGGAGATACGATCATGTCTCAGTCGTTTCTAGAAGAATCTTTGGATGTAAATTTGATGACTATCTTCGCTACAGACTGTGTGTGATGATGCATAAAATTATAAATAGGCATAGTGCTCCATATCTTCATGCCCATATAGAATTTCTTTCTTCGCAGCGAAATCGGCTACTTTTACTTCCACGTTTTAATTTCCTGCTTAGTTCTCGCTCTTTCTTCGTTCATGGTGTCAGAGTCTGGAATAGTCTTCCTGCAAATCTTAGAATAATACAGAGTCATAAGGGTTTCAAGGTAGAAACTTTAGAGTATTTTAAACGTTTATAGATTCTATGCTCCACTGCATGCATAACCGCTTCCATTTTTCTTTATAATATCATAAATAATTTCAAATCGTAATTATTATTGTACTTAGATTTTCTCTTTTCTTTCTTTTTTTGTTTTTCCTAGCTTTGAATTAATTTTATACTTCATACATATTTTATATTTCATACTTTTTGTTCGTTTGATAATAATTTGCTAATTATAGTCGCTTTCGAAATTAATCTTTCTCATTGACATATACATACTTAATTATTTTTTGGTTACCATAGAGAATTGCACATTATAAAGAGATTTGTATCTCAATTGTGTATGCTAATAAAGAAATATTATATTATTATTTTCAGGCTCCTTAGGTAAATTGTATACCATTTATAACGTTTGATAATTAAAGTATTATCTACGGTTATAAATTCAATTATACATTTAAGATTCGCATGTTTTAATTATGTGTAACCTTAAATATCATAGATATCATCTCAAGAGGATGGGTAAGGGCGATACCCAGACCTTTCGCTTCTGTATGAAATACGACGGAACTGTTGAACACATCCTCTGCGACTGTGAAAAAAAAATATAAATACCTTAAGTTCGAATGAGCAACTTAGGGCACTTAGGGGTAATTGTAAGAAAAAACTTCACTGGTCATAATGATCAGATGAGAGGCGAAAGTCTACCTGCATCCTCCATTTTAAATAATAAAAAATAATAATGGTGACACAGCAATATTGCATGACGAAATTGTTGAATTGGTATTGGCATCATTCTATAAGCCGGCGAGGCTATGATCGTTTCAAAGAACTAGTCTAATGGTGGAAGATCGAAAGGCTTAGAAATTCTCAACTATTTCCAAAAGAGGACTAGACTCATACCCGAATTGGTACATTATTGGGACGGGTATCGGAGCTATAGTTTGAAGCGACATCCTTCTGTTCGTGAAATCACTAAACATGTGGTAGCATATTAGACTCTTCCACACTGAGTTTTCTACTATAATATTGCTTGTGTCTACGAGAATCTAAAGAAAGGTTTCAACATCAAAGGCATTTTCATCTTTTAGTGAAAGTCAGGCAACAATTGAAGCTATTAAGTTGAGTACAGCTGGGCATGAAGGCAATATAGAAAAACTCTGCAAAAGTAAATACTTTTTGCAGAGTTCTCTAAAGAACAATAAATTAACAAGAGCAGCTTCCACTCAACTTGTTACTAAATGTATTTTGATGATTTATACACCGATACCACGTGTAGCTTTCTTTACCTGGCTTGGCTTTTGTCACTATGTAAACACATAACATTTTCGCAATACTTAGACAATTTTTTAAGGACTTTCTCCTTTGTCATAAGTAAGCCACCTGGTAAACATGTCGGTTATACTTTTTTCCTCTTTGCAGTTATTATGAAAAAGCCATCATAGGTACTGAAGAAAATGAAAGGAAAGAAAAAATTTTTATACCAAGCTAAGAGGAGAAAAGTTTGCTGGAACAAGAGTGCAAAGTTTTTGATGAGTTCTAGATGGTTTGAGTTTAGCTCGAGTTAATGTGACTAATATTTTGCGAAATGCTTGTACATAAGTTGCGAAAGAAACTTTTTTATTCCATTGGATTTTATTGATTTCTTCCGCTTATGTTGAGTTGGTACCTATACAAAACGTACATACTTATATGTACTTGAGATAATTAATCATAATTTTTGCTTAATATTTTTTATTTTCACTTCCTGATAATGATAGCTCATCGGGAATCGGGTTTCACGATTGTGTCGTCATCACAGAAGATTGGAAAAGTTATTTGAGTTTTCCCTTTGAATCTCGATATTCATTTCCTTTTTCTCTTATCCAATTTTTTTTTTTTCAGTTTGCGTCTATAATTCTTCTTAGCGGAGATCGGTTTCCTATCAGTTCAGCATGTAGCTCTCTTTTATACCACGTCCAAATATATACATCTGGATATGGACATTATTGTTTAAACTTTGGTTAATCTTTTTTCATATTTTTGTGTTCAAAATCAAGACTCAAACATAAACAACATTTTAAATATTAGCTCGGATTGTTAATACTTATATGTAATTAGTAAGAAGAAATAAACATGAAGATCTTGAAAGTGTCAGTTTTAACGTATGGTACAAAAATTAATATTTTATGACCTTCTCGTATTAACTAATTGCCAGGTAGGTATATCATAAGGTGGGCATTTTGTTCGTTTTAATTTCAATCTTTCTCACCCAAAGTGCAAAAATATTTTCTAATACGAGAATTTGTTTGCCTTCTCACCAGCAATTATTCACTTTTCCTGAAATTAAGCGGGAGAAACTAATATAATGTTTTTATTAATCAGGTTTAATCAGATGTTACTTTTGTAACTTAAGTTGAACAGTCTTTCAGTCAATAGTATAACTAAAAAAAAAATCGAAACAATTTCACTTGTGAAAATGACATAAAAATGCGTTAAACAAGGAAAATGGCGCTAGTTACTTTTGGGAGGGCCATTGTTAACCTTTATACAATAAGTGATTTTGACTAAGATCACTAGCCGCCAGTGATACTCACTTTTATATATGGAACTTTATGGAATAGAATGTGCGAGAAAACTGTAGGAAAATTTTAGAGTATAAATATATAAGGTTATCAAAAATTGTAAAATAAACCTTGATAATCATTGCATTTCTGGCTTCGAAAATTGTTTCAAGCTTTGCGCTTTCATCAAAGTAAGGCTTCATTTTCTGATTTATTGTGGAGTCGTTATTGTGTACTCGTACTTCTCACAGGGAGATTTTTTTTGCTCTAAACTATTGTACTTTTTGCACCCGTTACCACTATTTCTACATCGATGTTAATACTTTACTAACTTTTATTTCGCAAATAATCCAAATTTTTAATTCATTTCACTAGTGATTTGCTGACCAATGATTATACGTCTACTATAGTTGTTTGTTTTTGACTGCCGTCGATTACTTCTTCTAAATTATTTTAAAATAAATATATCGTAGAGATAAAGCTTTTGTAGCTTCTGCTCTAACCGACCAACGTGTGTCACGTCGTCTTTTTGGTACTAAGCAGATTGGAGATGACGTGTTTCTTCTAAATCTTCCATCTAGCAGATGATGCACAAAAAATGCTTATATATAAAGGGGTTTCCAATAAGAGGTGTTATTTTGATATTCAAAGAAAAATACCATTTTTTGAGATAAATGATTGGATCTTTATTTCATTATAAAGAGTTAATATTGGAAAATAACATCAGCCAAATGACCACCACGACCACGCCTACAGGACCATATCCTTTTCATGAAATTTTCCATAACCAAATCGCAAAGTGGCTGCCCTATGTCCTCGATAGCCTCACGAATTCCATCTTTGAGGTCTTGAATCGACGCTGGGCTGTTGGCGTAGACCTTCTCTTTCACGTGGCCCCAAAGGAAGAAGTCGCAAGGTGTTAAGTCACAAGATCTCGGTGGCCAATTGTGATCACCTCTTCGAGAGATAACACCGTCCGGAAACTTTTTCCGTAAAAGATCAATGGTTTCGTTGCTTGTATGGCACGTAGCGCCGTCTTGTTGAAAGTAAACGTTGTCCAGATCAATACCATCCAATTCCGGCCATAAAAAATCATTAATCATCTGTCGATAGCGCAATCCATTCACCGTAACTGTTGCTTCAGCCTCATTTTCGAAAAAGTAAGGTCCAATGACCCCGCGGGACCATAAACCGCACCAAACAGTCACACGTTGAGGAAAGAGAGGCTTTTCAACAATAACTCTGGGGTTTTCCGAGCCCCAGATGCGACAATTTTGCTTGTTGACGAAGCCATCGAGGTGGAAAGGGCCTCATCACTCAAGATGAGTTTTCGATGGAATTCCGGATCATTTTCATGCATTTCAAGGACCCAATCAGCAAAGACTCGACGTTGTTGATGATCGGCCGGCTTGAGTTCTTGTGTTAACTGAACTTTATAAGCCTTAAGACCCAAATCTTTATGCAAAATACGGTGTAATGACGTTTGTGGAATGCCTAATTCCAAAGAACGACGAGGAATGGACAAACCTGGGTTTTCTTCAACACTTTCGGCTACAGCAGCAATATTCTCGGCTGTTCTTGAGCGACGTGCACGGGTTTTATTCTTCACATCACTAACTTGTCCCGACAGCTCGAATTTTTCTACCAATTTCTGTATTGCGGTCCGACAAGGTGCTTCACGACGACCCAAAAATGTTCGAGTTTTACGAACCGTCTCTACCACATTTTCACCATTTTTATAGTGAATTTTAATAATTTCAATGCGTTGTTGAATCGTGTATCGTTCCACTTGTCAAATGTCAAAAAATGACAGCTCCAAAAGTGACATCTACCGAAAAAGCGGGCTAATTAAAATAACTCCTCTTATTGGAAAACCCTTTATTTTGTAAAAATAAAAAAGATCAGGGCTCGAAAATTGATGTTTAACTATTATAATGTTTTAAGAATGCGATACTTATTTCCTTTTCTCTATAGAAAATGTTGGTAAGAAATTTTGGAAATGTTGTATATGACAGCTATTCTCAGAAACATATCAAATACACAATAGCAGTTAACAGGTAAATATGTTTTAGATACTGAAAATTGCATATGATACAATCCAACCCTAAGGCTTTTTTGTCTTATGCAAAAGTTGTGAAGTTCCATGGATCTAATCTAAAGAAACGCATTACGTTGGAATATCTGCTGATAAACCAGAAAGTACTTGTAATTTGTTTGCAAAATACTTTCAAATTATATTAAATGATCACCAGAGCTTAATAATCTCTCCTATATTCGATGAAATCCATTACAACTGTTCTATAAATATTCGCTTGATACTTCTATATTTATTGCTGTTGAAATGCTCGTATCGCTAGATGAAAATAAAAATGCGGGTCCGGACGGTATACCTAACATATTTTATAAAAACTTCGCTATTGTCCGATCACATCCTTTTGCTATGTTAATTAATTCTTTTATTTCCAAACATATTTTTTCCCGAAGTTAGAGGGTAAACAACCTGTTTTCAAAACAGGGGATAAAAGGCTAGTGAATAATCACTGCCCTATCTCTACTTGTAATGTCCTAGGTTTGATCTTTGAAAGACTTATTTACAATATCTAATACCGCAATTAAAATCATATATCAACACTTAATAACATGGCTTCGATAATTGCTGACTTTCTTGATGAAGCTAAACATTTAGATATTTTTATACGCATATAATATTTGATAGAATAAATCACAAAATAATCATAGGTAAATAAGGAAATTAGGCGTTACTTCTGATAGGATCGTCTGGTTTGTATCATATCTCTCGAATCGTCAGCCAACAGTTGTAATTAATGGATTTTCATCAAATCTTACACTAACCTCCGGTGTACTCCAAAGCTCGATTCTTGGCCCACTTCTGTTCTTCTTATAGGTGATGAATGATTTCGACAAGTGGCCACTCGTTGGAAGCGTAAGAAAGAGAGGAATATACCCACAAAATTTCGTTGCAAAAGACTCGCTAGTTTTTAAATAGGTCCAAAATCCAGCCCTGTGAACACGATTTATCGTCTAATTTTCTAAAATTCTTTTGCAAATCTTTTTATTTTTTTTATTCCTCGACGAGTGATTCACTGATTTAGCCCTTGTCATTTTTGGTGATATTTAATATTTTTCGTAAAAAAATTCTATAGGATATATAGCCCATGTTTTTTGCGAAATTTTTAGTAAACATTTTATATCACCAGTTTCGGAAAGTTCCACTGGTCTTTTTAAATAGGTCCTAAAAACCGCCCCACGAACAGTTTCTTGGTCTAATTTTTGATCTAATGAATTATGTTCTTCGACCTTAATCTATGCCAATGACACCAAAATTATGATCCATCCGATTACCAGTACCTGCAAAGTGACATTCAGAAGCGTTTCTCTTTGGTGTAAGAAATCAACTATTCTTAAATGTGGACAAATGCAGCAAATGTATTTCCTTCTCAAGAAAACAAACCACATTTACTGAGATTATAGTTTGGACACTGTCCCTATCATCCCTGTTTCAAAAATCAATGTCTTGGGAATCCATTTTTAAAGCAAGCTTCTGTTTGACTTGCACATTAACCATATTGTTAACAGAGCTTTTAAAATTCTGCGGTTTATTCTAAGGTGCACTAAGCCTTTAAACAGCTCTCTTCGTACAAAACTCTGCATAGTATCCTAGTTACATTCACACTAGACTACGCCACCCTAATCTGGAATACTTTCTATATGACATAGGTATATAAATTGCTTTTAAAAATTGCATGATCATATACATATGTAGATTATGATGACAGATTAGCTAGATGCTCCGCGATATTCTTAGAAATACGTTGTTCCTATTTTCAAATTTATCTCAGTTATTATCTAAATTAAAAATCAACTTTCCTATTGGCCTCACCCGTCAGCCGCCGCTTACATTTCACATAGATGCTCCCCGCATAAACTTAGGATTCGAATCCCCTTTGTTTAGGATTCAAAACCCACAATGGTTTTCCAATAAGGGCGGGTCGATGTTGATATAGAATAAAACAAGCTGTCTGTGAGGTATTAACGAAATTATTTATATATTAGAAAGGCCCATGTATGCCATTACTATGTATGGAATGTAAAATCGTTGAAATATAAGCCGCGGCTTCTCACGGTGGCATGGATCCGAGAGCTATGTTAACTTTGAGGACATCGGTCGATTGTGGCTTATTGGCGTAGACCTGCGCCTTCAGAAAACTCCACAAGAAAATTCTAGCGGGGTCAAATCGCACTTTCTTGGTGGCAAATACACGTGACCTGTACGAGAGGTAACCATACCCTTAAATCGTTCATGTAGAATGTCCATCGTGGCATTCACTGTGTGGCACGAAGCGCCGTCTTACTGGAACCACACGTCGTCCACGTCCATGTCGTTCAATTTGGGCTAAAAAAAAAATTAGTTATCATCGATTTGTAGCGCTCGCCGTGGACGGTGATGGTCTAACCAACATCGTTTTCGAAAAAGTACGGACCAATGACGCCGCAGCCCAAAATTCACACCAAATAGTAACTTTTTGTTGATGCATTGCCATCGCCACCTGGTGAACCTCGTATGGGTTGGTGTCGTCCCATATATGACAATTTTGCATGTTAACATAGCCATTCATCCAAAAATGCGCCACTTTTCTAAAGATGTTTTTTCGATCAAAATTGGGGTCCTCTTCCAAACGCTTTGAAGCCCAGTCAGCAAACAAACTGCGTTGTCTATGGTTATTAACTTTGAGCTCCTGGGTCAGTTAGATCTTGTACTGGAGCAGGCCCAAGTCTCGACGCAAAATTCGCCTAGTTGAAGTCTATGAAAGGCTGAGTTCTTGTACACGGCGAGGATTTGACTGCCTCGGGTTCTCCTGCAAACCTTCACGGACAGCGGCGATCTGGCGTTCCTTTGTCGTACGAGTAATGGCTGATTGTTTACCGAACCGGTCATCTCGAATGTGGCCACCAAACTTTGAAGAGTCGACTTTGAATGACCACCGTGTCTGCCGTAAAATGGACGCAACGCGCGCACTCATTTTGATATTAAAGTTTTTTCATTCAGACGTACTACGTAATCGTGTTACTTGTCATGGTGATTTCGCATCAATGGCTAAATAACAACAGATTTAACTGACGCCCGGCACAGACTGTCAACATTGACCCGTCCCTATTGGAAAATCTTTTATAACGATTTGGATATATTCAGTGGCAGCTTTATGATTTTTAAACGCAACTTCTTTCCATTCTAAACCAGCAACTTATTGGCATCTGAGTTCACTGTAGTGTAGACAGCAGGCAGTTTCAGGGTTCTATACTGTCCTGATGAGATCGCCCTGTTACTGCTGATCGAAACACTTTACACACAGTACCTATACTCCCAAAAATTTCTTTATGGAATTTTTGGTCTTCGGTTTTTAGGCCAAAAGCTGACAGACCTGTTTTTTAATTTTCTCTATTCATATGCAGTAGGTTGAGAATTGCATGTAGGCTCGTATTTTGTACGGGTCTCGAAAGAGTAAAAGACTCATTACCACTTTCCAAAGATATATGATTTTTTACCCAAATAAAATTAGTTATAGTATTAACTAGAGAATAATATAAATTTAAGAAAAGCCCAGTCTCTGTTTGTTTATTTGAATTGATTTTTCTGTGGTGCCTGTAACCCAGGAAGAAACATTTCTAAGTCATAATGTGATAAATAATACAGAGACTCCCGTTCGAAACTTTAGCTATTTAGTAAAAGATTTCGATAAGTTTATCACGGATCCTATTCGACTCACAGTGAACCTACTTTTATTTTTATTTGTATGTTGTGTGCAATATGAACTTTCAAGAAATCGTAATATTCTGTCAACAACTCCAAGGTTCCAAGGAACTTTTTATTATGATACTTAAAAAATTATTCATTCCTATCGCGAAAATTCAATCCACGGGAGACTAAGAAAGCTATATCTGCACGTTCTTCGTTTCGTATTGAGCTAATTTTCTCTTCATGCTTCCAATTCTTGACACCTTTACAGAATCTATTTTCTGTATGGCAGTCGGTATGTATAGAGCATTTTCCTGCTTGTTCGAAAATGTGCTCATAGAGTTTTCGTACTTCCATATTTAAGAGTTTTTGGAAAAACTCACAAATCAGGCCGTAAAATCTAATCCATCTACGTCTTGGTTTGATGGCTTTCTTAAAATAATATAGAAGAGGTAATGGATGCATGGTTTTTCTGCCGTATCTCTACACCTTCATTGTTGATTTGTTGTAAAGAAACGATGGGCTTTAATGTGACTACTTAATGCTCCACGTGTTAAGAATAAAATAGATGAATTACGGTAGATCTTCATTGACTAAGGAATTAATACAGGAATTCAGCGTCTAGCAATATTTATGTGAGATTGCTTTAAAATCAAAATATTAGCACTTGTATTTCTGTTTCAGGCTTATGTATATGACACTTGATGTAATTTAGAACTTCATGAAAAGTCTATCTAGGTACTTCATGAAGTGTAGGTAGATAGTGTAACAGTTTGTGCTTAACGACTTTTTACAATGTGCATTCTCCTTGTTATTTATTCCACGCCTAACATTTTTGACTGTAACAACATGCAAGAGCTAGTGAAAATAACTACTAGAATCTGTATCCTATCGATACGATAATGTAATTCTGTGTGACGGATTTCAATGTTAACATCTTACGTAGCTGATACTATAGTGAACCCTTTATCGATTTTATGCAGAGACTCCAGTTCGAAGTAATTAATCAATACTCTTCCGACGTATTTTAACACAAATTCGCTATCATGAATTTAATCATAACCACTGGCCTTAGGTAACATTTTCCAATCAATTGGAACCGCTCAGTATTTAAGATTAACATGTCCTGATCTTATCCCATGAAGTTGAACTTCAGTATTTCCTCCTCTCTAATAACTTTTCTTAATTATAGCAATATTGATTATAAAAATCTATCAAGATAATGTTATACTCTTCCTGGGGAATGTATTCTTTAATCCCTGTCAATCAGTTAGATTACTTATTTGTGTGGTTATTGCGAATATTTGAACTGACTTTGAGATATTATGAACACAGATAAATCTGGTATTTCATTCTCCCGCTAGTACGTGAACTCAGAAAATCTTTCAAAATCTATCTTTTCCATAAAGTCTGGACCTATTGGAACTGTTGATATTCGTTCACGTTTCTTGAAACTTATATTCCTTAATGTTTTTGTATTTTTTGCAATACATATTTACTTTACTAATTTTACCTATACCCTTGCTTCTGTAAAAATTACCGAAAGACGCACTAACGTCATATAAGGATTTCATACGTTTTAGAAAAGTTGTTTCTAGCCAGGTCTGGTTCAGTTTTTTCCCTTCCTTGGACCGTAACCCACAGTGGGCGTTCCTACCTCGGTTATTGGGTTTTTCATTAAAGCGGATGTTCATTAGAAGTATAAGCAGAGATGGACAAACCTGAGTGCTTGCAGGTATACAAAAATTTTTCTTGATGGGCTTAATAGCAATGTCTCTGACTTTTTCTTGGAGCTCGGAAGGAAACAACGCAGAACTGTGGTTGGCATCATCACCGGCCACAGCTCGCCTCACGCTCATCTGCTCATATAACAAGGATGGAAGTTGTTGACAGCCCTGAGTGTCTGTCTAGCCTGGAATGAGAGTCTGAGATGACCAAACATATTTTGTGTGTTTCCGGCCTTGCTCGGAGCAGACAGGACATGCTTGAGTCTGCCCTCCTATCTGTGGAAAGCTGAAAAACTTACCCCACCTAGACCACTTCATTTTGAGGACAAGAAAATTTTGGTGAGAGGTTTTCTTGCAGGTTAGCGCAATAGGCCCTGTCCTCCGTACTTGAGATCTGTCGCGCCCCTGCCATTAAAAAAAAACAAGAAAAAGAGTTCTTTTAGAACATTATATACTGCTGCCAAATGAAGACATTTGTTGAAGAGAATTATTTGTTATCAGTTATCACCCTGGTCGAGTTTTCGATCCTACAATATTTGTGAATTAACATTGTTAAGGATATAGTATAACTTTTGATTTACGTGCAACTCTTGACAAGGGCGAGTTTGTCCTCTTAGTTCTACTGAATTTTTCAAATCTTTAGACATCGATGAACACACTAGGGTCTTTCTGAGCAAAGGGTAAATTTCAGATTTTCGAGTTCTCTAATAGAAATCAAAGAGTGAAAGTGGGCGGTAGTCTTTGTAAGAATGTGTGGCTACAACAAAGAGTGTCACAGGGATCAATATTTGGTGCATTGCTATTCCAGTTTCTTTATAAATGACTTGGTTGCAGGCTCATTTATATGCAGATGATTTGCAAGTAAAGGGTTTTCCAATAAGAGGTGTTATTTTAATTAACCCGCTATTTCGGTAGATGTCACTTTTGGAACTGACACTTGACAAGTAAAAGCTACGCCATTAATAAAAATGGAACGATACACGATTCAACAATGCATTGAAATTATTAAAATTCACTATAAAAATGGTGAAAATGTGGCAGAGACGGTTCGTAAAATTCGAACATTTTTGGGTCGTCGTGAAGCACGTTGTCGGACCGCAATACAGAAATTGGTAGAAAAATTCGAACTGTCGGGACAAGTTAGTGATGTGAAGAATAAAACCCGTGCACGTCGCTCAAGAACAGCCGATAATATTGCTGCTGTAGCCGAAAGTGTTGAAGAAAACCCAGGTTTGTCCATTCCTTGTCGTTCTTTGGAATTAGGCATTCCACAAACGTCATTACACCATATTTTGCATAAAGATTTGAGTCTTAAGGCTTATAGAGTTCAGCTAACACAAGAACTCAAAACGGCCGATCATCAACAACGTCGAGTCTTTGCTGATTGGGTCCTTCAAATGCATGAAAATGATCCGGAATTCCATCGAAAACTCATCTTGAGTGATGAGGCCCATTTCCACCTCGATGGCTTCGTCAACAAGCAAAATTGTCGCATCTGGGGCTCAGAAAACCCAAGAGTTATTGTTGAAAAGCCTCTCTATCCTCAAAGTGTGACTGTTTGGTGCGGTTTATGGTCCCACGGGGTCATTGGACCTTACTTTTTCGAAAATGAGGCTGGAGCAACAGTTACGGTGAATGGATTGCGCTATCGACAAGATGATTAATGATTTTTTTGGCCGGAATTGGATGATATTGATCTGGACAACGTTTACTTTCAACAAGACGGCGCTACGTGCCATACTAGCATCGAAACCATTGAACTTTTACGGGAAAAGTTTCCGGACCGTGTTATCTCTCGAAGAGGTGATCACAATTGGCTACCGAGATCTTGTGAATTAACACCTTGCGACTTCTTCCTTGGAGGCCACGTGAAAGAGAAGGTCTACGCCAACAGCCCAGCGTCGATTCAAGACCTCAAAGATGGAATTCGTGAGGCTATCGAGGACATAGGGCAGCCAATTTGCGATTTGGTTATGGAAAATTTTTTGAAAAGGATATGGTCCTCTAGGAGTGGTCGTGGTGGTCATTTGGCTAATGTTATATTCCATTTTTAACGGGATACCTTCCTCTTTAAAATGAAATAAAGATCCGATCATTTATCTCAAAAAATGGCATTTTTCTTAGAATATCAAAATAACACCTCTTATTGGAAAACCCTGTATATTTCAGTAGAAGTAGTGGTGTGATGGAAAAATTTACTGAATATTTCAACAGAGATTCGAAAAACATAGTGAAGTTATCAATTTCTAATATGGGATAATGTTGAACTCTTTGAAGTCTCAGGCTCTCCTTCTACACAATTCTATATATATATGACATCTTATGCGGTAAGTATACTAAGTTTGTCATTCAATTTGTAATGTATAGAAAGAATGCTGATAGAGCAAAATGAATTAGACACCCCCACATAATATTAAAAATTATTTTGACTTCTGTCTCGGGCATCCCCTTCTGGGCTTTAGTTTTAATTGACTTTTTAACTAAATTTTTTTCTTGTTTTATTTATTATTTTGCAGTTCTTTTACTCACATGTATCAGTATCATAAAAATAAAATCTTTCTGCAATATCAGAGCAGAGCTTGCCACGTGCATGTCCATATATGTATGTATTTATGAGAAAGGAAAACTCGTTACGTAATACATATATATTCCTCCTTCATTACAACCACTCGTCTTTTCTGATTGTGTTCCAGCTGTGTCCTAATGATTTATATCACATGTTTTGCAGTTCATTCGTACACTTTTCGAAGGAAAATTAAGTTGTTATTACAACAGGGAAGGCAGTCATTTATAGGTGTAATATAATGTAAGAAGGTTATTGAGAGAACGAGTAACAAATAGGAATCATGGGGAAGCGATGGAGTTCCTGAAAGGTCTGGAAATGATATAAAAGGAGAAAATGGATATCAGATTGGACCTCGCCATATTACGACAAAAAGTAATGGGTTTGAGTATAAGATTATTGAATAAGAATTCTAAAGGAGAACTGTTTTGCGAAATAGATTGGAGTAAAAAGTCCAGAAATTTTTTGTATATTTGTGCCTCCAGAAATTCTTATGAAATGATACCGTCAATAATTTTTAAACATTGATGTCATCATCAGCATCTCTAAGCCCAACTCAGCTATTTCTTAACAGTTTTCATTTAAATTGCACTTGAGTATTGGAAATGAGCGTGTCAAAGAACGCAATTTCACGTCCTTAATTTGTTACTCGAATTTAGTCGGCTTCCTGTGGATTATGAGAGTAAGTAAACGGTTTTTATCGGATAATCATAGGGTCATTTTTTATTTGAGTACCCAGATACTGCAAAAAAGGATGAAACATGTCCACTCTAGCTTTCTTTAGGACTATTTTTAAAAGATAACTCCGAACTAGTGTGTTATCCAGGCTGATACCTAGATATTTGACCTCCTACTATTATTTCCTCTCAAACTAAAGTATTGGAAAAGGTTATGTACCGAAAAAGAGTCGAATATGCCGAGAATTATAGGCTATTGTCGTCATACCAATCAGGTTTCCATTTATATCTTAGCTGTGAGACTGCTGTACTGAATGTATCCACTGACATCAAAACTGGCAAAAGGATGTCAGATTTGCTGCCCATTTTACATGGTCTGCCTCAAGACTCAATTCTCGGCCCATTATTGTTCAGTCGCTACATCAACGAATTGCCCAAAGTAGTACATGATGTTAGTGTCCACATGTACGCTGACGATGTGCAATTGTATCTAAGCAAACCTATGGGTCCCTCAGGGGATTGTATTTAATAAATCAATTGCGATCTCCGCCAAGTCACCGAATGGTTATTCCGAAATGGGCTGCTGCTCATCCCTGAAAAATCGAAATCTTTTGTCTTCTATAGAGGTATCTATGATATAGATGACATATCTTCAGTATTTTTTAAACGGTATTGCTATATCTTACCTAAGTATTGTCATGAACTACAACATGAGGTGCTGCGATAGGCTTAGCTCGATTTGCTGTTAAGGCTGTGGTTCTGCACAAAATTTGTATCTATTACAAAAATTAAATCGAAGCTAGCTAAAACATTAATTTTACCTCAATTTATTTTTGGCAGTAAGATTTAACCCAAATTCGATAGCGATTGTCTCTGAAGAGTGGAAAAAGCATTTAATAACTGCATCCGTTTTATTTTTGGACTCAGAAAGTTTGCTTATATCTCGGCCCATAAAAATTAGTTTCTAAGTTGCTCTCTATCTTCATATCTAAAATATAAATTTCTGAATTTCTTATACAGCTTATACTTCGTAAGAGCTAACCAGAATATACTTCGAGAATTTTCCCGAACGGTATTTTCTCCCCACAATCGTAATATCATAATTCTAGGGCTTATGAGCCTCCTGCAGGGGAGTTCGGCTTATGAGGGCAGTGTGACTCCCATGGAGAACACTCATGTCAGCCGAAGTAGGACTTCCCGCAGCAGGAGTGTTGTTGCAGCAGAGAGGAAGAGAGGGAAAGAGCTAACGAGATGGCTAATGCTGTCTCCCTGGACATTCTCCTTCTTCCTCATCACAGGTGGTCGGTGGTCCGGCTAGGCAGGTAGTGCAGAGTGGTAGTGAGCCTCCTGGCGTCGGTAAACTGAGCACTGCGAAGAGAAACGAATCCTTTCTTTCGAAGAGGAGGGGTGTAGGGGCAAAATCCATCCACATGAGTGGACTTTTCTTCACCAAGATAAACCTGGAACACAGCACGGCGGCGTCTGTTTTGTTAGGACGTTGCATTGCTGACTTGAATACAAAACCCCAACAACAAAAAGTGGTGCTTGTGTCGGAGCCTTGGGTCTGGAAGGACCGTATCCGCGGTTTAACGGAGGAGCAAGGCGTTCAAATTCTGTATGACACCACGTGCTCTATTCCTAGGGCTTGTGTTGTTGCGACAAATTACGTTGTGGTGACCTTACTACCTCATCACTCATCACGGTGCTGAAAAACGTGGGATTCTCATATGAAGCGTATGCGGATGACATCACTCTGCTCATTTCCAGGTACAGCATGACTGCTGCCTGTGCCTTCATGCAACGAGGCCTCAATATTGCTGAGGACTGGTGCACTCGTCATGATACGACAGTAAACCCAACAAAGACCAGCTTGGTGCTCTTCTCCAGAAGACGTAAGCTTGGGTACTTTGTTCTTCCAAAGCATTTTGGACACACTCTGCAAATCTCTCCTCATGTCAAGAGCCTTGGAGTCTTCCTTGACTCGAAGCTGATATAGGGATTGCACGTACAGGAAAAAGTTAATGCAGCTACGAGAGTCTTCGATCAATGCAGGAAAACCTTTGACTGCATATAGGTCATGAGCACTGGATGTACACCGCGATCATTAGACCCATGCTAACATATGCCTCCTGTATATGGTGGCCGAGGACGCCTGTGGGGACTGCGATCTGGAAGCTGGCGGGGCTGCAAAGGCTTGCCTTTTGGAAATTACGGGCTCCATGCAATCTACGGCAGCTGCTGCTCTTGAGGTCCTACTTAATCTGCCACCCCTGGATCTTGTCATTTAGGCAGATGCCAAAAGGCCTGTGTGCAGATTGCGCTCATGGGGATGTTGGGCTGGACTGGCTCTTCTCATTGCTCTCTGACGTATGGACTGGACTTTAAAAAACCCTCTGGCCAGTATGCCACGTGATGCGATCGTACCTGAGCTTAGTTTTGGGCGTCGCTTCTCTGTGAGCTTTCAAATTCAAATTCAAATTTATTTATAATTAACTTTATACAATTAAGACATGAATAATAGTTTTATAAGTATGCATAGGTTGAGAAAAAAAGACTAACTACTAAATTTACTTAAAGTAGGATTAAATATAACGCTATAAAGTATGATTGAAACAAAAAAAAACAAAAAAGAAGAACGAAAATGAACAACTTATAGCATATTATTATATGTACAAAAAAAAGCAAATCTTCCACGCAAGGCAGTTATATAAAGAGAAAATCAATAAATCTACAAGCAATATATAACCAGCTAGTTACCTAGATAATGTTTGTACAGAGAAATGAAATAAAACTAAACTTAAGGCCTAAGGTCATATATCTAGTTAATGCCATAGTAAATTTATCTCTGTTGCGGGCTCCCCTGAGCGCAGACGGAAGATGATTCCACAGCCTGGTAGTCTGGACAAGGAACTAACGCTCTAATATCAAACAAGTATATGGTGGACTAATTAACGTAGAAGTTCGATTATAACGAGAAAAATTAAAAATATTATACAGATAGTCCAGTTTTCTATGTTTAAGGATGTTGAATAAAAAGATTAATATTCTTTGTTGGAGATAGGACACTAAAGGACATCCAATAACTGAAATAACATGTGCACTGATATAGTCAGATCTTCGAATTTCGTAAATGTAACGATCAGCTGAGTTGAAGGCAGTATTGAGCTTGCGCATTGAAGTGGTGTCCATCTTATCAGCAAAAATCTCGCAATCGTTCGTAATAATAGGAATAATGAGCGTACGAACAAGCATACGTCTAGTCGATAGAGGAGTATAGGCCGACGATATAGAAAGCATACGAAGGGTTCCATAGATCTTAGCAGTGTCCTTATTTAGTTTATCCATACCAACATCAATCATCTCCAAAGGCATGGATATATAAAGTTGCAAATCGTCAGTATAAAGATGAAATGTAGAGTATCATATTCGGCAGGTCATTTATGAAAACGGAGAAAAGCAGCGATCCCAAAATAGAACCTTGAGGCACACCACTATTCGTTAACAAGAGCTCAAAGGATAAATTATTGCTTTCGACCAATTGCATTCTGTTACAGAGATAAGATGCCGCAAGTTTGCGTGCAGAGAGTGAAAAATCAACATTTTTTACTACACTTGAATTTAAATAAACAAATAATATAGTTAAATCACTAAATACCTACACCGAATTATAAACAAAAGCCAAACCTTCCATGAAAAGTTTACTATTTGGCATTAGTTGCAAATCGTCAGTATAAAGATGAAATGTAGAGTATCATATTCGGCAGGTCATTTATGAAAACGGAGAAAAGCAGCGATCCCAAAATAGAACCTTGAGGTACACCACTATTCGTTAACAAGAGCTCAAAGGATAAATTATTGCTTTCGACCAATTGCATTCTGTTACAGAGATAAGATGCCGCAAGTTTGCGTGCAGAGAGTGAAAAATCAACATTTTTTACTACACTTGAATTTAAATAAACAAATAATATAGTTAAATCACTAAATACCTTCACCGAATTATAAACAAAAGCCAAACCTTCCATGAAAAGTTTACTATTTGGCATTAGCTTTTGTGAGAAGGAAAATGAAGAAAATAGGAAAGACAAAATAAAAGGCAAAGAGCGATTAAAAAAAAATGTTTTCTGGACTGGAATAGAATTTCTGGAGTTCTTCAAGTAGAGAGCGTT
Source organism: Dioctria rufipes (assembly GCA_963924295.1). Taxonomy (NCBI): domain Eukaryota; kingdom Metazoa; phylum Arthropoda; class Insecta; order Diptera; family Asilidae; genus Dioctria; species Dioctria rufipes. The sequence continues at coordinate 175,640,297 of OZ002742.1, read as the reverse complement.
GATTATTCACTTCATAAACATCAATCACAGCGTTTAACGAACGAATCATAATGACATGAGATAGGTGTAATAGGCTAAAACAAATCAGAGATTTTATTATTAAAATGAACTACGAATGTATAGTTTTAAATGAAGGTGAATAAAACCTTTTAGATTTTTTGCTAGCAACATATGTACATAGGAGTTGTAACTATTAAGAAATGAAAAGCGGAGTACTTTTATAAAAGGAGTAGTACCGGAGTAGGTACGCTATTTGTTTTCGGAGTACAAATACTCCGATCGGAGTATAAACGACAGCACTGGATCTGATTCACTCGTTTTGCTCACTAACATGCGGAATTGGTCCGCGGAACAGGCCTCAGCGGATCAGATCCGTCGAAAATTCCTCTAGTGTATGGCCAGCTATTTAGGGTATCATAAGAATTGGTCGTAGACCAATTCTATTTTTTTACTTGTTTCTTTTGTTTTCAGAGCCATTTTCTTACATGTTCTTAGTTTTAAGAGTCATTTATAACGTTTTATTAAACAGTCCTATATACATAAACATAAAAAAAATATTCCCTCAAGTGATGGTGCTTGTAAATAAAGCTTCATTTTTCTCGTTAATGGAACGATTATTATTTTGCCAGTTTTGGAACAAAGTCGCATCGTTTGGGACCAGTCTAGTTCACGACATATTAAGGATATTCTTATTATTTCTCTATACAAAATTGGTAATTTAAATGGACTTCTTTCTGTATATATATGTACATAATATCGCTTTAATATACAACGAAAATAAATTACTGCAGAGTAATCAATTTTGCTAATCTTCTTTGAAAACTCATCAGATGATGAAACCCATAATTGCATCTCATCTAGACTTAACACAAATCGATAAAAACCAGTTTTATCTTAATATTGATTAATATATATACTACGCCTTTTTCTGAATAAGATTAATTATCATGATTCCGCATCGCATTAATTACCCTTATTACATTCACTCTGCTTGGGTAAAGGCACACTTTGCAATGCAAAACGTTGTTAAACTGAATAATTTACAAGATAATCCATTTGGAAATTAACTTCGTAAAGTGGAGAGAAACTCAGAACGCATTAAAGTAGAAAATTATAGAAAATTTCATGGCATTCTTGCTCTGCTCACTAAATGTGTGGGTGTAAGCTGTACATTCACCTTCCCTTGTGAAGTGAATATTCGCATCAACTATTCAACAGAAGGAATTTCATTTTGTGCTTGCACCACAGACTAAGTTCGGTACTTAATGCTATTTATAATAAAAGCAATTAAAATCGACTAAAATACCTTATTAACGGTATAAAATCGAAAAACAGCCAGGGACCACTTTGAAAGTTAAAGCATGAAGGAAACCTACATATATACAGAAACTCTTTACTTTCCAGGAAAATTCGAGGGTAATGAATACGTTTCAGGGAAAAAGTGTAAGTTTTCCTTAATTTCATTCGTTACAGATAAAAACCTCGTCAATGTTTTTTTTCTTATATTTTCGCAAGAGCAAAATAAAAAGGACCATCCGTTTCCTTTGTACTACATATTTTCTAAAGTCACCTGTTGTAGCTTACACTTGAAAGTTCCTTTTGTAGTGTCCTTAGAAAAAACAAAAAGGAATAATTTAACCCGTCGCGTCCGTCGACTTGGGTTCGAAGCGAATAGATACCCACCGGCAGTGTGCTTCTTGTGTTACCTCTTAAAGGTTAGATATGCTTTGTATCTAGGGAATAATGTAATTTTTTTTTGTTTATCCTGGATATATTTTATGGCATCCTACACAGTCCATAAGGTAAGAATTCTTATTGTTTTTGTTACCGGTTTGTTGTTGTGTCTGTGAAATATGAGATGGATGTTTTGCGCAATTTAACTTGCCGAAGGCAAATGCTTACAAAGGAAGTAAATTCAACAGTTTCGTCCTTCTAATATTTACATAAATGTATCTGCATGTATGTAAATTATTAAATCCAGCTCAGAAATGAGCAAACTACAATTACTTTTGGATGAGTGTTGTTATGATGGAAGAATGTAGAAAAATGATTATAAACAGATTTATCTACACTCATAGCAAACTACTGTATGGTGCCAGATTATTGTAACCACAAAGTTTTTTCAAGTTCAAAATATAAAGTGGAATTTCTTTATATAAAATTTAACAATACAAAAAAACTTAAACCTAATATTTCGTCCACCCCCGCCAGTACTTTTAATTCTCCGGGGCATACTTTTGATACAATTTTGTATACAATATTTGATAACCAAAGAGTCATGCCACACTTTTTTAATATTTTGGATAAGGATTTGTTTAGTGGGAATAGGGCTTTCATAAACTTTAGTTTTTAGGACAGTATAAACGTTTTCTATAGCATTAAGGTCAGGTGAATTGGGAGGAGGCCGGGGAAGTGTGCGGATATTTTTAACGAAAAGGAATTTTTTTATGGATTTTGTAATGTGGCATGGCGTATTATCTTGTATAAAAGTTATATCATTTCTGTTATTCTGTAATAAAGATACTTTGTATGCAGAGTTGAAAGATTGAGTCGAGAATGAGTTGAACTTTCGACTCGTGTTTTTAAGCACAGAGAGATTGAGTTGGAAACAGGTCCAAATATATTTAAAGTGACAGTTCAACTTAACATCTAATTTATGGTATTTTCTGTGATGGAATTATAAAAGTTATAATAAACAAAATAAACTCACAATAAATATAAAACCTAACAAAACTCTCAAGAGCAAACAAAATAAATCTCAACTGTTAGTTGCCAACTCGACTACTCAATCCGCGTATATAGCACACCATTTCGACTCGAGCACAGGAGTCGAATCGACCTAATTTGAAATCGAGCCGCGTATACGGAGTTGAACCCTGTATGTAAACATGGTATTAGTTCTTTCCAGGGATCGAAAATAACTGTTATTTTGAAAACTTTAAACAAAAAAAGCTGGGAATAATCATGATCGTGGAATTTAGTGGAATATACCAAAATATTTCTCGTGAAACCCGTTTTGATTCCTGTAATTTTGAAAACTTAACTTTTTATTAAAAAAAGTTAAAAAAAACCAAGCTGGAAAGGCTTTTTATTTTATCTAGCAAAAATAAAAAACCAGCTTAGCTTTTTATTTTTGATTTACTCTGGTTTCGTCCGATAGAGAAATTTTACCTGGTTTCGTCCGCATTGTTCTGATATCGTCCGATAGACAAATTTTACCTGTTTGAACCTTATTTATTCTGGCTTCGTCCGCATTAGAAATGGCCGGTTACCGTATACTTACAGTATAAACATACATGCCGTCAATTCTTTCACTCAATTAGTGATTTACAGTCAAAGTAAATATCGCACATTGAGCTATTTACAGTCAGAACGAGGCCAGCCTGTAATTTTATACGAGGGCTTTAAATATAATAAAAAAAAGAGTGAACAAATCTGAAATATTATGGTCATGTGTTAATAGAAGTTGCAACGGGAACATTAAAACGAATTGTGCCCTATCAGAAGTTTTACATCACAAAGAACACTCAATATGTGCACCAGATATTGCAAGAAACGAAGTACTGGTTTGTAGGTATATCGAATGCCAAAATAAGAATACGTGAAGAGTGTGCCCTGATCACACAAATTTGTGAAGAAGAAGTAATAAAAAGTGCCGGCGATACAGGACTTGATTTCGTTACGTCAAATTCAAGATTTCATAAGATAAAACATCAAATTTATTCGGTGAGACATGAAAGTTTAGGAGTGCAGAGTTTACCGCAACATCGACAGGAGGTCGTGGTTCCAGAAATTTACAAAAAACTTGTTTTCTTTGATACTGAAACGGAGGGCAGAATTATGGTATTTGGAAATATATTAGACTTATTAAGAGGCAAAATTGTTTTTGGTGATGTTATTTTAAAAGCTGTCCGAAGTTTTTCGATCAACTGAATCACATGAATTTGAATAGTACGGAAGAAAAAACTTGAATTGTGCCAGTTATTTATCCTCTACTGCTAGACAGAAAAGAAGACAATTACAAAAGATTTTTTCAAATTTTAAAAGAAAAAGTTCTCGATTTTAAACCTCAACAATTTCACGTTGATTTTGAAACAGCTGCCATAAATGATTTTTTGGAAATATTTCCTGATACATAAATAAAAGGAAGCAAAAATTCAACAGGTTGGGCTTGTTTTAGATTATAAAGAAGATTAAGATATAAAGAGACATTTAAGCCTTGGCACATTTGCCCCCTCAATTTATTGACGATGGTTGGCTAACCATAGCTGCAAATTCTCCAGATACAGAGAAAATTGTAATATTCAATGATTATTTCATTGAACAGTGGTTGGACTCCCCAAGATATTGGGTTTGTTTTAAAAGTCGTCATCGTACTACCAATGCTGTCGAAGGATGGCATTCGAAATTAAATAAAAAATGTGGAAAAAGTCATTCAAATATTTACGAAGTCTTGAAATTAATTTACGAGGATTCATTACATTATAAAGTAATCACTGAACAGGATGAAATAATGATAACTACGTCGAAACGACCAAAAAAATATTTGGACTTAGATAAAAGAATTAAAAATTCCATAAAACCATTTATGCAACAAGAAATAAACATTGACATACATTGTAAAATATGATTAGAAATAATAAAATACATAAAAAAAAACAATACAAAAAAAAAACAGAAAAAAAAATTAAAATAACCAAACAAAATTTAAATTTAAAAACAACAAAAACCAAAAAAATAATGGAAAAAACATCTTTTAAACACACCAAAGTTTATATTACCTATGTAGATATTTATAAACCTTGCCAGTCCTAAGTCTGGATAAAGTGTGAAGCGAAGATGATTTTATTATTTTTCTTGCGATACGGTGTTTTTCTTAAAAACAGATAAATATATCATTAGTGTGATAAAGTATATATGTTCTTTGAGATATTAAACTCAAAAATTAAATTAAACCATTCACAAAAAAAGAATAGTAAAATGAATAGCATCCTACAGTTAATAATTTAAAAACAAAGTTAAAATCTGGCTGCAGCTTAAGGAATATAAGTATATAATATAAGCATATAATAAATGCGGCTGAGTGCAAATCAGCCGATACCATTTATAAAATATACCTGTCAGGGGTCAAAAGAATATCGGACGAAACCAGAAGTAAATTTCTATTTGGTCAGATAAACAATAAAATAGCGGACGAAACAGGAATCGGACGAAACCAGAATGGACGAAAGCAGAAAACACCTTATTTTTCTGGCTCGAAGTAACAGGTTTTGAAGCCGGAAGTATAAAAAGCCAAGCTGGCTTCTTATTTTCAGGGACCCAATCAGTTATGAATTTTTTCGAAAAAAGCTTAATTTACTTGTTATTCCTGTCCGGAAATAGTTTTGAAGCTAGAAAAACAACGGCTTGATACTTTTTTTCGGTAAGAATATAAAAAGCGAGCCCATCTTTTTATTTTTTCTAGTCAAGCTAGCTTTTATTTTTGCCAGAAAAAATAAAAATCCAAGCTGGCTTTATAATTCTGCCAGATAAAATAAAACACTTTCCAGCTTGGTTTTTTTAGCTTCAAATTTTTATCGGTCACCAATAACAGGTAAAGTTGGCTTTTTTCGTAAATAGTCATAACTGATTCAGTCCCTGGTTCTCTCAGATACTGATGATGGATTATCATATCTTCTCTACAAAATAGAAGATTCCAATGCTTCACCGCTAATTGCAGAATGGATGGAGCTTTTTATTCGGACACCTTCGAACCTTGCTGGCACAGTAAGGGCTTGGAGGGTCGATTCAACGCTGAAAAGAGTCTGTAAGCATTTGAAAAAAAAAAGTTCTGGGTTGAAAGATTCATTTCATTCTGAAATGATGAAATCATAGGGTAGGTATATAAATTTATCATATTTTGATTTTTGCATGTCCGTCCTGACGATAACTTCATTTAGAGTGCTGAAATTGTGCACATCGCTTTTAGAAAAAAATAAATTTAAGTTTAAAAATAAAATCAATGGGGGAACTCATACTCTACGAGGTACTACCCCATACAAAAATTTCGTTTTTCCTTATATTGGCCTAAACACAATTTCGATGGCAGACGGCAAATGGCAGACTATTACAGTAATAGGAATGATTTTCTCCAGGAACGTTTTATAGAGCGTTTATTGCGACGCATGGTTACGATGGCGCAGGTCTGTGCGCAGGATTTTTCGAAAGAGGGGGCTTGAGATAAAGAACTACAAGCTTAAATACTTTAATTAATATGATGGTACCGCTTAATGACTAATTTGTATGAAAAATATGTTCAATACATATACAAATTATTTTCTTCTGATATGCCAAGGTACAGAAAAAATCAGAAGGAATTACATCAACCCTTAAATAGGTTTTGGGACAATGCACAGTGGAAAATGAACGCCCAGTTCTGCTCACAGGTAGCATAATTTTCAAAAGGACATTTAGGAATGCATCCTTGCTGCAGATATTAAGAGCCTTAAGAGAATTTTTAATTCTTTTATTTTCAATTTGGCGCCGCCAGATCTTAACTTCATTGATATATACTTCAGATGAATTGCCGTGTAAAGGTGTAAGTTTCGAAGAATTGTAAACACGCTACCTCATCTAAAATTTTTATTTGCTCTGCAAAAAGACATGAGAAGTTTGACAAAATGCTGCAACGGTTCAAAAAATGGTCCTCTAGATGAATAATGAGCAGATCAAGGTATGGTTTGATGATTTGTGGAGCTTTATATCTCACGATGTAATTATATTGCTTAATTATTTTGTATACTCGCGTTCCCTCCATTTTTCTCGTATCACTCTACAGAATAAATTAGTTCCTTAACACTATGTTACGTATGCGGAATAGTTTTCAGAGTAGTTCTTTATATGATTTTTGAAAATAATTTTGATATGTCAGTCTAGATTTTGTATTATGTGGAATTGGAATCTTACTGTTGATTTTAAAAGAGTTGTCTAATTTAAAAAGTATTTATAACATATAAATAGTTCTATAATAATAAAATAATAAACGTTCTCTTTAAATAAAAATTAAATTACTAAAACTGTTTGTACGCAAGAATCGAGATACAGTTTATAAAGTGGTGTCTTTCGAAAACCATCTTGGTACCTTTTAGATCAAGACACGATAATAATATTCAATTGTGTTAATCATTGCATTACACCGTTTGGTTTGATGAGATGCAAGCCTTGGCTTGGCAAATAGTTGTAATGTTTTGAAAAATTGTCTTAAAACCCTCTGTCGCTTTTTTATACTTTCTATACTCAAGTTCGTCCTTTGTAGCATCTACCGGTGCGATAGCTTCTGTCGAGTCTTGATGTTTTATTTGTAAACTTTAACTCAATGATAAAGAGAAAGAGAATATATTGAATAAAGAACCAGAATCGATATTTGAAAATCACGGTTTTGATGGCCGAAAGCTATTGAAAAGCAGCAGTAGACGTGGCTCCATTCTTCCATGTCGAAATAATTTCCAAAGCATCAATGACCCACTTTATCGGACAAAAGTATTTAAATTTATTCTTCATCCTTCTTCTTCACAAAATTCAAAATTTCGTTTACGATTGGCGCGCAAAATAACGTTTTATACGCGCATTTAACTAGAAATACAGCATCAAATTTCGTCATCATTTACGAATATATTTCAATTACTTCCAAATTAGATTTAAAAAAAAACGAAGTCTAGATTTCCACTATTTTTTTGTATGCTTGATTACAATTATAACATAATTCTAGTATTAAAAACACCCTTCTATAAGTTTTAATACGCATTTTTATTTTAATTCAAAAAAAGATATTGAAGGTTAAAAGGAAAAGATCATGAACATTGAATCACGGTTAAGGTAGTCCTCTTGGGCGATTCACTCAGCACTTTCCTGCAAAGATCAATTAAATTTTTGTGGTGTGAGTAAAGTCAATAATTTACTCAGTGAGTGCTTAATCCTAACCACTCATAATCACATATACACTCGTGCAGTCACTTCGTGGATTCATTGTCGATTCACCCGTACATACCAGGGTAAACACCTACATGCCACGTACCACGGACGTACCAGTGCTTTTTGTTATTGCACGTACGTACCTGTGCTCACAATCGGCAACATATCTCGAACACTGCCTACGACCACGCTACCAATCAAATATTCTATATCACTTTTATTTAATCAAACACAAAAAGACATACTTCCTCGACATAAGTCTAACTCATAAAACAAACGCACTGCACCCACCTTATTAATATGTAAAACACTTGTAATTCATCTTTAATTTAAATTCTAATTCTTAAATTCTGGAAATACTTATTCATTCACTACCACTACTCGAATGACAAATTCTGTGCCACTTGCCAACCTTGGACCATTGCTCTCAGATCCATTCTTTTACCTTCCTTTATTTTTCCCAGAAATGCAATTCCATGAACCCTATTATAGAGTGTATTACCTTTTCAGGGAGTTCAATAAGGAACGGTTAAGACAGGCATGTACATGTCCTACTAGTAACATGTTTTACCATCAATAAACCCTCATGAAATTCGTAGGAATTTCATGATTAATGAATGTAGCAAGATCAGCGTGCGCAGTAGCTACATTTTACTTTACTTGATCAATTTCTATTTTAACGAATCCTTACCTTCCTCTTTTTGCATGTTGACACTAGCTTACATAATTACTTTCTTTACTATTGTCCTAAGATTTTGATTTAAAATAGCGCCCGTACAATGTAACATGAAACTGATTCAATGTTGTTTACATTGTCCATCGAAAAGCTTCTAGTTTAACTAAATTAAGGTGCGTTTACTTAGAATTAATTTGCGGTAGCTGCTGCGTCACTACTTCAAAAGTAATTCAAAGTAATAATTGCTGTTGAATTTGCATTGCGCCGATGTTAACACGAAGAATTTTTATCTTTCAACCCCCAAACACCTCCCCTCCACCCCGTGTGCCAAGGCCTGCGAAGGCGACGTAAGCCGACGGGCAATGGCAACTGCAGATTCTTATATAATACACGCCCCATAAAACGTTCGCGGAGAAAGTTGTTCCTATTATTGCAATAGTCTGTTGTCTGCTGTCGCAATTGTGTTTGGGTCTTGTAATGGGCACTGTCGTAGCCCCCGGAATCATGCGCGTAGTTAGGTAGGGACACGGGTGGGCACGACCCACCCCAGTGAACCCGAAACGGCACCGGTGCCCCCAGAAACTTTAGGTAGAATAAAAAATTTACAGCTTAGAAAAGGTTTTAAGAAATCATAGTTATTAGATTTATTTGTACTGTTTAATATGGTATAAAAAAAAAAGAACAATTCAAAAATTTAATATCCAGAATTGTATAACACTATAAATTAAATTTTAATATTTGGTTGGATAACCGTTAGATTTTAATACACTTTTCCTTCGTTTTTCTGGCACAATGTTTAGGATCTTTGTCTTGTTGGAAGACAAAATTATTTTCTAATCCTAACTTTACTGCAGTGGATTTTAAATTATGCTTTAAAATATTGATATGAGCATATTGATCCAGCATTCCACCAATGAAATGAAGACTTCCAACCCCAGCTGCCGACATACAACCCCATACCATAACAGCACCACCTCCATGTTTAACGGTTGGTTGCAGGTTTTCTTTGTTGAACTCAATTCCTGGCTTTCTCCAGACAAATTGTTTCCGAGATGAGTTAAATATTTCAAATTTCCACTCATCGCTAAAAATGACAGTATCCCAAAAGCTTTGAGCCTCATGAACAAATTTTTTAGCGAACTCGATTCTCTTTTTCCTATTTGTTTTATTAATCCGCGGTTTTTTCTTGCAATCCGTCTACGGTATCCGCTTTTCCTAATCGTTCGGCTCACTGTTTCAATACTTGCCAGTACTTTCTTTACTTTACTTTATCTAAATTTCTTGGGAATTTACCCTATTTCGTACATGATCACTTCATGGGCGGATACTTTTGTGTCTTTGTTTTGTGAGTTGATTCATCATTGTTAGTTTTTCTCTGGAATTTATTTATTATATATTGTTTTTGAATGTGAGAAGACATACCTAGTACACATGTTGGAGTTTATAAATGTATATTTTTTAAATTATTAGCAAATGAACAAGCTAATAAATTACATGCAGTTTATCGGGAAGATTAGATGGGCGGATACTTTTGTGACTAATTGTATAAACAAGTCGAAAACGTGGCTATACAAGTGCCGATACAAATCCAGATACTAGTATCTAAGTGTAAACTCACCTTAACAATGATTTTACTTTCTCCATATTGACCGACTAATAATAAATCCATCAGAATTATTTTCAACTCAACATTTTTCCATTTAGCATAATGCGACAACGCACTACACTGTTTACGTAGAAACAAACCTCTCAACACACCGATTCTGGCCATGTAGTGGCCAAAGTTTACCTAATAATAAATTAAGAAGCTGGTGAGATATCCGAGTGTTTTACATTTAAAATGCACACGGCAAGAAAAGGAAGGAAGAAAGAAAAAAAATCGAAAAAAAAATCAAACTCTCTTGAAAACTTTTATGAATAAAGATAAAAAATGTGACATCGCAAGGTGTATGCACCGAAACAGAATGGCAAATGTTTCATTTTCGTAAATAAATGAGAAGGGGCGGAGTTTTCACGTTTTACTCTCATAAAATGCTCCCGCGCTTTTGTGAAAACCGGTTTTCATGAAATATTGATAATGTTAGGACACATGTTGTTGTTGTAAAAGGACTAGAAGGACACATGTTGTTGCTGTAATCCTATGATATTTGAACAGCATGTGTTTCTGTTTACATTCGTTTTGCTATGAAGAGATTAAGTGGGAGAACTCATGCTGAATTCTCTCATATTTTCGGGAAAAATGAGAATTTCATTTGAGAGGAATTTTACATCTCCTTTCAGCATCTGGGCCAAAGCGAAATTTATCTTTTTCTTAAAAATGGGAGATAGTGTGGCCCGAAGTACATTATTATGAATAGGTTGAAACGATTTTGAGAGATTTAATAAGATTTTGTCGTTCGGGTAATCCTACGTTCTCTCGAATTTTGTTTTTAACTCGTTGTCTCAGTTGCACTACAATAGTGCATAGACAAGTTCCTTTCCCCCATTCATGCAAAAGACGAAAGTATATGAAATTAGTTGTTTCATTCTAAAAAACACCAGAAATTTGCCCATTTTGCTCTACAGCTTCTTAACTTATTATTAGGTAAACTTTGGTAGTGGCACTGGGCTGTCCCTGACTTACCATACAGCCAGTGTATGCTTTTTGTGACTATATATGAAGAAATATGCGCAATGTGCCTAATTTTTGACCTAAAAATTGGGCTCTGTATATTGTTTTTCGTTCTTTCCTATTTTCGCTCGTTTTGCTCATATATAGAAAATACTATGCGCAATATGTATGATGCTTGACCCTCATACTGGCACTACATGATCTTTGTGGTTATTGGCCATGCTCCATTTCACTTGTATAAGCTAAATAGACTATTTCCAATATTCAATTAATATATAAATCGGAAGACGTACCCAAAATTATAAACTTACGTTAATTTATAAATATTCACCCCTTTACTAAATCTTGTTAGATCACCAATTATCGAAGAAAATCGATCGATGATCCTAAGTAAAAAGCCGGTGTGTCGCTGTAACTTAGGCAGTAGTTTTTAAAACTAAATCAAAAACGAACCAAGAGACTCCCGACCAACGGTAAGGTCTCTTATTCCCCTAATAAAGAACAAAAGGAAAATTAAGAAGTAACTAAACAAATTGTAAGTCAATAAGTCAAAAATAAAAAAAAAAACGTAATAAGAAAAACTTAAGTTCTGAGTTTAGAAAGTCAAAATGTCAAGAAAGAGATATAAATCGAGGCTGGTGAGCTTCTTGCATAAAAGCACCCCCAGTCCTTGCTGTAATTGGAAAACGTAACCTCACAGCAGCTTTAACAACTGGAAAAAATTGGCAGAGGTAGGGCAATGTCTTGAAAATTCCTTAATTTTCTTGCTTCTTGCATAAAAGCACCCCCAGTCCTTGCTGTAATTGGAAAACGTAACCTCACAGCCGCTTTAACAACTGGAAAAAATTGGCAGAGGTAGGGTAATGAGAGAAATTTTCACTGATGATAAGCTCGGTTCCATGTGTATCAAGGATAGTTAGGTGCAATTTTGAGTTTAACAGACATTTCCTGGATGTAAGAAAAGAAATTGCTTCGTCTTATTCAAATGAATATAGAAAAATTAGATTAATACTGTAAATATATTTTCTAAATTATCTCCGATTATGATAATAGCAGAAAATTTTATTACAGAATATGAGAAAAGGTTATATATCCTAAGAATAGAATTGCTTAAATTTAGTCTACTTTTCGTTATTCTAGAAAAAGATTTATTTTAAATATTCCAAATTAATTTTTAGTAGGTATATATTATGTTGACTTCATGTAATATGTTCTTTGTTGTAGCAAGTCAGTTTCGTTGTATAAGCTATAATTTTCTTATAATAAGAAGAATTTTTCTCGTGTTTCTACGCATATTAATTAAATTTGGTTTCTATTATGTCTACGGTTTTATTGCCGTTAAAATGAGTTTTCTTCTTTCTATGAAAGTTTTCTCACTCCAGTAGAAATCGTAATGCTAGTAGATTTGAACAAAAATTATATGTATTTTGTATTCGATCTAAAAAACAACGGTAAAATTGTTTGTTTGATGTAAGGAAACTTGGTGTTAACACTAATTAACGTCTTAGAAACTTTTACACATTTCTGAAGAACAATACTAGATTGAAGAATATTCTTTTTCAATTTTTATGTCAAACTGGCCCCTACTAGGCCCACCCCACAACAAAACCCTGGCTACGGCTCATGCCCGGAATATAATGCAAGCCATGAAGTCGCCGAAGCCACCGACACGTTAAAAGGCCTTAACGTGTCGGGTACAGCATGCAGTAAGAGCTCACTCTCACTGCTTTTTGTATACTCGTCATGGAGGAAAAACTGAAATTTCATCTTAAACAGGTCCTAAAGCCCAAAACTGTCACTCCGACAGCAAAATGAAGCTAAAACAAATTGCAGCCAAATATGTTTTCTTTCTAATAGTTTAAAAAAAAAATAGCATGTAGAACAAATTTATGGAAATTATAGCGTTTGAACAAAATACAAGCATCTTTTATATGAAATCTCCAAGAAGACTGTGGATGTCGCCTGCTGACCGGCTTGCTACTTTCTTTTTTCGACTTTGTTCATGGCTTGTATATTCCGGGAGTTACGGCACTGTCCGAGAATGCGTCGACATAGAGACCTGAAATTGGGTACATGGCGTTTTCAAAAAAACTTAATAGGGTATAATATGATTGATCTTAGACAAGGGGGGGGGGGGGGGGGGAAGTAGTCTGTGAAGCGCAATGCTGAACAAGGTGAAAGCTGTATAAGAGGAAAGCATGCATACTTGATAGATGAAATTTGTTGGTTTATTTTGGTGTTTTTTTGGAGTTTTGTTGATCGCTTTGGCATCTCCCAAGAGAGTGCGTACAGTAGTGTGGTATAGTTAGTTGAGTGCTATGGACACGAATTGGCACTTCTCAAGGCGAGGTAAATTTACCTTAGTGAAATTGAAATTGAGATTTTTGGCTGTGTGCGTACTGTAGTAGATGCTAGGCAGAAGGCCCACGATGCAATCGAAGTTATGTACTCATGTAAGTCAGAATAATAAAATCTCAGACATAGTATGTGAGAGGAGAAAGACAGACATAGCCTTGCCCCTGGGTGAATAGATGTCTTAGTTGGTGTATGGATAAGTTGACATAAAACGGAAATCAGGTATGTATGTTAGTAGTGCTTATATGGTTAGTATGCATGGACAGCTATAAGATCCAAATGGTGAATCTCGAAGCCACTCCAGACTGAATTGGGCACATCTTAACCTTCACGTGGTCCTCCTGACAGCGCCCATAAGGATTGTATTACCTGTATAGGCCAAGTACAATTCTTTTAGACGTTGCAAATAAGATCTAGGCCCGAACGGAGTTACGAGTACCGTTTAAAAAAGCATATCTTGCATGAAGATATGAAACTGGGAGTATTCATGGTCCGTTGATCATGCTTTACGAAAGCCATACCAAATGGGCGGCCCGACATTGGCTAACTTGGTACTACGGGAATGAGGAGCCCCAAATTGAGCTGCATTTAGTAGCGATATTTGCCTCATCATTGGGAAGGCCCCCTTGTGGGAGCATCGTAGTGGCTGTGGTAGCCCATATGCGGGCAGAGAGAGATTGTCTGAGTCTGCGTGACTATGCGAACATTCTTCTCTAAACAGAGTAGTTTGTTCTCTTGACAAAATTGCATACTGCGTCCGTGAATTTGAAGGATGGTCGCTTGTTATTGTATGCTTAGAGGATTGGCTCTCTGCGTGGAGTTGCGCTAAATCAACCGGGTGCCGTCACCCACAGATCGGAAGAGATTTTAGATAGGTCTCGCTTCTACCAGTAAGTCCAATGTCAAGCATGCACTGACATAAACTGGTACTCTTGAAACAGAATATAATATATTCTGCCTCTTGAGGGCGTTGATTGTCGCTTGTCTACTAATCCGTGCATTATGGTGCCGTGAGATTAAGCTATAATTAGCAGGTGCTCACGTAAAACCATAAGACTTTCTGATCTTAGACAAATTATAACTTCTTTTCTTGTTTAATTTCTCTTAAAGGCTACCTACGATAACTAGAAAGCGTGGATAAGATTCTGCGATCTTTTCTTTAATTTTTTTTCCTCCGCGCATAACAATTTTTCTGTTTAGAACTAACCCCCTCAATTCTCCCTATTTCATGCATCACATGCCTGCCTCATTTTATCAAAATTTTTGTTACATTCACTAATTTTAAAAGAAAATATCACTTAACTTGATTGTTACTTGCGTAGTACCAAACGCAAGCAAAATGACGAGTTGCGAACAGTCATTACAAATTTTCAAGTAAGTAGGGAGCAATGTTTGTTACGTTTAACATATATTCCTAGAATAAGAATTAATAAAAGAATAGTTCTGTTAACAGATACGTTCGAACCAGGAAACGTGTTTGTTTTCTGATAACCCGAAGAGCATTATTTAATTTTGATTTTGACTACCCACACAGCACAAATGTGTCCGTGGTATGTTACTGGGAAATCCCGTCCGGTCCCAGTTAATATTTAGGACATCCCTGAGAGTGACGAATGTCCGGGGTTGGGATGTCCCTGGTAGATCACATGCCCTTCCTACAGGATTTCCTGTGGTTGTACTTAGGAAACAGTTAACACATTCAATAATGTAAAATTCCCGCTGCAAGCGTACCTAGGACGTCTTACGAAAATATTAGATTGTTAGCCGGATGTACGGGGGAATATCTGAGGATCTTGTTTAATATTTTCTGGGAGTGTATAATTTTGTTTTTATGGGTAGGCATTTTTACAAAAAATAATAATAAGTACTGGCTGGTAAGTATGTATATGCCAGAGTTGTATGTACTTGTACAAAACAATATTGTTGACACAGGCAAATTGAATTCCTATGACAAAATTACTAAAAATTCAAGTTCTGAAATGTACTACTAAAACACTTTGCCAAAACAAGAAGAAATTTTCAGAAGCGAATAGATTTCTAGTATAGCTTCACGTATGTAGCTGGTTTCAACAACGTAGTTCCCATATGGCTTCTTTCAATACATACTTTTTTATTATATTTTTGTACTCCAAAAAACGACATACCAAGCAACAAATTAGTGCTTTCACCAGAGAGCCACGCAAACCCAAGAATCAGAGAATAAACCGAAATAAATTCTGGAAGGGGAAGAACGACTTTCCCATGTTTATCCCAAAATTGTCCTGCACATCTCGTATGTATTTGTCTGTAATATACTGAGAATGTTCCCATAGAGAGTCGTTGTGGGATATCTCAAGGAATAACTTATGGGAAATTTTTAATAACTCCTAGAAATAAGGTCCTAAGTACATACTGAATACTTCATGTTTATCCCGGGAAAGCTATGGGACCTGTGGGACAAGAATGGGATATTCCTGGGTAATTTTGTGCTGTATGGGTAATTATAATAATCTGGCCCCATACAGTATGTAAGCGAGAATATTTATTTATTTTCCAGGGACCGTAAATAATTATTATTGTTGATTTTTCAAATGGAAAAATCATGTACCAAACGGAGATTCTTTGAAGTAGGAATAAGTTACATACTAACATATTTTTGTGCAGTTTCATTATGAGATATAATTAAAAAAAATTAATTTTTAAAATTAAAACCATTCCAAAATTATATTTTTGGTTTTTCATTATTTAAATCAAAAATAATTATTAATTGTTAAATAATAATTAGTTTTATTTAATTTTTTATAATCGATAGTCGATATAGTTGATTTTAAGTTTTTTTTTGTCAAAAATATAAATCATTTGCCATAATAAAAATAATAATTATTTGGTGGTTTTTATAAATGAAGTGAATTGCGATATGATCATCAATAAAAATTACGATAATTCAACTAGAGTTTTTATTATTGCATTCCTCCCTTTACACACTCAGAGCTGGGCAATACTTAAGTAAAAAAAGACTTAAGTACTACTAAAAGTACATTTTCATTACTTAAGACTTATTACTCAATACTTTTGAAATGCCTTACTTAATACTTGAACCTAAGTACTTGATTCTATTTACTTGTACTTAAGACTTAGTCTTTTACTTAAGTACCAAGATTTTTACTTAAGTATTTCTGAGTCTATTAAGTACCTACAAATATCTAACTCTACGTAGAAAAGCAAACACAATCTCTAGCGCAACTCCTGTTTTTTTTATGTACGAAGAACTGTCAAAGCAAGCAACTTAATAACATACAAACAAGACTTTGCAAGTAGAACAAAAACCAGAAACGTCTCGCTCGAATACAAAATCGACAATGTCTCGACTTGGTGACATAACCAAAGGTAAACAAACAATATCTCGCTCCAATATAAAATCAATGATGCCTCGACTTGATGTATGTAGGGAAGGCCCCGATTTTTTCTTAGAAATTTACTGGAAATTTTTTCCTTAGAAATTTTATGCATTATTGGAGGCGACAATTGGTGCTTGGGCGGACCTCTAATAGTAATTTTTATGAGTGTAGCAATGAGAGGTGAAAGTTTTACTCTACGTGCAGCGTCGAAAACTATAAAATACTATAAATAGTAGCCACTGATTACTATACATATTATAGTTGTCAAAAGGTAATTAATTATTAATATCTATTAACTGAACTCTATAAATTTCATTATATTACTGCCAACGTACAAAGATTCTAAAACAGTACTTTAAAAAGTACTTCAAAAATTACTCAGTATTTTTTATAGACTTAGTACTTAGTTATAAGTATTTTTCATACATGCGGTACTTGTACTTATGCTGAAGTACTCAGGCCTTCGGTACTTGTACTTAAGTATTTCTTCTTTGATACTTGCCCAGCTCTGTACACACTAAAGTGTGGAACTTTAATTAAATTCTCGTAATTTTTATTGATGACCGTATCGCAATCAACCAAATAGGGGAGCTAGGCACTAGTTGTAACAGGGGTAAGTAGTACACTGAAATTTCAGAAGGATTTTGATAATTTTGTATTTTCGACTATATCTCTTCTGTATAATGAAAAAATGATATTAAAGTAAGCTTTGATTTTCAGCATATTACTTTGCGAATTTTCTTTTTCTGTTTATATACAGTGAGGTTGCGAGCTTACTTAGTTAATTCTTGTTATTAATTTTCATTTAGCTCTTTTTGTTTTTTCCAAATATTAAATAATTTCGAAAATTATGCAATGGGGCAAGTAGTAACAATATTTCGGGGAAAGTTGTAACATATTAATGTAATGAGATTTTATATGGCATCATTATTTTGTTGTAAGTAAAGTGCTAAGATCATTTTTTTTCTGGCTTAAAGATACTAAATGGTATATTTCCTTAAAAAACCTATAACAACATGTTAATTGAAATGAAAAAGTTTATTTTAGCTATAATGACATTAGAAGTTCTTAATGAAATTGTAACACAGAATTATGACTAATTTATTCTCGAATAAATGAATAATAAGCACAATTAGGTTTAGGCATTTTATTAAAAGAATTCCTGAATTATCTAACGATTTCGATTTATTGATCTCTTATTACTACTACCCCATGGTTGTCTCAACTTGCTCGAAACATATAACAATGACACTTTTTAGAAAAATTATAGTTGTGAAAAATATTGAAACAATTATTTTTCTTTTCTAAACTATGCTTGAATAGTTACACCATCAACTAACAATATCACAATCATAAAGTAATATGTAATTTTGGTAATATAACTGTTTTAACAAAACAAATATTTGAAGGTTTATTTTCAAAAAATATTTACTCGAGCACATAGTTTTTATTTATTCACTTAAATAATAAAAATCATTAAACAATTATTATTCCTATTATAGCAAAAGATATTTGTTTTTGACAAAGAGAATCAAAAGTAATTATTATCTGTGATCAAAACATAAAGGGTTTTCCAATAAGAGGTGTTATTTTAATTAGCCCGCTATTTTGGTAGATGTCACTTTTGGAGCTGTCATTTTTTGACATTTGATAAGTAGAAACTACGCCATTAATAAAAATGGAACGATACACGATTCAACAACGCATTGAAATAATTAAAATTCACTATAAAAATGGTGAAAATGTGGCAGAGACGGTTCGTAAAACTCGAACATTTTTGGGTCTTCGTGAAGCACCTTGTCGGACCGCAATACAGAAATTGGTAGAAAAATTCGAGCTGTCGGGACAAGTTAGTGATGTGAAGAATAAAACGCGTGCACGTTGCTCAAGAACAGCCGAGAATATTGCTGCTGTAGCCGAGAGTGATGAAGTAAACCCAGGTTTGTCCATTCCTCGTCGTTCTTTGGAATTAGGCATTCCACAAACGTCATTACACCGTATTTTGCATAAAGATTTGGGTCTTAAGGCTTATAAAGTTCAGTTAACACAAGAACTCAAGCTGGCCGATCATCAACAACGTCGAGTCTTTGCTGATTGGGTCCTTGAAATGCATGAAAATGATCCGGAATTCCATCGAAAACTCATCTTGAGTAATGAGGCCCATTTCCACCTCGATGGCTTCATCAACAAGCAAAATTGTCGCATCTGGGGCTCAGAAAACCCAAGAGTTATTGTTGAAAAGCCTCTCTATCCTCAACGTGTGACTGTTTGGTGCGGTTTATGGTCCTGCGGGGTCATTGGACCTTACTTTTTCGAAAATGAGGCTGAAGCAACAGTTACGGTGAATGGATTGCGCTATCGACAGATGATTAATGATTTTTTATGGCCGGAATTGGATGGTATTGATCTGGACAACGTTTACTTTCAACAAGACGGCGCTACGTGCCATACAAGCAACGAAACCATTGATCTTTTACGGGAAAAGTTTCCGGACCGTGTTATCTCTCGAAGAGGTGATCACAATTGGCCACCAAGATCTTGTGACTTAACACCTTGCGACTTCTTCCTTTGGGGCGATTCAAGACCTCAAAGATGGAATTCGTGAGTCTGTCGAGGACATAGGGCAGCCACTTTGCGATTTGGTTATGGAAAATTTCATGAAAAGGATATGGTCCTGTAGACGTGGTCGTGGTGGAAATTGGCTGATGTTATTTTCCATTATTAACGGCATACCTTCCTCTTTATAATGAAATAAAGATCCGATCATTTATCTCAAAAAATGGCATTTTTCTTTGAATATCAAAATAACACCTCTTATTGAAAAAACCTTTACCTAATCATTTATGAAAACATAATTATTTATTTTAAAAACATTCCCTCATGAAGTTTCACTTTAAAGAAAATTCTATTGTATTCACGATACCGTATTCGTATATACATATGTATGTATGTAATTGTCGTCTTTTGTAATATTACTGATTAGGAACATAAACGACTCCAAAAGGATATGAATCATAAATATCTACAAAATGTTACCAATTGACAAAATTTGAAATACTTCCAATACCAATCTCAATAGCTACTTAGCATCTAGCATCATCGTCATCACCATGATTGGATGGGATTTTCAATCATTTCCAATCATTATACGCACTTCCTTATATACATGGGTCTCCGTCAACCTTTAACAGTCTACATGTAAAACATTTTCTTTTTGCAATCATCGAATTTCCCATTATTTTGGAATCGGCAATGGTTCACTCGAGCCAGATTCAAGTATTTTGCAATTTTTTTTAGAGCGCTATCATTCAACTTTGTACGACGTCCAAGTTTTTTCCTACCGAAGATCTTTTTGTGATTTCAAAGTTCGCGGATGTACTTATTATCGTGGATAATATTTTTAAAATTTTGGAGAAGTTCTAATGGTTATTCATTTAGTACTTTCAATATATCTAAATTACGTAGTGTATGTTGTAGAACTCCTGTCGGTTGTACATCTTCCACTGCTAAGGACGCATTAAGTTTTAGTAAGATTTTTTTTCGCTTAGCTATGGTTTAAAGCTTCATGCGGAGCCAGGTGTTTGTCTTCAGTTATAATCACCTGAGAATGCTGTCGCTGTTAAGCTATTTTAGACAGAATTACACATATAAGAAGTGCATACCTTCGTACATTGCATTTTAAACACTATTCGATCTGCAATATATTTAATATCTAATGTCGTATAGGTTTAATGTTCCTTGTATTGAAGGCACGGAAATATAGTTTCATCTTTTTAATGATAAAATGTTAAAAATTTCGTCGTTTGATAATAACATAGTCAGTTGGTGTGCATCTTCTCGATTTTTTCAAGTGGTTCTGAGTATCTAACAGTAGGAAATCTTAAAATTACTACAGTATGTTGTGGTCGTACTTGTGGATCGGTCTCGCTATACATGACTCTACCGATATTTGCCAAACTCCGGACAATAACATTTTAACGGCCTTTAGTGTATTGTTCGATCTTACAAACGCTTCTGACTGAACTACTTGAAAATGAATTTTTGTTTTTCCAAATCACCCATTGAATTTATAAGTAATTTCTTAACCAAGACTATACTCAGCAGATCTAATGTTGACAACACTTGATGTAGTTAAATATCTATTAGTAGTAGTATGTCTCAAGAATCTTTTTTGGGGCCCTTAATATTTTGCTTTCTTATTAATGATCTTCCTGGAATTCATTCTTAAAGACATGTATGTACATATATCTATGTTTATGCCGAGACAATGTTGAGATTTATTTATCCAGACAAATTTATTTAATATAAGATTGCATTCTTATAGAGAGCATATATAGACCTGAGCAATATCGTCGTATTTGCTGCTACTTAATCCAAAAATAAAATAAAAAAATCTTCTCGCTGATATTTCGCTCAAATGATCTTAATCTTCCTTGTTTTATGAATTTATGCTGACGTATATAATGTATAAGTAAAAGTATATGACTGCTTTGATAAATTATACCAGTATTTTGCAAAGTTGACTTAAGAATTATTAATGTCAATTGAATAACACCAACAAATTCGCTATGTCTACTCAAAATATTGTCATTTTAGCTCTAAAAAACATAAATTTTAAATCTTTAAATGCGTCTAAATATGAGTTATGATCAGATAGAATTTCACTGCGAATTACATTTTTTTTTTTAATGGAATATGAAATTATAAGGAAAATCTTATTACATTGCGATGTATACCTCAAAAAATAATAATCTTTTTCTATTGTTTGTAATTTTTATTGAATTCATTTATTTAGTTGTTTTTTGTGACATGGAGAGAGCGTGGGAGAGCATTAGTATTTCTGAACTAGGATTAAAGTTCCATTGTCATTTTATATATGAGAATTATAAAAGTTAGCACTAATAAAAAAAAAATGAAATTAGATGGAAGGAACCACTCAATAGGAAGTTATTTTCAATATAGTCTAGTCTGTAGGGGATTTTTAGTACCTACTGAGACCTTGTAAGGGATCCAGAGTTGGCAATTTTTTGAGTAGTCGTCGGGAATGTTATTATTCGATTTTATAACTTCTTTATGTTCATTCCTTTTGGTTGCTTCAGCCGTTACAAATTTCGTCATTTTCAAGTAGAGTATTGATGTCCGGGACGGTAACGCAATGCTCCTCCACTGCATTCCTGATTTTCGGCAACCGCACATTTTTCCACATTTGGTCTTTTTTAGATTTTATTCTAATCCGGAAAGCGAGCACTTAAACAAAAAAAAATCACTTTTTTTTCAAGATGGCGGGCAACGCTGAGGCTGCAGCAAACTTCAATTTAGATTCCTCACGACCCTTTTTTGGCATCGATTTGATTTTGATTTTTCATAGAACTGCGTCTAGTTGGAAAATTTATGTTCTTTTTAACTACCTTTTAACTATTTCCCCACAAATTTTCAATCGGTTTCAAATCCGATCATTATACATAGCCTAATCGATCCTTTAATTGTGGTTCTATTCAAGCTGTAATTAGCCACAATATTTGAGGGATGCCTGGAAGTTCGGTTCTGTTAAAAACTTCTTCTTCTTCAGGAATCATATCTATTATTTTCTATATTTTTGCATTAAAACCTAACGATTTGGATGTTCAAAATGGCCAGGAGAAGTATACTCCACACCAAAGGAAGCTTTTTCTCCATGTTTTGTTTGGAATGCATTAGAAAATATCACACAGTTTGCCATTATTACTCAATGCTCAGTGTAGTGATCTTTTCCACAAATATTATTCTTTCTTGTTGGTTACTTTGTTTGCCATCTACTTGGTAGTTTAACCTGAAAGATTCGACTCCTAATCGTTCTGTTTCTCATGACAACAATTTTGATGGCCGTTGAATAAAAGTATTTTTTTTTAACAAGAAATGTATAAAAATTTATTGATATTTTCTACTTTTTCCTTTATGGAGTAATTATTCTCTTCATTCTTAAAAATGGTCAGGAGCTCGAATGTCTAAGATCCTGTTTGTAATGGTGCGTGCATTTTTGTGATGGAGAAGAGTTCACCATCTTGATCATTTTGCACAAAATTTTGAAAAACATCCGCCGAAAAATTATGGTGGACCATGTAGTGGAGATGTTGAAATATGCAAAGTATGGTTTGAAATATTCCTCTAACAGAGCGAATAAGAGCCGAAAAAAAATTCTTCAGATATAAGGGAAAAAAGTCAGAAATACGTGAAGTTTAAGGATTTCAATAAATCTTTAATTCAAAGCTTCAAGATTTATCCAGGAAAAAAATATGTCGGAAATAATTTCTTGTGTCAATATACATCTCCCCCCTTTTTTTAAGGCAGAGGGACAAGAGATCTCAAGTACGGAGGCCAGAGCGGCCCATTGTGCTGTCCTAGTAGAAGCCCTATCACCAAAACCTTCCTGTCCTCTTAATAAAGTGCATCATCTTGGTGAGGAAGGATTTTCAGCTCATCTACAGATAAAAGATGCTAACCACAGTTCTATATTGTTTTCCTTCGAGCCCCATGAGAAAATCAGAGATATTCCGACTGAGCCCATAAAAAAAAAGTTTTGTGCAAGTACTCAGGTTCGCCCATTTCTGCTGATGCTTCCTATGAATATCCGGTTTGATGAGAGGCCCCATAGTCGAGGTGGCAACGCCTACGATGGGTTTCGGTTCGAGGAACGGAGAATCAGAGCCCTCGCCCCTTACTGTCCACTAGGTCTTTGTAAGTCCTTATATTAATTGCCTTTCTAAGGATATATATTATTTGTGAATAAAAAATTTAGCTCAAAATTATACTTTGTTGGCGCATTTCTAAAAACCCAAGGCAGAGTAAAGTTCCGGTGTGAATAATTTACTTTAAATCAGGTAAAATTTTACCCTTCTTGAGTAACCTATAAGGAGTTTAACCAAGAAGGGGCTTAAAATATAAGGCTCCGAAAGGAGCTATATTTTCAGAACAACACGCCCAGATAGAAGCGATATTTCAAGCCTTGGTGCAAAGAATGAGGCAATCATTGTTTTCTGTATCAATGCTCCATGGACGCTTAGCTCTTATTTATTTATCGTCGCTTGTGAGGATCCGCTGCTGTGATTGAAACTTGGCTTCTGGCTCATAGTAGTAAATTCAAGTGTCGTCATGTGTTAGCAGAAGATTGCGTCCAAGTCCCATTTGAATTCTTCGACAAATTGACGTCTTTTTTTGATGATGTTGAAAAGTTCTTTGTACGCATTCATCTATTTCGGCTTCTGTGAACTTTTGAAGCCATCCTTGTAGGATGCCAATACTAATACTTTTATAGCATATATTGAGAATATCCTCAGGAACCGTCGAACTTACATTCCACCTTGGTATAATTGACAATATAATTAGTAAGCGATATTAATTGCCTGCAAAAATTCTATGTCTGAAAGTGTAACTTAAATCGCTTGGGTGGATTACTTCCATAGTCTATCAGCTTTTAGGATTCCTAGATGGTTGCAGAGTCTCGATCTTAAGGCTCTAATTGAAGATTATCCAATGATTATGATGAATCAAAAACGATCTTAAATTTGATATTCTCTAGTTTTCAACCTTAAAGGTATTGTTGTCAGTGGATGATGAGCTGAGAGTGATAATATTTAAAACCTCTTCCCAGCCATTGAAATTTTCAAGTTATCTTGGTTACATAATACGAATACAAATTTAATGAAAGACTCATAACATCCCTTGTTGTCCTGCAGTCCAAATTTCAACTTTATAGTGGATATTATAGGTCCTGAAGCTTTTATGGCGGTGTGAGTTTTCTATCATGATCTACATATTTATACTACTGACATGTATATAAATAGACTAGCTGATCTCCTGTTTCATGTGGCACCAGTTTCGATTTCAGAAAGTATTCTCTCACTGTCAATGCTACCAACTGTCGTAAACTGGCGCTATATTTAAATTATTTGCGAATTTACTTAAATGCATTTGGGATTTGCCGAATTTACCACAAAAATATTTGGGACTATTTTAATTGTTAAATTTTAATTATGACCCCAAGGAAGTGTTTTTTACAAGACTGTTTTGTTTGGAAATACCGTTGAGCCTCAAGCAATTTCTCGTTCCCAATCGTTACAGTTCAGTGGGAAAGTATGCTCTCACGGAAAGAGACAGGAATATGAAAGTGGTGCCATTTGCTTTCATGCATTTTTGGTTCAACAAGCAGTCCATTTATATACAAAGGAAATAAATTGATCCTCCTTGCCTCTGCATTCTCTAATTTGTTGTCTGTCAACTCTAGGACATCTTTTTTAAATATTAAAGCTTCCTATATTTTTTAAGTTCCCTTATTTAGGTTTTTATGGTTGAAGAGAAAATTGTACAACTCGACCTTGATATCTTTTACGGATAAGTCATGGCTCTTGAATTATGGCAACTTCGTTTATTTGCTCTTATAGGAAAATAAGTAGATTCTTTGAAGTAGGTACTTCTATAGTGCTGAAAGCTAATCCAGACGCATTTCAGATTTGTTTTGGTGTTGGTAGTGGTGGTTATTTCGTTTTCGTCTACGACCTCTTCTATATTGGTGTCTGCTGTATTCCAGGATTTGCATATTTCCATTTTGTCAAATATTTCATTATTGTTATTGCTTCTATAGTAGTACTTCATTATGGTAAAAATGATTAGTTCGTGGATCCGTTGGATGTTGAGAAAACTCTATAAAACTCTTAAAAATGTCAACAAAAAATTGTTATTAATAATTGAAAAATTTGAAGTTGGCATTTAGAGTATACGATTGAGTAGTTGTACCTATTATATGTTGGGTGAGGTAAAATAACTAGATAAAAATCTAATTTTGCAATCATCAACGAAGTCCGTAGCATGCGCAAAATTGCAAAAAAAAAGAAAACAACAAAAGTTCTTATAACGTCCATAAAAAAATTCCAAAATTCCAGCAAACTTAAAGCATTGTTTACTCTGATATTTTCCAAAATGTGTTAAATTTGCAACTCATTTCCCCCCCGGAATAAATAATAATGCTTCTATTAGTTATAGATATCAAAAAAATTACAAAAATGCTGCAAATCGGTGGAAAACTTTTTTAAACAGAAAGCTTTCCAATAATTTACTACCTTTTCTATGGAAGTTATAAGAACTTTTGATTTTCTGCAATTTGCTGCATATTTCGGACCTCGATGATGATGGTTGCAAAATTAAATTTATATGTATTTTACCTCACTCCATCAAAGCTAAAAGCTTTTGGGATTAATATTAAACTTTGGGATTTAAATATTTCTATTGACTGGCCTATAGTGGATACCTAAGACTCAGCGGAGAAAGAAATTGACAAAAACTCCGTGAGCATTTTAGAGTAGGTAATACCCCTCCTGTTCTAAAAGTCCAGCATATATCAAAAAAATAATTTATGCTTTTGAATAGAATAGAATTAATTCAACTTTGTTTTTTGACCGCATCAAAATATATTACAAAAAAAAATTCGTCTTGGATTTTTGAAATTTTCATGGATTTTCCATTTTATTTGCAGAAAAAAATGTGCGACAATTATAGTACCAATTGGTTCGTTTCTAAAGAGCAAAAGTAGAAAATAAACTCAGACTGTGAAATCAGGTCTAATCAACCTCTAAATGTAATGAAATTGCATTCAATTTGATTACTTGCACGAAATAATACGCAAAGACTTTAGGTATACATATTTAATAGTGGGAGTTGGGCCAATCTATGTATATAATATCTGAAAAAAGACTAGGTATAAACTTTTCAATAAAAGTTGTTTTTTTTTTTAACTGCCACCAGCAAACGGCATTAACTCAGTTGTCGGCGAAAAAATCTGACCTTGAAATTGTATACGAAATTTTTGTTATTTTTAGTTTAACCTTATTTATAGTTTCCCACAAAAATTTGCCTTCTGGTTAGTGAAAATAGTTGAAAAATCCATTTTTAATGCATTCAATCCCGGACAGCGTTACCAATAAAAAAGCTAGAAATATTAATTTTGTTTTTACATTTTGCCTCGACTACAACCAACTCTATTTAGATTGTTTCTTGCATCCAGTAGCTTGAGCTAATGCGATTTAATTTACATACAAATTACAAAAAATCAGTGCGCCACTATAGATACAATTCAAAAATTCAAGATTGAATGACAAAAATAAAATAATTATTGTCAAAGGTAGAACATTTGGGGTACCTGTAGCTTTGTGACATTAAATATTCAATACCTGATAATGACTACCTCCTAACTTACGCCCAAATTTGATATTTCTTTTCCTACAGATCACTTAACAATCACAATAGAAATAAATTGTTTTGGGTATAGCGCTTAAATTTAACTTAAAATGGCCACATTTGTCCGTTAAAACTGAAAAAAATGATTCGCTACTGATTTACGCTCCGTTTTGTATACCTACAAACATCCCATAAATTTGCTCCTTTTCACGCGAAAACTGACAAACTTGCATTCAAATTGTAGGCAGGGGAAATTTCTTTTGTTTTAATACACAAATTCGGTCGCATAAGATCAGAAACTTTTAAATAAAATCTTCAATAATAAATTTTTTTAACAGTTTCTTTTTTTTTATCATTAGGTACATAACAGCTTTACCATGGCCGCAGTATGGCCTTGATGTCCAACAGATGCAGAAATACAGAACATAAAAAAAATGGTTTGAATTGTCCACGAAATAGAAGAAAAATAACGCGTTCCCTGATGTTACTCAACAATTTTATATACGTGCATCTACCTATACACCTGTCTTCACGCCAGTTTCTTTAAATCTCCAACGAGACTCCACCACCTAATTAACATTTATTTATTTGATTACGAAATGGCCTTAAAGTAAATTGTATGTATATGTGTTTATTATTCAATAAAAAAAAATAGCAAGGTTCTGTTTCATTTTATATTTCCAATTCCAACTCCATCCATTGTCATTTAATTTAAAATGGCGCTCAAAATGTCTATATAAAAAAACGTCGATAAAAATCCACAAAAACTCAACTAACCTTGATCCACTTTTTTCTTATTCTCTGATTTCGCTTTCATACCTACCACGCCCCTTTTTATACGATTATAATTTGTAAAATTAGAAAATGGCGTCGCTAGTTCAAAATATCCATATAAAAAAAACTTCGATAAAAATCCACTAAAACTCAACTAACCTTGACCCACTTCCTTCTTATTCTCTGACTTCGCTTTCTTACCACGCCCTTTTTCATACGATTATAATTTGTAAAATTAGAAAATGGCGTCCCTAGTTCAAAATGTCCATATAAAAAAAACTTCCATACAAATTCATAGAAATCGAACTTTTGTACAGACTACTGGGAGCAGAAAATCTGATTGAGTTGCTTCCTACTGATTATGGGCACCTGGTAGAAATCTGAAAAATTTGGTTGAATCTGGCCTGGATTTGGATGTTTTCCATATCAACAAATCGAAAGCACCAACCCAGAAAAGTTTGTGGAACGAATTTTATCAGAGACAATGAATGGCCCCGTCCCCTAATTTTTCAGGATTACATACTTGTAGGCTTCAAAAAATTTTCGATATGGAAACATCCAAATTCAGGCCAGATTCAACCAAATTTTTCAGATTTCTACCAGGTGCCCATAATCAGCAGGAAGCAACTCAATCAGATTTTCTGCTCCCAGTAGTCAGTACAAAAGTTCGATTTCTATGAATTTGTATGGAAGTTTTTTTTATATGGACATTTTGAACTAGGGACGCCATTTTCTAATTTTACAAATTATAATCGAATGAAAAGGGGCGTGGTAGATATGAAAGCGAAATCAGAGAATAAGAAAAAAGTGGATCAAGGTTAGTTGAGTTTTTGTGGATTTTTATCGAAGTTTTTTTTATATGCATATTTTGAACTAGGGACGCCATTTTCTAATTTTTCAGATTTTATGTGCTGCAGTCACTGACATATATATAAATGGACTGCTTGATCTCCTGTTTCATGTGGCAC
Organism: Dioctria rufipes; assembly: GCA_963924295.1. Lineage (NCBI taxonomy): Eukaryota > Metazoa > Arthropoda > Insecta > Diptera > Asilidae > Dioctria > Dioctria rufipes. The sequence continues at coordinate 175,611,380 of OZ002742.1, read as the reverse complement.
CAGTTTTGATTTCAGAAATTATGCTCTCACTGTCAATGCTACCAACTGTCGTAAACTGCCGCTATATTTAAATTATTTGGGAATTTACGTATGTGCATGTCAGTAGCATTTAACGAATTTACCACAAAGGTATTTGGGACTATTTGTATCGTTAATTTTTATTATGAGTCGAAGGAAGTGTTTTTTACAAGGATTTTTACAAGCAATTTCCCGTTCCTAATCGTTACAGTTCAGTGGGAAAATATGCTCTCACGGAAAGAGACAGGAATATGAAAGTGGTTCCATTTGCTTTCATGCATTTTTGGTTCAACAAGCAGTCCATTTATATACATGTCAGTGGCTGCAGTATATCAAAAGGATGGGGAATGACAGCGGAATCAGATAATAAGTAAAAATAAGTGGGTCAGTGTTTGTAGATTTTTAACGAAAGAGAGAAATAAGTTTGTAGTTTTTTTTTTATATTGAAATTATTTTGAACTACGCCATTTTAGAGTAAATGTACACAGCTAAGTAGTGTTGTTGCGAGTATAAGAAGGCGGTTAAGATCAGAAAATAAACAACAATTTGGCCTGTAGGGGAGGTAGAAGCGATTTTTATAAATTTTATTTTTGATTTTTTTTTTCATGAGAGTGGAAAAAGAACATCTTATACAATTTTTATGGAAAAAGTTGTTTATTTTTCTAAGAGTAGGTAAAAGGCAATTACTTTTTCATTATATATCTATCTTCAGTTTTTCTTTTTACAGAATTATAATAAAATAACAATAAAAACTAGATATCCGATCAAACGAATATTTTTATTCTACATAGAAAATTAAATAACATTCGCTTTAGGTTTTTTTCTAATTTAGACCATTTGTCTTTTTTTATTTTTCTTAATTTTATTTTACATAGATTTTTGACAGGACATTAAGAGTTATGGCCATTTCTTATATGCTAAACAATTTATAATTTCAGTAATTGTAAAAAATTTTAAAATTTTTTTTGGGTCGGATACATACACATGTCATTACTAAAATGGCTTATTTTTCGAAAGATAAATAATTTGAAGAATAATTCTTAGTTTAATTTTCATAATGCAAATTCTTTTAAATCCTAAGGAATATATCAAAAAAACATTTAAAATCAAAAGCAACTTTTAAAATAAATTAGTATAATCTCCAACATTAGAGAAGAAGGGCTATGTAGGTGTCTCAATCAGAACACGTTGAAATTTTTGTTGAATTCTATGGAATTTCCGTAGATGCTTTTTTTACATGGTAGACTTAATGTATTTGCAAATAGTTCTGATTCTCTGATTCTGTCTTAAAAACGTTGCAAATCCTGAATTTCTTCGTCCATTTCTTTAAACCTCCTTCACTGAAAGTATTCTGTGTCATCCTGCTGGGTGAGAAAAAAAGAATTAAGTGAAAAAAATGGTAAGAATATGAAAATTAAAAAAAAAAAAAATTCAGGTAAAATTTTTTGTTATGGATTTTAAACGGCGAGATGCACACAAAGCAATACAGATATATATACCTACTATGTAAGTATGCTGTAAAAAAATGGGAATAATTAAGTTTTTTTTAAAGAAATATTTAGAATCAATTTATTGTTTTTTTTTTCTTGAGAAACAGGTACTTAGTACTTTTTCGTTGAATTTTTCACGTAACCTTTTCTTTGAACATCCTTCGTCGATATATTTTTTCCTGGTTTTTGTCCTATTTCGGGACAAAAGCTATTTTTAATGGAGAACAAAGTACAAAATCTCAACCAAACTTATACCTACTTAAAAATATATAGTTCAATATTTTATTTCTCCACAATCAAGGTTGTATCCGACAAAGCTGAAGCAGCTAGGGTTAAAAGGAAGAAAAGACTGTTGATTTTCAGCATAGTATACCCTGTAAAATCCATACAGGAAATATTTTACTAAAATATATTTTAAATATAGAAGTAGCAGCGAAGACGAACTGACAACATATAATTAAGGAAATTTAAGCAAACAGATTTTGAAGCAGCTCTAATCCAAGTATAAGGCACTCTTATCAAAACGCAATGTGATACGAAATGATTTTTTTTGCTTTGCATGTTAAAAAAAAATCGATATAATGAAGCAAATAGAAGCTGATACTAATTTAAAAACAAAACAATCAAGCAAACGATCTCTTTATTGTTGTTCGACGACGAGCGAGTTTCTAGAGTAGGTTGAAGATTTTTAATTAAACTTTTCGATCCGGTAATGCGAACTAATTAATTTTTCCCAGAGCTAGTATATGTTTCTAATTCCGACTTCGTAAAATTGTAATAAAAATTAGAATTACCCGAAAGATTTAAATCTGATCTGGAAAAACGAGGGCAAATCATCCCTAATGTGTATACTCATTTGTAGCATATTATCATATACATCCGTTATATGATAATGAAGCCTTAAGCTTTGCTTAGAAAGAAATCATAAATGAGTTGCTTTTTTGGACACCAATGACATTGAAGACTGGCAACATAAGCCTATCTTTCCTAAATTAGTAGGAAAGAAAAATTTGTGAAAAAGTAAATTTGTATTTTGAAGCATGGTTGAACTTAACCACCCAGAATTATCTAAATTATCCATTAAATTTCTTTTAAATTCTAGTTTCATTCAACTTTAAGAAGTAGATTGTCGTTTGAACATTCCAAAAGGCTTCCACCCACACAGCACAAAAGTGTCCGAGGGATGTTAATGAGAAATCCTGTTGGAATATATAAATAGTCCGTGGGAAATCCCGTTCGGTCCTAATTAAAAACTTAGGATATCACTGGAAGTGTGTGTGTTTGTACGTAGGAACAGTTAAATAGTCTGAAATTCCCGCTTCAAGCGTACCTCCTGGGACATCTTATGGATATCCTGTATTGTTTTCAGGATGTGCAAAGGGAATATCTTAGAATATTTTTTGAGATTTTCTGGAAATACAAGAAATTTTGTTGATGGGTAGGTATTAAAAAAAAATATATATTAATGGCTGGAAAGTACATGCAGAGGTGTATGACTTGCACAAAACATAAACACCAAATTAAATGTACCAAAGTCTGTTATAAGGAGATTTATAGAGACGAAAAGCATTCTTTTATAGCTACACGCATGTAACCGGCTTAAGAAATGGAGCTCTCATATGGCTTCTTTCGACATATATTTTATTATTCTGTTTTTAGTCTCCAAAAACGACACACACACCAAGTTACAAATTAGCACGTTCACCAGAGAACAAGGCGAACACCGAGAGCATACCGAAATAAATCTGGAAGTGAGAAATCGACTTTTCCATGATTGTCTCAAAATTTTCCTGCACATCCTATATGTATTTTTCTGTACAATATGAAGAATGTTCCCATATAGAGTAGTTGTGGGATATCCCAGGAAATAAGTTATGGGAAATTTCTATAATAACTCCTGAAAATAAAGTCCCAAGTACATAGAGATCATTTTCTGTTTATGTTATAGGATCTGTAGAAAAAGAATGGGATGCCCCTGGGTTAATTTTGTGCTGTATTTTTCCTTAAAACTCGCAGCTCAAATATTACTGATAAATACTAAAATAATAAAAATTCTGCTACTATTTTCTGTCTGAGTTTCATTTCATTCTAATATTCCTAACATCTTGTGAATATCTAAGTAATTTAGGTAGGTACATACATGGTAGAATGAAGAAATTAGAATATGATAGAAAAATATTTATTAAGGGACCCCAGCTTTCGTTACGTTACAACGAGTGTTAATTATACAGATGATTGATATTTAATGAATTCATGTAGATTATATGTAAATTATTTGTATAATCATTCGGTACAAAAGTATTCCTTACTTCTCTAAAAACTGGGTACCGAATACATACCCATACATAATTATTCGCTACTTGTACTCATATTCAGTTCAAAGTTTTCATTTCATAGTATATTCGGAATTCTATTACCTATACGAATACCCATGTAAGGACGGAAATCAAATAAATACAATTCGTTCTACGTAGTTACCCGTTTATAGTTTCGATAATATTTCAAGTCTTTGAGTATTGTATCTATACGATTACCAACAAGATTAATCACACTTTTTTCCCAGTTGTTCATGTAAGTAGGTACCGAATCTATTTTTTTTTTACAGTGGCGGTGAGAAGTGAGCATGATTATTTGGAGAAAACAGTAATTCAATTTTAGATTTTGATAAAACAATTTTAACTCTTCAATCAATAAAAAGAAAATTGAACATGCAAATTGCCATAGAATTAGGAAATGTTAAAATTTTACCAGTCATTTAATGCTTTGAGCCTAGTATCGAATTCGAGTAAAATGACATTTCCATACAAATTCTAGAGCTGGTAAAATTGCAAGCATAAATTTTATTGAAAATTTTACTAGTAACAATACGGAGTTCACCGGTAAAAACTGAGAAGGTTTCCTTTTTATAAAGTAAATGGCGGTATAAACACTCCATTCATTTTACTAAGCATTTTAATGCTAGAAACCTTAAATGACTGGTAAAATTTTGACATTTTCTATTTCTAAGAGTTAAAAATGTTTTATCAAAATGTAAAAATGAATTATTTTGTGTTTCCTCCAAATTAATATAAAGGCAGTATCAGGAAAGCCTAGAGAAGTTGACGATTTCTGCACCAGCTAAGTCCTACGTAAAAATTTTATTAGCGTTTTTAGTGTGAAATATTTGAAGAACGCATTAAATTTTATTTTTCCTGAACCCGATACTAGGTTTTTTTGCATTAAAATGCATTTCAAAATGTGTGAAGAATTTATACTACCATTGATTATTATTTTATATGGAGGCAACCTTTAGTTTTTACCTGAGAACTCTGAACTGCAGCACTAGTAAAGTCCTCAGTAGAACTTTTGCTTGTGATTTTACCGGCGCTAAAATTTGTATGGAAATGTCACTTTTTACGTGAACTCGATACTAGAATTTAGGAAACAGCACACAAAATAGGAAAAATTCCTCGTTTGGAACAAACAAAAAAATAGTAAGAGCGGCATTTACTCTTTAAATTGTTCTTCGTGTGATCTCACCTACATTGAAAAAACAGTTTGTTTTGTTTAAATAAAATTTATTTGTATGGAATAAAATAGGCGTTTGTTTCTAATGATTTATGATATTTATTTAAGATATTTGTAATTAGTTTGTTGGAAATAATTGACTTGTTTGATAGACATAAATTTTATTTCACACAAATCGACTGTGGAATGTAAAATTATTGATACATTTGTATCAAATGATTATTTGTTTCAGTCAAATTAATGTTCTTTGATTGAAATATTTTATTTATTTGGAAAAATTAAATATTATTTAGTAACAATAAATCACAATAAAGTATATTTGTTGCAAATAAATATATGTTACAATGAAATTAATTATATTTCAAACAAACATCATGATAACAACCAAATATCTAACGCAAATCAAACTAGAATTTATACTAAATAAATATTATTTGGTAAGAATAAATCTTGATTTATCCTGGCAAGCAGGCCTTTACTTCCCGCAAATAAGTTGTGTAATTGGTATTCCGACGATTATCTGCTTCGTTCAAATGAATAAATAAGTAAATAATATTCATCGCTTGTACATGCATATATACTCGTACATATGGATATGTATATACTTGAAATCTCGTGTAATTTATATTTACCGGAAGTTTTTAGCTCACTCACTGAAACAACTTTTTCTTATTATTATAGAATTGAATTGAAAGTCAAAAGACCATTTTTCGGTAATATAAAAATATATTTATTTGCTATTTCTAGCAAAAATAAATTCGCTTTCAGAAAAGATTAAGAAAATTATAATAAATAATATATATAACATTGATGAATTCAATTATTGAATATAGATATGGCTCATCGTCCATCACCAAGAAAATGCCCTTTTTTCGGAAATTCATTGAAAGATTTAAGTTCCTTAACAGCTAATATTAAAATCAACTACATAACTTTTAATATGATTGTCAACGCCAATTATATGAAGTTTTTTGTATACAAAATAAACTTCTTCATTTTTATCACAAAAAATATATATTTTATACACCCAAACACTGTTTCTTCACAAGAATCACAACCGAGTTCAAAAATGTAACCGATTTTATAAAGTATATTGTTAGTCTTAATCCAAGAAAATGACTCAAAATTTATGGAATTCAAGAAGGGGAACAACACAGATACCAGGTCTAATTCCTGAGATGATAAAAGCTTCGGTTTGCTATATTCTTTTATATTTCGTAGATGTGAGGAGGATAGAAGACTGTAATAGAGTTTTAACTGATATTTGAAAGCCAAAGTATACGCTATATTCCTGTGGAACGTTACAATGTGCACATTGCTTTTACAAATTTTATGAAAGGCCTCAACAACAACTCGCACGATGAAGACTTTAAACCGACTGTGACTAAAAATCTTGTACACTATCTGTAATATGAAATAGTTATCAGTGTATGAGAAATAAACGTTACTCATACCGAATAACGTTTGGTTCTCTGAAGTAAACGTTATTTGAAATAAGCAAATGTTAACAGGCACATAGGCACCATGGAAATAACCTTTGTTTTCCCTGAATAACATTTATTTCTCTGAAATAAATATCTACTTGCAACGATTAAATTAAATTTGTTTGAGACAAATAAATGTAATCACTTGTAACAAATAAATGGACTTATTAGATCAAAGCCAATGTGTTTATTTTCACTGAATAAACTGACTTTTTTCGTTTAAAGAAATATTTATTTGATAGCAACGAAGATTTTATTTTGGTAAAATAAATTGAGATGACGATCAATAAACAAATTTTCTTAATTTTTGTGAAATTACGCTTATTTCTACCAAATTAGGCTGTTTCAAATAAACGCTGTATTTATATGAAAAAAAATTGGTTTATTTTGGTAGAATTAAGAATATTGATAGTAAATTCGGCATATTTACGGCAAATATAGTATCTTCAAATAAATGCATTGCTTTGCGACAAATTGCGACAAAAGAAACTTTTTTTTTCAGTGTACATATATTGGACAATCATCGAGAGCTGTGAAAGAAAGATGGAAGGAGCACAACAGAAACATAACAAAAAATGAAACCAATCGATCCAGCATAGCTCAACCATGAAATTCACATAAGAAATTTCAAACTAATAAAGGCAGTAAGAAATAACCAAAATGAGATGCATGGGAATCGTTATTTATATACATAAGAATTCAATTCAGTTCATGAACACTGGAGAACCTCCTATCGAAAGTAGACTATTTCATCTCTTGGACACAGATCATTAATATTGTTATCATTCGCCTATGACTTTTGTAAACGGATAGTTTAAAACGTACATAAACGTATTGCGTTATTGAATTTGGGGCACTGTTTGCTTCCCATTTTATCATAGTCGAGTAGTCTAGCTATGCATATATTTTTAGTTTGAAAATAAAGATATCTGAAGATGGTAGCGTGGCTACCGAAAACGTTAAAAAATAAATTAAAAATAGTGGAACAATAAGAAGACTTTTATTTACAAACTGATACAATTACAATTAGTTTCACAGTGCTCAAACAATTTAAACAAAAGTGTGTTTGTTTAAAAAAATTCTATTTTTAATATATTATTAATTTACTTCTGAAAAGTGTTATTTTTTTCTTCTTCTGGAATGTTTTATTTTTAATTTAAGGTACCGAATTAGAAAGTAACGAATATTTTTCATAGAGTAACGAATGATTAGCGGGTAACAAAAGTAACGAGATTACACATGCCTGATCACTGGCTTGAATGGTGAAAAAGAACATTTTGAATTCTTCAAAAATATCTAGTTGCAGAAATAAGGCAATGCAAAAGACAATATTAAGAAAAAAAAATTATGGGAAAAACAGCATATATTAAACTAACTTCTGAAAAAGTGGGGTAAAAACTTAAAAAGGCATATTTTGATTTTAATAGAAATTTATAAATTACTCATCCAAAGAACAAAGCACCACATACCTCCTACATTCAATAAGGATTGATTTAGAAAAAAAAAAACCGATTAAGTATCCCCTCCTATTATTCATCATCAGCTAAACAAAATTAGGGAATGGTGGTAAGGTTGCCTCTATAAAAAGGGTGTGCACTTATATACTGAAAAAAAAAGTTTCTTTTGTCGCAATTTGTCGCAAAGCAATGCATTTATTTGAATTTGAATTTGCTATCAATATTCTTAATTCTACCAAAATAAACCAATTTTTTTCATATAAATACAGCGTTTATTTGAAACAGCCTAATTTGGTAGAAATAAGCGTAATTTCACAAAAATTAAGAAAATTTGTTTATTGATCGTCATCTCAATTTATTTTACCAAAATAACATCTTCGTTGCTACCAAATAAATATTTCTTTAAACGAAAAAAGTCAGTTTATTCAGTGAAAATAAACACATTGGCTTTGATCTAATAAGTCCATTTATTTGTTACAAGTGATTACATTTATTTGTCTCAAACAAATTTAATTTAATCGTTGCAAGTAGATATTTATTTCAGAGAAATAAATGTTATTCAGGGAAAACAAAGGTTATTTCCATGGTGCCTATGTGCCTGTTAACATTTGCTTATTTCAAATAACGTTTACTTCAGAGAACCAAACGTTATTCGGTATGAGTAACGTTTATTTCTCATACACTGATAACTATTTCATATTACAGATAGTGTACAAGATTTTTAGTCACAGTCGGTTTAAAGTCTTCATCGTGCGAGTTGTTGTTGAGGCCTTTCATAAAATTTGTAAAAGCAATGTGCACATTGTAACGTTCCACAGGAATATAGCGTATACTTTGGCTTTCAAATATCAGTTAAAACTCTATTACAGTCTTCTATCCTCCTCACATCTACGAAATATAAAAGAATATAGCAAACCGAAGCTTTTATCATCTCAGGAATTAGACCTGGTATCTGTGTTGTTCCCCTTCTTGAATTCCATAAATTTTGAGTCATTTTCTTGGATTAAGACTAACAATATACTTTATAAAATCGGTTACATTTTTGAACTCGGTTGTGATTCTTGTGAAGAAACAGTGTTTGGGTGTATAAAATATATATTTTTTGTGATAAAAATGAAGAAGTTTATTTTGTATACAAAAAACTTCATACAATTGCCGTTGACAATCATATTAAAAGTTATGTAGTTAATTTTAATATTAGCTGTTAAGAATCTTAAATCTTTTAATGAATTTCCAAAGAAAAGGACATTTTCTTGGTGATGCACGATGTGCCATATCTATATTCAATAATTGAATTCATCAATGTTATATATATTATTTATTATAATTTTCTTAATCTTTTCTGAAAGCGAATTTATTTTTGCTAGAAATAGCAAATAAATATATTTTTATATTACCGAAAAATGGTCTTTTGACTTTCAATTCAATTCTATAATAATAAGAAAAAGTTGTTTCAGTGAGTGAGCTAAAAACTTCCGGTAAATATAAATTACACGAGATTTCAAGTATATACATATCCATATGTACGAGTATATATGCATGTACAAGCGATGAATATTATTTACTTATTTATTCATTTGAACGAAGCAGATAATCGTCGGAATACCAATTACACAACTTATTTGCGGGAAGTAAAGGCCTGCTTGCCAGGATAAATCAAGATTTATTCTTACCAAATAATATTTATTTAGTATAAATTCTAGTTTGATTTGCGTTAGATATTTGGTTGTTATCATGATGTTTGTTTGAAATATAATTAATTTCATTGTAACATATATTTATTTGCAACAAATATACTTTATTGTGATTTATTGTTACTAAATAATATTTAATTTTTCCAAATAAATAAAATATTTCAATCAAAGAACATTAATTTGACTGAAACAAATAATCATTTGATACAAATGTATCAATAATTTTACATTCCACAGTCGAATTGTGCGAAATAAAATTTGAGTCTATCAAACAAGTCAATTATTTCCAACAAACTAATTACAAATATCCTAAATAAGCATCATAAATCATAAGAAACAAACGCCTATTTGGTGGAAATAAATCATTCAAATAAATCCTTTCTTTGAAAGAAATACGATATTTATTTCGCCGTATTTAAATATATATTTTATTCCATACAAATAAAATTTATTTAAACCAAACAAACTGTTTTTTCAGTGTATGTAGTTGCAAGTTATTAAATGCAAAGTTCTTATGCAGTGTGAAAATGGAAGTCAGCCAAGAAGAATGGTGCAAATTAATTGTTTCCACGCATATGGAAAATCTCAAAAAAATCTACGTCTCAAAAAGGCTTACCTAAAAAGCTAAAAATTCCGAAGATAACAATTCAAAATGTTCTCAGTAAATTTCGGGAAGCTTGTGATGTCCAGAGAAATTTCTGGTCTCCGGAAATCAGGTTCGGTAAACAAAATAATTGGCCAAAGAAGTGGTAGACAACTTTTAACGAAATCCGAACATGTTGTTAAGAGATATGACTGATAAAGCTGGAGCGTCATCTCCTATGGCTCATCGAATTAAAAGAGGTGAAAGCCTACGAAATTTCCATGTTCAGAAAACAAAACATCAGAAAAGAGCCAAGTTGTAAAATCCAGCAGCCTAATTTTCTATAAAAATTTCCGAAAGAAATTTGATTGCTACCATTATGTCTGATGAAACTTACGTGAAAGCGGACTTCAACCTGATTCCAGGACAGGAAGTTTATGTAGCGAAAAAGAGGGGCATGCAGATCCCAATCCTCGGTACACCAAATTTCCCGTTAAATACTTAATTTGTCAAGCAATATGTTCATGTGGCCAGAAATTATTACTTTTCGTGCAACAGGCACAATCAACACGGATATATACGTTAAGGAGTGTCTCAAGAAGCGTTTTCCTCCATTCTTTAGAAAGCATGATGTATCAGTTTCCTTTTTTTTTGTCGGATTTAGCAACTTACCACCACGATAGAAAAGCGAGAGATTTTTACAATGCTCAAGCATACCCGTACTAACCAAGGAAGCGAATCCTCAAAATTGTCTGGAACTAAGGACAATTGAAATACATTGGTTTAATATTTAAATAAAATAAAAAAAAAAAAAAAAACAAAAAACAAAAAGAAAACACTCCTCTAAAATAGACAATTTATCTGATACCGGTCGTGAAACCAATAGAAAAATCTCGTAAGAGTTTAGATAGTCTTCACAAATATCGATTACATTATAGGAAAAGCTTGGCAATCAGCATAAAAGATTTCGAATGACTGGTATCTCACAGGTGGAACTAAAATCCTTGCATAAGAATTATTTTCTCGTTATATTCTAGGCTTTTGGAGCACATTACAAAGAATATAGTTGTACCCTACAACAACAACAAAAAAGAAATAAAAAGAAAACAATAAAAATAAAAACCGCTGCGAAATTCCAATTGAGAAATTTGAATTTTTTACTTGTGAATGCCCGGGATATAATGAAGTCGATCAAATTCTGTGACATTGAGAATTTAATCGATGGATGCTGATGGTCATATAATTCCATTTCATGCCAACTAAATTCCCAGAATTCTGGATTTTAAGGATTTAACGTGATGTAATTTTTGAAATAATGGTTACCTCTAGAGTTACGTAACCATATATCGAATCCATTGTCTGAAAGGAAATCTCCTATAGAAATGTGAAAGAAAGACAACGGAAAATTTTTTATTAATTCTTTATAACTAGGTACCTGAAAATATTTTAAGAAGGTGAAGGGAAATACCGTGGGTACCTGGGCACACGGGATTTATGTGTAATGAACGGAGGGATGACTCTGTAGCAAAGTTCGACTCGGGTATTTTCTTTTCCTGATCAGACACTGCTGTTAACATTAACAGGTCTCTAATCAAAGCATCAGTACCGACAGACGAAGCTGAGTGCTTGTAGGTGTACAAAATAATAAGTTCATGGACTTTCTCTTGGGTCGTTCGGGAGAAAACAATATAGAACCATGATCGGTATGGTAACTGGCTTCACGATTACCTATCAAAAGTTGGAGTCATTGGAAAAGCCTCTCGATTATCTGTCCTACTTGGAAGGAGAACTTACTTGGAAGGAGAACTAGTCTCAACCACGTACATTTAGCTCTCCTATCTGTATAAGATACTTAGGATAGCATTCTCCATACTTCTGTAGGATACTTAGGATAACATACTTCACCTTAGACATGTTGTGCTTCATTATTAAAATGACAGGAAGGTTTTTATGAGCGATTTTGTTAAACAGGACAACACCACCGATTTTCGGAATTTTTCGTTCCATCTAGCTTTTATATATATATAAGAAAAAAAAAAAAAAGAATGGATCTTTTCTTGCCTGTAGTAAGAAATGAGCACACACAAAATATATCGAAGATGATAAATTATTCCTCAGTTGCAATGTTACGAATAAAAGACAATATATAGCCGCTGGAATGCGGGCGGGTATTTAGTCGCATATTTTGGACTATATCTTTATAACCAATTCACCCAAAATTTGATTTTTTTGGAATCCTTGCAAGTAGCCCTTTCAAACGATGTAAAAAAAATTTTTTTTAAGGGACCCAACCCACCCACATTAAAAGTTAAAAAAAATATTTCATAATCTTTGAGTGTCGAAATATGTGTGTATCACGAAGAACTGCATTCTGCCATTTCAGACGTCACATCTTTTTTCGAGAAAAAAACGTCTATGACAGGCAGATAAACGGACGCACGAGCGCTTTTATAAGGGTTCCGTTTTTTTTTCCTTTTTGTTGTACAAAACCCTAAAAATTACGAAATTACGATAATTTGCGTAAAAAGCTCGCTCACCCGACACTCACACTAGTAAATACATTATTTTAAATTATTTTAAGGTAGGTAATTGCCATGTTATTACGGTTCGTGAGTTGTGATAATTCGCGGTGTACCAGACGAATTCCATGAAGAATTCATTTAGAAGCAGGAAAACGTAAGCGAAAAAGAAAAACAATACAAACAAATTTATTAATTTTCACAACGCGTTTTTGTTATTATAGTAATAATTTTAATTGCGTGAGTAAAATAATAGCAAAATCCAAAATGAAATAGCTTAAATTTTTAATGGTAACGGTAAAGTTGTCCCTTCGAGCCGGGTGAGCAAAGTGAGTGCCTTGACTCACTGCCAAAATTAAGATACTAAGAGAGGTATGATGCCGCTGTTTCTTGTTGTGTTATTTAGTGTTAAGTTAGGTTTGGTATCAATAAGACAATCCTTAATAAATATGCGCCGGGAGCAAGTATATAAATACCAATGTAAAAGTTTAAGCTATGATTGAAACAGGTGATAAAGATAAGATAAGATAAGAAGTCTTGTAAAACAACCAAACACTTGTAATTATAAGGTGAGTAGGCTTAATAAAATACTTTGACTTTTTATTTAGTTATGGTATGCGTCCAAGATGACATGAGCAGAAATGTTCATCTTGCAAGAGGTGGGTATTTTGTATTCTGTAAATTAAAATTTACATTTTTTACCTAACATAAAAATATTAAATAGCTTTGAACTGAAGTAGCAATTGTTTAAAGCAGAGCTGGGTAATACCAAAGAACATCTAACAGAAAGAATAGGCATCTCATATATTGAAAAGTTTTGTATGGCGGGTCGTTCCATTACGACCCGCTCTCACAAATTGTATGAAAAGTCTCTGCTTGCTAACGATCCGCCACTCATCGGTGGTGATAATACGGCCCGCTTTCACAAATTTTATGCGAACTCTGCTTTGAATGACGGCCTGCCGTCAGTCACCAGTGGTGAGTGGCGGCTGGCGGATGGTCATCGTCAAAGCACCAGCACAGCACCAGAGGCAGTACCTGTGTTCCGCATCATCCTCATGCATTGCATTGCGAATTGGTGGGCGACAAGCTGTCTAGTCACAGTCAGTTGCATTGATTGTGTGTTCGGAAATGGGACAAATCGGATAACTCCTTTGTAGGGTTGCTATACAAAAATTTCGTTTTTCACATTTGGACATTGCCTGAGTACGCGTAGATGTAGAGAGCTGAAATTTTGTACATAGCGTTTTCATAAAAATAGTAAAAATGGGTTTTTAATCCACAATTCATTTTGATATATAACCTGCTGTCCATTTGGAAAATACTGATTAAATGGTCCACTCAAACCTTGAATGATTTCTGCGATAATTATCTCTCGTATTTCTATCCTTTATTCTTCTGAAAAGCCTTTCACTGTTGCAATAAAGCTCATTGGATCGCACACAAATTGTCCAAAGTTCTATATTTTTCTTAAAAACAAGAATTTTCCGTGACCAGTAAATAAATTAACTTGCTTATCCCAAAGGATTAAATTAAGGTCATTGATCTTTTAAAGTATCCTCGGCCACAAAAATCTGCGAAAAAGTTTATATGAAAAATTTTCGAGTACATAAATTAATAGAAAAACCGGTTCGCCAATTCAACTAGGCAGCGGCAGCATAGTGAAACAAAACTGTGCATGGCTGCTGGCGTCGGCGTGTGTACAGGTACAGCTGTGGGGTGGCGGAGAACAGAGAGAACAGAAATATTCTCTCAGTCTCAAATCTTTGCTTCTTCCCGTCTATTACCTCCCGACCGCATCACGAAAGAACCATGCAACTTGTGCATTTTTAGGGCCCAGATGAAGCTTCTTGTTAAGTTATATGTTCTTTGGTAATACTTAAGTAAAAAAAGACTTAAGTACTACTTAAAGTACATTTTAGTTACTTAAGACTTATTACTCAATAATTTTGAAATGTCCCTACTTAGTACTTGAACATAAGTACTTACTTCTATTTACTTCTACTTAAGACTTAGTTTTGTACTTAAGTACCGAGATTTTTACTTAGAAATTTTTGAGTCTATTAAGTACCTACAAATATCTAACTCTTCGTAGAAAAGCAAACACAATCTCTAGCGCAACTCCTTTTTTGTTTAGTTTTAAAGCACGCAAAGAACTATCAAAGAATGTGCCGCACTCATGCGTCAAGGCAGAACCTTAGCCAAACTAATAACATACACACAAGAATGGGCAAGTAGAACAAAAACCAGTAACTTTTTCGTAGAAATTTACTGGAAATTTTTTCCTTAGAATTGTTATGCATTATTGGGAGCGATAATGGGTGCTTGGGCAAGGAGAGGTGAAAATTTTACTCTACTTTCAGCACCGAAAACTATGAAAAACTATAAATAGTAGCCACTGGTTACTATACATAGGTACTATAGTTTTTAAAAGGTATTGATTTATTAATATGTATTAACTGAACTCGATAAACTGCATTATATTACTGCCAACGTACAAAGATTCTAGAAAAGTACTTTAAAAAGCACTTCAAAAAGTACTCAGTACTTTTTATAGACTTAGTACTTAGTTACAAGTACTTTTCATACATCCGGTACTTGTACTCACGCTGAAGTACTCAGGCCTTCGGAACTTGTACTTGTACTTAAGTGCTTTTTCTTTGGTACTTGCCCAGCTCTAGTTTTGCGGACTGTTAACAGGTCACATTTTAGGAGCAAACAAAAAATCATATCGTTGGTGTCAACATTTTATGGAATAAAGGATAACACAATAAATTTGTATAATTTTTTTTCCCAAAAATAACCAGACCTCTATTGAAGAAAAAATATCTCTTCTCTAATTGCGATCCCAACTTCAACAGACTTATGAGCATTCATCTACATATAAAATAGAAAAAATAATTAATGGGATGCATTTTGAGATATTCAAGGATAAAGGCTATGGCTATTTTTATTATCCATAATTTTGTTCTAATAAAAGGCAACTTGCCTTTGTGATAATTAGAACCAAGGATATAATTTGCTGAATGTAGCTCAATGGACTACAAATTGGCAAGTTTTCATGATCTCGAAGTCTCAATCCGCATGTATCGCAGGTAAAAAAAATATTGGATCTCATAACTAGGAGTTTTTATGGAATGTTCCTATAAGTAGTTTGTCTGCTGTGTAATCTATTAAACTTTAATAACAAGCAAGTAATAACCATAAAGAATCACAGTACAGAATTCACTGTAGAATGCACGATACAATAAAAATTTTCCCGTATTCTTTTCTATACTAATAAGAGAAAATAAATTGTAAGCGGAACAGAATATATATGAAATTAACAAATTATATGAAATCCGTCAATGACAGTTTAAGAAAGTTAGCTGAGGTAAAAGAAATTTTTTTAATTTGCGCATTAAAAAAAATGTTATGTGAGGAAAGTTCACAATTCACGTAATCCTACAAAAAATACTCGGAGATAAAATAGTATATGGAATCGGAGGGTTTATATTGTTTTAGTTAAAGAACGCCATTTACCTTTCATTGTTCCTTTACGAGGTTAACTAAAATTCTGGTTGAAAGAACAGTTTTTTTTTGCAAAAGAAGAAATTACATAATAGGTTTAGAAGACCGCAAACAACATAAGATGCTGAATATTAATTAATTAAATCAGCCAATGAAGGTGATGGATAATCTTTGGTGCTTTAATTCTCTCATCTTCAAATTAATTTAGCAATTTCCAAAGTTAAAGCAAAAGAAAGAGACTATTTGCCGATTTTCTTGCACTACACCTAATCTAACTTAAGTATAAAAAACAAAATTGGTTATGGAACATGTTTCACGTATGTTTCATTTGCGAAGATAAATAAGTCCAGTAATTATGTAACCAACATATTCGGACGTTGATTAGCGTCATTTTGATACTTGATTAGTTCATTTTGATACTCACACCGCCATCTGTTGAGCCCTGCATAGAATCCATTTGTTATATATGAACATCGAGAGAATATCATGTTCGTTCAATTGAAAAACTCCTAAGCAAAAATCAAGGAACTGCAACCAATTGCCTGGTGTTGCTGTTTTCGTAGGCCAATAAGAGATATATATTCGCACACATGCAAACACATAATTTCTAACCTAATGAAGTTAATAATAATAATAAACACTGTGCATTTCAGTGTGTGTTGAACATTTTGCTGACGGCGTTTTCATAAGCGGCTTGATGAATTTACTATTTCCAAACTGTGGCTCGATTGTGTTTCTGTGAGTATTTTTAGTAGGGACTACTGCCCTACTCTGTTCTCCATCTAACTGGGGCCAGAAAGAGAACGCATCATTATAGAAAAGTAGCTAATAGGAGAAACATTCTAATTTTTTTTCTCCATTTCTGTTTTTTTGTTTTCTTGAAATCAGGACTGTATCCGAATTTCGCTACATTTTATTTTAAATTATTTTTTTTTTGCTTGTTAATTGTCATTGCTCTTGAATTTTTGATTCACGGAGAAGTCAAATTTTATTTGGCCTCGTTAATTGGCAGGGAGCAGAGTAAACCAATAAAACGAGCCGGCTAGAATGAAAGAATAAAAGTTCTATTCTACCAAGAATACAGTTTTGGAACACTAAAAATATGCAATCTATACCTACATACATATATGCATCTATATAGGTAGTAGTTCATGACATTTTAGTTGTTGCATAAGATCCACAAGAAAAAAACCATAAGCACAAACTCCCTACCGTCCAAACGACGCATATTGCATCCGTACCTCACCTCCGATTCAATTTTTTGTATATCTCAACCCGATGTGGGAAAGAAAGAAGAGAAAATAAAAATTTACAATTTTTTTATTCAAATGAAATCATCCAAAATGAGAAATTATGTTAATGTTAAAAGTAGGGGCGACTAGACCTCTAGGAACGTGCGGACACCGTGACAGGAGTTGATTCATTGTGCCTTCCCCTAAGTTGACAAATTATAGTTTTTTACTAAAAACTGGGTTAGTGAAAAAAAAACCAAATTGCTTGCATGATCCTGAATATCTAGAAGTGAAAACTAAAGGTTTTTATTTAAAGGATATTCTTTAGACTTTGGTTTTGAGTAAAGAACTACAGGTAAGACACAAGTCCAAAGTGGCATCCCTATTTTAAAGTTATATTAACTCAAAATCAATAAAAATAAAATGACAAAGTAAATTTTTTTTTTTCAATTTGAATTAAACGGATTTAAAACGAGAAATTTAAAGGCAGAATTTTTTGCGCTGATACATTTCGTTATTTAAATATATTTCAAATAAAAAAAAAATCAGATAATTTTCTTTACAAAGCACAATTGCAAACAGAAGATTTCCAATAATATTTTAAAGAAGATCGCAATGTTTTTGGATTTAAGTAATTAATTTATTCGCGAAAATAAAAAAAAAAGTTAAATGTGTCGTTTGGAGAATAAATAACAATACGAATTTAATAAATCTACAGGAATTCACCACACCGAGTTGGAAAAGGAAAATAAAATAAAAACTTGTTCATCTTATGCTTACGTAGACTACTGAGATCTTGCAGGATGTTTCCTCACCTTTTAGTTCTTTCCTCGTATAGGACTCAAAGCAGAAAGCTACCGATTTTTAGAGATATTATCTGTGCAAGAGCAAGGCTTATTTTTACAAATTTCTATTAGCAGTAAAAATAGGTAATTTAATTCAAGCTTAAGAAAGTACGAAAAATTCAGACACAGGCATGAAATAGCACTGCTGAGCCTTTTAAAAATAAAACCCGGAATTGTAGTAAGAAATAAGACAGGTGTGTAAATTGATGAAATTGCAATTTTGTCCCTGATAAATCCTTAGTTCGTATCAATGCAAAAAAATATATTCCGGAAGAAAAACGATCAAAGAGCATGTGAGTCATATTTCCAGTTTTTACTAATTCATCTATGGGCACGCACAAGCTCAAATTCATCTCATTAGGAAAAGATTAAAGAATCCTCGTTATTTTAACATATGGTTTTGCGGATCACGTACAATAAAATTACGTTTTTTGGAGTTTTAATATGACTATAAGGGTGGGATGCAGAAAACGTAAAAATATGGCTTATTTTAGCTAACTACACAGTGCGATATATGTTTACATCGCTTACTTGTTATTTGGGATATGTAGGTAGGTATGTACAGCACCACCACACCATCACCATACACAATAAATGATGATGATGAAATTTTCTGACATTAAAATGGTTTCTGATAGCAAAGCCTGAAGAAGAATGCTTCTCACTGACAATCCTCCCTCCAATCCTAATGAAAAAATTTATAGATCATCCCGAAATATATATGTTGACAATGTTCTAGAGACTATAAGTGACATAATAGTCACAGAGATGACAGAAATAGCAGAAGTTAATAGTTTAGACACCTATGCAGGTACTAATGAAATAGAATTTAGTTTGAATTAATTTTACTAGATCTTTCATTATTTGCCTATACTGTGGGTATTCCTCCCTAGGTACCTACTTTTAAAGTTATAGTAATTTTTATGTATAATTATTATTTCCGCGCATATTTTTTATAACATTGATTGCTTCCATATTTTATTCGTGCAGCGAAGCGAGGCACTCGATTACAATACGTTTAAAATGTAGGCACAAGTATATAACTCTCAGTGGAGTAGTAAGTCTTCTAGGATTTTCTCATTTGAATTTAAAATGAAATGTTACCTACCTACATAAATACCTAGACATTTACTTTTATAATTTCACCCTACCTATTGAAATTTTGGAATCAATTTTCAATGGCCTCCATGCGATAATATAACAAAAAAAAAAAAAAAAAAAAAAAAACATGGAAAAATTCAATAGCCTCTTTGCCACACGATGAGTAAAAAATGCTTTTCAACTTAAATAATTACTGATTTTAATACTCTTAGAGCCATCTACTGACAGAAATGGCAGAGCTCAAAGAATGCATGCTGGCTGTATTCGTGTTTGTGTGTGAACACAATTTAAATCCAAAAAGCCGACCATGTATAAAGCCAAAAATTTATATTTTGCTCTTCTTATTTTAAATGTAGTGATCTGATCTGAACCAATCAAAAATAATACGCCATCTTGAACTTGTTATAAGAAGGGATATAGTTTCAAGGTGATATTGCATTTGCATTGTTCAAACGCATTGACATTGTCCAAATGAATGATCAGCTCTCTCTTTTCTATCCAAAATTATTAATGGCTGAGTTCTGGCACGAATCATGTTTGATCCGACACATGCCATGCTGCTTGGACGGATAATCTATTACCCCTCCCCCAAGCAACCTAAAATCTTTGCTATTTATAAACTTTCGTTCAAATTTGCCGTGTTGCCTAGTTTCATCAATCAATTCTACAAACTCCATTATAGAATTTGAATAGGTTGGTAGAATAGAATGCCATTCTGCGTAATACCTACATACTCTTCACTCATTCACTTTTTCTACAATAAAAGCATTTTCGTCAAGTTTGCGTTGTTGCCTATTTTATCACAATTCTGCAAACTGAATTGCAAAATTTGTATGGGCCAACTGTTGCGCCTGGTAGAAAAGAAATCAAATCTATTGCCAATACTCATTCACGCTACAATTTTTTTAACGTTTTTTTTGTTTTTTTTTTTTTTGTTTTTAAATGCAAATGGCGGAACTTTCGTAATTTTGGGAATCTGATATCTCTCTACATGAAAAAATTATAAAATTTTTGTTAGGTGCTATTTGGACAGGACAGAAATTAACTTCAATTGAAAGCGCAATCTATTGACTTGCATAGCAAAATTAAACAAACGCAAAATATTTATCGTTCTGGTCTTGCTAACCAAATATAGGTAATTATCGTGTTTCTTTGAGGGATAAAAATGTGCTGTAAGAATACGTAAGTCGATGAAATCATAAATAAAATGGACCAAAAATTCACTCTCTTGGTTTGCTTTCGATTTCAAACTCTAAGAATAAACATTAAGGATGGCATTGAATTGCAATAAAATTTTATTAAATATGGATGCAATTGTGGTGGCCGAATGACCCGCTCAAATTATTATTAATGGCTGACATACATATAAAATTAAAGCGATAGTAGCTTACGCAACTATACTTTCGTTAAAGCACTTTATGTAAAACTCTTTTAGACAAGTTTTTAAAGAGAAGGAAATTAATTTGGTATGAAATTGAAATGGTTAAAAAGAGAAAAGGAGCAGGCCACTTTTACCACGCAATCATACTTTCGCTTATAGCCATTTTCTTCATGATTGATTATGATGTCCGCTTCAGATATTTGGCATTTATCCTTTCTATTATTGGTTAAGATGAATTAAGTTCCATCGCTGTTAGACTATAAGGCCTTTGGAAGCTATAGCTTCTCTCACTTTATAATGATAATTTTATATTCTTGAACGCAATCATGAGCAGGCAATTCTCCACATAATTAATTTAACAAGGAGTCTATATTATCAGCATGTTCTAATTAAAACCAATCAGATCATCTGGCGACTAGATCATTGAATAAATGGCAGCTACTAAAATGTTCGCGAACTGTCTAAATTCGCACGGAGTGTTAATATGATCACTCTCCAGAAGCTTTATTTCAATATTTGTTGAGGCATGTCAGACAATAGAACGACTGCAGTCGGATTCTTGTATGTATGATGAACGTATATTACACTGCCAATTTTACCTATAAGATTCCCATCATTTTGAATATTGAATACCTGAAAATCTTTTAAGAAGGTGAAGGGAAATACGGTGGATGCCTGGCATACGGGAATTATGGAGAATAAAAGAAGAGGTGACTCTCAAACAAAGCCGGTTTTAGCATTTCCTTTCCCGGATCACAACCTCCTACTGTTACCATTTCCAGGTCTTTGATCAAAACATATTCGTATAAATGATTATGAGCGATAGGCGAATCTGAGTGCTTGCGTACAAAATTGTTTTTTGATGGGCCAAATAAGAAGCTGTCATGGACTTTCTCTTGGGCCGTTCGGAGTACAACAATGTAGAACCATGGTCGGTATGGTAACTGGCTACAATTCGCTTCACGGTCACCTATCAAAAATGAGTCGTTGACGAATCCTCCCGAGTAGCCAAATTAACACAAGGGCACCGACATTCTTATGATTGTTGACATAACAAGATATGTAATATGGGAAAGATATAAAAAAAAAGTTGTGTAAGTGTAATCAGCAATGATTAACGCTGAGTTTCTGTGGGTTACAAAATATCACCTACCACTTATTTCTAATTTCTCTCTAATTTTTTTCTTTTTTTTTTCTTTTAAGTATGTATTTCGATATTGAGGATTTCTTTTGGCATAAAAATACATCATTTCCCTCACCAAATTAATTAATTGCTCCTCAAAATGATTTTTTGCTCATTACTCATAATCAAATTACGACAACAACGACGACAAAATTTAAATTATTCCCAACTTTGGTTACGCTGACAAATTCGGTCGGTGCCATGGGGTACAGCAACCTGGTATTGCCATTAGGTCAATATTTAATTTGTCGTCGTAAATGTCGTGTCGGCATCATTGTATTTCGGCCTTATCTGTCCTATCTGGAAGGAGAGAACAATCGAACATTTCCTGTGCGCTTATCTGGCCTGTACCAGTTACTGGATGGGTACAATTTATTGGCTCTCCTATCTGTAGGATACTTAGGATAGCATACTTCACCTTACACCTGATGTGCTTCATTATTAAATTTACAGGAAGGTTTTTGTTAAACAGGATGACACCACCTTACTTTGGATATTTTCGTTTCAACTGTCTTCTATAAAAAAAGTAGATAATAAGGAATGGACCTTTTCTTGACAAATGTAAGAAATAATCACACACAAAAAATATAACCAAGATGATATATTATTTGTCAGTTGCAATGTAATGAATAAAATACTATATACAACCGCTGGGCTTGATTAAATCAATAAAGGTAATCTAAATTTAGTATTGCAGGGGTCTATTAAGAACGAAAATATACAATTTTAATAATCGGTTACACGTCTCTCTTTCTACAGAACAATGATGAGTGCTTAGGGGCTCTAGAGAAGGCGGACAATAATAAAATATTTGACAAAATGGAAATATGCCAATCCTGGAATACAGCAGACACCAATATAGAAGAGGTCGTAGATGAAGACGAAATAACCACCATACCAACACCAAAATAAATCTGAAATACGCCTGGATTAGCACTATAGAAGTAGCTACTTCGAAGAATCTACTTGTTTTCCTATGAAAGGAAATAAACGAAGTACCCATAATTTAAGACTTATTCGTAAAAGATATCCAGGTCGAGTTGTACAATTTTCTATACAACCATAAAAACCCTGCTTGTTGAAGCAAAAATCCATGAAAGCAAATGGCACCACTTTCATATTCCTGTCTCTTTCCGTGAGAGCATACTTTCCCACTGAACTGTAACGATTGGGCACGAGAAATTACTTGAGGCTCAGCGGTATTTCCAACCAAAACAGCCTTGTAAAAAAACACTTCCTTCGCCTCATAATTAAAATTTAACTATTAAAATAGTCCCAAATATTTTTGTGGTAAATTCGGCAAATCCCAAATGCATATAAGTAAATTCGCAAATAATTTAAATATAGCGCCAGTTTATGACAGTTGGTAGCATTGACAGTGAGAGCATACTTTCTGAAATCGAACATGAAGCAGGAGATCAGTCAGTCCATTTATATACAGAATTACAATTGAAAATAATTAAGAAATCAATTTCTTAAGTTAAATATTCTGTTTTTTCAATATTTCTCAAATAAGCTATTTTCTGCAATGTCAGAACTATTTTTTGATAGTCTTCGAGAGCAAAATTTAGCTAATTTAAGCTATGGTCGGGCACTGGAGCTAAAAACTAGCTATATGAAAATTTATGTAAAAGATGGAAAATTTGAATGCAGCCATTGCTTTGGATTCATTACTTTAAATAAGCTCCCACTTTGCTTTACAATTAAATTTATTGTTTACGAATTTTGTTATTTCGGGCAGATATTAGTTTATATTGCTCGCAAACAAGTAAGCTTCAGCATGCCCAAATAGCTTAAGCTCTAGAGCATACATTTTGAACACGGCCATGGAATCTAAATTTTCGCTATTTATGCTATTTGTTTATTTACATAGAATTTTTCCCCCACTAAATACTCCAGTACATTTAAAATATTTCTAATGAGGGAAACAATAATTATTTCAGGTTATTTTTCTGTTAAAATATGGGGTAGTTAGAAAAACTATGGAATACGCAGAAAAATAGTTATAGCTGTTGCTATTCATGTAATATATTGCCAAAGATAACCTAATAAAAAAAATAAGAAGTAGCCGAACAAAATTGTCATATACTTTCGTCTTTTGTATGAATGGGGGAAAAGAACTTGGCTATGCACAATTGTAGTGCAATTGAGACAACGAGCTAAAAACAAAAATCGAAAGAACGTAGGATTACCCGAACGACAAAATCTTATTGAATCGCTCAAAGATGGCGGAAAAGAAGTGCAGGGCTGCCAAGGTGAAAAGCATATAAGAGCAAACCAAGCATACTGGATGGAAGAAATTTGTTGAATCGGAGTCTTGGAGTTTTTCAAATACTGCTGATCGTTTTGGCATCTCCCACGAAGATATAAAAGTAAGGTAGTATGACTGAAATATATCATATGTACGAATTGATACCTCTAAAGGAGAGATAACTATACTGTGATATACCTACCTAAATAATTACATACATACATACCTATATAGCTACCTACATACATACCTACATACTTAACTACATTAATAATTTTGCGACATCATACTGACATACTTATTAGCCAAGCACAATAAGTAATCATAACATCACAATATTTTCGATATACGAAATAGTAAACAATTACCGTACATAAAGAAACATGCGATACAGCAAATTATGCTGTACACTGCAATAGTAGGTCACCCTTACTCAATACTCAAAATGCATCGATATAAAAAAAAAAAATAAAAATAAATCGAATACAGTGCGACCCACTAAAATGGGTCACAAGTAATAAGTATTGACGTACTATCAATCGCTGACCACGAATTAACATGAGGACTTCAATGTAAATTAATAAAATCGCAGCTAATTCTAAGATGTATAAATAGACTAGTGAATTGATTTAAACGCACAGTAAAGAGTAGACAGTAGTCGATATAAAGTACAGTATCAGACAATATCTGCGTTTTACTATAGTGGAATTATGCTGTTCCAGCTACTCCCTACAATTATAGGAGTAATGCTATATTAGCAACTCCTCTCAGTTAATCTTGCGGGGCTATGCTTTTGTAGCTACACTCTGAGTTATCATCGACAACGACAATAATATCGATCATCACAATACCTTAGTGACATAAGAATTGAGACTTTCGACTCTGTGGGTACTGTAGTAGGGTATGAATGGCAAAGAGGTTATTATACAAAGTAGTTAAATGCTCATGATAGTCAGAATAAGAAAAACTCAGACATAGTTCCAATGACAAAGGGCGAAAAACGAAGAAACGAAGTTGTGAAGGTTGATAAATGTTGGAAATCAAGTATGTATGTTAGTAGCGCTTATATACCTAGTATGCATGGTATGCTATAAGATTACTGGTCTTAATCTCTAGCCTCTCCAGTCTTGAATCGGGCATATCTTAACCTTCGCATGGTCCCCGCTGACAGTGCCTATTAAGGTTTGTATTTGCCTGTTAGGATATGTTCAAATCATTTTAGACGTTGCTAATAAGATCTTAGGTCCAAATGGAGTAACCAGTCCACTGGGAGTACTCATTATCATCTTATGGTCATGTTCTACGAAGCAACACCAATTGGGTAGCCGACATTGCTAACTTGGTGCTACGGGGTTGAGGAGCCCCAGATAGTGCTGAAATTAGTAGTGCTATTCGCCTCAACAAGGAGAAAGCCCCTTTGTGGGAGCATCGTAGTAGTTGTTGTGGTGGTCCATATGCGGGCAGAGTGAGATTGTCTGAGTCTGAATGACTTAGGTATACATTATTTTTTAAACAGAAGAGTATGTCCTGTTCTATAACTACATACTGCATCCGAAGATTTGAAGGATGGTCGTTTATTAATGTATGCTTAGAGGATTGGCTTTCGGCGTGGTGGTGCACAAAATCAACCGGGTGCCGTGACCCAAAGATCGGTAGCGATTTTAGATAGATCTCGCTTCGACCAGTAAGTCCAATGTTAAGCATGCATTGACATAAACTGGTACTCTTGAGACATAGTATAATATATTCTGCCTCTTAAAGGCGCTGATTATCGCTTGTATAGTAATCCCGTGCATTAACACGGCCGTGAGATTAAGGCTAACCAGCTAGGTGATCACGTTAAATTCGCGACAGATTTTGAATCGCTCAAAATCCTATCAAACTATTCATAATAATGTACTTTGGGTCACACAACTTCATTTTTTAAAGAAAAAGATAAATTTCGTTTTGGCCAAGAATTCTGAAAGAAGATGTAAAATTTCTGTCAAATAAAATTCTCATTTTTTTATAGAGACCCCAGCATGAGTTTCTCCCAATTAATTTCTTCAGAACAAAACGAATGTAAACAGAAGCACGTGCTGTTCATATATCATAGGAATTACACCAACAAACATTGGTTTTGCTATAAAAAAAAAAAACAACATTGGATAATTGTCACAACATTTCACAGAAATCCGGTTTTCACAAAGCGCAATCTGGGCTTTCACAATTTTTATCTTTATTCAAGTTTTAAAGAGAGTTTTATTGTTTTTTTCTTCGTTCTTCTTTTTCTTTCCGAGTACATTTTAAATTTAAAACAATCGGAAAACTCTTCTGTGTCCAAACTTGTCATTAAGTTAACTTTGGTTTGAACCATCAGTGGTGGACCGTCTTGGCCATCCCTTTCCATTTCAGGACGTAAATTTAATTAGCATCCAGATATCGCCGGAGTTCATTTATTAATATAAGTTTTTTCCCCGTAAGCATAGTAAAATTTGGTACCATATAAAAGACACATTATGCACTTCTTGCCTTGTCTTACTGCTGGTGTTTTTCACACAAAGCTAGAACGAAATCAAGCACCATAATTTCTTGGGCTGGGTTTCAATTTGTTGCAAAAAATTAAATGCAACGTTTTTAAATTTTTTTTTCGAATAATTTCTTGTCAAACCGAAACTTAAAGGAATATTTGAGGAGTACTAATTAGGTAGAGTTAATATATGTATTTGCTTTAAATTAAATTTTTTCAAGAAAACTAAATCTGATATTAATTATCCCGGCTCTGATGATTTTCCAAACATACTACTTTTCATCAATATACCCGGCTTTTCTAAGCTTTCGATCATACAAAAATGCAAACATTTTTCTTGTACTCTGAAAATTCCTTATTGATATAATTTTATATTTTTTGAGAATAATTTAAGACTAAAGAAAACTAGTAGATTTAAAAAATAACTTTTTAAAAAACCTTTCCTTCAAAATTCCCACTAAAACATAGAAAATAATTTCTCCCTTTCGAACATCACAAAAGTTCTTACGAGCTTCGTTTCATTATTTAATTAAATTAAATTTTGAAATTATTGCATATAACATTTGTGTATAAATTTTAAAATTTTCTAGATATACAAAGAAAGCAAAGTAATTTATTAAGTATTTTGCTAAACATTAGGAGCTCCAAAATTATTATGAGTATTAAAATTTCAACTCTTTTGTGTACCTTGAAAATTTTAAAATTTATACAAAAATGTTATATGCAATAATTTCAATATTTAATTAAATGCAAAATGAAGGTAAAACTCTCGAGAACTTATGAGATGTACTCATTAAGTAAAGAGAGAAATTATTTTCTATTTTTTAACTGCCAATTTAGAAGCAGTCTTTTTAAAAACATTTTTCTATATTTTCTATTTCATTTGATTAATAACCTCGGAGGAAAATGTTTTGTTTATGTGCGAAAAATGTAGGTCGAATGTAAAATCCTTGAGTAGCAAAAAAATTAATTGGAATGATGCAAGAAAATTCGAGTAAAGTGGAGTCAGTGATAAAAGAAAATATTAGTAAAGTGGAAACACAACAGGGGTTGTTAAACAATATTTTGTCAAAAATTAACGATCCCAGTCAGAGTGGCAAAGAAATAAGAAAGGTCGGGAAACATCCGACATATGCAAATTTTTTTAAAATCATCGGAACCAGTTGTATTAGTGAGGCAAAAGTCTAAGCAGGAGTGTAAACAAACAAAGAAAGATGTAAAAAATAATACTGAACCAAATCAAATTTGTAAATAACTGGTGTTTTTAACAAGAAAAATGGTGTAATAACTATTGAATGTGAAAACAAGGATACTGTTCAAGAGCTTTCAAAGATTGTAAAAGAAAAAACTTGATGACAAATATGCTATTGACATGCCTAAGCGCAGAAACCCAAGAGTCGTTATAGAGGGAATATCCGAAGAATATAATGAAGAGCAAATTACGTCGAAAACCTAATTGCAAAATGAATTTTTAAGTCAGTGTGAAAGTATTAAATTGATTGCTGTGCGAAACAGTAAAATTAAAAAAAGAAAATTTAAAGCAGTTATAGAACTAGAGAGAGAATATTTCAAAAAAGTTATAAGTGCGAAGAAGCTTAACATTGTTTGTGATATATGTCCAGTTTACGATGCATTGTATATAAAGAGGTGTTACAACTGTAACGGCTATAACCATCTAGTAAAACATTGTCAAAATAAGAAACCATGTTCTCACTGTGCTGAAGAACATGAATTCAGAGAATGTAAAAGTAGTTATCTGAAGTGTATTAATTGCATATCTGCAGTGAATAAGTTTGGTGTAAATCTCAACATTCATCAAGGTGCAAGACGTCATGAATGTCCAGAATATCAAAGAAAATTAAAGATGGAGAGATTATTTGTTGATTAATAGCAATTAAAGTGTACTTGAAGTGTATTTATATAAATATCCAGGGTTTGCTATCAAATATAAATCAACTACAGATTCTTTGTGAACTATACAAATTTGATATAATAGCATTGAGTGAAACCCACCTAACGATTGATATACTACATTGCGAAATTAATATAGAGGGTTATTTCTGTATAAGGTGTGATTCGAAATCTAAGACAACTGATGGTGTCGTTTTATATGTTAAGGATAATATACAATATAAAATTAGCAGTTGTATGCGAAATGAATTGGATTTATGGTGTCTATTAGTAAAGATCTGGAAATGAAGCGGTCACTATGCGGTTGGGGGATTGTATCGATCACCAAGTAGCAGTGTAAGTCAATTCTATTCAATATTTAATGAATGGTGTGAAGAGTTCTTATGTAGAGAAATCAGAAATATTATATGTGGAGATTTTAATATCGATTTACAGAAGAATAGTCTTTATGAAAAACGCATGAGAAATATAATACACGAACAAGGTTGCAAACAAATAGTTCAAGAACCTACTAGAATTACAGCAGTATCAAAGACATTGGATTGATTATATTATTACTAACGATTCTCAGATAAAAGGCCATATTATTCGAATGACCTAAAGGTTAGTGACCATGAAACAATTATGTTCAACTTGAAAGCCAGTAACCATGAATCTAGCATTCAAAGCTCTACTTATATTAGGTATAATACCAACGAGGTGAACATTCCCGATTGTATATGACACAAATTGTATCAGGTAGTGATCTTAATATTAAAGCCAGAGTATTATCGGAATCTTTATTGGAAGTAAGCCGTAAGTTTATAGTAGAAAAACGCCATGTAAAATGTAAAAACACATGGTTTAACAAACGTTTGTCAGACCTAAGGAAAAGTGAAGTTAATAGCTATTATAAAGCAAAATTAACACACAGCAATAGCGACTGTCTAACATATAAGCAATTAAGGAATTTGTATAAGTGGGAAATAAATTTTCCTAAGTTTGAATATTTAAAAAATTGAATAAATTTGAATAGTGGTCACCAACAGTCATGTGGAAAACTCTAAAAAAAAAAAACTAGTCATAAGGGAAAACCGCAAAGAAGTGCTTCTTTGCGGTTTTCCCTTATGACTAGTTTTTTTTTTTAAAGGAATCAATTTCGGAGGATCAATTGTAAATGATAGCAAAAATATTTTATCAAGAGTGTAGATGAAATTAATGCTTCCATCCCTAACACAAGTTTTAATGATGCAACTTTAGTTCAAAATCCTGGCAATTTCGTATTTAAAAGAATAACAGTATCCGAGATAAATGCTGCATGCAGAAAAATAAAAAATAAGTCTAACTATAATTATATAAATGCAAGAATGTTATTGGATTGCATGGATGAACTTCGTGATTTATTTGTAAGTGTGATAAATGATGCGTTTGAGCATGGAATATTCCCAGACACATGGAAGGAGAGTCTAGTCATACCTGTTGAAAAGATAAAAGGAACGATACAGTGTGAGGAATTTCGTTCAATAAATATGTTTCCGGTGTATGAAAAAGTACTTGAGAAGGTTGTACAAACACAGCTTGAGGAGTATATTGAAACAAATAAGGTATTAGTAGAACAACAATCTGGTTTCAGAAAAGGTCACTCTTGCGAAACAGCACTAAATTGGATGATTGTGGAGTGGAAAAAAATTATCGAGGAAGGAGACATTATTATAGCTGTATTTCTTGATTTAAAAAGAGCGTTTGAGACGATTTATAGGGATATTATGATTAAGAAATTATCATTTTATGGAATAAGAGGAAGAGAGTTGAGATTTTTTGAATCTTATTTGAAAAATCGATCTAGATAAGGGAAAGAAATATCAGAAGAAAGCGAAATAAATCTCGAAGTTCCACAAGGTTCAATTTTGGGTGTTCTATTATTTGTTCCGGACATAAATGACATCCCAAACGTGTTAAAATATTCTAAGCTTGCTTTGTTTGCTGATGACATATTAATTTACATTCAAGGGACGAATACAAGTGAATGTGTGAGATTGATTGAAGAGGATATCTTAAGACTTGTAAATTGGCTGAACATGAATAAACTAAAATTGAATATAAATAAAACAAAATGTCTTGTAATGAACAGTAATGAAAGAGTACAGTTGCGTCTAGGGTCAGAATATATTGAGTGTGTAAATGAAATGAAATATTTAGGTGTGATCGTAGATAAGAACTTATGTTTTAAAGAAAATGTGGACTATATTTGCAAAAAAAAATTTAAAAAAAACTTGGTTTTCTCGAAAGAATCAAAAGTATAGTATCAGAAAATTACCTGTTAAATATCTATAACACCATTGTATTACCGCACTATGACTACTGCTCATCTATAATTTTTATCAGCATGGAAGAAATGACCGTTTACAAAAACTACAAAATAGGGCCATGACAATAATACTTTCCTGTCGCATGGATACGCCGGTAGTGTATATGTTAGAGACATTAAATTGATTACGTGTTAGACAGAGGTTAAAATATAACGCACTTAATTTTGTGTTTAAGGTGAAGTATAATATGTTTCCAGAATACCTGCAAAAACACTTAAATTATGTGAATAATACTAGATACAATCTAAGAAATGCAGGAGATTATAGATTGCCATTATATAGCAGATATAGGACTCAAAACTCAATTATGTATAAGGGACTGCAATTCTTTAAAAGCCTACCAAATGAAATAAAACTAGAAAGACATTTTTTCCGATTTCAGAATTCAATTAGGTACTACGTGAAAAATGGATTCTGAATGAATTTTATTAACTTATTTTTTTCTTAATGAATTTCCATTATAATAGTTTTATGAAGTTATGTATAACGTTGTTGTTATAGCTTTTGGGCTAATAAATATTTATTCTATTCTATTCTATTAGAGTATAAATTTTTATTCATTAGAGCTCTAATTGGGGGAGGGGGGGGCTATCGCCCCGATCGCCCCACGCTGTATACGCCAATGATGTTACCTTTTATTTGATATTACACATATACATACCTACATGCAACCGTTCTTGAGATAAACATGTTTTTGTGATGCATAATGTCATTAATTTTGCTAATTTTAGAATAGAATAGAATAGAAAGCATTAATTGAAGAACCTCAGCTTACACTACGTTACAACGTTAGGTACATCGAATAAGTTAATAAAAGAGCAACGAACAAACTCATTCCAGTAGAAATTAATATTAGTATTATACATTAAGTTAATGACTTCAAGCAATAGAGAGCTCATATTAACACTATAGCCAAAGATAATGACACAAAATTAACACAATAATAATAATAATGACAGTAATAAAATCACAAAAGCATTATTCAAAGCTAAAAAGGAAATAGCATACAATATTAGATACAAGATCAGTAGTGAGACTAAATGAATATACAGTGGTACAATGTTACAATGTGAATCATCACATATGAAAATGTGGAGTAAGAAATTCAAAGTACAAATATGAAATACTAATACTAAATACTAGATACTAAATATAACCTTAACTTAAAATAAAAATTAAAAATTAGATAAAAGTTAGAATTTAGAAATTAGACACCACAAACCAGAAACCGGAAACCACCTCGCATACGATTCCGGATAAGAACAAAAAAGCGCAGAGTGCTTCGGAAATGAGGGCTAGTATGCCGACAGAGTATACTCTAGCGCGCATTGGGGTTCATAAGGTGAAGCAAAGCGAGTTCCTGGAACTGCTTGCAGGAGTAGACTTTTCTAACCGCCTCAGGATGAGTGTTCCCTGTTCAGAAACGTCATTGGACCCAAATCAGGTTCGTGTCCTCTGCAGGACAAGCCTGATGCCGTTAATATTGTTCCATGACTTATGTAAGCTGGGAGTGAGCCACACCTAGCTTTATGAATGAAACATAGAGCTCTAAGTTCTAATGGCGTGTCGAAGGATTTAGGGATAAACAGCTGAACTAGCCGAGAGATTTGAGCATATCGCCTGAGGCGAAAAATGTATCTCACGTAGGCCCTTAGTACTCTGTTCAATTTAGCAATTTCAGAGAGGCCAGCAGGGAGTACATAGCAACATCGGCGTAGAAAAAATGTGGCATAATCAGGTATGTTACCAGGGATTGTCTGATGTACCGGTCCAGGTGGTGCGAGACTGCGTAAAGAGAGTGAAGGGCGTGATAGATTCGGAGCACACTTTGACAATCTGAGACCGCCATGTTAGATGGGGGTCCATGAGAAGATCAAGGTTCTTGACAGGTCTAGTAGAGAGAGGGATGATCTCGTTGAGAAGAAGCAGGCTGGGAAGCGTGTCATTAGCAATATGGGCATTATCATTAATGGAAAATCTTATGGCTTGAGTTTTGAAGGGATTTATCGCCAGCCCATTAGTTCGGCACCAGTCAGAAATATCATCCAGAGTTATATTGAGCGATTCAATCAGAGATGAGAAATCATTAATACCTGAAGCACCGTATATTTGCAGATCGTCTGCATAAAGGTGATATTTGATATCGCCCATCACTTCTGTAATACCATTGATATAAATGGTGAACAGGAGCGGAACTAGGACAGCTCCTTGCGGAACCTCAGGGGCAATAGCCCTGGGGGAGAATCGGTCATCACTGTTAACAACAAATGTCCGGTCTGCCAAATAAGCAGAAATAAGCCCTGCAGCAGTGGACCCAAAACTAAATACATTCATCAACCTGGCAACGAGTAGGTTATGCGGAACTGAGTCAAATGCCCTGCTTAACTCCAATAGCACGTTCACGACATGTTTGCCGTCGTCACGCTTGCGGATGTCTCATACTATTTTTACCAATGCGGAAGTCGTGGAGTGCTTGTGCATGAAACCAGACTGATACATTGATAGCAAGCAATTATCCTCTGTATGCTCGCTGATCTGATCCGCAATGAGAACATCAAAGACTTTAGCGATGGATGGGAGAATGGAGATGCCAGTCATTAGGACATGTAGGTGAATTAACTTTAGGGATGGGGGTGATGATGCTGATATTCCAGCATTCGGGGAAGATGGAGTGTGCGATGAGTCTATTGAAGAGATGTGTAACTAGTGGCGAAATGAAAATAAAGATGATTCGTACAACTTTATTGGTATCTCATCATATCCGACGCCAGTCATTAGGACATGTAGGTGAATTAACTTTAGGGATGGGGGTGATGATGCTGATATTCCAGCATTCGGGGAAGATGGAGGGTGCGATGAGTCTATTGAAATGAAAATAAAGATGATTCGTACAACTTTATTGGTATCTCATCATATCCGACGGCATTAGACTTGATAGGATGGAATGCCTTAAGCACTTCGGCCGCGGAACGAGAAACCATCAGCTGGGGGGATTAGGACCGTCCATTAAAGCATGGTTAGAAGTAACAGTCTCTCGGGACGGAGAATTAAAATTGTTGACAAACGATGTTACAGAAATATCAGGAGGAGCAATAAGTTGAACTGAGCAGAGATAATCTGCAAAATCTTCGGGATCAACACTAGACGGCGCTCTGGTTTTAGAACCCAACCCTAGATTACGAATCCTACGCCAGTCAACACCATCCCTAAAGTTCAACATGGTGGTCTCTCTGATTAGTGCCCAAATGCGATGTTCAGCAGCCCTACGTGCAACCCTAAAAGCTTTGAGATTAGCAGAATTCTTGTACCTCTTCCAGTGAGTATAGGCAATGTCACGAACGTGACATAGCAAAGACACATCAGGTCTATTGAGTATTTGATCGCTTATACTTCCAATCCGGATCATTTTGAGAGGGACGTTGTTATGGAAGACTGCTTTGACGGTGTACATGAATTGCTGGGCAGCTTCCTCAGGATC
This sequence comes from Dioctria rufipes, assembly GCA_963924295.1. NCBI lineage: Eukaryota > Metazoa > Arthropoda > Insecta > Diptera > Asilidae > Dioctria > Dioctria rufipes. The sequence continues at coordinate 175,576,879 of OZ002742.1, read as the reverse complement.
AGCAACATGATAGATGTATAACCAGTTTCTGTTGCCAAGATCGGCTTGCAGGGCGTCTGACTGAATAGCGGAAAGATTGCGGAATGTACGTTCGGTACGAGGTGGGTAAGCTGGCAAATTAATTTTGTTGGGAATTATTAATGAAATTATGCATCATAAAAACATGTTTATCTCAAAAACGGTTGCATGTAGGTATGTATATGTGTAGATCAAATGAAAGGTAACATTTCAAGGTTTTCGAATCTTACAAGAAAGTCGTATGGTGATTGTTGCGTCGAGGACGAAGCTAAGGAAACAACTTGATATAAAATCCATTTCTTTGATATAAAATCCATTTCTTTTTAAATATTTCCAGCGAAATTTTTACGATAAACCTGGAAGATATCCCCACTATAGCTATACCAGGTTCCCCGCCATTTACTGGGATCCAGCAAAGCGTTACTTTGTATAAAGCATTTAAGCAGAGAATTACTTTGTAGAAAGCACTTAAACTAGTACTTCTAATTATATGTAGTTGGGAGTGATATTAACTTGAAACATTGTTAATAACTATAAATTCAACTTGGAACACACTGCAGTCCCTAATTTCACTTCTGAGCCTTCATATATTTTGAATCTATCTCCGAAAACTAATAGTTTTATTGTAATAATCACTTATCTTTCCTCCAACTTCATTCTATAAGGATTTGTAAGAGGAAAGTGTTATGTAAAATTCTGCATTGGAATAATGTGTAGTTGGTATGCACTGTTCAGTAGTTTCTCGAATAATTCGTTAAATGCTGTTATGATTACGGCCAGAAAACCTCCAGCCATTTGATCTTTCAGTCTTAGGACACTATACCTTTTCAGACAATATACAGGAGACAAATTTCCATTATTATGGTCGCCGTTATATGTAAACCTCCTTAAATGTTCTGGCAGGCGGAACTTTGGATTTTGGTAAAGCTATTAAAATAATTAGCCGTATAAAGGTCGTCCCATCAAATTTAAGAAGCGTAAGTAACGAAGGTACTATAGTAAATATTATATCTGGACTGATATTTCAATTTCAGCTTCGATCAATACTGTCAAGTCTAGGTAGATTTTAAGTGTCCCCATAATTTTTTTCCATATGAAAAGACTAATGAGATGTTTGCAAGATAAATCATTAAACCCACTAGCCCACGTGATCATTTCTGTAGTTTTTAAACCGCTCTTCTGAATGTTGCCCACCTTTGAATATATGTACATATACATTCAAACATACTTCCCAGCATTGAATTAACCCATTCGTAAATAAAGAGTTCTGCCCCTGGAGACCTTAGAGCACTTACTAATGCTCCTATTTTGACGGGCTAAAAGTTCTCTCGATGTCAGAGAAGGTACTTCATACTAGAAAGATTTCTTGATAGTGGTACCCAGTAGTTTATGTACGTATGTAGCGGAATTTCCTCCAACCCTTGTTTTGTGTAAGCATGTTGAGGCTAACATCCCTCTTCCCTTATCAGCTTACTGTGAACATGTATCTCAAGTAGATGTTCTAATATCTTTAAAACAGTTGGAAAAATTTGTTGATATAATATGTCATATATTATACATATGTATACCCTATGAAGAACTTTTTCTCTTAATAAAAAATTATTTCTCGTAAGCAATGAAATTAAAAATAATTTCAATATCTGTCCCACCAATAATGCATACCCGTTCAAAGAAACAAGGATGTAGACTTAAATTAGGACCAACCAACCCATCTATAAGGGTAAAGGACTTTCATTGTATATAGTTTTGCTGGCTTCTGCGATATTCCTTCAGCAGGCATTCAACCCTGAACCCATCGTATTTCACTAAGCTAATAAAACAATTACGAAACTTACTACAGATTCATTACCATAACAAGTCACCCTCTCTCTCTAAAGGGAACTACGGTAATTGGCCTCAAGCTTCATAGGTCACCAAAGTGTATCCCTGAAGTTTGGAGTTTTGAAGACCCTCGGTTACCTTGATATTCTGAGGATATAATCAGATCGGCGTAAAATGACTTTGAAGCCATTTCACAAGTCTCTGATTGCGTCCATAAGGCCTAAAATTCATCAATCGCTTGAAATTTTGTGTTCTCGATTCATTAGTGGGCATTCAATTTCCCTCATTAACTCCTAATTAATGACATTGATGAAGGGAAAGAAACTAGAGAAGGAAACCTTTGAGCAAGAGCTTTCGCCATGGGATTATATTAATTTCATTTACGAAGGATTGCTTTGATTTTTTTTTATGTATTCGCATGATTGTTCTTCTACTCCTTAAAATATTTCATAAACATAGAAAATTATTGTTGTGTGTTTCAAAACAGTAACACCAAAATTATGTTTCCATAGAAACTAAGATTTTAAACTAAAATATTCGTTTTTAAAAAACCTTGTAATGGACTGGCTCCTCCTAACGAAACATCCGAATTGATTGATTTTAAAGGGATTTTTATAACAAAATTCCATCTTGACTGTAGTGCGGTATCTTTTTTCACGATCATGATGGGAGAAGAGATTACCCTTTTTGGGTCTTTAGGTTAAAGCCACGGCATATTGGCAGTAACAACAAGGTATGACTGCTATGAACCGCGGCGGCCATATTTAGCGTCACGGCATCACACGATTGTACTACAGGGCTGCCTGATTACTTGAAAAAAGTATTACTTTTCTTTATTATAATTTTATTTTAAATATTGTAATTTTTTTTTCTATAATAACTATTACCCGTTTTATTTTTACAAAGGTGTTACTAAATAATTTATTTTAATAATTTTCCTGAATTCTTCGTATAACTTGTGATATCTTGACGTCACAGCTCAAGTGTTAAAATAAGTAGTAGGCATACATTCTTACTCCGTATACCATGGGTTACAGCGTAGCCATTTCAACGCAGAGTCTTAGTAATTATCCCCATGTTTAGCACAAGTTGAGAAGAATGACCACATGCACAATTTGATATTCTCCAGGGCATAAAATTTGATGCACCTTCTACGGCTGCTTTTCTTTTCTTTCCTTGAAATGATGAAAATTATTGACCTTTGCGAGCGCTGGGGCACATAGTTATTTAGTCAGGGGTCAGTGAGTTGATAAAAGTTATTTAAAAATATAGCAGCATTGAACGAAAAAATTTGTTGTTAATAATAGTTTTTTTTTTTTTTTTCAAAAAAAAAAGTATTATTCACTAGAAAGGACTTCTAGCAATTTTTTTTTTAAATAACTGTTATTAACTCATAAACCCCTGACTGAAAAACATTGTATCTGAGCGCCTGAGAGTGCCATTCCTGACGAACAAGTTTTAGGGTAGTAAACGTGAATGGATTTACATGCGGTTTTTTTATTTAGAATGAGTGAATGGGGAGCTTTCCAATGGTGAAAAATTTTCTTAAGTTTTGGGGGGTTTTGGGGTGAGGCAGTTATCACACCCACCCCAAAACCCCTTGGGGTTGTCCAATATGGCCCGTGTGTGATATGATTCGAGAGTTGTGAGTCGAGAGTGGTGATTCGACAGCGGTGAGTGGAGAGAGGTGAGTCGAGAGTTGTGAGTCGAGAGTGGAGAGTGAAGAGTGGCGAGTCGAGATTGGAGAGTCGAGATTCGAGAGTCGAGTTAAAAAAAGTTAAAAAAAACTTAAAAAAGTTAAAATATTTAAAAAGATAAAAAAAATTAATAAAGTTAAAAAAATGTAAAAGAAGTTAAAATAAGTGAAAAAAGTTAAAAAAAAATTTAAAAAGAGTTAAAACGGTAAAAACGTTGAAAAACCATAAAAAGTTTAAAGTTAAGTTAAATCGAGTGGAGAGTGTAGACTCGAGATTGGAGAGTGAGAGAGTTTATAGAATTTATGACTAAAAAGTAGAAAAGAAAATGTATTAAAAAATAAATAGTGTAGACTCGAGATTGGAGAGTGAGAGAGTTTATAGAATTTATGACTAAAAAGTAGAAAAGAAAATGTATTAAAAAATAAATAACTTTCGTAAATAAATTGCACTAAAAAGTAAAAAATAATATTTTTCTTTTTCAGTGATATATACAAGAAAAGTTTCGTTCCAAAATAAAAAAATGCTACAACTCAGATTAAATCTTAAAATTTTGGGAATCCATAACTACATGTAATCACTATTGTCTAACTTCAAATGCCCAAACTTTCTGAGTTTTAGCATTTTTTATTTTGATACGAAACTTTTCTTGTGTGTATTACTGAGAAAGCAAATAAATATTTTTTACTTTTTAGTGCAATTTATTTACGAAAGTTATTTATTTTAAAAGTTTTTCAATACATTCTAATTTCATTTTTATTTTGAACGAAAAATTGGCGTTCGGCTTTGTTTTTGAGACATGAATTTCTAAAGTCACCGTATACTTAAAGTAGAGCACTATGGAAGTACTGCACTGAGTGGAATGTATTTTTTTTTCTAGTGGAAACCTGTAGAACCGTTTTTTTTTTGTATTTCTATATTGAAGTAAGTTGGAAGAAGTTCACGGTATGACATAATTTCTTCTGAAATTAGCTTATTTCGTTTTAAAACATCAAACATTACTTTTATATTTTGGTGGTGTATACAAAGACAGACACAATGAGTCCCACTAAAATACACTGCAGGGGACGAAGGCTGGCAAATAAAGAGAATCCAATCATGCTGTCGGGATATTTGTCTTTAACAAGTTGATAAGCCTCCCCGATTTTGACCAGCACTAATCGACTTTGCTTTTGTTATTTTTTTTTACCTTAACACCTTTAGTGAAAACCATTTCATAATCTCGCTTTCCCGGGCAAAGATGACTTATTTCATCATCTTCATAAAACTCGGTTACAAGGCTTTTGACTTTTGCCATGAGAAACTTACTGCAAATTTTTGGATTTGGTGAAGACATGATACCTTTTTCAATTTGCAAACTCTTTGCTTTGTGTGCCATATAATAACTTATGGCGAATTCATATTTGATCTTACGGACGGACGGTCCATTTTTGTGGCAAAGATGTGAGAATTTCATACTTCTCGGCATTTGTCCTGCGTCTTTGAAATGTTTTTCTTCAGTTGCCGAATAATTTCTTTACCATATCTGACTGCTTCGACTTCTTCAATTAAATTTCAGGAACTTTAAATATATTTGCCTTTATTTATTGCATGCATACATCAGTACACTTTGATGCAGCGTAGCTTCCTTTCTTATGTCTCTTTCTAGCCACTGGTGAGCTTCCCACTGAAACTAAAGTTCTGTTGAGCGATGGGGGGGGGGGGGGGGGGAGAGGAAGGTTCCAAAGTGATCGATTTCATATGGAATGAATGGTGTATATGTATGAATATCGTTTTTCGTTTTTATTTTGTAATTAATATTTGGTGTAATCACCCCGACTTTTTATAAATGTTTCAAGTTCGATAGTTAGGTACTCTCCCAGCATGGATATTAACCATTTTAAATTGGCGTCCATGGCGTAAAGATTTGAAGCAAACAGTATATCCCATAGATTTTCTATGGGGTAACAATCAGGGCTAAATGTTGGCAAATCTAGTAAGGGTACTTACTTGATTTTTCTTTTTTACAAAACCAATCTTTCGATGACCTCGAAGAATAAATTGAAGCATTGTCCTGCTGAAAATTGATATCCTCATACATAATATCTTCGATATACAGGGGATAAGACATTTTTCAGCAATTCAACATGGCTGAGTTCATCCTGGTAGTAATGAAGTAAATAGGAAGCTTCGATCTATATGAAAATGCTCCCGAAACCATGAAAATTACACCATCAAAATTTCTGTTCAATCTAGGTATGCTCTTATCTCGTAAGTAACGTGACAGTATAAGAACTGTAAAAGTCGGGTCCATCTTGAATTTCATTTAATCGAAAAAGAAAACTTTTTGCAACTACATCTTTCCATTACATTACTTGTACATGTATAAGCTGGTTGTTTTATAAGTTGCTGTTAAAATAGGCTTCCCTGACGTTTCTTCCATTTGATATTTTTGTATGCCGTAACATGTGGCGCGCTGTGCGGGAAGATGTAATTTGTCTTGAATTTGCAGGTGCTATTCCGAAGTGTATTAAAATCAAAATGGTAACGACATTTGTATTCCGCGTTAAATGGCGGGAATTAGGATTTGAGAAAAAAAGAAATTTAAGATTTTTCATACTTAAATCTACTGCGCCATAAATGTTAAAGATAATGGAACTGGATATGCACGTGAAGAAAGGGCAACTTGCTTTAAGTTTTTTAAGTTGAAAGACTACGGATCATCGGAGATACAAAAAAAAACGTTATGTGTTAAGGGACCTGAAAACCGAGAAAACCGTTAAGTTAGCCCCCCCCCCCCTCTAAAACTTAAACCTAGCATCGGTTTATGACCCATCAGTTGAAATCATCCTACATATGGTAGAGTAAATTTTTTGGTTGTTTTGTACTTTCTTTTAGAAAACTATCTTTTCGACAATCGGACCACCCGTGGAATTCGATTTGATCTAGATTCGAAGCAATCGAATTTTTCCTTTGAGCATTTTTTACTAGTAAAATTAATCGGATCCAAATATTCTTCAATGTCAACCAAAAATAAACGGCAATTACTTTTTATTGAATTTGAAAATCTTCGATTCAATTGTATTAAACGGTAGAAAATACTCCTTGAAAAAAGTCGATCGAATTGAATTGCTCGGTAAACTTGCATGTGAACAGTAAACGATTAAATTTTATAGAAATAAAATCCGAGAATTCCAAATTGACCCATTTTGCTATGTTTCACTGCAAACAAAGGAAGTCCGGTTGACATTAAATTTGAGCTGCATATTTAGGTAGATCCAATATCTCTCAATTAAAACGCACAATACGTTGCTATGCAAAATCCAATCAAATTATAAATTGAAATTTATCCCCTCCCTTAGAATTCAGCAAAATACTCGAATGCAAATTTATTAACTATGGATTTTACACGAACTAATATAGGTTTGACATTTATACTAACTAAATGCCTTAGTCCGAAACGACACATGCTCTCTAAAATTGAATAATTGATTTCTTCAAATCTGAAATACTAGTAATTTTTAAGAATGGCTTTGATTAGGGCATGTCTGGAGTTGCAGAATATTTACGACTTTTATTGAAATTGAAGCAACTTTTCACCCAGAAGAAGGTAGGTACGGTTCTGAATGCGGGGAACAATTTCTCTAAGTTATTCCAAGATATAAAGTTCCAAATCAGAATATCTTTGCTGTGGTGTAACTTCTGTTTTGTGGAAACTTTTCGGGGAGATTTCACACTTACCCATATTTTTATCAAATCAATTTAAATTTGCAGACATGATGAGTTCTGAATTTCATTTTTTGCACAGCATGGTCACCCTTTTTGTATTTGTGGTACATGGATGGGTGACTGGAATTCTTATTGATTTTTTTCGTTGAATGATATGAATTGATTGAGAAAAATTGATTTGATTTATTTATTTAATAGAAATGTTATAAATGAGCACATATGAGTTACACTATGCCTAAGCAATCAAGTTTCGTGAAACAGAAGTTCAACTTAAATTATTACTCATATTCCAGCAACAAAAACTTTCTCGCTACATTTTCAAATTTTATTATATCCTGTATAATAATACTATAATAAAAGAAATTCTTACACTAGTAACACTAACTTCTCTTTAAATATTTCTATTTCGGACAAATACTAACCATTTTAACCAGTTGCATTCATTTGTAATGCAATTGATGATTAAGTTATGTTTCGGAGGATAGGAGGAAGTTAAAATGGTTGGGTTCAAGTTTAATGACATCTTAAAAGAAAAAAATAATTAACGATTTCAAAAAAGGACTTCCTTAATAGTTTATTTCTGAAAAGTACAGGATAAGTAAATCTATTGTATCTTGAGCAATAGCAAAATATAATGCAAGTGGAAGCGTAAAGGCTGTTCGCCGAGGTGGTAGGCCTCAGAAAACAACATTGAGAATAAACGGCAAATCTCTGCCTAGGCAAACTAGGCTGTTGTCTAGCGGCCGAAATGGTATACATGGCGGACATACGACACCGGACATTAAAAAAAATTTAATTGGCTTTATTATTTTTGCATACAGGGGCGGATTTACCAATAGGCAGAGCAGGCGCCGAGCACTTCTATCTAGGAGATCTGCACGTCAGGGTCAAATTGCTCAGCAGAACGGTCATTTTCAGCAGTATAACGAGTGAAGAACTATTTAAGATGCACCACAGAAGAGATCAGGCTAAATTCACTCTCTGTGCTGTACATAGAGTTAGAAATAATGCAATTTGTGGACTATAGTGAGGTAATCCGTTTCTTTGTATAGAAACAAATTAGTTGCATGACAATACAAGCGTATGCTTACACGCAACGAACTTTGTTTCGTATTTATTTGTGATATCGCTACGTCTGCTTGTTTATTTTCTAAGATCGATATACATTAAATAAATAAAAATAACGATCACATTATTGTTTTATTCGATTATTTACAAACAAGTCTTGACTCTGTCAACCGCCTAGAGATCGTGGGTTTTCATTTCCGGACTTGAGAACAGATACACTCATCTGCAGGATGATAAAAATGGATCAGTTTTTATCGTTTGCAAAGATCGTTCAACATTTGGGTTTGAAAGTAAGCTTTTGTACTAATTTATGTTCCTACAGACCAACCAAAAATCATCTTCTTACAAGAAGGTACCATAAAGAAGGTATATTTTGAGCGTATTTTATGTTTACTACAAGCTGGAAAAGAAAAGTTATATTATTAGTCTGTAATTCACAAAAGACTATCTCAACTGAACTGTGGCTAAATGCGTGACAAACTTATTTAGTGATGAGCACAAATATAAAACTGAATAGCATCTGATGGAATGTGAACCAGTCCTCAATCCCAAAACTGTAAGCCCACAGTCAAGTATAAAGGAAATAACAGTAGCGCACCCGGGATTCGACTGGGGAGGGGGGGGGGCATATGGGTCCCAAGTCTAAAAAAGGTCAGAAAAATGGCGTTCTAAAGTCGTACCCTGGACCGTCTGAGCACTTAAGAACTCCTTTTTTCAAGTTTCAAGTTTTATTTGCTAAAATCTTGGGATAGACTGTTTCCTTTATCTTCAATAGATTAATCATAATTTCATAAATAATGAAACACATTTATTTACTTATTAAAATCCACGCAATTTGTGCCGTTTTAACAAAATTTAAAAAAAACCTAAGGCCGATGCGCATATCTGTGTTTTGGACGTGAGGTGTGGCTGGAGTCATATAGCGGTACGCGAAAAACCAATACACCCAAATATATTTGAAATTATTCAATTTCTATTTTATATACATATTCCTATTGTGTTAGTAGTAGGTACTCTGGGATTTGAATTACGGCACCGATGCGATGCCGTAGGAATCTGCGGCAGAAAGTGGACGCAATATGGACGTTATTGCATGTAATATGGACGTGCGTAACGTGCCACAACTTCGCCGGTGGTATATGGGTCATTCCTTCATTTTTTTGAAATTTTACATACTTGGAGGATTTGTGAAAACAAAAATTCAAATTAAAAAATTTCCATATACATATACAAAAATGATGGGCTGGTCTTCTTTAAAAATTCATGCTTCCTTTGCTATTCATGAAAGAATAATGATATAGGCTCATTTGAAAGTTAGGATTTTTAAGCTATCTAAGAAAGTTGTTGTTATTTGTAGCATTTTTTATCCTTTCACAGTTTTCATAGTTAAAAGGCTGTAATTTAATATTAAACGGAAATTTAGCTGCTTAATGAGAAAAATATCGATAGCTCAGTCAAATTTTAACTGATTTTAATTAGCAAATGCTATTAGACGCGGAATCGAATTCGCTATTAATGACATTGACAAAAAAAATTATTATAGAGCAAAACATGCCATAAAATTGTGGTCAGAATTGAAAAGATGTGTAAAAAATGGTAAACTTCTAAATGTTTTCGACTGTAACTTCGAGATTTTTCATCGTAACGAAATAAGGAACATATGGTTTCAAAGGTCTACCCCGCTTCTTTTATATCCCACAAAAAAAAATCCGACATCGAATAAGAAATGGCGGAATTATGCCCAATAACGTTTTTGTTTTTTTGTCTAAAATGAAAATTTTAGGGTGTATGAGAAATTTCTTGTAGGCCGCTACTTTTAGTTAGATTTTTGAGTTTTTGCATGTCCGTCTGTCTGTCCGTCCTCACGATAACTCTAGAACGCATTCACTTAAAGAGCTGAAATGTTGCAGACTGTCTTCTTGAAAAAAAGTAAATTTGAGTTCGAAAATAGGACAAATCGGTTAACTCCTTCGTAGGGTTGCTATACTTGGACAGTGAAAGACAACGCGTCGACGTAGAGAGCTGAAATTTTGTACACTATATTTTCATAGTAAAAGTAAATAAAACTTCAAAAATGGATTAAATCGGGTAATCGCTTCTGTTCTTCAGAATATGAAAACCTATGAAATTGATTATAAACATTTTTACTTTCCGACGAGCCGCTCTATAAATATATGCAAAAAACCACTACAAAAATCAATCTTGCACAGATGGGAGACCATACGAAATTGTAATTACATGCGGACATTCATCTAGGGTCTTAGACCAACTCTAGGTTATTTACTTGTTAGATAATTAATTTAATTGTTTAGTTTAGTTTTGCACAAATGAAAATGGCTTAATTTAAGATTTTTAATTAATAAAAAAAAAAAAATCATTGGAATAAGGCTCTTTTTATAATACAGCATTTTTACAGGATTTAATATAGTTTCAAATTGTAGATAAAGGGTTCTCCAATAAGAGGTGTTATTTTAATTAGGCCGCTATTTCGGTAGATGTCACTTTTCGAGCTGTCATTTTTTGACATTTGACAAGTAGAAACTACGCCATTAATAAAAATGAAACGATAGATTCAACAACGCACTGAAATCATTAAAATTCACTATAAATTCACTATCTTATCAACATTTTTACTAAATTTTTCTAGCTACGATGAAATGTATATGGAAAAAATAAAAAAATGCTTTTCCTTTCATTTGAATATTTGAAGAGGAAAAGCTAACCAATTACTTTGAAATCAGCAATTTAAGATCGTTTATAGGTTTCTGCATATAGTTCTCCATGTCAAGGATCTGTATTGGAGGGTATTGGCGCTGTTAAAATGATCTGTCAGTCTTCTGCTATAGAGGTGTTGATGCTGTGAAACTGTGAGAGTTATTAAGTTGCGCCTTAAATTTATAAAAATTATTTTATTTTGATTAGTTCAATACGTGCATCAACTACCTCTAAATTTCTTTCTTTTCTTGGAAAATTGATTTTGTTGTGCCTGTGGCTAATATCAATAAAGTAAATGATTCAGGAGATTCCCGGTCAATCAGTTTTTATGCTTTCCAGACAAAGTGATTGAAAGGTTATTAACCTGGCAAATTGTTCAACGTCTTCTGCTATGTTTAAAGCTAAGACTTTTTCGTAAATTCGAGAGAAGGCACTTTAAGTGGAGTTACCGTAGATAATATATTCGCTGAGAGCCACAATCCTTAAAGACCACCTCCACCTCGTCATCTCACTGAAATAAGCCTAAGCGCTGATTTAAAATTGTACATCTTCCTTGAATAAATAAATAATAGCGTTCCGAATTATCCGAACATGATTATTAATAAACTACCTAAAGTTGTTCGTTCATAGAACGGGATTCTGTCTTAAGTTTGTAATTTTACTTTTGTTTTTTGTTTTTTTTATTTTTATTTTAAATTTTTTTTAAATTTTATTTTTAATTCATTTTAATATTATTAATTTTCTTCTATTTTTTTATTTTATATTAATATTTTAATTTTTTGAACTTTTTTTTATTTATTTTATACGTTTTTCAATATTTTTTTTTCTTTTATAAATATATTTTTCATTAAAAAAAAACATGCTTGGGTCTGAAATTATTACAGACAGTCTGGGCTTTCCTCAAGTTTTTTAAATATTTTTTTCATTAAAAAAACGCATGCTGGGATTCGTCCGCGTTACAGACAGGATCTGGGCTTCGCTGTATCTTTAATAAGGTGACGAGCAAGGAACTTAATATTAATCGCTGGTGCACCCAATACTATAGCAACATAACACTTGAGAAGGTCTCATTCACTCTCATCCAAAGAGCCCAAGAAGCTTTTCAATTAGTGTTGAAGACTTTCGGAAAATCAAACATACATACATACATATGTATTTGTTTGGAAGCCCGACACTCCTAACAAGCCACAAGAGTGAATACCCAAAAGTTCTATTTCTTTAAATTCGCTGGGTTTCTCCGAACCACCGCCAGTTGCATTCTTGTGTGCCTCTTGCCTTTTGTTTTGTGTTTTGCGGAAAGTCGATGATAAATATTTTATGTTGCGTGCTAGCAAACATTAAAACGCTTAAAGCATATTTCGTTTCAAATGAATTAATTCAGAACAGTTTTATCTTTCGCAAACATATCTCAATTCTACTACATCACACGCAATAGATGAATGAGATACAATTCCCAGTTAAAAAGAAGAGAAAATAAAGCTCTTGAGACATTAAGAGCTTTGTTCAGCTTACGCAACCCATTACGTATATTATATATCAAAAGGATCACATTTATCGAATGCTAATTAATATAGACCTGTTGAGTCAGATGACCGCGAACCGTTGTTGGTTATTGGTTTTCTTAAACGAAGTTTTGAAAACTTTAAGGTCCTTCGAATTCAAGGTGATTCTTCGTTGAATGAAATTGTGAGTTTAAGCGAAGCATAAATCGAAAATCTATGTAGGATACTTGGGAATGATAATAAATTGAGCTACTTATAATGTGAAAATTCTTAATTTAACAGAGAATTTTTGAGACTTTTGTGAAAACTGGAAATGTACAGCCAGATTCTGCATGAGATCTTAAAAAAAATGTCTAAGCGGAAATCCTGCAATAAACATGAAAATCTCAAATGTGATGGCTTAATTACGATGTTGCTGTGTAGTTGTCCACAAATGACGCATATTGAATTGTAGAAAAGTGAAGTCATATTGAAGCCATTTTATGAAAAATATGTTCAGGCAGTGATTGCATAATGAATAAAATTCAAATGTACTCGATCAACATAAAGCTAATGGAAGAAATTGCTCATTTGTTGCATTCTGTAAAATTGCTACCCTAATGAGCTGGATATTTCATGTTGCTCAAATTTTGCCTCTTCTTTTCAAGGGGAATTAATTGTCATATTTATGTCAAATTATGATACCTGGAAGGTGTGTCCTTGTATGTCTCGTGCACTGGTGCAGCTATCCATACATTATACCAGAGACAGACTTGCGGTATCGATATTGAAATATTGATATTGTAACTATGTCATATTGAAATATAGAATTTCAGAGAAACACTAACGGTTTACGATACTGAGGAATTAATTAGAGAACTGTCATTTGATTTTTCATTTGACTTGAGAAAGTTTGGCGTAAATACAAAATCCAAGCAAATATTGTTATATTACTTGTCTATATCGAAAATGACAACAAAATATGTCACTTCAACTTGACAAGTGTGAAATATTATATGTCAGAAGAAGTTGCAGCCAACATTGCAATATAAAATACGACTTGTGTATTAAATGATTTATGGCTTATGTATAACTAGGGTCATATTGAGATAAACTTTGTAGGTATACCACGAAATTTTTCGAAAGTTTGATATTAATTTCCAACGCTATACATACCGAGTATATATCGAGCTATTTTTCAGTGTATAGAGACACACCTGCGGTTTAGTATTATACTGGTATTATAAAACGTACAAAGGGTTTCATTTTGGGTACAGAAGTTATTTTAAAGTGGAGCTTTTGGGCTTCTTAAATCCAATATGACATGTGTTTTAATAACAATAGTAGTTAAATAACGAATTAAAACTCCAAAAACTTTTATTGAGTCATAACTTCTAAACGGAGAAGGGGAGAGGAAAACTTTATAGACCATTGAAAGGTCCAACGATTATCAATCTGATAAATTTTAAACCATTATCATAAGCTGTAACGTTCAGAAGTTATAGGATGATCTATAAAACCATACCCAAATATTTTTAAGTCGCGTTATCTCGGAAAGTTCTTGCTTGTGTAAGTATAACCTTAGCCACATACGGGACACCCTGTATACATACAAACTTTTATAGTACCCGAAATCGATCTATTCAAGCTTTTCCAGCTTGCATTGTGGAAACGCGAAAAGGAATTTTTAGAGAAAGTATAAAAACTTCAAGCAAATAAATTTCTTTAGTGCTACCTCGCCACGTAACAGATGAAAGAAGTACAACAGTAGGTCAGGAACTTCAATCTACATTTAACATAGGATGGAGCGAAATAAATATAATATCTTGATTTCTGACTGGTTGGGTAAAAAATAAAAGAATCAAATTGAAAAATGCGTGAATTTCATTAATTTTCAAAAGTTATATCCAATTCCTATTTGGGCCAAAATAACTCAAGTCTTTATCATAATAAACCAAAAAATCGATTGAACATTATTTAACACAGTAATGGGGTCTAATTGACCCAATCTGTGCTGTGTGTATTATTTCTACTCTTTCCATAAGGACAACGTGTTTGGCTTGGCAAGTTTTTTGTTCATTCAGATCTATGTTGCCGAAGTATCCACATTTCGCGTGTGAAAATGTTTGTAGTTAGTGGCTATCTGATTAAGAGAAGTCAGTATCAGATTTGCAAGTTTGGTACAATTTTCAATATGAATTTCTGGAAAACTATTTGCAGTAGAATAATGATTTATACCTTAAATCAAAGATAAATAAGAGATCTAGTGAATAACCTCGAGAAAAATAAATAAAAAAATAAATGTATTGGAATGGAAACTTTTACAAATGGTAAAAATTTAAGTTTTTTAAATCAAATTCCTGTTAATAGTTATTCTCATTTCTTTAGATTGGGGCTTTTTTTGAAATTATAAAGCCTAGATCTACTGAATACGATTTACCCCAATTCGTTAAAATTGAAGAAGTTATAATGATAAGAAATGATTTATGTTTTACGGTTAGAACATGGAAAACGATATGTTGTAATTATCACTTCCATTCATTCGAAATCATTGAACAGGAATACGATGAATATAATTTAGTAAAATACGAACAATTGAAACATTTGAATTGAAATGTAATATTACTACTGAACAAATTCTCATAACTTTAAAATAAATAACATTTTAAAAGAATGTATTCTATATATTTAAAAATAAATCTTCCAAATGTGAATGCATCCTTTATTTGTTCCTCCCAAAAATTGGCTACTTTTGGCTCTCACAAGAGTACAATTAACGCACATACTATAGTTAGATTAATTTTATCAGAAAAATTAGTTTAAAAACTATTTAAAATCTTTCCGAGAAATAAGGATGACATTGAAAAAAAAAACATAATGCATAATGGGATGTCACTTACTGTAAAATTAAATTAAATTTAACTGGATCATAAAAAATATAATTTCAGGCTAATATGATAAAAACCGACGTATATTTGCAGTTAAATTTATGAATTATTAAAAAAATAATTAAAAACTATGAAAAAATTAATCAACAGAACTCACTTTTAACTGACTTGGAAGCAGGTATACCCCGAGTGTTCGATCCATGGATACAAATATTTGGAAACTGCCTGAGAACGCGTCGACATAGAGACCTGAAATTATATATACGGCGTTTTCACAAAAATTGTAATTACAAGCTCATTTTGTTATTTATATGACAAAATTGAGATTTTTTACATAAACTGTGAGCATGATCAATTGTAGACGTTTTTATTGTACTGAAAAGTTCTTCGGAATATCAAATCCTATGAAATTATTTTTACTGTCCGACCAACCGTTTTAGAAATACTTATATGCCAAAAACTACTTCAACAATAAAATTTGCACTGAGAAGTGACCATACGAAATTCCGTACGGGCATTCATCTAGGGCAGTGGTTCCCAAACTTATTTGGATGACCATCACTTTTTCAGAAAAAAATTACTCAGCACCTCATGGTAATCTACATTCTTTAAGTGAATAAACAGAAAGATATAACTTGTGTAATATGTTCCACTTAGATTTTTAAATATAGTAAAGAAAGATGTTGTAGCATTATAAATAATCCGAATTAGAAGAATGAACCTAGTGCACTGCTATTAATGTATCAATCCTCGGCTCTAGTTTTTCTGCAGCATTCTTAAATCGACGGGATTAGCTATTTGGAGTCGTTTTTTTTTTCGTAATATATTTGTGACCACACTGAACTTACGTTCCACTAAATACGATGAAGGAAATGTAATTAAAAACTTTTGTATTATAGCCCATAATCCAGGATAAGCTGTTCGTCTTTGAGTTTAAATTTCAATTCGTCATTTGTTGTTACTTATTTTTATTCAACGCCCCCTTGGTTCATTCCAACACCAGCCTGGATTGCTCCAGAGCCCCCCAGTCACCCAATTTGGGAATCACTGATCTAGGATATCGTAAGAATTAAGCGGGAAATACAATGCGTTCATCAGCTCAGATTTCACTCTATTCTACAGGGTGGGCCAAAAGTCACCATGGGGTTTAAAAATAACTAACTTTTTCGTTTGTACATTGCTCCACACCCTGTTGACAGTTTCTCTTCATTCCTTTTTTACATGATAGCCAACTGTCTGTTCTTCATAGGTAAGCATGTTTCCCCACCCCACCTTACCCCTCCTTTTTTTCATCCTACCATATGTTACCAATTTCATTTTTAAACCCCATGGTGACTTTTAGCCCACCCTGTATTATCAGATATAGCAAGAATTTGAATTTGAGCTGGTGAACTCTGATGACCATAGGATTATGTGTTCCGTTTAAGTCTTTTGCTAATTCTAGCATTTCTCCTTGTTGCATATTGACATTTGTGTCATTTATTTGTAGAAACGATCTTACTTTCAGATTGAAATAAACTATCCAGCATCAAATATTGCGAAAGCTCCAAGTGCTACTTATTGAATGGTTAAAGTCTCTTCATTCTTATTACATATATGTAAACAGATATCTTGGCAGTTTCCTGCACGACACTTTTTAGATCGGTCGCTAATTTGTTCACAACATTTCCTGGACTAGTCCTCGGTTTAGAAGAAATAATCCTCTGAGCTAACTATAATCTCACATCAGCTGATAATGATATTTTCTGTTTTAGCCAGCTGAATACTATTTCAGGAAGATAGAGCGCTTTCTGGAAACTTTCTATTATATAGTCTCTATTCTAAGGCAATAGTATAGTGCGAACTTCGCTATTTGCTGGTGTATGTCATCTGGTGAATCGTTTAACGCTAATAGGGTGGTAATATTCCCTGTAACCGAAAAATTGTCTCTTTGTCTTCCTCTCTGAACACTTAGATGGGCGTTAGAGATTTATTTCATAGTTTGACAACGCAATCCTCAATTGAAAAAATGGTTTTTGTATGTTTTCCCTTTTTCGTGATAATTCATTTAGTAAAAAAATCAAACCAAACTAGTTATATTGTGTCACTAGCATAACACACAAAGTAGTAGTCAAATATTTTCCCCATAGCGAATTTCCAGTTTTATTTCACTATTACTGTTGATGGCACATTTATAGTCCCACAAAAGAGACCCTATTTTATTTTCCTTCGTGAGGACTGTTATTTATACCAAAATATTCATGGAAATGGAAGCTACCAACGTTTAAAAATAAATTTCATTGGTTGTATGAGGCGTTTTTTTTTGTAGAGCAGTACAGTGACTGGATAGCGAACTGTACAAAAAAAGAAAACAGACTATATCTCATTTTCAATATGTATGGCTTGTAAAATTAATTTCATTGTGATTTATTTTTTGATTTCACTACGAATTCATATTTTGATTTCAGTGCGAATTCATTTTCAGATTTCTAAATGATTTTCGCTATCTTTTATTTATTTTGTATTCAAACCAAGATTTTGAAATGTCATAAAAATTTGGCTTTAGAACCTAGTCAAAAAGTTAGCATATTCGCTATCATAAAATAAGTTCAGTTTGAATTCAAAGTGATTTTAATTGGCTGACGACTGTGTAACGACTACGAGAATACACGTGCAATGGATGAAAATAGTAGATGAGTATACAGTAGTGTGAGAACTGAGTAAGACATGCTGTGATTTTGCTCCGGTTAATTTGCACAGATTTATTTTACAATTTAATCATTTAGAAGCGTAGAGCTAATTTGGTATTTCGAATTTAAATAATGTCGATAATGTCTCATCAGATGAAAAATGTACGCTAATCTTATCAGTGGATCAGCTGGTGATCGTTGGACAGCCATCAGAACAATTAACGAGCTCTACATAAATGTTGTGGTTTTTCGTGCAAGCCGGATCAAGGTCTTGTTCGTTTTGATCGCTAGAATGGTTTATGAAATCTTATTTCATTTTCTTTATTTACTTTGCCTTAGTTTTAATAATCTTGTTTATCCTACTGAATTTTTTTGCTTTAGTGTTATTAATTTTATTTGTCCTACTGAAATCTTTTTTAAACTAATTAAAATCCTTCACTATCATATTTTATTTTTAGAGATTACTTACGATATAAATTTATTGTTAAAGATTATGCATTGTTCCAAATTAAGACAATATTTTAATTAGTTGTGATTCTTTCTCTTGTCCTGGATTCTCTGATTGCTCCGGTGGTGTTTTGAACTGTAATTTCATCATACTCATGGGGTGTGCCTGATTCTGGCTCTGTGGATGGAAGGGGTGCGGTCCTGAATTTTATTGGGGATGTCCGTGGAAATTTCAGTATCTCACACATTAATGTCAGAAGCTTTCTTTCGGATTTTGATGAATTTAAATATGTATTTGCTGATATTAAACTTGATTTAATAATGGTATCTAGTCATGGCTTTCTTATGATACCTGTGACCAAATGGTTTATACAGATTTTTTCGGAATGATCGTAATTATTCACGTGGAGGAGGTGTTCGTGAACACCTCAATTGAAAGATTATATCCTTTTCTGACGGAAACTTTTTGGGACCCGAATTCTTATTTATTGAATTATTTAACTTGGGGAAAAAAGCTACTTATAGGTTGCGTTTGTAAACCACCTAGAATAAATGATCTTAATCCATTTTATGAAGAATTAATGCAACTATCGGGAGCTTTTGACATTAATATTATTTGTGGTGATTTTAATATTGATTTTTTAAGTCAAAGCCGCATGAAGGAAGAGTTTCTGTCACAAGTAGGTAACATTGGGTTATGTGTTATAAATTCAAACCCGACTAGGTATCATATTAACGGGTCAAGTTTATTTTATTTAATTATCACAAATCGGATAGACTTAATAAGCAATTAGACTGAAGTCGCTCTACCCGATATTAGCAAACATCATGCCACATTAGCCACTTTTGTGGACTTTCAGGTGACTAGATCCGATATACGTCACTTAATATTTTTTAGAAATCTAAAAGAAGTCAAAACGCAAAATTTGAATGAAGCTGTAGCCACGGTGGATTGGACTTTTATTTATTCCACATCCGATGTCAATGACCAAGTAGAATATTTTAACAATGTATTTTTAAATTAATTTAATGAATACGTTCCAGTTCGTTCTTGTGGAAGCCGTTTTTATTCTCCTTGGTTTAATAATAGAATGAGAATTGATTATGGAACGCGACTTCGCTTATAATACTTGGAAACGATACGGTGGATTGGAACTAAGAAACAATTTCAAAACACTTCATAACAGTGACTATTCGGAGTGACAAATTTAACTTTTATCGGAATAAACTTGACACGTCTCAACCATTGAAAATATTTTGGAAAAATATTAAACAAACTGGTATCATTTCAAAATCTAATGAAACATCGAATATTAATCCTGATGAGCTCTACATCTATTTTGTTAATAGTATTCCTGATTTTTCCCGCTTTAATTTGAATGACCTTTCGACATTTAATCCCAACGACGGTGATCAGTTCTCATTTAGAAACGTATCTATTGATGAAGTTATTCTGTCTATTAAATCTCTTAAATCAAATGCCATTGGAATAGACAATATAGATTTACGTTTTCATAAATTACTTCTTCCATTCATAATAAGACCAATATTGCATATTTATAACACTGCTATTACTACTTCCTGTTTCCCCTTTACAAAGGAAGAGCTCTAAAATACTTCCAATTAAAAAAAATGGAAAACCGTCTAGTCCACAAGATTACAGCGTTCTTCCTGTGTTATCTAAAATATTGGAGCATCTTCTTTATAATCAAATTAAAACTTATATTGACACTGAAAGTATGATTGCTAAACAACAATCCGGTTTTAGATCTAAGCATTATGCAATTTCGTAGCTCTTGTATCTCATTGAGGCTGTTCGTCGTAATATTGAACAACATAATTGCACCATACTATGTTTACTTGACTTTTTTAAACCATTCGATTCAGTCAATCATTGTATTCTAACCCAGAAATTGATAAATCAGTTTAATTTTGGTAGCTCTGCAGCTAATCTCATCATTTCGTATTTAATAGATCATATTCAAGTCACTGAATGCGGATCTCGCAGCTCAGCAGTATTAAGAACTTATTCAGGAGTACCACAAGGATCAATATTAGGTCCTTTGTTGGCTAACAATATTTTTAAATTTAATCAAGACTTAGCTCGAATCAGTGCCTGGGCGGCTGAGAACAAACCTTTGTTAAACCCTTCTAAGTCCCAGAATATTGTTCTTTGCAATCGATACGTCGACACGTCCTCTTCTTGTTTTTAGATAACATCCCTATCGAATATACGGAAATAGTGAAATACTTGGGGATGCATGTTGACTATATGTTATCCTGGCATAAGCATATTGATATTACGGTTTCAAAAGTTTACCAACGATTAAGAACACTTTGGCGTCATGCAAGGTACACACTACGCCAACTCCGTCAACGTCTGGTCCGAGTGTTGCTTATTCCAATAATCACATATGGTGACTGTGTATATTGCAATTTTAATTCCTCATGTAGGAGAAAGTTTAATGTCGCATTTAATGTTTGTGCTCGGTATATATTCGGTCTACGGAGGTTAGATCACATATCTGCTTTTTCCTCACAAGTTTTGGGTTGTGATTTGAATAGTTATCTTAATCTTAGGATATGCATAATGATATATCAAATTTTAAATAATATGGCTCCGGACTACTTCAAGGATTATGTTGAACTTCTGTCATCTCGTCGAACCGAATTATTACTATTACCAAGGTTTTATACACTGTTTAGTACTCGAGCCTTTTTCATTCATGGTGTAAGAATTTGGTACTTTTCCTTGAGCTTGAAGGATTTCAGGATAGGGGATATGGATTACTTTGCTCAATGCTGACAATAATTAGGTTCACTTTTTTTTATAATATCTGTAGATGCATAATTTGTTTTTTTTTCTAGTATTCTTTTCTTTTTTTCAATTGTTGTTTCATATCTTTTATAGTTTAGTACTAGATATATATACACTCTCTTCTACTAGATACTTTATTTTTGCTTTGCCATAATACTTTTAATTATCATGTATTTTTCTTTTTACCAGAAGTATGAGTATGAGCTTTGTATCTCAACTCTGCTTTTTAAAAATGAATAAATAAATAAATAAACAAAAAAAATTTAATAAAATATTGACTAATAAAATTTTTATGATGATAGCGAGAAATAGGTCATTCGCGATATGATGATAAAGGAAGTAAAGAAAACTTGTTTATATGCTCTAAGCATTTTAACATGAGAATATTTAGTAAAACTTCGTAATTCATACAAATTATTTAAAAGTGTTTTTATGGTAATAAATATAGCGATAAAAATTTAATCTAATACGTGATAAGAACTTTGCTAACTGCCTTATTTTGATTAGCGATTCTTTTCCGCTTCAATTTACCACATCCATTAAAACTTTTACGAATATGTAAAAGTTTAAGAAGAAACTGAAAATTGTTCTGACATTTTTTGTAGCTTTAAGCATTTTCTTTTTCCCATAAACATGTTAAAAAAGATGCAGTGGTAAAGACAAGAACAACGAAAGGGCACCACATGAAGACGACGAGCTCACAAACAAAAAAACGTTTGTCTTAAAAGAAATTGCAGAACTTCGTACAAGTGAAATTGTTCTTCTCTTTTTAACCTTTCAGAACTTTTACAGCTTTCAACTCACCAGGACCCACAGATAAATATGTACGCTTGCCATTCCATCCTAAAGCACTGGAAATCCTTAAATTTTCGAAAGGACACTAAGTACCTAGGAATCATTGGGTTTTGTTTGATGGCGCTCATTAAAATTCCTCCTCGACATTTGAACTTGTACAAATGATTATTGCGAATTCTAATGGAGAGAAAATAATCAATAAAATTTTTTACTGCTTGAGTACTACAGCAAAGTAAAATGCCAATCAAAGGAAAACCTTTTTGCTGAACAATTAGTTCTGTCTAGGACTCTTTTGCAGCAATTTGAATTCCCATCAATTAAGATGGAAATCTTAGTCGTTTTTTGGATACCTTTTTGGCCTAGAGAATTGGCCTGTGTCAAAATAACAGGACAGGACCATGTCAATCTTTTGAAAAGATATTTTGATATTAATGTGGGTACTTGAAAAGAAAAGATTTATTTGTTTGATAACTCCAAATTACTGCTTTTTGTATATAAAAGTTGTCGGTTATTCCACTGGTACTTTGTGGCCTGAAGGTATCTGTTGTCCAAACCGAGGGATGCTCCGTTAGCCATTATTTTTATGATTTTTCTAAAGACGGAATAGTATAGTAGTAAAAACTAAAACGGTTATTTCACGATGACGGATCTAGATTTTACAGCTTTGCGAGTTCGCCCGATGCAAGGGGTTCGATTTTTGTCCAAATTGTTGAACAATAGTTTTGATCCCCAACTTTTTTATGATACGAGCCCAGCTTGTTTGGAATTTATATGTAGGTTGACTTAAATTGCAATCAAATATGGGATATTTGCTTTGAGGGACGATTTGTGGCTTTCAAGTTCAACACGAAATTGTTTAGAAGTTATATAGTATACTTTGAATGAGTCTAGGTGTGCAGGCAAGTCGAAGATTAGCCCAACTATCCATACTGAATTCAATGTTTTTTAAACTTTAAGGAACCAGCCGACCGACCGAGCATTGGTTTCTATTTAGGGTTCTAGCAGCATTTAATATGAAATTTAAGTAATAAGAGTAGAAAGTTGAATGTTTATGCTCGAAACCGAATTGAGACCCCTATGATAGATGATTTTCGTTTTACAACCATGTGTTACTTGTTGTTGTAGACGACGTTCACAAAAAATATGTCATTTTTTATTAAAGATGGTACCCAGAAAATTGATAGTTATCGGAGGTTGTAGATAATTTTGTACATCACTTGCTGTAGCATTCCCGCATTTACGCTGTTGAAACTCTCTCAATGGAAGAAAAGGTTAGTGATTTTTAGTTCTGGAGTTAAGAAGCTCAATTTCTTAAAAATCCACCAAGTTAGATCTGTAGAAGCTCAATGTCTGGTGTCAATTTATCTTAGCAACAGCTGAAGAGCTCATTACCTGATAAATTGGACATGTTGGAGCTAAAGAGCTCAATATCTGGCAAAAATAATACCTTGAGAGTTGGTTGTTAAACTCCAATTCATTATTGTCAGAAGCTCTACATTTATACTTTATGAAAAGTGCTTACTTTGCTAAAGCTTATACACAGTCTATTCCCATAAGAAACTTTCGTATTACAAAATTTATTGTATTTATCAAAATCGTTTGTCTCATTCATATTGCCAATATATTGAAGTCAATAAAAATACATTCGCATTGACGTCCTTGTAAACAAAAATAAAAATCGTTTAAATGCTTATGTTGCATTTCTTTTCTGTCCAAAGAGTGCTAAAGTGAAATGTCACAGAGTCATCGGTTGCGTCATCAAGCAATTACTTGAAAGTTCGCTGGGTAGTATACCAGAGAATGACGCTTTATCACGGTGTGACCTCATAATGGTGACCAGTGATAATCATATTACATTTAATTCTTTCGAAATTCTCTGCAATCCCAATACACAGCCCAGGCTTTGATCCGCTCAGCTTTCACCAGTTTGTATCGACTCTGTAACCCTACCGTAGCCTTGGAGCTATGATCAATTCGAGTTTAAAGTGCATAGATTATATCAACGTGCAATTGAGGAAAATCTAACCCGCTAAAACTAAGTAACGAGCTCTCACCAAAACCTTCGTGTCCTCTTAATAAAGCATATCAGGCCTAGGTGAAGTAAGCTTTTCAGTTAATCCACAGATAGGCACGCAGACCCAAACGTATCCAGCCTGCTCCGGGCAAAGGCCAGACAAGCGCACAGTTCGGTTGTCACCTTCCAGGCAGTACAGACATTCAGAGATGTCAACACACCTGTCTTAGATATGTGTGAAGCGAGCTGTGGCCAGTGATGAAGCCAACCATAATTCTGTATTGTCTCAATAGTCAGTGAACTTCCCATTGGACCCTTCAAGAAAAAGATTTGTACACCTGTAATTAATCAAGATTTCTAATGCTGATGCTTCATCCGCTTTGATGAAAGACTTGATGACTAAGACGGCAACGCTTAAAGCGTATTCGAATCAATGGAAGGGAGAACTAGAGCCGGACCTGCCTAGCAAGTCAGAACCCTCATTCCCCATAATCCCCGTATGCCCGGGAACCCACTGTAGAGAAACCTTGTTGTAGAAACACATGCTTATTCAAAGACGGCCTGCAGTCACCCATTAATGAGAGAATAGCAACGTATTTTCCCTTAACTTCCATATCAAGGGGTATTTGAGCTGCTATTGCGACGTCGAAGACAATAGTGTGCTTTCCAAGTGAGTAGGTACTGCAACCCCATTTCAGGTTCATGAAAATAAAAACCGTCACCCTCATTATTGAGAGAAACATCGGTGAACATTTTTAGAGCGGACCGGGGAAGGTTCGACAAGGCTCTTCCTTCAGCCCACGACTTTCTTTCAGGAAAATCCATAGAGGAGCGACGTTCAAAACGAGTTGCGCTATCATCGCATCAAACGGCATGCGCGACAAAGGATTTTCCCATTTCAGTCCATACGCCAATGAGCAAGGCGAAGAACCATTTCAGTTGTCCTTCCAACATCCCCATGAGGGCATCTACACACAGCCCTATTGGCATCTATTTGAATGACAAGATCTAGGGGTGGCCGGTTAAATAAGACCTTAAGGGCAGCAGTAGCCGTGGATCGCAAGGAGCTTGTAATTCTCGGGTAAGCAAGCTTTTGCAGGCCATCCAGGTTTCGGATTGCAGTCCCCACTTACGTCCATCCTCGTCTACTATACACAAGAACCATACATGAGCATGGATCTTACTATCGAGGTGTGCATCGAGTACGCATCACTCGGTTTCATGCCCCATGTGCAGCCAAAGGTTATCCTGCATTGGGCAAAGACCCCCATAGTCGCATTAACTTTTTCCTCTAAATACATCCTACACCTCAGCTTCGAGTCTATAGGTAAACACAGAGGTGCTTAACATTACTATTGTATTGGTTAAAACGAAAAGCTGGAGTCGGTGAGTGAAGATGTTTGGTCTTTTGAATAAATTTCTATGTTATCCAAGTCGAAAAAGATTTGTGGTATGGGTTCGTTTGCAGTAAAACAACTCCTGACACACAGTAAAATACTCCTGAAGGTTAGGTCAATGAGGATAGAACTGTCCTTTAAGGTGTTTTGGAAGGTAAATTATTTCTTCACTGTTCTTGAGTCAGGTTTGATTTTTTCAAGTCTCATGCTAAACTGCAGGGCAGTGAAGAATGTTTTTACTGTGATTGTATTAAACAATTTCTCTGACTTGATTGGTATTGTATAGTGGATAAGCTTATAGAGCTTCGTTAAGTACGATATCAACGCATTTCAATTACCAAAATTTAGGTTCGTCAATTTCTTAATTGCGTTAGAACACATTTTATTCTATTTCACTTTTCATAAACGTATAGTGGTTGCGCAACCGTTCATTTTTGTTTTTGCATATTTTTCCTCGCATCGTAATTGATTTTTTAATCTCTTTATATTCATTCGGCACGTGCACGTGAACGTGAAAATATGAATGATATCATAAAGTCCAAGTCCTATTCGATACAAATTTATATAAACGTTTTTTTAGTTGTTCCCGTTTCAATTTGTCCACCGTATTTTTTTCAATAATTTAAAATAATTGTCCTGAAAATAAGATTGTCGCTTCGTTTATGTGTAATTTTTACAACCGATTTCATCAGCTAACGTTTATATGTCACAATTAACGAAGGATTAAAGAGAGTTTTCATTGTAATCCAGGAGCATTAACAATCTCGAACAGCAATAGTTTGTGTTTGGCGATGATCATTTTACAAAACTGTATTCAAGAAGAATTTCCTGGGTATACCCGAGGCTTAGTTTTCCTATTCAATACATACACAACAATAACAACTTCAATTCGTTAATTTATTCATTTAAAATTTTTTCCTACTAAATGTTTAAAAAACCGCGGAATTTTCTCCCTCCGTGACGTTGGAATAAATAAAATAAAAACAAATTGCTTGCAGATTTTCCATTAACCAAAATTCTAAGCTCTTTACGACATTTTAGAAAAACGAACACAGACAAGAGCTTTCGTGGGAAGACTTTTAAATCGCTTTCAAGAACAATACTTCACTGGGTACCTATAAAGTGCAATTAGGCTCTTTGGCTTTAATACATCCCATCCCATTTGTAGAGCTCTGTTTGTCGCAACACCTGTGAAACACTTCCCTCTACATCGGCGCAATTTAGTTAATAGCGAAATCTAGTTACTTACGCGAAATGTTTATTTACTTAATTCCATAGGAAGGCGGTACGGGGGAACCGTAACGTAAACATAATCAAGTCAAGTTTACTGTCACAGCGTGCAAAACATCTTAATTGAGTTTTAGGATAAAGCTAAATAAATGGAAATTCCTGTTGTGTGTAAGTTACCCTGTAGGAAGAAGTTCTATCAAAGGAATGATTATCAAACATAACAGGAAGGGGGTGCAAAAATTCGTAAGGTGAATATTATCTGGCGCATATGTTTTGCTTCGTTAAATTTTCATGCATGTTTTTAAGGTTTTCTTCCGTTTCTAAGCTCTTCTTATAAGAAGAAAAATATCAGAAGGCAACAAGTTGTTTATTTATTTAAAAATATTCCCCTCATGCGGATGAACACAATGCGCTTCCAGGAAAATTTCATTCGAGTTTTCCCATAGAATTTGTGAAATTGTTAAATCTCTTTGTAGAGTTTTCATTTAAACGTTACCATTAAATTAATATTTATGTATCTTTGAAAACAACCTATGTATATGAAACGAGATCCTAACGATTTGCAGGAACTTACAGGATGTTCTTGATGTTACAGGAAGCGAGTGTATATTTAAATCCCGTAACAGCAGAACTCAAATTGTCAGGACTTTATTTGTTTATTAAACAAACATCGTTTTCTTTTCGAGTTTTTTTTTTTTTTTTTTGCGGATTTTCCTCTAAAAGCAAAAGTCATATTTATACGATTTTTAATTGCTGAAGCATAATGGGTATTATGCCGTTCAGATTGGGGCATTTATAGCGAATGAAACTCTTCACCACCCAAAAAGTATTTTCTTCTTTTAGAATCAATTCATTTGTATCCTGGAGTTTATAGACACTGAGGGGTTTTGAGATACTAAAAAATGCGTGTTGATTATATGTAAGCTCCAAAAGAAGTACATATGAGAGGTCTCGCGTGAGCAAAATCTCGCACTTACGTATTCTCGTAATGATCTTTGGCATCTTTCCAAAACGCTGTTCGATTTATATTTTTTTATGATGTTGTCTATGATGCAGTAGCTTAGGCTTGGCAGGAAAGGAAGAATGGGTAGGTAATTGAGGATTATTGGGTTCAGCTGAAGTGACGGTGTGCATTACGCTTGAATGTTTGCATAGCTGAGAGAGAAAACAGAGAATAACTAACTGTTCCACACGCTCGTACTATTCTGCTTATGAAGCCGCGAATCCTTTCACAGTAATGGCCCAATTTGACTTCAAGGGTGTTAGAGTGGGCTCGGGTTACAGCTCGTGTGGTGCGTATTGGAAGAATTCTACAACGGATCAGGTTAGAGATTTCGTCAAAGCAATTGCCATAGAAGTAGCGATAAAAGAAGGATAGACAAACGACATTACATCGGTGTTCCAGGGAAGCAATAGTTGTTATTGTTGGGTCAACTTTAATATGCCGAAATGTCTTCTTTTGAACTTTGTCAAACGCGGACAATGCCGTACGTCCAGCCCCTGCCCAAACATGCGAATTATATTCTAATGTAGGCCTGATATGAGACTTGAAGATTTGCGCCAAGTCTGATGGATTAAAATATTTCTTCCATCTTTGTAAGAAGGTCAGGCATTTCATCGCTTTTTTGGCAATACCAAAAACGTGATCGGAACAACTAAATTATTGGATGGCGAGTTCGAGATATCTACTCCATCGACGGAAATAGGTTTAGCGGGTATTCGATTACGTTTGAGTGATAACAGACAACATTATGTTTTGGAAGGATTAAACAAGACCCGATTCGCTCTATCCCAAGTGACTATTTGTTGTAAGGTCATAGTTTAGTAAAAATATGGCTTATAATATATGTCAATCAGCTATAAAGTCGAACGAGTACACGAAATCAAAGGTGCTATTCGTCTGCAAAACTATGAATATGATTGAAAGTGAGAGCTAGCAGATCATTAATAAAATTGAGGAAGAGAGTGTAGTGGAGAGAACAGAGCCTTGCGGTACACCGACATGGATTATAAAACGATCAGAAGTAACTCCATCCAATATAACTTGAATTTAACAACGGGAGAGAAAACTTTCAATTCATTTTAAGAAACGGGGGTCTAGACCTAATGCCCGAAGTTTAGCTAAAAGAGCAGGATGCCAGACTTTAGTGACGACCACTGGAGATGGCACGGCATAGTATTAATTTTCTAAATCTTCGGAAATTTATATATACAGATCGGTATCTAGATCAGTTACTAATTTCAATGGTATTGTGTACCGTTCTATTAATTCTGTCCTGACTTGTATTGAATTCCGGCAGTGATTGCTGGTTAGTTTCCACCAAAAAATTAACATTGAAAATTTTTAGCTTTCCGACTTATAATGTCTAAAAATTTTTTCTCTATTATTGACTAGTGTCTATCTGCCTTATTAAGGGTCTCACTAGCATAGGTAATGCGACCATCATAACCTGCCAACCTGCCGCTTAACAGACTTTGGAATAATTGAAAATGTTTATGTTCACGTATTTTTGAAAGGATACACTTTCCTGTGAGCTAGATCCTAATATCTTTACCTCATCAATTTGTTGCCCTGAATTTCGCCTTATCTATTTAGTTTAGTACAGAAATTATTAACACAAATGCACGTTACTAAGAGCGTGTACAGACGGATGACTTCAGTTTCCATTGTGTCGATATTGACGAAGTCAAGAAAGTTTTTCACTCAATCAAATCTATTGCAGTGGGTCCAGATAGAGTTCTTCCATAATTTTTCAAGATAGTGTACGCCTACCTCATATAAGGCATTCAGTCTTGCAAATATTAAATGTGTGCTTGACTACATCAGAATTTCTCATTTGTCAGATTGTCTGGACTGTACGGTACGGCCAATAGCTAAAACCAGCAATCCGAGGAACATCAGTGATTACAGGCCTATACGTGTAAAATGCTATCTTTCAAAGACTCAACAGGTGATTGCTGATGATCTCCTCTCGGAAATGCTACCTTTAAATTGTCGAGTACTTCACGGATCCTTTCTTGAGCGGATACTGCTTAGTCTATACATTAACGACATTTAAAAAAACATATGCAATGAGCTTTCTACCTGTCTATCACTCTCTCCATATCGTTAGTCCGACTATTCATTTTTATGTGAACGAAGTGGGTACTTCAACAAACGGCCAAGGGCTGATATTATGGAGAAGAGCTCTTATTCTTCCCGATGTCATTCAGGACTTTATCATTCATCTGTATGCAAACGATATACGACTCTATTTAAATAAGCCGATTGGTCCTATGGAAGATTATGTGTTGACTCCTCTCAACTCTGACTTGGGGTAAAAAGAGGGACCTTCGAAAACCACCTCATATTGAATTCAATCAATGGTGTTTTATAGATAATACCTCAATATAGACGGAATAATTCGAAAAGTCTATAGCGGCCTTTGGAGGCTGTGATTATCAGCTAGTATACTAACAAAGCTCGTACATTTAAAAATCATTAAAATGCTTTTATGCCAAATTTTATTCGCTCTTGCATAGTTTTCCTTCGTTTAGAATCTTATTTCGCTAGGAAATTGGAGGTCGCTTTTAATGATTGTACAAGAATTGGCTGAATATACTTGGATGTTTTCATGATGAGTTAGTTTTCCTGCATTACATTTAGAAATCTGAACATTTTATTTCCGCGAAATACAGATATTCCAAAATGGAGAGCTCTTACTTTCCTCGAGTAATACGTTAGTGGAATTCATTTCCTGCCAACTTCACTTTTGTGTCAATACTTATGCAAACGTCCATCACACAATCTAGGGTAGCACAAACATCAAAAAATAAACTCAATACGAGACTCATCCTGTTCTCTTATTGAATTTATATTTTCAAATAATCTCCAAGGTGTTGTTGAATCGCGGCAATAGAACAACTTTTCCAAATCTTTTATTTTATTGTAACTGACTCTTCTGAAATAAGTACTTGCATATCGTTCTCCTAGGCATATGGGCTGGTAAGCCTATAAAATGCAGCTAGCATGAGAAAGCCTAAACGAAACGAACCACTCTTTAAAATAGAGAGGCTACTGAAATAAATGTTCGTTGCATCTAACAAGCCGTGTTTCTCTCATATTATTAGAACTGCCCTCTGAACGGTGATAAACCGAAATGTCCCCCAGTGGAGCAACCAGATTACTAAACTCAGAGTAAAGGTGCCCAGGCTATGCAAAAAGACGAAAAGAACATCGGACTGGGAAGAATACAAGAAAGCCCTAACCGAGTATAACCAGGAAATTAGGAGATCCAAAAGGCGATAATGGCGGAAATTCACAGAAGGGATTAATGAAACAACTTTTTGTGCTAGAATTCACAATATGCTGTCCCCTAATATACTCAAACTATTAGAAAAATGTGATGGTAGCTGTGCAAGAACGAGGAGCAGATCGTTTTCGCAGACGATTATCGTCCCAGAAGAGAGGACTACCGGGTCGCTGCCAAAATCTTCAGACCGCACTCATTTAAGTGGGTCATAAAATTATTTAAACCATACAAAACGTCGAGTGAAGATGAAATTTTCCTCACTCTCCAATCATAATTAAAGCCTTTAGAGCAAACTTCGCTTTGGGGATATATTCCTAAAAAATGGAAAAAGTAAATGTGAGCCACATGTATACCTAAAGCAGGAGGCAACACTGATGCTAGTCCAGGTTGTCTATCAGCTTGGTTTCGTTTGTTCCTAAATCAATGGAGAAAATAGTGGAAAACTATATTAGAGACGGAGCGCTTAAAGAGTATCGTATGTACAAGTCTAAATCAATTTGCCTACCAAAATAGTAAATCAACAGAGTTAACTTTACTAAACCAATGGTATAGAAAAAACCAGTGGCAACAGGGAAATCGCAGTTTGTTCCTTTCTCGATATTTAAATAGTGTGTGACAACACATCTGTCAAGTCAATAATGGCTGCACTGGATAACCCATAACAGATGGATCCAGGCAACGCTCTCCAACGGGATGATTAAAATGCAGCTATTTGGTGAGACACAGAGAACTATACCACTAGAGGTTGTTCCTAAGGAGAAGTACTATCTCCACTGCTATGGTCAATGGTAGTTGACGACTTTCTGCTAGGTATTGAGTCGCAAGGTTATGCTGATGATTTTAGATTTAGATTTCTAGAAAGCTTCAAGAAGCCCTGAGTTTTGTTCAGGACTGTCGTGTGCTGTAAACAGGTTATCAGTAACCCCCAGCAAAACATCAATTATACATAGAGAGCTTTCTTCTACACTTTATGATGAGTATGTTCAAAGTATTCGTACGGAATTATTTAGTGACCCACGCATCTCTTTTAAGTTTATTCATCCTCAAAATAGCAACTTCAGTCATATGAACGATTCCCATAACGTTTCATTCACTATCCCTTCAATTTCAGAAGAGGATATACTCGATCATATTAATGGGCTTCCAAATGACTTCACAACTGGTCCTGATGGGATCCCTCCAGCCTTTTATAAGTCATGCTGCCTCGCCCTGGTAGCTCCGCTGAGAATTATCTTCTAAAAATTATTATCATACCTATCCACCAAAAAGGTAGTAAAAATGAAATTTCTAACTATAGACATATTGCAAAATTATCTTGCATGCCCAAATTATTCGAATCTATTATTTACTCTCAACTATCATCTTCCTGTAAGAATTTGCTCTCTTCAAACCAACGTGGGCTTATTTCGGGCAGGTCTACAACCACTAATTTGTTGGAATTTGTCTCGGATACCATTTGCGGGTTTGCAAAAGGCTATCAGACAGATTGTATTTATACAGACTTTAGTAAGGCGTTCGACAAGTTATCTCACTCCGTGATACTGTTTAAAATGGAAAAATCTGGGTTTCCCCCAATATTTCTAAAATGGACGGAGTCTTATTTAGATAACAGAACATACCAAATCTTATTCCGCCATTACATCTCTGGAGTATTGAAGGCTTCGTCTGGCGTACCACAAGGGAGTCACTTGGGTCCGTTGTTCTTTATTCTGTCTATTCACCACATTGTCACTGTTGTGAGGTACTGCAAGGTCTTGATTTATGCTGACGATGTTAAGCTTTTCGCTCAGATTAAATCTGTTAACGATTGTGAACAGGCACAGGGTGACCTTCAAAAATTTGACAATTGGTGCAAGAGCAATAATTTGGTACTCAATATCAACAAATGTGAGGTTATGACTTTCCATAGGAATCAGACACCAATCACTTATGATATGAGTTCTCGGATTCCTCGATTCGCCGTGTGGACTCTGTCTGTGACTTGGGTGTCAAATGTGACCGCAGATTGAATTTTATCTCCCATATAAACTACATAGCTTCAAAGAGTAGTTCTATGCTGGGCTTTATAAAACGTTGGTCCCGAGAGTTTTCAAATCCTACCATAACATTGCGTTTGTACACTTGCTTTGTGAGACCACTTCTTGAGTATGCTAGCCAGGTCTGGTCTCCATTTTACGGTACACACAGACACATCGACCGTATCGAGTCTGTTCAGCGGAACTTCCTGGAATAATTCTTTAATTATTCCACCCTATGAGGATCGGTTGAAGCTTTTGAATATGCACTCGCTTGAGAAACGTCGCTTGGTTGCCGATGTAACATTTGTGCATCAACTCTTAAACGCGAATATTGATTCTCTATTGTTACTTAACAAAATCTCTTTTCGTGAGAGTAGGCAAAATTTGAGAAGGCTACCTCTGTTGCATGTTAACTCCTCAAGGTCTAACTTTAGCATGTATGAACCTATTAATCGCATGTGTATTACTGTCGAAGTCCCTAAGCATGTTTAAAAAAAAACGCCTATTTAATATTTTGTTTTATTTAACTTTTTTAAATTGTCTTGTTCTATGTTGCATGTCATTTAATCCGGTGTTTGGTTTATGTTTAGTTTAACATACTAATACTAACACCGACTAAGTGATGAAATGCATGGCTTGTTAACCGTTTATTTATTAAACGTGTCCATGCAGCGAGCTTGTGTTAAGCTGGTTATGATAGTCAATATATTTGGACACAGTTCAAAAATGGGACCAATCGGGCAACTCCTTCGTAGGGTTGCCATACAAAAATTTCGTATTTTACTATATATTTGGGCACTGCCCGAGAACGCATCGACGTAGAGAGCTACACTGTCCCACTCATATGACTGTATGCATGTGCACACCTACCCACACACTCGCACACATACAGATACTTAGTGAAACCCTAAAGTACTGAATCGCGCGATCGAGTCTGATAATAGCTTAGATATTATGCATCTCTATACTACTACACCCCCACCCATCTAGGTATCTATATTACTGACGGGCTTCCCCTAGTACTTTTATAAGTCATACACAAACATACATAAACAGACAGGCGGACACTTCACAGACTGAGAAACGGACAGATGGATACACGTAAAACTTATTATTAATCGTGTGAGTTTAATCCATTTTGCCATACCATTATTAGAGTTATTTAAAAGCGTTCCAAATGCAATGAAAAAGTTACTAAACCCTATAATTTCACTTAAGGTATAAAGAGGACCGAAAGCTCGGGTTTCAATTTATTTATCAAAGTTCTGGAAACACTACTGTTAATGGAGTGTCTAGAATCCTGTCAAACGAGCTATTATGACATCCCCTTAACCCATAAAAACACCATTATTACTAGTCGTCCAAGGCTAGCAAAAACACTTCAAACAGAAAATTGACAGAGTGGCAATGGTGGGCATGTAGCATATACTGATTGCACAACATTTTACTATAAGAACGAAAATTGTCTTCCTTTCAATGTAATCCCTTCCGATTAAATAGAAAACAGGCGATAAATTGAGCATTTTATCAAATGTCTTAAAGAAAATTGCGTAAAATTTGTTAAATGATTACCATCTGCCCCCTATCGAGCTCAACCACATGAAATCGGCAGACAGAAACGTTCTTTTAAGAGCCTAACTCCAAAATGCTTGATAAACGAGCAAGAAAATGACAAGCTGGTTGATAGCAGAAAAAACAAAATGTAAGTCCTCTGGTTTGTTGAAGAAGAGCAATTGGCAAGGAAAGCGCCTGCGAGCTGTGATTCTTGGTACTATGATAAAACCCCTTTCCTTAATAACAACCAGCGAAAAGCATTTATCACTGACGTGGGGTGATTTATTACCCCCCGTATATACCCTTTGTAATGTGCATTTACTTGAAGATTCCTGAGACCAAAATGGATAAGCTGTGGGGATGTAATACATGAATGCCGTAGGAAGGAGCATCTATACATATACCCCTATTCCATAAATTAAGCTCTACGAAGTGGGCTTTATTTCGTATGGAAGGAAACACTTTGTGGGTTACTTCACTAAGAACTAGGCTATTTTCCTGCATGCATATTGTATTTAGGATAAAGGAAGCAATTGTGTAAACAAGCGGGGGCAACAGTTTAATTAAATATTTGTGTTAATCCTAACTATTCCGGATATCTTTGTACTTAAGTCCGGAAATGATAAAGGAAGGTTCTTCAAGATGATTAATTCTGTCTTGTTTTTCTGTTTTACCAGTACTGGAATGTAATCCCTATGAATATTTTGCCAGGATTATGTTTACGAATATCTTTTTCAAATTTTATGCTTATCAGGATTTTAAATCTTTTTCATAAGAATTCTTTTGGATTTCTGTCAATAAGATGAGTTACGGCTTGTCGAGTTGAGGAATAAATTTGATTCCCAATTTTCGAGCTAAACTCAATTTTCAACAAAAACTCTATTTTCAATTTATTTTTTTGCTAGGGTATAAGCATAATGAAAATAATATTCGAGATGAAAATTAAATAAAAGAAAATTTTTATTATCCTGAAAAGCTCCTTAAATTTCTTTTGTGATTGCTTTAGAATTTTCCACGCACACATTATCATACACATAAATTAATTGTTGTGGAGCTAAAAACTAAGTTTTAACTGATTAATTTCACTTTCTCTTTACTCTGATTTAATTAATCGGTATTTGGCTAGTTTGGAACACCTTATTGGTTATTAGGATAGTTGCCCACATAATGAGCTGTTCGTATATGATATCCACTATCTGTGTCCTATTAACTCGCCTCATAGATCACACCAAGGTTTCAGGAACTTTAATCTGATGAATTATGAGAAAATCTTTGGATGAGTATACTTTCAAATCTAATCAAATTTCTCCTGCGGTTGCTGACTTCGACATTGGTCATATGAAATAAGACGTACATTTTTCCTTTCACTACAGCAAAGTCAGCAGTCGAAGTCATAATTCTGATTAGGACTTAATGTATACTCATCCTTTGAAATGCGAACGAATGTCTATATCTCCTATCTTATCTGCGTTAAGTTCCTCAGGCTTGGATGTCAGATACCAAGTGAGTTTAGAGTTGGCGAAGAGTGAGATATCTTGTTACGATCAGCTCATTATTAGGGTAGCTCCGAGCCAGGTAATCTCCAATCCAAGGGGGAGCACTATAAATCCGCGCTTGGATAGTTACAGGAGTGCTTAGTAAATAATATACGAAATTCAAATGCAGTGAAATCTTTCTATGGCGGACAGGCATTGGACTACGAAAAATTGTCCATACAGTGGGTTGTCCGTTATTAAAGCAGTCAAAATAATAACATAAAAAATTATATGCAGTATTCGTATATATGTAAATATTTCCTAGAAGTAATCACATTTTCGTAATGTTTTCCGTAAATTTAAAATTATCTTAAGAGCCTCGTGATATGCTGTTTTTAGAACAAAATTTTGCTAGAACTGACATGCACTTGCAGTTTTAAGGTTATAAATCACTGGAGAAGCATTTATTTCCCCAAATAAGGTTTACTAGCTAATCCCTAAGGCAACAAGTGAGCTCGTGAAGAGGCTAGAATTCCTAGGGGAGGACACAATAGATCAATTCTAGTCATGGTGATCGCAGGATTCTAGTAGCCTTGTTGCCTTACTTTTAACCTTAACCTTTACCTTATAATCATATCACTTCTTGCGTACTTATTAAATTAGGACAGCAGAATTAGAACAATCGAATAGTGCTAAAGATAGCTGACACATGATTGGCACTTAAACTTAATAAGTAAGAGTGAAAACGACAATAATTTTCCTCACTAGGATTTCGCTCCAAACTACATACAGTTTTACATGAAAATATTATTGCAAAACGTGTTTCTCTTTTCAAATGCACGGATATATATATTTTTTAATATTATTTGTTTTTTAGAACATGTATCTATTCCCTTTTAAAGGGTAATCAAACAAAAACTTATGACAGGAAATTCGATCAAAACTAAGACTAGACCTCTGCTCTAAATTGAGGTATACACGAAAATGTTCTAAAATAGTGCTAAGAAAACCAGTTTTTAGTACGGTGTATCGCGTGTGTATCATCGTGTGTCACCGGACTTTGCTGCCTCAAGAATGTGTATCAACCATGTATAAACTACGTGTACCATGGGCTGATACACATTCGATACAAAAACCGATTTTAAGTCGTGTCTAGTCTCGAGTGTGTATCATCGTGTATCACGGGACTAACCAAATGAATACGAATCCTGAAACAAAAGCTCTCAACTGAGTGATAATTGAATATGTTGCTGTGCCGTGGTGATAAAATCGTATCAGCCTGCCTACAGATTCGAGTCCCGGCCGCACATACACTATTGCAACTATTACTCAGCTGAGAGTTATTGAGCATAAAATGGTAAGGTTACTTTTTAATCAAAACTATTTTATTATTTTGTTAAGTAAGTTTATAGTAACTGTAGCCTTTGAGATGGTAAGAAGCCAAGCTTAAAATGACTAGAAGACTATATTCCTGTATGGACAGTAGTTTAGGCTACATGTTAACATGTTAATGTCTGGTACTTTTGTTATAAGTATCAATATAGAACATTTTAGAGAATGGATTTGCACGCCCACATATAGACTTCTGTTTTATGGCTTGGGAAGTATTCTCGAGGGTTTACTTGACTTAATTCGCTTACCTGTTGTTCTTTCTTCAATGTATATACCCAACTTGCAGATTTTTCGGTATTTTTCTCGGTCTGCTCATCTGTCATGGTATTTTCTCTGTACAAAACCAGGTCCTTGGTCGGGCACCAATTTTATGCAACGTCGAGTCGAGTATTGCAGTGAGTAGTCAAGAGAATTCCCATTGTTTTAATCCCACGACGTTGGAAAAGAAATGAGAACACCGTGAATGCTCTTATTTGAATTCAACCTTTTATTCTGTACATCTAAAGTAGCTGTTCAAACCAACATTAAATAGCCACCTGAAAATTAAATCATTCAAAAGATTTTAATTCCACGTATTTCTTATTATTGAAACTAGGTTGGGAACGAAACTACATATACCTACCTACAAGCTCGTCGATAAAGCAGTTTTTTAGTGGAGACAACAATCGACACATGATCGCTACATTCCACATTACAAAATTTCGACACGATCGACAGAATTCAACAGGCTTTTAATTGAAATTAAAATGTATATTATTAGCAAATTATTACTTAGCTTTAAAAGCATAAAACATTTTAGTATTAACTAAAAATAATTTAGAAATAGCCATATTGTGTATGTATAGGTATATTCTATTAGTTCAGTTAATACGTTGTACGTACTAAGCATAGCTGCTAAGGTCAATGCACTCGTCTGACCTACGCACAGCTGTTAAGGTCAACGGACTTTCTGTTGCTACCTACGCACAGCTGCTAAGGTCAATGTACTTTGGTTGTTATGCGCAAGGTAAAATAATTTGTTGGTGCCGTGCGCAGTTGAGAGGCAATATAAGTCGCAGGCCAACTTGAATCTTTCTCTTTTAGTATCCAGCTTCTATAGAGTGCGCATCATTTTGGAATTCGACTTGGCTAGTGTAATCAAATATAATTATTAACAAATTAACTTTATCTTGGGTAACGACTGAGATAAAGATATTTATTCTGGGTCTCGACTGGAATAAATTCTAATAACATAACACCTTTATCTTGGGTAACGACTGAGATAAAGATATTTATTCTGGGTCTCGACTGGAATAAATTCTACTAACATAACAATTTTATCTTGGGTAACGACTGAGATAAAGATATTTATTCTGGGTCTCGACTGGAATAAATACTACTAACATAATAACTTTATCTTGGGTACCGACTGAGATAAAGATATTTATTCTGGGTCTCGACTGGAATAAAATTTACTAACCTAATAACTTTATCTTGGGTAGCGACTGAGATAAAGATATTTATTCTGGGTCTCGACTGGGATAAATCTTACTAATAACAACTTTATCTTGGGTACCGACTGAGATAAAGATATTTATTCTGGGTCTCGACTGGAATAAAATTTACTAACCTAATAACTTTATCTTGGGTAACGACTGAGATAAAGATATTTATTCTGGGTCTCGACTGGAATAAATTTTACTAACTCAACAACTTTATCTTGGGTACCGACTGAGATAAAGATAGTTATTCTGGGTAGCGACTAGAATAACATAGACTAACTCAAACCTTTATCTTGGGTCTCGACTGAGATAAAGATAGTTATTCCGGGTAGCGACTAGAATAACACTCACTAATCTCAAACCTTTATCTTGGGTCTCGACTGAGATAAAGATATTTATTCTGGGTACCGACTAGAATAAACACGACTAATACAACTTTGCTTTGGGTCTCGACCGAAGTAAAGTATCTTGTTCCGGGGAACGACTAGAACAAGATAATCACTAACTATTTAATTACCAACGCCATAAAGTCGATTCCATAGTTTTTATACTGGTGAGTACATCTTTGATTAATCATATATTATATTTCATATTGATTAATATATTTATATACCTATATATATACATATAGTGCCATTGGTCAAAGTAGCCACAACTTTGACTGTATTATATTGAAATTATTATTGTGTAGTGAGTAAGCGATTTTTTTGAATATATTGAAGTTTAGTTCTTAAGTGTGAAATTGAATTCCGCTAATTTTAGTTCTAGTTGTAATGTTGTACTTAAGTTTTACGTGCGTACAATAAACCACTGGATGTAAAATATTCCCCGGCGTTATTATTTACAGTCCACATCCTTCTCTATATTTTTTCTTGAGTGTTCTCATTGGGCAGAACAGTAGCTGTACAAGCGTTGCCCTATTCTAACAAGACTGAATTTTACTCATATATACTCATATTATAGTTCACTTAATGTGTTATATTAATACTGGGAATTGGGATATGTACGTCGGACCATCCACACACGAACCGAGAATACGTCGCGTCGTACCGTATCACCAGAGGAAGCGTTAGCCCGAGAGAAATTTATGTAACGTCGGACCACATAGAAGCAAGAAAATTTCGTAGTGTTAGCACGAGGGTCGGGACAGGAAAAATGTACAACATCAGACCACGTAAGTAGAAGATACAATTTTGCGCTAGAACATGGAAAATGGGACCGGTCGAGTTGCTGGAACGCAACTGACGAATTTTGCACTGATCACTGACTTATTTATAGGACGGCGGCATGTAGCTCCCTCAGCGGGTGGTACTGGAAAATGGGCTGGGATGATCTACGCAATGGGGAAAATCATATGAAGGATTGTGGTATGCAATATGTATATATGGCGTACACATTTGACGTAACCCAGCGCTTAATGAAAAGTCTCGGCACTTCATGAAATGTAGGCAGATAGTGCATGAGTTGCGCTTAATGACTTTTTACATGATGATCTGAAATTTTCAGTCGCTTCACTTACGCCGATAGTGTAATACCAACCGACATAACCGAATGCTAGAAGAGGTATATGATTGGTGAAAGAGGAGGTTGCGCCCAGACTTGCGAGATAGCCCCACACACACACACAGGCACGCCGGCGTAAAGGCTTCTAGTATTTCATGAAGTGACTAAAAATTTCAGAAACATCATGTAAAAAATTATTAAGCGCATACTATTATACTATCTGGCTACATTTCATTAAGTGCCTAGACTTTTCGTGAAGTGCTGAGTTACATCAAGTGTCTACGACATATAGATATGGAGAGGTCTGTATACAAAACTTTGCTTTG
The DNA here is from genome assembly GCA_963924295.1 of Dioctria rufipes. Lineage (NCBI taxonomy): Eukaryota > Metazoa > Arthropoda > Insecta > Diptera > Asilidae > Dioctria > Dioctria rufipes. Next base: position 175,536,075 of record OZ002742.1, on the reverse strand, counting down.
CTTTAATAATGTAAGCTCTTACGAGTGTGAATGGTATAGAGTTTACCATGCCTATGTGATGTCGTTACAAACTGGATGCCGGTAATGCTGTTATAGCTGTATCCTTAGATTTTAAACAGGCTTTTGAGACCTTAGGCAGACAAATCTTAGTACCGAACTTGCAATGTATGGAATAGAGGAAGCGGAATATAAGTGGTTTGAATCGTATCTGTCAGAATTATCGCAGAGAACTAAGGTGAATAACGTGCTCTCAGAATCAATCGAACATAATCCTGGTATAACATAGGGTTCAGTTCTGGGCACTATTCTATTTCTATTTTATATTAAAGATGTTACGGATGTGATTAGTTATAGTAAGTTGTCATTATTCGCGGTTGAGACTTTAAAATTTATAAGCGGTAAGAACATTCACAGTATGTGTACTAATTTAAATGCAGACTTAAAAAGCGTTAACAACTGGTTAAAGATGAATAAATTAAGGTTGAGTCTTAAGTGTTGATAACATTTCTCTACGTATAGATGGAATTAATGTTGAATGTCTGGTTAATCTTAAATGGATTGGTATTATATTAGTGAAGTTTAAAGACTATATATGTGACAAAAACGCAATTTTCACAAAAATAGGAAGTATGTTAAGTATGAGGAATGAAACTATGTTGTATAATGCATTGGTTTTACTACACTTTCAATATTGACAACACTCTTATAGGAGAGCTCGAATGTTTTCAACTATTGCAAGACAAAGCTAAGCGTATGATATTAAAATGTAATTTGTGCACTCCGATCCAGAAAATGTTGGAGACCCCATAGTGGATGAATGTAAAGCAGCGATTAACATATAATGCAATGGTTTTCATCTTTAAAATCAACTATAATTTACTTTCGGCTTACTTAAGTGCTAATGTTGTGTAGTATCTGAAACACAGCCATACAATTTAAGGCAAAATTATAATTTCACGCTAGGACGATGGAACAAAAGCAACATACAAAATTCTTTAATGTCTATCAGACTACAGTACCATACTACAATAATTTCAAGTACTTCAATAATAAGCTAAAACTAACTGAATTTATTAAAAATAATTATACTTATATTTAATTGTTTATATTAGCGGCTAATTTAATTAAATTAAATTAAGTCTAAATAACTAAAAATTATGGATGAATGAAATATTATTTATAAAGTTTATTGAAAATAATAAAATAATATTACTACGACTAAAAAACTAAAAATTAAAACTGCTAGTAACTGGAACCTCTTTTAAATTTGCTTCCGATGATTTTTATGATTATAGAGCCAATTGCGATTCGAATTCTCAATTTGTAAATTAAACTTGTATAAGCAACTTTTTTTCATTTGTTTTAGCCTTCGCTCTTTCGACTATTTTGGGATTCAAATTTGGTGGTTTCCTATGGATACCTAAAAACCTCCCTACAGATTCTAATAGTGCCGATATTTCTACATCTTACTAGATAATTTTAGCTAAATTTCACAAATTAAAAATTCTTATTGCAGACATATAAGTGAAGTCATAAAAGAATTTTTCTTGTAAACAAATTAAAGAAGAAAAAAAAATGTACCTGAATTCGTATAAACGATTTTACTCAGAAGTACAGTTTATTACGCTCGTTTTCACAGTATTTTACATAGGTACATACCTACCTCAGTTACAACACATGAGTTACGTATCAGAATTGAAGAGCTTTACTTTCTTCCTTTAGGCTTCATACGCTATAAGCACTCACATTTATGGAGATTTTTATAACAAGACCATCATGATGCTGAGCAATATTAGATGACTGGGAGGTAAAATTTCAGCAGGATATCAAGAAATTGATCTTAACAAGTTGAAGTCGTTATGGTAAAGTTTAGAATTTATCACAGCAGGTGGTAGTTTACCAGATAAATTGTTTATATCACTTTAAATTTATCTTAAATTTGCGTGAATTTGTATGGTATTCGACTCGTGTTTATATATATATATTATAGGAGAATTAATTATTATTACTGAGGATCCAATAGTGAAATATACCAAGCATTTTTAGTTTCTTGATGAAGTCAAAAAAAGACAATCGTCTTATCCTTCCTCTATAGTGATAAATGTTGAAAATTTTAATATCAACTTTTAATTTTGTCCTTCGTTCTCTACTACTGAACACACAAAAATCACAATCCCACCATTCCACTAACAAAAAAATATATCTACCTCTTGCGGGGTTAGTCTAGAGATATAAATAATCATCTTAAGCATTAACATTAAAACTAGTAGCGTCATCTAAATGTCAAAACAATTATTTGGTATTGATAAGTCTGAATGCACCCATACTGAATGAAAAAAGAAATCTTTCTTATGTGGTTTGGTAGACTGAAAATCGGCAAACTCTCATTCATTTGATTTCCGGACATCGATGGAACAAGTTTCCAATTTTATTATATTTTAATTATTTCCAATTGAATTTATCTGGTATTGTAGTTGAGTTAGTAGCAGAAATTGAATAAGTAGAGTGTACAGTTCACAATAAAAACTTCGCATTATGATTGGATAATTGTTGCCTTTTTGCAAGGGTGTCTATCACACTCTTTAATTTTGAAAGTACGTAAAAAAAAACTGCTCATATAAGGATAATCTAAAACGAAACCACATATGAACTGTTTTTTTTTACGTAAATTTTCAAAACTAGCGAGTTTGGTTCAGAAATATTTGACAGTTATATTTCTCCGATTATTCCGCGTCCAACGAGTGCTCATTCTTCAAAATCGGTCATAAAAAATTTTAATGAAATTTTCGTGATTTTTTTCATCAAAAATATTTTTTGACGGGGAAGGGTTTATTTTAAAGACAAAAGGAAAAAAAATTTTTGTGAAAAGGAACTTCCAAAACAAATCCCTAGTTTTTAAAATAGCAAAAAAAAATTCCTCATGAAATAAGGTCACTTGAAACCAAGCCACACAAGAACGTTTCTTTACCATATTTTTGAAAGTAGGAGAAATGGCCGATAGTTGCAACAGGGGCAACTTGAAACAGTCCGATTTTAGCTGCTTGGAAACAATTTCAACGAAAAGTCGTAGTACGCCCATGTCAAGCTTCTCTCTTATATGTTTCATTCAATGTACTTATTCATTTTTCTCACAGACGGAGAACTTTTTTTTGGAATAATTTTGTAAAAATTGTCTGGAAAGTTCTTGTTACACATTATTACAGTCTAATATGTAATTTATGGCTTAGTGTTGCACGAGAATGTATAGACGCAGTGCCCAGTTGGAAATGGGAGCATGCTACCTTGAATGGTACTATCTTTCCTTGGAAGGTTTGAAGGCATGACGCTTTTTATGTTACTTCATATATTTTTAGGTAGGTATACCTGCCGGAGTGAATTCGGCTTCTTCCTCGTCTACTTCTTGAAAAGTGATTCAGAAGGCATCATTAAGAAGGACCTACGAATTCTTCTCAGGAAGTTATTCAGAAGGCATCATGAAGAAGGACCTACGAATTCTTCTCAGGAAGTGATTCAGAAGGCATCATGAAGAAGGACCTACGAATGCTTCTCAAAAAGTAATTCAGAAGACATCATGAAGAAGTAATTCATAAAGAAGACTCCACGCATAATTCCTAAAAAGTAATTTGTAAGGAGGGATAAGAAATGGTTTTTGGACCATTCAAAAGACGAATTAATGTCAATGGACAGAGGCGGTTTATTTTACACTATGAAATCCTTTGTTTGTTTACAGTGATTATTTATTGTTACAATAAATAATTATTTATAAGCCTTCCATTCAGTTACCTCAGACGTTTTGTATATCTTTATGGTTACTTATTTTTCATGGTTTTTGTTCTTAATTTCTTACCTTAGCTATTACAATTTTTTTTTTTACAATTCGTATTTCTTTTTTGTTGCTCAATCAGCTCCGTACCCCACTCGTCTCAGGAGTTATAAGGGTCTAAAATAAAAATTTAGGATTTACTTAACTTTTTTTAATTTGACCTCTATTATTTTTGCAAAAAGGTCATTAACATAACTTTTTTTTTTTAAAGTGTAAACTTTAGATTTTCCAATTTAATTTGACCTATTACACCCTATGTAATAAGTGTAGCCCTATAAGAGTTATTAGCTCTTAACTTATTCTCAAACCTTTTTTCAAACCTATACTCAACGATTATTTGTTCCTTTAGCACGTAATTAAAAAAAATATCGTCTAATTTCGGTGTGACCTGAATAGGTTATGAGTTATTAACTGTTTAACTGTATTACTTCAAATGAAAGAGGAGAGTCTACAGTTTACAGTTTTTATAAAAAAAAGTTATGTTAACGACCTTTAAGCAAAAATAATAGAAGTCAAATTAAAACAAAAGTAAAAAAATCCCAAATTTTTAGTTTAGACAACCATAATTCTTGATGGGAGAGGAGTATGAGGCTAGTTGAGCAGTTGTTGGAAAGGCTATGAAGTTCTGCATACAGTGACCATACGCCCTGTAGTTTTCATAATGTAGGGTGTTATGTGAAAATCTAGCTTTTTTTCTTAATCACCTTGTAACTCCCAAACGGTTGATGTGGAACCCCCCTGCAACTAGGTATATAATATAAAAATTCTTGCAAAATCGGCCGAAAATTTTTAAAGAAAACGTAATAAAAGTTAAATTTCCATACTTTTCGATTAAATGATCTGCCTTTTGTAGTAAGCAACAATTGACAACAATTGATTAACAATCACTTCACTTTTGTGAGAATTCACTTCACAACTGTATTCTAAAAAAACTTTCAGAAAATGAGAATTTTTACAAGAATTTTGCCACGCACTAATGAATCTATCATAATACAAAAAAATTTCGGTTATGGGAAATTATTGTTATTATCTGCATGATCCATCACTTGTGCCTTACCCAAAATGCGAGGGAATTATTATAATTTCGAATATCTTCCAGTTGCATCCCTTATGCCTTGTCAGGAATATTATGTTTGACAAAATATCATGCTTATAGTACGAAAACTGTTCGGAATTAGAGATTATTTGTGATATATCAATTGTGCCTTACCCAGAATGTTAGAGAATAATTATTGTTTGGATTTCATAATGGTTTCAGTCGAACAGGTTGAAGACGTCAGAAGAGGGTGAAGATGACTAAGAAGATAGTCCGACAGTAATTTATTAATAATTTAGTAGACTATTAAACAAACACAAGTATTAAATGCAACATTAATTTTCCTTCGACTGACACCATCTATTGGCCGCATGTTTCCACGAAGCCTTCAATGCTCCATAGATTCTACCAACAATGGCATTGATGTGATCATGCCAAGTGCAATTATTAATGAAAATGACACCGATATTATTAACTCGGGAAGTAAAAGCTATTTTATTACCATTTAACACAATAGGTGGTAGGTTAGATTTCTCAAAATTATTATGGTAAATTAGTAGTGCTTGTGATTTATTTGAATTTAATATGAGTTTGTTATCGAGAAACCAACGACTTATGTTGACTAAATCACAAGCTAATCTCATTAATGCAGCGCAAAACATTATTAAAATTTCCATACACCTAATAGTAGTTGTACATCTTCAGCATATACATTGTATTCCAAAGTCAATTTTTGTTTCCGCTGCATTTGACCTTCATTACAAGCCTCTCCATCCATAAAGCATACAGAAGGCGAGCACTTAAGTAAACAACTCTCAATATATTTATGTACAGAGCTTTGCATATATATATATATCCAATGATCAGAGAGTGTAAAATGGTTTGAACCAGTCAGCCGCACTGATTTCCATCGCCTGCCGTTGGTAGCCAGTGCTATAAAAGACAGACCAGCAGACCGCAGAAATCAGCCTATAATCAATGTCAGGGACGGACTCACAACCCAGACAAAACTACTCATGTACAAGCAACTAATAAGGCCTGTCATCACTTATTGCTTTCCCATATGGCATACAATCTCCCCCACTTATATGAACCGCCTTAGCAAGCTCGAAAGAAAGATTCTTAGAGCTTGCACAGGACTCCATAGAAGAGCCAACGGAAAATACTGCCGCAACGAAGTATTGTACGAGGCAGCCAATATAACTCCTATCAAGGAATATATGTTCGGTCAAACCGAAAAACAAGTCGAGAAAATACCTATCCATTCAAACCCACTCATAAGCAACTTGCCGGATCTTCTAATACCGGCAAATTTCAAATACCTGTCATCCTTGCTCTTGGGTAAATCTGATGCTAGAAACATCTACCTCCACGAAGGTAGAACTAGTTTCTATGACACCAAAGGAGATTACTACAGGGGGTAATTCCAAATAACCTCAAGAACCCGGGAACAACAAACTCTTGCGAGAAAGTCATTAACTACAGCTGATGTGGCGCAGCAGCTGTAAGGAAAAGAACTAACAACAACACGAGAGGTGATAAAAACCAAACCAAGGATCAAAAAGAGGAAAAAAGCAAAACATCTAATCGAACTGAGGGCTGACTTGACTTGACTTGACGTAGAAATCAGTTGATCTAAACGGGTGGACCGAACAAAATCTGGTACTGCGATACTTGCAAGATCAAATCTTCCTTGAGAGTGAGCATCTGTCTAAGAATTGGTTAGTAGTTAGATAAGCTCAAATATAAAGGGCTTTCCAAAAAGAGGTGTTATTTTAATTAGCCCGCTATTTCGGTAGATGTCACTTTTGGAGCTGTCATTTTTTGACATTTGACAAGTAGAACAACGCATTGAAATTATTAAAATTCACTGTAAAAATGGTGAAAATGTGGCAGAGACAGTTCGTAAAACTCGAACATTTTTGGGTCGTCGTGAAGCACCTTGTCGGACCGCAATACAGAAATTGGTAGAAAAATATATAGAATAAAACCCGTGCACGTCGCTCAAGAACAGCCGAGAATATCGCTGCTTAGCCGAAAGTGTTGAAGAAAACCCAGGTTTGTCCATTCCTCGTCGTTCTTTGGAATTAGGCATTCCACAAACGTCATTACACCGTATTTTGCATAAAGATTTGGGTCTTAAGGCTTATAAAGTTCAGTTAACACAAGAACTTAAGCCGGCTGATCATCAACAACGTCGAGTCTTTGCTGATTGGGTCCTTGAAATGCATGAAAATGATCCCGAATTCCATCGAAAACTCATCTTGATTGATGAGGCCCATTTCCACCTCGATGGCTTCGTCAACAAACAAAATTGTCGCATCTGGGGCTCGGAAAACCCAAGAGTTATTGTTGAAAAGCCTCTCTATCCTCAAAGTGTGACTGTTTGGGGCGGTTTATGTCCCGCGGGGTCATTGGACCTTACTTTTTCAAAAATGAGGCTGGAGCAACAGTTACGGTGAATGCATTGCGCTATCGACAGATGATTAATGACTTTTCATGGCCGGAATTGGATGGTATTGATCTGGACAACGTTTACTTTCAACAAGACGGCGCTACGTGCCATACAAGCAATGAAACCATTGATCTTTTACGGGAAAAGTTTCCGGACCGTGTTATCTCTCGAAGAGGTGATCACAATTGGCCACCGAGATCTTGTGACTTAACACCTTGCGACTTCTTCCTTTGGGGCCACGTGAGAAGGTCTACGCCAACAGCCCAGCGTCGATTCAAGACCTCAAAGATGGAATTCGTGAGGCTATCGAGGACATAGGGCAGCCACTTTGCGATTTGGTTATGGAAAATTTCATGAAAAGGATATGGTCCTGTAGGCGTGGTCGTGGTAATCATTTGGCTGATGTTATTTTCCATTATTAACGGCATACCTTTCTCTTTATAATGAAATAAAGATCCGATCATTTATCTCAAAAAAGTGGCATTTTTCTTTGAATATCAAAATAACACCTCTTATTGGAAAACCCTTTATTAAGGTTTAAATTATATTAATAAATAACCATTTGGAGATCAAATACATTCACGTCTTCTCATTTAAATTCATCGTTGGACAGTACATTCACCCTGGCTTGACTCTAGAGCTAACCCACCCGTAGTCCAACCACGTTACAACAAACATATGTAGTTGGATATATATGCTTACGCACTCTAACGAGTCATTAATATAAATGCAAAATAACAGGGAGCCTAAAATGGAGCCTTGTAGAACACCAGCAAAAAATAGGACTTGGCTGAGAAAATCTAGAGCCACAAAAACAAAAAACCTGTCGTTTGTTAGAAAGTTAGGTAAAAATTAGTTTAACAGCAGATATGCAGAAACCATGTTGAAAAGCAAGTTTTCCACATAAAATAGAGAAGGTAACAGAATGAAACGCTTTGGAAAAGTCAAAAAGAGTGTACACTGTATGCGAGATCTCACTCAATAATAGCAACGCAGAAATAGTACTAGACTTTGTTCGGATACCGAACTGCATTGAACTAAGTACGTTATTTCTATTCATAAAACTAACAATCTATTTATGAAGAAAACGAACCCGAGAAAAAATTCTTAATTTGATGATAAAAAAAATTTATATAAAAATAAATTATATAAATTTCACATTCATAAGCGAGCTAAAACGCATATATGTAAGTCAAGTTATATACATACTCAAATTTCACGCAAAATTATAGTCTGAGATGAATTTCGGCAGGCAGAGATTGCATAATGCTCACATTAAAGAGATTTGCTACTCTTTATAAAATTTAATTAAGAAAAGTTATAGAAAATTTCAAACCTTAATAAATAATTTTTTTTTAAGTAATAAATAATAAAATCCAAAAATTTTCACATCTAAATGAAATTAAGACTCCCAAGCTACAACAATTTTACAAGATCAACTGAGGACTTTCAGAAAATCTCAAGTGTCTCCCTGGAGGACACATTTAACGTGAAAGTGGTAACTGTCCCAAAAGAATGCCTAAAAGGCCATGCCTAAAATGTTAATTTCATTTTGCATGGAAAATTTTATGCGAAAAACTTTAGCTTCGAGTCTTTGCTATATATTATTCCGCGCGTTTGGCTCGCAGAGAATAAATATAACTAATTGGAAAAAATTTAATAAAAAAGTTAAGAGTGGCATGTTGCTTGGGCAATATAATGGACGAGGCTGAAGTAATATGGCAAAGCGTTTTAAATAATTTAGAAAGGCCTCTTGTCTCGATTCTTTAGTTTACTCAGGAATTTTCTGAAATTGTCTTCTGCAGATCAAAAGAGATATAGGCACTTGGACATATCGATGTAAATTGTTTTCTAACCGCTTTTTTATCTAGACTTTTCCATTTCATTGGGTACCTAGGTACTACAAGATGATGACGACGACGACGACGACGACGACGATGATTATTATTATTTGATAGGCGGAAGCTTTTGAGTATGGGGGAAAAGCTATGTGTTCGTTCATGTAGACCAACGAACGTCACGTTCAAGACGGTGTGTCTTTTTTTATTCATGACATAGAATCCCAAATGTATAAGCCTTAGGGAGTTAGGTTCATCACGAACCAATTCAAAATTCATAAAACTCTATGCAGAAAGGAATATTTCCAAGAATTATTATCACACTTTGCTTCTCAATGAAAGAAGTCATCACAATAAGAACACCCTAACCACCCTAACGCTCTCTATATTTTGCCGAATGTGATGGTAATTTTACCGTGCTGCGCTGAAAAGAATCGAAAGGGAGAAAGTCGCATTTTTCATTTGTCGTTTTTGTGTTTGTTTGTTTTACTCCTTCCGAAAATGGAAACACATTTCTGAACATTGTTCAGAAAAGTAATTGAACTGTTAATAATAATCTTTCGTTTTTCGTATTCTGTAAGGGATGCCACTGGTGCAATAGACAAACTTTTGAGCAACGTTCTCTGTTCTAGCTCAGGCTAATATTTACTGTTGTTATGAGTAATAAAATGAGAGAATTTATATCGGCAATCGATATTAGCCTAATTCCTAATTCTAAAACTCTGAATCTAATATTGTAAGTCAGCACGAGTTATAATGTACGCTCCCATTTTCATCAGCATCCCCAGAACTAATCTGAATCACAGGCACAGGAAAATGCTTTCATGTGGCTACAATTAATCCTTTTGAGTCTATAAAAAAGCATAATAAAAAGATGACAATTTAAAAAAAAAAATGTAGGTCAATTTTTCAACTTTTAATTATTTTGCAAGTGATTCGAAAGAAACCTTGTTTAAGAAGGTAAAGGCGATTTCATCGATTCAAGTGTGCACGTGGCTCTATTCTAGCTACTGAGGGTGAAAACAACTAAACACATTCCGAAATAAATTAAAATCTCTTCAAAGGTAAGAAATGTCCAAAGGAAAATAACGAAAATAAGGGAAAAAATTTAGGGCGTGTGGGTGAAGCACCCTCAAACGACATTCCCAAATAGTCTTGCTAGTTTTTCTTATATGAAAGGTCATAGTGAAGTGATGGCGTCAAATTACCTCTCGTCGGAATCTTTTGTGACAAAATCATCTTATTTTAATTAACCCAGTCACGTTTAGCTCTATTAAGAAGAGCGAGACGAAAATAAGATGAGAGCCATTTTTTGTTTTGTTGAATTTTTTAGTTGTAGTCTTTGACAACTGATGAGTGATGCTGACCAGCAACTGTTAATCAAATACTCTCTGAATGGCAGCATAGTTCTATGTAAGCTGAATTAAAATTTTTGAGGACAATGCCAGTGAGGATGGTGTCCATCTCCTTCCTGCTGGATTACTTAGTTCATTTTTTAAAATAAATTATGGTAATTTATGAGGTGACAGATGAATTTTATTAGAGAAATTTTGAAATTATTAAAATTCGCTTAATCAGCGGATTTCCATTTATGATGTCTTTAAAGGAAAAATCGATTATAGTTGGTCATCGCTTCATTACGAAATTATATTTATTGGTTTTCTATTGGGAGAAGAGATATGAACACAGTCTCATATAATGCGTTCAGAAATTGTTACAATACTTCTTAAAAAAATATGACAATAAAATAAAATCAAGCAGGAGAATTATAGTGACCGCAGCATAAAGTATTTTGGCATTTCTATCGGAATAGGCATTCAATATAAAACACAAATATATTTACACAGGGTGTCCCGTCCATATGGTAAAAATTTTTACAGAGTACCTTAAGGTATTTTTGCCATAACCTCCAAAATGCAAAGACTTTTAAAGTTCGATAATTCTGAAAATGTTCGACAAAGAAAAAAGGACAAGGAACAAAGGTCAATAGACAAAGGGCAAGGGTCTTGCGGCAAGGGACAAGGTACTAGCGACTAGGGCAGGGGACAGGATACGGGGAACTAGGGATAATGGACAACGGACAAAGGACAGAATACAAGTGAGAAGGGTCAAGGGACAAGGGCAAGGAAAATAGACAGGAGACAAGGGATAAAGGCCAAGTAACAAAGGACAGAGACAAAGGGCAAGGGATAAGGGAAAAGGGAAGAGGGACAAGAGTCAAGGGACAGGCCCAAGGGACAAAGGATAACGAACAAGGAACAGGATACAAGACACATGGGTTAAGACATAAGAAACAAAGGACAAGAGACAGGAGACAAGGGATAAAAACCAAGGGACAAGGGCCAAGAGAGAAGTGACAAGGGACAAGTAACAAGGGACAAGGGCCAAAGGACAAGAGATAACGGACAAGGGAAAAGGAACAAGGGTCAGCAGGCAAGGGTCAGCCGACAAAAGTCAAGCGACAAAGGACAGGTACATAAGACAACGGAAAAGGGATAAGGGACATGGAACAAGGGACAAGCTGCAAAGGACAAGGGTCAAAGAACAAATGACAAGAGGCAAGGAAAAAAGGCAAAGTTACAAGGTCCAAGGGACAAGGAACATGTAACAAGTGACAAGGGGCAACGTACAAAGAACAAGGGACAACGCACAAGGGACAAGTCACAAGGGTCAAGACACATGAGACAAAGGACAAGAGAGAAGAGACAAGAGACAAGGGCCAAGGCCAAGGGAGAAGGAACAAGTAACAAGAGACAAGGGCCAAAGGAAAAGAAACAACGAACAAAGGACAAAAGACCAGGGAAAAGTAACAAGAATCAAGCGACAAGGGATAGGTACATAAGACAATAGACAAGGGATATGGAACAACGCACAAGCGGCAAGGGACAAGGGTCAAGGAACAAGTAACAAATGACTACAAGGGTCAAGGGACAAGGGCCAAGCGACAAGAGACAAGGCACAAGGGACAAGTGATAACGGATTGCTCCCCAGCCACTGCCATACAATTTTTTGTTACTAATATTTCTACCTATCACACATCATACATGCATGCATACATGAAATTTCGATTTTTATTATTTATCGAAAAAAATGAGTAATTATCAAAAAAAAATGAAAGAAAAAAGGTAATATTTACCATTTACATACTTAGTGTAAAAAAAACATTTTGTTTGTTCGCGATTGAGGCATAAATATGCATTGCAGTTCTGGCATGTGCAAGGGCATGTGTAATCACATTATTTATTTGTCACCATCCAATCGAAGTAACATCGGTATCCAAAGGAAAAATCCGGTCCAATCGCAGATCTGTTGAAATGCAAATTATTGGGCTTGTTTCATTTTGGGAGACTGATTCTCACTTGCGGCATCATTCATTGTTTGTGACGGTCTGTCGACTTTTCGCTTTCGACTTTTGTGATTGAGATCACAGCATTAGCCCACTTCAATTCGAAATCTCATTAAATCCATGATTTCTTTCTTTGGCAAGGAATCCTTCAGAAAATCTGCTTTGTACTTCTAGTTCTGTCAAATGAGCCAAATGAATTCTAAAAAAGCAATTTAATTTTGTAAATTTGAGGACTGGTGTAGGATGGTCCTGGGAGTATTGTGGTAAAAATGAGACACGACGTCTGGTGACCAAAACAAAGGACTGAAGAAAACTAAATAAACACACTCAGAAGTCATAACAATTTATTATCCATTCGTGCAGATTGAATGTGGTAAAATATAAAAAATTTAAAACTGTTATTTGATTAAAAATATTTTTCTAAATTTAAAAAAAAAAAAAAAAAATCGGTGTTGACACCAACCCCTTCCAACCGACCGATTTACGCACATGGCAAATAGATTGTTACTCGTAAGACATCAGCCCTCAAAATTGCATAATGAAACAAACTAAATGACCTTTTTAGCATTTTTTTAGCTTGCTTGACTGGACTATTAAGGCCCTTCGAAATAGGACTCTGTAAATAGACTTCGTAGCTTTGAAGTCGGAACCTTCGTAGCACGAGCAATTTGACAAAGCTTTTGAAGCTTCGAGGCATGCATGTTTTATCGACTCTTCGAAGCACGAACTATTTCCGATGTCTGCAATGTTATTGGGGTTAAATTATAATATTTGTAATTTACTTATTCAATTATTCTTGGCTATAATAAGAATATATAAATGAATATACGTAATAAAATACAAGATTTGAAACCCACCACGATTCAAAATTTGTTACGCTAATTTCACACTCTTCTCATTCTGTTACTGGACTAAAATTTAGCACTCTTATCGTTTATGGTCAGATTCACCTAAAAAACGATATCTGGGAGTTTTAAGGGTCGCGAGTTACGAATTTATATTTAAAGTTTAGAAATACATGACGGCGAGTTCTCGCCATTATGGAACGTTTCTACTCAAAATCAATATATGAGGACTTATAGGATCACATAATATGAATTCGTTTAATTTTTACTTCATTTGTTAGTTGTGATCAAATTTTGTAATCTTATTTCATCCACTTCAACATACCCTATTAAAAATTCTTCTTTCTCCATATCCTATCGACTTGTAACTTTACACATGACGACGAGCAGTATTCGTACCGTATAATTATACCGAGTTTTCTGAACCCAATTTTTAAATTGAGGGTTACATTCTATGTATTATCTAAATAAAAATTTCAAAACTTTCGACACTTTCATTACAAAGTTATCCCGATTTTCAAAAAACCTAAATATGGTTGCCTATCGAAGGATTAAGGGATATGTATAGCCCATTCAGGAACAAAATTACTTTTTCCATAAAAGCTCATATTTATATTTGACACATTTTTGACAATCCATTTTCAAGTGATCGGGTAGAAACGGACAGTTGGACGGGTAGATGGATAGTCGGCCTGACAGATGAATAGATGGACAAACGAACGGACAGATGGACAGTGTGAAAGTAATTATCTTTCAGAGCTACAAATTTTGAATCACACACATAACACCCTACAGATTTCATTCATGATATGCGTTATGAAATTTCAAATACACATTATTGAATTTTAAAAACCAATTTAATTGTAATTAATTAATAATTCAAATCAATTTATCCGGTAAACCATTGTTTGTTTTACTATTTATTAATTCTGTTAAAAGTGCCCTTTGTTTTTAAAAAGTTCTTTAATTTCATATTTTGTAATCTTAAGACTTTCAAAAATGTGTAATCTTGCAAATATTGTCTTGTGGTCGGAACCGTATACTATATATACCCTAACTAAAAAGTGAACTGTGTTTACACAGATTTCTTTAAAGCCTTCGACAAAATAAATTACAAAATAACTTTAGTCAAGTGGGAGTGATTGGATTTTCATACGAATACTATTTTCCGGTTTTCCTTTTATCTTCTCGGTAGGGAGCATTTAGTTGTTTTCAATGGTGATGACTCTAATCATTACAAACAGCTTTCAGGTGTCCCGCAGGCAGGGAGATTTACATGGTCTATACATTTTCTTGATATATATTAATGACCTACCAGCGTTTTTCAAGTCTAATTGTTGATGATGCTTAAATATTCCTAAATACAGGTTCCATTAGCGATTGTCTCTGCTTATAAGAGGACTTATGCACCCCTTCATATCTGTTGCAATAATAACAATTTTGAAATTAATACCTCTAAGTGCAATGTCATCACGTTTTCTTGTAAAATCTCTCCAATTTTATATGAATATAATATTAACAATGCACCTTTAGGATATGTGGATGTTTTTAAGGAGATGGGCGAGCTATTTAATTAAAACTTACTCTTTAGATCCCATTTGAATCGAGGGCTTTTAGATTAATGGATTTGATTTGTGAAAACCTCTAGCATAATTTCTTAATCACCCTGTAACTCCGAAATGCTTGATATGGCCTCCCTCTGCCATACATTTTTTTGTTTGGCTAAGTGAGTACTGTCACCTTTCGCTCTATGGACCAGCATGGAGGAAACAGTCTCTATTATTGCGAGAAGAAATTATTACATGGCGAACGCTAACTTGACGGCAACTTTAATTTAATTATTATTACTACAATATAAAGTAAAGCTTAAAATAAAAAAATGTTTAGTTAAATGCAATAAATTGATTAATTGCTACATAGTTTGCATCATTCATAACTAAAGGCTAGGTAAGTTCTTAATAATATTAGAAAAGATTCTGCCGGAACCTTAGATTATATAGGCAAAAAGGCTAGGCTATGAGGAAGAAAAACTTAAGCATTTTTCTTCATGCAGTAGAATCGCATCGATGTGTTGTTTTAGTCATGGAAGTAGTAAACTACGACATTATCAGAGCGGTCACATAATTTAGCGGTTGAAACTTTACTAAGTATTGAAGAAATTTAATAGAAGAGATCGCATTATATCGCAAAGCTTTTAAATTTATTTTCAAATTTATAATTTTAGTATTTTTTATAACTTTTTAAATTTTTAAGAATTTGCCGCGGGCCCCTTTTATTTTTTGATAATATTTCTTGGTGTTGCCTTTGGCTGGATATAATTTAAGGCTAAAATGACAATGTAAAAAAAACCCGGCATTGGAAAATGTTAATTTTTTTTTGCCATACAATTAAACTTGCCTGAAAAATTATTTCCTGCAAGCACAATGCCGGTGGTTTCTACAACATATGTAGAACATTGCACTTCATCACTAAAATTCAATACTCCGGAGTTTCGATTATATATAATCTATTCCATAAAACAAAATATCACAATAGTTTTGCACTATTATAAAATATAAATCAATTTTAATCATATTTTTCCACAAAAAAAAAAATCCAATTTGGATGGAGTGTATACGGCCCGGAGGCATTTGACTGGATGGAGTATATTACATCATTAATGACATCAACTCCAGTCATACACTTAAAAGAGAATTCATCCATTTGAGGGCTACTCATGATAGAATCAGGATTGGCTTGATTCGAAATATCATTGATGACATTATTGGTAGAAAGCAGGAAGGTAGTACAAGTTGTAAAAAAATCATTCAATACATTAGGATCAGCATCGATTTGAGGCTTAAACCTAATTCTTATTTCTATTACTTTTAATACGTATTTACATATATATTACATAGATTTTCGGTTGATGAGGTGCTACTGGATTGTAAGAATATATTTATATATATATATTTTTATATCTTTTCTTAAAGTGGTTTGTCCAATTTAGCTTCGCTAAAATAACGACTCGTGATTGGTTTTTGTTAGTTTTAGGACTGAGTAGATTCCTTTTCCATAGATTAACCATTCATTTTCCATACATCTACTAAATTATCATGCATACGGGAAAATTGTCTTAAAGTAATTTTTAGCCTTATTTCTTAGGTTTACAAAGGTAGTCATATTTATATGTTTAATTAACAAAATTAAAAAAATATTTCAGTTCAAACGATGAAAATTGGAGTTTCCTCGCAAAAATTCAACAAACACTGCAGAATATCTATGACAAGTGCCTATAGCTGAGCTAAGAACTTGTAGTTATCATAATTTTGTTAAGAAAGTATAAATCAGAACACCTGTGGGAAGGTTAAAGATCAGGCCCTAAATTACCGGAAGATCATTTTTATGGATGAACAATAGTTTAGTTAGGTTTACTGAACATGCGGCCAGTCGCTTTGTTAAATGCCTTCTGCGGCTAATTATTTAGTATGATGGCCCGAGGTTATTCGTGAAAGCTAAAGCATCCCAGCAGGTTCATATAGGTATGCGAACAACTACTCTGATTGACTAAACATGTTTTACTTAACATGCGTAGCTAGATGTTTTGTTTATTAATGAGGCATTAATTACTAATGAAGTTCTTTTTCGCACAATCTTAGTATTTCACGGTTTTCTTATCAATACCCCGACTACAGTGGCGGATCTAGCATTGAAATTAGGGAGTCTTCTTAAAAATTAAATCGAGAATAAAACATGACCCTGTGACCCCCGCTCCCCTGGATCCGCCACTGCCACCTACTTACTAACATTCGATTGGCTATTACCTTCAATTGTGGAACATTACCGCATTAAAATTGTGAGTAAAATCTATGTTCTACGTGTAAATTTTTGGCGTAATGCAAATTCTTGTTGGGGAACTTGACCCCCAAAAGATAGATGGCCGGATGGATGACTAGCTATGTATAGGATGAACAGAAACGCTGATGTTGCTCGCAAGGTATGCTTCTGTTAGTTCTGATCAAGTCGACCCTATGCCGATTGTGGACCTAGAAACAACAACTGCCCGTTGTCAAAGGTCTAAGAAAAGGTAGACTCCGTAAGGAAGTATATATTGTGAATCATTAAATAAACATCGGCTCTTCTGATATGAGGTACTCTAGGAGATTTTTCTTTATTTAACATTACCATAGTTTGGGAACCTAATTATTTTTCTTTTTGTATAAATCCTGTGTCTTGTGTCTTAAATTAGTGATTAACATCAGACAGACTAAACAGTTTTCTTGTTTTTTCTATTTACAAAGTGTTACTAGATGCGAATTTCGAAATAAATTTTGCATGGTTTAGAAAGTGGTTGGTCAAGAGTTCGGAAATGTACCACCAAGTGCCGGATCTAGTATTGAAATTAGGGGGGGGGTCATTTTAAAAATTAAATTCAGCAAAAAAAACGCATCCAGCAGTGAGTCGTTTAGTTTAGCCACCACATTACAGTACTAGAAAGGTTTCCGCATTTTTAGTATACTTTTTTACAAAAAGTCATTTTGTTTTTATAAGAATAGTAGTTTAGAGTGCAAACTGCAGGAGTCGTTCAAACCAAACTTTTCTCAGTTTTTACACACTGGCGGCATATATAATATGGACTGCTCGATATGCTATTTCATGCGCATACAATTTTTTGTGTCTAAATAGCTCTTACTGAGTTTTCAGTTGGTGCCTAGTTTATAAAATAAGTTATACGATAAAAGGGTTTCTCAAGTTAAAGTTAAGTTAAAATGGATCCGGCAAATGTTTTTATGGTTTGGGGACAGGATAGTTGTTTGTGTCCCGAATATCTCACAGTAGATAAGAATTCCGCGAGATAGCTTATTTCTCAGCTCTACATCTATCTTCATTTCTTGCATATGACCTTAGAGTAGGTAACATTTCGTGGGGAGTTTGGGAGTTCTTATATAGTTCAAAATTGAATGTTTGAAATACCCCCGGATGTAGTATCCTGATTTTTTCATGCTTGATAATTTTGTTTTAAATATTTTCTGCTTTTTTTTCAACGACTAATTTTTTCACCCCATTTATCGCAACATTTAATTCAATTGCTCCAGTTTATGAAAACATTTTTTACACTAACTGCTTTAGTTCTTAAAAGTTTTAAGTAATTCAGTTAGCTTGCAAATGAACTCAAGTCAATATGCAAATTATCTGGACGAACGCAAAAATTTCAACACGTTTCTAAGTATTTCACTTCTTAAAACCTTTTGATTTCAAATGACACCGATTTCAAGGGACGCCTCTCTCAATTTTTATTATTCACTCAAAATAGTTAAGACTGAGTGAGTAAAAAAAAAAATTATCGTAAAATCGCGATCGATCGCCGCATGATTAGATTTTGTTCGATTTGTACTTCATCAAGTGAATTTCTTATACCCACAACTTCGTGTAGAGTATTGACCATGGAATCGAAGTCTGCAGGTGAAAATTGATTTTTCTGTTTTTCCCCTAAAGTTTTCCTTAACTTTGTGTGTAACTTTTCGAGAATTGATAATGTTTACCTAACTTTTTTCTTGATGGTATTTTCTGGGTCAACAACTTTAAATTATTTTCAATTTGTGAAATAAAAAAGAAAACAAAATATATACAATAAAACGAGAAAAAGTTGTCTAAACTTTTAATAAAAAAAAAAAAACTCTTTTTTTTCTTGCCTTTATACCATACGTGGTCTGGCAGGTATTTAATATTGAATTTATTGCAAATCCAACTTGATGTGAAAATGCATTCTCTTTTTTTCAATTTGGCTTGCATTAGAAATACCAAAGCCCCACAGTATTCATACCAAGTTTCTCAAGAAGCTCTACAAAGCATATAGAGCTGTCTGCTGAAGAATTATCTTGTGGCTAATATGTGTGTTAGTGAGAATACACTCTGTAATATATGTTCACACTTGAGCCTGTGTTGTTACTTTTAAGGGGTGGAGAGATCAAAGGATGTGTGCTTGTGCTTTGCAATTTGGTGCCTTAGAAGTTGATTAGTTTTCTGCTAGCTGAAGAGGCTAATCCTATACAGCTTTACGGAAGTAAGTAAAGCAAAACCATACAAGAAACTCTTAAATACACTGAAATCCGGATATATCTATTCATGATTTTCCATTATGGGTAAAGTTAAATGGACTTTAAGCTACCACTGAAAGAAGGGTTTCATATTTTCTTTTTGTTGTCAATTCGAAGAGACCGTTTTAAGTTTTTCTGGATTAGTATCTTTGGACTACCATACGGCAGGCATACGAGTATCTCCAATTTTCTCAGATAAGTATATAATTGAAAAAAGAATTAGTAGGTATGGGTATGGAAATGGCTTATGTACAGGGACAGATACAAGGGGGGGGGGGGGGGGATATTGGGGCATCAACCCACTAGATAACTAATAAAATCAAAATTTATACTCTAATTAAATAAAAATAAATAAAAATTATGAAAAAAAATCGTTATAAAAAATACTGCTTCAAATCCGTACTAATAGAAAATAATTTTTTCCTTCACTTAATAGTCTTCACAAACGTTCTCTAGAGTTTCTCGTTATTTTGCCGTTAATTTAATTTTGAAATTATATTATATTTGTGTATAAATTTTAAAATTGTCAAGGTACACAAAAAAAGCAAAGTGCAAAATGAAGCGAACTCTAGAGAACTTTTGTGATGGCTATTATGTGAAGGGAAAAATTATTTTTTATCTTTTAGTACGGATTTTTAAGTAACGTTTTATTAAAAAGTTAGTTTATTTTTAATATATTGTTTTTTTTTCTTTTTTAGTCTTAAATTATTCTCAAAAAATTTAAAATTATAGTTATAATTAAGGTGAAGAGCAATTTTGGCATTTTTTTTATCGAAAGTCGGCGTATTTTGATGAAAATTAGTATGTTAAGAAAATCATCATAGCCGGAAGAAATCAAATTCAATTGTCTTGCAAATATTTTATTAAAGCAAATAGGGTTATATATATATATTAACACTTTGCAAATTAGCACTGCTCGAAATTTTCTTTAATAAAGTATCAATTTGTAAAATGGAAAAAAATTTGCAACTAATTACAGCCTATCTCAATATGTTTTCATTCTAGTGGAGTTAAAAAAAAGTAGCGTGTACAACTAATTTATGGAAATTATTGTATTTGAGCGTAATCCAAGCTACTTTTATATGAAAAACGCCAGCAGTAAGACAAGGCAATAAGTGTATAATATCAGCCACTAACCGATCTACACTCCTTGCATTCCGAAGGCTATGACTGACCAATTTTCTATTTTATGTGGCACACAATTTTACTATGCTTACGGGATCAAAAACTTATATTAAGTATATTAATAAAAGAACTCCGACAATATGTGGATGCTAATGAAATTTTCATACTAAAACGGAAACAGCAGAAAGCTATACAGGGTAGTACATAACTGATAGCTCAAGCTTCAGGAGCTGATATATGTTTAGACAGCAGAGGGTGGTTTATGGTTTTGATATATTTTCCATTAACAAACTATAACACTCATACTATACACCCATAAAGAAATGATGCGAAATGATAACTAACTGTCCAAATTTTAAAAGAAATACACCCCCATAAATCATAAAATTAAAAAATTCATTTGCATTGTTTTCTTACAATCTTAGAGCTGATTATAATGTTTAGATTTGTTCAAGCAGGCATTTTTTTGGATTCTCCGGCATAATAGCAAAAGCGAAAAAAAAAATTTATTTGTTATTCAATCACACAACTCGTTTGATTTTGGGTGACTCATTAACAAGCGAAATTGAATGACTCGAAAAAACAGGTGAAAAATAGAAAATGGAAAGAAATAATAGAGAAAAATAGAAAAAAAAATGTTATTTAATAATAATTTAAAAAATTTTAAAACCACATTAATCCCAAAGAATTGAATCTGCGTACGCCCGAACTGAAAAAAATAGTTGTGTGATTAAATAACAAATAAAAAATTTTTGGCTTTTGCTATTATGCCGGAGAATCCAAAAAAATGGCTTCTTGAACAAATATAAGTTTGCCACGGTAAAAAAATCATAAAGTAATCTTATTTCTTCCAACTTGGTGGAATATAGGAATTTTTTCCCTCAAATAATTCACACACAGAATTTGTTCTGAGTTCAAATGAGATGAGATCAGTTTGATCTGCAGCAGGTAGAAAACCAAGCCGTACCGATGAGTATAAGGTTTTCTAATACGAAATGCTTACTTTTTCTTTTACTTTTATCAGCCCACTGCGGGCGTACGCAAAAGCAATTCCTTCGAATAAATCTATTTTCAAAAATTTTTTAAATTGTTTTAAATAAAGTAGTTTTTTTCTATTGATTCTGGTAGATTTTCTTAGAATTTGAATAGATGACAATTGGGAGGATGTTGAGGATTGAAAAGGATAGTCTAAAGAAGATAAAAATGTATCATATTATTGTCAATTAACGTGGAAGGTTTTCAGGTTGAGTTAGCAGTTGAGATAATGATTGAAATAATTGAAGACTTTTTGTATGAAAGTTGTCATGAGGGTGTTAATTAAAGTGAATATGAACAATTTGATTATGAAGAAAAAAGCAGTGCATCTTCAAATAAGAATGACATTGAAAGCAATATACAACCATGAATTCGAAAGCGTATAAGATGCTTGGAAAGTGATGACGGTGAAACTTTAGGGAACACATTATCAGAATCGATTTAGGTAGAATACGAAAATATGTATTCCGAATATAAAACCATTCCCGGTATAAATGTTTTGATTTCACGTACTAATCCTATACATGATATTACTACTTTATCTAATCACTTCTGTTGTAACCCAATTTGTCGCTGTGCTTTCCCTAGGGAGAAGAGCGACTTAAGGGGAAAGCTCAGGTAGGGTTTTCAAAACAAACACTCTTTAAAAAAAAACGAATTTAATTTCAATTTTATATTAGATAAAATATTTTTAAGTGATCAAATAAAACTTCGAATCAAGATTTTAAATTTGCTTAAATAAAAGACTTCCCGAATCGCGTATTCACTTGAAGAGTGCTTCTCCTGAACTTCGACTTCTTTAGTCTTGCAACATATTTTTATCATCGAAAATATCTGACGCCCCTGCGTCAGCAAAAGTATCAAAAAGTTTTTCTGATTGCATTCAATTGGACAATCGGACAATAAGCATAAAAAAATGGAAAGATAAGACGATTTTAAAGCATGTGACTTCGCCAATTTCTTGGCTTGGGTCTTGTAATTTGATCCCGCTCTTGAAATTGCGAGTGATATGCGATGTGGAGTACATTAACTCCGTGATTTATGTTTGAACAAAAATGTTGAGCAAGCATTCTGTTTACTTTTCATAAGTGGCTATTTATGCGAGAAGAAATTTATGGAGGTAAGTAATAAGAATATTTGTGCATTTTGGGCATATTTCGACATATGAAGAAATTTATGAGGGTAAGTAATTATGGATATTTGTATATGCATGGTGTGGTATTTTGAGACCACAATATGAATGCTTATGTAATCTATGCTTATGTTCTTTTGAAATGTCCATAGGGGTAAGTAATTGTACATGTGGCTGTGGTTTTGGGATCACAACACTTCATCTTCATACAGAATTGAATGAAATTGAAAGGTTGATAATTGACATTTGAAATGTCTTTATTTTAATTGTGGACAAGGGGTTAATCTAAGTTGGCGAATCTCGTAGACCCCCCGACCCCTCCACACTAAGTCGAAATTAATTTGCATTTTTCATCAGGATCTTTGAAACGGTTAATATGCCCCTCCCACACCCCCTCCTACTATACATTTTTAGTTTGCTTAGGTGAGTAAGTATAGGGTTTTCCAATAAGAGATGTTATTTTGATATTCAAAGAAAAATTCCATTTTTTTAAATAAATGATCGGATCTTTATTTCATTATAAAGAGGAAGGTATGCCGTTAATAATGGAAAATAACATCAGCCAAATGACCACCACGACCACGCCTACAGGACCATATCCTTTTCATGAAATTTTCTATCATCTCCTGCTCTACTGACCTCCATTGAGGAAACACCCTGTATATGAAAATCGTTTCTACCCGATCTTTTGTAAGACAAACGCCCTTTTCAGTGTCTATAGAGTGGACTCATTCTTTTTTATATTGTTTTTAATTTTTAAGGTTCCGTACCCAAAGGGTAGCAACGGGAACCCTATTACTAAGACTTTGCTGTCCGTCCATCACCCAGTTGTATATCATGAACCGTAATAGATAGACAATTGAAATTTGCACAGACTGTGTATTTCTATTGGCGATAGAACAACAAATAAAAAAATAAAATAAAATTAAAAATTAAAGGGGGCCCCCATAAAAGAAACGTGATTTTTTCGGGGTTTTTTTTTCTTCATTTTATTTTCATTCATTATTATTATCATAAGTAAGCATTTTTTTTTTCAAATGAAAAAATAAATAAAACGTATATATATATATACTACATACAGGGTGTTTCATAATTGGTGCACCAAACTCAAGGGTTTGATAGCTGAGGTGGAGACAAGCAAAAAATTATAAGGTGGGGGGGGGGGGGGGGTAAGACGTGTCGTTTCGGATGATAGCAAACCGTCTAAGTTTCCAGTGAATGCCCAATCAGCCTTCCTGTCACCTTCCGTCGGAAGTAGTAGGACGTCAAAGTCAAAAAATTGGTAAAAAATTCCAAACTTTTTCAAATTTTAACGATTTTCCCGCAAAAATGCATCATAACTATACACTTTTATTACAAAATTTAGAAACCCCGGAATGTTACCTTTAATTTGACTCAGCACATGTACCTGCCTAAATGCAACCGTTTTTGAGATATTCCTGTTTTTATGATGCATAATTTCATGAAGGAAGGCTGATTGGGCATTCACTGGAAAGCTTAGACGGTTTGCTATCATTTGAGATGAAAGTGGAAGAAGTACTAAAAATCTTAAACACTCCCTACCGCCGAAACGACGCGTCTTACACCCCCCCCTCCCCCCCACCTTCACCTTATAATTTTTTGCTTGTCTCCACCTCAGCTATCAAACCCTTGAGTTTGGTGCACCAATTATGAAACACCCTGTATATACTAAACTTATAGCGATACGTGCTATACAAAAATAATACTTAGTCCTTATGTATAGCTCAATGAGTAATAATCTTTTATTTGCATTCATATTCAATATAGGGTGTTACGCAATAAATAATTATTAACTTCACAATATATTTTATAGCGAGTAATACTATATAGTATAAATTTTCGCATATACGTTAAGCTTCTGTTCCAATTTTGTATGGTTTCTGGAGCAATAGATATAAATACCATACAATATATTTTCACCTCCCATAATTTATTATTATTCCAAAATCCACTGATACATGTGCCGCTAAAAATATTACGCGGGTCAAAGGTCACAAAAAACGTATTTTCGTGAAAATCTAGTTAACGGTTACTTTTATCAAAAAAATATTGGTTATCAAATTTGGAGCTTAGAAAATTACCTACAAAAAACATACTATTATTTTTTTTCGTAAGACTAACGGTTTTCGCGAATATTCAATTTAAACAGTTGTAAGGTACAGTAATGGTGGTATCTATGTGTCGAATATTTGTAATTAAACGTAGAATGCGGCTTTATTGGAAAATTTATTTACGTTAAAGTTTCAAAGTACATAACATTACAAACTAACGCATATACTATAAATACTACACAATAGTGTCGACCTTGCTCTATAATGGGCTAGACGAAGAAGTATTAACTCCGAAACGTTCTCGTTTGTCATACAACCTAGAGGGACATCTGATCGCCTCCGTTTTGTCAGAGTATAAATTTGTTTATACCTGATTTATATATTGGTCGATTTTAAGTATACGAACGAACTAACGTTAGTATTAAGTTATATTTCCTTGTGAATGGAAACGGACACGATCACTTACTGTTCTTATTCAATTATTTTTGTATAAATTAAACAAATAATATTTTTATATGGTGTCAATTGCAAAAGAATATATAAGAGCTGAATGAATGGGAGATTGGCAAGCCCATTTAAACAGCGTTAGGGAAATGCTTCCATATTTTCATGCATCTGGACATTATCCTTATTGTACATAAATCCGCACATTTATATCTCCAAGATATGATGAAGTTAGAGCAATCTATGGTTCCGATTGTTTTTCCAAAAGTTTATTAGCAGCTTCTCATGAATTCGATGAAAACTGATGGAGGTTTAGCACGAGGGTGGAGTACACAAGAAAGTGTCTTAAGCATTTTGATTTTAGGATGTCCGAAGATTTAGAAATCCTTACTAATGTATCAATGAATACAATAGATCAGTATGTAAAGGGATTGACGCGTAAAAAGAGACAATGAAGATGTAAAAAAATGAATTGAATGGTTTTCTGGTTATAATCCTTTTCTGGAAGTTTTGATGATTAACATTATCATCGAAATCATCATGTTAATATCAAGTGGAAGAGTCGGCGATGATAAAGTAAATTGTCACAAATCTTACAAAGTGGGTCTTATCTCCATTAAAAACATGATTGGTCAAAAATTTGATAGCATTAAACTAAAACGTGCTGACAGAGTACTTCCTCTTTTAACAGTATCCAATCCAGCTCTATGAAAGTTCACAATGAACATGTACCTAATGAACTAGCTCTGTTCCGTCGCGGTACAATCTTTAAAATAAAAATTAAACTTACATACTAAAACAACTACACTTAAACTCACACACACTTTTTTTCCCTCGATGATAAAATTCCCACGACGACATATCACATAACACAACTGAAAAGAAATAAAAGCAAAAAGAGGGCATTAGTAAAACATCAACGAAATGTAAAAAATCTCAGATCATTTAGATTTGAGACTTTATTTAAAAACCACACTTACGCTAGATATTGCTTCCAGTATTCCCACGATGTCGCCAACATCCAAAAGAATCTATAAAATAAACAAGAAAACAAATCATTAAAAAAAATATAAACAAATATTCAAAACATAAAACACTTATCGGTCCCCATCAGCTGCCATGAAGCACTTTGACAGATTCAAAATGGCAGCTCATAGCACAGAGAAAAATTATTCTCATTGGGCTACGATGACGTTACATCGTGGCGAAATTTGTGAAACCTCACGACCGACGCGGGCGTCATAGCAACGCCACCGGTAGACACAATTCCTATTGTGTTTCTGGCTATAAATAGCGAGCTACTGGAAGTAACAAATCACTCAAGTTCTGACTGAGCACCAAGACAGATCGGCAGTTAAAATTGAAGCAATTTGAAGTCTTGCTTAACAAATTAAAACAAGGGAAGTATATGAAACCCAATTTATACTAACAAATTAAAATTTATAATATTTAATTTAAATATTTTCAGCACCCTAAATTGGGAGTATTAACCCCAGACTTTTTTATGAGCAGCTGTATGACGCTCACTCTGTCACCGAAAATTCTACCCCCTTTAGTTTGAGTTGATTAATAATAAGTCCTCTTTTCTATTACAGATTAAGGAATAAAATTCGCCAGTTGAATTTAAGTACCTGAATTGCCTAGCTTTAAGAATATTTTGTGATTAATAAATTAGTGAATTTTTGTTATTTGAAACATCCTGTCTTATTATTTCTAAAACCGGCACCTGCCCCTTTTTATGCTAAGCCCACATTGGGACTTAACAAGCTCCATTTCCATTACCACTCTTTAATTAGAATGGGATGCGTAAAAATCAGAAATCTGCTATTGCTTCCAATATGTAAATTTTTAATTAGACACCTTTTACGTTACTTATATCATTGATGAAGGATTTCTTTTACACCATGTTGTATGGAATAAAGGAGAAACTTTTGATACGAGTTTTAATACTTATGCCCATTATGTACAAAGATATTATGGTAATAATGTCATAATTATATTCGATGATTATAACGATCATGAAAAAAAAACATCAAAGCTGCTGAACAAAGTGGTCGATGTGCAAAAGTTTCGTCATCTACTGATATTCTCTGCGATGGATCCATGACTATTTCAACGAGTCAAGAAAAATTCCTTGGGAATGCAAGCAACAAGTATAGATTTATTTCTATGTTATGTACAAAATTTCAAACCGCTAATGTCAATATAAAACAAGCTTAAAATGATGCTGATGTTCTCATCATTGAAACAACAATTGAAAAATCCGATAGGAGAACAAGTATTGCTATAGTTGAGGATGTAGACTTGTTAGTAATATTGATTGCACGAACACCTATTGATAAAAAATAATTTTTGTTTTTTTAAAACCTGAAAAAGCAAAAATACAAACAAACATGTATGCCTCACAAAGCTTAAGCATGAATCGTAAGTATCCTAAGTATAAAAATCATATTTTATTTTTACACGCACGCAATGACCGGTTGCGATACTACATCAGCTACTTTTCAGAAAGGTAAAATTAATTAAATTATTAGAAAATAATAAGGAATTAATTAATTACGCTTATGTTTTTACCATAGATGAAATGCTCTCCCGATGTAATTTTTAAAAATTGTATCCGTTTTTACTGGCTAAGAATAAGGCACCAGTAAAAAAGTGTCTATTGATAATCACAGATATTTAACGTTTGCGAAATTAACACAACTTAAAAAACCTGTAAAACTATCTTCTCTTCCGCCAAACATAAAGTGCTGCTCGGCAACATTTATATTGTTTTTACCATCAAGTAAAAGTATGGCTTGGCAACGAAGTCAACTCTCTAGACTGGGGATGGACATTTCAGGATCAAGTTTTGAAGCCAGTTAAAATTCTTCTTCCACCCACTCCAAATAGTCTAAACTCAAATTTTTGTAATTGCACCAAGGGATGTACCTTAAATTTACAGAAAAGTTGGGTTATACTATTAACCAGTTTGTGGTAATTGCCATTGTCAGGATTGTTTAAATGTTTCACCTGATACGTTGAATTATATTAATAATGACGAGTCTACTGAAGATGTAGATCCATCGTGTTTCTTGACTGAAACTGCGAAAATACTGGAAACGGAAGCAGAAGAAGAAGAAGACGATAATGAAGACTTGGAGATGGAAATTAAAATGGAATCTGAAGAAGAACCATAATTGCTCTGATCAATAAAAAATTAATTATATAGCCATTTTATAATAATTGTTGTTATTAAATAAACAATTTTTAATAAAAAAATACATATAAATTTACTACTTTTCAATATCTTAATGGCAGAAATTGCCAGAATATGGAATTCCCACGATCTCCCGATACCTCTTTAGAGCACAGCGTGTAAACAGAAGCACGTTCTGTTCAAATAACATAGGATTATACAGCAACAGCTTTGGAACAAACTTTGGTGACACCTCTTTCAATATCTCAGAAAAAAGTGCTTTCACAAAAGCACGGTATTACATGAGAGTAAAGCTGAAAATTCCGCCACTTGTCATTATCATTTATTTATGAAAATTAATCAATTTGACGCTCTTTTTCGTTGCATGTAAATCTGCGATATCACATTTTTTGTCTTTATTCGTCAAACCAGAAGGCGACATCATAAACACTGGAAATCAAAAGGCCTTAACGGATCGGCTACAGCCGTGCAGAAATAGCTCACTCCTTAGAATATATAGCAAACAGGAATGGTGATAAGCCAGATTTTAGAATATAGAGCAAACAGGAATGGTTTAATCGTGTAAAATTCGTGTACATGAGCATAATTTGTCAAGAGCAGGAAATTATACATAAGAGTAAGTGAGATGCTGCAGGAAAGATTTGTCAAAGCTGGGTGCAGAATTGTCAAATGTGATTTTGTTTTGTGAGCAGATTTAGTCAACTTAAAATTCTTTTGCGAAGTTTAACACAAGTACCGAATCAATTCTTTTCAAAACTTTGAACTTTATTTAGTGCAAAGTTTTATAGTGCCACTAGTGCCTGTTAAAATCTTCATATCAATTAAAAAAAAAAAACAGAAATGAAGTGTTCGGTCAGTGCTTGTAAATATAAATTGGATTATAAACTAGGGAAATCCTGTTTGAGGCAACTGCACTATCTAAATTATCTATTTTGTTAATAGAAGCAGAGATTTATATAAATTAATTATGTGAATTGTTTCAAAATAAAGTAGAAAAAGAACATTTTTTACCACAGATGCTCCGCACAAAACCTTTGTTTACTTTTTGCAAATTGACAATTTGCTTAAAATAGGGATGGCGGGTAAATACATGTAAAAATGGACTACCCGCACAACCAGAAATTTATTACGTAAAATCTGGTTCTTAGATATGACAAAATTTTACCAGTAATGTATGTATATGTAATATAATAATTCAATTCTCATTATATGCTACGAATTTGTGATACAATTATTATTTATATCAATAACTGTAAGTTGATCAAAATTTTTCTGATGACATGCATCTGGGCACAAGTATAGCAGAATGATCGTGATTAATATGTGTAGGTTGGCCCATGGCACAGAGATAACAAGCTATGGCCGATTCGAAGGAATTTTTTGTGTTGCTACGTCATGAGGTGACAATGTCATTTCCAACGAATTTGTTTTGAGTTTTTTGTATTTTATTGACTGAAATACGTTTTGAATATATTATAATATATATCTAAACATTAGTTTCTTCGTTTAATTCACTTCGGGAAAAGCAATTAATTATGTGCTAGTGAGAAAGCAAAGAAATTTTTAGATGAAATTGAGACGAACAAATTTGTGACAATTGTTGCCAAATTCTTGCGAAAAATTAAAGAATAAGAAATTTTCCACCTTTTTAGTATAAGTTTGATTGAAAATATTCGCTGGTAGAGAGTGGAAAAGTGAGTTTTTCCATTCAGCGTTTTCATCTTTAGATGTAACAACTACAAAAATGAGTTTCCAGGACACAGCATTAAGTAAAACTCATCGACTTAATTTATAGCGAGAAAGTTTGATTTTCCCCATGCCTTTCGCAACATATATCATGTTCGTGAGTTTTATCACTGTATGCTGCACACTGTAATTCAAAGTACAGTAAAATAATGGTGCAAATAGCATAATATTGATGTACGAATTTTCGAATGGATTCCTATAGATACATAGGTGCATAAATTTGGAAATATGTATGTTTTCAAGTGTTATAAAAATTTTTATTTCTGTAGGTATTACTATATTATAATATATTGTATTATTAATAAGTTTATTGCTTAGCGATTTTATTTTGAATCCATTTATGGGACTGTTTCAGTCACATTTTAATGTGCTCATTGATGTCCGCCTGAGTAGCTTCCGAACTACTTCTTATGATGAACTTATAAATCGCATCGAAAATTTTTACATAGTCTGTGAACTTATACTTCTTTTGGAGTCTCATCCACAAGAATTCCTCTAGTACCTCGTCAGTTGCTCGCTGCTTCATACATTTCTTAACGGAGCATCTGACCACCTGCCCCCGATTTGCTGCAATTTTTCCACCTTTGAATGTGAATTAAAGTGTATTTCCTAATATTGAAATTTTTATTTTATCTTACGAATTGTTGTTTCCTAATTCCGGCCATCTAGTCTGTCTCCAATTTAGAGAGATCCTGCGATAAAGTTAGTGGAAACTTAAGAAGCATAACAAATCAAAAGCAATTGTTGCTCGTACTGCTGCTTGAAAAGGACTAATGCTAGTTTTGAATGCGCGTCCTTCCAAGAAGCTACGAAAAATTACGTGAAAATGAGGACAAGCAGCGCCACATTCAAATGCAGTTAAAAACTGACGAGAAATAGACAACACGTTCCTATGCAATACCACAAAATGACGACAAAAAACCGAAAAATGCTGTTATAACTAGGGTCTATTATCAGTCATTAAATGATGAGAAATAGACAGCACGTATCTATGGAATAACAAAAATGACGACAAAAAGACGGTAAAGGTAAGATATCAAAAAGAGGTTAAAAACAATGGAAAAATTTGCAATATTAGGCTCTAGAGGGTTAACTAAGATTACGGCAGAACCCTGTTAAATCTAATGTCTATTTTGAGTCATCAAATAACGTTCATACATATATTTCTGTATAATACATGCACGGTCGGTCATTTTGTGATTAAATTCCGATTGCATTATTTAAACTTATACAAACTTGAACTCCTGACAGACGTCATTATGTCGACTTCAAAATTGACTTAAAATGGACGTCGCTGGAAAGTGGTCAATAATAAGCCAATAGTAGATGAAAATTCGATGACCTAGTTTCGTAGAAAACTTACATCTAAATGACGTCGAAATGAGCAAGGAATTCATAATCTATTTTCAGTTAAAAAATGACGTTCTATAGATCAGAAAAGTCTTAAAATGATTGTTGGGGAAAGTTCATACAAAAATCCCGCTTTCCCCTATTTAATCTACTCTGAAATGTCTACATTCCCTGTATTAACTGGGATTCAAAGTCGTTACAGT
The DNA here is from genome assembly GCA_963924295.1 of Dioctria rufipes. Lineage (NCBI taxonomy): Eukaryota > Metazoa > Arthropoda > Insecta > Diptera > Asilidae > Dioctria > Dioctria rufipes. The sequence goes on along the minus strand of OZ002742.1, from coordinate 175,504,349 downwards.
TTTTCTTCAGGTTTTTAAATATATTTTTCATTAGAAAAAACCATGCTTGGACTCACCCGTCCTACAGACAGAGACTGGGGTTTTCTATATATTTATTATTCTTTAGAAAAAGAAAATATAAAAGAAAAAAATTAAACATAACAAAGAACTCAATTCAGAATATTAAGTATTAAAGCAAATTAAAACGTATTTATCTAACTAAATAAAACAGAAAAACTGAAACAATAATAATGTTAGTCCACGTAAGCGGAACCATGGGTAGTCGCTAATAGTTTTATAAAATACAACCCAACAGGATTCCAATTAACACAAACAAAAATATCTTTCCAATCATCATTCTGGACAACTTACTGCTCTTTTAAATCTATACTGGAATTAATTTCGCCCAGAATGAACAAGCATTTGTTCCAAAATTAAACTCATCACTCGATATTACCTCATCACCGTTACCAGTATTGTTGTAGTCAAATTAAAAAAAATCGACCATGTAAAAACACTGTATTTCATTGTAGCCCACTCTACTAATATGTTCTATGCCTAACAAATAACTCAGCCATTTCGAGCCCTGTCCTCTTCCTGTTCCTGGTGTTTGTTATGTGATATCACAACTTCAAATAGCCCAACAATTTGTCCCCCCGTATGTAAACACTTTAAAAATTGATTCGCGTAAAAATAATTTCCATTTACAAAACTTCTAAAGGCTTTAAAAGCTTAAAATCATTCACAATAAGAAATTTTTTCTTCCTTCTCCTATGTACAATTAAGGTAAGCAAGCAACAAGCCAACCAGTAAGAAAAGGATATGAAAGAAGGAGAAGGAATTTGAACAAAAGCTTCCAAGTTTCTTTCCAACGCTACTCTACAAAAGGAAAGCTTTACGGTTTTAAACAATATTTCATCAGTTCCACACAATTCATACTCGGGAACGGTTGTTCTACTAAGTGAGTTCGAGTTCTTTCTTTATTAGTAAAATTCACGTGTGTGTATAAATTTTAAAGCTCCTCAATTCAAACGTGCTAACGCCGATAGTTGTTAACTTGTGGATTGCAATATTTTATGTGTAGTATATATATATATATATGTAGGTAGTAAGTAAAAGGAGCAACAAGAAAGCAGTTCAAATCTTGGAGAAAGTTTGCGCCATATACGTACTATACACGTAAAGTGGAAGGTAATTCAACATGTGCACCATTTTAACTAGTAGGTAGTAAGGCTATTGTGGAAAAAAAAATTCGAATCTCTTTTGTGCATGACTGGACAAAATTGCGTGCAAAATACTCATTGTTCTAGTTTAAAGGAAAAATTCCGCAGATTAATCGATATAATAAAGTATGATGATACCACTATTGGGCTAAGTAGCGACAACACACACAAGGTATTATCTGTTATAAATGGATTTATACATATTTTTTTTATTTTATTTTTTTTTCCTTCTACCAGTATGTACCAGAACGTACTACAAATTTTCTTTGATATCTCAGTATCCAGTAGGACTCTGGTAAAAACTTTCTTCTTTTGATATAATCCAGTTTTTCGTATTCATAATATTGGAGTTGAGAATCTTACTGGATTCAAGCAATCCCTATAGAATTTCTGTTTGATGTTAAATCCTTTTTATAAAGCTACCAACTTTCTTGGTAAAAGATAATTTAATTTCTTACAGAGATAAGTACAATCTTTGCTTTGGGTTAAAGTATCAAAAGGAAATATTAAAACCCAAAGAGCAAGTAGCAAGTTAGAAATTCTTTTTTCAAAGAGAAAGAAATTGTTGTAATTTTTTTTTTTCCTTTTTGTTATTATTGTAGATATGACTGTATTTTCATATTAAATACTAAAGATCTTCGAAGGATGTTGAGGGAGGAAGAGAGGGAGGGAGGGAGTAATCTATGTCTTAAATGCATATTCTTCTTGGGTCACTTGCCTTTTATTGTAGTAGGTACACAACGGACCACGTAGTTCGTAAATCTCAGTTTACTTTCGCAACACTTAAATCACTCGGTTCGTGGTAGAAAAAAACCCATAAAGGACAATTTATGAGTTTTAAGGAAACCAATGGTACCTGTAGGTATGCAGTGTGTCTATATATACAAGCATTAAAAGCGGCTTTCCAGTGGGATGCACATCTATCTTATACCACATAAAGGAGCATACTTAAGAACCCTGAGGTTGACCGGATCATTTTATAGGTACAATACCAACCAACAAATCCTTAAAGTCGACAATCAAATCGAATTAAATCAAATCCTATTTTAGTATGCATTTCCAATGAATTCTTACCTTAAAGGATTTGTTCGAAAATGCTTAAGGCTGGCTCTAAGATTCATCTGAAACACTATACTACTAGAAATTTCATGGATAGTACTAGCAGCCTATATAACACTGTATCTTCCCACTTCCTACATTTCTGCTTAATTTATATATGGTGTGAAATAACTTGAATAGACATATTTATCTGTACATATATATATGTCCCCACATATGTCTGGAATGAATGTTGAAATGAGAAAATCTTTTCCTCTTCATCTCCTCACCACATCCTGTTCTATTTGTGGTTCATCTTATATATATACATATATATATATATATATATATATGTACATGAAGCTTATCACACTTTCCTGAAAAGGTTCCGGCACAAGCACCCTTTTGTTCTTGACATCAAGTCTAGCTAATATAAAGACAAATGGATTGGTGGCTGGTGCGTAACCTATGTTCGAACCCGATAATGGAGAATCTCAGATTCTATAAATCCTCAACACACTCAAATTGGTGTGACATCCATTTCCCGTCTAAGAATTTTAGGGGGACATTCATAGATTGCTCCCCATCGAATAACTTGAATCCAAAAGAATTTTTGGATAGAAATACTTTAAATTGTTAGCACAAAACCAAAATTCGAACTTCAGGAATTTCGCGTTCAATTGGTGTATGAATTTCCAATTAACAATGCAGAATGGCGAAATTATTGTGATTCGGGTTCGGGAATTAATATTGTTTTGTGAACTTTTGTTTCACTTTGGCAGAATTCCATATTTATAAAGAATTTTATGATTTAATTAGGGACAATTTCAATTTGTTAGGTACCTATATAAACTTTCGTATTAAGGGTGTAGGTGATTCTATAAAATTTCAAAATTGAATGCATATTTCGCAATTAAAAATATAATTTCATCCTCTCCCATAAATGAAAATTTTATGGAAAATTTTAATGTCCACATAATTTTACTTGTGAGTGCTTTTCGGAAATGTCCATTAGGTTTACGGTATACCAACGTATATACGATTACCACTAGATGGTATTCTCGGTGACTTTTGAAACACACGATAGAAGGTCAACATAGCTGAGGTAAATTTATATTCAAATTCATTTTATCATCATTAACATGGTAGTAGTACACAGTGATGTTATGGAATCTGTTGCTTGTTTTTTTTTTTCTTTTTTAAAAGTAGTAGAAGTGCAAGGAAAATAATTGTTGAACTAATTAACATCAGGCCAGTTGAAAATTGTGAGGTGTTCATATTCGTTGGAAGTTAATTAAATAAAACTACAAAACCCAAATATCACTCACATCATTTTATGTCAAGAACAACAAGGCCTAGATAAATGAAATTTTGTATGCTGATTCTTTTATACTTGAGAGGTGCACACAAAAAAGGTCGACTCCTAAGAACTCTGAATTCATTTATCAGTTTATTTCTAGGGTAGCAAGATACAGAGCCCTGAAATTTCGCATTTCGGTACATGTTTCATATACATATATAAAGAGTGATTCATTTAGAGGTATTTTTTTCAGTACGCATTTTATAAAAGATCACACGTGAGTCGTGTCAACCTGTCATTATATTTCTGTTCAGTATTGTTGGACATTTCATCATGGAAAGACGTTTACAAATTATTCAGCTGTATTGCGAAAATCAGCGTTCCACGAAGAATGTGTTTCGTGCACTTAGAGCAACTTATGGTCTACATAATCTGCTTACCGAATGCACAATTCACTATGCCATCGAAACATATTAAGCCTAATTTTCTTTATTGGATAATACGTGACTAAATAGACCGCATCCAGCTTATACTGAAGAAAATATAGCGGCAATAATAACGTACGTACACGATGACCGTGATGAATCACTTCGACGCCATTCACAACAGCTTGGCTTGTCGCATGCAACAACTTGGCGTATTTTACGTAAGGATCATGGTCTGAAGGCGTACAAAATTCAAGTCGTATAAGAGTTGAAGAAGGCCAACCTTCCGAACTGTCACCGTTTCAGTCTTTAGGCTTGAAGAAAATTCACTGTTTTCGACCAGCATATTTTTCAACGGTGAAGCCTATTTCTGACTTAGTAGCTACGTCAATAAGCAAAATTGCCGTATTTGGACTGAAAAAGAACCCAAAGAGTTTGAAGTGCTGCCATTAACTATGAATGGTGCCAATTATCGCACCATGATAACGGACTATTTTCTGCCTAAAATTGAAGCCCGTGATTTAGACGACATTTGGTCTCACAGCCCGTGAATCTATAGCTTTATTGCGAGATTAATTTGGTGAACAGTTAATTTCACGTTTCGAATCAGTGAATTGTCCGCCTATATCATGTGATAACACACCTCTAGCCTTTTTCCTTTTCATCTACATTAAGTTTGCTGGCTACGATTGAGGAATTGGAAGTCAACATTGCTCGCGCCATTAACTAAATACCACGCGAAATGCTCAAATGTGTCATAGAAAATTGGAACTTCAAAAGGGACAATATTTGAAAGAAATAATTTTTAAAAAATAAATTTAAGGAACGGAGTTTTTTTTTTTTTTTATCGGTCAATTATGTCTTTAAAAATTGTGTGGGGACAGTTAACAATTTTTCCGATTTCCTTTCGCGAACCACCATTCGCCATGTGAGCATGTATAATAATTTTTCTTCTTTCCAACTTCGTTCCGTCTTTTGTAATTTTACACAACTTTTATTTATTTTTTTGTATTTAATTTTTTATTTTTGTAAACTTTACTTTTTCTTCGAGTGCTTAGAATTGAACTCAGGTGTGAAATAAAACTATCAATTATTTTTAAAGAGTTCTCCCTTATCAATAAGAATTAATTAGTTTTTGAAAGCTACGTAACCTGTGCCTTTTCATTTACTTTTGGTACCTACCTACAAAAAAGTTGTGGCGATTTGCATAATAATCTGTGGGAAACGTCCCCAGTAATTCCCATTTTCAAGGGAATTTTGGCTGGAATAACCTCCCAACCCTACGTAGAATATTTTACGTAATAAAAGTCACATATAGGCATCTTAATTAACAATTTTATCTATAAGGAGACTCTGACAAAAGTATACGATAAAATTATAGCGATTGCTGATAAATACTTAGGCATTTTTTAAGTAACAAGACTGCAATACTCAGATTAAATTACTAGCTCAACAGACGACGTACAGAGCACTCGGGGTTGCCAGAAATTTTTGAAAAAAGTAGCCTAAATTTTTAAAAATTATAACCCAAAATGGCAACTTTTGTACTACTGTAGCCCAATCAGGCGACAAGTTTAAAATATAAAATTTTTTGAAACTCAAATATTAAGAGAACGTATTCAAAAATTACATTAGTGTTTCTATAGTTTCCGATAAAATTATGCTTTCAAATATTTCTAGATTTTACTTTCATTTTGAGGATAATTATAGCATCAGGTACAACAAAATTATTATAGCATTGAAATGCAAATGCAAAGGAATTCGTATCAAACCAGAAAGTGTACCCAACTGTGATCTGTTTCGAGTTTTTAAAATATTCATATAACTGAAAGTTCGTAAAAAAAACACCTTTGATAGGCAAGATAATATATAAATTATCCTTTCACAAAGAAAAGATCCTTGAAAAGAATATTTCCTGATGCTGATTTTATATATATGTTAATAATATATAAAATACAGCTAAGTGCGGGTCGGACTCGTGCAAGAAGGGTTCCGTACCATTGCAAAAATTAACACTATGGACTTTTAATTTATTTTTTCAAATGGAGACATTTGAAAAAAAAAAAATAATTCTGTCATTTCAAAAAATTATGCCTACTTATGATAATAATAATGAATAAGAATAAAACGAGGAAAAAAGCGCAGAAGAAATAACGTTTCTTGTAATTTTTAATTTTATTTTTTATTATAGCGGGAATAGAAACACACAGTCTGTGAAAATTTCAACTGTCTACCTATTACGGTTCATGAGATGCAGCCCGGTGACAGACAGACAAACGGACGGACAGACAAATATCGAATCCATAGTAATAATAATAGGGTTCCCGTTTTTACCCTTTGGGTACGGAACCCTAAAAATCAAGTGTCACTGTTTTCGTACACGGTAATCTCCGAAACCGTCCAACCGCTTTCAATGAAATCTTGTGAATGTGTTGGGTTGATTCCAGCTTGAAAGATGCGATAGTTTTGGACACAATAGATGGCGCTGTTGTCGACATCTAAAAAACTGCCTGGAATGCCGCGACGTGGAAAGCTGAAATGTTATACACGGAGTTTTCAAAAACTTGCAAATAACTTCATAAATGGACTAAATCGGGACACTCCGTCATAGGGTTGCCATACAAATATTTCGTTTTTAGTATATATTTTGACAGTGCCTGACAACGAGTACACGTAAAGAACTGAAATTTAGTTGGTGGTGTTTTCAATAGCAATAGTAAATAAAATTTAAAAAATAGATTAAATCGGGCAACCCCTTCTTGATGTTGCCATACAAAAGTCTCAGAACGTGTTGACGTAGAGAGCTCAAATTTTATACACGGCGTTTTCATGAAAATTGTAAATAAAAGTTCAAAAATGGACCAAATCGGGCGATCCCTTTCCGGTGTTACTATACAAAACTTTAGTTTTTCCCTATAGATTTGGAAATTGCCTCAGAACGCGTCGACGTGGAGAACTAAAATTTGTTACATGGTGCTTTATAGCAAAAGTAAATGAGATTACAAAGTGTTTTCATAGAAATAGTAAAAAAAATTACAAAAGCTGTCTAAATTGGACAACCCCTTCTGATGTTGTCACACAAAACTTTAGTTTTTCAGTATATATTTGGACACAGCCTACATCGATGCGTGGATGTACAGCTGAAGTTTTGTATACAGGCCTTTTTCAAAAAATGTAAATTATTGTTCAAAAGTGGGACCAATCGGTCCACTCCTTCGTAGGGTTGTCATATAAAAATTTCGATTTAACTATATATTTGGGCAGTGTCTGAGAACTCGTCGACGTGGAGAGCTGAAATTATTTAGACTGGCGTTTTGTAAAACAAACGTAAATTAAATTCAATGGACAACTCGTTCGTAGGGTTGCCATACAACAAATTTGGTACGTGGTGTTTTCAATGCAATGGTAAATAAAATTTCAAAAATGGACTAAATCAGGTTACCCCTTCTTGGTGTTGCCATACAAAACTTTTGTTTTTCGCTGTATACTTTGTAGCAGCCAATCGGGCAAATCCTTCGTGTTTTATATTTAGGCACTGCCTGAGAGCGCGTGGACGTAGGAAGCTACACTCTTCCACACATATGAATGAATGCACGCAGACGGGTACTTGGAGCCATCAAGCCCAAGCCTCGGGGAGTCGTTTTTCTACTCGTTGTCGAGTGACCACGCGACATTTTGAAAATACTAAAAAATATTGTGAGAACTGTGTTAATGCATAGTTAAAAAAAATTAAATAAAAAATAATAAAACTGTGTTAAGACGTAGTGTTGAACATAAATTGTGAAAATTGTGTTAGGAATTAATTAATATTAACCAAAAATTGTGTAAATGCTTGGAAAACCCAATTCTAAATAAACAATTAAGAAAATTGTATTAATTCAAAGCTGAAAAACAAATACGGCTAATTGTATTCAAAGTCTTGTCCTAGTTTTCTCTCCGATATCTTCCTTCAGGAAGCACGAGAGGGTGGCCACACAACACAATTGGACTTACCAAAATTTATGAGCGGTGCAGTTAAAGTTGTTATTATTGCAGAATTTCTCTTATACTTGTTAGTAAAACTATGTTTTACAATATCATTTTTATGTGCTCACATTTCAGCTTTACAAGTTAAACAAAAGGCAATATCATGATTACTTTTACTTTCCGTAAGGCATCCCTTAAATACCTTTTCATTTTCTCACTGTTTATTATATTTTTTAGGATACTTTCCCCACTTTGGCACTATATAATCGAAAAAAATACGTTTCACGTCCGAAATACTGCATGAACTATTCTAAATGTGATTAAAATCGGACTTTCCCTATCATGAAACTATAAAGACGAGTAGATTAAAGCTTTTGTGACTACTTGATTGAGAAATAAGTTGTTATTAGCTGTTTCGTATATAAAATTAAAGATTTCGCTAAAATCCCCCAAAATATGTTGGGAGTAGCCCAAATTTTGTATCGAGAAAACATTACAAAAGATATCCCAATTGGCGATAAATCGTCCAATCTGGCAGCCGTTCTGTACCTACTAAAGCTACCATTGAATCTCGGACAGGAAGAATCGCTTATTTGTAACTTCAGTATATAAATAACGCTCGAGGGCATATGTTGCACCAGTTAAAAGTATTATTGTGGAATGTCTACAAGACATAAGGGATAAAAATACTTTAATGGGTGGGATGGTCGACTTGTTGGCTGGTGACTTCCGAGAAACTCTACCGGTTACAGAGAGGGACACACCCGCGAATGAAGGGTAATTGGAAACGGATTCGAAGGGTTACGTTACATCTAGAAAGGACCGGAAAGCTAATATTAATGATATCCATGAACGCGAAAGAGTCATATTGCAAAAAATTAAACTGTTGAGCAAATAAAAAAAAATGGATACAAAGCAGAGCATTTTCTATCCAATGCACTAGCGATGACTATAAATAAGGCACAAGGGCCAACGTTGATTGTCTGGTGGGAGAATGGCAAAGTTAGGCGTTCTCGAGTAAAATGTGATCAGGGCACTTCAAGGAATACATTGTTCCAGTCCATCATACTTATATATTATATAATAAATTTAAAGAACTTCATAGATTCCCACTGCCAGCAAGCGTTTATCGCTCTCATCTATAATATCCATTATTCCTTCCTTTTCTTCTTGGGTTACAGTAGACCCGGCTGTTCAACCAAGATACCTTGCACAACGCTTGGCCGTATCTCAAATACATACACATACAGTAACGAATTTTCTGTACCAAACTAAAATCTTCCAAAGACATTTGCGACAAAAATTTACATTAAAGTGAGTTCGTCCTCAAAGACACATACAAACCTATACACAAAGTGAATTGAAAGTCAGTAAATTGAGTCAAAGTCTTTAACAATTCTTATATTTGAATTAAAATTGAAATGAATTGAATTGAATTGGATTGTGTTGAATCATTATAGTAAAAAATTTAATTTTATTCGTACTGAAACAAATGGTGTAAAACTTGTTATTGGTGTTTTTTAATTTCTTTTAAATTTTTGTCTGTTTCACTGCATAGTTTCAACTGATTTTTGAAGCTATTTCTTTTATATTACGAAACATTTTCATTGGACAACGTCTAACTTGTTAACCAAATGAATATTAGAACATTTGATTACCTTTGCAGCATGAGAAATCGTATTTATCTTGTTTTACTCCTCATATTGCGTGAAGAATTTCCTGACGATGTATCTTTAATCCAAGCTTTAATATTACCCCCGGTTATTTCAACACAACTTTTTAAGACTTCAAACAAATTTCGCAGACCTTCAGATCTGTGCATTCTTTCTTCGCTTGCGTATGTAATATGGAAAATGGAATGTCATGCCTGGAAGAATTTCTATCGTATAATTTTTTTTTTTTAAATATTTCTCAATTTATTGATGTAGATGAAAACTCATTCCCGGTTTAAGAATGGAATTTAAAGGCATTTCTCTGAATTACCTGCTTTATTGCTTTTGTGACGTCACTTTCATTGCTCGTGATTATTTCAGCTAAAAGATTTTTTTAAAAGTTTTCTTAGATTTATCCAATTCTAATCCAGAAAGGCGGGATCCATGCGCAATGAAATTGGGATAGAAAAATATTAAATTAAAAATATTTTTCTTTCAAAAACTGCCTTACCTGAAAATTGGTTTATACATATATCAATTTTATTATATCTAAATGTACCTCCGGGATGAGTTACTTTATATACTAATAATTAAAAATTTCATGATCTATCGAACAACATCCACGAACAGTAGAGCATTCGAACAAGTCGACACTTTTTTCCTTCAGATGTGCAACCACTGAGAAATTATTTAAAGCGGTCTATTCAATTAAATTGAACTCAATTGGACCAGACAATATGCCGCCTAGGTTTCTAAAGATACTCTATTTGCTCTAATTCATCCCTATGCATTACACATAATTAACTTCTGCCTGAAGTCTTCTAGTTTTCCAGCCTCGTGGAAGCTTGCAGAAGTGCTTCCGGTTGCTAAGATAAGATTACCAGAGAGTAAGGTGATTTTCGTCCAATAAGTATCCTGTATTTCATGTCAAAGGTGTTAGAGAAATTACAAATCCAAGATTTTTTTACTACTGATCATAAGCTGCTATCTCGCTGACAGTCTGGTTTTCATCCACGACATAAATAGTTGTGAATCAGCACTAATAAGACTTACAACTGACATCCGCGAAGCATTGATAATGGCAATGTCAGTGTTCTAGTCCTCCTAGACTTCTCTAAGGCCTCTGATAGCATCCATAATAATATGCTATGTAGAAAATTGGCTTATTTTTATCATTTCTCCAAATCGGCCAGGTGTTTAATTGAAAATTTCCTGTTTAACCGTGAGCAAAGAATGAAAATTAACAATGTGTTTTCCGATACGCTTCCTCTTCACCGATGTGTACCTCAAGGCTCGGTTCTTGGACCTCTCCTTTTCTGCATGTACATAAACGATCTTCCTGATGTTCTGCAGGATATTGAAATTCAACTGTATGCAAATGATGTTAAACTATACTGCAGCAGACCGATCGGACTTATTGAAGATTGTGTCGAGCGCATGAATGGTGACATTGACCGAATTACCGAATGGGCACATAACAATGATCTGATGTCACTGACTTATAACAATGGACTGAGCGATTTGCTATTTCATATTGTGTTTCTGTATATCACCGTTAGAGCACCATTTAAAGCTTTTACCACATAAAAAACATGGAAAACTCAACCAATCAGATGAAATTTTATACCCGAAAGTCGAATTAAATTAAAAAAATATATTTTCTTGTGTCCAAGTGATATTTTAATCGCTTATAAGGAATTAAACTCATTCCGACTTTAATTTTCAAAAGTTATTCTTAACTGAATCCTGCGTATGGGCAAGAGAGATGGAGCATGGTAAACAGTATCTTTACCTTATTCCTTCTGCCGTGATTGCATCTGCAGCCAACATAAAAACATCAAATGGCATAAGAAAACGTTTAGTAAGAAATATTTTGTGTTGGTAGCTCCAACTCTTCCAGAGAGCGAAAGAGAAAACTGTAAAACTTGTGCCAATCTTTCCTATAGGAAAATGGCAAAACGTTCAGTGCATTGTTATAAGTCAGTGTCTGACCATCTTGCCTTTCATGAATCAGGTCAAGAATCTGGGAATTCGATTAGATAAGCAAATGAAGTGCTGCGGATATGTCAAGGATGTAATGCGTAAGATATATGCTGGACTGCACAGCCTCTGGCTTTCCGCAAGTATTTTATCGCCTGATCTTCGTTTGAAATTAGTCAAAGGTCTTCTATTACCGCACTTTACAGTGTGCCCGACGGATTGAAGTCGCCTTCAACGACTGCATTAGGTTTATATATGGACTGCGTCGGTTTGATCACATAAGTTTGTATAAATGGAGTTTTTTGTGTTGTCCAATTGAATTAGACTTAAAGTGGAGGTCGATTGTTTTTCTTTATGAGCTGTTGCAGTCGAAGGAGCCCAATTATCTGTACTATCTCATACGATTTCTTCAATCAACTAGGCATAATAAATTTCTGTTAATGCGCCATGATACAGCAATATTCGAGAGTTCTTTCTTCGTTCAAATCTGGAATACCTTACCTCGTAGCGTTAGGGACATCAGAGCGGGCGGCAGCTTTCAGAAAGTCTCTCAAACTGCATTTAATTGCTAAATAGATTCTCTTTTGGCTTTCAATTTTCTTCTTTCTTTCATTAAATCTTTTTAATTTATAAATTGAATTTAATTAATTATGTTAGATTACTCAACCACGAATTATGACATAGCTAACTGTAGTCTACGTAAATTAGTGAATCTGAATTTATAATAGTACAACATAAGATGTAATCTTGCGTACTTATCATGAAATAAATATTATTATTATTAAGTGTAGGATCTACCTATGATGATATCATAACCGACACCAAGAAACCACTGACTGGAGCAGGTGGTTTTAGTTTCGCTTCCATCAACAACCCAACAACATCCAACAAAATCTATGGCATTCAAAGTCGAACAAGCCTGGTGGCTAATTTGTTAAAAATAAGAAACGAACTCACGCCCAACCCTTCCTGTCCACTTAAAGAAGCTCATCAGGTTTAGGTAAGATAAGCTTTTCAGCTCAACCACAGATAGGACAGCAGGTCTAAGCTTATCCAGCCTGCTCCGGGCAAAGGTCGGACAAGTGCACAGAAAGCGTTTGATTGTATCAGGCTCTCATTCCAGATAGGACATACACTCAGGGATGTCAACAGCAATCACCTAAGATAAGCCTGAAGCAAGCTATGGCCAGTGATGATGCCAATGACATTTCTGGATTGTTTTCTTCAGAGATCCAATACAAAGTCAGTGAACTTTCCATTTGATCCATCAGGAAAAACTTTTGTACACTTTCAAGTACTCATGTTCGCCGATCGCTGCAAGAAAATAAACGCTGGCACCGGCTCCCTTATTAGTGAGAGACAGAGAGCTGTCGGTGAAAAATTTTAGAGTGGAGAGGATGGTTTTAATATTTGCAGCCTAAATGCAAGATCCTAAAAATTAATCAGTTTCTTAAATCCGTTTTACGTTGTATATTTTAGGAATGACTAACAAGAGAATGAAATTACTGTTTTTCTGAGGGACTCTAAAATCAATAGCAATTTCTAGGTAATGACAGCTAGAGATAGATTATCGACATGTTTCTTTATACTGAAAATTACGGTGGACGGGAGGTAATGGTACTCACTTAAAGAAAAAAAAATTGTATGGCAGGAAGGGGAAGCATATTTACCATTTTGGAGTTACAGGGTGATTAAGAAAATCCTAGTTTTACATAAAACATACTGTATCTTGAAAAGTACAGAGTGTACGTTGACTGTCAAGAGCTCATTGTATTCAGAACTTCAGAGTCTTTCCTACGACTGCTCAACCAGCCGTACTCCTATCCTTTCAGGAGTTATGGTAGTCTTCCTTTGACCTCGATTTTTTGTTTTTGCAAAAATTTAGTTCATATTAGGTTTTTTTTTTTTTTTATAAAAACTGTAAACTGAGTACTCTCCCCCTCTATGTGCCTATGTGCTGTCTGTAGCCATTAAAGAGTTATTAGCTCATAACTTTTTAAGATACCGGATTTTTTATGAAAAACTAGAATATTTTCTTAATTATTCTGTAACTCCGAAAAGGTTGATATCCCCCCCTCCCCGCAATTCAATTTTTTGTTAGCCTAGGTGAGTACTACCACCTCCCGCTCTATGGTATGGACCACCTAGGTGAAAATACCCTGTGCATTGGTAACTCAATTAAACTTAAAAAAAAAAAATCGTATTTTGAGGCTTTAAAACTGATTCTATTCCACCCTATCAATTATTCCATTTCTGTAAAAACAAAACGAAAAATTCGCCCCAAATTTTAGAAACAAAAAAGATTTTCCACAACCGTTTGCAGAAAATAATTGAAAAAATTCTCAGCACGTACAGGGCATAGATGATTTAAAAATGCAATTAGATACCGCAGATTTCATGCCAAGCTTTCTGAAACGCTAGTTTTCAAATGTGCCAAGGGCAACGAAACTAATTCACTAGATTGGTGCATGTTGGGGCTCCAGAATTCTATGCAGATTGAAATTACGCTACCTGTTGATAATTTAGTCGTTTTTTTTTTGTCGTATAGAATCGATATAGAGGGGGTAAAATGATTTGCTATCACTGAAAGCGGGAATGACTTTTTTTCTCAAAATTCTTATATTCGATCGATATCTACAAACTTTTAGCATATCTATCCTCTCCCCTGGTATAAGTGCATACAGCTCCTTTGCAAAACAAATACATTTTTAAAGTTTTCACCACCACCACCTGCTGTAAATGATGTACTTCATCATATTAGAAAGCCACGGGTAATTGTAAAGTGAGAAGTTTTCTGATTTTTTAATATGAAAGTTTCGTTGGGAAATCCACCAAGAAGAACATACATAACCTCTTGGATGGATATTAACTTTACCAACTAGTACATAAATTCCTTTGTTTTGTAGTCTTCTAGTGCTAGATAGAAGAACGCTCTTCACTCTCGAGTCACAAGCGTTGTCAGCTTCACAATGAGATTTATAGTGTTTTAGTTGTGCGAAGAAAAAAAAAGGAGGAGGGAGAAACATATGGCCGCGACGCGGAGTAGATTACTTTTTAGAAGTTGAATAAATTAAACTGTGTGTGAAATGAAATATGACTTGCAGTTGAAAGATTCTTTGTACGTGCATACATAACTCTAAAAGAAAATAGATTTTTTTTTTTTTTTTTTTTTGTAGAATACGCATGCACTTCTAGCGAACCGAATATCTCACGTTTTAGACACACACTCTGCGATTTACAATTAGTCTGTTGAATATTTTGCTTTTAGCAATTTTCCCCTGAAGTTAATTCAGTTTAAGCACTTACAATAGGATCGTTATATATAATTCTCAACATTTTTGTTACACAGTTCGCAATGGCTTCACTATATGAACTCATTTTAAGTTCCATAAATGAATTGAAAATACTTGAATCAGTTATTTGGGAAAGGCTACAAGTGACAATTTTGGTGAATATATTTTTTTTATTATGTTGCCAAAAGTCAGGGGATAAGCTATGATACAGATTTGGCATGAGGGAGGAAGAAGGGGTAGGGAATTGAGGATTATTGGATTGAGCCAAGGAGATGAAAGTGTGAATTACGCTTGAACGTTTGGTCTCATATCTGAGGGAGAAAACAGAGGATGGCAAACTGTTCCACATTAGTAATGTTCTGCTTATGAAGAATTCGCGGAATTTCATGCTATGTTCGAATTTGATTTCGTGTGATGCGTATGGGATTTATTTAGAGCAACAGCCATAGTAGTAGCATTCCGCTGGTGCTCTAGGGAATCAATAGTTGCTATTTATATCCCATCGCTAATAAGCCGGAATGCCTTCCTTTGAACCTTGTCTAATGCGGACAATATAGTGCATCCAACCCCTGCCTAAATTTGGAAATTATATTCTAATCTAGGCCTGATATGAGACTTGTAGATTTGTATCAAGTCTGACATCATTGCAAAAAGCCCAGGCAATACCAAACATGTGATCAGACCAACTAAGATTGTTGGATATTTCAATGCCTAAGATGTTAAGAGATGGCGAGCTAGAGATATCTTTTCCATCGACGGAAATTCATTGAACGAGTGTTGGAGTACTTTTGAGTGATAACACATTCGAATATGCTTTTTCTCCACCAAACTACGTGTCGAAAATAAATTTGGGGAAAAATTTAATGGATCCAAACCTTTCCTATGGAGTAACACATAATTTGATTTTTTAGCATTCAATGCAAGATCACTTACCACTGACCACTCATGAATGCGGTCCAGATTATTGTTGATTTTGAGGATGCAATCCTCTGATAGACCAACAGGATATGACAGGAAAATTTAGACAACATATGCGAACATATGTAAGCAGTAATGGTCCGAGGATAGAGCCTTGTGGGACTCCGTAAGACAGAGAAAGTCGCTTCCTTTACTGCATTTGACTTGACAGAAAAATTTTCATGACTGATAGAGCATAAGAGAAAAATCAAAATTGCATGACCAATTTTTGCAATAAATCCAAGGCTATTGAAAAATCTAATAAAATGAGGATCCGCAAGTTATATTTATCAAGTAGTTCCCGAATATCTGTAGTAACTCTAAACAAAGTCCTTTCGCAACTAAGCCTGCGTCGAAATTCAGACTGACGCATTGATAATAAAGCATTATCCTCAATATAATCAAGCATTTAATCTACCAAGAGTTTCTCCAGAGCTTTCGCTAAGAAGCACAATAGGCTGATCGAAAATCGGCCGCATATTTTGGGGAAAGAAGTTGAATCTAGCTAGATATAATGCCATTTCAGAACAAATTTTTGTGAAAACATAGGAATTCGTAAAGTGTTTCGATTTAAAAATAAAAAAAAAATCACAATTCGAATACTATTATACGAAGAGATGCTTGTCTGTTTCATTGAATGTCATCAACTCACGAACTCGATGTTTATTGACTCTAACACGAATTTAGATATACAACAAAGTCAAGTATGATTTTTTCTTGAAATTCTTCCATGAAAATTTTTGGCATTCGGTGGACTCCTAATTGATGTGTGTTCTTACTGGTGAGAAAAATGGTCAACAGTTACAAGATCTCAATTTAAACGAAAATATTTGTAACGTAGTTTGAAAGTAGGATTTACAAACCCTGAAATTGAAATAGTAGAAACTGCAGCCGCGATGCAGTCTTTTTCTGTTTCATATATAATAAATGAAGCCTTAATCTGGTCTTATGATAAATATAAGAGACTTATAGCTAAATGGTATTAAAGTCTATGATATTGCATGAAACAATAGTATTTCGGATATGGGTTTGTAATAAGTTCCGTGCCAGAAAATAGTTTACTCTACCACAATTCGGTCGTCTACTTTGGGGAGTAGTATGTGTATGAGCGATGGCATGGCAGACACCAGATATAAGTTTATAAAAAAGTCTTATAAGATCAGACTTATTTCTATGCATGTACTCTTAACATGAGCGCATGGCTATTATACGATTCTTATAAAATCCGATGTACTCGTGCGCATATATGATGTAAGACGGGAAGTCATAAAATAAAGACTTTCTTTTCGAATTATGAATTAGAAAGGTCTTGTAAGAAAAGTATAAGCTATCTCAGCTTCTGTGTGTGATGTAGAGATTGAGATGATATTAGAAGAAATATTATGTAATGTTTTGCCTTTAGTATAAGATATTTTATTTTGCATGGGACACTTAGATTGGGGAGATGGTTTTTGTACCAGGTTCAAACTTTATTCTACCACAGTTCAGTCTTCAGGCCTACTATAGGGGTAGTCGCCTAGTCGGTGACTGCTTGACACATTGGAGACACCCAGATATGATTTTAATAAGATAATCTTATAAAATTATATCATTAGTTGTGCATCTACCCCTCCGCATGAATGAAATAGTTTTATAACATGCTTACAAAAACTAATAGTACCCATATGATTATAGAAAACCGAGAAAAGAGTTGCAGTAAGAATATATTATGCTGTAAAGTAAGGAGCTTCTATCTATCAAAGCCTACAAAAATACACTTCCATATTCCAGGTAGAAGTTTATGCCATCACTATTTGTGCATACGAAAACCTAAGCTGATTTTACACTAACAGGAAAATATAATATATCGATACAGATATCCAAGCGGCATTGAAAGCCATCCCATCAACTGTGGTCAAAACGAAGTTAATATGGGAGGGAACGCATTCAAGCATTATCAAACCTTGGCACAAATAACCACCAAACACTTCAATGGGTGACAGGACGCTCAAGAATTGATGGGAATGATAATGCCCAAGTTACAATTTTTCCAATTTTTGGTGACTAAAGGTGGTGGGTAGTTTTATAAGGAGTATATAATATTTACTCGGTTATATAAGAATCTGAGTGGTCATGTAAGTGTTTTATAATATTACCAATTGGTGACGTAGTTATATTAGAGTTTTTTAAGATTACTAATGGTTATCGTGGAAGTAAGTTACTAAAGGTTTTATAAGTTGGTGATGGAAATGTTTCGAACACCGGTATATATAACTTAAGTAATCATTACTAGACGGTATATAAGAACGTTTTATAATTGTTTTCATCACCACGTTATATAACTTATTGGTAATAGGTGTTTATTGCTGTATCCGTGGTTACCCTTATATAACTCGACAACATTCAGTAATTTAGGTGACTAAATTGAGAACTTTCGGTAATACATATACCCACTATAAAATATCGTAAAAATTTTTGGTGGCGCTTTAGTACCCACGATGATCATAGTAAAAAGAAATTACTTTTAGTGTCACTATAAGATATATAACATTACCAAAGGTTACATATTATGACTAAAGGGTATATAATGTCCATTTTCGAAACATGGTAGTTCCTTTAGTTTATATAATATTTCTAGAAGTTTTACAAAGGTCATTTAGCTTATATGAAGTTTTATAATGGTAATTTGTTCATTTAAGCACAAGCCGCAATTTTTCATGCAGATAAATAACAAAATGTCGGTTAAGCTAATTTTTCAAATTGCAGATATACTGCTTCCGTTTTATTTTTATATGACGAAAATACATCATTTTAGGTATATGACATTTCTAAATTATGTAATGTTACTTTTATGAATTAATACCTCCTAAGTGAAAATTTTAAATTTAGAAATATTTAATTAAAATTATTAAAAATTTTGCTTATTTTTGGAGCGGTCTGTATATTTTAGAAGTATCTATGATGATATTCACAGTAAAATTTTAATTTCAGCTGAATTTCACCACATACATGCCGAAGAATTGTAATTCTAAAATGTAATTACATTATAAAAATGCAATATAAAAAAAATCGAAATTTTATGTCAAGATAGGTTCTGTAAATACTTGCGTTATATTGTTTTATAAAGGTAACGAAAAGTAATTTCCCTAACATTTCAATCACCAAAAGTAAATCAGTCTGAGAAAATTCCAAGTGTTGTGGAAACGTTACCATCACCATTATAAACAAAGTTTATAAAGATAACGGAAATTTTACTGCAACCAATGCTATGAGCAAAATAAATTAATCGAGAACAGCATAGGTTATATAAGGGTTATATAAGAAGTTATATTAAGGTAACCAGAATATTTTAGTTACTCATTTTATAAAAATTTTAGTTATATAACGTTACCTAAATCAAGTCACGGTAACCTTTATATAATTCTCCATTTAAGCTCTAAAATGGGTGTATAGTGGTTACAAAGAGGTTTCGAGTACTAGTCAATATAACTCAAGTTATATAATTTGGTAATGGAAACCTTATGGTTACTACTATATAAAAAAATTGTTTCTTGGGTGCAGACTTACTGGCTAAAAAAGGATCACATGTCATACGACCGGAACCATTTTGCGGCATCTCTTACAATACCATGAAGTTCACTATTTAAAACTGAATCCAGAACCGAAATGGTTTAGAGATGGATTTCAATGATAGATTGCAGATAAACCAAAAGATTCATTAAAGAGCCTTCACCAAAGAAGAGCCTGAATCTTTTAAGGCTAATAGTCAACTCAGAGCTCTAACCAGACACTGTAAACTTAACAAACACATGCATCGGATAAGCATTTTATCCACTGATGTATGTAGTTTATATCTCGAAGAAGATGAAAGATCTGACCAAGTCTTATACGAATGTGAGTCCATTACACAATGTACATTTCAGTCCACTGGCTTATACTGCCGACTTTAAAGAAACCTCATCCCAAAATAAAATGCTGTTCCTAGGAAGAGTGGGATTGTTGGATGAAGTGTAAAGAAAGCGGTGAACAATAAGCCAATAAATGGCTGCAGTACAAAAGGCCACTCGCTCTACTAAATCTTAATCAAATCTAATCTAATCTACCCTGTTTCAGGTTGTAAAAAATTAAAAAATAAGTAAATTTTAATATTTGTGTTGTTCTCACATGCTCCAAATTGGTGTTATTACTCCCAAAAGAGACTGTCCCCCATTTATACAGTCCTGGACTATGCTGAAATCATGAACACTCCACTGCCATGGCCATGCTTCTTATTAATGGTTGTGGGTGGGATTCTGCAGTCATTAATAAATTATTGTGCTGCCAACCCTTTTGCATAATCCTATATATACCGAAAAATATCACTTCTATGTATGTAGGTCCAGCAACGAGGGCTCTTTCAGTCCCTCTTATAAGAAGAAAGGCATAATATAGGGTACTCCACCTACATCCCATGGGTAGATTTCTCGTCTCATAAAACTAAAAAAAACTGCCTTGACTTCTCTTTAATCTCGAAATAATCATCAAAATCACTGCTTCGTACTTTTTATCTCAGACCACATTATTTTTGGCAATGTTTCGTCTTTGATTGAGTTTCTCAATCAAACGTGCAGACTGAGGACTCAGGACTTTATTGGAAATAAATCTATACAGAATACTTTCAGACTGTACACACACACATACATATGTATATACATAGTATAGTAACTTAAGCATATTTACAATTCGCTAGACACTTTTGTGTACATTTATGATTCCAAATCAATACTGTCGGGAATGATATATTACACCCGGATCCACAATCCAGAATGATTTTTGTACCAGGACCAACCTATCCTGTTTTGTATAGGATCGCGTATGGCAGAAACTACATCCACTCCAGACATTAACTCATGACAGACGATATAAAATATAGATGATTCATGTTGAAGATAATTTCCGCTTTTAACCCACTCAAGATACATTATGAACAGGCTGCCGCATACCTAGTGTACATACATTTCTACGTATGTAGTTATTTTATAATTGAACGCTTCATATCCGCTCTGTGATTTCATGGCTGGATCCTTTTTTTTTTTCATTATTATCGATTTGTCAGAGATGAAAGGTTTTAATTTTCTCAGTTGATTGGCTTGAGTTGTGTCTGTCTGAGGATACTTTTTTGACTTTATAGATTTTCATTTTGTTCGGTTTTGTATTTTCTTTTAGTGGCTTTTATCTTATAAAGAAACTTCAAATTATCAAATGGAAAAATACAGTTATGCTTGGTAACTCGGACAAACTTATTAAACCAGAGAAATATGAGGTTGTACAATGAGGTATTGCTACTTTTACATGTTTATATTGGTTCTTGATTAAATCAAATTAATTCTGCTAAACTTAAACGTTATTGCAGCAGCGTAGCAAGGATAGAGCTGGCCGTTTGAGGCACCAAAATAAAGGGGTTCCGAAATTTTTTAAAAAAAATGCCAGTATTATCGCATATTCTGGTGAATTAAAAATTTTTGTCGACAAATCATTGTGAGTATCTGTTAATTCTAATAAAAAAGCCCTCTAGCTCAATTTTCATAACTGACCCTATGGTTCCAATTCCAAATAACCATAGTAGTCTTGTGGATTCACAAGTCTGAGCAACGAACCTTAGATATTTTTGAGCTGACGAAACCCAAAACGAGTCCGCCTATAGGTAATTGTTCAAGTGAAAATTGCCATAATACTGGACAACACTCCAGATTCCTCATGTAAGGACCAAACATCCCAAATCCTTCAATACGTCATGCTGAATGGATCATCTGTTCCTGTTCATGAGTCATTTTTGATTTCATCGACACTTAAGGCAAGGGCAGAGAGTACATGACGAAAATAGTAATGGAGAAGTTGACAAAAAATAGTTTAGAAATCAAAATCTGAAGTCAACTCTATCAGTTACTTCGAGACACTTTATCGACTTTTCGCTTTCTTTTCTTCTTCAACTCACCGTTGGAATGTTTTGATGAACACAACTGGTTCCAGCTTGAAGCGCCTAATTGTAACGAGATGGAGCGTCAGAGAAGATGTAGAAAACTATGGTCAAAACGAGCTTCTCAAAAATTTTGGACGCTTTGAAGCAGCTGCCTTCAAGAAGGAACGACAACGCAAATACCAAGACATGTGTCGCTTCGCTTTTTGTGGTCCTGCTTTTTTTCTCTTTCCTCAGTTTTCTTGGATCTTGGGCCCAAGCTCTGATCGAAGTAAATAGCGTCCATTTTTTACTGAAGGGAAGTGTAAGGATTAAAACCCAACCTCAACGTCGCATTCTGAGAAAGAAGAAGTCGCCCGACGAACATTTCGAAGATGATGTGTTTGCTTTTGAAAATAAACTACGTCGCGAAATACTTTCTTCACTTGATCACATCAACCAGGAAGTAAAAACAAGATTCCAACAGCTACATGAACTCATGACCAATTTCGACTTCTTGACTAAAACAATCTTTTGAACCTCAAAATAAGCATCGATTCAAGCAAGCTAGATGCTGACGAGGTCGACATGAATGAGTTTCTGCTTGAACGTACAAGGTTGATTAAATTCATTGAAGCTTCTTCAAAACGTGAACATCTTGAGTCAATGAAAATGGAAGTGCCCTTACAGTTTCTGCGCTTTATTCAAGAGTTGTGGTGGTTCTAGGGTTGACTTTAAATGAATATATTCCCATAAATCTATGAGGAATAATGTAACTGGGAGTAGTCTAAGTGTTGCAGCCTAGGATTCATCTTAACGGCACCCCAACAACTTAACTTAACGTAATATTGTGCCATTATAATTGACAGTTTCTATCGCACAATGGATTCAGTGTTCTCGCTTTTTGTGAATAATCGTTACAGTAATTCATCTCCCAGCAGTTATTTGCTAACTGCTTTTAGAGCCTGGTGACTTTTTGATTACACCAAATCAGTTCTAAAGAGCGTAAATTTTTTGAGCTTACGCATGATTTAAAACTTAATCTATTTAGGAATTTCCAAAGGATTTATACCTGATATAGTGCACTAATAATTCCGAAAGATACTCTTAAAATTAATCACTATGGTGCCTGAATTGGATACCTAATTTAATTTAAAAATCCGCCAAGAATAAACCAATTTTTGCAAAATATTTGCTATTCCGAAATTTCTTAAAAGTATTTCAGAATTTTAAATGATTTCAGAATAATTTAAGGTATTGAGCATATACAAAATTTACAATTGGAATTTGGCATCACGACAATGATTATCTTCTGTTCTCCTGCAATATTAACTACCATTTTTAGGACACCATGTATAATACAAGAACTGATTTTATCCTCTCGATATCCATTCAGCGAACCGATGCGACATATGAATGGATGGTATATGGTCGATGTGTGCTGATAATCCGAAAAATTTCACGGACGACCTAGTTTTTGTTACTTTAAAACTCATGCAAACAAATCTGCAATAATTAAGCAATAAATTTTTACTTAAAGGTTAAACGCAAATGTTGTTCGTCCGTGACCTAAATGTAGGCATGAAAACTGCATTGGTCATGTACCAAACCGAGCAACACGACATTCTTGGAGCATATCCAAAAGGAAACTGCAATTCTTCAGGAATTTAATCAATAACGATTTTATCTTTTTGGATATTCTACATGCACACATAGTCATAGCTTAGCAACAACATCTTTAATTTATTTACACGAACTTTCGTTTGGACTTTGGTCATTTGCATTAATAAGCAATGATCCTTCGAATCAAGGTCAGTTGCATTTTATAGATTTGCCAAAAGCTTCCAGCATCCTAAACACAAATACCTACTTATAAAAAAATTTGAATACTTTCTGTAACTTGATAATAGAACAGTCGCTTATTGATTATTTCATCCTGACGTAATTTACAAATTAAAAAAAAAAAAACTCCAACATCTGCCCAAAAATTGTGTTTTTTTTAATTTTCTTTATTTTCTTCATTTTATTCAGATCATGTTCATTTTTATTTGAAAGAAAATTTAAGTGCCGTGTTCAGGTTTGGGAGTTTTGAAATCTCCCACCTCGGTGCCGTGTAATTCCTCCATTCAACATAAAAAATTCAAACTTCATAAAATGCAAAACGTCTCAAATTTACTGTCGCCCAAATCAACTGGAAGAAACATGGTACACGAAAATTACACAATTTCGTAAGTTGCTTTTGGTATTATTAGCGCCGCCCTGCCGCCCACATCCCCAATTGTTTTATTATGGCAATTTATAAACATTACCTCGGCTCAACTTCAAAAAAGCAAAATGGATCGATGGTTTCTCCCTGTTTTTCAGGACTAAAGTGCTTTAATGGCTGGTAAACAAATAGCAGGCAGGCAACGCTGCAATTCAACTCTCGAGTCAGAAATGGGGAACTCTGCTGCATAATTGCTCATGGGTATACTTACACGCAGGGCGCCTAACACTGGGTTTAATGAGATATCATTAAAAAAAAAAATGCGACTTGTAAAAGGAAACCTTTGCGTATTCAAACATGCATAGGAACATACACAGTCAAGGACAAGTTAATTACTTCTAATTAAAAAGTATAAAATAACGGCATATTGAAAAAGTGCGCAGTTTCACTTTAATCAAAGAGAAAGGTTTGTAATTTATCGGTGTATGGGGGCATTTGTTTGTATGTCGGGGGTTGAGGATTCTTTTGTGAACTTAAATACAAAAAAGTTTCAAAGGTTGCAGTTCAGAAATTTCCTGTCCTTTGGCCTTTACTGTTAGGCTAGAATAAGCATCAAGAAAATGAAAATTGCCATCCTTTAAACTACAACGCACAAGTTTCTAAGAGAGTTTGGAAGTGCACCTTTGGATTCTTTATCGCTGCGAAGTAGAAAAGTTTAACAGTGCAGACAACCACCTGAAATAGGTACCCTTAATAAGGTGCAAAGTACGGCCTGTTTAGACGCCACTGACTCTTTCCCATTATGTCCTTAACAAACACATTCATAGATTATACCCATTCTACCTCTTTAACTACAAAGAAGCAACGGTTGGTATACCTTGAAGGAAAAGTTCAGATGATCACATTTCTTTCGGTGTTTGATATCTTAACATCTTCTAGTATGTAAACAGGCCTAAAAGCTCTTAACAGATATTATGGGCAAAAAATTTTCCTTCGAACTAGGTTACCAGATAACCATTAACGATAGAAGGCAGATATTAATGTGAGGGCTCCAGTTCCCCCAACGGACCCATATCAAAAAGAATAACTGCTGTGTTTACTATTTTTTTTTTACTTTCAAATTAAATAAATACAATAAGAAATAATATAAATAAATAACAAAACCAGCGCAGGGGTGGTGAATCGAGAATTGGAACTCTCCATTCCGCTTAGTATCCCAATTTTCAATTTTCAGGCGGAAGTCTGCGCCTGAACAGGTGCTGCAAGAGCTCCAACCTGCTTTTATAAATTTATATAAATTTATTCCACGTGTTCGACGAGGTCATCAGCCATCGTCGGTATTGGTTCAATAGTTGGCGGTATCCTATTCTAGTTTGACTGCAATGTATTTGTGTGAAAATGTCATTAAAACCAGTGCCAATGTTTACCAGGACACAATTCGCAATCCTAAAGCCTCTACCCTTGACAATGTTTTAAAATTAGCATTGGGTGATCCAGCACGACTTCGCATCTACGCATAAGGCCAACAGCAAACTGACTTCATCAGAAATAATGATTGGCCTTCCTCCAATCCGTAGGTATATCCTTTGGATTACAAAATATAGGAGGTTTTAGACGAAAAGTCAGTGCTAAGCCTAATAAAAATTTGGACTCTCTCTGTAAAGGAATCTATTACCAAAGCAATGGCAGAAATTGACATGAATATTTTGCGTGTACCTATTAATGAGTTCATTTCAAATGTAGGACAGAATTTAAAGACTGACTAGCTAACTTATGAAAATAAATATGTCACAATTTGACACAGTGCTCACCGGCTCAATATTTGGCACTTGACAAATTGGCTTCCAATTTTACTTAGGTTTCAGTTTGGGATATTTTTGTTTCAGTCGATATCCGCACCAAGTCTTTATTCCAGTCAATACGCAGAATAAAGTGAAGTTAGTAATTTTCTCACTGCTGGCATTATTCACAGCAAGATGCTTTATTTCAGTCAATACCCAAAATAAAGTGATTGTTAGTAAAATGTTTACTGCAGTCGATACCCACTAAGTCGATACCTGAAATAAAAACTACATATATTTGTTAATAGGGTTAATAGGAAATATACTAATAGGATACGAATAGCCAAATGGATCGTTGTGCTCCCAAAATAGAAACAAAATTATGGAAAGAGTTGAAAAATGAGATTAAATCGCATGAATTAAAACTTTGTAAGCTCGCGGTGGGCTGTATAAAATAAGACCACTATTCGCTTATACAGTTTTAATTTCTTCGAGTTTATCTAATTCTTTCTATTTTTCTCACTTTTTCAATATATATAATAAGAGTAGGGGCGACTAGGCCTCCAGGACCATGCGGACAGCGCGACCGGAGTTGATCTATTGTGCCTTCCCCTAAGGTGATTAAGCAAAATCGAGTCTTTTAACGACCTCGATTATTTCTCTTCGGATTAGATTTCAAACCTTATTTGGAGAAATAAGTATTCCTCCAGTGATTTGCAGCCTTAGACGTGCAAGCGCTGGGGACTCATATATAACATGCATCGAGGTTTCATCTTCCTCTTCGCACAGTCCACACAGTTCACTGTCGAATTTGCCTATCTTCTTCAAGAAGTGGCGAAAGGGGCAATGACCAGTGACTGCGTTAGCAAACAGTCTGAGCGACTGTCTGCTAAGTCCAATAAGTTGGCGCATCTGGAGATGAGAGGGGTTGAAGAATTGCTTCACCTACCTCATACCTGGCGCGCTACGCCAAAGAAAATTGACTGTTTTCCCACTTAGTAGTTCCCCCCTAAACTGGCTTTTTGGTAGGCAAAATTTACATGGACCGTCAGCTCCGGTTTTAGCCAGTTCGTCCGCTTTTTCCTTACCGCCCACTCCTTTGTGTCCAGGAAGCCAAACCAAAGTTATTTTGTTCTCCCTAGACAGTAGCTTGAGTTTCGAGTAGCAGCACGAGACTAGTTTCGTCATAAAGGCTTGAGAGAAAAGAGCTAGGAGCGCAGTTTGGCTATCTGAACAGATGCAGATGTTGGAGTTCTTGCATCCCTTTTTTTTGGCTTTCCTGAGGTCCAACCGCTATAGCATAG
The DNA here is from genome assembly GCA_963924295.1 of Dioctria rufipes. Classification (NCBI taxonomy): domain Eukaryota; kingdom Metazoa; phylum Arthropoda; class Insecta; order Diptera; family Asilidae; genus Dioctria; species Dioctria rufipes. The sequence goes on along the minus strand of OZ002742.1, from coordinate 175,477,331 downwards.
ACTTCCTCCTCAAAATGGAAAGGTAGACACCAAGCGGAAGGAATGGATACTTTCACTTCTGGATCAACCACCCCACACATATTTTGCCATCCTTCTGGTATCCGTCAGTATACCAGACTTGGCCAGTCGTGGGCACTGGAGCATTCGGTGTAGTATCTGGCTTCTCTCATTAATGGTTGCCTGGTAAACTCTTTCAAAGAAAAGTCGTTTGGTCATACTATCTGTTGGAGCACAGTGATGGATCCAGCTATGGGGAGCGGGGTGCCCCCCCCCCCTAAAGACCACAAAAACTATTGTATTCACATTGATTTTTTCTACTGCACTTTTTACAAAAAACTTAAAAATTTCGAGAATCATTCAATTTAACGCAGAGCTTATTCGAGTAAAAGCGATAGGGGATTTGTTTTCATTGAAAACAGCTGTCAAAGTTTCGTTGATGACTCTTCGATGTAAAGACAGCTCGTTAGAATATTATCGGCGGTTCAAACAATTACAACTCGTAATTGGAGAAATTCAACGAAACTACAGAACGGCAAACAAATCATTGTATATTGTTGTATTGAGTTATTACATTTAAAGCAAAAGTCTTAAATCTATTCGAACTGGGGTGCTAGATTTTTCGCACTTTAGATTGAGTTAGAGTAGGGTTATGTCCGATCAGAAAACGGGTTTCATTGTTCACTTCAGCTCATTATCAACTGCAATTCGCAGAAGATTATTTTTCTCTGGATACTTCATACCTAAATGATGCCATATCGATATCTCAATAAAATTTGCATGGTAAATAGCGAATGAAATGGGAAAGTTTTTCAAATAAGTTTGGACGAAAATACTTGGTGACTTTTTTTTAAATCGCCCTCAAAGATTTTGGCACATTTTATTATTTTGAATTTTACGTAATTTAAAAATTTCTTTTGACCCAATTGTATGAGCTATATGGAATCAATCTTTTTGCATTGATTGGGCTCAGGTAAATTGGCACAAAAAACCAGCAATTTGTCTGAATTATTCAAGTCACTATGACCAAAAATGTCTTCGAATTAGTAGTTTTTTAAGAAATCACGAAAAAAACCCTAACTCGTAAACTACAAAAATTGCAGAGCATACATGGGATGATTCGGGTATCCGCGGGGTGCTCTACCTCTGGACTTCCACTTGACACTATTTCCTGGAATGCCCTGTATATAATGTATAATGTATATGAAAAAATGTATATGAAAAAATGTACCTATACACCATTAGATTCACTTAAAATAATCAGAAATCTCTTTTTGTGCCTTGGACTTTGTGGACATTTGTATAATTTATTCTTTGGGTAAATTTAGGTTTAATTCAAGAGCACTTGAAAGTAAGTATTTGTGCAGAATATCCAGCGCATCCTTCCGGCTTGATACCTTATTGCATCACTTTCAAAAATGTCCAATATTTCGTCATCACTGCCTGTACGATCTGCTTCAAGGATCATCTACTATCTCTTTGTTTGTCAATTTTCCAAAATATTCCAAGTTGTCATCACATTTGAGCTACTCGTTAAACTTCTCATCTTCTATACGGAATTCTAAAACCTCTGAAAATCGAATTTTGAGAACAGTTCATACAATACTTGATTCCAGTTAGGCCCGAATTACACGGCTTCTCAGTCTACTTCGACTTAGCCCAAATGGTAAATGCAAGATTAAATTGTAGCTTCGAATTCACCTGGGACTTCGACTAAAACTGAATTTTGCTCAAAGTGCAAAGTTGGTGTGGGCTGCAGCCAACTTCAGTTCAGAAATATCCACGTTAAGGAAAAAGTGTGAAAGGAAATCGGCAAAGCCGATGTCGTGATTTAATTACAAATTTCACACATCAGCAGCGACTTCGAACAAATTTTCGCGAAGTCAAACAATTAGAGTTCCGGGACGAATTTTCATTTTACAAAATTTATAAAAAATATAAAAATATAATTTTCTAAAACATCTTTCACTGCAATAAGTTTATATAACTAAGTTTCCATAAATTGTAAAAAATAATCAAGGAAAACTGTTGTCAAATTAAAAAGTTATATCAGAAAATGTTGAAAGAGTTTTCCTGAAAGTCCAAATCAGCTAAAAAACAATTATTTTCGATTTGAACGACCTCTAAATACTAATGAGTTGTACTGAAATTTTGTATAGAAATTTGGCATTATATTAGCCAAAATATTCTAAAGTATTCAGATATTTTAACACTTTTGCAAATCCATACATTTTTGGGCCACCTTAATATACGAATGCGCTGAACAGAAAAATTGAATCTGATGTTACAATATGCGGGCAAAAAATAAAATAGAAAATTTAAGATGCGTTATTAAAAGCTATTAAGGGGGTATTGTTAATAGAGGGGGGGGGGGGTGTTATTAACAGAGTAAAAGTATTCGAAATTACTAGGAAAATGTTGCGAGCTTCGACAATATATGATAATATAGTATAATAAAAGGGTAATGAGCGGGTTGTTGTTATCCGAAGATTACTGTACCCATTTTGTCGCATGAAAATTACTGTACTGAATTTTTAATGCACACATTTCTTATCTTTTTGCACCACTTAATAAAATAAAAGCAAATCCAACATTAGCTTTTAATATTTACGAACTTTACTTTAAGTTTTTACGAAAGAACGTCGCGATAAAAACTCTTTCATAAATGACTCAGATTTTAAGTTACAAATTAAAACCAACTTTAATTCAATTTAGACAATAGAAACAATTATAAATAATTTTTTAGTTTGTCGTTACATTTTCCGTGTTACCAAAATTACTATATCTAGTTGAATGTTACTAGATTTTGTGATCATGTTTTATTAACGAATTTACTAGAAAATCAATAATAAATATTTTACAACTGAAGAATTTTCATATTATTGATAAAAATTTACTAGAAAATAGTTAAAATTAAGGTTTATTGACTATTAGATATCTATTCCAAATCTACGATAAATTTTTAGTCAACATTGACCATAAATTTATTGCTTATGGTTAATTTTAAATATTTTATAATCATTTTTAACTATTTCTGCGATTTGTGAAAAATAGTTCAAAATGACCAGAAAATTAGTTACGAATGACCAGAAGAAAATCTCTGCATGTTCTTACGAATCCTGAACAGAACAGCTTATAATATTGCCATAATATGTCTAGTACTAATTTTTATAAAATGAAAATACCAGTTTACTGTTTAGCATCACTTCTTGCACAATAAAATATCAAACACAACTATTGCCCATAAAATGAAAGTTGTCTGACCTGACAAAAATCTGTGCACATAAATATAAAAATATAAATTACCTGTGCCCAAATTCTCTGAGTTTCGAGTAAGTAAATTTACATTGTTGTGGCGTTAATATTCAATAAACTAAAAATAGCTTTCCATGTTAAAGTCATGTGTAAAATATTCATGAATTTACCTTCATTTCAATCTTCTTACCTTACCCTCTGACTACCACCACCATATTAAAATGTATGAAGGACTTCTTTCCTTCAAAGGAGCTCTATCCAACAATTGCACTTCATTGCAGCATCACTGTAGAACTTCTTACAGGAGGAGAACAAGGTGCAATATACAAAACTTCGTGCTAGTAAGGTTCAGTTTAGAGCTGACAGGCAGCGCCAGCCGTATACTGTTTCACATTATAGTCCTCGAGTAACAATTAAATGGGAATTGAATTTTATGAGTCACCTATCGTCAAAGTTCTGGAACAGTGTGAAATTTAATTAAAACAAGAGCACCAGGAAAGAGCCTGGCCATGGTCATAGTGTGCATGTAATTTCACAGAATTTGGAGCAGAATAATGGGATTTCTTTTCCAATTTTCAACAGGACGCAAATATACTGTGTCCAGCCTGTGAGGTGTTCTGGTGATATTAATTCCCCTCGACAGTTTTAAGTTACCTTGACTGAAGTTGGTAGGAATAGCGGTTACATATTAGTGTAAGGGGGGGGGAGTTTTGCCGATTCCCTCAACACACATCTGGATTATACCAAACTGTTCTTCGTGGAAGAGTGACCTAATTTTCCATAAAGAATCATTTTCTGGTATGAATTTGCATAGTTAAGAGCCGCAAATGGGTCTTTTTAGTACTTGGTTGAAGTGCCGATAAAAGGGATGTTTCCCTGTGGTTATATATGCAAAGTTTAAGTCATTCTTTACAAGGAAAACTCCATGAATATGGCTAGGGATTCTTAAAATTTCCACCAGGAGAAAACTTTAAAGTGGAAACCTTATTTTTCCTAACGTAACTACATAAGTACATAGTTTGTGTAGTAAGATCCTGGCGATAGTTCAAAAAAATTAAAATTATTTCATTGAACTCATGATGATTCCTACTGTATATAATCAGATTAGAGAAATCGTCTTTTTTAAGTGGTTTCATTTCTATCGTCTCTAACTGCTTCTTCGACGTCATGTCGATGCCATATTCTTTAAACCCGGCTTATTACGCACGTTGCTTGGTAATCTACCGAAAATAATGATAAACTTTTTATAGCAAACATTTGAATATATTTATCAAATTTTTTATAAATAATTTAATAAAATTATGATTATACAGTATAAAATTTAGATAATCTTTTATATAAGTTTGTGGCTACGTGAATGTAGTTTTGCAATAAATATATTTTATATGTTTGACCGCTGTATTGACCTGAATATTACCCAGCAAACATTTTCTCAGGTTTTCGCATTTGCGAGAAATTCTCGAAGAGCAACACACCGATAATTTTTCGGTTTTACGAATTTTTCTCGACTTACGGATTTCAGGTTCAGAACTTGCAGTATAATCCGAGAATTTTTCGTTTTTACGAATCTCCTCGAAAAATTATGAAGTCTTGGAAAAGTATTATCAGTACATGATTTTTCAGATTGTGCATGACAATGCAAGCGTGCCAACAGCAGTCTTTTCAAGTATTCGGCCGAAATAAAGTGAAGTGAGAAATTATAATTTGTATTTGGTAAATGTTTCTCATAGCTTGGTTGTTGATTTCCAATTGGATATCGTGTAGTTTTCACAAAGCGTAGTTTACTCATTTATCCAATTCGAGATCGAATAGTGTTTACGAAGAAATCTCGAATACATATGGTCCCTTTATATATAGCACAAATACACGAAAAATCTTCGAAATAGTCTCGAAAAGATGAATCGATATCGAGTCGTTATTTCAATTCGAATTAGCGTTCCTTTTCCTTCATTTTCGGCTCGAGATCGAATCGAGAACGACTTGGAGATCGAAGTTAAACTACGATTGAGCGGGTCGATTCCGATTCGATCTTCAATCGTAATGTTTGCTGCGTTAGGGACGTTTCCAAATTCTATTGTTCTCAAATTTCTACTTTGGGAAGCGTGAGAGTGTTGTTTGTAAGTATAAGTAAGTAGGCATGAAAATGTGAAAATTGAAACAATGTTAGTTTGTAAAGGACAAAACACAGTGAGAGCGACACAACGATGTTGGCGACTTAGTTGGTGACAATGTTGAATTTAAAACACGTGAACGCGACGCGACAAGTGTGTTTGACAGCGAGCACTGCTTTATTTATTGTAAAAGAAATGGCCGGAAGGAAAAAATTAAGAAAGATCTTTAATATAGTTTATGCGGCTTAATTAAAATTGCAAAGCATAAAGAAAAAACTAAAAAGTGAAAAGAAGAAGAAGATGAGATTGCTATAGATCACACAGCATAACTTTTTTCCCTCATTTTCTCTAAAAAAAATCCCTAATTTCTCAAACTAATTACAGAAACTAATTTTACAGAAGTTTTTAATAACTAGTATATTTAATTTACTATGTTTCATAAAAATATCAAAGTCCACATAACATGAATGTCAATTATTCACTGTCCACACAGAAATCCCAATTATGTTGGCGACTAATTTAGAGATATTCCCAAACTTTTTGTTGGCAACTTGTCGAGTTGCCCTCATTGTGTTAAGTATATGAGACTCCCATATATTCGAATCTTTGACACCAATTTACGGCGGCTTTGTTGTGTTGCTCTCACTGTGTTTTATCCTTTAGTCTGTCTGATTACGTTCTCCGTAAAGGAAACAGTAGTTACAATAATTATTCAAACCAGTTGTTCTCGCTTTCGTATTTAAAACGATAAAAATACAGGAATACAACTTTGGACTTCCACAAGAATCCATATATAATATTTTAAATAATCTTTTGTCACTAACAGGATCTAGATACGGAGGAAGTTAAGCAAATACCTGTCAGTCTTTTCTCGTATCGCAACAGATCAATTGGACGATTCAGATATTATCTATAAGAGATAGGCCTAGGCGCTTAAGGAAGAACTTGTCGGTTCATTCTTGAATCTTTGGAGCTCAGTCTGGAACTGTCGACTTCAAGACTACTAACGTGCACCGACATTCACTGACGATACCCGAAAGGGGATACGTCTTATGTTAATAATTTGGATTTTATTCTTTCCAGTCCCATAGTATATAACAGGTGATTATAGACAATATCCGAAGGGGATAGGCCTCATATCCACAAATTCAAGATTAAATAAAATTATGTAAAGGTGTAACGGGTTTTTCTTGTGAACCCTTGTTAGGGGTTCCGGTTACTCTTGAGTTACCCCAGGGTCAATAAATAGCCTAGGTCCAATTCCATAAACACATAATCAAAACTTTATTCTGTGCCGAACATCTATCCTAATTTTTAAAAATAGTATAGTACATTAATTATGTATCTGCCATTTACTATGCCAGCAGTTATGAGATCTAGTCTCAAGTGAACGGGGTGCCGGTTGATTGATAGATAACTCGACCTTTCGAATTCAAATATGAAATTTTTATTCAGAATATAATGCCTAAAACTAGTATCACAAAAATTCAATTCTTTCAATAAAAATCCTAAATATCCTAAAACTAGGTAAAATAATTTAAAAATTAGGAAAAAATTTAATATATTTGATCGAACAAGAAACAAGTTAAAAATTTTAAATAAAATTCAATAATAGATCCAGTGCCGCCACTGTGTTTCTGCTCCCTTTATTTCTGTAAAGAAGAAGAGATGCTGGACCATTAAATTCATAAGTTTAATTCAAAAACAGAATAGGATTTTTGGAAGTATACTACTACGTGCAAGCCGACGGACAAAAAGAAAAAAAAATGCCTTTGTAGAAGAAATGGAAGCACTGCAGCGTGTAGCTGCAATTTGTATGCTGCAGTGTATAAGGCTGCAGTGTGAGAGCAGAATTAAATTTCTGATTATGTATACATGGAAACAGAGTTGAAGTATACTGCGCCGTGTACGCGCAACAGAATAAAGGTTTCTGTCTGAGCTACCCGTGTAAGCACGGCTGCAGTAACAGAATTAAATTTCTGCTCAGGTGTGGATGATAGCGAAGCAGAAGTAAATTTCTGAAGTAGGAGTAAATTTTTGCAACAGGATTAAATTCCTGTTTAGGTGAAGGATGGAAGTGAAGCAGAAGTAGATCTCCACATCAAGAATAAATTCCTGCTAATGCGAAGGATAGAAGTAAATTTCTGCAGCAGCAGTAAATTCCTGTTTAGGTGAATTATTTAGGAGTTTGAGTTTAACAAAATTAAACTGTTTTATATGTAGGAAACAAATTAAATTTATTCTATGTATTATGGGAAGCTCAAAGTAAATTCTGATATTTTCAGATTAGATTCTGAAATGGGAATGAGGTGTTTCTGCTGCGGCTCGTTGCCGTAAACAGCTTTGTATCTGCTACACAATAGGTCTGTTCGCGTACTCAGTTTTGGGATAATGCATTGCAATGAATTTGCACGAACTTACACATTTTCCGTTCCTTTACTTTCTCGTGCACACAAAATTACACGAGTTATGCATACGTCACAGCTGTCACAGGATAAGTTATTTTTTAATCTTCTTAGAAATTTTCACAACGCAGTCAAAATGTCGAATGAAGATGGTTTGACTTTCGTGGGATTTTGCAAGAGTGCAACAAGCTTAAAAAATAAAACAATACTCAATTCGCAAATGTTATTCCACAATTCTTCTTCTTGTTTTCACAAATTTGCATGAACAGCGTTCGTTTACTTTTTCATGCATTTTACCTTCTTCCCACACGCGAACAAACCTTATGCGTTGCCTGGAAACGCTGATTTTATTTATTCATACATGGACAGCTAACTGACATAATGTCACTTGCTATTATTAGCAAAATGTAAATAATCGGAGGGACGTAGGATTTAGGTAAGTTTATGATCTTTTTGAATTATTTTGTTAATTATTAACCAAATTTTATTTATTCTCAGAGTCAGGACGGCAGTGATTGAGATGGCGGATCTGGTATAATTTGATAAGTATTTTGTGCTTTTATTAACCTATCTTGATACTTTGTGATTCTTGGTTTTATATTTTTAGGAAACATGTAATGAGGAGGGAAAGCACCGAGGGATCATCAGGGAAATTCGGTGTGTCCTGAACACTAGTAAATGTCTTGGATTTCTGAAAAGGTGTAAGAAATATTTCAGCCCGTCAAATCTAGCGCTCCTCTACAAGTCCTACATTAGACCTAGAATGGAGTACAACTCCCATATATGGGCCGGGGCTGGTCGCACAGCCTTAGCTTCATTGGATATTGTCCAAAAGAGAGCCTTCAAGCTCATTGGCGATTTGGCAATAACTTGTCATATCGACTCACTCGAGCACCGCCGCAATGTTGGATGCCTTTCGCTCCTTTATCGCTATATGCATGGTCAATGTTCTGATGAAATATCTAGTCTAATCCCTTGTAGAATGATTCCTGCACGCAATACTCGCGCTGCAAACCGCGCACATCCTTTAACCCTTCAAATTACTTTCGGCCGTACAGTAAAATTCCGTGATGCTTTTTTATCCCGAACAGTGCGAATGTGGAACAGCTTACCATCTTCTGTTTTTCCTCCGGCGTACAATCTGCGGAAGTTTAAGGGCGACATACATCGGCACCTCCGCCACTCTCCTCATATCCCCTAATCCTTTCCCTATCTCCTTCCTGCCATGCTGTGCTTTGCATCATAGGGTATCCCCTGAGCTTGGCTTAATAATATAAAAAAAAAAAAAAAAAAAAAAAAAAATAAGAAACCATTTCCGTGTACATTTTGGAAACTACTTTTTGCGGCTCTATCTTACGGGCAAGAACGGAACAAAAACATCCACAGAAATAGATCACAAGAATGTACGGGTGGAAGTGGTCAGTGATATTAACTCACGACAGTGTTTGGAGGTACAGATAGCTGACAACCCAGCAAACACAACTTTCCGAACTTCAGACAATTCTGAAACTTATCGGAAAACTGAATAAAGCAAAACAACTTCAATTCCGATTTCCGATTCTTTACGAATTCTTGATGATGTTGGAAGTTCGAATTTTCGTAACAATTTCTTACGAACTTTCGTTAAGAATTCGTAAAGAAATCGATATTTCCTGTATTTTTACATTGTATTTGTAATTTTGCGGAATTGGAGCACACTCCAACAAACGATTTTCGGAAAATCTTATATAAATCTAACGGAAATCGTGTAGAATAACTTTTCCTCTTTTTATTGGAATATTTGACGACTTCTACGATTTATCCTATTGAAATCGTAGCCTTTATACAAGAAATTTCTTACGAATTCTGAATTCCGATTTCGTCACGATTTCTAGCAGACTGTCGGAAATACGAATATATGATGAGATTACGTCCGTATTGTTTTGTTTGAGAGCAAAAGTTGTGATTAAAATAAAACAGTGTCTTCCAGAGTTCTACAAAAATAAATATTTTTGTAATTTATTATTCAGTGCACAATAAAAATTTTAAATTATGACGTAATTTGAATTGCAGGTCAAAACTATTCATATATGTAAGTGTATATTTTCTTATATTATACGCCAAAGTGTACACAAATACGTAATTATCTTAGAAAGAAATTAAAATTTCCGTATGAACTGTTCATATCAGTTCATCACAAAATTTTCATGTTAAAAAATTATATCGCAGTTTGCAGCATTTCATTTTTGTATTGTTTTGTGTTTAATATGGGAAAATAAAAACTTATGTGGACAGTTTTTACCTGCAATGCAAATTAAGTAATAATTTAAAATTTTTATTATGCAATAATTTGCTGTTAAATGAGCTATCAGAAAGAAGGAATAAAGCTTTCAGAATTCCTCATTATTTTTTTCCAGCAAAAGGAACGACAATTATATAGGTCTGGTCAAACGTTTCATATAGAATTACTGAAGATTTAGCGATAAAATCCATTTCGATATCGGGTGAATTCCAACGACACTCGTCTTAATTTCGTAACGAAATCTAAAACTTTAGTTTACTGGGACAGCATTACGAATTGTGATTTCTTGTAGTGCGGTTCCGTGTAGTGACAAATTTTTTAAAAGTTAAACAAATACAAAAAAAATAAAAGTGGAATATAGAACAAAAGAAACCTAAGTTTTATACTTTTGAGATATACATATTTTTATAAAATAAACTATGATTTTCACTTTGATTTTTACTGGTTGACGCTCATTGCGCTGAACCGCAAATCTCATTTTGCCACCATGCAACACCGAACATTTCCAAATAAACTTATATTAAAATATCGGAAATATTAAAGAATAAGAAAAGAAAAAGATTTATGGGAAATATTCCTTGTTCTAGGGTAGCAAAATGAGTTTTAGGATTCTGCGTTTTCGTATTCATCTATCAATGAGACAACGGCTCCCAGAAATGAGCTCCCACCGCGCCACTGGTAGAGTTATGTAAGCTTTGGAAGGGGAAATAAGCTTTTCGAAATTATTCGGACTTTTCTTACTGAAGTCTTAACTAATTTCCCTTACGAAGTCAGGCCGAAATCGATTCCAAAATTTTTCCGACATTATGTTACGATTTCGAAAGAAATTCGGAAAATTTAGTTCGCTGATAAGAACGGAAACACTGACATAAATAAATCACGAGAATGTCAAGAACGTTCAAGGAAGGTAGGTATGGAAACACTCACAGAAAAGCATACTAGAATGTGCAGAGAAACAGGAAAGGACACTTGCAACTTGATAGAAGCCCCAAAAAAAAAACAAAATATGACGAGAGCTTTTATCTCATCAGCAGCCGGCCATCGACTAATCTCTCCCTGGCAACAGTTAAGGCTGAATTACAATGGACGCAACGGAACGCAACTGAACAGTGTGAAATGTCAAATTTACGCAGTAAAACGGACGTCGAGGTTAGCTGCTTACAATGGACGCATGATTAATTGAAAGTGACAGTGATGTTTGACCCAAAATTTATAAATAAATATGGATAAAATCAAAAAACTCTTTTCATTCCACTTCCTCTCTGCTTATTACACACTTACCGCAGCACAGTTTCACTTGACGGAACAAAATAAACAATACCAAAGCTAATTTGAGGTTATGTTTATCCGTTGCGTTAATTTCAGATTTTATTAAGCTTGGTGCATACCACTGCGATTTTGTCCGTCCACTGTGCACAACTCCATTTGAAAAGCATAGAAAGAAAACCGGTTTGACATTTCTCTCCGTTCAGTTGCGTTCCGTTGCGTCCATTGTAATTCCGCTTTAAGCGTGAAACACAGTACTGGGGTTTCTAACCTAGCCAGCCTCACCAACTTTGACAGTTCTGTAGAATATATAAATATAAAATAAATTCCAAAAGGACTCTCACTGTTTCCGAAAGAAACGCAAAATGGCGATAGTATAATTAACTAAATATTCAAGGATCGTCCTTCTGCCATTTTGTCGGGAAAACGGTGATCCTTTTCGAAAATTCCTTCAGATATAGTTTGAAGATCTACGCAATGCTCTGCTTAGCCCCAGCTGTTACAGCGTTCTTCCTACGCGGCCAGGTTGAGGTTGACCTTGAGTAGGTCTACTTTCTACTCTGTTGAAACTTTGTCAGCTTTGACAGCTAATTTTTGTTATCATTTGATGACAAAATTGTTTACGGAAAAAAGTGTATGAGAAATTTGTTGAAAAAAAAAATTAGGAAACATATTTACTGTCAATAGTTATTCCTGCTGTAGTAAATTATTACAAAATAATTTGAAATTTCAAGCTAAGGTTGGCTAAGGTTGGAGAAGTTAGCACTGTGTTTCTCGCTTCACTAGAACATTTGGGTAATTTCTACATTGTATTGGAGAGGTAGTGATAGCAATGGGAAGATTACAATCGGTTAAGAAATTACTAGCGTAGTCATAAATAATGGTCAAAATTTGGAGAATAAGGTAGATGGGGGAGCAGTTTGTAGCACAACTCAACAATTTTGATCATGACAGTTGCAGATAAGTGAGCTGTTGCATTTTTGTGTTGAAAGATAATTTTTTTCTTTTGAAAAGGAAGCCACTTTTAATTTTTGGAGTATAATGATGACTCCATATTTCATTAACCATTTACATAATTCTACAAAAACTTACTTAGATTATACTTCTAATTCTAACAAATTTACTATTGAAAAAACAAAAAAGACAAATTTCGGACTGTACTTTATTATCTTTTCGTTTTTAAATTCACAATCGAACTGAAGTCTTTATTCTCTATTTGATTAACATTATTCTTACCTTTTTGAAAGATACCCAGCGTCTAGACTTATAAAAATATATCTTAAGAAAATTATATTTAGGCTGAGTGCATTGCATATGACGATCACGTTGCCTTTGCAGTAATGTTTTTATACTCTGTATCTCGTGTTTCTGTTTTCCGTCAACTTAAATACAATTTTTAAAATAGACTAAATCACCAACCCCTTCTTGGTGTTGCTATACACTTTATTTCAATTTTATTTTCATCTAAGATATAATATTATTTATCTTAGATCAAATATAATTTTTTCTCTCGTTTACCTTTTCTTTAGTTTCCTTAGGACCGATTTCACATTTCGAGATCAAGCCAAATATATAGCTTAAACTCAGTTTAACACTTTTGGCAGAACTAGATTAAGCTCAGCGTAAGCCATCAATCACGGAAGTTTATGCCCTAGATACACAGCGCTCAAGAAATAACCAACGACTCATTAGTCTATAATGATTCATTATGAACTGCAGACACACAGCCATTTCTTTAATTAAGTAGTGCTGTCAAACTGGTTTTGAAATACTTATGACATTAAAAAAACAATATGGATCGAATTAACGCGATAAACTTTGTTTTTATTTATTTTATTTTTTAATTTAACGATTTACACATGAGAAAAACATTATATTAAAAAGAATATTTACAACATAGTTTGCGATTTGCATTTCTTTGCACTTCTGCTTCTTATTTTTCAAATGAGCAGATGCACAGCGGAGTTCCACATTTATATTATATGCCAAGTCTAGCACATTTTTCCTCATTATAGCTATAATGAAGGACGAAAACACTTCAGTAATGTACTTCATGATGATCTGATTTTCTAGCCATAATGACGCATACTATGTGACACACGGCATTCTAATGAATAGTTAGTACTAATGATTCATTAGATCGTGCTGTGTGTCTACGGTATTAAGCTCTGCTTATCTTCAAATGTCATATGTGATAAACAAATTTCAATGATTTTGACTATATCACCAATCGTACAAAGAACAATCAGGAATCGATGGAATCTAAGTAAAAGTCATTTCTGTATGTCTCTTTCATCCATTCAATGGCTACTGCCATTGGGCGGGGCCTGTATCGTGGACTGTTTACCTTGGGAGCCTTTCTGGACATCGAGGGTCCTTTGACAGGGCCAACCCTGAGTCGCTATGTGGAGCGGCTCGTCCAGATGGTGTCGACCGCACTGTAGTGCGATGTATCGACCAAATGTTAAGACGACGATACTTAACTGTGGAGGTGGGCAGCCGAACCCCTCTCAGTGTGCTGATGGAGAGAGGCTGTGCGCAAGGTGGCGTGCTTTCTGCAGTACTCTGGTGTATGTTGGTTGACTCACTCATCACGATGCTGAAAAACGTGGGATTCTCATGTGAAGCGTATGCGGATGACATCCCTCTGCTCATTTCAAGCACAGCATGACTGCTGCCTGTACCTTCATGCAACGAGGCCTCAATATTATTGAGGACTGGTGCATCCGTCATGATATGACAGTGAACCCAACAAAGACTAGCTTGGTGCTCTTCTCCGGAAAACGTAAGCTGGGGTACTTTGTTCTTCCAAAACTTTTTTGGACACACTCTGCAACTCTCTCCTCATGTAAAGCATCTTGGAGTCTTCCTCGACTCGAAGCTGACATAGCGATTCCACGTAGAGGAAAAGTTGATGCGGTTACGAGGGTCTTCGCTCAATGCTGCAGAACCTTTGGCTACACATGGGCATGAGACTGAGAGTTGTGCACTGGATGTACACCTCGATCGTTAGACAAATGCTCACATATGCCTCCAGTGTATGGTAGCCGAGGACGCTTGTGGGGACTACGATCCGGAAGCACGCGTGCCTGCAAAGGCTTGCCAGCTTGGTAATTACGGGCTCTGTGCGATCCACGGCTACTGCTGCTCTTGAGGTCCTACTTAATCTGCCACCCATGGATGTTGTCATTTAGGCAGATGTCAAAAAGGCTGTGTGCAGATTGCGCTCATGTGAATGTTGGGAGAACAGTTAGACTGACTCTTCTCATTGCTCTTTGGCATATGGGCTGGACTTACAAAACCCTCTGGCCAGTATGCCACGTGATTCGATGGTACCTGAGCTTCGTTTTGGGCGTCGTTTCTCCATGAGCTTTCCTGTAAGGGAATTGTGGATTGAGGGAGGTGCCTTATCGAGCCTTCCTCGGTCCACTCTAAAAAATTTCACCGACGGCTCTCTCACTAATAAGGGAGCTGGGGCAGGTGTCTACTTTCCTGAGTGTGATATTGGGATGGAGTACTCACTTGGAAGATACACCACTGTGTACAAAACTGTTTCTTGATGGGCCTAATAGGAATATCTCCGATTTTCTCATGGGGCTCGGAAAGAAACAATGTAGAGCCGGATGTCCGGCCTTCGCCCGGAGCAGACTGGATACTCTAGCTTCTGCGCCCTTCTATCGGTTAGCTGAAAAATATTCACCAAGACCTGTTGCGTTTCATTAAGAGGACAGGAAGGTTTTGGTTTTCCTGTCCACCTGCCTAAAACAAAAAAAAATGTCTCTCCACTTAATAACAATTATACTTTGCCTGTATTTAAAATCACTTATTAAATTTTCAGCTTGTTGGCAACAAACTTTTACAATAAAACACAACATAAACAAGATTAAAACAGAAAATTGATGAAAATTAAAAAACAAATACAGGTTAAGCGAGGAGCATTTTGGCTTAAGCTCCACTTAAGCTAAGAATAGAGTTTAGCTTATTGCTAGCTTAAAGCCCGAAGTGTAAAAGATTTTTCATGCGATTCATTTTCTTTGTTGTCTTAATTTGGCTTTTGAGTAAATAGAAGTTTATCAAAGTTGTGATTTCGAGCGAGCGTTTTAGGGCAAGTGCTAGGAAGTTTTTGTTCCCGTGGTCTCCGAAACTGTATTTCGCTTTACAGGCTAGTATTTCTTGATACATTAATTATACATTAAATAAATTATATATTAAATATTATAAACTAACAAAAAAAAGCTAGTAGATTCTGGCAGTCAGTATAGGTTTATCGCCGGGTTGACTCCCACCTATATTACCCAGTGTTCCCTTCCTTTTACTCCTTCTTGCCGCTAAGCCCGGATACATGGCGCAACTCTCGGCCGTGTCTCAAATACATACATATTACTTATATAATATTCCTTAATTGTTTTTCCACGCCAAGAATTGGAACTTTATCGTCATATGGAACTTTCATTATAGCGCATAGAAACAACCTTATGGAGTTTTAAATGCTACCAAGATTTAAGTGAAAGTTCTTCATTAAGACTACGTATAACAAAGACGTTTCCTTAATTCATATGAGTCACTGCATTGTTAGAGGAAGCTGTCAAAAAAATTTCCATTTGATTGATCTACTTAAAACTTTGTGTAAATATCTATCTAAGTAACATAGAAAATGTAAAAAATAATTGTCCTTGCGATCTGAGCGCCATCTATTATAAAAATCACTGACTAATCAAACAGCTTCCATGTACATACATACATATATCTACCTAATATTCAGTTAATTGTTTATATTATAATTATTCGATAAAAAGTAAAACTAATTTTATTTCAAACGAATAAACTTAAGCCCATTCTCGATGATTCACCGATGTATAGTATTCAAATGATCTTCAATGCAAAAGATTGCATCTTCAATGAAGCTTAGAAGTCTGAAAAGATATAATTCGCGTTATCGGAGTAGAGATGCAGTACACTATGAGTAATTATGCCAAACAAATCACATACAGAAGAGTAGCAGGCCAAGGATTGAGCCTTGCGGAGCACCAGAACTAGTTTAAAGAATGAGGGCATACCATTGGAAAAACATTTCTGAGCATATATTTATTTTCAGCTTTTAGAATCCGATTGTTTTGAAACTATATACACTATGGATAAATCACACGTTACAAATATTTTCTCATGCATTTATACAATCTTTTACTATTGGTCAGTACGCCCGCACAAATTGCACACACCAAAATATGTGCCATTATCTAGAATTGGGACCAGAAGTATTTACAATTAAATTGAATATACTCGTATTTAAGTATATCAGCAAATTCGACTACCCCTGATAGTAAAATTGGTAAAAAAAACTCCATCTCATTATTTCGCTTGAAAATCTCTTTAAGAACTCGTGAGCGAGATATCTGCTATCATCCTTGTCATCTCATTGTCAGAAATCAACCTTTCTTCAGCATAGCACAGCTTCGTGAGTCAAAGTCAAGCCTACTTATGTACCTATGTATGTACAATCAGTATACGTACATCAGCTTCCCGTTTGAGTATATTACATACATACAGGCACATATAAGATAAAACTGAAAAAAAAATCCACTGAGTCCTTTCTTTACCCTTCCTCACATTTTAAATTTCTTTATACCTTTGGAATCGTGGTACCTTTTTAGCATATGAAGTCTTTTTACTTGCGCAAACAGTAAAAGCCCTTAAGCCTTCCATACTTTTATGCTAATGAAATACAAACATTTCGGAAGCAGTGGGAAGGGGGAGGGAATTTTTTTCAAACGTGACTGAACTCTTGATTTCCGATATTTTAAGTGAATTAAAAAATATCCTCCTTGAGATACATAATGAATATACAATAAAGTCTGCTTAGGGGCTACTTCCTGCACTTTTCGACTTTTGAATCGCCTTTAATTTGCATATATTTCATTAATAACAACTCCGAGCAAATGAATAAATGAGTAGGAAGTCTTCGAATTTGAATCAGCATCTTAAATATTCCTTTTTAAGAGCTTTTGAAAGACAAACCGATTTCTCATTCCGTAAGGACCTTGATAAAAATAAATTCGTAAAAATATCAAGAATACTTTTATTGGGTCGCTCTTTCAGAAAATATGTTCGAATGTCATGTTCAGCGCGAATGAGATTTGACCCTTTTTATTTATTCTTATCTGACCGCTACCAACTACCAGCGCACTGTCAAGGCAACAGTGGAAAATAACAAGAGCAAGAGTCATGAACAATTTTTGAAAAGGGTCGTGTCCGTGTGCGGTAGTAGTCAAAACTCTGATTAACATTAAAGTAAAGTAAGTAGGTAAGTAATAAAAGTATTAAGAAACCCTCTTCAGTTTTTTTTTTTATATTACGATTAGATATTAAAATAATTTTACAGGAAATTCAAACTGAATTGACATTTCCAATTGTTAGAAGCCATTCGTTTTTCATCTTAGAAGTAGTTAGGATATATATTTTTGGCGCCTCAGTCATCATTGTGTGGAGCATCTCTTACGGACACGTGGTCAATTTATTGATGCACATCAAAACCACATTGGTATTCAATATGAACAATTTTTTTGCGAAAAACGTCTGTTTTCGTCTCTTTATTTCTAACATCTCGCTTGAACCCCTCGTAGGCAGTAGCGCATCCAGGATTTGTCTTTGGAGGGGCGGTGCAATATGTGTTCCAAGTCCGAAAGGAGGAGCAGTAAAAATAGGTCTCTAAAGTCGCGTTCTGTGCCCATCTGAACGCTTAAGAACTCCTTTTTTGAAGATATTGAATTTGAATTTTTATTTGCTAAAAACTCGACATATACCATAAAGCCACGGTTTTCTTTATGTTTAATAGATGAATCATAATTCCATAAACAACGAAACTAGTTTAGAAATCCACGCTATTTGTGCCTTT
Source organism: Dioctria rufipes (assembly GCA_963924295.1). Classification (NCBI taxonomy): domain Eukaryota; kingdom Metazoa; phylum Arthropoda; class Insecta; order Diptera; family Asilidae; genus Dioctria; species Dioctria rufipes. The sequence goes on along the minus strand of OZ002742.1, from coordinate 175,459,124 downwards.
TTACAAAATTTTAAAAAGAAACCTAAGGCCCGATTTGTGTTCTGGACGAAAACTAAAACAGTTCTTATGTTTCACAAAATATGTATAAAATGATTTATTTAATTTAAGATAAGTCCAACGCGTTTAGATATACTAGATCATCATCAAAGGATAAATACATTTAAAATTATGTATTTGTACATATTCCCATTGTGTCAGTAGTACTGAGAGAATTGAATCTGCGACAGAAAGTGGACGTAATATGGACGTGTGGTGCCGCAACGTCGCCGGAGGTATATGGGCCATATCAAATGGGCGATATGTGTGACATGACCATCACCAATCTTTTTTTAAATTTTATATACTTGGAGGGTTTGTGAAAACAAAAATACGAATGAAAAATTTTCCATATGCATTGCGTATTTCGCAAGTTATAGGCTTTTCAAATTTCAAAAAAATGATGTCCTGGTCTTCTTTTAAAATTCATACAAAATTTGTTATTCATGAAAGAATACAGAAATATGGCTCATTTGAAAGTTTTGATTTCAAGCTATAGAAGAAAAATTCCATCTTAAAAACATAGGCCAAAGGGGATATTATCAAAGATAAGGATTATATCCACTATTATTTTCCACTAAAACATATTAAAATTTCAACTTGAGATCTTAACGGGATCAGGGATTCAAAACATGAAAGCCTCACCAATCATGCGTTTTCTCAATTGGAAATTTGATCCTGAAATATTAGTTGCGATCGAAACATCAGTCGTATATTGAAGTATACCATTTTCACCATTAACAATAAGACTGTAGCATTGCGACCCCAAGACAAATTATAAGATCACTAACCACATGTAGCCTAGTTAGGTACATATACTAAAAGTGCGTACAAATTAAGAAAACAAAATCTTGAGGTGAAAATTAATGCTCGTCTACGCTCATAAACGTTTTTAGCGGCTCCGACACCCGAATCAATGAACCATTATCGATCGCCAACTTCCACTCCCCCGTCTGGGTATTCTTCTTCTGCTCTAAGTATAATAACTGAAAGGTGTTGAACAATATTTGGTGATTACACCCACATTCTTTGGTAATCTTTATTGCTCCTTTAATCTATCCAGGAAAATACATGTTCGGGAAACACATTTCCTTTACTTTGACTGGATTAAGTCCCGAACTAAATTGCTTTCTACTACAAGACTTTCTGATATAGTACTGAATTCCAATTGTCAATGGCCTAGCAATCGGTATCATTCACATTTTAGAGGTTGCTATGTATTTGCTGCGAGTCGGTTGTTTTCTGTACGATGAGCGATGCAGTGCTTGAAAAAGTGAAGTGAACTGAGGTTGTCTTCTGTACTTGAAGAGCTCTAGTGAATAGAGAATAGCTTCTGTACTTGCAATACTCAAGTGAATTCAGGATGTCTTCTGTACTGGTTTGGTATCACGCGGGATCGAGAACTATCCGGCATCTGGGTTGGTCGTCGTCTGGGACCAGACTGTCTCGATGACAAACTGGTTGCCACTAGAAACCTGTAAAGCACTAATGTAGGGTCTGCCGTACAAAGAGGAGGCGTTCCCTTTAAGTTAGGCTATTCCTATGACAGCTGGCCTGAAAGCTCCCCTGAATAGGAACTCTGGAATTCCGGTGAACTGTCCCTATGACAGCTTGCCGGGAGTCCCAATCAGTCGAAGCTCTGGAACTGTGGTAATATTCAACTATTTGTAAGTGTTACGATTTTCAGAATTCTGCAATCACGCTCTCCCAACAGCTTGTCTGGAATCCTATTCGAGTAGAAACTCTGGAGCTCTGCTAATCTTCTGATATCTTTGCGTTGCAATTCTCAGGACTCTACACTCAGGCTGTCCTTATGACAGCTTGCCTTAACTAAAGACCTCAACGCTCTAAAGGAATGATTATCTTGTATTAAGTTGTATCTTTTCCTTTATATTTTCTTTTTTTTAAGTCTTTTTCTTTTCCAACGCTGAAGTTGGACTGATAAAATATTTTTTGTCTTTTATATATAGAGCAAAATGAAGTGGACACCAACGATTAATATTCAAATTTATTTTGATTTTCGTATGTCCGTCCCTCCATCTGCCTGTCCTCACGATAACTCGAGCAGGCGTGTACTTAGAGGGCTAAAATTTTGCATACTTTAAAACAAAATAAGGTTAAGTTCGCAAATGGGACAAATCCTCCATAGGATTGCCATTCAAAAATTTCCCTTTTCTTTATACAGGGTGTTTCCCCTTAGGAGGTCCATAGAGCGGGAGGTGATAGTACTCACCTAGACGAACCAAAAATTGTATGGCGGAGGGGGGGGGGGGGGCAATATCAACCGATTAGGAGTTACAGGGTGATTCATAAAAAAAGCTAGGTTTTCACAAAACACCCTGTTTCTTAAAAACTACAGGGCGTATGGTCACAGTTAAGGGCTCACTGTATGCAGAACTTCTTGGCCTTTCCAACGACAGCTCAACCAGCTCCGTAACCCTCTCCCCTCAGAAGTTATGAAGGTCTAATAGGTCAAATTAAAGAGGAGGCTCCACAGTTTACAGTTTTTATAAAAAAAAGTTATGTTAACGACCTTTTTGCAAAAATAATAGATGTCAAATTAAAAAAAAAGGAAAGAAAATCCGAAATTTTTAGTTTGGACCTTCATAACTTCTTAGGGGAGAGGGGTTCTGCATACAGTGAGCCCTTAACTGTGACCATACGCCCTGTAGTTTTTAAGATACAGGGTGTTTTGTGAAAACTTAGCTTTTTTTATGAATCACCCTGTAACTCCTAAACGGTTGATATTGCCCCCCCCCCCCTGCCATACAATTTCTGGTTCGTCTAGGTGAGTACTATCACCTCCCGCTCTATGGACCTCCTAAGGGGAAACACCCTGTATATGTGGACACTTGTTATGGTCGTCGTACGAACGTAGCTTTCATACATTTAGTGGCACCACTGCCACCTGTCATCGAGAGGAGAAGACAGATGTGTGTGTAGATGACAAACGTTTTTGGTCCGACATTTTCTGTAAAAAAAAATTATGAAAATGGCGGTATGCCATATCGTATTTCTTGGTGAAGAGTGATTGATGTCTCTGTGAGAAAAATTCAGAAAGTATATCCATCGAATTTTATTTTCATACGGAAAACCTGACTGAAAAGTGTTAGAGTATAAATAGTTTCTAAAGTAGTTGATTCCCAAACATAAAATTCGAACTTCAAATAATCGGGGCTAAAAACTTGCAGCAATTCTGTTTTCGCGTGGGTACACTATATTTTATATTGTCACCAGGAAGAAAAATTACATCACCGCAAAAAGGAGAGACTTTTCAGACTACACTGAACATTGCTAGGCCGCCTCTAAACAAATAAATATATTTTTGTTTTGTGTGGCTAAAAATATATAGCGAGGGCATACACACACGCATACACGTTGTGAAAAATACGGCATTTTATATACAACCCAAAAATATATATGCACCTACCCATATAACATTTATTTCACAATTCGGAACTACGTTCAAACTAAGCAAGCAAAAAAAAAAATAATAAACAAAGTACGACCGCTGTAAAAAGGAGAATCTCAATACATCGGTCAACCACATCTAGAAATCCCTGTACTACTAATGGTACCCATTCTCTTACAGCCTGCAGACCGTGGGCTGTTAGATCCGAACTGCAAATGAGAACAGATGTAGGCCACACATTATTCAGTTTAACCGAGAGTCCAAACCAAACCTGCAGGTCATGTATATCAGGCCGCGGCCTGAAACCAAACTGCAATTTCGCCACACAATGTCAGTTCGCCTGACAGTCCAGCTTCATATTTCAAAGTGATGAAATGGCTATTGCAAGGAAAAAGAAGTTGTGCTGTTTGTAAATTATATTGTTTTTATTAAAAACCGACAAAAATTAAAAAAGATTTTGGGTGAAAAATTGGTTCCTGGAATGCGAGAAATATTCGCAGAAGATGTTCGTGAAAAGGATGATTTGAAGAACTATGTTCGCATGGATGACCGGTGTTCTCAAATTTTATTGAAGTTGGTTAAACCTTACATTAAAAACAAGTAAAAAAGCTATAATACGTCTAGGACTAATTATAAGTAATATCCTAGATCAGCGCTGGGCAATACTACAGTAAAAAAAGACTTAAGTACTACTTAAAGTACATTTTCGTTACTTAAGACTTATTACTCAATACTTTTGAAATGCCCCTACTTAGTAGTTGAACATAAGTACTTGATTCAATTTACTTGTACTTAAGACTTAGTTTTGTACTTTAGTACCAAGATTTTTACTTAATATTTCTGATTCTACTAAGTGCCTATGCCTACCTTCGTAGAAAAGCAAACATAATCTCTAGCGCAACTGCTTGTTGAGTTTTAGAGCACGCAAAAAACTGCCAAAGCATGTGCCACTCAAGCGTCAAGGCAGAACCTTAGACAAAAACAAGACTGGGCAAGTAAAACAAAAACCAGTAATGTCTCGCTCGAATATAAAATCAACGATGCCTCGACTTGATGACATAACCACTGACATGTATAATATGGACTGACTATGTTCATAGAAATACCCTGCAGAAAGTGGGCTCACGTCTATATTGCTGACTCTTTCGGTATAAGCACTAAGTACCAACTGAGAGAGAATTGTAAACAACAAATAAATAAGTGGGTCCGTCGAAATGAATGTTTTTAAATTAATCATTTAGTGTTATTACTGATAAAAACTATTTTACCAAAGACAATGTATTCATTAGATACGCAAAAGAAATTCTAAATGTTTTATTAAAATCACTTTCCGAGCTGCATACTCGACATAAGAACTCTTTTTGGCACAAGCAATTGTACCCACGTGAAATAGAAAAGTTAGCAGTCCATATTATATACGTCAGTGGACATAACCAAAGGTAAGCAAGCAATGCCTCGCTCCAATATAAAATCAACAATGCCTCGACCTGATGTAGAAAAGGCCTCAATTCTTTCTTAGAAATTCACTGGAAATTTTTTCCTTAGAATTGTTATGCATTATTGGAGGCGATAATGGGTGCTTGAGCAGACCTCTAATAGTTTTTATGAGTGTAGCAATGAGAGATGAAAGTTTTACTCTATTTGCAGCACCAAAAACTATAAAAACCCATAAATAGTAGCCACTGGTTACTATACAAATTATAGTTTTCAAAAGGTATTTATTTATTAATACCTATTAACTGAACTCGATAAACTTCATTATATTACTGCCAAAATACAAAGATTCTAAAAAAGTACTTTAAAAAGTACTTCAAAAAGTACTCAGTACTTTTTGTAGACTTAGTACTTAGTTACAAGTACTTTTCATACATACGGTACTTGCACTTGTACCTACTTAAGTACTTTTGCTTTGGTGCTTGCCCGCCCAGCTCTGGTAGTAGGTAGGATAGCAATTAACAAAATCAAAGTGAAGAAACTAGAGTAAGTGTGTGAATTGATTTTCTAAGGTGTCTTGCCTTAGCAAATTAACATTAAAATCATCACCAGTAATGACGTTCGCATAGCCTTGTATTTATTTTCAAAATCACGGACATTATCATAGTTAAAGCAATTCAGGGGACAATACACGGAGCAAAAAACGTACTTTTCATTACCGGTACCAGCCTCAACACAAAAAATTCAATTGTTACGAAATAAATTAAATCATGGAATTGACATGAGTGCTGATGGAATATCCTTGTTTAATCAAGTTTTACTTACAAAGATAGCATGTGCAAGTTAATACTGGAAAGCGAATTTAATTATTTAAATTCATCCATTTTATTGCGGATGCTTCGCGCATTCAGCGAACAAACATTCAATCCGGAGGAACGATTACATAAAATATTAAGTAGTATTCGCACCCTGTCCATATCAACACCGTCAGTGAAGTAAGTTAAAACAGATCGAACAATACCCATTACATATGTAGATGAGGGCTTATGTAATTATTGAATATTGGCATGGCAGTAGGAGTAGCATAATTAGAGTTAAAGATCACCAACCGCAGCTTTTTCTCAAAAACTAAAAAAGCCTAATTATGAATAAAAGCTATAAATTATTAATACTATAACTCTTCAGTAAGAAATGAGAAACCAAAAAAAAACAAGTTTACGCAACCTGAGCGCTTCTCGAAGAAAAGAGTTATTATTGTGCTGTCAACCTTTCATTTAAATTAGGGCTGGCCGATACCGATATATCGATATTTATCCCCCTACGATACAGGTAATTCGTATCGATATCTTTATACTTTAAATATCGTTGTATCGATATTTCAATACCTGTATCGCAAAAAAAAATTTCTGCTCGAATGCCCATATTTCATACAATTTTAGGCCCGACATGAACAAGCATGAGAGATGATACTCTGAGCATATTTTATTAATAACATTTTTTATATTAAGCGGGGAAAAGCTTTGGCGATCGGATGTATTTTGAGAACAACTTTCTTGGATGAAAAGAGGATTCATTCCTCTCGTGATTGTGCGAAACTGGTGCATCGTGGAAAATGACTTCCTATGAGAAAAATGTTCATAACAGATCACTAATGTCCCTGAAAGCAAAAAAAGGAAAGAGGAAAAAATACATGCGAATTGTACTAAGTGTATGTTACTCAAGTGCATGAAAGTGTGTTTTTCAGCGACTAAAAAGTCCCGAGAAAGTTTTCTGAATCAGGAAAAGATTACACCAATCGATAGTACTCGGCGAGACCTTTAATTTGATATGCAACAACATAGTATGCATTGTATAATACTATATTTGTACATATAATAACAAATATCGTATCGACGATCTAAGAATATCGATATTTTAACAGCCAATATATTGGGTGTATCGATATTTTGAAAAAAAAAATGGAAATATCGGTGTATCGGTATTTTCCCAACTATTGGCCACCCTTAATTTAAATATATCGGGCTCATAGAGGAAAAGTCATCCAAATCTGATAGCTGAATTCCCTTACGTCTACGATAGGCGGATAGAAAACCTTTTTGCTCCAGATTTGAGGAGAAGCATACAATGATCTTTGCGGTCAGTGCAGATGGCGAGGATGAAGACCTGGACTTTAAGCGAAAGGCATCAATATAGGGCGATACTGGAAACTCGATTACTGCAACAATATTTTTAATTGCATTAAGTATATTCTCCTTCTCTAGTTTGGGTATGCCCCTAATAACAACATCACTCAAGCGCTCAATGCGATGGATGTCCTCAACTTGCTTTTTTTTTTTTATATTATTAACCCAAGCTCTGGTAAGCTGTTCCACATTCGCACTGTTCGGGATAAAAACGCATCACGGAATTTTACTGTACGGCTGAAAGTAATTTGAAGGATTAAAGGATGTGCGCAGTTTGCAGCGCGTGTATTGCGTGGATTAGATATTTCATCACAACATTGACCATGCAAGCAGTGATGGGACTTCCCTGACAAATTATGCTAGCAAATTTGAGAATAAATATTAGCAAAATCGCCAAAAAGGTAGCTAACAGGGATAAAAAAATGTATCTAATTATAGAATGTTATGTTTTATTTTATTATAATTGTGTTTATATCATTAATTGTAAAAACTTTCTCTTATTTCTTTATAAAAACTCCATCGAAAAATTTATACAGACTGCAGTACTATCAGTTCCCTACAAAGAAGTACAGCCGAAACTGTTTCAATATTCAAACTATTACGTTTTTTTATTTTTTGAGCTATTAAAATCTGAAAAAGTTCGTTCAGCAGCAATTCAGCAGTTGTAAAGATTCTCGAAAAATGGTTGTTCAAAAAGATTTTTCGGTTTTGATAAATTTAGTCAAGTTTTAGCAATATCGTTACAATCAACAAGTTGGAATTAAGTTTTTCAATATATATTTCATTATGAACAGGAAAGGTTTCAACTAATGGAAGTATTGAAGTCATTTCGCCTGTTCTAATCTTCCTTGGATCCAAATATTCTAATAGTCTCAATTTGTGATCATTAAGATCGAAACATTTTTTAATTTGTTGGCACAATTCTATGTAAAGTAATAGATTATCTTGGATAATACTCATATTTTTACAAGCATTTAAAGATTGAAACTGTGACAATTTAATTCCAAAAAACATTCTTGATTTTTCAAGATGAAATGAATCGTTATTAAATTTGCAGTCAACTGAATGTGCTCTAGCTTTATACAATTTGTTAAAAATTTTTATAAGTTATTTTCAATTAGTTAGTGTGTGTATTAAAATTTTTTCAGACTGGAAGGCTTTATAGAGATTATTAATCTAAAATATAGCACAAAAATAATAAGTATAATTTTATCTCCGAACTATTCAGTCAATCAAGAATTGCATTTGCATCAAAATTATTAGGACTTTCAAAAGTAAAGAGATTGAAGTAATGAAGTAAAGCTGACCACTGCACCAATATTGTTATAATGATTTGCTCCAGGTCCAACCAGCGTGTATCGCTTGATTTTAGAATCTTATTTAAATTTAAATTTAAACTATTTTGAAATTCTGCCAACTCACTTTGCGTCTTAACACTGTGGGCAAAATGATTATATAGGCAAGAAAGGAAATTTTCAACTTTCCGAGGATTTTTTTTCATAGCAGCCGCAAGACACAAGTGGAGGGAGGGGCAAGTGCATCTAAGATAAAATAAATGTTTATTCAATTTCTCTAATCGTGCTCTAACTTCCGTAACTTCACTTCTCATTACTGATGTGTTGTCAGTACCAAGGGCAATAAAATTTTACTCAGAATTTTTTGTTTGTTTATCCTTTTTGTTGTAGGTATAAATATAATCTCAACAACAAACAGCAGCTATCACCACAAATCAAAAATAATCTCAAATTCACAACATAAATGCGTAATTAATTTATATAGCAATTATCAAACACAGCAATCAGCAACAGCTCAGCAAGCAATGATATTGACAATTACAATGATCAAACAAAGCAAACTGTGCTGCAAAGTGCAAATGCATTTGAAGTGAAATATTGATAATATTCACCACAACACAAAACACAATTCCTTAATGGCTGAAAGAAACACGCCACCGCCACGCCAACTTGCTGTCACTCAGAACGTTTACATGAATACTTGAAGTATACTTCAAGTAGAGATCAAGTAATCAAAACATCATGTAAACGCGCATTGGCTTCAAATTTACTTGAGTCAAGTAAATCACAAAATTTGGTTCGATTTACTTGAAAAAATTTCATGTGATCGAATTATGAAAACGGCAAAGAGGAATAAGATGAAGATTATTGTTGGTTTTTAGCACTTTTCTAAAGATGTTTGTCTAAAAATCCGCACCTATGTATTGAACCTAATGCAGAGTTGTCAAAGGTAAAATGTAGTTTCAAGTAAATTTCAAGAAAATTTCAAGTCAAGTAATTGGAATTAATTTAACCAAAAACCCTACTTGAATTTGAAGTGTATTTTAAGTCAAATACTCAAGTATTCATGTAGACGTACTGAATGACAGTTTTGTGATACAGCAAGGCAAAGGCATCGGCTTCGACGCAGTTCACTCAAACAAGATGCAAACGTATGCAATGTACGTAATTAGAATCCGTGCGTTTTTTTCCACAATTCCTTACCTTTCCTCGTGTTAGTAGTTTTCTTTAAGTGAAAATCTGAAACATCAACAACATTCACAGCAGATTTTTTTTAAAAAATATTTTTAATTTTTAAAAAAGAAATATAATCTTTTTTTTTTGTTATGATTAATGAGAAAAAGCGAAAAAGTAGCAAATTTGGATTTAAAGTAGCAAGGTAGCAAACATGCCTAAAAGGTAGCAATTTTGCTACTATAGTAGCAAAGTCCCATCACTGCATGCAAGTGCTTGCAAGAGATCATTCTTCTGTGAAAGAGCAGCTACCGAGATCTCGCATGCTACAATTTTTAACGGTTTGCATCATCTGTTTTGTTGATATCAGAGCCTCCACTTGTTGCATAAGGTCATCAATTTTACTTTAAAGACAAAATTCCAGGGATTCCATCAGTTCGTCGAGAGTGTCAAACGTTGAATCAAGATTACTTGATTGCGCTTTACTGCTGCGTGTTATTACATTAAGAGCGTCATCTGAGGTAGAAGTTGATGGTAACTTCTCTTTTTTCCTGCCTCAGTTTACATTTTTTCATTTTTAAATTGAAGAGAAGAATCTCACTAACACTTAGAAAACAGAACAAGGACAGTTAATCAGTCTATATGAGTGCAACACCCGCTAACTCAAATTCACTTTTAGCAATTACGATATTCAAAGATATATTTTCAAGAAATATCACCAAGCCACTATGTTGCAATAAAATACGGTTAAGAAAACGATATGGAAAATTTATTTAGTATAGGAGATAATATTCGGAGGCACTAAACATTAATTTATTAATAAGAAATTTTCTTCAAGAAAGAATTTTTTGGGATATCTCCGGTATATAGCAAAAGCTAAAAAAATGTTCTAATTTGTTATTTCATCACACAATTTTTTGATGACAAGTTTCAAGTCTTGGTTTGACTCATCAACAGGTCCCAAATAGCGAAATTGGGTGATTAGAAAAACAAATGAAAAAATGAAAAAAGAAGAAAGAAATGAAAAGTTTAAGAAAAATAGAAAAAAACAATTTTTTTATTTATTAAAAAAATTTAAAAATTTTTAAAGAAACAGATTCATTCGAAGCGAATCGAACCTGTATACGCCACGCAGTGGGCTGAAAAATGAAGAAGAAAAAGGAAGAAGAAGAAGCGTTTCGTGTCAGCAGAAAACCTTCCACTCATCGGTGCAGCTTGGTTTTCTGCCTGCTGCAGACGCTTGAAAATAGATCAAACCGATCTCTTCTCATATAAACTCAGAATAAATTCTGGGTGTGAATTATATGAGGAAAAAACACTCCTATACAAGCCCAGGAGGAAAAATAAATAAAAAGAGATTACTCTTTTGAACTTTTTACCGGGTTAAACTTAATTTTCTTCAAGAAAGAATTTTTTGGGATATCTCCGGTATATAGCAAAAGCTAAAAAAATGTTCTAATTTGTTATTTCATCACACAATCCATTAATTTTTTGATGACAAGTTTCAAGTCTTGGTTTGACTCATCAACAGGTCCCAAATAGCGAAATTGGGTGATTAGAAAAACAAATGAAAAAATGAAAAAAGAAGAAAGAAATGAAAAGTTTAAGAAAAATAGAAAAAAACAATTTTTTTATTTATTAAAAAAATTTAAAAATTTTTAAAGAAACAGATTCATTCGTGTTTTTTCCTCATATAATTCACACCCAGAATTTATTCTGAGTTTATATGAGAAGAGATCGGTTTGATCTATTTTCAAGCGTCTGCAGCAGGCAGAAAACCAAGCTGCACCGATGAGTGGAAGGTTTTCTGCTGACACGAAACGCTTCTTCTTCCTCCTTTTTCTTCTTCATTTTTCAGCCCACTGCGTGGCGTATACAGGTTCGATTCGCTTCGAATGAATCTGTTTCTTTAAAAATTTTTAAATTTTTTTAATAAATAAAAAAATTGTTTTTTTCTATTTTTCTTAAACTTTTCATTTCTTTCTTCTTTTTTCATTTTTTCATTTGTTTTTCTAATCACCCAATTTCGCTATTTGGGACCTGTTGATGAGTCAAACCAAGACTTGAAACTTGTCATCAAAAAATTAATGGATTGTGTGATGAAATAACAAATTAGAACATTTTTTTAGCTTTTGCTATATACCGGAGATATCCCAAAAAATTCTTTCTTGAAGAAAATTAAGTTTAACCCGGTAAAAAGTTCAAAAGAGTAATCTCTTTTTATTTATTTTTCCTCCTGGGCTTGTATAGGAGTGTTTTTTCCTCATATAATTCACACCCAGAATTTATTCTGAGTTTATATGAGAAGAGATCGGTTTGATCTATTTTCAAGCGTCTGCAGCAGGCAGAAAACCAAGCTGCACCGATGAGTGGAAGGTTTTCTGCTGACACGAAACGCTTCTTCTTCTTCCTTTTTCTTCTTCATTTTTCAGCCCACTGCGTGGCGTATACAGGTTCGATTCGCTTCGAATGAATCTGTTTCTTTAAAAATTTTTAAATTTTTTTAATAAATAAAAAAAATTGTTTTTTTCTATTTTTCTTAAACTTTTCATTTCTTTCTTCTTTTTTCATTTTTTCATTTGTTTTTCTAATCACCCAATTTCGCTATTTGGGACCTGTTGATGAGTCAAACCAAGACTTGAAACTTGTCATCAAAAAATTAATGGATTGTGTGATGAAATAACAAATTAGAACATTTTTTTAGCTTTTGCTATATACCGGAGATATCCCAAAAAATTCTTTCTTGAAGAAAATTAAGTTTAACCCGGTAAAAAGTTCAAAAGAGTAATCTCTTTTTATTTATTAATAAGAAAGGCGGGAGCCGATTAGAAAACACGTCTCTCTCTAGCTATCATAGTACATGAAATACAATGGGTCTTAAAAGTGATAGTACACCCTGTACTTTTAAGGTACTCGGTTTTTTTAAACTAGTATATTTTCTTAATCATCTTGTAGCTTCGAAACGGTTAAGATAGCCACCCCCTGCATTACAAAGGAATTTATGTTTGAATCTGATCTTAGCATCAACAAATTATTTTTTCTGTTCACCCATCCAGATAGACGTGCTAGGGGAAGATTATTTGAAATACTGTTTTTCGGAATGAAGTCTAGCACGATACAGAGCTCATATTTCAATAATCGCTTACATACCAAGAAATAATAATACTACAGTTTCCCACACTCTACAAAATTATCTTATCCTACGGTAGATTCCAATGATTTAAAAAGTTAATAGATTTTTTTTTATCTACAAATCTCCTAAGTCTTCTGAAAATACACCTTATAAAGATAATTTCAGATTCATTCAAAAAGTCCTTTTCGAATTCGTCGTTTAAAAGTCATAAATCCTGAAAAAGTTCTTGGTTTCGTTTCGTCCTGCACCTAAATACAAAAATCATTTGGTTCCTTTCGTACAAAGTCACTCAATCTGATTTAAGTTGAAGTTTAATTCTAAATATTTCCATTCTTTGAACTTGTTCCTAGCAGGCTAGAAGGTTAACTATTAATTTAGTTTAAGTACGTATTTTTCATTCCAGTTGAGGCGTCCGTCTGCTGAATTACTTGAGAAATAAAAACTTAATGCTGCATAATAACACGTCCTCTATCTTCCGTTATACTTATATTTATGGAATAATTTATCTGACTTTTCAGGAAATTTTATTCCAAGAAGCAACATTTTTACTTCAGATTATACCCTCATGCCTTATATCATGGTAGATTTTGGCATTTTTAGGACATTTTATATGACCGACTCGTAAAAGCAAGTCTTCTAGCATGGCCCTAGTACTTCTGCATATAATTGCCGCTTGTGCAAAATGTGCTGTAAAGATAAAAGGAGCAAGTGTTTTTTCAGCAAATGTACATTACGTAAAGTTTATTATGTTTAAAACTTTACAATACAATTATTGAATTTTCTCAGCATTTTTTGCACAGTTGTCGCAACAAGCCTCTCTATTGCCATGCCATTTAACCTAATTAACTTCATCCATTTTTTCCATAGAAATATTTTTGATTAGTTTGAGAAAAGAAAAATTTTTTTTCATACCAATTTTAACAGCACTTGAGAGCTCTTATCTTTATCAGCTATGTATCCATGTGCACTTATCTTAGTTGTCCTAGAAAATCACAAAAGCGGAAATTTACTGTGTTTTAAAATTTGTTTGTTCCTGTTAGGAGTATTGTAAAAGGCAGAAAAAATTAATATTTTCAAAATTTTAAGTATGGGCTTGTGTTGTTCACACATATTAGCATTTTTCTAGTAATTGCGGTTATGATTATGACAGATATGAGGTATTGATACCTAGAAATTCATATCAGATATCGGGGAATTCTGACGGAATATCTATAGATATTAAAGTAGGTACCAATTGGTATTGGTGTGACAGACCGTAATTTGAAATTTCAATTCAGTTGACAGTTTTTTAAGTATAAGCAATTTAGAAATGGAAGAGACAAATATATGTATTAGCTTTAATGCAGGCTAAATGGCAACAAATAATGTAAATATAAAATAAATTCAAAATTTTGAACGAAAAAATATATTGTTTGACTCTTCTTCTTCTTTTTCGCTTTCTTTGAAAAAGCATAAGCATATTTTTGCAATTTAACACGTAATCATATTATCAATAACAACTAGATGGCGCTACGCAAAGTAAGAAGTACCGATGATCAAGTTATTTATAGCCAGTAATTTTTTGAGGGTATTGATATCTCGCCTAATTTTCTAGGATTATTAGGATTATTTGATGTAGGTGTATAAACAAAGTATTCCGAATATCTAGCTCTCCATATCTCATGTCTTACCTACAGTCACAGTAAAAGAAATAGAAGTAGAAAATGTTAAAGTAATTTGAAAGAACATTTCCAGGCAGGCTTCTCAATATGTTGTCAACGATGTTAAGAGAGTATGATAAGATGGAAATTTTTGTTCATGAAATGAATAGGTATTTTCGTCGCCAGCTCTTACTTAGTATATCAAATACTTCACATATCTCCAAAGAAAAAAGTCGTAGAATCTAGGCGCCCAATTGATCGCTCCACGTAGAGAAATTAAACGTCATGAATAGTTCTCACACAGTAACACGATTGTTCATGGTTTGTTTGATACGTAGTTTCGTTCTGGTTGAAACGTCCACTTCAGGCAAAAAGAGATCGATCAGCATCTTGCGGTAATGAATTTATTCACTGTAACTATTGCATCGACTTTGTCTGAGAAACAATAGGGTCCAATAACGCCATCAATTCAAAACTGCATCAAACTGTCACTCTTTTTGAATGGAGAAGTTTTTCGACAATCACTATTGAGTTTTTAGAACACCAGATGTAACAGTGAAGTTTTTTTTATGCAGTCTTGAAGATGAAAATTAGCCGTTCAAATTTGTTAATGAGGCTCACTATTATCCGACAAGAAGGTGCATCATTGTGTCTAAAAGCAGTAGGTACGAATTTTACGAACCATCCTCGTGAAATTTTCGCCATAAAGTTAATTTTCGCAATTCCTAAACGCTGCTCCACACCACAGTGTATATTTTAGTCAACCATAAAGTTGTTGCTTTTGTCATCGGTTAGCAGTTTTATTTTTTATAAATATTGCGAAATTTAAATAAAACCTCTTAATGGAAAGGTAGATATTAAAAATTCTCGCATTTATGAATTTATATATAACAGTAATAAAAAAAA
Organism: Dioctria rufipes; assembly: GCA_963924295.1. NCBI lineage: Eukaryota > Metazoa > Arthropoda > Insecta > Diptera > Asilidae > Dioctria > Dioctria rufipes. The sequence continues at coordinate 175,443,912 of OZ002742.1, read as the reverse complement.
TATTGCGAAGGACCACTGCCATACCATTTCGGAAGTATAGGCGTGTTGCAAAGAGAGATTATAGGTATATTTTTGCTGCATATATTGCTCACTTTTCCTTTACTTATTCAATCATTCACGGAAAACAATAACAATTGCTTTTTTTTTCTTGTCTTAGAATCTGTTTAGTTTTTAAGGAATATTATACAGTTACTCTGATGAGGATGTATGAACGGGGAGTTGATGAGCATTCAACACTTGTTGTGTGAATGCCCCAACTTTGCCAAACGTAGAAGAAATACGCTTGATAATTATTTTTTCCCCGATTCGGGAGAAATACTGGACAAAGATTCAAAATGTTCATAAAAAAAGAAAAATAGCCAGTGACTCAAAATTTTCACAGTTCAGGTATTCATAAACAAAGAAAACGACCTACAGTATGTGGTTGAGTGATCGCACCTAACCAGTACGGTATCCTGGGAGGATTGTTTGCATGTTTACCCGAAACCCGATTCTGTAATGGTGTGGGCTACAATATGAAACAATCTCTTTCCAGACAATAATGGTTTAAAATACGATATAGCTCCTTTCTTTTCTTTTTCCTCTTTCTTTTTCAAGGTAGAGGACGAAAGATTCCAAGCACAACGGAGGCACAGGCATCCCAACCTACTAACAAAAAAAAGAAAAGTACTGTCATCGAAACCTTCCTGTCCTTTCAATGAAGCGCATGAGTGCACGTGACGTCATCTTTTCAGGTTATCTTCAGATAGGGGGACAGACCCAAGAGTATCCAACTTGCACCGAGCAAAGAGCGGCCAAGCGCTCGGAAAGTGTTCGGCTGTCTCAAGCTCTTCTTCTAGACAGGACAGACAATTAGGCTTATCAACAACTCCCATCTTATTTACATAAGTGTGAAGCGGGCTGTGGTGAGTGTTGATACCAACCATAGCTCTGCATTGTTTTCTTCCGAGCCCCAAGAGAAAGTCAGTATGTACTTCGTATGGACACCCGCTTTTATGAGAGATCCGATCAGTGGCAACTCCAACAGTAGGTTCAAGTTAAAAAATGGCAAAACTAAGACCGGACATGAGTAGTGAGTCAGATTTCCATATTAGGGGAAATAGGGGATAGTTGCAACAGGGTCAACTTGAAACAGTCCGATTTTAGATCTTCGGAAACAATTTAAACCAAAAGACATACAGCCTTGTCAAGCAGTACGGAAAAACTTGTAAAAATTGTCTAGCGTTGAAGTTATCTTTGCAATTAAGTATACGCTATTTCTTGTGCTCACATTATTACACTCTAAATGTATTTTATGGATTAGTGTTGCGCAAAAGTGTATATATAGATGTAATGATTCATTGTTTTACAATTTTTTTTTTTAAAGTGTGATGGCAAGTTGCAATAAACAGCTAAAAACACCAAAGTATGATTTAGTTTTTATTATTATTATTTTTTAAATATTGTTAAGTTTTGTTTATTGTTATTTTCTATAGTACACATGCATTTTTGTATTAAGAATAAAAATTTCTAGGTGCCTACATATGTGGCCAGATTAATATTTTTTTCTTATGACCTAAAATTCGGATTTATTAACAGAAATAGTAAATTTGTTGCAACTATCCCCCATTTCCCCTATTTAGAGTCACCGCGTTATGGATTCATATTCATAGGTTGAAACCAATATTAAAAAGCCACCTGAAGGTAAAATCGTACAAAAGACTCTAAGGACGTTTGCACATCGAAAAACGAAAACAACAATAAACTGAAAAACACAAATTTTGTCCAAAACTAATAGAAATCTGCCGCAATACATGTAATAAAATTGGATATTTATTCTAATTACATTTTCAATAAAAAAAACATCCAATTCAATTAAAACACATTCTTATGTTTATTCGTACGAGAAACAAGTTTTCGTTCCGAGCTGTCAAATATATTTTCGTTCGATACTACGTTCAACATATGAACGGTCTTTTCGGTCTTACATAACCTCATTTCCGTTTATTTTATTTTAATTTGATACAAACCCAACCCAACTTTTGTTTATTTGTTCGTTTTTGATATGTAAGCATAAACGAATTTTCGGTGTGGAACCGTTTATTCATTGGTTTTTGTTTTTCGATGTGTAAGCGGCCTAATTCCACCCTGCAAACATTTTAGCGAAGAGCTCGTTTTCTCGAAGTAATCTCGAACTTGAGCAAGAAATGAGAATTTCGATTTCTTTTCTCTTATTCTGTTACGAATGAGAGGACAATAGAGAGCTCAGCACGACAATTCCGCTTTTTGCTCGAGATTTCTCCATTTCTTTGATTTTGGAATTATAATGAAATGAGACTACGTGCGTCTATGCTTCGAATTTACTGCGAGATTCCTTCCACGGCTCTAAATAAATGTCCATAAAAACTCGCTCTGCGCGAATCACTTACGATACGAGAATTGCTCACTTCCATTAATATATAAGAAATATATAACAGCACTAACAGAAACAGCCATTTCGGTTCCTCTAAAACAATCTAAAACAATTCGCTGTCGAGACAAAATCTCGGGTTGATAAGTCGAGAATCATGTTCCTTTTACTACGCTGGTAGTCTGTTTTCTGTTCGATATCGAGTTCGTTCTCGAAGTTTAAGTCAGAGATTACAATTTGCTAGCAAATCGTTTTCGAATCATGATGTTTACAGGGCAAGTATTTCTCCTATTTATCGAAAGTAGCTTGGGAACAAAACTATTCACACATACCTAAAAGCACGTCAATAAAGCAGTTTTTTAGTGGAGACAACAATCAACACATTATGACTACATTCCACATAAACAAACCGGGACACAATCCAATTTTACGCAAATTAAATTTAATTAGATTAAGTCACCTTTTCAGTTAAATGTATCTTTTAAATTAGCAAATTAAGCAATATTGCATAGGTATCCAATCGTATAATTTGTAGTAATAATAGCTTTACCTAGGCAAAATCAAAAACGGCAACACACATACTCAGAATTGAAGTTGCTGCGCATAGCCGCTAAAGTCAAGGCACTATTGTTGTTATGCGCAGTGTAGAGTTATTTGTTGGTGCCGTGCGCAATTCAGAGGCAATATAAATCGCAGGCTAACTTGAATCTTTCGCTTTTTTGCATTAAGCGCTCACGACTTGCACATCACACATCGGAATCGAATTAGCTAGTGGTAATAACTTAAATTTATTAACATAACAACTTTTTCTTGGGTATCGAATGAAATAAAAATATTTATTCTGGGTCTAGACGGGAATAAATGCTACTAACAAAAATAACTTTATCGTGAGTACCGACTGAGATAAAGACATTTATTGTGGGTCTCGATTGGAATAAGTTTTACTAACATCAAACCTTTATCTTAGGTCTCGACTGAGATAAAGATATTTATTCTGGCTACCGAACAGGAATAAATACTACTAATACAGCTTTGCTTTGGGTCTCGACTGAAGTAAAGTATCTTGTTCCATGGCACGACTAGAACGAGATAATCACAAACTATCTATTTACCAACGCCATAAAGTCGATTCCACATTTTAGACTAGTGAGTACGTTTCGATTAATTTAATATTTATATTTATACATAATTTGTTGGTGCCATTCCTGAAAAGTGAACTCTTAGAAGTCATCATAATTTCCTTTTATTTAAGTTGATAGAATAAGAGTGAAATATCATTTATCTGAATTTTTTATAATTAAGAGTAATATGGCAATTTAGCGGAATTGTATATATTTAAGATAATTTTCTAATCTCGAGCGTTCCTAGTTATGGTAAATTATTAGTTTAAAACGAATGTAATCAACTGACGAAAAAATAAACCACTACATTTTAAAATTTCATCGACGTTCTTAATTACAGCCCCAGTCCTTTATATATTTATTTTTTTTTTGTTCTCGCCCCCCCCCCCCCGCCCCCCTGCAGTTCCCCAGCAACTTAGATGTCTGACTGCCTAACAGCATAGCAATGTCCTTTCCCAAGATTTACATTGCAATGGTGACACCTCAGTCTGGAGAGATAAAAGTGTACCTTCCAATTGAGTATTCCAGGCTTGAGAAAATGAATTACGAGAAAAAAAACTTAGATGACGACCAAAACAAGGAAGAATTGGACATGCGGAGAGTGGCGGATGTGTGTCACCCTTGAAATTCACAAATTGCCATTAAGCCAGTGGAAAGACAGAAGATGGTAGAATGTTCCACATTCGCCCAGTTCAGAATAAAACACATCTCGGAGTCATACTGTACGACCGAAAGTATTTTGAAGGATGAAAGGGTGAGCCCGGCTTTCAGCATAAAAATTGCATACAGGAGTCAATCTACAAGAGATCTGACTGTTATATATATAAAACCTAGATTAGGATATGGATATATGTATATGTAAATATATGTATAACTATAAACTTGAATTAAAAGAAATTAATAGAAAATAGGATAATCTCATAGACCTATAAACCTGAAAAACCTAAAATTGGGAATAGAAAAGAAAATCATAAATTATAAAATTCAATAAACTAATCATGCACAAAACATGATTAGTTTATCTTCCAAAAAGGGTGAAGAAAATTGCATCAGCAATTTTCTTCACATTCCAAACAACTCATAAAATCTTTCCCATATAACGACTTGGGAAAAACAAAAGTTTCAGATTTCAACAAGTCGTTTTAATGGGAACAAATTCCACGACAAATTTTGCCTTCAGCAAAATTTGTCAGTGGAAATAATTAAATTCAAAAGAAATCAAAAAAAAGAGCAAATCGTACCTTCAGTACGATTTGTCGCGAAAAATTCAATATGTATGTACATACGTACATACATATTACGATAAAAGCTTTCGTGATAAGAAACGCGCGCCGCGGCGCCGCATAAATGCATTGTATGTATATGCGCGCCGCGATTTCAAACGACGGGACGGTGGCTGATGTTTTTGAAAGTGTACGATTACATTTTTTAAGCCACCGTCCAACGCGAATAATTCTGGACATGTTTGAACAAGTGCAGAATTAATGGTAAAATTTTCTCAGGGTAGAAAATGCAATTAAGCGTTTTCTACCCTGAACAACGCTGTTTGATCACGAAAAATGTGATCAAGAAGAGAGTTGGTTCTTAAGATTCGAGTAGAGTTGAGTGCGATTTTATGGTTCTTGTCGGGTTAACCACGAGCGGCGTGATAGAAAAAATATTAAAGAACAACAGTAGATTTTTGCTCTCGAGGGCGGATTTGTTTTAAGTTCGTAAAATGATAGAAAGGGAAAACAAGAATAAAAATTCAATCAAGGCACGCTTAAGCGTTTAGTAGGACGATTAAAAAATTCGGTAAACCTAGTGAAAAGTCAAAGTCAAAGAAAATGGAAAAGTTACGCATTTAGTTTTGTTTTGTTAAGAGAAATTTACCTAAGTTCTATTTTAAGAAGTTTGTGAAAAAAGTGAGTTTCCAATAAAAGAAAATTATATGAGAACCTTTGTGTAGTTGAATATACCTCCCGGATTACGAAAAGCAACAGTCAACGTCAACGTGAAAACAAATAACAGTGAGTACTTTTATAAATCTACATAGTAACTACGTTGGATATATATATATAACATGACAGATGGGGGAATTATATTCCATTCTAGATCTGATGTAGGACTTGACGGACTAAAATATTTCTGACACCTTTTCAGAATTGAAGACGTTTCGAAGATGTGATCTGTCCGGCTTTTAACTTACTGGAAATATTAATGCCATGAATGTTTATTGACGGTGATTGGAAAATTAATGCTCCATCAAAAGAAACTTTAAGAGAAACCATCAGGATCTGTGGCTTGGGAGACGTTGATCGCCTTAAGGACCTTAAACACATCTCTTAAACGAAAGTGTATTGGCTCTTGTTCACATCCGCACCGGAGATGAAAAACAGGTATCTGTGAAGTGGGTGGAGGGCAAAAACTTGAAGCGAATCTAAGGAAACTCAGTTTTGCTTTAATAACTCCAAAACTAAGGGAGATAGGACACATATGACCTACCTATTTGATTTTCCTGTTCCTATTTATGTCAGGATCCTACGAGTGCAGTATGGCGGTACACTTTCGGGACACCCTATATATTGTGGCGCGTCTTTTTAATCCTTTGTAGTTAAAAAATGGAAAGGTGTGCCATCAGAGTTGGATATATTTCTATAGAAATATTTAAAAAATAAATATAACCGATATGCTATTTTTAAATTGATTTAAGATAAAAAACAATTTTTTCATATTTTTTACAGATACTCTCCGAATTCACCAGTGAGAGGATTTTAACTTAACTTAACTTAACAATTTACGTACAACTGACCTGTCGGTAAGTACAAAGAATTTTCAAAATTTTAACAATAAAAAATATTTATACATCTACTTATAAATTAAATTTTGCCCAAGATAATTTGCCTGGAGTTACACAAAAAGCTCTAAATTACAATTGTACCAAAATCAAAATCCGTGTGAAAAAAAAACAGCCATCAAAAAAATATAATTATTAATCGATTATGGAAGCTTGGTTTAATAAACGTATTTTTTTTTTAAAAAGACTTAGGAACAGAAAAATATTGACACAATTCTCTTGCTTTTTTTCTTACTCGTTCCAATGTTCTAGGACTGATTTTATTCCTTTTTCGATAGCATCAGTAATTACACACTGAATTTGTATCTCAATTTTCTATTTTCCGTATTTTGTTTTCTATAGAAATGGGATCTCCACCAAAAAAAAAAATGCCATTAAAATGTGCCAAAGAAATGTTTCTTTCCTTTTAGTTATGGCGCCATTATTTTATATTGATGCTCTTTTCAAAACAAAATGTACTTTGCGGTAATGATGTCAGCCAGGACAGGACTCAAGAAGAGACTACCTATGGCCGGGTGGTATTCACAAAGAACGACAAGCTTTGAACAAGGCCAGGATTAGAGTTTTCCAGTTAGGGATATAGCGGTACTTACTTTGCCTTTATTGTTCAAGGATTTTGCAGAATGTAAATTTCACGAATTCATCATGGCGATAATAATTAAAATTAAATTTGGTGGTGCGATGAAATGAATCCAACATGAATTAAATAAAATGAACGTCTCTTTGGAAGGATTTTTTTTTTTCGCAAAATTTCCTTCTTTCTTTAGGACCATGTTTTCGCCTCTGTTTTTCTTAGAAAAACTGTTTGTTTTTATTTTTCGTTCTTAAGGGTAAGACGTCTTATTGTGCTGTAATCCATTGTTTACTGTAGTGGGAAGTAAACTACTCACTCATTCTCTAAGGAATGATCCACAGTTTTCTGCTGAATCAATATTTTTCCTATGTATCATTCCACAAGTTGTGGCATAATCATTCAATTCCTGGTAATTACAGAACATTCGCGTTTTGTTTTGTGTGGGCAACTCTGAACTCTCCATCCTCTAAGTAAAGTAGGTCGATCAGGTTCAGACTTCCCATAATTATACGAAATGTGTTTATTTGTATGGCAACAATATCGAGAGGAACTTTTTTTATGATTATTTCGTGGTGTGCAAGTAAGGTTCTTTGGATTCAAGGAACAGTAGTATTGATTTGGTTGGTCCATCCAGGCAAGTGTTTCGGTACAACTAAAATAACCTAGTTCTTAACTTTAATTTTGTGGTCTATCACGACGTTTCTTAGGATACATTTTGGAAAATTACTAGTATTAATATTAGTTTTATGAATTAAGTTAAGGTGTCCTCCAATATAAAAAGCTTGTTGTCCTACTTAGCTTAAAAGCGATATAACGTAAAAGATTTCCTAGAATTTCCTTCTCGTTGGACCTCCACTCTAGATGTATAGCGGCTACCAGCATACTCAGGCTTAAAGAAATGGTTTGGTGGAAGTGGCGGCAGTGAAGATATTGCAGTATCCTTCGAACATCAGAGTGAAGAGATTATTACATTGCAATGTAGTAAGTGTCCAAGTTCTTACGTAACTTAACTTTTAGTGGATGAATGGCAAAACCTTCGAGAATACCTCACAGCGGGAATGGGAAGCACCACATGATACAAGCGGAAGCTCTACTCAGAAGGCATAGATGTATGGCTTTTCTTTGGACACTTCATTTCTTTTTAACATTACATGTCATTAGGAGGAAGTGGTAGAAAAGCTTTTCTATTGATTTCTCCTAATGGCATGTAATGTGAAAAAGAAATAAGGTGTCCAACGAAAAGCCATGCATCTATGCCTTCTGAGTAGAGCTTCCGCTTGCATCCTATGATGCTTCCAATTCCCGCTGGGATGAAACAGACTCCCTCACTACCACATGAAAACCCAGACGGAGTCCTAACATTCCAAACTATTCTCAGTGTTCTTATGTAAAACTGACAAAAGTTTATTTTGAATAGCTCCTCCGCCTTAACCCTTGTGTCAATACCTACATACCTGGGTATGTTTGCAATTTTGAGAATGATAAAACTTTATCTAATCTTCGAAATTTTTTATCCATCACTTTAGTTATTCTCAAGGGCTCTATTTGTAGCTAATATATGCTATAAAATTTTTAAAACTATTCCATGGTTCGTCAGAAGATAGACCTGAATTATAAATATACGTTACCAAGCTCCAAAGCATACCCAGGTATGTAATACATTTTTTAGGAATGGGGATTGAAAGCAATAAAAAAATAGAGTTAATTCTTAAAAACCTTTATAGAATTTATTATGACAGACATATTTTACATCTGGGAAATTCTGTAGAATGCTCTGAACGTGCAGGCTTACAGCATGTTGTGCAACATTTTCGCGTGGGTCACCGCTTACCCTCCTCTTTGCAAATACTGCAGTTATCTTTGAGTTTCAGTCTGTCAGTTTGATCCCGTGCTACTGGTCTACTTGACGTGGATGTAGATCGGATTGGTATTTGGAGGATACCACTAACACTTTTATCGTAATGCACTGCTGAAAGCAAAATTACAGATTTCCTATTTTTTTTAAACATAAGAGCAAATCGTGGTTTTGTCACAAATCCGAACTCGGTAGAAAGCAGTGTACGCGAGGGTATAGCTTGAAGTTCTGGAGATAGTTCCAGTATGAGGTATGCTTTAGCGTGATACCTCAAAATGCAATTTATGATCTAATCACCGTTGCCAGCCAGTAGAAAAAGAATGATATTTACACTTATTATGAACAAATTCTCCTTGAAATACTCGAAAAAAATGCATTTCTATCATCAACAATTATCCTACCTCCAAGTTTTGTAAGCCATATGCAGCATACCCACCTTTCGGAACAGGCCTAATCATAAAAATAAATTCTTATCAACTGTTTGACTAAATATTTTCCTTATATATAAAGCAAAAAAATGAAACAGTTCCACAGAAATATATGTAAATATGGTTACATACCCGGGTATGTTATGGGTTCGTTTATGTCATTTATTTTATCCATTGACACAAGGGTTAAACTACTATTCATACAGAAAAATGGTGTTAAGCTTGCTTTCTTATCTTCCGAACCGAAATAAAGTTTTATACCATTCCTAACAAATTTATTTAAAAAAATTTATCTGAACCAAATGACTACCATCCCTCAAACAAAACGTCTCATCTGAGTAATCATTGTATATGGCGCTATACTATCATGGCATGCCGTGGGCTGATGATATCGAATGTAGCTGCCTACATATTCGGACTCCGGTTGCACATAAACACATGCAATTATTACTCAGCTCAGAGGTAGTGAGCGCAATATGGAAAGGTTACTTTGTAATCAAAACTATTTTATTATTTTGTTAAGTAAGGTATATAGTAAATGTAGCTTTTGGTAAGGTAAGGAACCAAGCTGAAAATTACTAGAAGACTATTTTCCTGCTTGGAGAGTAGTTTAGGCTCTATAGCATATATAAGTCAATATCTGGCACTTTTCCATAAGTATTAATAAATTTTAGAAAACGGACTCCCAACGTACACATATAGATTTCTGTTTTATTTCTTGGCTTGAGAAGTATTGTCCAGAGTTTTGCATAGGGCCATTAAAACATTCGACGGAGTGATGGTAAAATCTGATTTGGTGCTGTTATGCAAAAACAACCTAGAAGAGATTTTCATACTGCTGACCTTATGCTGGATACCTGACCATAGCCGAATATCGAGGGTATCAATAGTGTAAGGTAAACGTCTAGAGAGTATGCCCGGATGATAGTGAAAGTAAACTAAAGATTCGTCTTTTACATTTTTTTAAAGGAATTTTATTTATATATGATTCGGAATCCTTGCAATGTTAAGTTTTACCTACGTGGTCCCTTTCACGGCCGGCAGTCCTGCTACAAAAATTTATATAAAAAAGCGTTAATAAGTATTGATATTAATTTCACAGTTTTTTTCTTTATGGGTTAGCTTTATATATACTTGTTTTTAGTTTATCAATTCCATTTTATATTTTATTTTAAAAATTTTATAAATTTAGTTGACGGGTGTATTGGCCATGTGCTGCTGTCTCCTCCATTTTTTCGTGTAGCCTGCTTTCGCTGCCCTCGCTAACTAAAGATTGTCTTGCTTCAACGATTCAATTTTGTAAACATTTTTACAATTTACTTTACGATTTTTAAATTTTTTTATAATTTTGAGAAAATATCCTTCTGCCTTCTTGACCGATCTTCTTTGCAGCAATCTCTCCCTCTTTTTCTTGCCCAATCTCTGAGTTATTTAGATCAACAATAAAAAAATATTGGGAATTAAGTCGTTATAACTTTACATGTTTTCAAAGCTAGAAAGTAAGGAAATAATATAAATTAGATATAGAAATTCGGAAACTAGTTTCGAATTTTTTGAGAGCCTTGATTTTTTTTTCTGTCTCTCTCTTCTAAATTATACATCCAGCCTGAAATGTCGCTCAAAACTAAAAACACAGTCCTTCTGAAGAGGGTGTAAAAGTTTTAACACATTGAAAAATGAAGTACTGATATATCCGATAATTTTTTTGCAGATATTGATAACATACGGCGTGGAGATAATCATTGAGATTTTCCATCAGGGAATGTCGAAAATTCCTTTAACAAAACTTACGATTTTTTAAAAAATTGAAGTATTTTTAGTCGTCGAGTGTGCAAGTATAATCCAATTCGAAAGATTCTGAGCGATAATATTAATATAAAATAATTAATTGCCACTAATTGTGAAATCAATACTACAGTCGCTGATCAATAAATAAAACACACATGAATATGTTTTTATATGCATACATTTTATATACATATATCCCCTTCAATATTTGGCGTTTAAATTCTCTTAAAGTAATTCTGTCCAAATCTCAAAAAATAAAGGTAATCTTCTCATAATGTCCTAATCAGAAAAAGATTGTACCTACCTGATTTTCCAGATGGAACGTAAGAAGAAAAAACACTGCAGATATGATTTATGTATGAGCTTAAATCGATGGTTGAGTTCTATTATTATAGAGTCCATAATTATGAGAAAAATATCTCTCTGTTAGAATCAAACTGAATTGTGGGAGCTTTCAGCCTGTTGCTAATTTGCTTGTCTCGTCGATGTCAGATGGGAACCCTGCTGTAATACCTACTAGCTCGACGTCACAATATAGAGTTGCGGCCATTGTTCCCTTAGTAATTGCATTTCTTTTATGTTCGCAATAGAAAGCTCTATTGTTACGGCTTTTGACTGTAATACTTTGATTAAAGCTGTTTAAGACTTTCATACACATGACTGCCATTAATATACAGCTTTAAAAGATGAAAAATACTTATACAAATCGACTACTTGGGATTAGTCTTCGGGAATTAAACATATCGTTCGGGTTCGAAAAATAAAAACAATAAAATAAAATAAAATAAAAAATCTTTATATTGATATGTAGTATATATTTATTTATTACTTCCGTTACCAAGGTCAGCTATTGCCAAACCTTTTCCATCAAAACTTAAGTTTTAATTACTGGTTGTACAAATCGTTTTTACATATTGTGGAATGCTTTAAATTTGTTTTACTTTTGCTGATTCTACATATTTCTTTAGAATTTCCTAAAAATTGGACTCTTCTATTTTGTTAGAATCAGACCATGATTTAACTCGGGCTGCCAGAGCATTGTTATGAACACTCGACATTTCGTCAAAGCAATAGCTAAAGAAGTAGCGATAAAAGTGAGATAGAGATCCGACATTACGTCTGTGCTCCAGGGAATCAATTCACTTCTAATATGGATTGAAAGTTTTTTATCTGGTCGCCTAATACAGATTGTTTCAGTTGACGGTACATCTGAACCTCACCCTTAAATGCCGGTGTACCCCAGGGCTCTATTATCTTACCGTTTCTCTTTTTAATTTTCATTAATGATTTGCTTTTAATTCATACATGGTTTAGCTGATGCAGTACCCATGGTTTTTCTTACTTCTACTACTGCGGACTCTAGAGGGAATACCACATAGTTTAATCGAATGTGGAAGAATCTACCATCTTCAAAATTTCCTCTGATTTATAATTTCCAAAGATTTAAGAGTGACATATATCAACACCTCTGTACAGCTCTCCTCATGTCTCCTTATCCTTTCCCTATTTTCTTCCTACCATGCTATGATTTGCATTATACGGTATCCCTTCAGCTTGGCTTAACAAATTCAAAATTAAATTGAACTGATTTTCATTATTTCCTGTAGATATTTGAAGATGCGAGAAAGGTTAAAAAAACCACAAATTTACCAAAATCGATAATAAATTATCTTCTTCGGAATTTGAAATGAATTTTTGTTGCATTCGATTCACTGAAGCAAGCTGAGAGGAAAGCTTATGTAGATGAGTTTTTGAACCTTTAGATCTCCGTTTGAGACTGGACGTGACTGCAACACAGCCATACATTTCATGGACATAATAACTGTACTTCTTTTATCGAGATACCCTCTTGGAAATCCATTTCGTTAGGGTGGGAGCAGTACATTGAGTACGTAATTTTCATTACTCTAATGGTTAACACACAATAATTTGAATAATTTTCAACTTAGATAGAAAAAAAAGAAACGAAATTGATTTAATCGACAGTGATATTTTAGCCGAATTTGATATTGCTGCAGCCGATTTTAATTAAGGATTGTTAATACGCAAACTATACTTTTGAGTTCTGACTCAGACTAGAAATTATTCTCGACGCGAATTGAAGAATACTTAAAAACTCACTTCGATTGTAGGGTATAGGGCCAATCTAATCGCCATTACCGTTACCATTTATATTAATTGTAATGTAGTTTCAAGACTCAAATTGTAATAATATTTCTATAGAGCTTACAGAATTAACATGGTCGCTTTTAGTTTTAGCGCTGTAATATGCTGAAGTTGAGAAGTGCAATAAAAATTCTGGGAGTCCCAGGTGGTTCAGTAATTTTGCTTGGAGTACCAGCGGTAAAAATAAAACAAAACACTTGGGGTCCCAGCTAACCACTTGGGATAAGTTTGCTGGAAGTCCAAGCTACATCAGGAGTCCTAGTGGTGTAGAATCTCGATGGCTATTTTGATTTTTGATGACTAACTGATAGTATCATGTCAGGAGTCCCGATGGTTAAAATGACAACGTCAAGGTCGGATAGTCAATCTGTTAATATGTTGAATCAAAGTCCCCGATTAAAAGTATAATTAAATTAAAGTTATTTCAACCCGTGACTGTGGTACTGAACGCAAAAGGACGTCAAAGCTGCGCTAGAAAGCAAATAAATAAAACAAGATTGTTTGCCGTTTCTTAGAAAAACTTAGAAAAGTCAACTCGTGAGTGAGATTCGAACCGGCGCGGCATGTCGAAAATATCCTTGCGCGAAGCACTACGTAGGGATACAGCCATGTGTTGGATGAATTTAAATATTCACTTTTAAGCTTTAATTACATTGGTTTATTTTAGTTGTTTTTTAGGCAACAATTGTTAATTTTTACGTAAAATAAATTTATCTAGAAGTTGCAGTTTTTGCTTTTAATATTATTTCAACCAAATTTACAAGGCAGTTCACTTCTGATTGTCGTTTGAAATTTGCCGATTTTTAAAATTTGTTTAGCCGATATTAGCCACTGGCATAACGCAATCAGTCCCAATCAATTTTTGATGCATTACCAGCTCCTTTGTACAACTAACCCTTCGTAGAAAAATAGGTTTCTTACTTTACCAATCGCATAAACACACAAAACAAAATTGCGAAATTGTTTTCAAAAATACGCGGAGATGAGTAAAGATGTTTTCCAAATTGAAAGAAAAATAACTCCATATTTACGAAAAAAATCATTCTTGCCACAAGTTGATGCCCGCACCCCTGTTTTTCTTTTTTTCTTTTGAAGGTCTTGCTGAATTAATCCCAACCTCCATAGATAATCGAAAAAACTTCGCTTCACAATAAGTAAAGAAATAGCCTCTTTTTTTTGTGTACTTGAAGAATTTCTATTACGTCACTTGCGTAGTCTATCTATTCTTGGAATGATAATATTAACTTTAACTCGCTTCATAAAAGCCAAAATGGCAAGGTAAACGGGCCTGAATTATTCTAATGCCACTATAGCTTTTATAGATAGTTCTGCACAAATATTTGCAGGCATTGTGCAAATGTATATGGGCATGTTTGTTCCCTCTACTACGACGACATTGAATAATAATCATCATCATCCTTTACATACACTCGTACACGCTATACTTAGTTGTGTCAATAATTCTCGAAAAATAACTTTCCGCTTAGACGTGGCACTTTGTCGATATGTCTTCAGGGAAAAGGAATTTCAACCTGTTTGTTGAGACCATAGTCTACCGTAGAGTCAATTCCTTCCAAGGATCTCTCGCCTGAAGGGAAATAAAATTCAACAACAAATTTGAGAGTGGGCTGCACAAAAGAACAGTCGCTACGGGTTATTGCTTAATACGTCAATATTGGATGGGAGCCAGCCTTTCACCTTGATTTAATCTTCTATGTCACAACGAAGTTAGGTGAACGAAACATCGTATTAAGCAATAACAATTTTTATGATATTTTTATTGGATCTCTCTCTCTCTCTCTCTTCACTCAAGTGGGATTGAGGAGTTATCGTTTGTTTTAATACTCTTGAGGTGCTATATATTGTAGAATTGTACCTAAGACCTATGTATAGGGACTAAGTGATAGCATCTGGTGGAAAGAAAGCTATTTGGCATTAAGAGGTTTACATTTATTGGATCTTATCACGTCTGTTTTGTAAATCGATAATGGAGGAGGGAAGCAATTCAATTAATTGCTTACTGTCTCGATATATTTTCCTGTGAACAATAACTTTCAAGAACGTATTACAGTAAGCCAGACACAATCACCGTCAAACCATTTATATCCATTTCGAATTTTATGTTCAACTTGTATTATAGTGCCAGATTAAGACATTATTTTTCTTAAGTTACATTTGAAAATTATCTCTTACCTTTAATTGAGTATTTATTAAATTTTTGTGTCACGTTTCTATGAGGAAAACAGAAGAAATACTTAGGTTGATCCGGCTCGAAGGACCATAAAATGTTTTCTCGGATAATGTCGACTTGGAATCAGAGATTGCTTCTCGAGCATATCGATGGATTTCTGTTGATAAGCATTGCATCAACTTGTATATTAGAATTAGATACAAATCATAAATGCATTCTGATGATCGATCTAACAAGGATCGTACTGCCTATCAGCCTAAGAAATTTCTCCTATTTTTACGACAACAACGTGACCCAAAAATTAAATTAATACTCAAAGGATAGAGTAGGAAGCATTACAAATTTGTGAAGAAGATAGAAAACGTGAACAAGGTAGTAAAACGTCCTTCTAGACGAATAAGAAGTTAATTACATAGTTGTTGAGAAAACTTGTAAAATTAAGAAACGAATAAGAAGTTAATTACATAGTTGTTGAGAAAACTTGTAAAATTAAGAAGAAAACTCAGTTCAACTATGTAATTTTCATTTCATAAGAATAATGTATGAAGGTTGATACTCAAATTTTTTGGGTTAGACTATTTCCTGCAAGATGTCGCTTTTGGAAATATTATTTTCTGATTATTTGACGTTTTTTATGTTTAAAAAAAAATTTGGTTTTTTTTATACATGTGGTTAAAAAGTTACATCACACGCAAAGTTTCTGAGCCATGTTTTTATATGATTTTAAAGATGAATTTACTCGGCAACAATTCTTACTTGATTACTGCAGAATAGTATTTCAATGAGTTTCAACGTATAGGTACAATTCGTTTAAGGATAATGCACGAGGCGTGGGTATCATGACACTGTTCATCGTATCATTTTTGGGTATATTCATGTCCCAATTAAAAAACAATCCTGCCTGAACATCTCACTCTCAGTGGATATCACACAATTTGATGAGGCCCAAAAGACGCGAGTTGACTGGAAAAATACACATACAAATACTTCAGCAATTTAACCAAAGCCTGCAAAAAACAGTGCTCTACATTGTGAAAGGCAATGACATTTAAATTTTCTGTTATAAGCCAGAAGCAAATGACAATCATGGCACTGAGTCTTCCCAAGTGATGGCAAATCAACCAAAGTGAAGAGTACATGGAGCATTCCCAAGAAAATGGATGCCTCATTCTATGGACGTACAAGTCATGTTGCCACCATTGGAATATTTTTGGTGACGATTTGGCTGGTGTTTGTGGTATTGATTCTTGAACCAACTTCTTTTATTAATGTCTCCAGTAGATTGATCTTGTTCTACATATCACTAAATGAGTAGGGTTAGTAGAGCGATTTTTGTCTAGTCTAGGTCTTCTAGTCAACTTGTTTAGTGTTCACCTGATTCGTCTAGGTTTGCTTTCCTTACTACTTCATCTAGTATTGCAATAAACAGCACCCCTGCTGGGGAAGAACATAATTGCTTTAGACTTGATTCGTTTGTGGAGTATAGTTTGTTCGGCCTCGTCGTTGAGTGCTTGGATTATGAGTATTTTATCTTCTCTGGTATTCTTTTCTGGGATACATATATAGTGCCTTTCATATTTCTTCACGATTTACTGTGCCGAATACCCTTTCGAAGACTACGAATGCGATATAAATGGGTGAAATCCATTCCGATGATTGATTTACGATGAAAGTAGTATATTTGATTGGTCTATGAATTCACGAGCTCTGAGAAGTGTTCAATTATTGCGTTGTGTAATCGTTAAGTTTTAGATTACTGATTTCGGTGAGTACCTTTTCTCTTCAGACTTTATAATTATCAACTAAAGGTACACCTTCCAGTATTTAGTCGTGAACAACCATCCCGGAAGCAAGTCTTAATACTCCAAACATAAGAATTACAAATAGTATCAATACCTGAATTAATCTCGGTACTTACGAATGCGGAAACAATTTGATTTTGCAATTCAGAAGAGAAGACTAATCGCACCCAATAAAGCCCTTAATTTCCAGTCGAATTGAAATTCTATTTAAATTTTTAATTTTGATGGGGTTTCTTTATTTATTTACAAACACTCTTGGAGTTCGGAGATCTCATTTCCCTTAATAAGCACGAAAATCGCAACCAACACAAAACACACACACATACACACACAAATATATAAATCAATCTATAAAAGTGCACTCATTCTCAAGAGTCCGCCATTTTGCATTGGCTTACCCGAAATCTTACAGTGAACGAAGTACTATCTAGCACCTCAACATCAACCAATTTCTTTCACTTCCACTTGCACCTTAAAACTACCCGCGGAAACCGAAATAAAATTAATTTAAGAAAAGCACATACTTTTCCCTACACGGACACTACTTTCATTCGTCCCTTATCACGGAAGCGAAATTTCACAATACTAGTGTGGCTGCCTTCACCTAACTAAAAAAAAACCGATTGAAGCCATTCATCTGTCTCATTCCTTACGGAAGCCGCGTACGCTCGTCATTTACTACGAACTTTGGCAACTGCAAATCTCACGCGATCCACAGATAATTGTGAGAAAGACTTCCAGTAAAATGTGTAAATAATAGTTGCAGAAATCTTAATTTCCAAGTCCAGCTGATCGCCTGGGATTTCCACTATAGCCTCGATTGCATTTGTTGCTGACCTAAGTTGTTTCTTACCGCATTATTCAGTACGTTTATTTATTATTATTGTCAACAATAATCTTCTTTTTGTTCTTCCTTACCATTTGCATAACTCGCAGACATGAAAAATGTTCAATTAAACAAAAAAAAATGTGATTTACTTGACTCAAGCATATTTGAAGTCAATGCGCGTTTACATAATATTTTGATTATTTGATACAGACTTGATGTAGGTATACTTCAAGTATTCATGTAAACGTACTAATTGTCGCATTCAATAATAACTATACATAAGCAGTCTCCCTATCGATATAATTTATCGCATAGTGAAAACAGCTTGCAACAATATCTAGATTTGGGCATTATCTGCAGAAAAGTGTAATCCCGAGTTCTACACGATATTTGGAAGGTCATTAATCAAAAGTGAAAATAATAGTGGTCCCAAGATATAGCCTTGTGGTACCACTAAAACTAAAGGCAAATATTAGGATTCAAAATCAAAAATTAAGATTCAAAATCACTCGATACCACTTTTTGCTGTGGATTCAAAAAACTACCCCTGATCAGTATAATATCGTAGAGAAATTGTATAATAAAACCGATAGTATTAGTGAAAAAGTTTAACTAAAAATATGTCATGAACAATGAAATCGTAAGCCTTATTGAAATCAGGCAAAACCGCAACCTAACTAGAAAGTCAAAATTCAACCATTCCCTTAAATCTTCATTAATACCTAGAGAATGGAGTAAGAAACTCTAATTTGATATAAAAACGGATTAATGATCAATTAGAGGTTTTTATGCAGTAGTAAATTGTACGTAAGTAGTCTTATAAACTATCAGAACCAATGTAGTAGGTACGACTTTTTAAAAAATTGTCTAATTAATTAAATTGTATGTAATTAAATTCAAGCCCATGTGGGTCTTTCTATCAAAATTCGTTATTTGACAACACTTTATCCAACCTTGAATCGATAAATCGTTCTCTTACGACCGACCACATAGAGAGTTCGTCCTTCACCCAAATTTTGAATCAATCAAAACATAATACATAATATCGATTTGCCAGGGGTTTTTTAACATAGGCAATATTTTATATAAAATTTTTAATAATAATAAACATTTATTCCCTAATAAAAACAGTTCTGAATTCACACCATATTCTGGATTTTAAGGAATAAGAAACTTCTTGAAAAACATTTCCAGAATATAACAATTTCATTTATTTACAGTGACATTATACATGTACACCTAAGGCCTAAGCCCTAATCAACTTACATTTTACGATTTTTGTGATACTGACTCTTGTATCCTCCCCCTATTACTGTAATTACCCTAGGCGCAAACAACAGCTTTATCACTATATAAAAAGTATATAAAAAGGTGTCAGTTATTCACACCTACATCTACGATCACAGACCTTGTTGAAACGAATCAGTAAAAACGAAAAATTGTTATTACTTTCTTTGTTCCCAGTTATTGCTGTTTCTTTAAGTGGGACTTGAACCCATGGACGTAATAAAAATTCTTTAATCAATAGCCCAGAACAAAGGAAAGCTAGAAAACTAGCAAACGACTGAAAGCTTGATACTCTTTCACCTTTCATTCCCTTTTTACTTGGTCATATGTTCTTAGAATAAAAAGCCTTTTCTTGTGATTCTATACAACCACGTCCTATTCTTACCTCACTTGTTAAAATTATAGCAACAGGGGATTCCGTCTACGGATAAAAAACTTAAATGGTGAATAAGGTCGACACATTTATGATTGTGAACCACACACTAAAGTCACACACCACCAACGAGGTTTCTATGCTATAGTTACGTACTACAATATAACATAAAGTTTATACCTATGTATGACGAAACAACGTGAGCTTACTAAACACTGGGGGGTATGCACCCTTATGGACTAAGTGACTTCCACCAACACACAAACTTAAGGGGAAGCTTACAGCTTGAAACCAAGCCTGCGGGGAGGAGAGTGGGTAATTTATGGAAGCATTTAATTGCATTTCAGTTCTTGACCTGGTGTGGATGAAATGACTGAGCCGACAGAATGAACCCATTGTAAGCTTTCGAGGCATGTCATTAGGCGGCATAATGAACCCTTAAATAAACTCCTTATGGTGGGCTAACTTTTAATTAAATTTTAGTACGGATTATAATATGCTCGCTCGCTTTCAGTCATAAAACAGCTTAAAATTTCTCATGGACGCCTTTTTCAGTGGTATAGGCACTTAACGAGGCGGCAAATTATGCAACGGCATATCATCCGATTCATTAATGATGCAGTAAAGATAATCAATATTATCAGAGTGCAGAGTAGACTGTATAGCATTGTTGAAATACATATATCATTTTCGGATAAGAAATGGTATACCTTTTAAAATCTTTTGAAGAGTCATTCTTTAGCAATTAATAGCACACCATAGTACGACTAAAAGGTTAACCACTTTTATTATTTATTGTCTATACGTAGGTACAACCATGTTATGCGCCTTATTAGGGTTGTTAGTATGTTTTATAAGGATCATAATTTAAATTTTACATTAATGATAGTATTACCATAACTATTAGATTGCTTTGATGTTTTTGCCAATTCCATACAACATACTCTGGGATAGCTGGGAAGTTGGAGGTCAAACAGCGAATCTGGGCCAACTGTTTTAGTATGTTACTCATGAAAAAACTAAACTAAATTCAAAAGTGCTTATTTCAACGTCAAATCGCATGTTATAGACAATATTTTTTCCTTATGAAAAATTGTTAATTTGGCCAGAGTTTCACATGAGATGTCTCTCTCAGATCCTCATAGGGGCGGATCTATTTTTGACCAGAACGTTTGAATAATGGCAAGACGCAAAGGCAGCAAAGGTTTCTCATCCCAGGTCAAAACTATCAGGAGCAACTTCAGCAGTTCCTCTATTCCTTCACTACTTTACAATGACGTGATTGTTGACTCCCTGAATAAAACTAATATTTATACTGTTAGATTCCCTTCAAATTCTCTTTTTCCACCTACTTTACATCTCCCTTGTAGATGTGTACAAGAGCCAATACACTTCCATACGAGAGATATGTTCAAGGTCCTTAAGGAGATTAACGTCTTCATAGCTGCAGGTCTTGATAGATACAAGCCCGCGTTAAATAAATCCTGTGACTCATTCTTGGCTAAAGCTCTGCGAAAACTATTCTACTTGTCTTATTCGACAGGAAAATTTCCAACTGCTTGGAAACTACCTCACAATCAGCCTATTCCCAAGAAAGGAAGGGTAGCGATCCCTCCCACAAATTATCGACCAATTGCAATCACTTCGATTTTCTCAAAGATCTTTGAATCAATCATTAGCTCCAAATTAATGAAGTATCTAGAAACTAACCAAACTCTCAGCAATCGTCAATATGGCTTTTCGGACTTTTCTTATGGAACGTTGAAACCGTAGTCCTCACAATTTTGGTGAGTCCAAAATCGTTGCCCTAGATATTTCAAAGGCTTTTGATAGTGCCCAGCACTCAGCCCTATGTAAAGTATTTCATCTGGTCGCTTAATACGGATTATAGTAGATGACGTTACATCTGAATCTCAGCCAATAAATACCGAAGTGCCTCAGGGCTCGGTTATCTCTCCATCTCTCTTCTCAATTTTCATTAATGATCTGCTTTCCCTTACTTTCAATCCCATCAATTGTTTTATCGATGACAGTACCCGTAATATCGCTTACTCCTTTGACACTTTTATGGACTGCAAAGGAAATGTCTATCAAACGAGATTGCATAATTGAATACTTGACTAACCATCTTGATAATGTCCTCGCTTGGATCAAACCGAATCGCATCGAATTCAATACATCTAAATTCCAAAGCTGTCCCATTTCTTTAAAATAAGATCATAATTTTTCCACTCCCGTTTCTTTTGATGGGGCACTGCTTGACGATACACCGTCCTTATGCATTCTTGACATTAATATTTGCAGTAAGTTAAGCTGAACAGATCATATCATCTCTGTTGCGGAATAAGCCACAAAATATCTTGGATTTCTGAAAAATTGTAAGAAATATCTCAACTCATCAATTCTATCACTTCTCTACAAGTCCTATATCAGACCTAGAATGGAATGCAATTTCCATTTGTTGGCCGGTGCTGCTTGCAAAACCTTGGCTTTATTGAATATTGTCCAAAAGAGTGCCTTCAGCTCATTGGCGATGTGGAAAAAACTTGTCGTATGGACTCACTCGAGCACCGCCGCAATGCTGGCTGCCTTTCACTCCTACATTGCTACATGCGTGGTCAATGTTCTATTGAAATGCTTAGTCTGATCAACTCTGTGATGATTTTTTATCCCGAACTGTGCGAACGTGGAACAGTCTACCATCTTCTGTCTTTCCTCCCTCATGCAATCTGCGAAAGTTTAAGAGTGGCATACATCAACACCTTCGCCAGCCTCCTCACGTTCCCCAATTTCTTTGTTTATCACCTTCTTGCCATGCCGTGCTTTGCATCACAGTTCATAGGATATCTCCTGAGCTTGGCTTAATAATATGAAAAACAAAAGAAGTCACACTTTCTTAACGAAGTTATATACGTACAAGGTATGTATTGCATCTGTTCTGTGACTGCTATTTTAAATAAATGTAAATTTTTATATCCTGTATTTTACAAAGATACAATGTATGATTATTCGTGAATTTGAATAAAATTAATTTCCCTAGTTTTACTAACTAAAATGGATGCTTGGGAAGTTTTACACTTCCTCAATTTACAAACCAAAACAAAATGAAAGATCTAACATCTCCTTGGACTTTCAGCGTGACGGAGAACATTGAGTAACTTTCTTTGTTGCGAGTGGTAGCCACTTGCTAATCTGTTTGATTCTTGATTCGTATCTTTTAAATGATAAATTTTGTGCATTTGACACTTGCGAGTGGTGGCGAGTGTCTTCAAACTTTTGATCGGTTATATACCATTTTTTAACCATAGAGCTGCGCCCCCCCCCCCCTCACAAGAATCCTGTATCCGCCACTGGATCCTCACTACATAAAGCTCTGTATTTGATCACATTGAATCGAGATAACCATATAAAATAAAATGTTATCAGCTAATTTATTAGCATAAGAATTAGATAACTATTACTTTAAAAAAAAAAGAAGAACAACAACTACAACTTTTCCAATTGTAATTCAGATTAGTCAATTGTAATTCAGAAACCACCAATTGTAATTCTGAAAATTTCAACTACCGCTACCATACAAATCCAATATATATTTTATTAAACCTACATCCTGTTAACTGTACTCAAAAATTCTAAATTATACATATGGTTGTAGTAGCCCGTGAACATGACATTTATTTTTCAAGAAATTAACACAGATAATTAATAATTCAAAAAGTAAGATACCATATTTCTAAAAATGGAAGTTAAGGACAATTGCGCAATCTGCCAAGTTATGATGACGAGGAATCCAATAATACGGCTTCTATCATGGCTACATACATATATTTCATACAAAGTGCGCGCAATCTATAATCGATGTTCCAGATAGTACTTGTCCTATTTGCAGAACTCCCACGACGAGAACTGATGCATTGAAAGAAAAAAGTGCAACAAAAATACTGAAAAAGATCATGAAAGGTTAATAAATTGTGCGAACAGAGGTGATGGCTGGATAGCTTTGGCTGTAACGTTGGAATTCAAGTTCAAAATCGCATATTACTGGATCCAATCTGGGCGTGAAAAAATATTACTAAAAGGAGACACAAAACCAAATATTCTTACTGAGGATCATATTAATTTGATGGTTTCATGGGTAGAAGAAGACTGTAGCATAATATTGAAGAAAATTAAAATAAAAAACTATGAACAATTTCCGCAAAGTGGTATATGTGTGAATCGTAACTACCTACTTAGAAGGCAGACTCTTCACTACAAAAAAAGTGAACCTGTTACAATGAATTCTGAAGTTAATAAAAGCCAACGACCATCAAATCTTTGAACCACTATATACAGCACAAATTGTTTGGATGGATAAAACTAATTTTAATTTGTTTTGCCGTCGAACAAGAAGCCGTGCAAGAGCTGGTCATAAAGCAATCCAACACCTTCCAGTATCAAGAGGTCCTAACATACATATGATTGGAGCAATTTCTACTACAGGAGTTATATCTCTGGAACGCAAAAGAGATTCATTTACTGCACAGTTAGCAAATAATTGGATAAGAAGATTAATGCAACAATGGCAAGATTTGGGAAATCAACTGGTAGATTTAGTGATTGTTGCAGACAACGCACCTTGCCATTCAAGGTTAGAAATAATAATTAATGGGACATCTCTGTTGCGGCTAGGACCCTACTCTCCAATCCTAAATCTCATTGAGAATATTTGGTCTAAGGTCAAAGCCGATGCCAAAAGCAACATTCCTGTTCCAAACGTTGCAGGGCCTGGCGTTATGGAATAGAGATTGGTCTACTTGGAGAAAATTATAGATAACGCAAAGAACACCATAGTTGTAGGTGATTGTGCTCGTGCTGTGCAACACTGTACTGTACACCAATCTACAGCCTTGGCAATGAACGACGTGATTTATTTAAAAATAAACATTTTACAAATAGTGTATTCTTTCTGAATTACAATTGACATTTTCTGGATTACAATTGACTAATCTCAATTACAAGTGGTGCTTTCTGAATTACAATTGATACTTTCTGAATTACATTTGGAAAAGGGTGGAAAACTGATGAAATAATCCAACTTTGGCGATAATAAATGTCCGTAACTATGGCCAACCCACTGTTTTGAAGATATGTTAATTAAATTGCTAAATGAGTTTTTCATATTTATAACTAGAACGGTTCAGCGGACAGTAAAACAGATTATAGCATATGTAACGTTGAATTACGACGTGAAGTTCAAGACTCTAGCCACACGACGATTTCAAAAGGAGATCACAATGAATGTTCATATTTGAATTCCACTTTACATATTAACTCCTCCTTTACTTTTCAAAAATATTCCCTACTCTCATGTTACTACTGCATACAAGGCTTTCAATTTCAGTCGTTCCTTTCTACATACCAGATTTCAATTTCCTCTATAATCTACACTGTAAAAAATAATAGGACTATTCCCTAAATTTAAGATGTATTTTTCTTTATATAAAGGAAAAATTAGTTTAATTTCCCCAAATTAATGGAACATTCGATGAATTTAGGTGTTTGGCACCACAAAACCTATAAAGTGCGTAAAATTCCCGAAATGTTATATAAGGAAGAAAACATTAAATAAATTAGGTATTATGCTACAATTTTTATGGAAATATATTTTCGTTAATATAATTCACACATTGTTTTTGTAAACAAGTCATATATTCTTTTTCAATATTTTGTTTGAGCGTGTCCAGCGCACCAACATAACTTCCGTACTACTTAGTAGTATGGGCCATAAGATGTGAGATATTGCGGTGGTGTTCTATCACCTATGGTGGGGTGTGGTGCTATCATCTATTCGATACATTTTAAGAGAATATTCCCTACATAATTACAAATTAAAAAAAAAATTGAAAATTCTCTACATTTTACGGAATATCCCCTATATTAGGGTGAAAAAACAAAAATTCCCTACATTTGAGGGAGAAAAGCCTACCTACATTTTAGGGATAAAAACCTAATCTACATTTTCGAAGGTGGAGCTTTCCTTAATTTTATCGCCAAATACCTAACCTTTGTGGCACAAATTGTTGCCACTCACTTTCAGGGAATTTTGTTTTACTGTGTATACTATAACTAGGCAAACGCATGAGGGGATGTACGTCAGAATAGGTCATAGAAACGCAGGAATATACCACAACAAATCAAAGCACGCAAGAAGCTGGAATACACCGTAGTGCTTAACTCGGTAGTAGGGCAAGACAAGTGAAAAAGCTATGGTCTAAGACAAATTCTTATGATACTGTTACATGCAATAGAAAAAGGGACATCTATTGGAAATGGATACTTCTCGTGAAATAAGTAATTAAGTACGGACATAAACAATGTTCGGAGAATCGTATTACAGAAAAGGACAAGCGACATAAAGTACGGAAATAAACAACTTTGGGTTCGGACAATCAATGCTTCTAGAATAGAATTTTCGGGACAATTTGTAGAGTATAAATACGGCACTTATCACCGCCAGGAGTGAATGCAGTAAACTATTTGGACAGCGACAATTAAAAGTACAGTACTAGCAATAATTTAAAGTAGAGTTGATTTGTAATTGTCTGTGTATTAATTGTACAAGTAAACAGTGAAATATAATACAAACAACTTGTGAATAATAATTGATATATTGTATTTTGAATAGCGAACAAAAGCCACGCTCGTAATAACTGGTGTCAGAAATGGGATAAATTCATGAAATAAAGGAATGACATTTGACTTAAAACAAAGTGTGATTCATTTTTTGAAATTTTGTGAAATTGTGTACTTTACGTGAAAGTTTTGCAAGTCAGCTAAAGTAATTGAACTGAAGAAAAGGCCGACGAGTGAAATCGCATGAAAAGGAAAGGAGAGAAGATGCCAAAGATGACGAGCCGGGCAGCAGACTGGCAACAGAATGCAGTCATTACTAAGCACTCCCTCATATGGTCTGGTACGATGCTGGAAATGTAATAGACTGCAGTGGCGGATCAGGGTCATAACCCCCCTCACCTAAAAAATTTAAGTAAAATACATTTAATTAATTGAGTTATTTGAAAAAATATATTTATTATTTTATATATTTTTTATTTATATAATTCAACAATTAATTCAAAAATTATACAAAATATTTTTATTCCAAAACTTAAACTAATAAAAATTTATTTCAATGAATATTATCGTACACATGTAATGTATGTGTATAGGTTTCTCTGAGAATTTGAGTTTGGGACCACAACTATGGGTGATCCAAAACCCTCGACAAATGCTTCCCAACCCATGAAACAGACACCTTCAAAACCACATCTGAGCCCCAAAATATTTGTAGCGTTATTATATAAAACCACTGACATGTATAATATGTACTGACTACGTCCATAGAAATACACTGCAGAAAGTGGGCTCACTTCTATATACCACCAAGTACAAACTGAGAGAGAACTGTAAACAACAAATAAATAAGTGGGTTGATCGAAATAAATATTTTTAAATTAATTATTTGGGTTAATTAGTCATAAAAAGTGTTTTACCAAAGGCAATATATTCATAGATACTAAAAAGAAATTTGAAAGGTTTTTTGAAAAACACTTTTCAACTTCCCGCCAATGGTTTTTTTCGATGTTGGCACCGACGTAAGAACTATTTTTGACACAAAAAGTTGTATCCGCATGAAATCGCATATCGAGCAGTCCATATTATATGTATATGCCAGTGTGTAAAACTGAGAAAATTTTGGTTTGAATGACTCCTGCAGTTTGAACTCTAAACTATTATTCTATTAAAATATGATTTTTTGAAAAATCATCCACACCGCTTAATTCGGAAACCTTCCTAGTACCTCACTGGGCTAAAGTAAGCGACTTTTTTGCTCAATTTAATTTGTAAGATGAACCCCTTCCCCCCTAATTTCAATATTAAATCCGCTACTGAGACTGGGACACCTTCAAAATGACTGCAGGAAACGCCGCCGCCGAATGAAATCCAGAGGAAAAGTTTTTCATGGAGAGGCTACAAATCAAACAGCGCCTAGTCGCATCCTTTTGAACAATCGGTAAACATGTAAAAATTAACTTTGTGAGGCAGACGTTTATTGGTGGAGTCAACAGCCCCGAACATGGATGAAGACAGATTGAATATAAATGAAGATGGATAAAGATGGATTGAAGACGGATTGAAGATGGATTGAAGATAGATTGAAAATAGATTAAAGATGGATTAAAGATGGATTGAAGATGTATGGAGGCTGGATTGCAGATGGATTGAAGATGGATTGAAGATGGATTGCAGTTGGACTGAAGTTGGATCGAAGATTGATTGAAAATGGATTGAAGATGGATTAAAGATGGATTGAAGATGGATTGAAGATGGATTGAGGCTGGATTGAGGCTGTATTGAAGATGGATCGAAGATGGACTACAGATGGATTGAAGATGAAATGAAGAATTTAATGAAGGTGATCTTGTTTTACTGTACAACTCAGAGCGATGTAAAGGACGGTCTCCAATATTACAACAACACTGAGAGCATATTCAGTGGTAACTAGAATTAATGACGATCAGCGTGAAAAATCGTTCATCTGGATCGCTACTGCGAGTATCAAGACCGTGGACCACCTGTTTTTCGGGACGGGGGGCAGTATTACATGCAATAGAAAAAGAGATATCTATTATAAATGGATACTTCGCGTGAAATAAGTAATTATGTATGAACATAAACAATTTTCGAAGAATTGTGTAACAGAAAGAGAAAGCAAGATCTATAAAGTACGGTCATAAACAACTTTAAGTTTGGAATATCGATTTGTTGAAAACGGAATATTGCGGAAGGGCACTAGGACAATTTGTAGAGTATAAATACAGCACTTATCACCGCCAGGAGGCAGTCTTATTTCAGAGAGTGAAGTAAAAGTAGTGAGCTATTTGGATTGCGATAATTAGAAGTGCAGTACTAGCGATAGTTGAAAGTCTGCCCGAATAAGATGATTCGCCTCCTGGCGGTGACAAGCGCCAGAGGTATACTGTACAAATTGTCTTGGAACCATCCCATTTCGGGATGGACCGCAACATTTGAAATGATGTATACGTCGAGTGATTCATATTTTTTCCGTATCTGAAGTATTGAAGAAGTCGATCAAATGTATACAAAACTGCTATTATAAAAACATATGCTTTCGACACGCTCTAAAATATGTTATGTTCCAGTCCAGAATGCACTACCATTTCACAATCTGTATACTCTGCTCTAGTATGCCATGCGACATCTAGTTCTTGTGCCATCTATGGTTATATTGATTGGCAGTCTTTAGTGGCAAAAGCAACACCGGGTTAATCATTTAATAAAAACATAAGTTTTTTTCCGCTTCCTAAATGTAAATCAGTTCGGGAAAGATGGATATAATTGCTGGCGGGAAAGCAAAGATTTTCAAACAAGAAATTCTTTTTGCCCTTTGATATAAGAACGAAGGAAATACAATACCATGTAACGCATATAGCTGTCAATATAGTTCGGGATTATTTCGCATTCAATGTGGAAGTGAGATAGCCCAGTAGCCCTTTACCTACGAAGTAGTAACCTAATTTGGTAGTACCTCTAAGACTTTATTATCGCTTTTATTTTCGTCCGTTTAGAAAGCTTTTCAGAGACCGAAAAAGGTGATAAGCTGAAGGTTTTCCACTTTTCTATTTACCATTCAAATTTATTCCATTTTTGCTGAGTCGTTATAAATGTACATGGGGCCAAGCATTGCCATGATGAAAAATGATTCTGTTCATTTCGTTGAATCCAAGGATAATATATTATGGACCTTTTCAAATTGTCTATCCAGCTGCTAAAAATATTTCCCAGATGTAATCGATATCATTTCAATCCACGGTTAGAATCCATAAATAGTCAGATAAACAAATTTAAAAATTTATGCATAAAGTCTGAAACACAATTGAAGCTTTTCAGCCAACTTTATCGCCAGCTATTTTTTAAAACCGTGAGTGACAGAAAGACATATGTAAATGCATCCATTTTCCAAAATTACAATAAGTTCATGCATTTCTGAACAGTTTTCGCAATGTACCAGTTATACGCAAATATTATATTTTTGGTAGCTGATTAATTTACTTCTCAACTATCTCAAAAAATTTATCAACAGAAGCCATTCACATCTTACATCTGACATTCGCACAGTTGACAGCGTTCAAAATTCCCTCAAGTTAGCCCCATTGGACTTAAAATTTGAACTGTCTCAAGGCGGCTAGCAAAAATGTTAAGGCTCCAATTGTGTTCTTCTAAGCTGATTTACATTGTCAACAAATCTCAACCTGGCTGAAAACATCCAATTGTGTTTCAGGCCTAAGGTTAAAGAAGCCAATGTACAGACGAAATATAATTCTCTGTATAGTTGGGACAGATAGCAGCCATAGCTACTTGAGGCTATTCGTTAAAATAAATTCTTAAACAAAATATATCCCTAAAGCTCACTTTGCTCTCAAAGATCTGTTTACATCCAAAGAAAATATCAAATTCCAATTTGTAAGACATTTTAATTTATAAAATTCGTCGTTATCAAGGGAATAATATATGTATATATGTAGGTTGTATAAAGCATTACATATGCGTAGCTTCGGGAGTATCCCTCTTTTGTAATACAGCCAACGTAGTATCGCTTTATGTGTTCCTTTTATTATCCAGGGAAATCTCCTGTTACTACATATGTACCTGAAGGAGAATTCTTAATCATTAGCCGATATATTTCAGCGGAAGATATTTCTTTTCACTGGGCAATAATAATATCATTTTATTTAGGATTATACGGATAACTGAAGACGTTTGTAAAGTATTTCAAGAAAAATCTCGAAGTGCTATACTTACTTTAGTTAAGCTCAGTATTATCAATTAAGCAAATTTCAGTAATAATCATTGGTACAATATTTGCAATTTTACTTTTTGTTCACAATAAGGAATATAAAATTCTGATTCTTTGTTATATCAGTGGTAATTTTCCTATATATGTAGGAAAAATCATACTCGCTTGCAATTAATAATTTAGCGTAGACGCACTGGTTAAAGGAGGCCCTAAACCAACACCAACGATTCTTAACAAAAACCAAATTACCATGGCTGAATTTAGAGTTTTTTTCGTTGTGACCATCTACATTCTACACAATGCGAGAAACAAAAAATTTAAAAAATTATTGTAGTTTGTGCACATTTTCTCTTTAATTTAGACTTGTCCTTTCTTGATTCTGATTATTTATACCGGGGTAAACGGTTATGATGAGATGCATATTATTAATTTTTAACAAAAACAAATAATAGCTA
Organism: Dioctria rufipes; assembly: GCA_963924295.1. Taxonomy (NCBI): domain Eukaryota; kingdom Metazoa; phylum Arthropoda; class Insecta; order Diptera; family Asilidae; genus Dioctria; species Dioctria rufipes. The sequence continues at coordinate 175,412,960 of OZ002742.1, read as the reverse complement.
ATTTTGTACAAAGGCAACGAGGATGATGATCAAAAGGTGCCAGCCAGCCTATTGAAAGAGTTTTTTATGGCCGGTTTCACATTCCAGGCTTAAGTCAAGGCTTAAATTTTTCTACTGTTTCACAGTCCAGGCGACTTAAGTTACATGACTTGCTTAAGCCAAGCTTAACTTAAACCTTGCATCTTGTGGACTTAAGCTTCAGTTTTCTAGCTATTGGTTGTTGACATTACACAATATTGTCAAGTGTTGTCATCGGCCAAATGCAAAAAGGTTGTTTTTAATTCCAATATTTTAGGAAGAAAGTAACATAAAATGGGATATTTATGTGGGAACAATTTTTCTTGGGATGAAGAACAACGCACTTATTTTCACAAATGAAGTTCAAGTAGTTTTTTTATTCAAGCTAAGTATATGAAAACAGGTTTTAATTTTAATTTTAATAATATAATACACAATGAAGGATTCTGACTTAATGACTTAATGGCTTTAAACAAATGAAATGATTTTAACTAGTAAACGTTACGGCTTTGCTTTCGGGTGTCTTCTCGTCTTTTCGGCTTATCACTGACTACTGGTTCGATCATCATCACTTCTGCAAATTCGATTTCGTTGAAGGTTACTGTACATCATTATCTAGTCATATTTACTTGCGAATATTCGGCTGACTCAGAGTTTCCTCCCACACTCGGCCATCCTGCTCTTCATCTGACTCAGATGATGAACTTTCAGCTTCAAGGCTCGTCCACGGTTTCATTAAATCTGCCGCCGAATTGGTCACATTCGGACCTTCATTGTTTCCCACTTTACGCAAATCGTAGCGGTCTTTACCTTTAACTTTACTGATCTCATAAGGATCCATATACTTTGGAAATAACTTCGATCCTGGAGTAAACTGCGTTCGCTTCACGGCCACTAGGTCGTGTACTTTGTATACTCTTGCTGGTTTCCTCTTACGCCTCGAATAGGACCGATTCTCCTCTTGAATCCTTTGTATCTGTTCCCTTGCCTCATTTCTTAGTTTATTTCGAGTATCTAGGAAATCCTTAACGATAGCTTCTTCTACCAACTTAGCTAACTGACAATCTTCTGACCTAGTCATCTTGATACCAATCATTAGTTCAAAGGGAGTCCTTCCCGTAGCTCTGGATACAGTAGAGTTTAAGATCTGTTGAAGTTTTGGTACGTATTTGAACCACTTTTGAGGTTCCTGCACGGTCATTTTCGAGAGCACAGCTATTATGGTTTGATTTAGGCGCTCGACTTGCCCGTTTCCCCTTGAAACTCCCGTAGTGATGAGAATATGTTGGATATTCTGCTCCTCGCAATAACTTTTAAATATGGTGGACGTAAACGCAGTCCCGCGGTCAGTTACAATTCTCACCACAAACAGGTATCTATAGCTTTTGGCAGTCGAAGGTAGAGGACCTAGGTGATCAACGTGATATGTGTGGAGGGGAAGTTCCGTTTTCTCAATGGGGTTCAAAACTCCTTCTTGTTTTCCGCTCTTTCTGGAAGACAAGATACAAGGGACACAGTTAGCTAGAACATCCTCGACCTTTTTGACAAGCCTGGGAATGTGATAGTCTTGGCGAATAATGGCTTCTACTTTACGAGAGTGAATGTGGCCTCGTTCATGAACTAATTTAATTACACCTTTTTGCAATACTTTCGGAACCAATAGCAGGTAGTTTCCCTCAACAAATTTGTAGATAAGGCCATTTCTTAAAATGTAATCTTCGAAATCTCTTTCTGCCAACAATGCTGAAACAGCCTTACAATATTCATCCTCACCTTGTGCTTTTCGTATTTGATGGAGTATATCGTTCTCAATAGAAAATACGCTAGGGTAGCGGCTAAGTGCGTCCACATGCCGCATAGAGGACCCAGAACGATGCTGAACAATGCAGTTGTATTCCTCTATTAACAGAGCCCACCTGGCCACTCGGCTACATAACTCCCTTTTCTTCATTGTTAGTTGAAATGCTTTGCAATCTGTCACTATCTTGAACTGCCTACCTAGCAGATACGGACGCAGCTTCTTTAGAGATTTGATGATGGCTAGAACCTCTAATTCATAACTGGAATAATTAGATTCCGCCTTTGAATTCTTGTAACTTAAGTAGAACACCGGGTGAAATTGTCTATCGTCGAGATGTCTCTGCAGAAGACCAAAGGAGAAGGGCGTATCTTTTCTGATTAAATCTGATAGTGGTTTCGCATGCGATGAATACATAGGAACGAATTTCCGAAAGAAGGAAGTTAATCCTAGAAAACTTTGGACGTCTCTTAACCTTTTAGGTACAGGAAAATTTTTGACAGAAGCGATCTTTTCCGGAGATGGTCTCAGGCTCCCATCCTCTATGATATGGCCCAGAAATTGAATACTACTTTTCAAAAATTGGCACTTCGACCATTTAAAAAGAAGGCCATGCTGTTCTGAGACTCGTAATGTTTTTCTTAGCTTATCTACGTTTTCCTCTCTTGAAGTAGATGGTATAACTATATCATCCATGTAAACAAATAGGATACATTCTCGTTCTAGCGGTTGAAAAATGGTATTTATAAATCGCTGAAACACAGCCGGGGAGTTACACAGCCCGAACGGCGTCTTTAGAAATTCGAATTACCCGTCATATGTTACGAACGAAGTATATTTTCTGCATTCTTCTTTGATGTTGACGTGAAAAAAACCGTTCCGTAAGTCGAGCGTAGAGAAAACTTGAGCATGATAAAGACTTTCTAAGATATCCTCAATTATGGGAAGAGGATATCGATCCTTAATTATCTTCTCATTCAGCTTCCGAAAGTCAATACACAATCTGCTAGACCCATCCTTTTTCTTTGCTAAGACAACCGGACTAGCGAATTCCGAAGTACTCGGCCTGACAATTCCCTCGTCTAGCCATTTTTGAATTTGCTCTGCTACTATTAGTTTTTCTTTAGGAGCTACTTGCCTTGGCTTTTGATACACAGGTGTCTCATCTTCCAGCCGGATAGTCATCTCGATACAAGACCTATCGGGTCTAACTGGATCATAACTTCGTAAAATATTTCTTACCTCTTCTCGGAAATCCTTATCGTCGATTTCATCCACGCTATCGAGGTCAGTTTTTTCGATGAGCTGGACCACATCGATTTGCTTTAAAAAACAATTATCTTGTGTGATATCTTCCTTGTTTGTCCCTATAATTTGCACTTTGCCATTTTCTAAAATTACTGTTGCGTTCATTAGCACATCTTTTCCAATCAAAATGTCCTGCGATAACCAGTCTTCTGGTACAACATGACAGCGTATCTTGTGATCTTGATTGTTGATATAAAACTTAGTCTTATACGTTTTTTGTGTCTGTCGACCAGCTTGCTGCAGCAAATTAATGTGTGCATTTCTTACGGATTGTCTAATGAGTATAACATCACTCCCTGTATCGACTAGTGCTAAATATTCTCGACCACCCAAAGTCACTCTAATATGCATTTCAGGAACTGTGATTAGGTTAACTCTATTCGAGAATGCTCCTCCTTTTTGTAGGCAATTTGGTGAAATGTGCCCAAATTCATTACATCGAAAACAGCGAGAGCGTTTTGCTTTATGTGGACAAGCATTCGATAAGTGAGACTTTGCTCCACAACCAGAGCACCTTCCATTTTTAGGACCATTGCTTATATCTTTTCCAGTCTTACTTTCGTGTTTAACGAACCTTTTTTCGCTTTTAGATTTCATGTTTTGGTATATTTGAAACTTTTCTTTTAATTCATCGAAGGTTTTGGCTTCATAAAGTACCTCAATGATGTACATAAGCAACGACTTCTCGTCCACCTTCTCCTTTGCAATTAACTTCATGGCGTACATGTACTCTAAAAACGTTTCATTTGAACCCATTTTTCGATTTTCTTAGGCTCTATGTACTGAAAGGCTCGTCGGTACTGACTGAACTCCCTTTTCAAGAAAATCTCAAACTTGTCCCAGGTATGAACATCAATTGCTGCTTCAATTGCCAGTTTTGCTGCGCCTTTGAGTAGCCGTCGTGCGTACAGGTATTTTTGCACCCCATTCCAGTCACAAACAGTAGCAATATCTGTAAAATTTTTTAACCATACTGCCACATCCTTCCCTGACTCTACGCTAAAAGTTTCCAGAGATTCTTCAACATCTTTGAAAGCAAAACTATTAGAGGTCATCTTTGAGGCTTCGTTGTCGCTTGAATTTAATTCAGCAGTTTTCGCGCTACTTAATTGAATATTATTTTCTTTATTTGTGACCTCACTTCTGCTACTGCTCTTGTCCTATTCTAGCTCTTCTACCCTTTTTACCCCACTGCAACTTTCTTCATACGTTTTATCTGGTTCCTCTGTGCTTTCAGAGGAGCTTTCAGATTCTTTAGCCGGCTGACCGACCCCTAAGGCTTGGCTTAACCTCTCTATTAGGTCCACTTTTTATCTGTATGAATATGGCAGACCACGTTGTCTTAGTAATTCTTGCAATTCTTTGGTCGTCAGATTTTCCAACTCATCCATATAAAAAAAAACTTTTCCGATAAATCTCGTTATTTTTCGCGTTTATAAAATTTATAGTCTTTCAGGAGAAATTACTAAATCTAACATCTAATTTCTGTTTAGCATCAACTCGATATCTTAAAAGCACACGTAAGTATTTGGAATGTTTATTCTTTAAAAAAAAGGGTCACTATAATATGAAATCATAACTATCTACAATAGGATTCAGCAGATTTGCCTGACGCTAAAAAATCGTAGATACAAAAAGAGCTCTAGATGATTTAGGTAATTTTCACTGATATTTGACTAAAAGTCCGAGTTCATGTTTATACGCACTGCAGTACCTAACTGTATCACATTCTTTCCGAGATGCGATAAGCGGCAGCTCTAAATTTTTGTTTGTGATTGATAACAATACGGTAATGAGTACACTAAATAAAATAACGATATTTTTTTTTTTTTTTTTTTTTTGCTTAATGCTATAACTTTTGCATATAAAATAAAATGAAAAGATCTGACCTTATGGAATATACCAAAGCGACTTATTCCCTTTACGTTGTTTTTCTGAAGATCTTAAAGAAATCTTTTTGGCTGCTACTGGACTTTGTTTGCTAAATTTGATGCTTTTGATGCTCACTGTTCACTTTATTTTTTAATCATCCGTGCCACTGAGTGTAATTTATCAAAATCCTATCTTTTACTACACAATTTAACTTCTGACACCATAAATATGTGGGAACAATTTTTCTTGGGATGAAGAACAACGTACTTATTTTCACAAATGAAGTTCAAGTAGTTTTTTTATTCAAGCTAAGTATATGAAAACAGGTTTTAATTTTAATTTTAATAATATAATATAATACACAATGAAGGATTCTGACTTAATGACTTAATGGCTTTAAACAAATGAAATGATTTTAACTAGTAAACGTTACGGCTTTGCTTTCGGGTGTCTTCTCGTCTTTTCGGCTTATCACTGATTACTGGTTCGATCATCATCACTTCTGCAAATTCGATTTCGTTGAAGGTTACTGTACATCATTATCTAGTCATATTTACTTGCGAGGGAACTCGGCTGACTCAATTCAGAGTTTCGTCCCACATTTATCTGATACAGAAGACATGAGTGACAAGTAAATGCACAATTTAATATCCCAAAGTGTCAGGTGAGAAAAATTATAAGAAGGCACCCAACTTTATTAACTCGTATACGGGGATTGAAATCTCAACGCAACTTGAGTCAAGCTCTAAGCCCTGCATGTACATATGTATACGTAGTAATAGCAACGATTGATTCCATAAATTTACATTCACATTCGAAATTCAATTTTTTTTTTTTTATTAGACATGGAGATTGAAATTTTCAATTCCGACCACACTGGTTTGCGGTCACAGTTTTAGTTCTTGGATTTTCGATCATGTTACATTTTACCCAGTGTTACTTTCTGATCCTTCCTAAAATACTCGCGCTCACAAGTTCCCGTGATCACGTGAAATAGCAAGAGTGTTCCATAATTAGCGCACATAACTTAAGGGTTTGATAGCTAAGCTGGAGACAAACAAAAAACTATGAGGTGAATTTTGGGTGGGGTGGGGGTAAGACGCGTCATTTCGTCGGTAGGGGATTTAAGATTTTTAGTACTTCTTCTACTTTATATTCTTTAACTTTCTTTATATTGACCCTATCAATGTTGGATTCATCTTAGATGATAGCAAACTATCTCAGCTTTCGAATGAATGCTCAATCAACCTTCCTGTCAGCTTCCATAGGAAGCTTTAGGACGTCAAAGTAAAAAAAAATCATAATTTTTAAAATTTTAGCGTTTTTCCCACCAAAATGCATGATAATGTACAGTTTTTTTTAAAAGGCTTAGAAACCCCGAAATGTTACCTTTAATTTGATTATGCAGATGTAGCTACCTAAATGCAACCGTTTTTGAGATATTCCCATTTCTATGATAATTTCATTAATTTTGCTGCTGACAATGATAATTGCGCCTATGCAATTTCATGCAAAATTAACAAAATTATTGAAATTTAAAATCGTAGGCAGAGGAATATCTTAAAAAGGGTTGCATTTAGGCAGGTACATGTGCATGGTGAAATTATTTGCTATCATCTGACATGAATCCAACCTTGATAGGATGTATATCAAGAAAGTTACAGGGTGTAAAGTGGAAGAAGTACTAAAAATCTTAAACCTCACCTTATAATGATTGCTTGTCTCCGCCTCAAACCCTTGAGTTATGTGCACCAATTGTGAAACACCCTGTATATTGTTCCAAACCGTTCTCCCTGCCTCTCCATAAAAACCTACTACTGACTTACTTAACCTTATTTTCTCTTTATGTGTCGTTTTATGGCACCTTATAGATTTACAACACCAAAAACTAGAGAAAATGAAATTTAAACATTCCAAGGTAAAAAACGAAATATTGCCGGAAACAACATCCTATTTTCAATATCCTGTAAAAGGAAAGTCTCTCAACAAAATTTCTTTTTCTTAATTTAAGATAAAGTGAAAGGTGAAAACAGAAAGTTAAATTATGTACAGGATCACATCAGGCTGCTTAAGCAATTTTCTGGAACTTTAAGAAACAAATGCTGAGAAATTGAAAGTAAACGTGCAAACGTAAAAACGTGATCAGCATCTCATAACTTGGCGAGAAAAGTTAGTAAAGGAAAATTGAAACTTACCGAATTCCTAATGTGAAAAGAAATAGAAAAAAAAAGGAAAACTGAAAACCACATCACCGTCCTCGCCGAGCCGACAAATTCTTCAACGAAGAAGTAGAAAAGTGTGAACATTTTAAGACTATAGAAAGTGCTTCCGTTTGTAAAAACCTATCACGTCTGATTCGGTTTTATAATTTCCCAGAGTTCATTTTGAGTTCTTGCGTTCAACTTAACTATGGAGTAGGTTTGCCTCAAACTTAACTTTATATTTTGAAAAAAAACAAATACATCGAAAACACGGTAGAGGGAGAGTTCCAATTTCCATTGAAATTGAATTTCCTTCAAAAAGGGAGTACTGCATTTTGTCAGATCAAATTTCCTTAAATTGCTATAGAAAGTTCACAGGAAAACTTTCAGTTGAACTTCTGTTAAATTGGGCCGAATAAAATAAGTACGGTATAGTATGGCGCTGAGTTAAATTTGTTTTAAACCGTAAAATTAGCCTTTAAAACTTTTAAACGGTCTTTTTCTCTCGAGCAACGGGTTCACTAGGATATGATTTATATAGGAAGAGAAGTTGATTTATAAAAAGTTTTATTTTGTGGGGCATGGAAGAGGGTCCTTAAGCCTTCAAATATTTAATCCATGCAAGCTTACAAATTACAAAAAGGGAATTCCTCCAAATGGATACCTACTGACGCGTGCTGGATGTTTTTTTTTTGTTTTTATTTATTTTATTTTTTTTCTTGTTATACTCAATAAAGTTAAGAATTCCGTTTACTTTCGTCGAATAACTTGTTTGCATAAAAAGTCTGCAAAGTTTGTTTTCGATTTAAATAAATTTATTCTATCACGCTCAGTTCAGTTGAGATTTATCTTTTTATTCTGATACAAAACATAACATCATCAGCAGGAGAATTTTGGTTTTCTGTGGAATATTTTGAGTTAATTAAATTAAGGCCTGCAGACATTGTTTGGGTTCATTTTAAGAAGCTCTTTTACATTACTTATTGTTTCTTTGATGTAGACTGTAGAAGGTTGGTTGAAGTAAAAAATAATAATAATTAACTAATACTTGCAAGAAGTTTCAAAAAATAACTCTGAAGAAACTCTCTGGATCGATAAACTCATGGCGTAGTGGACTGTTTACCCTTAATGGAAAGGATAGACATAATTAATTGGTTGATTACCTCATTTTTTGTGCGTTTATTAAGGACTGAGTAATTTGCAGAAGGATTTGTAAGACTTGTAAGATACTTTAATTTCAAATTTTATAGCTTGTAATTGTGGGTAGTTACAGGATCCAATTTTTACAATTTAAATATGAGGAAGAATTAGGTCAGCATTCACCATAAGTGGAATATTCTATGATCTACATAATTCGCGTCGATCCGAATTGACAGAGTCAATTATATAATCCAACGTCATTCTTCGTGTGTGTGACAATCAGCTCCATCACAAGACAGAAAAATGTCTGTCTCCATGAGACCTAGTACATGTTTGACTTTCTTACTAGTAGAAGCGAAACCTATCTAATATCTATAACCACTTTATGGGTATCAGGGTGTCCGGTTGACTCCGTGGCTCCAAATTAGCCATATAGTCTACCTAATTGGTATGGCTTCGAAATCCAAGGGCATAAGATCATTTTTAGTCCCAGTGGATTCTCCATGCAGAATCCTTATATGATGACACTGGTTGCTCCATCCGAGCTTAATGTTATTAGTACCGTATATAATTAGACAGTAGCAGCGGGGACCACACGAAGGCTAAGATACGCCCTTCGAGTCTGGAGGGATTTGACATTACAGCACGTAATCTTATAGCATCTACTAATAATTCTCTATCTCCGGAAACTCTCGACTCCATTGGCAGTTACCCCACAATTATATGAACTGGCTTTTTCTGCACATAAGAGCTTTCGCTAACTTAGGATCAGTGATCTTTCACTGAGTTTAAAAAGGATTTCGTATTGATTAAACAGATTACCCAACTTAGCTTTCAGTACACTAATGGCATGCATGTTCCGTAGCAGTTTTAGGTCAATAATACTAACAGATGGCATACACACCTCAGGCTGAATATGAACATGACTGCATGGATAACTAGTAGATTATGTACATTACAGGTAAACATCATCCTAATTAGTTGTCGCGTACTAACTGGCAAGTTCGGAGGATTTACATTCATATGTGATGGTGAAGGTATCCTTGCTCTTCACTTGCCTAGCTTTGCAATATCTAATGAACCTTATTCGCACCACAGGAACTATATTCCAGTTATGCCATAGTCAGCTGACGCATAGCTGATTATGGTTCCTGTGGTGACCAAGACTTAGTAATCTGGCGTAATTTTTGATTAGTTTTGTATTTACATTGGCCAAATTAATCAATTAATATACTTGTATTGCCTGAAAATCGAAGATGGGAATCGCAGTACTGACCTACTACCTACTTCATGCACATATACTACAGAGTCACTGCGTTGCCAGATTGAAGAGGCGATTACATCATAAATAATTGGCAGCGAACATAGACACATTCAATTGTATTTGGCAGCCAAAATCGCCTTGGAAACAGTACAAGTGATATGGGAAGGACGAGCACTCCGTTGGAGCTCTTGAGTTAGAGAGATGATGGGGATAGTTTGTAGAGATATCTGATACTACAAGCTGCCCTCGTGGATCTCTATAGCGACTTGGTCCATATTTTAGATAATATCTGACAGAATTAAGTCCAATTAGGAAGTTAATTAATAGCATCAACTCTGGTGTGTTGAGGTCAAGGAAGTGTGACACTTGCCTTTACAAGTATTTCATAACCACTTTCGCTCATATTTTCGTACAGCGAGGTTTTCGTTCCATCCTTAGATCTGCTGATTTCTTCTGGCAGGAGACTCTTTTTTTATCGCACAGAAATGTTCGATTCGAATGAAGTTCTTGCATATCCTTACAGCTCGGCGAGCGGCAAACTTATTTTCATTAAATTTTTTATTTCTGATTACCCACATTAAGGTAACTGTATTGTAAACTTAACGCCGCTTAACTGTGTGGGATAAAAGACACCTATGGTACTGTCTTTGGATGCTTTCTCTAGCACATATCCCAAATGACATTTATTTTTGATTGAAAAATAACTGGAGATATGCTCAGTACGTTGAAGAAGCGACATTATAGCCTATAGATGTCTGTCTAGCATTACTGTCACTTTTTATACTAGACGAATGGCTTTTTGTTATTTACATACATATTACATACATTTGATATACAAAGAACCTGACACTAGAGACCCAGAAAAGACCCCAAAGAAAACTTTGAAGTTTGCATCTAGTCTCCAGAGTTTGTTGGGACAGGATTAATATAAGACTAATGATTTTTATAATGATGCTAACTATACCCCAACCTGTCATTCTTTTTCAATCCATCTGTGAGGACAGATCGATATCCTCAATATCGAGGAATGTACCCATAATGTATTCTTTTTTTCGATTGCTAGTACGTCATGTAGCGCAGTTCCAACTGATTTGCTACTTAAATACGTGCATATTGTGATCTAGAAATACCACTTCCCTCGAGTAAGTATCCATAGACGTCTCTATGAGCCTTTTGAGAGTCTTGGTTTTGTTCTAATTTCAGGGGACATTGTAGTGGCATAAGCCGCTTTTATAGATAACCATGAGCTCCTATATTAAAGATTCATTTTCTCTACTCAATATCATCAATTCTTGGTCATTTATAAGTTGCAAAGTATTTAATTGCCTATTCCGTTTTCTTTTCCTTTACGATGCGATGTCCTGAATAGGCCCTTAAATTCGGTGTATTTACAGCTGGAGCAGACGTTCCATCGTGCGTGTTACTGGTGTCAAATTGTTAATTAGCATCATCAATCTTTAGTGCAGTGCAGTGAAATTTTTTAAATATCATCGTCATAATAAGTAAAATATCTAAAATTCGCCGCGCCGTTTTTTAATACTTTATAAATTAATATAATACCAGCCAAGTCCAGGGGTTTTCTATGCCCTGCCGGCATTCCACAAGCCAGCAGCACAGTACGGTAATGTTTATTTGAACTCCCATGTACATCAGTGATCAGTGCAAGGTCATTAGCCCTTGTCACTGATCAGCAATACGGGTGTCCCCAGCTGTGGTCATTGAACTGCACGGTCTGAGGTATTGAAAGCAGCAAATAGGCATAACACTATTGCTGTTTTTTTACCTCGCTGTGTCGTTGACTGCAGCTGGTTGCCCCTAAATAAATATTTGTGTTGTTGTGTGTCGCTCTTTCTTCTGCTTTTTTGTTGTTTTTGCTTTTGAATATGCAGATTGGGGGCAAATCGTTTTTCGGTGTACTGCTACCTTCAATCAAAAAATCCGGCAATTCTTGCGCTAAGTGAAACCAAGGTCGTTTCTGATGCTGATTCTAATCAATATCACGTCCCTGGTTATAGCTTAGTGCCTCTTTTTTCTCCACATAGGGGGATCGCAATATATATTCGGAATGATCTGGCCTTTACCATTCTAAAAGATTTTCCACCTTCTGCCAATCCTGAGTTTAATTACATCTGGATTAGGTTCAAAATTCACAGGCACATCATCTACTTTTGCTTCCTTTATCGCAGCCCAAATATGTCTGATGTCGACACGGTATCCGCATTTGACAATATCTCCAACAATATTGATCATCTGCTTTCTGTCTCCCCCTCTTCCGAAATCATACTGGCAGGCGATTTTAATGTCCATAACATGCCATGGCTCAGACATTCTTCTACCACAAGTCCTTCGGGCCGATTCGTTGAACTATTTTGTGAATCTTTCAATTTGCATCAGCTAGTGGATGCACCGACGAGAATCCCTGATGCAGCTGGAGATAGGGCCAATTTACTAGATTTGTTTCTGTCATCACACCCTGACAAATATTCCATCTCAGTCGACTCCCCTCTTGGTAATTCAGACCACTGTCTAATCACGGCTCAATTTATCACCTCAACTCTGCGCCGCCCTACTTCTCCACCTACAAGTAGGCTTCTCTGGCACTATAAGAACGCTGATTGGGAAAGTCTCAATCAGTATCTTAGAGATATAGATTGGTCGGTCTGTTTTGCTTCGAGGGATGCTGATGAATGCTTGGGAAAGTCTCAATCAGTATCTTAGAGATATAGATTGGTCGGTCTGTATTGCTTCGAGGGATGCTGATGAATGCGCATTAGAACTTAGTAACATACTAAGTCTAGGCATGCGTGAATATATTCCGTATTCTTACAGCAGATCTCAACAACAGCAAAATCGCTCTTGGTTTAACGATAAGTGCAACCAAGCTATAAAATCGAAAGAGTCTGCTTTTCACGCCTATCAAGTGCATCCTTGTCCAGAACTGAAAGGAATCTACAAGACTGCACAGAACACCTGCAAGTCCATTATCCAGAGAGAAAAATATCTTTTTGACCAGAATGTTAGACAAAGAATCTTGGCAAGCCGCAAAAGTAGTAAAGGTTTCTGGTCCCTGGTCAAAACCATCAGGAACAACTTCAGCAGTTCCTCTATACCTTCACTACTTAATAACGGTGAAGTGGTTGTTGACTCCCTGGATAAAGCTAATATTTTGGCTGCTAGATTCGCATCAAATTCTTTTCTTCCACCCACTTCACAGGCACCTGTCGTGCATCCCCCGTGCGGATGTGTACAAGAGCCAATACACATCCGTACGAGGGATGTGTTCAAGGTCCTTAAAGGAATCAACGTCTCTAAATCCGCAGGCCCTGATGGTTTCTCGCCCCTATTAATTAAAAGCTGTGCCTCATCCTTGGCTAAACCTCTGCGCAAACTATTCTACCTGTCCTACTCGACAGGATAATTTCCAACTGCTTGGAAACTAGCTCACGCTCAGCCTATTCCCAAGAAAGGAGAGGGTAGCGATCCCTCAAATTATCGACCAATTGCAATCACTTCGATTCTTTCAAAGGTCTTTGAATCTATCATTAACTCCAAATTAATGAAGTATCTGGAAACCAATCAGCTCATCAATGATCGCCAATACGGCTTCCGGCACGGACGCTCATCTGGAGACTTGCTGACTTTTCTTACGGAACGTTGGAATCGTAGTCTTCACAATTTTGGTGAGTCAAAAATCGTTGCTCTAGATATTTCAAAGGCCTTTGATAGAGTCTGGCATTCAGGCCTTTTAGCCAAACTCAAAGCACTTGGTCCTTCCCCTCCTTTTCTATTATGGATTGCAAGTTTTTTATCTAGTCGCCAAATACGAGTTGTATTAGATGGCGTTATATCTGATCCTCATCCTATTAATGCCGGTGTCCCCCAGGGCTCTGTTATTTCTCCGACTCTATTTCTAATCTTCATTAATGATCTGCTTTCCCTTACTTTCAATCCTATCCATAGCTTTGCTGATGACAGTACCCTTGATTTCGCATACTCCTTTGACACCCTTGCGGATTCCAGAGGGAACGCCGCATGTGTTAAACGAGACTGCATGATTAGATCATTTAATAACGATCTTGACAATATTCTCGCTTGGGGCAAAGTGACTCGCGTCGAATTCAATGCATCTAAGACCCAAAGCTGTCTCATCTCATTAAAACAAGACCATCACTTAACCACTCCCGTTTCGTTTGATGGTGCATTAATTTCTGAATCACCGTCACTAAGAATTCTTGGCATTAATATTTCCAGTAAGTTAAGCTGGACAGATCACATCTTTTCGGTTGCCAAAGAAGCATCCAAATGTCTTGGTTTTTTGAAAAGGTGTAAGAAATATTTCAGCCCATCAAATATAGCGCTCCTCTACAAGTCCTACATCAGACCCAGAATGGAATACAATTCCCATATCTGGGCCGGGGCTGGTCGCACAGCCTTAGCTTCATTGGATATTGTCCAAAAGAGAGCCTGCAAGCTCATTGGCGATGTGGCAATTACTCGTCATATCGACTCGCTCGAGCACCGTCGCAATGTTGGATGCCTTTCGCTCCTTTATCGCTATATGCATGGTCAAAGTTCTGATGAAATATCTAGTCTGATCCCTTGTAGAATAGTTCCTGCATGCAATACCCGCGCTGCATCCCGCGCTCATCCTTTTACCCTTCAAATTACCTTCGGCCGTACACTAAAATTCCGTGATGCTTTCTTATCCCGAACTGTGCGAATGTGGAACAGTCTACTATCTTCTGTCTTTCCTCCGGCATACAACCTGCAAAAGTTTAAGGGCGTCATACATCGGCACCTCCGCCGCTCTCCTCATATCCCTTAATCCTTTCCCTATCTCCTTCCTGCCACGCTGTGCTTTGCATCATAGGGTATCCCCTGAGCTTGGCTTAATAATATAAAAAAAAAAAAAAAAAACATAATCGATTCTTGGTACTCAAAGTGTTTACAAAAATATTGACTTTATATAGCAGAACACAAGCTCAAGTAAATTTACAAAAACTACAGCGGCTCGTTTTAAGAGTAATGGCCATAATGGCAACTGCAACCTTAGAGGGTATACTGGACATACTTCTACTGCATCTGTACTTTAAGAAGAAGACCATTCTCAGCACAATAAGACTGCAGAGGGAAAATCTCCGCAACATAGGCATGTGGGCACCTAAAAGGCTTTGAAAAGCTCCTAGAGGACGAAATATTATAAGAGCATGCATGGAGCAAAAATATTTATAATATCAGACAGCCAAGCAGCACTCAAACTATTAAGTTCATAATGCCTTTGAACCAAGCTGATCTGGGACTGCCTTATGATGTTCTTGAATCAACTAGCCGTTATGCTGATTTGGATAACAGGACATGAAGGCTTTAAGAGCAATGATATTGCGAAGTTTTTCGCCACTCACAAAATTAACTTTCGGCATAAGTCAGTTTTTGAGAGGACAGAATTAAATTGATACACTGGGAAAACATCCCAGGATTGAGACAAACGAAGAAACTCATAACGTATTCGCAATAAAGGGCAAAAATATTCCACACGATCGGCAATTAAGAACTAAGGCTCATAACGAACCCACTTACTAGACATTACTCAGAGATGATATCTAATTTCAAGAAGGTCGATAGCGAGACATCGCTTTTGTATGGAAGATGACGAAACTGTTGAGCTAAACACGCCTGCGATTTTGAAGCTCTTAGCCGCATAAAGTTAAAATACCTAGAAAATCACTCCAAAGGATGTTACAAAGATGGCACCCGAAAACCATTATAGGTCTTGTAAAAGATCTTAAGCTCAAATTGGCACCCTAGGGTACTTAGAGATAGTACCTGTGTTCCATTGGGCTGTGTAAAGTACTCGCGAGCACTTTCCGAATAGAACACAAGTTTGTGTTGTCAAGAGTAAAACATAACCTCCAATTTCAGACATTTCTCTTATATCAGGTTTCTTATGAAAATAGTTAGGATTATTTACTATATTACTCAAATTAATTTCATTAAAGGCAAATAAAATATAATTATGAAAAATTGGACCTATACGGAGCTACTTTCCTCGAGCAGTACCTACTACTTAGAAAATTTAAGGATGAAAATTTGTCGCCTCTATTCGATATTTATTATATTAAAAGTTATTACCGTATTTATTTTCATATCAATAATATATAAATTTGAATAATACTCCTGTTCTCGATGAGTTAAATAATTTTATTAGTTTCTTTATAAACATTTTCACTCAAATTTCATCTATCTGACATTTCAATAACCACTTAGCATCCAAATCCACCTAGCAGAAAATTCTTGCAAAGCTACTCAGTTCAACTACTCGCGGATAAGAGCATGAGTAGTTGCGAGTAGGTAGAAGTACTTGGGAGTATTTTACACAGTCCAATGGAGTACAGCTAATATCACAAAAGATCTGAAAGATCGCAATCACCAGACAAGAGGCAGAGTCTCTGTCTGCATCCCCCTTTATTAATAATAATAAATAAGAATACCACAAAAAAATGTTGTGGACCTATCCCAGCAACTTATAGTCAATTTTCCGTCCCAGCGGATCACTTTTATTGGAGCATTTGAAAATGTTAGCGTTAATTATATAGCCGCAATTACCTTCTTCTTCATAAAGCCAATAACACATGTAATATTTTGTCATATTCTTTAAAATTATCTAAACATGTATTCCTCAACACATAAGAAAACTAAATAATAAATAAAATAAAGAAATTAGTTAAGCATAAAGATGGGCAAACAAAAGTTATGTACGTCCTCAAATAATACCATTAACCCTTTTACCAAGAAATGCTTAATAATCGATTTGTGAAGAAAATCCTAAAATTCCTCTGTTGTTGTTGTTGTTGTTAGCATCCGCCCCATTGAACTCATAAAAGGCTTTTACGTAAACAAGCAATATCCTTCCCGGGAAAAATGCTCCTTTTAGAATTAAGCCTAAAAGTGCTTACAAAATACATATTCAAATCTTACAAGGTTTCCTCATTTAACAGAAATCGATCCATTGCGGCTTGAGGACTTTTAACAAGACATTTGCAACAAGGTAAATTTCATAACTCCTTCTAAAACAATTCGATCCAATTAAGTTGAGCTCAATCTTTAATAAAGAGATAAATTGAAGAGGGTAAAAGCTCCTCATTACCTTAATTAGTCGAAGTGCGGCTTTTATAGGATCCCGAATCCCGATATATGTGCGGTGTTGGTGTTCTATGTTCCATTTCATTTTATTAAACCTCTTTCGCAGTATCCTGGATGATTTTCTGTTTCAGGCAAAATATGTACTTTGAATTAATTTAAATTTTAATGATCCTAAGGGATGTTATCCTCCCAACTGGCTGGGAGTATATTTGGAAGCATATGTGCGTTGTATTTATGTATTAAATTTACGCTCCCGTAAAGAGGGTCAACTCAACAGGTCTAATGAGAATGAATGTTTTGTGGTTAAAATATGTAAAGCTTCCCAGGGTCTTTTGAATAGTACGAGTTTATGTATATAGTTGCGAAGAGTAAAGGTGAGTCTTGTCGTCATTTTTATTTTAACCTAATAGCATAACCCTAGTGAATTAAGGAGATGAATACCACAAAGTATACCGCTTTTATGGTAAGAGGCATGTAAAAGGATTACTTTGATGAAGCTGAATAGTTGAATGGGACCATTGTTAACCTTCGTGATTTATAAATTTTAATTCATAGATCAAACCAATTGGATGTTCTTATAAATTTAAATATAGTCTAGTCTAGTCTGTCTCATAGAGATTATTAAAAATGTAGGATTCAAGAAAATTAACTCTTTTAACAGAGAGTGTTGGAAAATGATAGTGAAAGTGTGTCACTCTCTTGGTTCCTCTCTACAAGCTTGGCATTCTGATTTATCAGTTAATCGCATGATGTGTATGTTTTTCTTGCAAAAGAAGTGTCCGAGAATAGTGGACACCAGGGTTTTTAGAAAGACATATTTGGCGTCAAGAGTTTCTTCATTGAATTTTGATTTGATTTTCCTACGAACAGTTTCATCATTGTTCTGCAAATCTATAGGATCATTGAGCCAAAGTTGACTGTACGGGTAGCCAGTCCAATCAGCAATGCTAGAAGCTAAGTATTTTGGAACAATCTTAATATTGTTACGAGCGTGGCTTTAGTTCGTTATTTAAAACAAATATAACTAAGAAGTTCTTTTTATTACACTCCACTGTTTACTTTTATCAAAATTCACAAATAATTAGTACTGTACTTAAAATTATCGCAATCTAAATAGTTTACTACGTTCACTTTACTGTGATAAGTGCCGTATTTATACTCTACAAGTTTGTCCAAAATCTACCCGAATCTAAATTTGTTTATGTCCGTACTTTATAGATGTCGCATGTCCTTTTCCATTGCACGTAATACAATTCTCCGAAAGTTGTTTATGCCTTTTCTTAAATAGTCATTTCACGCGTAATATTTTCTATGGCACGTAACAATATGATTGAATCTGGCTCTTTGCGATAGTTCCAAGTCGAGTAAGTTTATTCACCTTTTCATTTCCCGAGATTTTACAATTACCTGGCATCTGCACAGTGGGAGAGAGAGAGAAAGAAAGGGTGTTCACGGTGATTTTCTGCTTCATCATAAATATAAGACAAACGACCTATTCAACGCATTAAGAGCAGCTTAAGAAAATAGCTCGTTCTTTTTTTGTGGTACCTGAATTGAGAAGACACCTACCTATTTCAAGGATAGATTTTACTTCCATCTATAAAAGATAGTTTTCAAAATGTGTGCTCATTTCTACATCAAGATCCTCGCAAAATTTGCCCCATATTTCAAGGCCGTACACCGATTTTAAGTCGCTGTGTGTAGAGAAATCGGTGTAGGGCTGAAACACAGACTGAGTCATTGAGTATTATTTCTATTCTACCCTAGTCGGAATTATCGCCTTGAAGTTAACGATTATGCATAGCATAGTTTCAATGAGAGTTTTGCGATGAAAATTCATAGCGAAATAAGTCAATGTGAAATTGACTCAGTTTGCTGCTAAGTCTGCAGCTCGAGAATTGAGTTGAAAAAACTCTATACAAACGAAAAATCTTTAAAAAAGAAATTACATTTCAAAAAGAGGGCGTTTCATATAAGCAGGAGCCGTATAATCGAAAGTACGGCTTGGTTCCTGCCTGCCGTATACGCCAAAGCAAACAACCAAGCTGACCTCCTTTCGTTAGGAATATTTCTTTTCTTAATTAAAATTTCATTGCTGTTAAAAATTGATGCTCAAACCAAAATTTGTAGCCCAAGCTGGATCCCCTTTTGTATAAACCTGTAGAGTTTTTTCTTGAAGCTATCTCTTGTTAAGGCTGTCAGGTTATCCGCATGGAATATCAATCTATAATCCTTTCATATAAGCACGAACAAGAGATCGTTCATAATTTTAGATATTTTATTGGTTGCAAAAAACTAAAAATTTTACTCAACTCAAGGACTAAGTCCGATAAAAATTTACTCTTTGTTAAACCTCCAAAATTTGAGTGGACTTACGAATTGATCAGACTTCAGCATCGAGCGGACTTACATTTTGATAATAAAAAAAAATAATAATAATAAAAAATTAAATAAAACAGTTCGCAAAAAAGTAATTTGCTATCTTCATTTAATTTGCAATTAATTTGCAATTAATTTATCCTCAAACAACATTTCTCGCTGGATGAGTCTGTTCTGGATAAAAGCTGAGTTCTTGAAATCGCCCAAATTTCGAGTGCTCTCAAATTCTTATTATATACATATATAACCCCTATATATATAAATGTGATAAGATACCGCCTTGAGAAGTACACTTATGACCTGTGATGTTTCAACCTGCTTTGCCCGCCAGATCAACAAAGAATTTTCTGTTGTTAACACAATCAGTGGTTCAGAGCTTGGTTCAGCTGATATTTTCGGAAAAGATCTTATGCAACATAATATTTCTTGAAGGCACTATATCGATGACATTGACAGCATCAATTTCTTAAACAGGAATCCCTTTTCTATATAATGGATTACCTCATGTTTTTCTCTCATCTATAGTATACATATATAAATTCGCGAGCTGGCAGTTCTTTCTAATTTTAACTCAACTTTGTTTCGTTCTATTTACCAAGCTATAGATTGGACCAAAATGGACGTATATGTAAGTAAAGTTACTTGCGTAGGGCGAACCCATCCTTTAAATCAAACAGAGGTACACAAAATAACGTTAAGAGGCCGTAAAGGAACTTTCATTAAGTTAAATGTCAAATTACTGTAAATAAAGTGCCATAAAGGCGTAGATTGTATTGCAAAATGAATATACAATGGGGAAGAACATTGAATACATAACTAATAAGGAAGCAGGGTATCGTGCGAATACAGTGTACGTCTTTAAGCAATACAATCACAGTCAGACCCTATGATCGGGGGTGGAAATGACAAAAGGGCTGTGCATTATTTGACAATTCTGCTTGATTTCTGACATTTCATTGTGACAAGTGCATTAAATTATCAAAGGTAACGGCATATGGTTACATCGAATTTTTAACCTTATCATAATTGCAAGAAATTTCTAATAATGGTTACAAAAGACGTGCAATTAGATCTCACACATGTATTCTTCTATTATAATAATTTTTAGCAGATATGGATATTCTCCTTCAGTCTTAAATTGTGTTTTATCCAATCTGCTTCAACTTTCGAATGGGTTCCGCAAGGATCCATTCTTGGGTATCTCTTATTCAATATATTTTTTTTTTATTGTAATGAAATTAAAATCAAAAATTTTAAATTAGATGGATACAGAAGATTAAATTAGAAAGCGCTAATGACAAAAATAACATAGATCAATGAAATGTCGAGAAATAAAGATAGTATAATGAAAAAAGAGAAAAAAAGCCAAACAAGAAGGAAGAAAAAATTTTGTATGAAGCATACTGTTATTCTCTTCAGAAAATTCCCAATTTTTCTCGAGTAATTTAGCCAAACGTTGAGCATTAGTACGACTTAAGGCATTTTCACATCAAAAACAAGAACAGAAAAATGTAAACCGAAAAACTCAATTTATTCCACTTTAAAACAAGATTTTTATTCCAATGATTAATAAAATCCAAGGAAATAGGATAAACTAAGAATTTTACTGAGAAAATAGTTTATTTATTTCTGATTTTGAAGAAAAACACAACTTTTATGTTTTATCGGCCGAAAAACTTTTTCGGCGGAAAGATTCGGCCGATAAAACATAAAAGTTGTGTTTATCTTAAAAATCTGAAATATATATACTATTTTATTAGTAAAACTATTAGCTTATCCTATTTCCCATGATTTTATTAATCATTGGAGCAAAAATCTTGTTTCAAAGTGGAATAAATTGAGTTTTTCGGTTTACATTTTTTCGATTCTTGTGTTTGATGTGAAAGTGCCTTTAGATTAACTCTTTTTTCGTGCTTCATTTTATTATATTCGGAATTTTGTTCTGTTCCGTGTATCGAGATATAGAATAAATTTATATAAATCTTATGCTCCTCTCATATATCCAAGGACGGTAAACCAAACACGAAAACCAATACACGGCGAAATAGTTCGAAAACTCCACACCCCAGTCATGGCAACAGAATTGGCACCCCTCTTACTTCTTACCCGAATTCTCAACTCTAAAGCCAAAAATCTCAACAGCTGGAACGGAAATCTGGTAATGGAAGTCTTCGTAAACCACTCGTTCTAGTTCTGTGAGATCAGTAGATTCGCTGACTAATAATTTGTCGAAGGTAATTACCGAGCAGTTCCACGAATTAGAGGAACTATTGCCTCAGAAGCTTGAACAAGTGATTGCATCTTTCAATTGCCAATTAGCTAGTTTGCGACAAGGTATATATACCTTAGTTTGCGAGAGCAACTTGATGTCATGAGAAACGAACTGGCTGAATCAGATTTCTCCGTCGTTTGTCTCTGACAACAGGATCAATGTGTTTGAGAGTTTGTCAAGAAATATTACGTAAAGCTCTGAGATATGTTAGAGATAAATGCATCCACTCTGCTTACACTCAGCAAGGCCTTGTAAAGGTGCTATTGAGACATGGCGATCCTCCACTGGTGATGCTCTCGATACTGAAGAGAATACTTCTAACACTTAGATGTCTGATATTATTGTAATTTAGTGTTGATTATTTAATATTGCGTGTTAATGTAGATTGTAGGTATTCTCCTATTTATTTTATTTTGTTTTCCTTTCTACTTTTTTTTATTTTGTTTATTTATTTTAATGTTTTGTTTTTATCCCTAATATCATTAGTTTTCAGTTTAGGTCGATAATTGCTGTGAGCTAATCTTTCTCCCTTGGACGAGGTAAGAGTTCTGTTCCGAATCTATACTAATCGTACCTCTAGTTTGAATGTCGTTCCCATTAATGCGAGAAGCCTGAGATACAAGGCTGATCAAGTGAGAGATATGTTTTCGGAGTGTAATATTCACGTGATTATTGTCTGCGAAACTTGGTTAAATAAATATGTGTAACTCCAAATCTGTTTCAATACCTAAATTATAATATTTTCATAAATGATCGACATGACCGCTTAGACAGTGGAGTGGCCGTTTATGTGCTAAATCTCTAAATGCATCCATTATCAAATTGTCGACTAAAGGTAATGAATTGTAGTTTATTGGACTCAAATTATGTTCTCCTTTTGAAAAATGTGCTCTCTTTGGCGTGTATTGCCTCCCAAATTGCTTTAATTCAAACAATGTGGTGGAGTTTATTGATGTGTTGTCGAACGATGTTGTAGTTTGCGGAGATATGAATGTTAATGCACTACGCTACAGTCCAACAGTAAATAATTTTCTGTATCTTTTACAGACCTTAGACTTGGAGTTAGTTAACAATTTGCCGACATATTTTAATTGCTCTTCGCCTTCTTAACTAGATTATGTGCTTACCACCAACATTAATAAAGTTTTCTTTCATACTCAAATTCCACCACCAAGCAACTTTGATCACGATTTTCTGTTTTTACATATGAGATGATTCTATCCGCTATTTCACTTTCACTGTCCTTCACTCATCGGGATTTTAAAAACATTGATATGTAGGCACTTTCAGACGATTGCATCGGACGTTTTTGGAATCACCTATATGATGTGGAGTCCCTGGATGGTAAAGTTTCTATCTTAACCAACACACACAATTCTGAGTTTATATAATCGCTATGTATACCTCTGAAAACTTGCAATATATCGTGACAATAAATATCCCTGGAGTACAGATGAAATTCGTCAGGCGATGGCTGAGCGTGATTTCTTGCTTAAGCGATTTAGAACAACTCAAGAGAGTGTGGTTCATGGTAGATATAAAATAGTGCGCAATAAAGTTATTTCTCTGCTTGGATCATTTAAATGAGCTTATTTTGGGACCAAGCTAGATGCAAAGCTTCCTGCGAAAAAGCTATGGAATAATGTTCTTAATCTCGGTATTCATGGGAAGGACGCACAAGTTGTAAATTTCAATTATTTTTGATGTAAACAACTACTTTGCTTCTAGCTCTATGGCTGCAAGTACGCCTGTTTACAACTTTCAGGAATACTTCGCTGATGAGGGTTTTTTTTCTTTTCATTGTGTGGAAGACGCCTAGATTTTTTCGACTTTGTATTCCATTAAGTCTAATTGTAGTGGACCTAACGCTTTGCCACCAAGGTTCGTAAAGTTACTAGCGAACTATTTGTCATGTCCCTTAACACATATTTATATTTTGTGTCTTACAACTTCGCAATTTCCCTCTCAATGGAAGCAAGTGATAGGTGTTCCCATTCCAAAGAAATCTCGTCCCTTCCTACCTAGTAATTTCCGCCCCATTAGTGTACTCAATTTCCTTGCTAAAACACTCGAAAAAATTATGTATACACAAATCATGGAGTATGTGGGGAAGAGAATATATTGTCAAGTTGATCTGCAAACTTGGCACAAAATATAGCTTCTTCTCGTCTTCCCTTGAGTTAATTCCGGCTTTCTTTTCGAATCATACGCAAGATGTAAAAGTGCAGAATTCTATCTCCTCTCCATTGTCCCTTTTCGCTGGTGTTCTTCAAGGTTCGGTTTTAGGCCCTATTCGCTTCTCCCTCTATATAATTGAAATCCCTTCTGTTGTGAATAGCGCTTCTGTGCACTTGTATGCCGATAACGGTCAGTTGTATCTTAACCCATAGGCCTTGTCGAGGACTGTATTGCTTGAATCAATAATGACCTACAGCACCTACACGAATGGGCAAAGGATAATGAGCTTGCAATTAAACCAAACAAGTTTACTGTCTGCTGTATATAGAAGCATTTTCCCAATATCTGATTTGCCATCAGTTCGGTTGAATAATTTCACTCTTGAATATTTTGAGTCAGTTAAGAATTTAGGCATTCAACTCTATTCGAAATTTAGTTGTTGCAACTACATCAGCGCTTTGATGGTGAAAATTTATGGCAGTCTTCATCAACTAACTATTTCCTCCAGTTATTTGTCTGTGCAAATTGGCGATGTCTGTTATTGTCTCTCATTTTAACCATGGAAGCCTTTTTTTTTATCAGACTAAACTCAATTTGTCAAAGAAGAATTACTGTAGCCCTTAACGACGTCAGTCGTTATATTTATAATCTTCTTCGGAGCGCTCGTGTATCTGCTCTTGCTACATCCCTACTCAGAAGCTCTGTATAGGCCTATTTGACTCGTCGTAGGCTTATACTCCTTCATTGGCTAATTTATACTAGATCCTCTGCATATCTCCGAAATGCTACAGTTCTTGCACTCGAATAGATATCTTCAACTTCTTGTCCCAAGATGTACATCTAGGTACGGTGAGCGCTCTTACTTCGTCCAAGTTGCCCGCAAATGGAACTCTCTTCTAAATTTATTTCAGCGCACAGGTTCCGGCCTAACCTTTGCTAAACTAGTCAAAGCTTACCTTAATTAGTTATTAGATTGTGATTAGTATTTATTCTTAGATCTTCAAATCAAATTCTTGTTGCATTGTTTTAATTAATTTTTAATTCCATTCATTTTTTGCCCTCTCTTTTCTTTTTAATTTTTAATTTGTTGTATTTTTATTTTTTTTTTTATTTTTGTTCTTTTCTTTGGGCCCTTTATCTTTAAGCTATCTTTTTCTTTTTGATCTTTAAATTTTTTTTTTGTTATTATTTATTCATTTATTTATTTATTTATTATTATATTTATTTTTTATTAATATCTTATTTTTACTATACTTTTTAATATTACTTATATATTTTTTTGCACCTAATTGTACGTCATAAGATTTTCTTATTTTCTTATTGTATTGTTTTAATATTTTCAATTTTGATTGCAATTAATAAATAACTACAGAGTGATCGAGTCTCGAAGAACTTTTGAGTCACTCATGTCAAAATTATAAAGGAAATACTTAAGAAAAAAGAGAAATAAGTTAGTTAGCTAAAGGTATTGCATGTGTGTTCAGTTCGATAGAAACCTATAGGTACAGCTTCCTGCAGCACTTCATCCAAATTTTCTTTGTTTAAATTTATCTAATGATTTGAAACTGCCAAAATCCAAATAATCGTAACTATCCAAGTCTATACTGATATCACAGACCTAATTTACTAATTTTACAAAACCTTCATTACATACAGTCTGAAAGCAACAATTTTTGTTACCCTTAACTGTATCTCCCCGGGAGGGAAAAGTAAACAGAAGCTCGCCCCTCACAATATTTCCGGTTAGACAAAATTGTAATTTTTGAAGCAAACACGATTATATCTGGCAAACAGATTGAAGGTGAAAATTATATAAAAGACTTCAATTAGCTTAAATAATTCCATTTATCTGCTTTTAATTGTCAATTTGCTGCCTTTCGAATTCATCGCTAAAATACAGAGGAGTGATAACATGGATGGAGTGGTATCGATTGAATTCTTCCGGATCCGGACCCACTTTAATAACGACAGAATCCATGTATACTTGTTGTTTCGTGGCCCCTCAAAATACCATTACCATCTTTCATCGCTATCTGCACGAATTTATAAGGAGCAAAATTTAGTAGGATAGTATACCACTCTTAAGGGGAGGTTTCTTGTTTGGTTGTTACGGACACAAGGCAAAAGCTAAGTTGACTGGAAATCTATGAAAACGCTTTTATGGAGATTTCTTACAAAGATAAGAAAATTGAAAATCTCTCCTCTGGCTCGCCACAATTATGATTAGTTATTCATATTCTTATGGTCGTAATTGATAACCGGTTTTGAGAGGCTCCCAATAATAATTGATGATGGATAAAATTTTAAATCTCTTGAAATACCCAAGCTGAAGGACGTTTCATTGTAGATCATATTTAAAGGGAGTACCACTCCTGTTGTAGACTCGATGCACATTGTTATGATTTTGGGTCGTTTAATCTCCTTGAAAAAGTCCTTTTGTATATCGCATGGTCGATTTGAGTGCTATGGATTCATGAGAGCTTTCAAATTTTCCCCCTAAAAGAATCAATAAAATTTAACCGGCATATGTACTTTCACCATACATATGTGTCCTTAACGATGCTTAGCTGATAGACCTTTGAAAAATACGTTTTCACCGAAATGTCAGGCTATAGGCTGAGGGCAATATCAATTTTTCAGTGCCCTTTGTTATGAATTTTTAAGATGTCATACATTTGTACGTTATGCTCATGAAAGAATTATTGAGAAAAGTCACCGTATGTTGATTTTGTAGAAGTTTTGTAGAAGATAAAACGCAATAAATTCTACTAACTAAGTATTTCTCACCATAGATTCAAGTTCTGGTATTATACCCTCTTACGAAAAAATATTCTATTCATTTTGAATATTGCAAAATCCTGAAACGGATTCAAAAGATTAGACAGAATATTAGTTAGTGAGGTGACATATTGATGAAATTGGCAGGTGCATAGCATGTAGAAATTAGCTATGTAGAGATTATCTAGAGAATTCATCAATTATTCATTCAATTATCTTCAAAAATAGCTGCTTAACAATATATCTCCTTGAATATCCTGGAAGACACATGGAAGACACATGCATTAATTCGGCACGAACGCCGTCGAGCGGGCGTCCGGCAGCATGCGCCGCCATCTTGCCAGTAGCGAACGGTACGTGACCGAGAGGAGTATGGCTGCTTGGAATTATAATTTTCGGCTAGACAAAATCATAAGTTCCGTTGTTTAATTGCTATTTCCACATGTACATATAGACGGAGAGATAGCCACGGAAATAGGACAGCAATTTATAGAACGATTAAAACCACCTAATCAGTCTGCCTTAACACCATTATTAATTGATTCAGGCGCCTGGCAGCTTTTCATTGGTGGGGGTGGGCGTGGTATGGCCGTACAGGGGTTGAAAAATCAATTGAAGGTGTTCCATTTATAGAGTGCTAGTTTTTGGTGTGATTGTAGCTAATTATGTTCAAAATTCGAAAATAATATTGCCAGGCGAAAAGTAGTACCAGGTGACGTTACAGGTGCGTAGAAAAGTGCCGAAGTCGTCTCATTTATAGAGGGCTGGGACTAAATTTTTTCGTTACATTTAACCCTCAAGGTCGTGTGTGCAAAATGACAGGCGAAAATATTGAGCCAAACACCTCGCCAGGCGCCGACAAAGAGCGAGAAGTGCGCGCACGATAGTTAATAAGAGGCTACAGTTATTTTTTATTATGAACGTTGTATGTCATTCTATTGTTATGGATTAAAGGGAGAACATTTTTTATTCATTATTATTTATTATTTTTAAGCAGTATTAACATGCACTATGTTAATTGTTTATTTTATAAATTGCTGCCCTATTTCCGTGGCTAGCTCTTAGGCTAATAGTAACGTGTTTAGTTTGAACGTTAAGTAATGTAGTTTATGATTTTGGTGTTTATTTTCGCCCGCCATTGTCATAGGTCTAATAAGGTCCAGTAGAGTAGACCGTGGGCCTTATTACCCTATCTAACCTAAATTTTCAATGAAACTAATGTCCCTACATAGGATTATGATTGTGATATTATTTTTGTTCCAAAGAATGAAGACTGTTTGGATTTACTCTGTTGTACGTTAAGAAATTTATAACTAAAGCTGAGAGGTAAAAAGGCCCATTTTTATTCGAAATTATTAAAAATAACCGAATTTTATTGATTTTTTTAGTTTTAGCAAGTTTAAAGGGAATCATTCCGCTGATTAAGATTTTGAAAAAGTTAATTGTTGCTTTGGGTCTTATTATACTGTGGTAGTTTAATAAGGCCCTTGGAAAAGATTTTATAGAATAGAGTTATTTTTTCAAATACTCACTTCTTTTATAGTTTTTCTACTTTTTTAGTTGTGCAACTAAATAAACTTCACGGAAAACTTGTTTTTGTAGTTCTATATCACCGAATACTTAATTTATTGCATTTTAACATTAGGTTGACCTCATATTAAAATCTTAACTTCGGATCTTAACGGCATCACGGAGTAAAAAATCATGAAATTTTCACCAATCTTGTCATATTTGCTTACAATGAATTCTTAGCTTCATGAAAATTTCATGAGAGCTAATAAGTAATAATCTGTGAAAAAGGGTGCAAGCTGATTCAACAGAATCCTGGATTCTATAGAAATTTGTAAATTTCCAGAAATTTGCTGACTCATTTACCACAGTTTACGCCCAACTTTTTCTATATAATGATGAGAGACTCCCGGAAAAATAACACGAGTTACTTATCTTTACTCGTCCAGGTTAAAATAATAAAAAAACAAAAGAAATTAAATTTAAAGAATTAAAAGAACAAAACTAGAATTTATACAAATTTATTTTAATGACCGTTCCACAAAATCTTCACGTACGAACTAATTTTCTTATCGGACTTTATTTCTACCTGACCAAGCATTGAACTCCACTGGAGTGTTAGAATTATGAATTTATGGCTTTGCATAGTAAGCAGAATATTCTGTATGAAACAAATTTATGTCGCAAGTTGAAAAATATGTGAACATATGAATGTGTAATTATTACTTAATAAATTGTATTGTATTTCGTTGTTGCACTTCTGTACTGATGTCAATGACTCGTTATTACAGAGAAAATTATATTCTGGTGGTATGAAATTTGGAGAGACCACGCTGAAAAACAAAACATCCCAATTGATCCTTTACAAGATAATTTAGGAAAAGCATCTAATTATGAGTATCCAAAGTTATGGTGGCAGAAGACAAGTGGTTGAAGAATTTGGATAGGTCAAGAGATACTGTTAGCCTTGAGGTATAAAATAGTATAAGCCACTCCTCTGAATGAAAATATTTCAAGCAAGAGCACTTTGCACATCAAATAACTTTGATAATTAAGTATAGATAGATCACGTTTAATGCTAGCCCAGGAGTCGACAAACTTATTAGCCAAGAACGAAACAAGTACAGTACAACGATTAAAAAAAACTTTTGAGAACCAAATCTGTTTATTGATTTAGTAAACCTTTAGCTGAACAAAATTTGATGTCATATACTTAATAAATATGTTATTCATTGATAAAAAATATATATAATTAAGGAATCTATAATTTAAATCATGATAATGACTGACAAACAAATAATGCGCACAATGTCCATGCATCTCCTTGAAAAGTTTGAGTAAGTCAGGTTTGTATGTTGTTATTATACCCTAGATGAAATCATAGGGGTATACTAAGTTTGTCATTCCGTTTGTAACACCTCGAAATAATGATGGTAGAGCAAAATGGATTGGACACCCATTCATAATATTAAAAGTTATTTCGATTTTTGCATGTCCGTCCGTCCGTCCGTCCGTCCGTCCGTCGTGCGCACGATAACTCCAGAACGCGTATACTTAGAGAGCTGAAATTTTGTACACAGACTTTAAAAAAAAAAAGTAAAATTAAGTTCGAAAATGAGCCAAATCGGGCAACTCCTTCGTGGGGTTGCCATATAAAAATTTCGTTTTCCGCTATATATTTGGTCACTGCCTGAGAACGCGTCGACGTAGAGAGCTGAAATTTCGCACATGATGTTTTTACTACATTAGCAAATAAAATGTCAAAAATGGACTAAATCGGGCAACTCTTTCTTGGTGTTGCCATATAAAAATTTCTGTTTTTTACGTATACTTTGAAAACGATCAGTCCAAGACATTTTTATGGTACTAAAAACTTCTGCAGAATACGAAATCCTATAAAATTGGTTATAATCATTTTGTCTGTGCGACAAACCGTTCTAGAAATATATGCGAAAAACAACTTCAAAATCAAACTTGAATAGATCGGTGACCATACGAAATTTAATACGGGCATTCATCTAGGGTATCCTAAGAATTGGTCTTAGACCAATTCTAGCTTTTTTACTTGTTTTTAATTTTAGACACGATTCCAGGTTTTCATCATAATACTCTTGATAAGGTTCATGCTTGAAAAATATTGTTCGCATGAATATGTAGAACCGAAAAGGAAAAAAACAGTAAACGCGAGTTTCTTCAGCTGATCATAAGAATAAGGCGCTGAATATGATCATGTTTTCCTTCTCCAGGTCTTTCAAAGCTCACATTTATTCTTCTCCAATATTTCCAAATCAACACAAAGAAGTTCAAAGTTGGATCTCCATATTTCCTTGTTTTGCTTGTGTATAAATAATACGCCTGAGTTCGAAGATAGAATCGCTATAATAAAGTAATTATCGGTGGTGACTATAATGTGAACATTTTGCAACAAAACTCGATATCTGAAAATCTTATTCACCTGATCCAGAGTCTTGATTTGAAACAAGTCAGTATGCTTCCCTCGTTTTGTTGTGTGGAAAATTCATCATTACTTGATTTGTTTCTTGTTGTTCTGGCCCTCCAAGTATAATGGATCATGACATATTATTCTTGACATATGAGTTCCTAGTAGGGCGAAAGGTTGAAATACCGACTTTATATCGAAATTATAATCGCATCGATATTAATGTTATGTTGGCGGAGTGCATCACTCTTCCCTGGAATGCAATTTATGATTTCACTGATGTGGATGACTAAGTAGAGAAGCTCGATTGCATTATGCAATATCTGCATGATAAATACGTTCCTCTTGTTCACGGCGTAGTTTTCCACACAGAATTCCATGGTATACGGAAGAAATTAGTTTACTTATAGGAGAGCGTGAGTTTCTTTATCAGAGATATAAATACTCCAGAAGTCAGCTTGCCAAGCGACAGTATAAACAAATTAGAAATTTGGTAACTCGTAAAGTACGGTCCGCAAAGCGTTATTATTTGGGTCACAAGCTTGATCCTAGTCTCACCTCAAAAAAATTTTGGTCTAATTTAAAAAGCTTGGGCATTCATTGTAAACATGCCCCAACCTATGATTTTGATCCAAATGATCTAAATGAGCATTTCACTTCGTCTTCAGCAGTGGTATTTACCATTAGGTTATGGTTTCAGCTGCCGCTGCGTAGATTCGTTAGAGGTTTGTAATACCATTAATTCAATAAATTCGAACGCTAGCGGGCCGGATAACACCCTCCACTTTTCGTGAAATTACTTTTGCATGCTATATTACCTGCTGTCAAGCACATCTTATATACTGCTTTAACTACGTCAAAGTTTCCAGCAAAGTGGAAAAGGGCAGTTGTTTTAGCCATTGCTAAAAATACCCCAAGTAACGTGTCTGACTTCAGACCTATCAGCCTATTGCTTTCGTCGCAAGCACAGCTACGAAACAGTTTTACTGAAAGTTACCACCGATATTCGTGAAGCGCTTGATAGGGATGATATGGGAATTCTGGTGATATTGGACTTTTCTAAAGTTTTTGACAGTGTCAATCACAGTAAATTATTGCAAAAATTAGCTTCGAATTTTAACTGCACCTCATCTACACTTTCAGTTATTAACAGCTTTTTGTGTAGACGAACACTGCTCCCAAGGCTCTATTCTAGGACCGCTGCTATTCAGCCTTTATATTAATGACTTTATATGCGGTTGACGTACAGATCTTTATGATCTGTCCTATTGGCCTGTCTGAGGATTGCATTGTCAAGGTCAATAGTGATCTTGAACGGATAGATGAATGGTCAGCATTAAACGACCTTTCATTGAACCCTAAAAAGTCTAATTATATGCTAGCACACCGAAGAGGTTTTGATTCTTCGAATTTTTCTCCTATTGTTCTTGGAAATACCCGCTACCCCACTTAGAGCGTATAAGGAATCTTGGTATAATACTAAACTCTTGGATGAGCTGCTGTGATTATATAAATAGCGTGTTGGGAAAAGTGTATGGCGGACTTTGTCGCCTTTGGCTCTCGGCACATTTACTTTCTGTAAGTGTTAAAATTAAAATTGTCAGAGTACTTTTAGTACCTTTTTTTACTTTTGGAAGTTTAGTCTTCACTGCCCTAGATTCTAGCTGTTCTAGAAATTTAGAGATCGCATTTAATAATTGCATAAGATGTGTATTTGGACTTCGACGTTTTAATCATATAAGCCAATATAGAAATGTAATTCTGAACTGTTCCCTTAAAACATATTTTTTGCATAAGGCACTAGTTTTCCTTCATAGGCTAATTTATACCAATCAGCCTGCTTATCTTTGCAATGGTATCAGATTCTTGCGTTCCACTAGACATGTGGATATTTTGATTCCCCGCTACCATACAGTATTGGGCCAACGTTCCTACTTTGTTCATATAACTCGCAAGTGGAATTCTCTTCCTGTGAATTTGCAACGCATAGGGTCAGCCGGCATGTTTAAGAGACTTCTTTTTCAATATTTATTAAACGAGAATTAGGCATACGTCCGATGATCTTGAGAAATCTTGTTTGTCAGTATAGCAGTAACTAATATAGGTTAGTATTTTTTTTTTATTTTTTTTTTTTATTTTTTTTTTATAATGTATTCATCTATTTCCCAGTTTTGAATTTTTTTCTTAATTTTTGTATTTCATTATCATTTAATCTAATTTTTCTTTTTCTCTATCTTTCTTTTATTTTATTTTGCTGTTTTGTTTTTCTCTTTTCTTTCTTCATCTTAGTAGCATTCCCTGGTAGGAATTTTTAGATGTACACGCTGAAAAGATTTATGTATCTTGTTGTGCAATAAAATAGAAATTGAAAAATCCAGCAATTGTATTTCAAAGTTACCAATGTCAATGCCAAAAGGAGAGAATCTCAAATATACTAACGTCGCTCTGCTGTTTTTATATTCCTGAAACCTTCTGAGAAATGTTATCGTCATATTTAAAATGGTTGTTTTGAAATAGTATTTGTGAACAAAGAAATTATTTTCTTGTCGATGCTTCAGCAGACTCGTAAAGTGAAATAATGTTTCCCTTTCAAAATCTTGAGCAAAATGGATAATTTATTTTCGACTGAAATGACTTTTTCTAACATCGAAAAATTATGTTTTCTTTCCCTTGTAGTTTATGATTAAGCTGATTTAGAGGAGATGTAACGTCTACTATGAAATAAAAGTTTTGGATCCACTGATCGTCGGTTAATTCTAGATAGTGAACAAACTTCTCAAGAAGAAATGCTTTGATTTCTGGTAATAGGGATGTGAAACGTTTTAGAATGTTCCCTCTTAATAACCAACGAACCTTGTTATGAAGCAGAAGATCAGCGTACTCACTCTCCATTTCAACTAAAAATTCTTTGAATTGGCGATTATTAAGAACTTTACCTAAAATGGAGTTCATAATCGTAATCACCAATTCCATAACTTTACAAATTTCTTCTGGAAATGTCTGCGCACAAAACAATTCTTGATGAATGATCTCATGAGTATCTCGTGATTATTTTTTTCTTTGAAAATAGCAAAAACTCACTCAATTACAACATTTGTTATATTCTCTCCACGCGTCTGACCTTTGAGTGGCAATAATCCTAAAAGTTCTTCTTTAGGAGCTGTATGAGGAATAAATGTTACAAAAGCGAAACTTTTGCTGTATCATATATGTTACAAGACTCGTCAACTGCTATTAATACAGCCGAAACCAATTTTAGATCTTCGATTTGCTGGATGGTTATATCCGAAGACATCTTACTAGTTCTATCTTTCATTGGTAACTCTTCAATTTTTTTTACAATATCTACCGTGTTCTTAAAATCCCGAAATAGATCTTCGGATGCCTTTATAAACAATTTTTTATGTACTCGCCGTCTGTGTATGGTTTCCCTTTCTTAGCAATCTCTTGACTAACAACCGAACTTGCCATATTAATATTGCTGAAGAATTGCATCCAGTTATGAAATACAGAAGTCTTTTGACTCTTTTGAAGCTCCTCAACTGCTTTCTTCCTTGCTTCACCAACAGGACATTTAAATTTAATGCTAACTGATGCATGTTTTTTGTAAAGTGTCTCTCCGAATTTAACTTCTTTTTATGCGCGAATTTTTCCTTACAAATAAGAAATTTCGGATGGCCATTTAAGTTTTGAATAAACGTGATAGTTTCGATCCACTCAACTCTAAATTTACGGTTTTCATCTTCCGTTTTTCTTTGCTTCTCTCTGGTAGCTATATCAAATAGGACATCTATAAAAATATTCCAATATTTAATTTTTTCAAAAGTCACCAATACAAAATTATTATTATTTTTAAATTGATGACAAAAATACTTGTAGGATGTACAACTGGATAAAAAAAATACAACAACTTTATTCTTCAAGAAAGTATTTTTGTGATACGCGTGCGACTTTCAGACACGATAATCGCAGACCATTGTAGATAAGACTGTTTGCAATTCGCAATTAGGAGGGGCGGAGTTCCGCTTTTGTCAAAATTTGTTTTTATGAAATATTGACAGAGTTGGATCCAAAGTTGTTGCTGTAATCCTGTGTTGTGTTGTAGTTCCAAAATTGTTGTTGAATCGCAAATTATGTCCAAAAGTTGTTGCTGTAATCCTGATATTTGAACAGCACATGCTTCTGTTTACATTCATTTTATTCGAAAAGGATTAAGTGGGGGAAACTCATGCTGAATTCAGGGAGTTTTTTTAGACAGAAATTTTACATACCCTTTTAATGCGAAATTTATCTTTTCCTTGAAAAATTGAGGTAGTGTGCCCCGATGTACATTATTATGAATAGTTTGAAAGGATTTTGAAGGTATTTAAGAAGATTTTGTCATTCGGGTAATCCTTCGCTCTCTCAATTTTTGTTTATAACTCGTTGTATCAGTCGCACTGCAATAATGCATAGCCAAGTTCTTTCCCCAATTCATGCAAAAGACATAAGTATATGACATTACCTGTTTCTTTCTAGAAAACACGAAAAATGTCATCTTCCGAACGATATTCTTGGCGCGTATTTCACGCCTACCCGTGGATATTTGTGCCAGAGCCGCACTTAAAGGCCCAAAGAGCCGCACTTTGCCGATCTATGTCCTAGCCCAAGGAGAAGAGTGGGAAGGAGCCTATGCTTCTTATGTAACATGAGCGAGGATGAAAATCTTTATCATTTTCTGAACGGTATGCACAATATTTCCTGAATTCTGCTATACCCTAAGTAGATATATTTGTGAAACGCTTTATAATTTCATTTTTCTACCCTAGATGAAATTACAGCGTATACTAAGTTTGTCATTCCGTTTGTAACACACTGAAATAATGCTGGTAGAGCAAAGTGGATTGGACACGCACGCATTATTAAAAGTTATTTTGATTTTTACATGTCCGTCCGTCTATCCGTATGTTCGTCGGTCCGTCCCTCTGTATATCCGCATGATAACTCGAGATCTGGAATTTTTCACATTGGCTTTTAAAAAAAAAAGTTAATTAAGTTTGTAAATGGGACAAATCGGGTAACTCTTTTATAGGGTTGCCATACAAAAATTTCATTTTTCAGTACATATTTGGACACTGCCTGAGAACGCGTCGACTTAGAGAGCTGAAATTTTGTACAAAGAGTTTTCATAAGAATAGTAAATGGACTAAAGAGAGCAACCCCTTCTTGGTGTTGCGAAGTTTAAATTTAGAATTTTTACGTATGTATATTATAAAAACGATAGACGTTTTTATTGTACTGAAAAGTTCTTCAGAATATGAAATCCTATGAAATATATGCGTAAAACAACTTCAACAATCAAACAAACTTGCACTGATGGCTGACCATACGAAATTACATACGGGTATTAATCTAGGATATCATAAGAATTGGTCTTAGACCAATTCTAGCCATTTTGCTTGTTTTGTATTACAAAGAGTACCTATATTAATATTTACTGAAATGTTTTCAAGTCATCTGACTTTTATTAACTAATTTGTTTATATGTTTTGCCAACCTCGACAGACTGTAGTATTACCATTGTTGTAGTTTATAATAATAACATAATTATTGTAAATACAGTCGATTGTAGATTAAGGATTACTTGATCTGAAGGATTATGAAGATGAATTCCAATATCTATATTAAGTACCTATGGTTTAATTTGAATAAACATTTAATTATTATTAAGAAATTTGTCTACAATGTGCCTTTCAGATATCACATGAAAATTTGACTAAGGGCATATGTGATATGGAAAACACTATATTTCCAATAATATTTTTATAATCATTTTTTTTTTTAATTTTCTATTTCCAGATGGAAACTCTTTACACTAGTCACATTCATGGATTTAATCCACCTATAAATTCATCAAATATTGCTTTCGGTGCTCAATGGGGAGCTCAAGGTAGCCTTATAGCTCTTGGAGTGGTCCTGGGAAGTTCAATTAGCTTGGTGGGCTTAGCATTTGCCTTTATAACATACAGGTAAGTAATAATTCTTATTTTTCCTCAGCTAACCTAAAATATATTATTTTACACACAGTTAAATAATTTTTTTTTAAGAAACGAAAGAAATATTTAAAAAGCTATTAACAATGAAAACATTATAGTTAAAACCGCATTATAATCAAATGTTCTAAAAAGAATAAAATAAAATTTCTCAAATTTAAATCCAACCAACTCGTCACGCCACAATAGCATTACCATAATTCAGAGGTAACATTTTCCTGCCAAAAGCCAGAATTAAATTGTTTCAATTTCCACCTGATAGATTTTTAAAATTTTGCAATTTGAGATATGCAAATTATTCTCCTCCGAGATTGTATTTCAAAATGGGGGGGGGAGGAGGAGGATCTGTTACTTAAGAATATTTGATCAGTCCATTTCAGCTATATAAAGGTGACGCGTATAGTGTAATGAAACTCCAAAAGGACGAAAAAGAGCTTTATAGATAGGAGATCCATATGTCTGATGTTGTCACAGACTTCAATATATAGGCTGATGATGACAGCTCGTAAAAAGTGAAACCAGCATCAAATATGCTTTTTATGTTGTGAGCGATTTGTGCTACCACAAAGTAAGAGAAATATTTCCAAAAGGAAAATTTTCACACATAAAATGAAATTCTTCATTGCAATAATATGTTATTAGTTTGATAAATTAATAGTAATATTTCAAACTAATAACAAAAATTGTATGCTTTAACATGGAAGTGATTTTTATTAATTAAAAAAAAAACAAAAACCTTAAAAAAGATCAAATGCATTACAACTATGAAATTTTTTGCGAAAGAATGAAGATAATTCGCCTTTCTAGCTGAGATGTGAAAGTAGTGGCTTTATTCTGACTATAGGGACAAAATTTATAACAGAACGAAACAATGATTAAGGTATATTCTGACATCATCTGACATTCGTCGTCGACGTCGTCGACATTTTTTATAATGCCAAAACTGCTGGTCCTCAAGAAAAATTAAGAATTTTACAATACCGCTGTTTTACCTTCGTTTTTCTGACTACCTAATGACATAATAAAATCGATCAAGATTGACAATATCGTCACCCAGAAAAATGTTTTTTTCGCTTACTCATATATATTTGAAAAGCCGTCCCTCTCGATGTACATAAATTTGACACTTACACAGTGTGTATGCGAGGGGTTAATTACGTTGAAATACTAATCTGGTTACTTTCAATCTCAAAAACAGATGACAGCTTTCATCAACATGGGATCCCATCCTTAACACCTTTCCACGGGTAAACAAACTCTCATGCTTAATAAACCTCTTTAAATATGCGGCTAATTCGAAAATTTAAAGAAAATATCAATAAGTAGCTTCGAAAGCCTTACATCCTGATATATTTTCCCTTGTGTTTTGGATGGTCTACGAACAAGTTATATAGAAGACAAGGTATTCTCGATACGAACCACGTTCCACCATTTTGTCTGGAGAGAAAATTGTGGTGACGTCCCTCTGTTCTTAAAATGTACTCTATATATAGAAAAATATATACAAAAATAAGAAAATCTTTCGTATCTTAATAAATTTGGCAACAAATTACTGAAATTGTGTATAAATTGAAAGTTTTGAATATTTTAGATGTTTTGATATAAAGCTTTTACAATAATTAAGTTCAATAAGGTAAAAAGATGTACTTTCAAGTTCAAGTGAAAATGTAAACAGAAATAAAAATAGTATTTTTATGCCATAAATGTATTAACATAATAATGATTTTGTAGCAGTAAAAAATTTAATTAATACATAATTAATCTTTTTGTGATTTTTTTTTACTGGATTTAAATTATTTTTCATGCTATAAAGTAAAATTCAGTACGAATAGTCACAACGTACCTATGTGAGATGGTTTCACTTACCAGCATGTTAACTTGTGGCATAAAAACTTTGATAAACTAGTCATCGTCAGGTATTTGATTGTGAATTAGTTATGTAAACCCATTTTTAAATAAAATTCACACGTATGCAAATGTTCATCATCCAAATTGTCTTCAAATGCATACTTTATACTGAATACATTCGCCTTACATACCTATTCATATCCAAATACCTGACGATGACTAGTTTATGAAAGTTTTTGTACCACAAGTTAGCATCCTGGTAAGTGAAATCATCTTACATAGGTACGTTGTGATTATTCGTGCTGAATTTTGATGGGAGAGGGGTTTGAGGCTGGTTGAGCAGTTGTTGGAAAGGTCATGAAGTTCTGCATACAATGAGGTTTTAACTGTGACCATACGCCCTGTAGTTTCTAAAATACAGGGTGTTATGTGAAAATCTAGTTTTTTTTTTCTTAATCACCCTGTAACTACCAAACGATTTATGCGGAACCCCCTCTGCAATATAATTTTTTGTTTGTCTAGGTGTCTAGTATCGTTTAATCAAGTTTTGAAAATACACATTGTAAGTATATAGAGTACCTACATTTTAAGAACAGAGGGACGTCACGGCATATCAGCTGCAATGTGTCAAAAATTTAGTGAGAATACTTGTCTTCTATATACCTAGGTCTATGAATACAAATCATTTCAAATTTGGAAATGTTTATATTTATGCGCACACAACTTGTAGGTCACCACAATATAATAAGCTCCATCAAGTTGACCGGTTAACTTTTACTTTTTTAATTTTTTATTGCACATATCGATTGTTGGTCGATTGTTGGTGATTGTTGGCTTAATTTAAACGTTTGTTGGGTACTAGTTTTTTCGAAAATCTAAAAAGAAAATTCGACATCAAGTTAGCCGGAAAATTCTTATTCTTAATTTAATTTATAACCAGTACAATCAATGCGTTGTTGGACTCGTTTTTATTAATAAAATCGATTGTTGCCGCCTCAATTCTTCGCTAATTGCAAAAATAATTTACCTACGCTTTCATACACATGTAGCGTGTTAATCGTTTGTTCTAACTACACATGAAGCTGTAGCTAATATTCTTCATACTTCATTATCATGTTGGTATTTCTGTAGCTTCATATACAGAATTAGAAATTTGCCTAATATCAACTACAGCTCCATATGTAGCTCGAAGAATCGATCAACACGCTACATGTGTATGAAAAATTCTGGAAAGCTTAGGTAAAGGATTGAGAGACCAACAAACGATTTTATTAATAAAAACGAGTCCAACAAACGATTACGCATTGATTGAGCTGGTTGTAAATTGATTTAAATTAAAGATAAGAAATTTCCGGCTATCTTGATGCCGAGTTTTCCTTTTAGATTTTCGAAAAAACTAGTATCCAACAAACGTTTAAATTAAGCTAACAATCACCAACAATCGACCAACAATCGATATGTGCAATAAAAAATTAACAAAGTAAAAGTTGACCGGCCAACTTGACGGATCATGAACTGAACCCTGAGAGGCGCCAGCTTCCATATATAGGAGTATTGACTACAAGGAATTTTCTCTAGGACAGAAAGCTTTTGGTAGCGTTGGCTATCCAAAAAAAATCATTCTGCCGTGCACTCTCTTCATTCATTCCTTTGTGTTTGCTCTGGAGTACCCATGTTGTAACTTGTGGATATATTTATTTATTTATTATTCAGATTCATCAAGTAATAATTACTACAAAAAAAAATACAAACCAAAGACTACAATAATTAACAAGATTAACTTTAAAACCAGGTACACACATCAATTACAGTGAAATGATTTTCAGTATGTATACTGTTATCATCAGAGATGGTTGATATCGCAGACGTTGTATACAAAAAATATGTTTTGAAGAATAAAGGGCAATATTGGATGCATCCATTTACTGACTCAAGACTCAGAGATTTGTTACATCTTTTGAATGTGGAAAAGTCATGGCTCCTCAAGGGGCGAGCCGTAACCGAAAAATTCAAAGCTCTCCAACAATTTAAGGGA
The DNA here is from genome assembly GCA_963924295.1 of Dioctria rufipes. Lineage (NCBI taxonomy): Eukaryota > Metazoa > Arthropoda > Insecta > Diptera > Asilidae > Dioctria > Dioctria rufipes. The sequence continues at coordinate 175,372,748 of OZ002742.1, read as the reverse complement.
ATTAACCACGCTTTGTAAGCAGTCAAAAGCAAAAATAATTCTGGAGTTGTTTCGTCTGATTTTGAGAAATTCCAAAGAAATAAGCTTAATTCGATCAAGATATGGCAGTCGAATTGCGATGAATCCAGAGGAACATCGTATTCAAATCTACGATGTGGATAACATAAGCAGTAAATAAAGGAGACCAGGACAAACAAGCATACTCAAAAATAGGTTGAACAAATGTACAATATAAAAGCTTCGTTATATATGGGTGATTAAACTCTTTCGACTATCTTTTAATAAAGCCCAAAGACGAGTTATGATTATTTGTAACTGCACAACCCCCAAGTCTTTGGTCTTGTCAAGCCGAATCAATACGCTACCATCGACTTGAATTGTAAATGATTTCTACGGCGAGAGATCAATATAGCGACACATATAGTTATATTCATACGAAAGGACGTTTATTGAGTACTCTTCATGGAAGGCGCTTAGAATATAAAGACAACAGGAAGGGTTGATACCTGTAAAATTCGTGTACATAAGCGTGGATTTTTTCAAGGTATCGAGAAGTAGGTCAGAATTATATTGAAGAAGAGACAAATGTATTTTCAGCTGTCAAACGAAGTTTTCTAATTTGCAACAATTTTAATCTGGTGAAAATATAAGTGAGAAATCATTTTTTAGGCAAGTATAGTTATAAAATATTATTTTGTGTACTTTGCACACATTTTTATATTAAAATAAATTGAAATTAATAACAAAAACGATGAGATATTTGTTTAATGAAGATTTGTATACGTTTGTGACTGCTGAAAAACTCCTTGGGTATCTTGACTCAGTGGCAGTAACTAAGAGCATGACTAAGAGCATTTTCGGTGGGAGCAACTGCAGTATTTTCAACCATATATCTTGTTGCCCCACTCTCTATATTGATTCTACTAGACGGCTATACTGAGCTTTCACTACAGCGGCAACAGATACTAACACAACCAGAATTTGACTTCGCCAAATTTGGCTTATCACACCTACTTCCAGTGATCTCTATATTTTAAAGGAAGGCGTTTAAAAAACTGTCAGTCTCACAAGAAATGACAAAGAAATTGTTGGCATTGTCAGCATAACAAAAAAAAAATCGAGTTGGACATAGTCATAAATACATAATTAATGTAATTGATGAAAAGTAATGGTCCTAAATGGTTTCCTCAGGGATACATGAAGTATTGTCAATTCGATTGAAAAGTGAAATAAAACACGCTGCGTACCCAGAAACGTCAAAAGCCTTGCTAAAAATCAGTAGAAATACAGTCGTTTTGGTGATTCAGCTTTCGTTCTTCCCTCTTTATCTGGTACTCATTTGATTCGTACTACTGGTATTACTTGCAGCCAATAAGCATTAATTACTAGTGCAATCTACTCCTATGATTTATTTAGATACTGTTAAAGCTCTGTTTTCTTACTTTGTTCTATATTGACGAAATTTCTAGTCTGATCCCTTGTAGAATTTCTCCTATGCGCACCACACGAGCTGTAACCCGAGCTCATCCTCACACCCTTCGGCCGTACCGTGAGATTCCATGAATCCTTCATAAGCAGAACAGTACGAATGTGGAACACTTTGCCATCCTCTGCCCCCCCCCCACCCACCCGCGCTATGAGCAACACAAAAATTCAAGCGTCATGCGTACCGTCACATACTTGTCTCAACCCAATAATCCTCAATTACTTACCCCTTATTCCTTTCCTACCCTGAGCTTTGGTAACATCATAAAAAAATAAAAAATACAAAAACAAAATTGGAGGATATTTTCATGGAATTAATTTACTCCATAAGCAACTGTGTTTATGTAGTGTTTTCTAGGAGGAAATATCATTAGCATTTTTCATTTTATCAGCATTTAGAGAATTTCTCAACCCTTATAACAAGAATTACTGCGAGATAAAGAATGCACTGAAAGGAATTTAATTTTGCTGTAGTTGTCATTTTCTTGTTAACATTTTCACAATCAATTCTAATACAAATTTGAATAACACTTTCTAGTATTCAAGGAACCTTCTAAGGAGAAAATCTTAAATCAATAGCCTGCTCTTCATGGAATATGCGGGTACATTTAATGCTTTTTTTCTTTCTTGCAGAAGCAACAGAACACTTGATTTTACTAAATCAGAGCTTAGAGTTCACAGAAAGTTTTTCTTTTTCTAAGAATCTGGTGTTTACCAATCCGGGTGTATTGCATGCAAAGAGAAAGTTCGACGTAGAAAAAAATGAAATTCAAACTACAAACGGAAAATGTGGGAACGGATTTATTGGAAATGAACGTAATGAAAAAATACCATGAATAACAAACATACGTACATACATCTAGTCGACGATGTGGTTTGCTCTTTCGATGGAAAAACAAACATGTATACATTTCAGGATTTTCTTCAAGTTAGGGACAATTTTTATTTATTTATTCAACTCCACGGTGCTGAATAGTGAACGAGCAAACATATGTTTTCAATGGCACTCTACAAACTGATTTTGTACGTAACCGTTCATGTGTTAAGGTTGAAAGGCAAATCGCGAAATAAATGGATGCAATTCATTGCCAACTTAAGGATGAGAATCTACAGGGAAATCACAGATCCGATACAATTTTCACATTGATATATTATAATGCCGACACCTGTAGGTGGGTGAGCAGAATATTCCCATACATAGTATATGCTCCTTAGCCATAAAAGGTGCTCTAAAGGATTTCTTTGATTTGATAGATGCCTATATGATTTTGCAGGAATATTTAAAAGAAATTGATAAAACTGATGTTTTTTAGTTAAAGATAACAACTTAATTGTTACAAAAGCTGATAAAGGAAATAGTTAAGTTTTATTGGAAAAGAACGTTTACATTGAAAAAATGGAAGATTGCTTATCAAAAATGAACCTCGAAAAAATAAAAAGGGAAGGTCGAGGGACCCCCGACAGAAGTAAAACTTCAAGTTTTATGTTATTTCACTCACTTTGTATTGGAAAAAAGAGAGTGAGAGATTCAAATATCCACGTAGTAGTATTATAAAGTTTATTTAAAAAGAGTTAAGCTAAGACTAAAGTCAATTTCTTTTTTAAAGAATTGGAAATTATTTAATATAAAAATAGGGCAAAACCTTTGACAGCAATTAAAATACATTTATAATTTGCAGGTACAAGTAAAAGCAATTTTAACTATTTAATAGACTATTTTTTACAAAAACACATTATTACAAAATACTTTATAAAAGAAATATAATATAAAAGTAATCTTGGTTATTCATCATCACATTCAACGTTTTCTTTTCCCTTTTGTTTGTTTGAATGTAAGCTTTATTGACTTGTTGGAAGAGAATCAAAGTCCCTAGATATATTTACTTGTGAGTTTATTTTATCATTGTTATTAAGTTCTTCACTCATCTTGCACTATTTATATTAATAATAATAGTAATAAAAATATTAGTAATAAAAAAATATTCTGCAGAAACATTTTCTGTAACTTTCTAAGAAGAAATTAATGCTTATTGCTTAACTAGCGTCTAGTACTGGGCGATGTTCATTGATGTTTTCAAAAAATCGATGTTTAGACTCTCGATGTTCGATATTTTTTTATCGATGTCGACGCACTAAAACATCGACCTACATCGATGTTAGGGAATTACATGCTTCTTACCGTAAAGGAATAAATGCATACCTACTGTAAAAAGTAAATAAAATTCAAAAAAAAATTATCTAGATTTGAAAAAAGAAGTACGTACTCGTATATTTCAATCAAATTTTCGTGGTGAAACGGAAAGAGATATACTGATATGATTGTTCATTTCATTTTCAAAGCATCGTTACAATTGATAATCATTAGTTTTTAGAATGATTTGGACTGTGGACAGAAAACATTGTTCGGGGGAACCAATCAGAATTCTTTTAAATAGTTGGGATGAAACAATCAGAGTGACTTTACATCACACTGCTGTCACTGACTCTATGGAGGCTAACGAAGTTAGGCCACAGGAGAGCGATACAGGTTTGTTTATTATTTCAGCTCAAGCGGCCCATACACTGCGAACATGTTGTCCAACTTGGTGTGCCACACACGAAAGCATTTTTTCCACAAACTGTCAAATTTGCTGTCCAACATTAGGATAGGAACACATTTCAGGATCTACTATAACTATTAATTGCTATTATTTCTTCAATAGACTTGACTCAAGAATGACGAATGCATGACAAACATCGCCCTGCATGGTTCAATATGTTGTCAAACTCGTAGCCCCGTCACTAAAATTAAACTAATTTGATTTTCATCCAACCGCTTGACATACGTGTCACACCACAAACAGGCCCAAACACGGCCAAATCTGCGTGACAACATCGTTGTCGTACTCGAGTTGGCCAACATGCGTAACTGTTATTGAGCCCCTTAAGAAAACGTCTACCTGCAAGTTCTTTCTCAGGCTCAACAAAGTTCAATTTATGTGCTAATCACATCCGCCTGGTGATTGAAAAAACAACAGAAGGAAGTTCGGAATGTAGGCAATCGGAAATAGCCCTTTATTTAAGCGCTCCTTTCGAACCATTTCATATCAATCCTTTGGAATGATGGCAGCGTCACGAACTTATATATCTTGGTTTATCACGTCTTGCAGCAAAAATGTTGTCCATTGTGACTACTTCCGTGGCTAGCTGATTGTCTGTTCTCTAAGGCCGGGCGCCCACTGGAGTGGTGTGTGAGCAATGTGGCAGTGGCGTGGTTTTGGCGTGCGATGTGGCAACAAAGTGGTGTGGCAGTAGAATGGTGACGGATTGGTATTAATATTATTAAGCGCGCATCAAAATGGCAAGCAGCGTATCGATTAAGTAATTCAACATCAACAGTAATAACTAAGGAGAAGTGGCATCCACTGCCACTTACCACTCGAAAATTAAACTTGTCGGAGACTAGTGGCAATCAAGTGGTGCCACGCCACTTGTCAAATGCCACGCCATCGCCACTCTATTTCAATGTGCGCTATTCTTAAGGCAGGCGAGACTATAACTCAAAAGAGAATCAGTTTGCAGGGAAAACTCCTTTGCCAGTTATTGTTTCTTCAGTCTGTACATAAGAAGTTTTAAGACCTGTAATTTTTCATATTTATTTAATTCATTTATGCGTTATTTTTAGGAAACTTTCAATTTAGAATTGAAGAGGTACTTGTTTCGTTTTTGTTATTTTTATTAAGTTATTAATAAAAACGAAAGCAAACAAAAATCTGAACTGGAAAACACAGCATATTTTCTATGATATACCAGTCAGACATTTGTTCAGAGTGTTTAAAATCCATTAACATCGATGTGGTTTGTACATCGATTTTGTATGATCGATATTATCACCACATCGATGCTTGTTGGGCAATGTCAACATCGATGTTGCACATCGATACTCCATTGCCGTCCAAATGCATACAAACTTTGAAGAACGTGTAGGGAAGGCCACAAATTTTTCTTAGAAATTTACTGGAAATTTTTTCCATAAAATTTTTATGCATTATTTGAAGGCGAGAACGGGTGCTCGAGCCATTAACAATTTTTATGAGCGTAGACTCGTAGATGAGCAAAAAAAGAGGTGAGTTAACGCCACGAAGAGGGGGAAGGCCAGGTTTTTATCACTCATTTCCCCTCTCACGGCAGTTCACAGCCCAACATGAGCAGTTTTACTTCAAAAATGGCGCAACTAAAAAATTTAGCAGAGCAGTAACAATCATAATAAATACAGCATATCCAATTTTTAACGAAAAAGATAAATTCTCTTTGAAAGTAACTAACCCATCTGCTCCTATAGTATATGGTCTAATCAAACTACATAAGCCAAACCAGGTGCTCCAACAAGACCAGTATCCTCTTCTTTCAATGAACCTTCACAAAAATTGGGAAAAAAATTAAGCACAATGTTACCTAAATTGTTAAATTTTGAAAACAAATACTCCATTTAGAATAGTACTGATCTCGTTAACAAAATTAATAATACCATTAAATGCTAAGCTTGTGTCGTTTGATGTTTATAATTTGTTCCCTTCCATTTCGTTAAAAAACAAACTAAAGACTTACTTATATGCTTAAGTTAAAGATAAGATCGTGAAAAGAGATATATCATTACATATTAAACAGCTGATTGATATATGTTTAGACCAAAATTACTTTTATTTTAACGCAAATTTATATATTCAAATGTATGGTTTAGCCATATCGGTACTTCCTTATCATCTTTAATGGCTGAATTCTATATGAATTCAAGCTGTGATTTAGTTAATAATGTATTGTGCTGGTATCGCTATGTTGATGATGTTTTTTTTTTTTTGTATGGACGGGCTCTGAGCGACAGTTGTATATGTTTTTAAACAATGTTTTAAATACTATTGACGATGATTTACAGTTTACTTTAAAGTATGGTAATGATAATTTAAATTTGCTTGACCTTAACATTAAAATTATTAATAAAAAATTCGAATTTGATATATTTAGGAAACCTCCTTCCAAAAATATTCCTAATGATTCTCAATATTTTGAATTTATAAGAAAATCATCTTTTCATTCGATTCTAGACAGATTGCTTAAGAATCCTATGAGTAAAATTAATTTTAAAAGGGAACTCGACACAATAGTAAAAATTGCAATGAAAAACGGGTATTCAGAAAATTTAATTTACAAAATGTTAAGGTCAAAAAACAAAATATATCCACTTAACCTTAATATGCCCGTCTTATGTATGGATTTATAATGACCGTTACAGTAAATTTCAAATTCCAAAATATTACGATAGTCAGGTTTAGCTAACTCAGTGGCGTCACTAGGGTGGTGCGGGGGGTGCGGACCGCACCGGGTGACACCATCACAAGGGGTGACACCAAAATTAGGGCGGTTCGTAAAAATTTTTTTGCCATAATGAAGATGGATCTTCATTGAATAAAGGAAATTTTCTTGAAATGGTTGAGATGCTTTCTAAATATGACCCAGTGCTGAAAGAACACCTAATGAAATTAAAGCGAAGCACATGTAAAATCAAAGCATCAGTATCTTATATTGCACCAAAAACTCAGAATGATTTTATAAATGTCCTAGCAAATCATGTGAAGGAGAAGCTTTTCATGGATATAAAATCTGCCAGGTATTTCGGGGTCATGTTCGATAGCACATCTGACACATTACAATATCCGAAGTTATCAGATATATGAAAATTCACAAAGAGAAGTGCTTCTGGAATTTTTCCCTTTAAAAGGGAAAAAAGGTGTTGACCTCAGTTCTGATATTATCAGAAATCTGCAAAATGATGGACTCGACATTATAAAAGTGCCGCGGTCAAGGTTACGATAATGCTGCGATTATGGCTGGAATCCATGGGGGTGTACAAGTCATTTTGAAAACAAAGAACAGGAAAGCTATTTTTAGTGGATATGTGGACCATTCGCTTAACTTGTGCGGCCAACACTCTTTTGCTGAAAATGCTTCATGCGTCACTTTTTTTGGAACTCTTGAAACAATGTTTTCCTTCTTTGCCGCTTCCACTCACTGATGGGATGTTTTAATGTACCACACTGGAGTCTCAGTAAAAAGTTTATCAACAACACGCTGGAGTTCTCATAATGCTGCAGTAAAGGAAGTGAAAGAAAAATTCGATTCGGTGGCAATTGAAGCTCTATGTGATCCAGATGAAAATTTAGACACAAGAGGTACAGCCCGGGGTCTCTTACCTGCTGTCTGCAATTTCACGTTTCTGTGCTACCTCTTCTTTTGGTGTGATGTATTTGAAGAAGTTAATCTTAGACAGCTGTACCTTCAGACTAAGGGCTTAACTCTTGACAAGTGGTGACAAAGCTAGAGGCACATCATCTTGTGGAGCAGGCAATTGAACAGGCGCTTTTAAAATCAGACCAACATGGAATTTCAGTAGAGAGCAGACCCAGGTTCAAGAAGAGAATGACAGGTGAGAAGACAAGAGTGCAATGCTTGAGTGTATTGATCGTGTCCATTCTAAACTCCAGATCAGATCAATAGCCGTCAAGGAAGCAGCAGCCGTGTTTGAGGCTGTCCAAGCCAAGAGTTTGATATCTGCCACTGAAGAAAAGTTACTAGTGTCCATTCCAAAATTGGCCACTTTCTATGATAAGTTATCAGAGGAAGAGCTTTTATTATAAATACTAATGTTGAGAAAGCACCAGAAGGCAGCAAAGACTGATCTCGACGAAGTCAAAGACTGGTCAGTACTTGACATTTTGAGCTGAATGGGACTTCCTAGAATCTCTCCCTTATCTCTCAGTGAGCCTACAATTATTTCTTACTATCTGTGTGTCTGTGGCTTCATATGAGAGGAGTTTTTCAAAGCTAAAGTTTATAAAGTACTATTTGCGATCTACCATGGAACAGTCAAGGCTTTCTGATCTTGCAATATTATCAATTGAAAGTGATTTGGCGAAAGGAGTTGATTTCGATGAAATAATTAAAAAGTTTGCAGCTCTAAAGGCCAGAAAAGGAAAGTTTTGATTTAGTCGAGATTTAATATGAGATAAAATCTTATGTTAAAATAACAATTAAAAAAATAACATATTTTCTATGTAGTTCTTAGTTCTTAACTTCTTACAATCTTTTACCAACCGACCTTGAATTAATTTTTTCTTCTATTGCCTTTGTAAATATAGGATCTATGTTTATAAACGTTACTAAGGATTCTGTATGCTTCCGTTATTTCGCACTGGCGGACTCCGAGAAGGTCTATAGGGTGTCGTGAGGGTGGTGACATCATGAGTCACCGCACTGGGTGACACCAACCCTAGTGACGCCACTGAGCTAACTATATGCTTTTCAGTTGCTTGATAATGCCCCAAGAAGGCGAAACGCATCGCGGCTCATATTACATAAAATTGTTGTAGAACAGTATTGCATGAGTTTTTATTTTAAATAAAAAACATGATTTAAAAGAAAGGAAATTTTTTGTGTAAGAATCAGACAAGCACCTACAACCTATCAAAGAGCCTGCTGTGAAGGTAAGAATAGTTATTACCAATTGTGGATGGTCTATCTATAGATCTAAAACTTCTCTCCAACTATAGTTAATGCAAGTGTACACACTCTGATCGATAACCCACAACCAACTTTCATCATTCACACCATTTTTGACGAATTTATGCCATTTATAAATATATTAACAAAATATAAAGTTCCTGCAGCTGCCAGCATTCTCAGACCATTGGAATGCACTTTAGGTAATGCCTTGAATGTGGAAATAGTACCATATGATTTGAAAAAGTTGAATATAGCTTCTATCCATAAAAACGATGATAGAAGTGTATGAAGCAATTATCTATGAGTCTCCTTGCTGAATATTACATACACACCTTTGTCGTATATCTTCACTTCAAACCGTGTATGAGAAAGTAATTCTGGACAAGCACCCTAATTTAAATACCATTTTTTTAGAGCGCTCTTACATATTTATCCTCTGGACTCTATAGTGGATGAGCCATCGATTCTATTCTGGAAACGGTTGAGAGCTCGACAGTCCAAGATGTGGTGTATGATAACCGTGTTGGAGAAGATTCGACCCTCTTGATAAATTTTCGTGCACTTTTTTTTAAAAACATCCCGTAATCGAAATCGTGGTTTACCATTCAGCATTGACCGACTATCTTCCAATGGAAATGTGGCAACATGACACTTACGTACGAAGACTGAGATGAAGGACCCTTTTTTATCATTTCTCCATTCACTTTAGTTGATTTCTCTTTGCCTAGGTAGATCCACTGCTGCTATTATCGATTGATTTCCAGTTCATTGCAGTAAATCCATGTACCTTGGCTGAATTTCTTGAACATGTTTTTACTCCAGTCAACACGCTCCTCTTTTTTGTGTCAGATAAAGGGTTTTCTAATAAGAGGTGTTATTTTAATTAGCCCGCTATTTCGGTAGATGTCACTTTTGGAGCTGTAATTTTTTAACATTTGACAAGTAGAAACTACGCCATTAATAAAAATGGAACGATACACGATTCAACAACGCATTGAAATTATTACAATTCACTATAAAAATGGTGAAAATGTGGCAGAGACGGTTCGTAAAACTCGAACATTTTTGGGTCGTCGTGAAGCACCTTGTCGGACCGCAATACAGAAATTGGTAGAAAAATTCGAACTGTCGGGACAAGTTAGTGATGTGAAGAATAAAACCCGTGCACGTCGCTCAAGAACAGCCGAGAGTATTGCTGCTGTAGCCGAAAGTGTTGAAGAAAACCCAGGTTTGTCCATTCCTTGTCGTTCTTTGGAATTAGGCATTCCACAAACGTCAGTACAGCGTATTTTGCATAAAGATTTGGGTCTTAAGGCTTATAAAGTTCAGTTAACACAAGAACTCAAGCCATCAAGTCATCAACAACGTCGAGTCTTTGCTGATTGGGTCCTTGAAATGCATGAAAATGATCCGGAATTCCATCGAAAACTCATCTTGAGTGATGAGGCTCATTTCCAACTCGATGGCTTCGTCAACAAGCAAAATTGTCGCATCTGAGGGTCGGAAAACCCAAGAGTTATTGTTGAAAAGCCTCTCTATCCTCAACGTGTGACTGTTTGGTGCGGTTTATGGTCCCGCTGGGTCTTTGGACCTTACTTTTTCGAAAATGAGGCTGGAGCACAGTTACGGTGAATGGATTGCGCTATCGACAGATGATTAATGATTTTTTATGGCCGGAATTGGATGGTATTGATCTGGACAACGTTTACTTTCAACAAGACGGCGCTACGTGCCATACAAGCAACGAAACCATTGATCTTTTACGGGAAAAGTTTCCGGACCGTGTTATCTCTCGAAGAGGTGATCACAATTGGCCACCGAGATCTTCTGACTTAACACCTTGCGACTTCTTCCTTTGGGGCCACGTGAAAGAGAAGGTCTACGCCAACAGCCCAGCGTCGATTCAAGACCTCAAAGATGGAATTCGTGAGGCTATCGAGGACATAGGGCAGCCACTTTGCGATTTGGTTATGGAAAATTTCATGAAAAGGATATGGTCCTGTAGGCGTGATCGTGGTGGTCATTTGGCTGATGTTATTTTCCATTATTAACGGCATACCTTCCTCTTTATAATGAAATAAAGATCCGATCATTTATCTCAAAAAATGGCATTTTTCTTTAAATATCAAGATAACACCTCTTATTGGAAAACCCTTTATTTAAATCGAATGGTTTTATTTGGCTTATTGCAAGGATAACTTGGGCTGTGTTCAACTTTTGGCTAGAGCCGGCTTTAGCTGGCTATAGCCAGAATGGCTGTAGCTAGGGCTCTTATTTGTGTGAGTAAATGTCAAACATGCATCATTCCATAAATTGTTTCAATTTCATTGTAAGAATTATGCCGAGTAATAAAAGTAAATTAGTTGCAATAGCAACTAAAATAAAACAATGAATTGATTCTCTAGAAAATAAGTGAAACCTATGTTAATAAATAATTTAATCACAGCGCAAATGTTCAACATTACCGTCCTTGTCTGTTAATAATGGCACATTATTTTCGTAAATAATTTTTGGTTACTTGACATCAAAAACTAAACAAACAAACGTCAAGCTACTTTGGCTTCACCTCCAGAGCACTAACCAATTTGGCTATAGCCGGCTACAGCCAAGAGTTGAACGATAAATTCTGACAATTGAGCTAACATATACAGATATAATTTTTCGTCATTTATAGCTCTTATTTTTGGCTCAAAATTGGCTATAGCCAACAACTGAATGACCTCATTTTGGCTATAGCCAGCTACAGCTGGCTCTATCCAAAAGTTGAGCACAGCCTTGATATCCCAATACATCATTGATTCTGCTAAGTCAGCATATTCGGTACACATGAATTCTGGAACAATGATAGTGCCCGGACGTCCTTGTCTCGTAGACGAGCTATGCCTATACGTTGGAACCGCTTGTACTGCCATTAACAGTACCCAAGGATGGTGCATCATTATCAGACATCAATTATGTATTATGTGCTATACATATATCATATGTATTTTTATGTACCTATCCTTATGCATATATTTCCTCCTAGCGGAATCAAGTAATTGCAGAAAGTCCTTACCTAGCCTTTCCCCCCCCCCCTGCTGGCAACAGTTCTCAACCAGGTATTTATAAGTAACTCATATGTCAAAATAATGTCAAAATCCTAATCATGAAATTAAATTACTATTGTTAACCTCGTCTTAGTCTTCGGGGCTTATTGAAGCAAGATATGGGATTATCGTTCTGGAACGAGTGATGATTTTTTTAGCGAGTAGAAATTATTTAAATTTTCGACACAGAAGATTCAGATGAATTCAACTTTTAGCATAATGATATTTGATGGCTTGAATTACGTTTCTAAATGAAAAATTGAAGGAGGAAAATATCATTACCATCACTGGAAAACTGAAGGCATTTGAAGGGAAACTGAAGACCTCCGAGGCAAAAATCAAAAACTTTAAAATTTGACTTCTTACCAGGGTGCTTATTCCGATCTTTTGCCGTAGCTTAGGCGTATATTTTTGTCACATATATATTTTGACATTTCTCCACAAATTTATCGTACTTTTATTTTCATCGTAATTCACTTTGATTTATACTTTTCATCAATCACAAAATGAACTAAACTTAATTTGCAGTAGATGATTCAGAATATACGCCTAAAAGTACGACAAATTACTGCTTCCGAAGATGTGACAAAAAGTAAATGGATATTCTACACCTACTTAAAGCATTACAAGTGCTTAAATTTGAAAAAAAAATTTTGAATTTATAATGTAAAGTAGCATTTTATGTTCATTCTACGTAATTCAAGTAGGTATTACTGTAAAATACACAAAAAACGGTGGAAGAGATTTCATTTTGTCGTATATTTTGATATTAAAGTACAACAAAAAATCAGAATAATCCTCCTAAGATAAATAGTCAAGTCGTGAAATATTTTGGCTCTGTGAATTTAATTTAATTTAATTGTTTTAATTTGATTTATTGTCTGCTTTAGCAAAAATACAAAACATATTTGTGCAATACTTATTAGTTTGAAGTTTGTACAACAAAACAACTAATCTGTTCTTCAAAATTATGTCGACAATTTTCTTGGGAGTAGCATTGCACGAGAAGAGGATATAAAATAAGAAAAAATATATATAATATATATCAAAACAACTTATTTTGATAAAAATTATAATTTATTCAGTCGGTGGAAGCAGAAATCATGTCTGAAACGGATGTGTTGAAAATGAATGTTGCTGACCGAAGGTGGGAGTTAAAACTTCGTGGTTTATTCACAGTCAGGAGTAAAGCTGAATTAAACGAGTGGCTGCAAACAGCTCGTCTTGAAGATGCAACAATATCCGAGGAACTTTTAGATGAAGAGGTCCTGACAGATGAGAAGGAAGTAGCTGCTTTAGAATCACCACTAGGAGAAGATATGTGTTTCTTGGAGAAAAAAAAGAATGAACTACTAATCAACAAAATAAAAAAATTGTTGAAACAAAAAAAAAATAATTAAGGCTAAGACCAAGGCTGCCCCCGGCCTTAGTGATTTTTGTTGTGGGTTATGTGTTGAAGTCGAGCAGATTAAGCGTGGCAATGATGAAACTGTCACCTGGATAACCTGTGATGCTTGTTCGCGCTTGTTTCACTCGTCTGTTGTCTGCCTTATTACGGCTTAATCCCACCTAAATTGTGACTGTGTTGTCTCAAGCAAAAACCGCAGGACTGGTGTTTTCCCACAGACATCACTTGTCGAGCTCAATACAAAGATTAATTCGCTGTCCCGTGGTATCCTTTCCCTCCACTCTGAAATCGTGAAGCTTGGCAAAGATCTTGATCACATCCAATCGCACGCTATCTTGAGGATCAGTAAAGACGTTGAAATACTCAAATCTTACTCTCGGGTTAGTACCAAGAGGCGCGCATTAATTCTCAGTAATATTCCTGAAGCTAGTCTTAGCACTTGTGGGCATCTGCTGCTAGCTTTACGCAGCAGTGTGGGTCTTCACCAGAGCTTCCACCAAACTATTGAGAAGGCGGAGCCCTTCAGACGCCTCTCATCGCCTTAGAAACTAAATTCAGGAAACCTAAATGCTTTGTTTGTTATTATTTTTTCTTCAAGGAAGAAGACTGTGCTGCGTTCTTTCATGCTTACATCAAGCAACTTCGCTCGCAGCCAATAAAATTTAACTCCATTACTCCCGGCAGTTCTGATGCAAGGGTCTTCGTTAACGAAGATTTGAACACGGATGAGCTTGGACTTCTCCACCTAGCTCTAAAACTTAAACGAGCCAATTTTATTCTGCATGTCTCAACCAGACACAGGAAAACACACAGGCAGTCTGGGGACGTCTCTTCCAATTTTCAATACGATCGCTTCACGATCACTCATAAACAAAACGAAAATGATATTAACTGGCAATAAATAATGACATTGAGTAATAGCGATTAAATTATGAATGACTAACGCACTGTCAGGATTTTTGTCGCGACAAGAGAGAAGACAATAATATGACATTTAGAAGAGTTTAAAATGGCGTCCAAATAATTTTCTGGTGTGTTTTATGCAAATGGCTTTCAATGTCATGGCCAGCTCTTAATCATAGAAATGCATTGACCAAAATTCTTCTTATACATTTTAAAGTTCTATCAAAACTGCATGTTGCAAAAGCACAAACTTTCCACTCTGTAGACATCTTACAGGCGTATTGGCATCCAATAATGTTTCCATAACCCAACTTGACAACTGGCAAAATTGACAGAAAAAATCGAAGCCAAGACAGGAAAATTAGCTCATGGAGACATAGGGAGTGGCATGTCATTTAAATAGGGGCCCAAAATTACGGGGTCCGGTGTAATTTTACCCGTAGTTCCTCTTGTCGCCGGGCTTATACCCGTAGATACCACCAAAACACCATTTATAGATAAATGGTAATTTTCACAGATATTGTAAATTACATGTGCGGACTTTGGGAATTATTTTTTTTTTACAATTAGTTAATAAAAATTCTCATATCATGTGTATTGCCTTTATTCCCTATTTTGAAAAGAATTGATTAAAAATTAAGTAGGTACCTATTCCTTCAAACTTTTGATCTGCTTCCAAATTAAACGTTTTTTAGACCAGAACTATGTACACCGCCCCCCCCCCCCCCTCCTCACAAAAATTCGACCACAATTTAAAAAAGTTCAATTCATAACATCCTTTCATAATGCGTTTGGCGCTTGGTGGTAGCTTTTTTTACAACACAATAAACAAACTGCTTCGATTACGGCCGAGAATTTTGACTTCAATATCGTAAAATCAATGGAAACATTTCTCATAATACTTAATTACTCGCAATTAAAAAAATACCCATGTATAACGACAACAGCAACAACCAATTAATTGAAAGTAAATCAAAACCAAAGGAAGTAAAGCCATGAAAATTTAATGTCCTAAAACAATCGTTAGGCACTTAACAAATCTAATATTCCAACCACACAATTCAGGGGAGTCCCCATGCTATTTTTTTCCCAGATTTCAGGAAAATTGAAATCAATTTCCATGCCAATTCACACAGCAATGTATACGGAGTGGGAGGTATTAAAAAAAAGTTTCGTAATATACTGACTATGTATACTACGCTAGCGAAAGGTAAAAGTTCCAAAAAGATTTATTGTCAGCCATTACCTTTACAAATGGGGCTAATAAAATAAAAGAAATATCTTCGGCGTGGGAAGAATCATCTGGCTGAATGTGGGGATGCTACTGATGCTGCTACTGTTGTTGTTGCTGCTAATACGGTGAATGAATTGAAAATGTAGGTATCTAATAAAATTGATTCTTTGTACCACAGACCATTTGTTCGATTCGTTTGTGTGCTTAAATTTAAAAAGACCGATTGGGTCACCTTGACCGAAGATAAGCATTAGATATAGTTGTAGGAAAATGGACCCGTATAACTTTCTTTTGTGTGTGTGAGTGATTATGTTCCTTAAAATATTACAACGAAAATTATCGCCGTATATAAAACTATGGCATGTGACAAAAAATTTTCTTGAAATGGGAATCGATAATAGTATTAACAAAATGAATTTTTCCCCTAATATGGACGAGACGGAGCAATTAGTTTCGTAAATTATCTGCATTCCCATTTGTTGTAAATGTATAAATAATTCATGAGGACAATGTCAGGAATTGCTCACATATTCGAAGAAAATTATTCAACCCACGTAGGTTTTTTATTTCTCATCTGTTTGAAATTAGGTAATGTAACTAGGAGAGACAGACTGAAGATAATTATGGAAGGTCATTTGTATACTTCATACAGAATGATTATTATGGTTTCGGTTTAATTACCTGTCGACGAAATAGCTGTAAAATATTTTTTTTTTTTTTTTTAATTTCGGTGAAGTGGTTACCTCGCTAGTACTCCTCCAAATAGTGTTGTAGATGGTGACAGCTTACTCCGTGGTAGCTATCGGTCAAGGAGGCACGTTGCATTGCAGTTAGCCCGGTTCAGCTAAGGGCGGAGAGTATGGGGTGAGTTGAGAAAAAAAAACCTAGTACTACCACGAACCGTATACAAAAATTTTGTGCCTTTAAAAAAACATCAGTAGCCAAAGGAACTACTCACATAACGGTTTCTGAAGGTACCGCACATCACTTACCTTTTGAAATGGTGATGATAATCTGATGGTGACGATCCTCACCGTGTCATGCCCCAGCCTACCTTGTCATCAATAGCAAAACTGCAAAATAATACATTACTTTGGTAATGCATTCCTTGTAGAGTACTGCACTTTATATGAAGTAACACTTAAATATGATACTTCACTTATAATTAAGTACTTCAAATTTTGCAATACCGCAGCAGTATTTTCACTCATCATACTTCATCATTCCATTTTGAAGTAGGTACGTATTTCAAGATACTCGTAATGCAATACTTGGTAATGCCTCTGAAGTTCCTGAAGTACGTTGAAGTATTTTGAAGTAAATTGAAGTACAGCGAAGTACATTGAAATATTTCGTTTAATCTGACAAACAAACTAAAATTTTATTTAAATATGCCTATTTATTCAAGATTCTAAAATATTCTTACCATTCTTAGTGTATTTTCTTTCATTCACAATTATTTTTTGAACATGTTTCTGCCTTATTAAACGGAACTTCAGTTGAAATTCTTACACTTCAATAGAGCAGAGAGAATCAACGTAGACATATAAGTTCCGAAGACAAATGTGATCAGTACCAAAAGTTATACCATTTATGCATGTCTATCCGTTTATTTTCATATTATGGGAGAACGGATCGTGCGTGGTAAAGACTTCAAATTTGGTGAGAATACTCCTTGGTGCCAAAACTAGATTGCATTCGTAAATGGGCGAAATCAACCGCCAGGAATACATACACTCAGAAAATTCATTGGTGAAAACATCGAAAATAAATTGTTTACTAACAATTTCTCAATTTTAGTTAAATTAAACATCAATTTCTTTGATAATGACTATTCCACAACAGTTAAATCAACTAAGTTAAACTTGTCGAAAGAATATATATGTATATATATTTGGTAATAACCATGAAAATAGTAAAAAACTTAATGAGCTACATTAGAAATTGGAAAATAGTAATTTTAACCATTACTTTGTGTGAATTATAAACAAATCATCACAATAGTTATTTATCTTAGAATTCTTGTTTGGATTTATTATTGGCAGTTGTTATCTAGATAAAGAGGGATCATTGTATTAGTCTAGTAGCATCGCTTGACAAGATTGAGCATACAGTGATTGAGAGAGATTCCCTTGCATTTTCAATATCTATGCAATTAACAAATGAGCAAAATTTGTAATTATTCTTAATTTCAATGGTAATTATTTAAATAGAGTTGCAGACGAGAATAGGATTTTAGTACCGGATGTGAATGACAGATTTCAAAATCAGACTAATAAATTAACTAATATTAAACAGGATTAGTTATATACAAAAATGAATTTTGAGAAATTTTGATATTATTAAAATATAAAGTTTTGAATTTTTATTCTCAAATTTCAATTATTTCCAAGTTCGTTTAGTTCACTTCTATTAAGACTAATTTCTCAACCATTGTATCAGAGAGTGCTCCACGTCACGACGAATTCATCATCCCGGCAAAAGAAAACAGTTGTTCAACTGAAGCTGACGGGGTTAGAGGAGTATTGTATTTCAGAAATGATTTTCATGTTTTCTCACAAAAAATAAAAGTCTTCAATTGAATTTTTCTCAGCTTTTGACAGTTAAAATCGAACTAAACAGGGCTTTCGGAAATCCACTTACGTCATAAATAATTCAATTTAAATCACAATAAATACTCTTGTTCAGCAAACCTAAAAAATAGTTGGTAAAATAATAAGGCGATAATAATCTAATGTCCTATTTCCTATATTGTGCAATATTAGTCTAAAATATCTTCAAATACACTAAGAATTGTAAAAATATTTTAGAATTTTGAATAAATAGGAATATTTAAATAAAATTTTAGTTTTTTCGCATCTTTCCTGAGGTTTGTCAGATTAAACGTAATACGAAATAATTCAATGTACTGCACGTATACTTCAATGTGTACTTCAGTGTACTTCAATCTACTTCAAAATACTTCAGCGTACTTCAGGTAGTTATAGAGGCAATGCCAAGTATTGCGTTACGAGTATTTTGCAATACGTATTTCAAAATGGAATGATGAAGTATACTGAGTAAAAATACTTCCGTAATGAAAAATTTGAAGTAAGTATAAAAAGTTTGCTTTACTTCAGTAATTCATTTTGAAATACCAGTACAAAATAATGCAGTACCAAAAGTAATGCATTATTTTACAGCTCTAATCAGTAGGCATTAGATTCTGATACAGTTTGTACTTTAAAAAATAAATAAAAAGGTTTATGGCACCTTTACGTTATAACACAGATGTGTTTTTTTTAAACTATCCAAATTGAAGCGACCGATTCTTAAATATCTAGAAGTAGAAAAAGATTGGCCTACCAAACTGAATTAAATATGAAAATACCTATTACAATAATACAGATTTATTGGCAACGAATTGGGTTCATTACTTTTAATTAATATCAAGAACACTAGAGGAGGAACCTGAATATGTATCTACTTTCGTCATTGTTATATTAAAAGGGAATGTCAATCTTAGGCCCGACACCTCCAAAGAGATGTTTTAAACGATGCATTATGATACTCTGAACATATTTTATTAGGAATGTTTATTTCAATTTAGCGGGGAAACCGTGAGAGGGGTTAAAGTTTGATGTAGTACAGAATCGAATTCCGTAGGTCCTGACAAGAAGTTTGAGTACCCACACTCCTATACTCGGAGGCTTAAATAGCTATTTATAGCGACCTTCTCACTCCGTTTTTTAGTATTTCACTCATTTTTATTCGAACTGAGGTACTATATTTTTCCCACTTTAGATCGACTCTAACTCGGAAGAGTTATGTTTGATCGGTAAACGGGATTCACTTTTTCCCTCAGATTATTACCAGCTACAATTCTTAGAAGAAAATACCTAACCTTAAAGGGGGCTGGTACCAATATCACATGTTGCGTATCAAATAAAAGGTCTCGCCGAGTACTATCGGATGGTGTACTCTTTCCCGATTTGTTTTGTTTTTCTTTTATAAAGATAAAAATAATATAAACTTTTCGAATAAAATCCTATAATTATTAACTGAATATTATAAGGTTATTAATTTTTCTTTTAAATTCATTAATAATTTTCTCTAACTTAACATCTTTTGGAAGACTGTTGTAATCCTTTGTACATAAGTGAAATCTGTTCGTCGAATAAGATTTATACCATTTTAGCTCTTTTCCGTTCATCCCATATCCCCTGACTTTTTCTCTTAAGATATTCAATTTCAATTCAATTCAATTCAATTTATTAATCTTAGGCCATAGTACAATAAGATATAATAATCTTTTGCCTGTACCAAACTATATTGCGGAGAAAGACTACTACTAATATTAATACTAATATATAATTAGAATAGAAAATAGAACAAAATAAAATAAGTAAAAACCGAGTTTTCAAACAAAACTGAGGCCAAGCCGCATGAAAAAGTAGAAAATATACTTTTCTTCACACACAAAGTTGGACTCAGATTTTTTGATTGGGACATTTCTCTTGAATATTCTTTCTCTTCATGATTCAAATCTGATTGATCATACTGAAATATATCGGTGATTGTCAGCGAATAAAATCTGAGTCCACATCTGTGTGTGGAGAAAAGTTTATTTTACTTTTTCATGCGGATTGGCCTCAGTTTTGTTTGAAAACTCGGTTTTTACTTATTTTATTTTCTGTCTGTTTCACGTTAACTAAATTGTTATTACGTGCTGCATGGAGATATTTTAAAACACTTTTATGATGGCTGAAAAGACACTGATATACCAGTTTTTTAAAAAATTTATTCGAGTATCAAATCGTTGAAGTACTGCAACGGTTTTCTGAAATTCAAATTATGTTTTAAACAGCGCTTTTTAGCTGTATTCCAACTTGATCCCATATAACATGAATTTTCCCGATTTTCCATGTTATCCACAGAGTTTTCCTATTACTATTTATGAAATTTGTTTACAAATTTACATGAATTTTCCTCGATTTTTCATGCAAGTTTTCATGATTGTTGAAGAGAAAGTATTGATGCCAGTAGGACGGAAAAAAATGATTCCGCATAGCTTATAAAACTTTTTTGTCGGAAAATTTTCCGGAAAAGTCGGAAAATTCCGGAAGTTTTCGGAAAATTTTCCAGAAAAATTGGAAAATTCTGCATTTTTTCTGAAACAGATTTAACACTAATCATATCGATGAAAATTTTTCTGATGATTTTCCTGCTTTTCCGCGCTTTCCATGGATTTTTCCACAAAAGCAACTTTATGCAACTTATTTCGGTCTACAACTTTGTCTTAGGTTACAAAACGCTCAAATGCTTCCTTGGCCGGAAAAACTCCGGAAAAGCGTTTTACATGAATTTTCCTCGATTTTTTCTACAAGTTTTCACCATTGTCGGAGAGAAAGTAATGATGCCAGTTGATAGGGAACTTGATCCTGCATAATTTAGAAAACTTTTTTACCGGAAAATTTTTCGGAATAGTCGGAAAATTCCGGAAAATTTTTTCGGAAAAATCGGATAACTCTGCATTTTTCCTGAAATGGATTTATCACTAATCAAATTTGTACCATATTTTCAAGTGATTTTTCCCGATTTTCCGGGTTTTCCATGGAAATTTCCGGTTAAAATTTTGATAGATTCAATTGTCACGTGACATGAACCTGTGTGCCAGCTCGCTGTGATGACGAAAAGTGGGTCTACGAGAGTGTCGAAAATAGTAAAAAAGAAATATATAAATATACAGACAGAAGTTAGATTGTCGAGAGGGATATATTGGGTAATAAGCCTCCGAAAGGCACCTTTCGAGCGCGTTCCCTGCAAATCAGCAAAAAGTGAAAGTCGAAAGTTCGAACGAAGAAGGAGCTCTCCAGAATAGTGTGTGTGTCGAGGTATCCAAATGTTCACATTTCTAGAAGATTGCATGAATACAAGCTCACTATACAAGTAGGTGGAATTTTTTGAATAAATAAGTTTATGGAGGAATATTAAAGCCTTGCGAACCAAATGAACATTCAAAGAGCAGCCAAGTAGAGCGTGCCGATATGGAGAATCATGGTCAAAGCGTTGCAGCCCGAAAACAAATCGCGTACAGTCGTTGAAAGGAACATTGATCTTTCTTCGACAGACTGCGTCTAACTGAGGAAAAATTACGCTGCCACTGGTAAAATAAGGCATGAGTAGTGTTTTGACAAGCTTCAAGCGTAACGCCCTTGAGAGAATACTAGCCGATAGCCAGAGTCTGCGGAGTCTATGGTTTCGAATGCCCTCTTCATAGAGAAAATTTTATTTTTTTGAATATATTCTTAAAGTTGATTTTTTACTATCTTCTCCATTATTTTTTACCAATGTTTCAATCATATTTATGGGTTTTAGTTCGTCACATTTTGCGGAATTTTTATTTTCTGCACTGGAACAATTAAAGACTCTTTCCATATATGAGGGAATATTCCTGCATTGCATGAGCTATAATTTGAAGCCTATATTAAATCTACACAATCAAAAATCATTTTTGGACTTATCATATTAAAATCGCTTTTATTTTTCAAGCTCTTGCACGATCTTTCTTAATCATTACATTCTCTAAATATAAATGTTGATTCTGTCTAAGCAATTAAGTCATTATCATATTTCACGTAATCGTTTTCATTATTTATGTCTCTAACACTCTGTATAAAATAATGATTGAGCTTGTTTGCCATTTCACTATCTTCTACACTCACATACTTAATTCCCAAATTATATCGCATTAAGTGTTGTCATATTTTCTTTCTTCAGATCATAATTTTTAATTACCTGCCACATTTCTTTTTGATCATTTGCGTTCGATAATTTTCTTTTAATATATTCACTCTTCTTTTGCATTAACATGTTAATGTAATGGTTTTTACATACTCTATATTCAATTCAATCAACCTCATCATTAGTTAAAACAACTTTTTCACATATTAAACCACCTACAATTCTTTTAAATTCTTTATCAAATCCACGTACACATTCATTCAGGCCCACCGCAATTAACTCAAACATATCGGAAATTCACCTGAACGTTTGGTTTTATACGAAGGAAACAGGTCGAACACTGACACTAAATTATAAAATTAAACATCACAACAATTGAGGAGTGGGTCACATGTCCGAGGTCGGCCGCCTGACGGAATTGTGTCCGCTATACTGAACTTTACTCTATTCTCAATCACTGTTCTTTTAAAATAGCATAAATCACGGATTCCGACTCTTAAAGCTGCTACACACGCTCATGCAAATCATATGACTGGGACATATAAAATTCGTTGCGAGTGGAGGCAAAAGTTAATATCCGATTTTGTCTAGTTCAATTCTATAACAAAGTTGTAAGTTTTGCTTGTAGGCAATATTTTCAGCCAATTTCACTCATGCTCTCTCAACTCAAGTTCACATACGCTACACACGCTCATGCATATCAAACGACTGGATCATGCACCCCAGCGGGAATTGGAAGCATCACATGATGCAAGCGGAAGCTCTACTCAGGAGGCTTAAATGAATGGCTTTTCGTTGGACACTTCATTAGGAAGAAGCAAGAGAAAGGCTTTTCTACCTCTTCCTCCAAGCTTCCATTGGAAGGTCTGTAAATTTTTTCGGCTGTGTTCCCTTCTACCAAGCTTCAATGCGACCAAATTGAAAGCAATTGAGAAAAAGTACTTTGCTTCCACAAGGCTTCCATTAGAAGTCCTGGCAATTTTTCCCACTGGGACAAGTCGCAGGATTTGCTTGAACGTGTGTAGCTGCTTTTAAATCTAGATTTGCATACAAAACAGCACGTGTCCATGAAAATTTATAGATTTCTTCAAGCCAACAATTGACCAAAAGAAATAATGTCCCTCAATGTGCGAACAAAAAGGCACATGTCCCTCAATGCATGCAGTTTTTGCAGTCAGAAAAGCACATCTCCATTTTGTTTTTATTTATTTCTCCAAATTTATTTCACATTTTTCTATGTTCGTAACATGCCGGAAGGGCACCAAAAGTAGCACAAACCATTGAAATCATAGTGGGTTAATTCCGAAAGTCCATTGATTTATACAGTTTTATGGGAATGGGACATGTGCCCTTCTGTTCGCCGAATTGAACTCTGTCATTATCTTTGACTGCTGAGATGTGTGCATTCTAACGTTCTGCCAAATTTCAATATCGTACATCATGTTCACTGACATGTAGAGCTTGGCACTGCTTCATTTTCTTTTTCACGGTGTTTGATGGGTGTTACAATTATTTTAGTTTCAAATTTCCTTTTCACTTTAATATTTATATTACAAATTCAACAAATTCCAATTACATCAAATAAACTCGATTTTTAAAGAAATAAAATTAAGCCATTTTTGGTTGCCCATCCCTAAAAGTAGGCCTTCAGGACAGAGTCTTACCCGCGGATTATACGAGTCAATAGAACTGATACTGACAGAGTCTGACACTGACACAGCCTCGTGTAAAGCCGTACTGACTCGATTTCTGGCCAGTCATTACTAACTAGTCAATACCCTGTCAAATATAAAAATAAAATAGTGGGAATAGACTGAAAAGACTTTAACATACATTGTAATCTTAATTTTTTAGAGAAAAATGATGGAATAAGAAAGAAATCATTAGAAATGCATATGAACTGACTAGCCAGTTGATCGCACACAACATGTTTGTAGTCAATAAAATTGACAGACGAGTTCAGTACTTACCGTCAGTTCTACTGACTCGTGTAATCGCCGGGTTATAAGGGTTCCGTTTTATCTTTTTGAGGAACTTAAACCTACAAATTAATATTTTTGATCCTTTTTTCTGAATAAAGCAATTGTTATGTATTTACACAATTATTTACATACTTATTTAATTGAAGGGTATAGAAATACATACATATATAAATTTTTCTTTTAAATCTACCACTCACCCGTTCTCAGTAAGTATGAGATAATTGGTCCTTTCTGAAAGTAAAATAAACAAAAATTTAGAGGAAATAACTTGTTTGGAAAGTGTTGTTTTATGGAAACGGAATGGTTTTGCTGCAAAAGTAAAAGCTGTGAGATAGCTTTGTGTCAAGGTAGCGTAACTAACTCATTTTTCTTAAATTTTGGCAAATATGAGGGTTTGATTCTAATAGACACATATTTATATCAATTGAAGGATGACAGTTTTTATAGAAGGACTTTTCTAGCTTTTTTCGCCGCAAACTACCTAGTTTATAATATTTTTGAATGCTTGTTATTTCTTTTTTGATGAACAAAGCAGCCACATTCAATAATCTTCCTTGACCCATGGTAGATCAGAGGTAATTTGCTATTAACTTGCTTAACTCTTTTAACTCTGCTGAAACTTCATTCACATAAAGCTATCGACATTGGCAATGTCAGAAAAACTCGGAGCGCAATTTCAACATATAGGTATAGATAGAATTCTTGAAGGCTATAGTCGTGAATTGATTGAAACACATCCAAAACGGCTGTTCTCAGATTTTCGGCATCCACTTTGCTAAGAACATCGCCAGAAAAGAATCAAAGACCTGCCGAAACTTGTTCGAACATTTCGCACCTCCACGTTAGTTAGAATAAAAGAACATCAATCGATTCAAAAATTGGTACACGAAGATTTTGTTTTGGGGCAATACTGGGGTCATCATCATGTAATTCAAAATATTCGGTCGCTTCTTTTTTCTTATTCCTGTTTCTTTAACGTTTGTTGGTATATCCATATGGTGATGTAGCACTGGAAAAACTTTCTCTCATGTCAGTCAGGATCACGAACGAACCATAGCCTTGTCGAACATGTAAATTCAAATCGAGAACAAAAAATTTATTTAAATAAACAGTTGTAACTCAAAAATAATTTATATTTGTCAAAGACAAATGTTGTTCATATTATTTTTTTTTTCGCCTCCCCCCACTTTAACATCTACCTCACTTGCCTCACTCTTGTTACAGCTCTGGTTCACGAGTAAAATTCTTGACCTCTCAGATTCTGTTTCCACAGAGAAATTATTTTATTTTTAATTTTAAGGGTGAAAGGGCCAACCGCTCTTATACATATTTTGTGCATGCATACTCCCTGTATAAATTTCTTGTTCTCACTTCTTTATTAAATCTTGGAAATTCTAGAAAAAAGCCATTTTATCTAGCATTTATGAATAGTGGTTCCGTATTGAATCGGCATGGAATCTAACGTTTATAGAAAACGTTCTTTTGCCCTCCTTGTGCTCAGTTTAGTATCATCTTATAAAAAAATTCATTTTTGAAGACCTTTAGGAGCTGGTTTGTCCTCATCTGCCCGGACTAGTTTGAAGATCCAGTGCGGCCCTGAGTACAACTATAGATAAGAAATGCTTATATTTCTTATCTCTCGTACAAGCCTACACTTTTTACCGAATCAATTAATTTAATTTAAAATAAAAAAACCAAAAAAAAAAAACGAACAAATTTATTCGAGTGACACTGACATGTAGATATGTTCCTAGCCTTCCTCTAACCACACATGTGTCTGTTTTAATCTCAGAGATTTGTTTATTTTAATTTCATTTTTATTTCAGAATCCCCATTGTTTCCACTTTTTATGTCTTTTTTTTTTCATTAAATTTACTAAGCAGAACAAACGTCCTAGAAATAACATCATAAATCCAGCTTTCTGGCACAGACACGTGTCCAAGCCGAAATAAATTCTATAAAGCGTTAGCAGTGATCATCCGAACCAATGTAGAAAGGAGCAAGCAAATTCACCTATGATATACATAGACTATGAATATGAATATCTACATATATACATACATAGTTATACATATATATCCCAAAAGTCCACCAGGAAAATGCTTGCCGCTTGATGTATCAAAGGGCTATCACTTCTACAGATGGGTTTTTTTTTTTAACTTTTACATGTTATCCCCATGATGCTCATCCCCAATGGTCAACATCTGCATCAGTTTCCCAGTTTTTCCCAAACATTTCTACATACACATAAAATATACATACGTATTATGCAGATATATATATACAACACATACATATTAATTAATGCACGTCATTTAAAAAAAAATCCTTTGATTAAAGTAACATTATCCTTTGGTAGTCTATTTTCAGACTTGCGATCCCTGGCTGGCACAGCTCTTCTAAGTCTGTTAGCTTCCCTTTTTATGGCACAGCTTTTATTCGTAATCGGAGTTGGAGGAGGAGTACAGGTAATTCAAAATGAATATTTTAGTATTAAATTTGCAAACACCACATACATACTCATACATTGAAAAGTTCTGTAGGTTTAGTCTCATTTCAAGTCCAGTGTTACGGTAACAAAGTTAAAAACTTGTCTATTCATTATTTAAAAAATATGTACGCAAATAATACCATTTGCATATGGGCAAAATGAGTATTTTGAATGACTCGAACCACCACTGATTTTTCAGGAAATGGGTCCATCACACAAAGAAATCGAATACTAATTAATTCTTTCGGTACTACGGGCGCATATATATATGAGCTCAGAAAAATATGGTAATTCTGTCCTATGGGCGCATATATGCGCTCAAAGACTTCATCGAACTTAAACGCTTATAGAATTTGAAAAAAGTAACAGAATTGGCCAAAACCCTCGAGAATACTTCCCAACCCATGAAACAGAAATCTATATGTGTGCGTTCGGAGTCCGTTTTCTAAAATGTTCTATATTGATACTTATGGAAAACTGCTAAACATTGACTTTATATATGCCATAGAGCCTAAACTACTACCCATGCAGGAAAATAGTCTTATAGTAATTTACAGCTTGATTCCTTATCTTCCCAAAGGCTATACTTACTATATACCTTACTTAACAAAATAATAAAATAGTTTTGATTACAAAATAACCTTACCATTTTACGTTCAATACCTCTCAGCTGAGAGATAATTGCATGTGTTTATGTGCAGCCGGAGTCCGAATCTGTAGGCATACATTCGATTTCATCAGCCCACGGTATGCCACGACAGCACAGCGCCATATACAATGATTACTCAGCTGAGAGTTTTTGTTTGAGGAGTCGTAGTCATTTGGTTAAGATAAATTTTTTAAATAGTTTTGTTAGGAAAGGTATAAAAATGTTATTTCGGCTCAGAAGATAAGAAAGCAAGCTTAAGATTATCAGAACACCATTTTTCTGTATGAATAGTAGTTTAGGGCGGAGAAACTATTCAAATTAAACTTTTGTCAGTTTTACATAAGAACACTGCTAATATTTTAGAATGTTAGGACTCCATTGGGGCTGTCATGTGGTAGTGAGGGAGTCTGTTTCATGGTTTGTGAAGTATTCTCGAGGGTTTTGTAAAACGCAACCAATCAGATGAAATCGAATTAAATTAAAAAAATATATTTTCTTGTGTCCAAGTGATACTTTAATCGCTCATAAGGAATTAAACTCATTTCGACTTTTATTTTCAAAAGTTATTTTTACCTGTATCCTACGTATGGGCAAGAGAGACAAAGAATGGCAAACACTATCTTTACCTTATTCTTCCTGCGGTGATTGCATCTACAACAGTTAACATAAAAACATCAAATGCCATAAGCCAAATGCAGTAAGCGATACTTTATGTTGGTAGCTCCAACTCTGCCATAGCGGGAAAGAAAAAACTATAAAATTTGTGCCATTCTTTCTTATAGGAATATGGTAATACGCTCAGTCCATTGTTATTAGTCAGTGCAGCGATATGTTACTTCTAATTTTGCTCCGGTCATACAATAATAGTTCCGCATAAATTAAAATAAAGCTGAATAGAGCTTCGGATTCTAATGTTTACCTACATCTAACGTACAAAATCTAATGGCAATTTTGACAAAATACAAGTTCTTACAGAATAGATGTTTTTTTTACATAAGATATTAGCCTGCTGCGCATGACAATTGCTCTCAGCATGAAATTAGAAGAACTTAAGAAATTTAATTTAATCATAATTTGATATAGATGCAGATGGTCTGTATGGGAACGTAAAACATCTTTGCATCAAATACATAGTCTAGGAGCGCCAGACACTGTCAGTCTCCATCACAATTCAAAAGGACGAATTTAACTCGAAAACGTAAAGATTGGTGCAAAAGGTTACCAGATCCGGAAGAGAGAGGGAACGAGTAACCTCCGCCGCCTCTCCAAAAACCATTGTTATCGTTATTTTCCAGAGAAATGAATTTCGTTTTTTTTTTAACGATAGTAATTATTCCAAGCTGAAACATGAAAGGTTGGCTGAGGCCCATCCCACTACAATCCCTCACTAGCTGTTACCAATGTGGTAGATAACTCTCCCTCATGGCGCAGAAAGTTGAAACAAACGTCAAATGAAAAACATAGATTTTTCTTTCATTTTCACGTTTGGTTGGCTGGTGTCTGGCGGCCAAACTATTGCCATGAAAATACTGTGTAATAAACTTTCTATGTTGACATGTCCTCAGGCAGTGTCCAAATATATAGCGAAAAACGAAATTTTTGTATGGCAACCCTACGAAGGAGTTGCCGGATTGATTTTTTGTTTATTTTTTTTCAAAGCTTTGTGCAAAATTTCAGCTCTCTACGGAACGCATTCTCGAGCTCGTGAGAACGGAGGAACAGAAAGACGGACAAACATGGAAAAATCAAAAGAAATATTTTGCTCTACTAGCACTATTTCTATGCGTTACAAATGGAATGACAAATTTAGTATATCCTATGATTTCATCTAAAAATTGGAATTGGATTGATTACGCATTACGAATTTCAAAGGGGAGCTACTATTGCCGTCCTATGTCTTATAGTAATGGAAAGGAATGGCAACCAACACGGCCTGCATAAAAATCAAACTTATATGAAAGTATTCAAATTAAAGTTTACCTGGAAATTCCACAAGTCCAAAGAAAATGCCGGCAAACAAAATTGGACCAAACAAGTGAAATCCTGCAGCTCAAATTAGTGGATTTTAAAATCTCGTCACTGAAAATCCCAGAAACAAATATCCTGGAGACGAAAACTTTGAAAATTCCAGATTTTAAACCCCACAATTGTGATAAACCATTCCGCATTTAGTAACACCAAAACCATGCGACCGTCCGCGTCGATTAGATTAGATTTGTAGAGGGTTGTGCAGACGATAGCCTCGCATTCCCTGCGATCTGAAAGATCTATTGTGAGTCAATTCACTCCCTTTCAAGGTTTAGACATTTAATAAAGTCCAGAAACATTCTGGGATTAAGATTCCATACGTAATTCGGTGGAGGTACCCACGTGAGGATGACTTGGTTTCTGCTTGACACTCCCAGACAATTCTTGACTTAATAGTGAGGGACTTAAAGGCCTTGAGAGCGGCTTGACTATTCGAGAGGATATTGATGGTTGTACCTTTTATGACTCTTTTAATGCAGGTATTGGTGCATTCTTCTATGACATAGTAGTTTATGCAGAAAATATAAAAGATTTAAAATAGGATCCTTAGTGCGTATATTTCGAAGACTTCCATGGATATACGATACGATTATTGCGGATTTCTGATTTAAATTTTTGATGGTCAAACTCTCAGGACCCATATTTTTTTCAGCATCCTGGGATTTTCGGGTTTTAAGATGAGAACCGGAAGTGAAATTCCGGGAATATTGAGGTATAGAATTCGAAAATCTGTAATTATAAGTTCCGCGGATCTGATTTTTGAGGCTTCACTTTCCAGAATTTTGTTTTCAGAATATTGAGTTCCATATAGCCTTAATTTATGTGATATTTACGTATGGCGAAATAAATCGACATCGTAACAAAACTTAAAAATAATTTCTCCATTGCAATTGAGCTAAAAAACAAAATGTACATACATATTACTTAGTACTGTATACAGTACTCATACAAATACAGTACCGTTTTAAGATACTAAAAACTTCCAAGAAGTAACTACGAGTATATCGCAGGATGCTTCATCAATTACCTACATATATACTAACTCTCTAACCATGTTGCTCTCTTACAATACACTAAAACTGTTTGCTGTAGAAATTCTAATTTATTCCGCAGTCTTAGATTAGGACAATAAAAACGTGACCTCCTTCCTGAAAATCTTCTGAATACCGATGAATTTCATTGTTCGTATTCATAACACAAAAACAATAACAGAAATGACAGCCGCAGCATTATCTAACAACATTCCTTTATTTCGCCTTCATTAAATTAACCATGGTTTCATCTTTGCAGGATCCAGAACTGTGCATGTCATTATCCTTAGCACTGCTCTTCATGAAATTAGCATCATTGTGCTGGCTATGCTGCTGTTGTCATCATGCATTGACGGCGTTTCGTAACAGCGTGAACCTAATACCTCATCCTGAACCGAAGATGGGTCGTATGCTGGCACATTACAGGTAAGTTTGTGACAATGGGACCATAAATAATTCATGGGCGATATTCACGTCAAAGTATTTCATGAAGTACAATAAACTTTTTTTTTATGTAAAGTACTCCTGGCATGTCGTATCGTCCTCTCTATGAGCCATATATCAGCTGCACACATGCTTTGTTTAATTCAAGGATGCTGGAATTTTGTTATTCTGATAATACTCCTTTTTTGATATACGTCTTTGTTGCATACCTATATATATATATTTATCTGTCTTTAATTTTGATGCAAAGCTTTATATTTTTAGCGGTAATATAATGCAAATTATGATTTTCGGTGTTTTTTTATGATAATGCAAGATCTCAAAGAATACTCGTAAGGCCTTGACTAAAAAAGAAAATGTGGTATGCAATTTACGATTACTGAGATGAGTCTAGGAGGTAACAATGCACACCTCTTGTCACTAATAACTGGAAAGAGAAACGGAGATGGTAAAATGTTCCGCATATGCAATGCTCTATAGCTTTGAGTAAGAAGTATAGGGTCCGCCATCTAACGTTTTTTTTTCAACTAGTGCTTACTTCGTGAATGGTAACACTTAGCTCATGTCTGATTTGACAGATAATTAGTTTTATTCTTCCGCTGAACGAATATGGTTGTGTATACGCTTGAACAACGCTGGGAAATATTGCCTGCGATCGACTTACAGAAGATGCCGATTTTGCCAAAAAAATCATCTTTTCGGATGAAGCTCATTTTGATCTTGGCGGGTATGTAAACAAGCAAAATTGTCGCATATAATAGTAAAGAACGAAAACCGAGTAAAGTAAATCACTGCATTTTTTTATATATATATATTATTAAGCCAAGCTCAGGGGATACCCTATGATGCTAAGCACAACATGGCAGGAAGCAGATGGGGAAAGGATTAGGAGATATAAGGAGAGACGCGGAGGTGCTGATATATGCCAAACTTAAGCTTTCGCAGATTGTATGCCAGAGAAAAGACAAAAGATGGTAGACTATTATACATTCGTACACTTCAGGATAAAAAAAAACATCACGGAATTTTACTGTACGGCCGAAAATATTTTGAAGGGTAAACGGATGTGCGCGGTTTCTAGTGCGAGTATTTCGTGCAGGAGTCATCCTACAAGAATCAGACTACATATTTTATCAGATCATTGACCATGCATGTACCGATAAAAGAGCGAAAGGCATCCAACATTGCGGCGGTTCCCAATTAAGTCGACGTTACAAGTTATTGGCAAATTTCCAATGAGCTTGAAGGCTCTCTTTTGGACAATATCCAAAGAAGCTAAAGCTGTACGATTAGCCAATGAGCTTGAAGGCTCTCTTTTGGACAATATCCAAAGAAGCTAAAGCTGTACGACTAGCCCCGGCACAGATGTGAAAATAATATTCCATTCTATGCCTGATATAGGACTTACAGAGGAGCGCTAGATTTGACCAGGTCAAATATTGCTGGCACCTTTCCAGAAAACCAAGACAATTCGATCCTTCTTTGGCAACAGAGAAAATGTAGTTTGTCCAATGCCATCACTACGCATGGACCGGCTGGGCCTGGGTCCAGAACCGCACAATTCCCTAGCCCCTCGATAGTATACCAACTGATGACCAATTTTTCAACCAGTAAAGCAACCTATTACAAGTTAATCTAGCTCTTCGATTTTGGATACTGAAAGTAGATCATGATATTTATTCGAAATTGTAATGGCAACAAATTTTCATACAAAGTAACACGTATAAAAAAAACGTCATTGTCATTGTATAGTGTTTGCAGCTAAAGTATTTTTTAAATTTCCCGCATTTTTTCGTCGTCTATTTTCAGTAGCCAAACTCTAAGGCTAAGGTTATTCCTCTAAAACATTTTATTACAAAACAAGTAAACTAACTCGCATGATCTGGGGAGCGCTGCCACTTTTTTTAAAAAACTGGTGGTAGTTTCAATTAAAAAAGAGTGGAAGAAAGGGGAAAAGCGTGGTAGAAAATGAAAAGACGAATCGAACAACATTTTAGAGCTTTTATTTCTAATTACAAGAACAATAAGAA
This sequence comes from Dioctria rufipes, assembly GCA_963924295.1. Lineage (NCBI taxonomy): Eukaryota > Metazoa > Arthropoda > Insecta > Diptera > Asilidae > Dioctria > Dioctria rufipes. The sequence continues at coordinate 175,339,718 of OZ002742.1, read as the reverse complement.
AACAAGCAGTTATTACAAAAAAAAAACAAAAGAAGAAACCAAAAGCTATTCTAACATAATCAAAATCAAAATTAACAAAAATTCCAATTACATAAAAATAAAAATAGATATTAGTAACTAAGCTTGTGTTAATACAAACATATTTTCCGTCTACAAATTTAAGACTTAATTACGTAATTCTAATGTCGCATTCACAATGCAGAGTAGAGCAGAGTGTAGCAGAGTGAGTTTTGAATCCAGAGTGAAGCTGTTCACAATACATCGCAGAGTGAAATTGGAATTTTGAAATCAAACGTAAAAAATAGCCATAACAGCGCCAAATCAACAACGAACTTTGAAACTTATATAACAAAATGCCATAGCAATGCCATATGAAACAAACAAGCAAACAACTGTCTTTGTCAAAATAATAAATTCGCACAAAGAGACACCTGTTGCACCATCAAATTGCTTCGAATCTAGTTAAAAATTAACGTATTTTTTTTGTTTTTTAATCATGTAATTTGACAAAAATACCTCTTGTTTTTTATTAGCATACATAGGAATTATTAAATTAGAAAATAATATTAAAACACGTTAGTTATGATAAAAAGAAATATGGAGCTTTTTCCACGCCATCTACATGCTAGTAGTTCGAAATTCAAGTTTGTATGCTTTCGGAAATGGCAGCGTCAAAATTGGATAGAACCTATTTTCATGCAGCCTCACTCTGCGCTACTCTGAGCCAAATAGAGATGGCCAGATGCATTACTGCGTGAGAAAAAACGATGCCACTCTACGCTACTCTACTCCATTCTGCATTGTGAATGCGGCAGAATGCGCCATAAGGGCGGTTCAAAAGTCGTTGCTCCCTCGTGCATTTCTTTACAAATTATAATACAGAAAATTAAAAGACAAGTACAGAGGTACTGTCAGTTTGTTGGTTTAAGGCCGAAAATTATAATTTCATGAAGAAATTTTGAGAGTATACTGTGTGTTTCGAACTGCAATACACGGCTATCTCATCAGGACAGCACTAAAACCCTGAACTAGAACGGTTCGTCGGACAATAAAAATTATTATGACCAATTTCATAGGATTTCATATTCTGAAAAACTTTTCAATGTAATCATCTAGGACTAATCGTTTTCACAGTAGATATAAAAACCTAATTTTTATATGACAACACCAAAAAAGGGACCGTGTACAAATTTTTAGCACTCTAAGTGAACATGCTCTCGAGTTATCGTGACGACGGACAGACGGACATGCAAAATTCCAAATAAAATCGAATATTTTGTATGGGTGTCCAACCCATTTTGTTCTTACTAGCAATATTTTTATGTGTTACAAACGGAATGGCGAGCTTATGTCGTTTTCATTTGAATATCCAGGTTCGCTCTGGAGTGCTCTGGAGGCAACCCCGTTCAATCAAACGGTTTCAGAGTGCACCTGAAAAAGTTCGCTTGTGTATGTATACAAACGTCAAAGTACGCTATGAAATTTGTGCGGAAAGTGGTTGGAAGTTTTTTTTTGCGGTATAATTTTCAGGATAATATCTTATAATAATAGTAGAGTGGTCTTAATAATAATTGTTGCCTTTAAAATAATGTCAAATATAAAAATTTCAAATGACATTAATATCAAATCATAACTAGACTTTGTTTGTGTGAGTGAACTCATAATGTACCCGAGAAAATTTTCAGAGCGAACCTGATGCTTTTTGGGATGCCTCCAGAGACAACCGATAACGTCATTTTTGCTTCAAACGAACGCTTTGACTACACTTAGCTCTAGAGAGCGAAACTGATGTTCAAACGAAAATGATTTCATACACAAAAAAGGTGTTCGGCTTCTTTGTTGACACAACTAAAATAGGAGCTTTTTTTTATAAATTGTACAATGTCAAAATATCTAGTAAGTTTGTAGGCATGTTGATAAAAAGTTAAGAAGTTACTAGCACTCAAGTTTGGAATGGGTTGTTACAAAAAAGCAAAAATTTGTTTGAGTCCGCTGTTATTTGCAATTTTTATTAACGAAATAGAGGATTCTATGGAAGTAGGTTCTATGAAACCAGGTTGTCAAGTTGGAAAAATCCAAAATTATGATTTTCCAGCGTGGGTCAGAACCGAGGAAGAATACTAAAAATTTGCAGTATAACAATATGCAAGTAGAAGGAATACACCTACCTCGGTATTACCTTAACACAAAAGCTATCATTCAACGCCCACCTTTAAAAACTGTCTACAGTCTGCAAAAACAGCTATTAATGTAACTTGCAAAAGTTTTATGGGAAAAAAAGAAATTAAGCATTCTGACAAATTTGTTCTGTTCAACTCTGTCTCAAGGACAGTTCTTTGTTACGGAAAACACTTGTGGGATTTACAGCTACAATGCTATTTCATGAAAAAAATGTTTGGACTGGCGACAACTACCCCCAACTATATGATAGATTTAGAATTTGGTATCTCTACATACACATATGTATATACCTATACATACATTTAATCACTGAAATCCAATTTAGACTATATTTTGAAAACTCTATTTCGTTCATCTCCCAATACGCCCTCTCATAAGCTGGCCTTAAAAGTGGTTAGTAGTAACATATTCTGGTATAGTAATTGACAGGAATTGGCCAGTTGCAATAGTTTAGATGTGAATATATCAGGTCAATCCGATGATAATTTAAGAGCAATACTAAGTAATCTCGTGGGCAGAGTAGAAGCACTGCTTATACAAAGAGCTACTGACAAAGCAAGGAGTTCAGTAAAGCATGAGCTTTATGATAAACTGCAATATTGTAATGAGAACATCTACCTTCGTGATGAATTCACCGCGAATTAATTTGATTAGCAGATATAGGTGTGGGCTTGTAAATTTCAGTGCCGGTTCGCTTAGAAGTTCCGGTGGAACAGTTTGTAACTTAAATAAAGACGAGCACTTATTACATTTTCTCGGAATTTGTTCTGTTCTTTCAGAATTCTGCATTAGAGACTTTGCGAAAAACAAACTTACTGAAGGTCAACACATAGCACGATCTAATAATTCATTTGTACTAACTATTCATTAAAATGCCGGCCGTGTGTCACATATGTAGTATACGTCATTATGGCTCGAAAATCAGATCATAGTGAAGTACACTAATAAAGTGTTTTTTCCTTCATTATAGCTATAATGAGGAAAAATATGCTAGATTTGGCATATAATATAAATCTGGAGCTCCGCTGTGCATCTATACCCATTTGAAAATTAAGAAGAACAAATGCAAATCACAAAGTTATTCTTTTTAATATAAAGTTTTTCTTATTTGTAAATTGTTAAATTGAAAAATAATATAAATATAAACACAGTTTATCGCGTTAATTAGATCCATATCGCTTCTTTAATGTCATAAGTATTTGAAAACTAGTTTGACAGTACAATTTAATTAAAGAAATGGCTGTGTGTCTATAGTTTATAATGAATAATTATAGACTAATGAGTTGTTAGTTATTTCTTCATTAAGAGCGCTGTGTGAATAATACTGAAGCTGAAATTATAAAAATTTTAAATGGAAAAAATACCTTTAATTTAATGGTTAACCAATTAAAACTTTCTTTATTACATTAAACGCCATTACTATGAAAAATATACATTTTTGCATTGCTAATCCCAACAGACGGCCTTGATTGCCATTGTAGCAATTTGTTTATTTATAGTTTATACATATAAGTTCTGTATATTCTATTATTTACTGGTAATTTTTTTATTTTATTTTTTTTTTAAGCTTAAGTCTTAAGTCTTTCAAATTGACTTTTCAACAGTAAATAATTAAAAGACATAGAATTTGAGTTTAAACTGAAAAAGTTTTTATTTATTTTTGAAGTACAATGTTTGCCATTTATACTCTAAAAATGATATCTCCCATGTGACCACATCAATCACATTCTGGCATAGTTGCGGCTGTATCTCACCAATAACTCGAATAATTTCTGCTTTCAATTCTTCAACGTTTCGAGGATTATCCTTGTAGACCTGTACTTTCACATGGCCCCAGAGAAACAAGTCTAACGGTGTCATATCACAGGATCTTGAAGGCCAATTCACGCCACCGAATCTGGAAACACCACGATCTAGAAACTTTGTATGCAGTAATTGCAAAGTTTCTCTGGCTGTATGACACGTAGCCCCATCTTGTTAAAACAGCATGTCTTCAGTATCAATATTTTCCAGTTTTGGCCATAAAAAAGTTGTGATCATGTCGGGATATCTGGTACCGTTAACGGCTATGGCTCTTCCAGCATCATTTTTGAAAAACTACGGACTAATCCCACCACCAGACCACAATGCACACCAAACAATGACAGTTGGACGGTTGTGTCGACCATAAACATCGCGTAGTTTGCGAAATACATTTCTCACAGAATGACCATTTTCATAAAATAATTCAATAATCTCAATACGTTGTTGTAATGTATACGAATCCATTTTTATAAATGGAAAATCTTCAGCTGTCAAAATGACATATAATATGGGTGCGTTCGATGTTTGAAGTGTGTTACACAGGCGCGTGTTTTTGAAAACTCAATTTGAAAGACCCCGTATAAATTGTTATTTTATCTCCTTTTCATAGTGTTATTTTCTTTATATGTACTAGATTGAATCTAATTTAAAATGAGAATATAAGAAATACATATGTTAGCTAGAATTTATTTATCATTTTTTAAATGCTGAAACCTACACAAAATTGGAGAAAAAAAGATATAGCTTTTCCTATTAAAACAAAAATAGTTTTGTCTAACAGTAACATAATATCAATATTAATTCAATTTGATAAGTTGTAGAGAATGCTACAGATTTATCTTTTTTCATTTAATTTATTGGATAATTTCTAAATTGAGATCGAACGAAGACGTTCTTGGCTATACATATTTAAATTCTTTATTTTAATAATTAGCTCTAATGATTTTTTAACAGAGCATTTGAGTTATTAAAATTTGGAGCTATTTCAGGAAGCTTTTCTCCTACAAATTGTGATGGTGTGTACGTTGAACCTGTGTTAAGGTTGTCACAAAAAAAAGAGGAAATGTGCTGATTTAATGATAACAAGTCAGTCAGTCTCAAAATAAATATTTATGCACATTCAAAAACAGTAACGCTTACTATCTCCTTAATAACATATTTCATTAATCTGAAACAAGATAGAAAGGAAGGAACGATTATTATATATAATGAAGGACTGTAAACATTAATGAGGTTCACAGGCTAAGGAATTTTGTACACGTTAAAGCGATGCATAGAGTTTGGATATAAGGAATACTATAAACGTTAGTGCGGTTTACAGTAGGAATGGATGTTGTATGCGTTAATGCGGCATATAACTCAAGTTAGAAATAGTTTAAATCACTGCGTTGCGATTTGGAAGACTGATAATTTAGTGTTATACCAATGATTGCTAGTAAAGGCATAGTGGCCATCGGTGCGCTGCTACGGCATTTATAGCCAATCCCGAACTTTTATGCCGCATTCACAATGCAAATGGGAGCAGAGTAGCGTAGAGTGGCAACTGGCATCCTTTTTTCGCACGCAGTAATGCATCTGGCCATCTCTGTTTGACTCAAAGTAGCGCAGAATGGAGCTGCATGAAAATAGGTTCTATTCTATTTTCACGCTGCCATTTTTGAAAGCTTACAAACTTGAATTTCGGACTACTAGCATGTAGATGGCGTGGAAAAAGCTCCATATTTCTTTTTATCATAACTAATGTGTCTTAATATTATTTCCTAATTTAATAATTCCTTTGCATGCTAATAAAAAACAAGAGGTATTTTTTTTACAAACTTCATGATTTAAAAACAAACAACAAAATACGTTAATTTTTAACTAGATTCGAAGCAATTTGATGGTGCAACAGGTGTCTCCTTTTTCGAATTTAGTATTTTGACAAAGACAGTTGTTTGCTTGTTTGTTGATTACTATGGCATTTTGTTATATAAATTTCAAAGTTCGTTGTTGATTTGGCGTTGTTATGGCGATTTTTTACGTTTGGTTTCAAAACTCCAATTTCGCTCTGCGCTGTATTGTGAACAGCTTCGCTCTGGACTCAAAACTCACTCTGCTCCACTCTGCTCTACTCTGCATTGTGAATGCAGCCTTAACCTTCTCGAATTTCAATATCTATCAAAGTTCGATATTGTTTTGATTGTCCGATGTAGCGGCGGCGGAAAAGAAGTCTGTGAAGCGCAGGGCTGATAAGGTGAAAGGTGTATTAGAGGAAATTATGCATGCTTGATGGAAATTTTCTGTTTCGACAGATGAACTTGTAGTTACTAAGATACATTGGTATATCCCCCTTAAAAAAATAAATGGGTACTACAGTAATGTAGTATGAATGAAATATGATGGTCATATGTGCAAATAAGTGCTCACACGGCGGGATAACTATATATATAGTATTTGCCTCTGCTACATTAAATATGAGATTTTTGACTCTGTGGGTACTGTAGTAGCGTATGAATGGCAACGAGGTCATTATACAAAGAATTTAAGCATTCATAAAAGTCAGAACTTATAAAATCTCAAGAATAGCCTCTTGGGCAGGGGCGAAGGATGTTGTAGAAGTTGATGAAGTTGATGAATAATGGAAATCAAGTATGTATGATAGTAGGGCTTATATATCGCGTATGCATAGTCAGCTATAAGATTACTGGGGTGATTTCCATAATCTCTAGCCTCTCGGGTAGTCCCCGCTGACAGC